>CM048842.1:66626370-69026370 GCA_026545765.1 Plantago major | reverse complement strand
GTTTAAGGAATCTTAGAATAGGATTTTTGTAAGGTGACCTCAATTATCTATTCTAGTGAATTCTAGGTCTTTGGAAGACCGAAGTGGATTAGTTGGAGGATTACGCCACCTCCAGATACCACTATACGTGCTGTGTTATTTACTTTTCTGTACTTACATTTCAACAACACACACACACACTTTAACTGTTTCTGCACTTATCTATCTTAAGTCTTCCGCGCTCTGAATCTAAGTATCAGATATCTACTCAGATATCTGAGAAATAGTTTTTATCGACAAAAGTTTTAAAAGACTATTCACCCCCCCCCCCCCCCCCCTCTAGTCTTTTACTTTGCCGTTATCTGGACCAACAGGGAGGAAAGAAGAAATCTAGAGTTGGTGTTGCTCAGAAAGGAAGAGGAAACAAGAGAACTTCCCAGCCACCACTCAGAATAAATGAGCCCTCATCAAGTCAAGATGCTTTGTAAATAGTAGCTACTTCCCAGCAATCAACTGAAGAAACAACAATGGTAACAAGGGCCATGGCACAAAGACCTCCAAGGAGTACCAAGGCTCCAAGGAGAAGACAAGTAAGAGGGATTGATGAGTCTTCTGAAGAAGAAGAAGAAGAAGAAGAAGAAGAAGAAGAAGAAGAAGAAGAAGAAGAAGAAGAAGAAGAAGAAGAAGAAGGCCAAATCAAATCCCAGGGCAATGAAGAAGGCTGCAAAATTTTCACAATAATTGATCTTGATGATGATGATGAAGAAACTGATGAAGATGAAGCTCCTCTTCACATAAAAAGAAAAAGGGTTGATAGCCTATCTGAGCCCATAGCTGCAAAGCCTTTGGCAGCTAAAACACCATCTGGAAATACCAAGTCAATCCAGAGTGGTTCTTTAAGCAATCCCACAAAGGGAAAATTCAAGGCAAAGGAGGAACATGCTGAGAGCTGAACAAAGAAAACTTCAACTACGACTCAGGCCTGAAGAAGCCAAGATTGAGTATGTGAAGACCAACAATGACTCCTCTGTCTACAGGTGCATTAATCAGAAGAATGACTACTGGATTCTGGAACTCAAGCACTTATTGGTAAATGAAAGATTTCCAGAACCAATCCATAAACAGCTCATGGCATGGAGAAAAGACAAGCTAATCTTGATTAACACCAACCGCATCAAAGCCTGGTTGGATTTTGAAGTAATCAAAAGAATAGAAGCCATGAAGAAGGACCTCTCTGATGAATGTCCTTATGGAAAGCCAGATGATGTGCACAGAATTCCCAACATCACTGGAACAGGCACAAGTGCAAGACTTGTTGTGGAACCCTATGAGTCCTTCTACTTGACAGAAGATCAATACAAGGGTGACATCAGATATCTGAAGATCATATATGAATACTTCAAGCTATCAGATATCAGAATCGAGCATGCCTGGAAGTGGGAAAAGTATCTGTGGGTCAAGCATTTTGCTAAGAAAAATCCTACCAAAACCTACAAGGAAGTATGTGGATTTGCCAGAGACACAGAGATTATTGTCAGAACTCTTCAAGTTTGCAGATTGAAGGTTTGGTGATAGGAAATTTGCATTTTGATCCATGAAACTGCTTTGAAGACTTGAAGTTTTGAAGTTTTGAAGACTTGAAGACTAGTTTATTAGGATGTCTACTTGGAGCTTGGTTACTCCTGTTGTCCTAATTTACTATGTATTTTGTATCTTGCTGACTGAGCTGAATTGTATTTTATGTATTAAAGTTATCTGTGAACTTTCTTTGTAACATATCTGATGAACCTACTCTCAGATATCAATTTATAAAAAGATAACTTGTCAGCAAAGATCACACCTTGTGATTTGGTTGATGTTTACTTTCTGCACTTAATTGAATGAATTGAAAGATCATAAGAAATGATTAAGTGGTGGATTGTTTCCTCATCCAGATTTGTAATAGGTCAGATAGTCATCGTTAACTGATCAAAAAGGGGGAAATTTATTAGGAATATCTGTTTATATTTTGATCAGCAACCTAATGACTTATCTTAGCTCAGAAAGGTGGTTAGTACTCTTGGTTCACTTGAACACTATAAAAGAGGAAACTCACTAAGTATGATAGTCTAGCAAATCTTGTATAGGATGTTAGGTCTCTGAATGTATTTTTTATCTCTCTGAAGAAGACCAAGAAGAAGGCATCCAGCAGGAGAAGTTCAACAGATTTGAAGATTTGAAGACTGCTCAAGTTTGCTGAAGACAAATGTTATCAGATACCTATGTCCAGATATCTCAAAGAAACAAGTGTTTTTCAATAAACAGTGTTGCAAAAGATATATGAGAATGCAAGGTTTCTGAAAACGAGGAAAGTGCCCAAAGATATCTACACTCAGATACCTTGGATAAAGATTATGTTTCCAGGAAACAATATATTTTTAACAAGCGGTATCTGGAGTTGTGATAGTCTCTGGAAAAGGACATGCAAAGCTTCAGAAAGCATGCATAGTTCCGTTGGCACTACAGGACAAAGTATAGTACAGTGCATTAAATGCGCGGACAGAAATGTCTGAACAAAAACGGTAGTCTCTGAAGAAGAAGACAAACGTGCAACAGTACTATACTCAGATATCAATAGTTTGAATTTGATTTAAGTCTAACGGATACTATTCAAACGGCACTCAAATTCATCTATAAATATCAACACTTAGAATGCTTGAGATCACACACAGAACTTACACCAAGAACACTGAATACTCACACAAGCTCTCTCAAGCATACTACTTATCTTCAAGCTTTCTGTTGCGACCAAAGCTCTTGATTCTAAGTAGCACAAAAGTTCTAAGTGTCCTGATCCTTAACAAGCATTGTTATTTGTGAAAGAGTTGAATTAAGATTTCATATCTGAGATTCATTCTCTTGAACACTTATCATAGACTTGGGTCAGTAAAGAAAAAGATACCATACATTGTAAAGTGTATTAAGTATACTTGATTCTCAGTGCTATCTGCATAACTGAATAAGTTATTAAAGAAGCTCACCTGACAAACAAACCTAAACTATACGCCAAAAGGCGTGGAGTATAGGAAGTACTTAGTTTGGGAAACTAAGGAACAACTCCAGGAAAAAGGTTTCTGAGTACAGGAAGTACTTGGCTGAGAAAGCCGGGGAATAACTCAGGGGGGACACTTGGTTGGGAACCTAGTGTATTTAGGAATCGAGAGAAGATACTTGTAAGGTTACCTCAATTATCTGTCTTAGTGGATTCTAGGTCTGAGAAAGGCCGAAGTGGATTAGTTGAAGGATTACGCCACCTTCATATACAACTATAAAGACTTGTGTTATTTACTTTCTGCAATTTATTACTTGCTTTATTTACCTTGCTAAGTATTTACACATATCTTGCTAAGCACGTGCACTTATCACAGAAAAGTCTTCCGCTCTCTGAAAATAAGTATCAGATATCTTCACAGATATCTGAGAAATTGTGTTTATCGACAAATGTTTGAAAAAGACTATTCACCACCCCCCCCCCCCTCTAGTCTTTTAATTTGCCGTTATCTGGACCAACACAAATCCAGGCATCCTTCGCCAGTCGAGATTGAAGATATTATACAGACTATGGAAGCTCGAGTTGATGATAGTATCAATCAGGATCTTTGCCGAAATTTTACTCTGGATGAGGTAAAATGCGCACTTTTTGATATGTATCCTTTAAAATCTCCTGGACCAGATGGTTTACCAGCTTTCTTTTATCAGAAATTTTAGCATATTGTGAGTTCTAATGTTATTGACTGTGCCCTGGCTCTATTAAATGACCATAATCTTGACCCTCAGCTGAATTTTACCCATATTATACTAATCCCCAAATGTAAAGCACCAGAGTTAATTTCACAATTTCGCCCTATTAGCCTGAGTAATGTAATGTTTAAAATTGCTTCAAAAGCCATTACCAATAGGTTAAAACCCCATATGTATAAAATCATCTTTGAAACCCAATCTGCTTTTGTGCCCAATCGTCTTATTACTGATAATGTTTTGGTAGCATATGAGATTAATCATTTTTTGAAACAGAAAACTAAGGGCAAAGAGTGTTTTATGGCTTTAAAGCTTGATATGAGTAAAGCGTATGATAGGGTTGAATGGTCTTTAAAAGGAATGTGTGCTTAGAAGGCTAGGCTTTCATCAGTCCTTTATAAGCCTTATTATGTTTTGTGTGCGATCAGTATCTTATGTCGTTTCTTTGAATGGCACTATTCTTGACCCCATCCAGCCAGAGAGGGGGATCCGGCAAGGGGATCCTCTTTCTCCGTACCTGTTTTTATTTTGTGCTGAAGCTTTTTCTACTTTACTTGGTGATGCTGATACTAGGGGGGTTCTTAAGGGGGTTGCTATTTATTCTTCTGCACCCAGGATTTCTCATTTATTATTTGCTGATGATACTTTGTTGTTTTGTCATGCTGCTACTACTGTTGCTATGGAAATTGGTAATATTTTACATCGGTATAGTTTGGCTTCAGGACAGGAAATTAATCTTGATAAATCTACTGTCGTGTTTAGTCGGAATACTAATGTTGATAGAATTGAGGAGATTCGAGGGTGTTTGGTTGTCCGAGTGGTAGAAAAACATGAAAAGTATCTGGGGCTTCCTACAGAAATGGGTCGGTCTAAAAAAGAAGTATTTAGTTGGCTTTGGGAAAGGGTGTGGAGTAAGACTCAGGGTTTAGTGAGAAATCTTTGTCAAAGGGGGGGAGGAAGTTTTAATAAAGTCAGTGCTTCAAGCCATTCCCACTTATGTGATGAGTTGTTTTAAACTCCCGGATTACTGAAATAGAAATAGAGTCACTTATTTCTAATTATTGGTGGGGAGATGGCAAAAAGAATGGCAATTGGGTCAATTGGGATAACTTGTGTAATAGTAAGAGAGATGGGGGTATGGCTTTCGTGATTACGTTCGTTTAATCTTGCGTTGTTAGGTAAGCAAATTTGGCGTGTTATTCATTACCCTGATTCCTTGCTTAGTCGTGTTTATAAGGCAAAATATTTTTCCAATTGTGATGTTTTAGAGGTGATTATTAAGCCTACTGCGTCTTATACTTGGAAGAGTATTTTAGGATCGTTGGGTTTATTGAAAAAAGGTATCAGGTGGCGTATTGGAACAGGTGTAGGTGTTGATGCTTGGAGCGATAATTGGATACCTCGGGATCATACTTTACGTCCTATGACACCGGCTTCTCATGATTTTAAGGGCTATTTCAATTACTTCTCTAATTGATCCAGTTACTAATAGTTGGGATATAGATATCTTACAGTGGATTTTTTGGGAAGAGGACATACATGCAATTTTACAGATTCCTTTGGCTAGTGGTGTTGCTACAGATGTGAGGGTTTGGCACTATAATAAAACTGATTATTATTCTGTGAGATCCGCCTATTATTTGGCACGAGAAATGCATCGTCAACAAAGAATTAACACTACTGGTAGTAGTAGTAGTAATCTGAATCGGCATAAGTGAGATTTTATTTGGAGGGTTGAGTTGCCACCTAAAATAAAGATTTTTGGGCGGAGAGTCTTACATAATGCTTTGCCTGTTCTTGATGTGTTGAAAGGGAGACATGTTGTTACTGATTCTTTATGTCCAGTTTGTGGATGTGCTAATGAACCAATTATTCATGTGTTCCGTGATTGTCATTATGCAAGAATTATTTGGGTTTTATCTTCTCTTGCTAACTCTATGTTGTATACATATTCAGTTTCTGTGTGGGATTGGATCATGGATGTTTGGTCTAAGGCGTCACCAGACGAGTTCGAAGTTTTTCTTTGCACCTGCTGGTCTCTTTGGCGCAACAGGAACCTGGTTGTGCATGAAAATAAGAGGAAGGAGCCTATGCATTCATGGTGTTTTGCCATAAATTATATCCGGGCATATAGAGCAGCGCGACACCATCCAGTTCACTCCAGTCCACAAATGCAGACTACTTGCTGGCAACCTCCAGATTATGGCGAGATTAAATTTAACTTTGATGCATCAGTGTGTACCAGGCCACCTTCTGTGGGTTTAGGTGTTGTTGCGAGGGATTCGAATGGCCAGGTTTTGGCATGGAGTAGACAGCGCCTTCCTTTCATACAAGAGCCAGAAGTAGCTGAATTGATGGCTGCTCATCTTGCCATTAATTTAGCCCAACAACTCCAAGTTAGACGAATTGTTATTGGAGGAGATTTCTCTAATGTTATCCGGGATTTACAAGGTCAAGCAATTTCTCTTTCGGCTGCTGGAGGATATATCCAAGAAATTCGAAATTTAGTTCCTGCTTTTGATTATGTTAAATTTTGTTATGTTTCGAGAGTAGCCAATGTTTTAGATCAATCTTTAGCTCGTACTGTTCGGGTTAACGATTATGGTGGATCGGATTTACCTTCTGATGTTATGATGTAACAGCAACTCCTGCTTTTTGCATTTATATGAAATTTATTTTCATCAGAAAAAAAAATCGTGGGTTCACAGTTGCATATCGGGGCTGTTTGAAGCTCCGACATTGGAGCTCTAGTTCTACGAGAACTAGCAGCACAATAGCCACGGCTTCCACAACAACTATTTGGTAGCAGTGACGCTGCCAAACCATTTTTCAACGTTTTGAATTGATTTTTCTAATTTTTTAATGAAAATTTTAGCTAATTTAAACATACTAATGCAATAGAATAATGATTAGCGACTTTGAATATAAAATTAACACGGCACGTACATCTTCAGGTTCATGTTCATTGCAATAATTCGGCCACTACTTGTACTGCATGATTTTTTGTTGTGTTATGGCATTGTAGTGTTTATAGGTTTATATACTTTCGAAAATTTGGGGTTTGGGAGGTTTTACGGGGGAAAAAAAAAGAAAAAAGAAGAGAAATGGGAGTACTTCCATATTTTATTATTACGTGCAGGCCCTTTTACAATATGTTAAAAAATACTATGCGTTTAACATACCCCCATATCAATTCTCCCAGTCCTGTCACCCAAATTGTTTATTGGGCAAGTGCCACCAGTAACTTGGCATGGCTAATTTTAGTATTATCGCATTGTACTAACAATAGTACACCCCTTTAAACCGTTAGATATATTCCTGATTCATTCTCGTCCATTGAATTATTATTTATGCGATGGGCGTCGCACTATCGCATAATAAGGTCGCGCTATGCCGCATTATATTTAAATATATTATAAGGGTGAATTACTATACACCCCTTATATTTTAAACTTAACAAATATGCCCAAAATCAATTTAAAATCAACCCAAGAAATTACATAAGGCTACCCTCTTAGTGGCTCCTCGCTCATCTGAATCCCCATATAGGTCCAAAAAGTTATTTTTTGGTTGACCAACTTAAGATTATAAACAAACCAAACATGCCTTAGTTATTTTAAACTATTAAACTATTAACTTCTTCAAAAAAATTTAATTATTAAAATTTTAACTCTCCTTTCCCAATCCCCACCACCACCGCACCTGTTGAGGGTGTAACTCCCCAACTACTTAGATTTTATTCAACTCCACTAATGGGTGCCAAGGTAAGAAGCTCCTTGCTAGGTAAGGACCAGCGACCAACTGCTTCGGTAAGGACCTGCACACTTGAGTGGGGGGGGGGGGGGGGGGGGTTAGTGCCCGGTTTGCAAAATGTCAAACCGGGATGAGACTTTACACGAGTTTTAATGAAGATCAACTCTGTATAATGCTCGGGATTGGGGTCGTGATGTGACTTGTAAGATGACTTACTTGATCTTGTGGGGATGTGTGCCTTATTTATAGGCTATCATCAAAATGGAGGGGTTGCTAGGATTGCGCCATGTGTACGGCCAGGATTGAGCCACCAATGCTAATATGAGGCCCATAGCCCAACAATGAAGCTTTAGCCCATGCCATCTTGGGCTTTAGGGGTAGTCTGGTCATTATTGGGAGAGTTCTTGAGGATGTGACTAGTTCTGCCGAGTTCCCAGGTTCGGAGAGCTGGGTCCGGACGATTGGTCCGGACCATATTTGGTTGTCAGCTGAGGAAGTTCTCCTGCCTGTCCAACTCTTCCGATTCGGAGCTCCTGGGTTCGAACATTTCACTCTTTGGTGCCCATTTGCTTGGTTGCTTTATGAGATGGTCATGCTGGATCCGAGTTGACATCCGGATCGGAGCCCTTGGGTCGGAGAGGGTACTGACTTAGCACTATGCTCCTTTCCCAGAGAGGCTCGGACCAAGGTGGGTCGGACCTATGGTTCCGGGTCGGGCCTTGTAGGTCCAAATCCTTTGTCCCTTTCTTTCAATGTGGGTCGGACCATGGTTGGTCTGCCCGGATCGGACCGTTGGCTCGGACCAAAGTGTCTCGGATCCATTGGATGACTTGGGATGCCTTAGGATTCGTTCCTAGGTCCTTTATGACGGATTGGACATATTTCCATATCAACATATGTCCCCCTAGTTTCCAAGTATCTTAGTAGAAGATAGTTGTGGAACTATTGGCTTGGGAAGTTGTTGAAGAAGGATCCGTTCTTCAGTCCAATCCGCCTAAACGAGTTGAAAAAAGGTGTAATTCGTACTTCGTGTGGCCACTGACTTAGTCTCTCCCCCCCCCCCTTTTTTTCTTTTTCTAAAACATCGTTGCCATCCGAGAGGTTGGGTCCGAAGGGCAACGAAGTGAAGAAAAAAGAAAAAAGGGTATTTGTAATCGAGACTAAGTTTAGGCTCTGAACATCGGTAGTGTACCTTTGATGAGCTACGGTGGCGGACCGTAGGTGCGTGTCCCGTCTGAACCAACCTCTGTGGTCAAGGGAAGGTCCGAAGTGTAATCGCTCGAGTAAACGAGGTTCCTTGTGTGGGCAAATTATGTTGGATTGATAAGCCGCTAGGCGTCCGAGAAGAGGATACTCCGGAACTCTCGTGTTGTCTGCCGCCCGAGAGAGGGAGAGTTGTTGTATTCGTCTATCCAAGAGGTAAATTTGTTGTACCAATTCATCATTTCACTTGGTATAATTGTACTATGCCGTGGGATGATTTTTGATCTACGATTGAGATTTAATCCCGAAAAATCGTGACGGTTGGAGTTCCCAATATGACCTTCTATAAATAGAGGGGTTGGCCGGTTCATTTGCGCACCGTTTAGAGAGAGAATTTTCGCATTCTAAGTGTATCCGAAGCGACTACCATCAATCCGAATGACGGCGAGAGATCCGAACGCGAGATTGCATCTGAAGCAAGGCATTTCCATCTAATCATCCGAGTCCAAGTAAGTTTACTTGTCTCGTCTTATCATTTTTCTGCATTGTTTTTCTTTTAGTTGCTCGGATGCATGCTTATGATGTGTATTATAGTTCTAATACTCCATACGTTCTCAATGTTGACTAACGCCGAATCAGCATCGTACTGACTCCAAACTAACTTCGCCTGGGAAAGCCAGTAGTGTTGGCTATAAACTGACCACTTTAATATACATAAACGACCTCTCGGACTGTCATCTTAAAGCTTACGAAATTGCTTTCTCCTTTCCCTAGGATGTCCGAGAGTGATAGCCAAAATCGATCCGAGGCTGAGGGATATGACTCCGAAGCGATATCTTTAACCGATAGCTCCGAGGAAATTGAGATCGTAGATGACGACGAAGTAATGGAGGTGGAACAAGCGCCCCATCCGAGCCGGGAAGAGCCCGAGGTAAGTTCCTTACTTCGGTTAGTTGTTCCGAATCCTAGTCCTCCGAGGTGTCGGGATTACCTGCGAGTGTCCCATGTGCAGGTTATTGTAGCGGCTCAAGAGACAAGTTCGCGAGTTATAGGAACTCGTCGCCCGACTCGGGCTGGCCAAGAATCCGAACTTCCGGTAGAGATCCGATCTTTAATTCGCAACCTTGGTTATAATTTTAGGAGTAATCCTAATCGAGTCCCGTTCGTTCCGGATCCGCAGGCGCCGATCATCGAGGAAGTTCATGATACCTCGGAAGCACCTCCTAATTTGGGCATCTTCGAAGAGGGCGAGGAGGATCGTGTGCATGTCGTTGTGCCTCTTCAGACTGTCATAGAGTTAGCGTCCTCATCCGAGGAAGATGAGGTAGAAGAAGGTGTGCGGGCCCAAGATTCTGGTTCCGAAGCAGAAGAAAGTGTAGAGCTATCCGCCCATATGCTCCGTGGAATCTCACTGGCAAGTCGGCAGATGGCTGAGGAAGAGCGTCCGGAGAGGCTGAGGAAGGGTGAGGACGTATTCCAAGTAAAGTTTCCTCGGTCTAGAGACGAGGTCACTCACCCCGATCCGGAGGGCGAATTGAATGAAGACGGTACTTTGCCTACTTGCGCCTCAACTATCCGAGCCGAGGAAGTGGATGAGCTCCGGAGGAGATATGAAATCCCGGAGTGTGTGGAGATTCTCATTCCGGACGAGTCTCATGCTTTTTATAATCCGCCTCCGGGCTATATGTGTGTTCATGAGATAAGCCTCCATCAAGGGTGGCGCTTTGCCAGACGTCCGAAGTTCGAGATCTTGAATAACATGGGGTTGAGTCCGCACCAGATCATCCCCAACTCCCTCGGAAATCTGATTTGCTTCGGAGTGTTATGTAAATATAAAGGCATCCCGGTCACATTCGATAATTTTCGTAAATTATTCAACATAAGTGTAAGTAATAGGAACGCATGGTTCTATACGTTCGTATGTCGCCAGCGACACGCTTTTTGTTGACCCCTGTCTCGTTAGAATCCAATGGTTCAAGAGGTACATTTTGTCCGTCCGCTCAAGCCCGAGCAATCCGAAGCGGAGAGGGCCAAGTGGCAATTTGAGAGGAAATTCTTCCGAGGCAAGCTGCCAAACTGGAAGCCACCGGCCCGGAATGTCCCCCTATGGATGCAAGCGCTCCATCGGAGTCAAGAGCCGGAAAAGTACTTCTTCCGAGGGCTGATATGTCAGCCTCTGCCTTACTTGGCCGGCTTGTCCGAGCCAAGTTTTTGTGACAATATGGAGGATTTGAGTAAGTGGTTTCTCTCTACCTCTGGTTGGTTGTCCGATTCGGTTTGTCGACTATGTAGTTACCATTTGTAGATTCTTTTGTATTTTGCAACTCATTGTGATTCGGATGTGCAGCTTTTTGGTTCGAGTATACGATGTCGACCATGCGGGAGTTGAAGCGTCAGCAAAATGCTGCGCAACGGAAGGAGATGGCAGAGGGTTCCCGGACCCAAATTATCAAGACTTCCACCGTACTCCCGATGGAAGAGCCAAGAAATGCTGCCGTGTTCCGAGTGGAGGAGTCTCGGAGAGCTGCTGCGGGCGAAGAGGCCCAAACTATCCCTACTCCGGACAAGGGTAAGGTGGTCGGGTCTAAGGGCTCGAGGAAGCCTCCTAGATCCGTGTCTCGAGATCCCGCCAGCGGATCGAGCGCTGCAGCTGGAAAAAAGCGCTCCTCCGAAGGTCCGAATCCTCCCGCCAAGAAAGGCAAGGGAAAGATGAGCGAGGCGCCCGAGCTGGATTCGGATGTCAAGTTGCTTGCTGGTTGCCTCGGAGTTGGAGCGGATTTCGAGTTAATCGCTTTCAGTAAAGTGAGTTTAAAATTTCCGTTGGTTTTACATCTTCTTGTGGTTCGGAGGTATCTAACACTTCCGATGTTTCGTTTTTGTTTTTAGCTTGCTGCTGCTGTTGAAGCATGCTCTCTGGTAGCTGCTCGGAGAGCCACCTTGGAAGAAGATTTGGCTAAGGCTGAGGCTGCCCGGGCGATTGAAACGTCCCGGTTGAACAACACTTCGAAGCGGCTAAAGAAGGCCATAGCTGCTAAACAGGAGGTCGAGTCGGAGACGGCCAAGATGAAAAGTGCCATTCGATCTTTGGAGATTGACTTGAAAGTGCACCAAGATAATTTGGACGAGTTCGTGGGTGTGTCTCGGACTTTCAAAGATATGATGCTGAAAGAGCTTCTGGGGGTCCGGACAAGGGCTGCCCAAGATTTCCTTGCTTCGGACGCCTGCAAGTTTTTGTTCGAGTCGAAGTATGACAAGGCCCGTCAAGATGGGTTTGATGCAGCTGTGGACCAGTGCCGGAGGAAGGGTTGGATACCGGATGACTGCGACTTGGAGGCTGAGGGAGTGTCCGCCTTTAAGAATGGAGACGGATCGGACTTTGCTCCAGAGGGTGTCTTGGACAAAGACCTGCTCAAATGTGAATTTGTGGAGCTGGTCTGCGACGAGTCGGAGGGCAAGAAGTACAATCATGGCGGTCCGTATCTCCCACCCTTCGTCCCTCGGGTGCTTATGTCCAGTGTTTTCGTTCCTTTGGAGGATCACTTGGAACACAACCGAGACTGGCTGACTCTGCCTGGGCCTGTTCATGGCTTCGATCCGGACCTAGACTTGATGCAACAATGTCCGGCCTTCTTGAAAGAGGTTGAGGCTCGGAGAGAACAGAGGTTAGCCCAGTGTGCCAACAAAGAAGGTCAAGCGCCCGAGAAGGATACGGGGTCCTCTCGGTCTCAAATTTAGTTCGTCCGAAAGCGGATAAAGAAAGACGGGGTATGCCCCGGGTTTTTGTAGTAGTGTGCCTTCGGTCCTGAAAACAATGTTGTCTTTTTTGCTCATCATCTTTTTGTAAAACAATATACCCGACTCGATGAATGTTGTTGGTCCGGGCCCATTGGTGGCTCGGAACTATTCTTGTTGTTGAAATGCTAAATGCTTCTGTTTACATTCTTGCGCGATGAATCCCATATATCTGTTTAGTAGCTCATTAACTCTCATAAACTCGGATAATGGGTCCGAACCCTTGAGATTCAAACCGCCAGAACGTTAATTTGCCTGATGCAACTTCTCCTTTGCGGGTCTTGGGGGACGATCAATCATTGTACCCATCCGAATCGGAATCTTTAATAGAAGTAAGCCGGATCACGGGCGGTTCGGAGCCACGTCTTAGAGTGACAAGGCTTGCGACAAAAAGAATTTCCTTGTATCGTGGTAAGTAGCGTCAATCCGGACGTTGACTCGGTGTGTCATCCCGAGTCATACAGACTTGTGAGAGAGTGAGAAGATGATCAGCATTAAGTATAGGGTGACTCTATACGAATCACAGTTGCTTCGGATGTTGTCATGCCAGCCCCGAGCTTGATACGTTCGAGTGAGTAACTTAGTCAATGTGCCCGGCCGTATGGATGGATTATTGGGTTGGGCCAATGGAAGCCGAAGAGCCAGGCCCATGTTCGGCCCAAGCCCATTTCCGGTAGCTAGCTGGGACATGTGTCCGCTTCTGATTGGTCCTCTCTTTCTATATATACCCCTTCTTTGTACGGCTTTTCTTTAGGACAATTCTCCCTTTTATAGTAACCGAGGGTCCGGAGCTCGAGTCCGAGCGGCTGGCGAGCATGTTTATACCATCACTCTTGCGCGTGATCTCATCCCAAGGGTGTCTCCGATACTTCGGAAGTCTACCCGGGTTGGTTCATGGTGAGAGTTTTTGGAAATTAAATTGCTCGAAAAGCCAGCCTCGGATCTTCGAGGATACGGTCCGTGCCGAGTGAGGCCTGAATCTTTGCCAATCAATTCCTCTGATCGTCAGGCTAATCTTCTTTCTCTGGGGCTGTGGTCTATATCCGTGACTTTTAGCCCCGGAGAGGTAGATTAGTTGGATGGTTTGGGGATCTTCAAATAGTTATTTTTGAACCTCAATGCATCCGAGGCATTCCGCTCTGGGTATGTGCTCGGGGGGCGACAAGTCGGCATAATTGGTTTGGTAGAATCCCTTCCAGTATTTCGTGGTTCGGTCGTAAAAAACCGCCCGAGATGTTGGAAGGCTTTCTACCAATCCTGCTGTGTCTAGTTGTTCGTTCCTCGGATTGAGGGAGATGTATCCCTTTTAGTAGGTCTTTTAGCTCGTCCTTGAAGATACGTATCCGAGCAGTTCGGTTCTGTTGGTGACTTTGTTTCCAGGATTGAAGGCTCGAGGGAGCTACTTGCAATTCTGGAAAGGAGTCCCCGACAGTGCTGAGCTTGTTTGGAGTCGGATCATTGGGGACTTCCGGAAGTAACCTTTCTGGTAACTCGTTTGTCTTACACCTAAGGTCTTTCGTCCGAGCAGCTCGGCCTTGTTGGTGGCTGCGTTCCCGAATTGAAGGCTCGAGGGAGCGACTTGCAATTCTGGGACGGAATTCCTGACTATGCCGGTCTTGTTGGGACTTGGACCAACGGGAGCCTCCGGAGTGACTTGGGTTAATCCGACTATCCGGGTTGGTCGCCTTCCAAATACTCTGAATCTGGGATGTATTTATAGTATTTGGTAAGAGGTGATCCGGATTGTTATAGTGCTTCTTGCTTGCTTCGGAGCTCTCTTTCGTTCAGAAGTGATAAAGTATCCTTTCTGGAAGCATTGAATGGCCTCAGTTATCTCGTCCGGCTGCTGTTAGTCTTTAGATTGTCCGAAGGGGGCTTCGAAATCTTTGTCAGTAAGCAATCAAAGTTGAGATGGTGGAATTCCTTCTTCCTTCGGAGCGCCCACAGATAAAGTTAATAGTGCTCGGACGGGGTTTGGTTCGGTAGACCAGGGTTAATTAAGAAGCTTTGCTGTAGAAGTAGAAAAGAGATAGAATAGGAGCTTGTTTTTGTAAGCTCGATTAGGGCTCTTCGGACCCTGACTTTGTAATTGCAGACTTCGCTTTGATAAAAGCGTATTTGCCTTTGTCAAGGTCGGACACTGTTTGATTGTGTTAATCCGATTCGGATCAGTGTATGATCTAGTTTCGGATGGAGTAGTTAAACAATGTTTATGAAATCACAGTTGTATTGATTTGACGGAAATCGAATTACAACTTGAGGGCTTCGAGGCCTTTTCAAAAAACAAACACAAAAAACAGATCGACAAGATAAAGGAAGGTGACAATGCTACACGCTCCTTCTCTAAGTGTAAAACTTTGGAGATTCTTGGCATTCCAAGTTCTCTTCAAGGCCCGCCTTGCTCATCTTCTAGTTCAAAGCTTCCATTAACTCTTGCCCAAGAACTTTGTACGGTCCTTCCCACTGGGCTTAAGTTTCCCACATGACTTAGTATATCGGCTCTTCCGAGGACTAAGTCTCCAACTTGTATATCCTTGGGAAAGACACGTTTATTGTAGGCCGTGAGCGGCTTGGTAATGCAAGGATGTTGGCCAATGCCTTATCGCGCTTGTCTTCAAGGAGCTCAAGGTCATAGATCATTGCGATCTCATTATCAACTGGGTTGTATTGCTGGATTCTCTGGGTTGCCACCACCGTTTCCAAAGGGATGACCGCCTCGGATCCATAGACCAGTGAGAAAGGTGTTTCTTGTGTGGCGTCCCGGCCGCTGCTCGATGCGCCTAAAGGACGCTCGAGATCATCCGCCCAACTGTCTTGGGAAGTTCTCAACCTTTTCTCCAAAATTTTGACTATGGCCTTGTTGGTGGCTTCCACCTGACCATTGGCTTGGGGGTGGCCAATGGAAGTAAAGCGTTGTTCTATTTTGAAGGACTGAAGCCACTCCTTCAATCTTGACCCAGAAAATTGTGCTCCATTGTCTGAAACTAGCACTCGTGAGAGTCCAAACCGGCAGATGATGTTCTTCCAGATGAATGTCCGAACCCTGCTTTCTGTGATGGTTGACACTGCTTCAGCTTTGACCCACTTAGTGAAGTATTCCACTGCCACTATCAAGAACTTCTTTTGATGTGTTCCTCGCAGAAAGGGACCAACTATGTCTATGCCCCATTGATCAAATGGGCATGCTATGATTGACGGAATCATAGGGTTGGTCGGGCGGTGTGGTATGTTGGCATAGTATTGGCAGTCTTCACAAATAGCGATGGCGTCAAGATCTATGTCAATAGTTGGCCAATAGTATCCTTGTCTTATGATCTTTTGCGCCAAAGTTCTTCCTCCAGAATGACTTCCACAACTTCCGGCGTGGATTTCTTCCATCACAGTTTTCGCCTCTTGAGGATCTAGGCACCTCATGTGAGTTCCGCTGTAGGATCTTTTGTAGAGATCTTCTTCCAGAATAAAGTATCTGTTAGCTCGACATTGAATCTTCCTGGCCTCTCTAGGATCCATAGGTAAAGTACCATCCTTGAGGTAATGGAATATATCAGTCATCCAGTTTCTTTCTGTGCTCAAGAGAAGCATCTGTCCGTTGGGGTTTGCCAGGGAGGATTCCGTGCGTGTCATTAGGATGACACTTCTTGTGTCCAAAGCTCCTAAGGCTGAGGCGTACTTGGAGAGGGCGTCGGCTTTTTCATTCCATTCTCTGTGAAATTGGTCAAGAGTAAATTCTTCAAAGTGCTCAACCTCTTTCTTGAGGAGCTCCAAGTATTTGATCATGTTAGGTCCTTTGGTGGTAAAGGACCCGGAGAACTGCGAGTCTGTGTAGGCTTTGATCCTTTTTACCTGAAGGGCTTTCGCCATTCTTAGGCCGGTGATAAGTGCTTCATATTCGGCCTCATTGTTCGTCACCTTAAAATTGAGGGTAATGGCGTACTCTAGCTTGGCTCCTTCAGGACTTTCAAGGAAAATTCCTATTCCTCCCAACCGTCCGGTGGATGATCCGTCCACTTGTAATGTCCAACATTCTTTGTTTCTTTCCTTACCTCCCGAAGTGGGAGTGAGTGCTTTCTCAACCTCTTGCTTCTTGTCGGAAGATGCAGTTGTCGAGGTATTGAGTTCTTCGTCCAAGAGAAACATGTGCCTTACTCTCAGTGAATCATCCATAGGTTGGTGATACTTAGTCATAAGCTGGATGCTACCTCTTTGTGTCTCTTCTGCTTCTTTCTCTCCACTTGATTCCTTGATTTGGGCTATCACCTCATGGCTAGCCTTTTCCTGGGAGTTTTCGTTCTCTTCTTCTGCTTTCTCTGGATAGTCTACCAGGAAGTCAGCCAGGACTTGCGCTTTCTTGGCGGATGGGGCTTGATACTCAATATCATATTCACTTAGCTCAATAGCCCATTTGGACAGGCGTCCTGACTGATCCGGTTTGTCCAAGACATGTTTGAGTGGCTCATTTGTAAGGACCACAATCCGATGCGACTTGAAGTAAGGCTTCAGCCGTGTGCGATCAAACTAGTGCGAAGGCGAGCTTTTCAACCCTGACATATCTGGCCTCAGAGCCTGCGAGGGCTTTGCTCAAATAGTAAATTGGTAAATGCCCGTTGTCTTATATCCGTACCAGTACAGAACTCATTGCTTCATTAGTGGTGGCCAAATAGAGGTAAAGAGTTTCAGCCTCCATGGGTTTAGACAAAAGGGGCGGCGAGAGGAGATACTTTTTCAAGTTTTCCAGGGCCTCTTCACACTCCTTTGTCCACTCGAACTTATTTCCTTTTCGTAAGATCTTAAAGAAGGGAAGGTTCTTCTCGGCGGATTTTGAGATAAAACGGCTCAATGCCATCACCTTTCCTAGAAGCTTCTGAACTTCATTGACAGTCTTGGGCTGTGGTAAGTCTACGATTGCCTTTATTTTCTCTGGGTTAGCACTGATGCCTCTTTCTGTGACCATGTAACCAAGGAATTTTCCTCCTTTCACCCCGAAAGTGCACTTTTCAGGGTTCAGCTTCATTCCGTATTTCCGGAGAATAGAAAAACAATTGTTAAGGTGTTCGACGTGTTCCTCTTCAGTCTTGCTTTTCACAAGCATGTCATCTACATAGACTTCCATGGTTTTTCCCAATTCTTCCTTGAACATCTTATTTACCAGCCGTTGGTAAGTAGCTCCTGCATTCTTGAGGCCAAAGGGCATGACCTTGAAGCAATAGACCCCTTCGGCCGCAAAGAATGCCGTTTTCTTGATGTCTTCTTGAGCCATCCTAATTTGGTAGAAGCCTTGATATGCGTCCATGAAGCTTAGAAGCGCACATCCTGCAGTGGAATCAACCAGCTGGTCTATGCGTGGCAATGGATAAGGATCCTTTGGACAAAATTTGTTGAGTCTAGTGAAGTCATTGCACATTCTCCACTTTCCGGGAGCTTTTTCGACGAGGACCACGTTACAGACCCAATCGGAGTATCTGACTTCTTCGATATGACCTGCTTTCATCAACTTGTCAACCTCCCCTGCTATGATAGCATCCTCAACTGGTCCAAAGTCTTTCCTCTTTTGCCGGATGTGTTTGACCATCGGATCCATGTTCAGACGGTGAACTGCGATCCTTGGGTCTATCCCCTTGAGATCATCTGTGCTCCAAGCAAAGATGTCGCGATTGTCACGAAGGCAAGTGATGAGCTTCAGCTCTACTTCCGTACTCATCTCCGTTCCAATCCGAGTTGTTCTTTTCGAATCTCCTTCGACCAGTTGGACCTCTTTCAAGGCTTCATGGGATTCTATTCTAGCTGTCTTGGGGAACTTCTCTCTGAACGTCCCAATACCGATTTCTTCCTTTGGTGGCGTTAGAGTAATGGAAGAATGGCTACGAGGGCCCTTAGTGACCGAAAGGACAGGTACTGTGGCCCCTCTGGTTGACATGATGTAGCACTCCCAGGCTTCTCTAACGTTGCCCCTTTCTTCTCCCACGCCGTTCGGGGTTGGAAACTTTACCCTGTTGTGTAAGGGAGAAGCAATTGCTCTGAATTGGTTAAGTCCCGGGCGGCCCAAGATTACGTTATAGTCGAAGGTGCTATCTACTACCACAAAGAGGATAGTCTTGGTCACTCTTGTCGGAAAGGTGCCCATAGAGACTTGTAGTGGTATACTTCCAATGGGGCGTACTACAGACCCTCCAAAACCTAGCAATGAAGTGTATACTCGTCCATATTGTATTTGCCCCAGGTGCATTTGCTCCATGGTCCTTTTGGATATGACATTGGAGGAGCTTCCTGTGTCGATTAGTACCTTATTGACCTTGTAAGTGGCAATCACTAGAGAAACAACCAAAGGGACATCAGGGTCCTTGAGATCTCCTCCGCCAGACGTTGGTGGGGGGATCTCGCTATCGTCAAAGGTAATTGCATTTGCCTTCGTATTGGTGGACCGTAAGCTCTGTCGTTATTCCTCAAGTGTTGCGCGGTCCTTTCCCTTGCATTTCTGCTATCTCCCCCTATTGGTCCTCCTGCAATGGCGTTGATAACTCCACTGTAAGGGAGGTTCTCCATTTCTGTATCTTCGCGGTACCCTTGATATCTTTGGGCATGCCGAGGTGGGATTTCCGCTGGAGGTGGTGGTAAAGATCCTGTCGGAGGTTCGGAATCACGCTCCTCTCTTCTCTGCTCATTCTTTCTATGCCTGGAGGGTTCCTCTTCACCTGTTAGTTCTTTTAACTTCCCACTTCTCACTAGTCTTTCGATTTTTGTTTTCAACTGGATGCAATCCTCAGTCGGGTGACCTTTCTGCTTGTGGAACCTACAGTAGTCTTTAGAAAATTTACTCTTCTTGCTGCTCCTGACAGGTTTAGGCCATTGTATATTTAAGTCCTTCTCAACAATAGAAGCCAAGATGTCGGATCTTGGTCTGTTGAGGCGAGTATACTCGGCGTATCTCCTAGGTGGAGTTCTTTCTCTACGGAATTCTTTCCTGTCCTTGAGATCTCTTTTTTGCTCGAACTTCCCTTGACGAGGAGGAAGTTCCTGTCGTACTTGTTCTTTCCCCTTCTTTATCCCTGCTCTTATTGGGACATTTCTTCGGTACTCTTCTCCATACAAGACTCCTTCGCAGATATCTTCCAGGTACTTTTCAGTGGTGATTTCTTCGTTGGAAAGCTTCCTTCTAAGCTCATCATTATAAGTGTTAGCATATAGGTGTCGGACCCGCTCTTTGATGCTATGAGGCTCTACCTGTCGTACTTGAAGCGGTCAAGGAAGGTTCTAAGGTCCTCATGCTCTTTCTGGATTATGCCTGCCAGGTGCTCAACTGACCTCTTCCTTTTCTTTGCTTTCTCAAACCTTTTCAAGAAAAGGGAGGCGACGTCTGCATAAGATCTGATGGAACCATTAGGTAGTGAGGTCCACCAATCCACTGCTTCTCCAAAGAGTGTGGTGGAAAAGTTGAGAGCTTTCATGTTGTCGTTGAGTCCATTGCTTTCCATCTTACTTTCGTATCTAGTAAGATGCCCTACAGGGCAAGTATCTCCATAGTAATGCTCAAGGCTTGGGATAACACAGTCGGGGCGCTTTCTTTCTCTTCTGATCTCATCGCACAGAGGGTTGGGAGTTTTAACTACCACCTTCTCATGTGCTTTGACCATCTTGCTTAAGGTGGCAATTTGTGTTTCCAAGGCCTTCGTTGGAGGTAGATCCGCTCGGTACCGGTCATTCACCGATTCTGGGTTGATAGCTACATCTGGAGGAAGATCACCGATTGGAACTATCGGGATGCTTTCCGCCATTTGATCTCTTGGCGCTTGTTGTTGAGCTCCTCGATCGGTTCCCACTTCGCCTACTGGCACTTCTGGACTTCTCCTTCGTTGTCCATGAGAAGCAGCGGCCCTCCTGTTAAGAAGGTTCCTTAGATCTTCCGGTTGAGCTTGTTCCCCCAGCCGTTGTTGGATGGGACGGTGCTCATTTCTTGATTGAGCGGGTTCAGCTTGTCTTGGGATTGCCAAAGGTGGAGTGCCGAGGAGGTCGGAGGTTGTTCGATCCAAAGCATCCTTGAATAGTGGTGAGTAAGAGGCCAAACTGATTCTCATTCATCCCGAACTCACTAGGACGAATGATCTGCCCATTCGGGAGGGTAAAGTTTCTTCCTGGAGGAGGACCATGTGTTCCTGCCGGAGGAGCCTGTCCTTCGTCCCCAAGTGTCTGGATCCCTACTGGTGGATTAGTGGCTCTTTCCTCGCCAGAAGAAAGACTAGCGGTATGGCCATCACTTGGATCATCTATTACTTCTCTTGTTGAAACTCTTGCTACCCCACCTCTTCTAGTGAGAGGTCTTCCCCTTTGTCTTGGAGCAGCGTACCAATGGCGATGCGTTGGTTCTCGTGGACCTTCTTGTTCTTGCCATTACTGAAGAGAACGGGACTTTTTGTAAAGATTCCCACAGACGGCGCCAAAATGTTGAGGGTGTAACTCCCCAACTACTTAGATTTTATTCAACTCCACTAATGGGTGCCAAGGTAAGAAGCTCCTTGCTAGGTAAGGACCAATGCGTAAGGACCAGCGACCAACTGCTTCGGTAAGGACCTTCACACTTGAGTGGGGGGGGGGGGGTTAGTGCCCGGTTTGCTAACTGTCAAACCGGGATGAGACTTTACTCGAGAGTGACTGAAGATCAACTCTGTATAATGCTCGGGATTGGGGTCGTGATGTGACTTGTAAGATGACTTACTTGATCTTGTGGGGATGTGTGCCTTATTTATAGGCTATCATCAAAATGGAGGGGTTGCTAGGATTGCGCCATGTGTACGGCCAGGATTGAGCCACCAATGCTAATATGAGGCCCATAGCCCAACAATGAAGCTTTAGCCCATGCCATCTTGGGCTTTAGGGGTAGTCTGGTCATTATTGGGAGAGTTCTTGAGGATGTGACTAGTTCTGCCGAGTTCCTGTGTTCGAGAGTCGGGTCCGGACGATCGTCCCACCATATTTAGTCATCACCGAGGAAGTTCTCCGCCTCATCCAACTCTTCCGATTCGGAGCTCCTGGGTTCGGACATTTCACTCTTTGGTGCCCATTTGCTTGGTTGCTTTATGAGATGGTCATGCTGGATCCAAGTTGACATCCGGATCGAGTCCTCGTCGGAGAGGGATCGACTTAGCACTATGCTCCTTTCCCGAGAGGCTCGGACCAGGTGGGTCGGACCTGGTTCCGGTCAGCCTCAGAGGTCCAAATCCTTCGTCCCTTTCAATGTGGGTCGACCATGGTTGGTCCGCCTCGGACGGATTGGCTCGGACCAAAGTGTCTCGGATCCATTGGATGACTTGGGATGCCTTAGGATTCGTTCCTAGGTCCTTTATGACGGATTGGACATATTTCCGTATCAACAGCACCACCACCCACCATCTTCTTCCCCACCACAAACACCGCACACCACCACCAAATCACGCCGAGTCTGAGGAAGCTCGATCTTTTCTTTTATCAGACTTCCATGGCTAAGCTCAATAAAAAAAAAAAAAAAAAAGATCGGAAGCCGTGGCGTGGCCGGAGCTCCGGCAGTCCATGGCGGAAGCTCCGATCAATAAAAGAATGACGGTCATAATTCAATTACATGTAAGCATATAAAAGTTCAGGTTTAATTACATAGAAGTCCACATGTGCCATGCACATGACAGCGATAAGTTAAGGCTGTTTGGCAATTTCTAAAAGTTGATAATTGAGCGAGGCAAAATAGACTTCCACTTTTAAATCGCCAAAGTCAAATTCTGAACTTATATGTAATTGATTTTTATCTAACCTGACTACATGTTATCATACAATCTTACCTATCTGTAATTACGAAATCTAGCAGGGGGTCCATATGAAATTTGCCCGAAATCAAACTTTCACAAACATCCCTATTTCATTTTTAAATAAATAAGACTTGAACTAAAAAGAAAAAAGATCGGAGCTCGGGCGAGATCCGGTCACCGGAGCCAGCTCCAGATCGTCCATGAATTCGAGCTTTCCATGGACGCAAACGGAGATTTTCCATGGAGGGCGAACTCCATGGAATGCTCCGTCGAGCTTCCATTGAAGAAGCTCGAATTCGAGCTTTCCATGGAAGCAAACGGAGATTTCCATGGAGGACGAACTCCATGGAAAGCTCTCTGTCGAGCTTCCATGGAAGCTCAACATGACTACAAAACACCAGATCTGAACTTTTAATGTGTTGTTTGGATGGAGGTTGATTGTTAGTAGTATAAGATTCTAAACTTGGCTTGGATTAGAAACAGATTAAATCGAGTTTGAAAACCTTTTGAAATTCGCAGGGACCTAAATGAAAATTTGCAGAAATTAAAAGGACCTTCATTTGAGAATTTGGGTTTGGCAAGGGATTGATTGTAATTAATTGACTGATAAAAGAACAACTTCCGGTGAAGAAAGCATACGGGACAAATTGTGTAAGAAATGACTCTTGTCCCAATGGTATTGTGCTTTGTTGTTATGAAACAAAAAAAGTTGATTTGAGGGTCAGATATAGGATACTGGTTGTCACCTAAGTCTGTCACGAAGTTGTTACACATATTGGGTAAATTTGTTTAGGTTTTTAATACAAAGTTAGTAGAGTTTACACATATTGGGTAAATTTGTTTAGGTTTTTAATACAAAGCTAGTAGAGTTAGATTTGGGGATCAATTCAAGTTTTCATTTCTCAACGGAAAATTGAAAATTATACAGCATAGGAAGATCATGACAACAAAGACCATCATGTTGACTTAGTCGGTTCGAATCAAACCGAAAAAATTTCCCCAAATTCCGATTACACTTCTTCAGGTCTTTCAATGCAATTTCTATCTATTTTTTTAAAATAATTTATATAATGTTAAAACCAGAGCGCGTGAACTGTGGAACCCACACTTCAACTTGACGGTGAAATCGATTAATTCGCGCTAGTTCTTTACTAATCCGATTAAATTTAACGTAACGGTACCTGAATTGGAAACGAAATAAACAAAAAGGTACCTAAATCGCAATGCTACCAATTAAGCTATCTTTTTTGAATTTTTCATGTCATTGCATGGAACAACAATTATCACAATGATAGACATTTAATATTTCACAAAGTCTTGAAAGAGACGTGTATTAGTGAGAGACCTGAGAGACGGATTGATGTTTTTAAGTATATGTGTAATGTTTTAAACAATATCATTAATGTTTTATAAGTGAACATTTTATATTATTTTTTATGTAATGTATATCACCGATGTTCTTAATAAAACCTGTAATGTTTTTTTATATAAATGTAATGTTTGTCTGTCTTTTTTAGTCTTTCTATAACACCATCTCTCCAGAGACTTACTCATATATTTTGGTAAAATAGACATTTAATATTTTGATGTTCAAACTATTTTTTTAAAATATAGTACTAATAGTTAATAAGAAAACACAAGAAAAAGTGTCAATAGTTTTCCTTAGTTCAAACGACCTAACTCGGTCGTTAAAAAATTACTAAAAAAAGATACACCCGGTCTAAATTGTGTTTAGAAACATAATACTAAATTACTAGACACATACAAATGCTAAAAGTGAAAGGAAACAAAAGGAATAAAAGAAAATTTAAAAATAACAAAAATGCTTCACATGGTCAAGGTTTGAACCTTCGACCTCTTGAAGATTACTCCAATAATCAACCAACTATGGTAGAACAATTCACGTCATAAGTTCACCATTCTCAGTTTAATAATTGTAATCGCTAAGCAGTCTAATTTCGCAAAAACCCCTGGCCCAACCCAAATTCTCAAATGAAGGTCCTTTTAATTTCTTCAAACTTTCAGTTAGGTCCCTGTAAATTGCAAAGAGTTTTCTAACTCGATTTAGTCTATTCCAGATCAAAGCTAAGGTTCGAAATCTTATACTAACAATCACCCTCCATCGAAACAAAATCAGTCATCCACAACCACTAATTCGAAGCCAAACATGAAACCCAATTTCGGATTGGGACGCTTCCATGGAAGCTTTTCCGAGCTTCCACTTGAACTCTTTTTCGAGCTTCCAATGGAGCTCTTTTCGAGCTCCCATGGAAGCTCGAAAACGTGCTCCCATTCAAGTTTCGAAGCTTTTCCGAGCTCCCACTTGAGCTCTTTTTCGAGCTTCCAATGGAGCACTTTTCGAGCTCCCATGGAAGCTCTGTTCTTCAAGTTTTCATTTTATTTTTGAAAAAATTAACAAGATAAAAGTGGTGGTGCGGTGGGGATGAGGTGGTGGTGGTAATTTTGGAGAAGAAGTAGAAGTTTAGGATTTAAAATGTAAAGATAATATTTAGAAGGATGGGTTTTGTAATTTTATGTAATTTATATTTCTAAAATTGTTTTATATTATTACATTATATTATAAATTAATTTTTAATTGTTTAATTATGCCATTTGTCAAATTTTGAATGATGTACTAATGTTAGCGTAGTGCGATGTAGTACTGAAATTAGCCAAACCTAGTAACCTACATATCGAACAAGTTCTTTCATTAATCAAATGCATTTCCCTCTTACCAATTAGACCGGTGGTTCTCGATTCCAAAACCGTCAATTCCATTTGTTGGGAAACTAACCAGAACCAAAATCGGAATCGCACGGTTCGGTTCCAGAACCAGATGCGCTTGTAATCGTAACCATGCGGTTTTGAACTGCGTGGTTTGAACAGCAGAACCACAACTTCTTCTTTTTTTAAAAAGGCTTAATTTGTTATCATTTGCTAAACTAAATTAGTTGGTCAATTTAATTATACATAAATGATGAAATTAGGTATATTTATATTTAATTAGTTTTTTTATCTTTACATTTTACGCAATAACAGTTATAACTTACTAAAATTTAGTTATATTACTTAGTTATTATTAATGTTTTTTACTAATAAAAAATTGAAAAAAAAGGGGCTTACACACTAAGTAAGAAGTTTCAAAGGGCCACATTTACATGGAATCGGCGGTTCCGGGATCGTTGGTTCCATTTTCGATTTGTGGTTCTCTTATACTAGGAACCGGAACTGCACAATGCAGTTTCAGTTCGATTCTTGGAACCGTGCAGTTCCTGCCGCGATTTCGGTTTGGTTTCAGTTTCATTCTCGGTTCCTGGTTCTATTTGGTCGTGTCTATTACTAATAAGTCAAAAAAAACCCATATGAAATGTCAAGTCTATCCTTATGCTTGGTTGGAAAAAAAAACACGTGAATTGTCTATATTACCCTTGTGTATTCGGTGAAAGTTTCAATCTAAGTCACCCTTCGTCTTCATTTCACTTTCTTCTTTATCTATGTTCATTCTTCACATATACCCTTCTTCTTCATCTCGTCCTCCACCACCACACCGGAGTCCTCCACTACCTTCAACCTTCTTATACCACTAAAAATTAAGGTAGTGATTGTTGTGTGTATTCATGTGCAATTTAAAGTTTGATCACACATCAATAGGTGATGAGGTAGTGTGCAATTGATTTGAAACATACATCTCAAGGCATGTGCATTTTGATGGGGCTTCGGTCCGAATTGCACTCTCTCGTGTCATTTCAAATGCTAAGGACCCATGTGCAATTCCGACTGGCACTTAAGTGTGCATTTTATACAAGACCTGAACATCCCAATTGCACATCGAAAATGGACTACAAATCATCGTGCTTCATGGTCAGTGCGCGATTCAACAACTTAAAACCTTGGCCGGGTTGTTGACGTGCTATTTAAAAATATTTACCGATGAGATGTGCATTTCGAAACCAATCGCTATCTAGCTAAGTGTTTCGTCAAACAACCTCGTCCTTTCCTCACGCAATGTGAGAACTAGCATATTTTATAGTGTCATACCATCATAACTGAACATGATGACAAGCAAGCTCTAGTGTCTCCTTTACCATATCGATCTAAATATAACGAACTAATGATCTAATGTTTAAAGAGCTTAAGTGAGTTGATAATTATACTTATGTACATTTCTCTTTAATAATCTATATATAAGGACTTTAAAGTTAAATGTGTTTTTTTTTTCCTTGTTTGTGGTTGATATTTTCCCTGAATATTATACACGTCATAATTACGACAAAAAAATCGATCAGAGTACCTTTTGTGATAGAATATTAATAGTTGAGCACTAGTTTGTTATAAAAATTAAGTTGGGCATCTTTTGTAATAATAAATAAAATAGTTGAGTATTTTATGTGATAAAATTTTCACCCCAAACAAAGGACAATGATATAATTTATAAAAAAATAAGACAGCTTCGTTTCGACGCAATCAATAAAGTAAAGATCAATCCCACCCGTCAACTCACAAAAGTTCAACGATCACAAATAAATTGGTCTTCATCAAAGAGTCGGAACTCAGATATCTCTCATTTCTAAATCAAAGTCGTGAAACAAGTAGCTGGAAACTAATATTGGAACTGACGATTTGTAAAATTAGAAGCCTTAGCACAATTTGCGTCAGATCTTGATAAAAATGTCATATATCAATGTTAACATCTCATTTCTTATATATAGAACAGTCACCAAAAAAAATGTATGATCTGTACGAGTTAGGAATATCAAGTACCTTAATTCCTAGGTGTGATGGTCCATAAAAATAGATGAGTCGCATCAATTAGTAAACTCTTAATTACATTCCGATTGAGAGAAACGATGATACGATTTGGCGGAACATATTTAGGCTCTGTTTTTCAAATAAATTCTTGAATCGAATCGAATCGAATCGAATCGAATCGAATCAATTGAATCGAATCGAATCAATTGTAGTATAAAATATAACTAATCGAATCGAATGGAATCGAATCGAATGAGTTTTAAGTTGAAAAGAACAGAGCCTTACTTAGAAGTGAAGAAGAGAATAAAAAATATCCGAGAAAATTACATGCCGTTACTAGTAGGGTTGGTCACCGGTCTAGATCCGAAATTGAATCGGCCCGGAACCGGAATGGACCGGAATCGGTGAATTGTGCAGCCCGGATCCCGAACCGAGAATAATCCGGTTCAGACCGAACCGAACCGGATCAGCTGGTCCGGATCCGGTTGTGAACCGTATGGCCCGGATTTTTTTTTTTTTTATTCCTTGTCTTTTCCATAACAATTTTTGGTTTGCTGCTCTCTTTCCTTAGTCCTTACTAATTACTACTTTACTACATATACATTACTACCAGTACATCAATCCAATAGAGAGAATCCCAACCACTATGTTGAAACTTGATACAAACGTGGATTATCATTATTGATACTATTACTCACATGGCAATTGAGGTGAAGTAGTTCACTGTATTAATATTGCAGAGCACAAAAGATTCATGTAAAATTCTAAAATTAATGCAACCAAATTCTAAATGTCATGACAACTAAAATATTTGAATTACAAGTTCTAGCAAAATCAACCAACTAGTCGAATTACAAGTCTTTGATAAAAATAACTTAAATAACATAGTGCAAATCAATGAAACTAGTAATTGTTCAAAATAATAATATAAATAAAAGGAATTCTCAAAAGTAGTATAAAACTCAATTAAGGCTCCACGACGAAGACAACGACATCCTCCTCCTCCGGCGTACTGCCTTCTATAACTCTATAAAGGAACAGAACAAATAATTAGAAATAAGAATCTTTTGAGTACATACGATACGAGACAAAAACACTAGAAAGTAAGTATAAGGATGTAGTATATACATAGATCACTTACCCTTCTCTATCTCTTCCAGCTCCCGCAAATTCTCATCCATGTCGCGTGAATAATTAGGTGACTTCTTTGCTCGAAGCCAATCTTGAGTACAAATGAGTGCCTGAACCATCTAGCATTTCAACATTATATAAGAAAAACATATTAGTTGCATTAAAAACAAGTTTTTAAAAGTAAATTAAGTTTAAGTACATTACCTTTGGACTCAAAGAACTTCGAAATTGATCAATCGTGCGCCCTCCCGCACTAAAAGCAGATTCTGATGCGATTGTTGACAATGGAATAGCAAGTATATCACGCGCCATTCGTAAAACAATTGGAAACCTACGCTCATTTAGACGCCACCATGCCAATGTCTCTATATCAACTTCATCATCTCCCAATGATTCATTCAGATATCTCTCAAACTCACTCCTTGTCACATGACCACTTGACCCTTTCAATCTTTTGGCCCTATCTTGAATACTTTTCACATAGTCTATACCACCTAGATCATCCATGCCACCACTAGAAACTACATCATCATTTGGATCACTTTGCGGCATCATGGAAGAATACATACCCCTATACTCATCAAACATCGAATATGCCAAATCTTTCACCTCACTAGCCAATTCCTTTCCCTTTATCGAGCCATGCATGTCCATTAAAGTCAATTCAATAACCTCCAACTTAGAATGTGGGTCAAGAATAACAGCAACATAAATCAATTTATTCATTTTCTCCACTTGACCCCAGTATTTGTCATATTTCAATTTCATAGACACAACCATAGCTCTAAAATCAACATCATTGTTCTTCTCCAACTTGTTCAACGTATCAAAAGTTGAAGCAATTTCAAAAAAATCCCTTGTTACTAGTCAAATAAGAAGTTCCAGAAACACGACGAGTCAACAAGTAAAATCCTTTCAAAAACACCACTAGCCTCTCCACTTTTTTCCAATCATCAGCCTCGGAGGCATCTCATCACTTGGCATACCCTCCCAACTTGGTAAACTTACCCCGCTAAATACCTTGTGATATCTGAATGCGGTATCTAACATGGTGTAAGTAGAGTTCCACCGTGTAGGACAATCAAGTGACAAACGGACTTTGCAATTTACATTAGCCTTATCCGCAAGTTCTTCAAATCTTTGTAATCTTGCCGGTGAATTCTTAATATATTTGATGGCAGTCCTTACCCTATTAATACTAGTGCCCTGTTTTGCTATCCCATCCCACACAATTAAATTAACTATGTGAGCCATGCATCTTACATGTAAAAATTTACCATCACTAAAACAACCAGTGCGTTGAACCATCCTTCTCAAGTAGCCACATGCAACATCATTCGAGCTAGCATTATCAATTGTTACAGTAAAAAGCTCATCTTCTATACCCCAAGCTTCTAAACAAGACTCAATAGCTCTACCAATAGCTTCACCTTTATGACTAGAAATCGGACAAAAGTTGATGATTCTTTTGTGTAATTTCCAATCATTATCAATGCAATGTGAAGTGATGCACATGTAATTCAAGGTTTGGTTTGAAGTCCAAGAATCAGTTGTGATGCAAATTCGCTGGCATGAATCGCTAAAAGATTGCTTCAACTTAACCTTTTCAATCTTGTAAATAGCAAGACAATCACGTGTAACAGTCGCTCGTGACATTACTTGAAATTTAGGACACGCTTTTTCCATCAAATTCCTAAATCCAATGTTCTCAACAAATCTGAAAGGCAACTCATCAATTATGATCATATAAGCAACAACATCCCTAACCTCTTTCATATTCACACTCACACATTTCAATTCCGTTTCACCATCTTCACTGTCTTTATCCCCATTACCAGGCTTCAATACTATTTCAGATTGCTTTCCTTTACCTTTATTATTTGGATTATGCACGCAAGTCCGAAAATGGTGGCCAAGATTTCTAGTACCATTACTATTAGGATCACAAGCAAATGTAGCGTCGCAATACTTACATTCAGCTCGAAGTACTTTGTTACCCTCTTTGTCATCCACGTACTCCATGAAACCATTCCAAAAGTCAGCTCTCTTTTTATTCTTTCTGTTGATATAGTCTCGCCCTTCCTTCAGCTTCTTCCACTCGGGGTACGATCTCTGTAACTCCAATATTTCCTCAACAGTTAGTGGTGTGCATGTTTCTTCGAAGAAGACAGGTGCTCTTTTGGGTTTGGTTGATTGGGAGCTTGCCATCTAATGCAATCGATAATTATATTAGTAAACACTACGTAAGAATTAAAAGGCAGACATATTATTATTTTTTTAGCAAGAAATTTTATAAACTGACCAACTCCAAACATACACAGACTACTAATACTTGAATTGCAATTATACAGTAGAGACAATAAATTAGCATTGTGATTAGAAACAAAGGCAGGCATATTATTAATACTTGAATGCAATTAAAAACTAATAATTTAGTATACACATGTTATACTGATTTGAAAGGTTTAGTAAAGTAGTAAGTACGTACTATACATTAGAGACAAATAATTAATCAAAAGCTTTCTTTCTTGGTGCCATCTAATACAATCAAATTAATTAATTAATTAGTAACCTGCTGCATATAAAATCGTAAGCATGAGGACAAAATTTAGTATATACATGAACACACTTACACAGCACCGCCCACTGCTTAAACTATGATGACAAAATTTTGTTTTTATAACTCAATTACATCAGATTAACACAAGCACACAACTATATAAATATATTCATAAGCAGAGAAACAGAGTATGATTTTTGTATTTTAAAGAAAGTAAACAAAGTTACCTCTTTGCTTGTAGTTGTTAAACTCTAAAGGAACTTCTTTGATGCAGAAGAACAACAGAATTATTTGCTTTTGCCTTTTGATCGATGTGCATGCGTATTTAAATACATGAAACTGATGAAAGGAGAAGTTGAGAAAGGAAAATCTTCCAGTTGAAGTCGACGTGTTTTGTTTCAGAATCCATATTCTCCAAAATACTATAATAGTGAAGGATTAGAAAAGGAATGTAGTAGTTTTAAGAATTAAGATTTCCAAAATACTGATTCAGTATCGTGCATTTAGAGGAGATGGTCTCTCAGTGAGTAGAAACTTTACTAGTCTTTCTTGTCCCCTTTTTTGAATGTTTATTAAACATAATTATTCATCTGAGGAGAAATTTTGGTCATGTGACTAATGTCTACGTTAAAGGTTAATTAAGAGTCGATTAAAAAATGAACTCATATGTGTTCCCAAATCTGGGTAAAATTTTGCTATTCCAACAAAAACTTTGTACATTGTCGAAACCCTCTATCTTATTGTAAAGTTGGTGCAATTTAAAGTGGGATGGAATAAAGTGTTTCGACTTATCTGTGTCACATGATGAAAGTTTACTTCTTGAAAATGCTTGAACCCGTGCGACACTTTGACTGGGTAGCCCCGGTCTATTAGCCTTGCCCAAAAGTGACTAAGTGTGTGCACACATGAGAATGGCAATAAAGCTTTTGTATTTCTGCAATAATTTAGTTTTTCGCTTTGACATGTTTCCTCACCAGCTCTTGATGCTCACAACTGAACTTCTTACTACTCTATATACACAACCACCTCCTCAGCGTATGATGGAAATCGACTTGATCTAACGTTGGAAATTGAACTTATCGGTCATTCCATCATCTAGATCCTTCCACTTTATTTTATTATTACAACAAAGAGTCTTCCTACAACTTTCTATATTGTTTTTATTTACATGCTAGATCCAATCTTTATACAATTGCATTATTGACCCAAGTCTTTTAGAGAGTTTCCATGAATCTCGTACCCGCCCTGCCGACAAGCTCCTTAGAAAACAACGGTACGTGACATTAGGCGTTAGTATCTACTCAATTGTCTTAGTATTGCAATGTTGTCTTAGTATTGCAATGTGGTAGGTATCTGGATCAATTTATTATGCTCAATTGAATTCATGCAGATTAATCCATATGAAGTGCAATACTTTGGTTCAGTGGTCTATTAATTAACTTGTGTTTGTCCAGAACATATAACATTAAAACACAAGAAAATAAAAAAATTTAGTGTTAACATGATTGTTGTTGTATCAGTTATGTACTCAATGTATGTTCTGAACTGAATCACCTATGTAAAAAAAAAAACTAAAATAACACCTAATGGTAAAAAATTAAAAAAAGTAAAATAAAACAAAAACATTAAATTAAATGATAAAATATAAAAACATAATATTTCATTAATAAAACGGTCAGATAGATCTTAGAAGCCGGTCTGGTTCAATTTTCTGCTATAGTTATTCATCAGATGTTGTTTAGCCAACAACTAAAGTTCAGAAAACCGGGTTAAAAACACCTAAACTTCTTTTACTTAACTCAAGATTTTAATATCATCAAGTGGTAAGGGGTTTGAGTACACTTAAGCAAGGTCTCAGGTTCGAGCCTTGTGGATGTAAAAAACATACGCCATACCAGTTAAAAATAAAATAAAAAACTAAAGGTTTTAATTCTACATAACCTAGTTCGGACAATGTACATTACCCCGGTTATATAGTGGACCGGGTGACAGTAAACCCTTAGCTACTACTATTTGCAATTGGATGTTCTGAACTGGATCTTCTTCTTCATTACCTTTTGCAGCCACCACCAAAACACACATCTCCTCCCTCATTCACGGCGGAGCAACAAAACCGGCTAAATTAGGTTTGTATTTCTCACTCCTTTTTCCCTCTATCGTTTCATCTCTTCTTCCACTACCGCTGAAGAAACTAGCATAACTCTTATTGTAAAAATTTAAGCTTAATTCAATTGGTATTTTGCTTCTTCAAATTTCAATCGTATTTGTCTCATGCTAAAATGTTCAACCGGAATGCAATTTTCGTTTGATTCTGTTGGATATGAATCGATGTGTTGTGTTTAGGTACTCCCAATACTTTTACTGTTCATTGGTAGATTTGTAATTTGTGCCCTATAATGGTTGCCGGAAGTTATATGAAATTTCTCGTCGTGTCTTGTAAAGATTGCAGGAGGGTGATACGGAGCTTAAACTTCGTTCCTTGTGCTCAGCTTCATGATATTGGAGCACAATGGCTAGCTATGGAGCTGGAGCCCCCACCAATGGGTCTGTTTACGTCTGTAACTTGCCTTTCGGAACCGATGAGAATATGTTGGCCGATCACTTTGGTACCATTGGCTTGCTAAAGGTCTGGCTTTCCTTGCAAGTTTTAGTCAAAACATGCTTTTTTTGCTTTTATCACATACGTGAGGTTACGTACACGCTACGCGTGTTGAGCTTTATCTTATACTAGCATTTATTGCTTGCATAGAGTATATAGCTGCACGTGTTGTGCGTTGTGTTTATCATTCAATATTTAGATAAATTGATTGTCTTGTTTCTTTCGTCAAAGACACTTGCTGCGCATAATTTTAAGGAATACACTTTGTAGCAAGTAATTTGGGGAAAGTTATATACACTTTGTTTTATAGCAACTACGTACAGAACAATGCCATGTTCTCCAGTTATATAAGCTGTTACCAACACTGACTCAAAATATTCATGTATGTGTTGGTTCAGGGAGTGATTTCTTTCATTAAGCTTCCATATTGATTGAGGGCAATGCAGTTGGATAGTTTACACTGGAAGTCAGCAAACACTCTTACCAAAAAATTTGAATTTGTAGCAGTGGGGTGTTAGCATTGTCCTTCCTATTTATCCACCAGCTCCAAATGTTTTCATTACCTTTCAGCCGACTCCTTTCCCACGCCATCTTCATTCTCATCCTTGATGGCATATATCAATTATCATAAAAAGAGGTTTGAGACAGAAGAAAAGAAGACAAAATAAGGCGCCCACCACATATCTAATGAAAATTATCAGAAAAGTGAGGAGATTGATCAAGGATTTTGTTTTCATACATCTATGATTGTGAAAATGAAGGTTAATGACTGGAAATTTTGATTTTGAAGGTAGTAGTAAGAGAAGAAACTCTGATAGTGACATCAAAACAGCAATTTCTTCACTTCTTTAGCTTCATGCTTAAAAAACCCTATATGGAGTCTGGGGAAAGAAGATAAATAGAGCGGAATATTGTACTCCAAAGTCCAAAAAATTGCAATGCAGAAAGCTAGAATGGAAATATGGAAGGGGTGCAATGGTAAGGGAGAAAAAAAAGGTGTTGTGGAGAAAGAAATAGATCATCATGGATGAAGCTGAATTTCGAGGACATGGCAACATCTGATCTTTCCTACATCGAACGGCCAAATTTTAGAATTGCCTAATCAATTTCTCATGCGGTTCTCCACCTGATTCTGTTGCTATACTACTATAAATTAATGGTAGTTAATAATGGCCTGAGGGCATCCGTGTTTAATCATACTCTTGACTATCCTACTCCTATATTCTTAATGCAGTGGACAGAGTGCATCACTTTTGCTGGGTTTTATGGGTAGTGGAATTATTTTTCTGAAAATGTCTTTTAGCTTTTTTTTATTTCTGACCATGAAGTTGTTAAGATTCTCTCTCTTAACTCTTAAATGTTTTGCTCATTTTAAGATATTACTTCCTCCGTCCCATGGCCAATGCATAGAATTTACGATAATGTGCATCTTCATTTAGTTGGGACTTCTATGCTGAAGTTTACTTCTGCTAAACAGAAAGACAAACGTAGTGGACGTCCCAAGATATGGATATACCGTGATAAGGCGACGAATGAACCTAAAGGAGATGCCACAGTCACCTATGAGGATCCACATGCTGCATTAGCTGCTGTTGAATGGTTTAACAACAAAGACTTTCATGGTGCCACAATCGGAGTCTTTATGGCTGAGTCAAAGAATAAAGATGACACTGTGAGTAATGTTATAGAGCAAGTTATCAATGTTCCAGTCGATGGAATAGAAGAAGGAGCTGCTGATGTAAATGGAGGAGTTGGAAGAGGCAGAGGTCGGGGAGATGCTTCTGGGAAACCATGGCAACAAGAGGGAGATTGGCAATGTCCGAATACAAGGTCTGTGATGTGATCATTGGTGAGCTGCTCTTTCTTGTTCTCGTCCTTTCAAAAAAGTTTGCCCTTTACCAAAAAGTGGTTCTGTACTTATATTTCTTTGGTGAATCAGTTGTGGCAATGTGAACTTTGCTTTCCGAGGTCAGTGCAACCGTTGTGGGACTGCACGTCCAGCTGGATCCGCTGGTGGTGGTGGTGCCGGCGGTGGTCGAGGAAAGGGCCGTGGTGACCCTGAGTCAGGGCATGGTCGTGGAGCGGCTGCTGCTGCTGGAGGGGGTCTTTTTGGCCCGAATGATTGGCCTTGTCCAATGTAAGTATATGTTCTTTCTGCATCCATTTTTTAGGAGTTAGTTCAACTAGTCATCAATTGTGCTTGTATCCCTTGGAAGAAAATGGGAGCTGACTATTGATGTACCTTTCAATATGAATGTATTTTTATCAGTGGCAGTAAAATTATTCTCTCCAAACTTTTTTATTGATGCATATGTCTCGTCACTTTTTACTTTCATATCCCATGAATATTCAAAAAAGAGTGGAATATTTTCTTTAGATTTATTTTAGTGAAGATTATATTAGCTTTATATTTTCCATCCTTACCAGGGTTTTTTAATGTCTTTTTTCTTTTTTGTGCCTAAAACTGTTGCCTTCTCTTTTTTGGTGTGCGATGATCAAATTACATTGTAATATGTTTACTGATGTTGGTGCTTAGCATCTATGGCCCTCTTTCTCTGTTATTTAACATCATAAGTTATCTTGCTTTGTACTCTATCCTACTTAAAATTATTGGCAACTCGTTCAGGTTTTTACATTTCATTGACTTGTTGGATCAGGTGTGGGAACATTAATTGGGCAAAGCGTATGAAATGCAACATCTGCAATACCAATAAACCTGGGCATAATGAGGGAGGAGTGAGGTACTGTCGTACTGATATGGTACTTTTATCTCTAGACTCCTCAACAGATGTACTATTTATTAATCCAGAATTATAATGACATTTTTATTATTGAGAAATGAGTTTTTTTTTTCCTCTTAGCTGAATAAAACTTCTCAGGCGTTCTCTGTGCTCAGTATAGTTCCCATGTCTTATGGCAACTTTTCTCCGGAAAAGTACAAAGACATTATATAGATTGCTATTAGTTAGTCCCCCCCCCCCCCCCCCCAATTTAGTTGTTTCTCGTTCTCTCTCTCTTTTCTTTTTCCTTTTCTTGGATCGGGGTTGCATTATGCCTATAGTTTGCATATTATTGATCTTTGTTCTTTTGGGACTGCTCAGAGGAGGACGTGGCGGAGGCTACAAGGAACTTGACGAGGAAGAAATAGAGGAGACGAGACGCCGCCGGCGAGAGGCTGAAGAAGTAATTTCACATTTCTCTGAGTATGGTTCTTATGTTAAACCAAGCTCTAAATATTGTTCTTTATATGATTTCAGGATGATGGTGAAATGTATGATGAGTTTGGCAATCTTAAGAAAAAGTTCCGGGCGAGAACTCAGCAAGCTGATGTGGCACAGGCAGTTCCTGGTGTTGGACGTGCAGGATGGGAGGTTGAGGAAATAGGTATGCTGTTACTTTGGAGTTTAGGCTATATGTATATTGTTCAAGTGAGATTTTCTATTGTTCAGTGATGCTAATTAAATGCACATGCATTATGTTTAGACAATTAACTAGCTTTGATCGCGAATCTAGTAAGCTCCTTGTTTACTTCATGTGAGGGAGCCTTGTCTATGATACTTCTCGAATGTCAGTTATCCGTGAGGTTATCAGTGTAAAAAATACAGCTAAGCCTTGTTATCCCTCTGGACCGGGAATACAATACAAGTGTCAATATTTAAGATTCTATGTTCCAATGAACGAGTTTCGTTGTTGAACTTGGTTGCATGTTGCCTGAAACCTCTTGTGTCGTGGATATTACTTGGTACAGTTTAGTGGAGTGCATGATAATGACAATCATTGATTCATGTTAGTATCTCTTGCGAACTAAGTTGCTGGCTTTGATGCATCAGATATGTTGTCTTCTGTGCATTGATATTTCCTGTGGTGGCTATTTACACGTTTAATTGATCTTTCCAACTGGTAGTTATTTAAACTTCTAAGTTCTACTTGGTCCTCATTCGTCTATGTTGACTATGTTTGGGATCTTAATAGCTGCATCTTGATGCACAAATGATGTTGATGATTGATATCTGTCTGTGCCATGTTTTCATCTTTCTGTTTCACCAAAACCTTTTATATATTTATTAATATGTGCCACTCCTCACTAGATGCTTTTCGATTTATTTTACAGACAGAACTTAAGAAGCAACGTGCCTAACTCAAATTAGTTTTCATATTGCTTCAGCTTTACAATGGTTTGAAATAGTTCATTGGACACGAAACTTGTTTTTCCAACACAAATTATACCCATGATGGCTATGTCTGCATTGAATACTATTCTTAGTTTTCTGATTATGGATTATTGAGAAGCTAAATATCTAATAACTGTTTCTTTAGATTTCTGCATAAAAGATAAGCTATATTATCAAGTGATTGAACGTTTATCCTTGATATTGACAGGTGCGGAAAGGGACAGAAGAGAAAGAAGCAAGGACAGAGACAGGGGTAGAGAGCGTGATGATAGGGAGAGGGACCGACATCGCAGTAGTAGAGATTGGGACAGGCAAAGAGAGAGAGATCGAAGCCATGACTATGATAGAGACAGAGATTATGGCCGAGACCGTGAACGGGATAGAGATCGGGGCAGATACCGCAACTGATCAATCATGTAGGCATCTGGGATTGCTCATTATCTTATGTGTTGGTGCTTATGCATAAAACTTTGCTTGGGAATATTGGCATGGAGTTGAAACTGAACTTAGTGTTTTTCTGTCTTGTAATGATATTGAATTTTGGTTTTCAGAGTGATTTGAAAATTGTTGAACCTACATACAAGTGTACTCTTCCCCGTATTTCTATTTTGGTATCCGTTTTTGTTTGCACCCAAGTTGGTGGATCGGATCGGACCGGACAATTTCAACTCCCTGGTCCAACCCATTACGGCCGGTTTTCTAATTTGTGTTAGGTTCTGGACCGGTACCAATTGGTTCACTTCACGTCCTACTTGACATTTCTCGTCTTTCAACTTCCAAGTATTATGAAGCTCCAAATTTAAGGAAATGCTAGTTTCACATAAGCAGGTGAATTGTTAAAAACTCCTACCCACTACAAAATTAGACATCCCATAGTTCATTTTGAAGTGTCATACCTCATACGTTTAAGTCCGGTTCACAAAATTGTAAAAAATGTTAAAAACCTGAACCTAATCGAGCATTTAAGGATGGAAAGGCTGGGTCCATTTTACCAATGTTAAATGCTTCGTAACCATACATTATAAGAATGTATACCGAGTCAAGAAACATCTTACGTTTTGCATTTAGATTCCACCCATTTAGCAACTTAAATAAAAAATTAGAATACCTTAACTTGTTCAGTGGAAAGAATAATTTAGAGTTAGTTGCTAAACTATTACAACTACTTCACAAACCTCAATTCGCAGATTATCCAACATCTCATGCGTTCAGCGGTTAATGAGATTATAAGGAATTAAGGATGATATTGTTGATCTCACTCAACTCAACTGTAGCAGTGGACCTACAATTAAACTAGCTCAATGCTTACCATGAGGGGTGAAATCCATGATTAAACATTTACGTGTTCGATCGGTTATATGAATCTTCCTACTTCTGGGTATGACATTTGGATTGGATATGGTTAATCTATATCTTTTCTGAAAGTTTGATATCTTATTTTCTTTTACATGGAAACTAGAAATGGGAGACTAATTAATGATATAAGTATTAGTAAACAAATTGTATCCTAGACTTCCTAGTCGATAAAAAAAAAGTTGTCAGATCATTGTATATGTTGTATACAAATAAAATGATAAAATTGCGTTGAGGATCTTTTTGGTACACATTCTTAGCGTCAATTTTCTATATGATGGATTTGTAGATAGGATTGTGTGTAATCTTTTCCGTATAACAATTCTCAATTGACTTGGCCACGTATCTGGAAACATAAGATTCTAGTGAAAATCAACTTGATATGTACAAATAATTCTCATCTAAGGACTAGCGGAATAACACGATTTAACACGTTACGACATTTCCTTGTATTGAAGACCAACCTTTGAGCTAGGACAGGGCCGTCCTCCTGTCTCCAAACAGGGGATGCCAAAATATGAGAGAATGGGCTAGAATTTGAAGTGATTCGACCTCCGGTGCCCGTTCATCGGTCTCTTGGTTAAGGCACTATCTAGAGAGCTAAACCCCGTTGAGGGAGACCCACCATAGGGACCAACCCTCAGGATGTCCGGGCTCCCGTCTCCAGTGGGCCCGTTTGACAATAAACTAAGTTCATTCACGTGACCTAAATGCACCACCATCCTCCGACATCACGTGTCGTGAGAGGAAAAAAAATTGCACTTAAACCTTTTTCACATTTTTGAAATTACACTAAAACCTTTTTTTTTTCATTCGACACCAAAACCTTTCAAAAAAATTCGTTGTGACACAAAGGTTGGATGGCGTTAAAAAACTTCCGTCGGTGAGGGTAAAATAGACAAATTGCATGACCTATTCCCTCCATTTCCTCTGATTTTTCCTCCAGTAACTCAATCACCTCCAATTCTTCAACCCCTTCTTCACAATTCCTTCATCAAATCGGAGTAAATCAAATTCCCTCAATTCCGATTTGAAATGGTGAAACGTCATTCGTGATATCATGGTCTACTTCTTTTGGGGGCTTTTGCTGAAAGCCATCCATCATTAGTGGAGGCAATCTCTGAGCTTCCATTATATCAAACAGTTGGTGTGCAAAAGGGTTTTGGAATCTGGATTGTATTTGAGGGGGGTAATCAGGAATTGTGTATAGATCGGAAGAGAGAAGGATTTGGAGAAAATGAGCTTGTTGAGAATTGTCAAGATTGAGAAGGAAGAAGAAGAAAGGAAATAAAAAACCCTTGAGAAGGAAGAAGAAGAATAGAAGGTTGATTACAAGAAGAATGAGGTTAATTAGTGTTAAATTTGTGTTGTGTGGATGTTTAAAAGTCATATTTATCACTTTTAACCTTGCTCAGCGCGTGTTTTACACGACTACTAACGGAACAATTAACACCGTCAAAGTTTGGTGTTACAGCGAAAATTTTTGAAAGGTTTTGGTGTCGAATGGAAAAAAAAAAAAAAGGTTTTAGTGTAAGTTCAAAAACGTGAAAAAAGGTTGAAGTGCAAAAAAAAAAAAAAAAAAAAAAAAAAAATCTCTTTCTAATTTGTTGCAAAAGATGATCACCGCTTTAGAAAAATGTAATGAGAAATAAAATAACATGTCGCAATATTATTAATTACACGAATTAATTAACACCATATAACTAGTGTATATGCAATTATGCATATATCTTAAGTGGTCAAATTAAGATCTCCAAACAACATAAAAAATCACAACTACATATGATATTGTCACAGCCTTAATTAGTTATTCTTGTTTTAATGTGTTGTGAGTTTCCTCGTGACAATTTAAATCACAGACTCGATCTATGAAGATCAGCAAATATCCAATGGTTGAGTTTGAAGAATACTTGTGATATATAGAATTTATTGGCACAATATCTTTCCAAAATGTATGTTAGTTGAGCAGATTAATGTGTTCCAAATCAAATGACCTATCTGTCTTAAGATTATCTCAAATTTTAAATTGACACAATAACTAATCACAACAGTCGCATTCTTCAACTCACGTGGAAGATCTTAGATAGAGGAGTTTGCAAAGGTGTAAATGATCAGCTCCGTGGTTTGAAATAAAATTTCCCGTATCACCAACTAATCACATTTACTATAATCGAACCCATTTTAGGGGTGGATCTCTCAACCGGGAGCTAGAGGTGTTTCATAAATGCATGCAAAGAGTTTGTACTCTAAAACATTAAGTGACAGAGGCCTTCTTCACCTTCTATCTAAGCTGCGCATGAAAGGCCAAACTCAATCTCAGAGAACAATTAAGTTTCATAGGGTCATTCTGTTCAGGTGCACCGTGCAGGTAGTCCGCATCTTCACATACATATCTATTTCACCTATACTCTCTTCTTCAAGACAGTGCCCAGATCGTTACATTTTTAACTCTTTAGTAATATATTGAGTTAAAATGTGATTAAAGAAAAATCTAAGTTAATTATAGGAGTAGTAACCCATGTTATATGTGTGTCAAACAAAATTGTATTTGTGATTGACTTAATTATAAAATTAAATAACTGATATATGTATGTAGTGTGTGTGACATAAATAATTGACGTGTTTTATGTTTTTGAAGTTTATTTGATATATTTTAATGTTGTTTGATTAATTTAAGGTTGTTAATATAAGTTACTATAAGAAAATTAGTTGGGTGAAAATATATATAAATAATTGTTTAGCAGAATTAAAAATGAGATAAACAAATGAGTTTGCACCAGCCATGTTAAATGCCTTGAACTTCTTTAGTACTCTGTAATTCTTTACGTACGTAAATTTAATTAATAATTAAATTCTTTTAAAACATTAAAAATAACTTAATACTCAATCAAACGTTTACATGGACATAAGAAAAATGTTAATAATTACAATACAAACAACATTTACATAAACTAAAGAACTGATGTGGACCAAACAAAGAAGCTGACAGAGAAGATTGCCAAACAATTTTGCGTTTATTTTAGTTTATTATTTTTCTGTTATATTTCATTTTTCTTAGTTAATTAGGATTTGGTATTTTCCGTTTTCTTAGTTAATTAGGATTTGGTATTTTTCTTTTAGTTGGTTAGGAATTCTCTATTTAAGAACTTGGCTGGTTATTATTAGAAGACAGTTTATGTTTGATTAATAATATCGAGAGTTTTCTCAATTCTTCAACCAAGTTTTGGCATTCTATAGAATCAACGATCTTTGTGTTTCCATCCTTTATGTTCCGCTACGTACGCTGCATCAGAGTGGTATCATCCTCCATTCGATCCTGAGTCATGCCGCCCCGCCACCAAAGGAGAGCTGCCAACGATGGAGATAACGGAGGCAATGTCGCAGAGCTGCGACATGAGAACGAAGACCTGCAGCGCCAGGTTGAGCTGTTAACACAGCGTATGGACGAATCTGTCCATCTGCACCGCCAAGACGACGTGTCACAATCACGGAAGAAAACCCCTTCGGCAACCCACAGTTTCATTCACCGGCACGGCCTAACCACCATTGGGACCACGGTTTCAAGGTCGAGATTCCTTAATTCGATGGTACGCTTAAACCTGAAGAATTCATCGACTGGCTTTCCCAGATTGACGAAATTCTGGAATTCAAGGAGGTCCCGGACGAACGTCGTGACAATCCGCTTGCGTGGTCGCGCACAAGCCTGGTGGCAACAATTGAAACAGAACCGTCTTCGCCATGGCAAAGACAAGATATCCAGCTTGGCCAAATTCACGAAACACATTAAGACTGCGTTTCTACCATATAACTTTGAGCATAAACTGTACAATGCTTCCAGAACCTCCGCCAAGGCCATCGTTCGGTTGATGATTACTCCACGAAAATCTATGAGTTCCTCGCCTGTATTGATCTCAATGAATCACTTATCCAGTTGGTTTCTCGGTTTATCGAGGCTTGCGTCTCCAATTGCAGGACGTGCTCAATATGTTCGACCCCTTAACGGTGGCCGAGGTGCACCAAATATTGGTAGCTTCGCCGAGAAACGTCTGACGGCCGATTTTCGCGACCTCTGGGGTCGACCAGTGGCGCTATACCTGCTGCCCCACCTTCTCGGGTTCCCGACACCCAACCTAATCCTCCTCCAGCCTGTAGCTACCCTACACAACCTCAAGGACGGACGGGTGGCTTACGTTGTTTCAATTGCGGTGAACCTGGACATAGACAAGCCGAGTGTCGTAAACAGCCTTCCAACACTCGTGGCCTTTTTATCGACGCTGTCGATGATGAATCCGCGCCTATCTATGACCACCTTACTTACGATGAGGAAGTCATCGAAGAATATGTGGCCGGTGATGTTGGACCCCTCCTGATGTTACGCCGAGCATTCCTGGCACCTCGTGCTCCTGATACAGAATGGCTTTGCCACAATCTCTTTCATTCCACCCACACCATCAATAAAAAAATTTGCACATTTATTATTGATGCTGGAAGCTGTGAAAATTTTATCTCCGAGGTGGCTGTCTCTAAACTCGGTCTCACCACAGAACCTCACCCCAAACCATATCGACTTTCCTGGTTGAGTCAAGGCACGGATGTCACGGTTTCTAAATGAGTTTTAGTATCTTTCTCGATGGGCCCCACATATACTGATTCTATATATTGTGATGTGGTACCTATGGATGCTTGTCACTTGTTGCTCGGCCGCCCATGGCAATACGACAATAATGTCTATCACGATGGCCATACAAATACTTGCTCATTCTTATTCCGAGGCAAGAAGATTGTGCCGGTCCCAAATAAACCGAAGGGCGTTGATTCACACCCAATCCAACTGCCTATTCCAACTACGCTCCTCCCCCACGTTCCCTTTCAAGCTGCTATGGAAGAATCGGGCATCGTCTTTGTGTTGCTTTCTCACCCCATCAGCACTGACACTTCTATTAGTCCACCGGAGGAAGTTCGACATTATTACAGGAATTCACGGATGTATTTCCCGACTCCCTGCCCTCTATCTTGCCTCCGCTACGCGACATTCAACACCATATTGATTTAGTGCCATGGGCTACCCTCCCTAATCGACCCCACTATCGGATGAGCCCAAAAGAACATGAGGAATTGTGATGATAGGTTGAAGAATTACTAGCCAAGGGCCATATTCTGGAAAGCCTCCGTCCATGCGCGGTACCTACCCTCCTCACGTCAAAGAAAGACGGCTCATGGCGCACGTGTGTGGATAGTCGTTCCATCAACAAAATCACCGTTCGATACCGTTTTTCCATTCCTCGATTGGATGACTTATTAGACCAATTGGGTGGTGCCAGCGTGTTTAGCAAATTGGATTTAAAATGCGGCTATCATCAGATTTGCATTCGTATGGGAGATGAGTGGAAAACCGCCTTCAAAACCCGTGAAGGTCTATACGAGTGGCTTGTGATGCCGTTTGGACTCTCCGATGCCCCGAGCACTGTGTTATGAACCAAGCGTTGCGCCCTTTCATTGAAAAATTTGTCGTCGTTTATTTCAACGACATCTTGATATATAGCTCGAGTCCGTCCCTACATCTCCAGCACCTACGTGAAGTACTGCTCGTTCTTCGCCGTGACAAATTTTATGCTGCTACCGCCAAGTGCGCATTCCTGATTGCGTCGATTCAGTTCTTAGGATATGTGGTTTCAAATGAAGGACTCAAGGTTGATCCCGGTAAGGTTATTGCAATCGAACATTAGCCACATCCCTCATCCATCATCGATGTACGCAGCTTTCATGGATTGGCATCCCTCTATCGACGTTTTATACCGCACTTTAGTGGCATTATGGCTCCTCTCACTGATTTCATGATGGGCTCCAAGTTCCACTGGACCCTAGACGATGAGGTTGCGTTCCAAGAGATTAAGCAGCGCTTAATTTCGGCTCCTATTCTAGTCCTGCCGGATTTTTCTCAACCTTTTGAACTCCATTGCGACGCATCCAAAACAGGCATTGGAGTCGTACTTAGCCAATCAGGGCGACATGTTGCCTGCCTTAGCAAGAAAATATCTGGTGCAAAGCTTCGGTTTAGTACATACGACATTGAATTCTATATGGTAGTCCAAGCGGTGAAACATTGGTGTCACTGTCTCTTTCATCGTGAGTTTGTCCTTTACACTGATCACGATTCACTCAAACACCTTGGCAGCCAAGATAAGATCTCTCAACGCCATGCTTCTTGGATTTCCTATTTACAGCAGTTTACCTTTGTGATTAAACACAAAGCTGGAGTCTCTAACCGTGTCGCTAACGCACTCAGTCGACGTCACGGGCTATTGATGGAAATGCGAGTTCATGTCCCGGGCTTTGATTCCTTTTTGCCCTTATATGTGGAAGATCCCTTCTTTTCTCACGTCCTGACCACGATCCAGCAAGGCGCGCCATCAGATTTTATCCTGGAGAATGGATTCCTCTTTCATGGGGTTGAATTGTGCGTACCAGATTGTAGCCTTCGTTTGCATATTATACAGGAATGTCATAATGAGGGTCATGTCGGACGTGAGCGCACCTTTCAACTACTCGCTGGCCCCTACTATTGGCCGTCTATGCGCAAGGAAGTAGGTCGATTTGTGGCTCGTTGTCGCACTTGTCAGTTGGCGAAAGGGACTTCTACTAATGGTGGGTTATATCTGCCTCTTTCCATTCCCACACAACCATGGACTGATGTTAGTATGGACTTTGTTCTTGGCCTTCCCCGCACACAGCGCGGCAGTGATTCTATCTATGTGGTTGTTGATCGCTTTTCGAAGATAGCTCATTTTATTCCTTGTAAACGCACATCGGACGCCGTATCTGTTGCACAACTTCATTTTCGTGATGTGTATCGACTCCATGGTCTTCCTACGTCTATTGTCTCTGATCGAGATACTCGTTTTGTGAGTCATTTTTGGCGAAGTTTATGGCGCACGGTTAATACTCAGTTAAATTCAGTATTGCTTATCACCCTCAGACAGATGGCCAAACTGAAGTGGTCAATCGCTCTCTTGGTGATCACCCTAAGGCGTGGGATCTGAAGCTACCACAAGCTGAGTTCGCCCATAACCATGTTGTTAACCGTACCACCGATTTCAGTCCTTTTCATGTGGTGTATGGTTTGTCCCCACGGGGTCCGGTCGATCTGATTATGTTACCTAGTAAGGTGCGTGTTCATACTACTGCTGAATACTTGGTTGCTCAGTTGTCTAAAGTTCATCGCCAAACCCATGCTCGTTTGGTTGATAACACTGCCAAATACAAGGCACATGCGGACCAGAAACGCCGTGTTGTTGACTTCAAAGTGGGTGATTGTGTTTGGGCTATTCTCACTAAAGATCGTTTTCCTGCTCGTGAATACAACAAGCTCGCTGCCAAGAAGATTGGTCTGCTGGAAATCATCGAGAAGATCAATCCTAATGCTTACCGTCTGCAATTGCCGAGCCATATTCACACTTCGGATGTCTTCAATGTGAAACGCCCTGTTCCTTTTGCTCATGATTCTTCATCGGATGATGATGCGGTTTCAGATTCGAGGAAGAATCTTCTCTATCCTGGGGGGAATGATGCGGACCAAACAAAGAAGATGACATAGAAGATTGACAACAATTTTGGAGTTTATTTTAATTTTTTTTTGTTATATTTCCTTTTTCTTAGTTAATTAGGATTTGGTATTTTCCAGTTTCTTAGTTAATTAGGATTTGGTATTTTTCCTTTTTCTTAGTTAATTAGGATTTAGTATTTTCCTTTAAGTTGGTTAGGAATTCTCTATTTAAGAACTTGGTTGGTTATTGTTAGAAGACAGTTTATGTTTGATTAATAATATCGAGAGTTTTCTCAATTCTTCAACCAAGTTTCGGCATTCTATAGAATCAACGATTCTTGTGTTTTCATCCTTTATGTTTCGCTACGTACGCTACATCAAGAACTATATTCCGAAATTGAACCTGATTAGGGTTTGTTAGACCCCGGTGGTCTCACTCTCTCACTGTAGCAATGAGACTCACAGTGTGGGATCCACTGCTACAGTGAGAGGGTGAGACCACCGGGGGTAAGACCGGGGTAGAAATTTCCCCCGATTAGAAGGAGATGAGAGGGTTGAATCAACTCACTTTATGGAGTACAATATTACACAACTTCCAGTTTCATGTTTCATACCAAAATAACACATCCATTTATAAGCTCCATCATATCTACGTACCGTATTTTCAGGGTATTACTCCGTTGTGAACTAGATATATTATATTCCTTCACCTTCCCAGTAAATTTCTTGCATTTAATTTTCGCATTGCATATTCCCAGTGTCTTGTTACATGCTTGAGGGACGGATCACGGATCCATGACAAAATAGAATGAAGAAGTAACGAAAATATAAGGCTTTGTTCTCTTCAACTGAAAACTCATTCAGTAAAAACGTTGTTGAGGTTGCGTAGAATTACAATAATAAGGCTTTGTTCTCTTCAACTGAAAACTCATTCAGTTCAGTTCAGTTCTGCTTAATTATATTTTATACTACAGTTCAGTTCAGTTCAGTTTAATTCAGTTCGTTCAGTTCAGTAAATTTCAGTTGAAAAGAACAGAGCCTAAATAAAGTTTGGGAACTTTAGTTAGTTAGTTATTATTACTGTGTTATTTTTATCGGAAAAATCATTAATTTATGTTCAATTTAGTTTAGTTCAAATTAGTTCAATTCTACTCAGTTATTTTTTATACTATAAATAAGTTCATACGAAGAGAACAAAACCTAATAAATAATAACTTTAGTTAGTTTGGGAACTTTAGTTACTTTGCTCGCTTCCCTTAGTCTCTCCATTTCAAAGATTATTTTACATCTGATAAACTGTATTTGATTTCGTCATATAATTTAATAAAATTATATGACGAAAATTTATTTTTATTATTATGGTTTAATATTAATTTGTAACAAAATTGGAAACGGTTGACCAATTAAAAAATTATCTCTGAAATCAATTTATTCTATACTAGTATCGTTCTTAATACACCAACCACTCATAAACTATGTGAAATTTATATACGCGTCCCCCACAGTTTGTCATTGGTAGGTGTATTGGGAAAAAATTCGCATAGAGTAAAGGGGAATTGGGGGAGTATTTATTTTATTAATATCATCCAAGGTGTGAAGAGTATTGGCAAATCAAATCAGGCTCGAGAAAAAGCATGAATTAAGCAAAAGGAGCAATCATTACAGATCTATTCCATCTGCTTCTACTAGTTCTACTAGTTGTCGTGTCAGTCAGTATAAACATCCAATCCAATTAAATGCCGCTCTCCCCTCCCTTTGTCGGGAAACTCTCACTTCCTTCTCCCAATTCATTCATCATTTTCTCACATGTAGCTCTACCAATGAATTTCAATTTTGAATGCCGATTACTCCAATATTTACAATATTTTCACATTTAAATGTTACTCCCGTAACCATTAATATCTTCCTAATTTCACTTTCTTTTGATTCATAAACACCACTTATAATTTTCTCCGATTACAGATTACTACCCATTGTTTGAAGTATTACATCGACACCCAAATCTCACTTCTAGCATTTACTCTATTACACACGTGTCATTTCTTGCTGACGTGGATGGGTAATTGACACGATTTGGATGTGGATAAAAAAATTTAGAAAGTAAATTATTCTTCTATCTCATCTTCGTCAACCCTCCTACAACCTCCTCCGACCAACCAACACCATCATGATCTCCGACCAACCACCACCACCTACACATAAATTACATCATAGGAACATAACAAATAAGAGATTGAGTCTCCAATGGAGACTCAATAAGCTCCAATTGGGGTTTCTTTTACAAGAGCCCCAGTCGGAGCATTTAAGAGCTCAAACCGGAGCTATTAAATAGCATAGCTCCGGTGATAGCTCAAAATTAATTACAACTTCAATCGGAAATGATTTGGAGCTGTAATCAGCTCCGCTGGAGATGTATGTATAGCTCCTAAATGAGTTGTATAAATAAATCCAATCGGAGCTTAGTTACAGCTCCTTTTGGAGATGTATACACAGTCCGACTCCGAGTACTTACACCTCTGCCGGAGTGTCCATCTCCAATCTAGCTCTGATATTCTTGGTTATTGAGACTTGTTTGAAGTTTTTAGACAATGGATGGCCAGTTGAGAATCTGATCTCTTCCAGGGACTTATATTGCAATTCGCCAAACCCTGAAAAAGAAAAGGAAAAAGGAAATAAAATAAAATAAAACATGGATAAAGAATTAAAGAAATTATAAAATAAAAAAACTCAATGGCATTTTGGTGAATATCTTCAACTTTCCCATCCACATCAACAAAAAGAAATTCCATGTTACCAAGTCTGTTGACTTTTGGACTCGTCTGTAGTTAGAAAAAAAATTCATAGATCATATTTTTAACGAAATTGTATTTCTTTCAAGGGTTGAATTTGTAATTTAACCAAATTTAAAGGTACTTTAAATAATTACTCGTTTGAAATAAATAGGAAGTAAAATGCAATCGATATTTCACAAATCACAATCATGCGGGCTATATCTATCTATATGATAAGGTCGATACTTCGATAATAGAGAGTGGTCGCCAAGTTCGTTGATTAACCCCGACCCGACACATCACACTACACACAGTAAGCTATAGTTGATTGACTTTTAAACGCGGATTCACCTTTTAAGTAAGTAGGACCAAATATACATATATACTGTTTCAAACAAATCACTAAAACTATAAATGGGAAACGTGAAACTAAACCATTTACTTCCATTTTTGGCCATATTATGAAATATGGGCTATCACGGTGTGTTTCATTCTTTCTAATTATTCATATTTCAATTCCGTTTCATATTCTTACACCGATTTCAAACTCATTTTTCCATTGAATGTCATATGAATATCTAATTATCAATTATAAAATGTATAAATAATTTATTAGTTTAAAACACATGATGAGGTTGAGCTGAATGTTTAAAGCTTAAGAGGTGTGAATAAAATGAAATATATTGGAGTATTAATATAAATGACTAAATTTCACCCCTCTCTACAAGTTTGAGCTTTTAGATGAGATGAAATTCTATCATAATATCAGAGGCTCTGGGTTCGAATCTCCACGGAGACAATCTTCGTCCCATATTTGGGTTCGAATCTCCACGGAGACAATCTCCGCCCCATATTAAATTTCCACTCGAATGTCCTCTCCAAAGAGGATGAAACCGGCCACGAGTGCGAGGGAGTATTGAAGTATTAATATAAATGATTAGATTTTACACCTCTTTACAAGTTTGAGTTTTTAGATAATATAGAATTCTATCAAAACTATAGATTTTTCATTAAATTGTGAGGAATGAAACTGCGGCCGATATAAAATGAAACTTGTGAGTCGAGATTGAGACGAGGATCAGTATTCACTTGGATAGAAGAGAAAAACAGGCCGTAGCAAAAGTGCAAAACATTAATTGAAGAATTTAAGTCGTGTGTTCATAAACAGCAAAAATAAATAATGAAAGTCGTGGAGACGTGTTAGCAAAGGGTTAATTGTCGAGTTTGAAATAGAAAAACTTGGTTGGACGAACATAGAAAGGCAAATAAGTTGTTGAGGAGTGAACAATTTATGGTGCTTTTCAAGAATTTATAAATTCCAGTTTATACAATAATTTAAAAAGAAATTAGGTGGATATTTGGTATAGAGTTAAATTTGTGAGTTATGGGTTTTAATTGATAAATAATAACTGAGTTATAAAAAAATGGTGTTGAAATAGAGTAAAAATTGTATACAGTTGTTATATAAGATGTGTAAGAAATAAGTAATGTACGTGTGTAAGATGAAATGATGAATTTTATTTTTTTAAGGTTATTTGATTGGTTTTAATGTCGTTTGATTGGTTTAAAGTTTTTAGTATAATTGAAAAATCAAAGAGAGAGGATTAGTAGTATAGAGAGAGAAGTATAATTAGTAAATGTAGGAAAAATTGAGTTCAATTTTTTGTTAGGAAACTTGATGCCAAATGTCCCCTAAATTGTTTTAACTTAGTTTTTGCGTATTTAGTACTATAACAAACAACCGGTAAATTTTGAGTATTTGCTCGTATATCTTATACTAAATAACTACTTCCGTTCCGGATCAACTCACGCAGATGAAGTGCAATTGTAGTAAGTGTTTCAAAATTTGTTATTCCACATGAATGTTCAATAAAAAAAATAAAAATGTAACATTTATATTGTAACGTATGTATATAAAATATGTGGTATTTAATTTGAGACGGAGGGATCAATAATTATTTTAAATTAAGGAATGCCTAGGCACTCCTTGAGCAACTTATAGTTGTCTTATACCAAAAAAGATGATCCTGCAAACAATATAGTTGCAAATTCTTTAAATTAATTTTAAGCATTTTTACAGACACTTTATAGCATTCTTTTGGAAATTTAACTTTAATAAATTATCATTATATTAAACTCTTTAAAAGATTGGACTTTGTTAAAAACAACCCCGACTCCCCAAGTAAATGTAAGTGTCTAACGCCTTGTCCCCTTAGGATTGATTCATGACCATTTAAACCAACGCGACTACTCTGAGACTACTACTCTCCGCGCGATTATATATTATCACAAAAAATTATGTCATTGCATATGCACTTTATCATCTCTTGTACATGTAGCGAAAAACTTCACACTGGGTCCCTTTGCTTCATAACAATTAAAAAAACACGTGTAACTTTAAAATTCTTATGAATAATTCGGAAGTAAAACAAACAATATACCTCATTCATATGGATAAGGTTTTTTTTATTTATTTTATTTCTCACTGGTATCCGCTACATGTGACTAATCCAACCGAGCACTGTCGGACCCTTTTTTAGAGGGCGACTCTCCCAGCGGTGTTTTTTACATCCACAAGACTCGAACCAGAGACCTTGCTTAAGTGAAGGAAGGTCCCTTACCACTTGAGCCAACAACCATTAGTTGTTATTTTTCAATATAATGTACACTATCTGAAACTTTGGGTTATTCCCATTAGCTATACTTCCAACTAGGGGATTGATTTAGTTCAATGATGAATAACGCGTTAACTTCTCACAACATTAAGTGAAGATCATTGATCATGAATTTATTTATTAAGGGTAAACTAAGACCATCACGGAGTCTAAAATTCCAAGTACAAAGTTCGATTGAGATCGACAAACTTAATCTGTACAACCATATCTACTTGCTACAATGATACACACTTGCTTATTAATTTAGTTCAATCATATGATGCAACCAACAATTATTGTATTGTTCAAAATAAATTGCTAAAAATCACAAGTAGAAATTAAGGGTAGTCAAACAACGTGAATTCTTAAAGTTTTCATCATAAAGAAGAGAAAAATAAGTGACCATCATAATGTCATCTGCCGGATTGAATTGAAATGATCAATGACTTGTTCACCGGACTACAATTTTATCCCCGCTTCACTCATGGTTCTTAAAACGATCACCTTCTCTTCAGAATGCATTCGATTCGATGTAATTTAAACAACAGTACTAGCTCATGACTCGTGGCCCATAGGGTTCTTCTACCTTACTTCGCTTCTTCCCCTAGGATTTAAACACAAGTTCAATATGAAAATTTTAAGTGATGTGTGCCATCCTAAAAGAATTCCAGTGTGCGGAAGAATAATTTAATTCAGAGGGTCAATAAGTGCTAAACACACACTAAAATCAATGCAAGTGTTACACGGATTCTTCCGATTTAATTATGCGTGACATCCTTAAAACTTTCGGATGGGTGCATAAATAATTCGGCAGACAATATTAGCAAAGAACTCGAGTGTTAATAAAATTTACATATTCTTAAGACTTAGATCGTATGACATAAGTTGCTCTCCGAGGCACGGGCGTAGAACAAATAATGAAAATCTCATGATAGAGCCTTATGGTATACTTGTAACACATCTTGCCCAGGTCTTGTGTTCACCTCCTAATTTCCACATGTCTAATTAATAATTAGACCATGGCAAAGGTAATGAGTGTTTAACAAAACAATTTAGATGAATCAACCGGAAACTGATAAAATGACTGATATCTCATGAGTAACATTATATTAAATTGGCAAAATTAATGTACTATATTGTCGTCCTATGTTATGAGTTACGCATAAAATTACTGGAATGTTTGGTATACGAATTTATATAAAAAAAAAAAAAAAAAAAAACCTCCACATAAATCCAAGACATGATTCATTTTAGTCCTCATGCTTCTCTCTTGCAGCCTCCATACTTCAAGGACATCATTATTATTATTATCACCTCACTTCACTTCACTTCACTTCAATTCACTTCTATATAATATATACAAACACATGACACATCAACACAAACCCACCCCTCCACACAACTAAACAAAACACCCACAACAAATACTCCCTCCTTTAATCAACTACTAGTTACCTATGGGAGAAGAGACATCACTACCAAAATCCTCCAGATTCAATAGAATCTGTGTTTTCTGTGGTAGCAGTTCTGGCAACAAGCCCACCTACCAAGAAGCTGCTGTTGAGTTGGGCAAAGAACTGGTTACCTGTTTTTTCTCTTCCTTCTCTCTCTTTTGCTTTCTTCCCTTCCTTTTCAATTTTTTATGACTATTCTATGGCATTCACAACCCATAATGTTAACTTTTCTTGGATTATGACTCCCTTTTCTGGCCTAAATGTTGAATGGTTCAAGCTTTTGTCAGATTGTGTGAAGAAAGTTAGCATTTTGTTTGGGGCAACAAGAAAAAAGATCACATTTTTAGGTTGTGAAATGAAAAAAGATCACATTTTTATGCTGTGAAATGAAAATATGTGTGGGAGGTTTTTAGGGTTTAAGGCCTGTTTGGTTTGGCATGAGAAAGAGACAATGGGTGTGTGGGTAACTCTGCAAGCTGTAATCTGTCAGTTGAGAGCAGACTTGTTGCATGATCTGAATTAATCTTGGTTTTTCTGGGGATTGTTATATTTTCTTTATAAAATTTGTGCCATTTCCTAATTATGGGGAACCAAACGTGACTTATACAAATCATTACTGTTTCAAGCGTGTTCAATTTACCTATTTAACATTACCTCATCATCATCATCTTTCGTTTATGGGTTCAATTTTTATACTATTTTTCATGCACGTATAATCAATCATATAAACTGTTCTTGATTTTTAGCTTGGTGTAACTGTGCAAGGCCAAATGGGCTTTTAGTGACATGTACGGTTATAGTACTATAGTAGTATTAAAAAGGCTGCATCTTTGTGATTATAAGTTTGTGAGCAGTCAAAATTAATTGACATCTGACGCGTGTTGTGACACAGTTTTGTTTCTTCCGATGTTTTGGAGGCTAAATGCTTGCTTTAATTTAATTTGGCTAGTACTGTTAGTAATTAATTTCAATTCTTGATTTTGATTTTGATTGAAGGTGGAGAGAAGGATTGATTTGGTCTATGGAGGCGGAAGTGTGGGTCTCATGGGTCTTGTTTCTCAGGCAGTTCATGATGGTGGCCGCCATGTTCTAGGGTATTTTACTCAAGTCATACTAATTCTTGAACATGAAATTTTAAATTCATCACAATGACTATTTGAATGGGAAAAAGATATGCCGCTTGTTTGGCTACAAACTTCAGTTGAGTTTTATTCTCAACTTGAGTTACAAAAACTCTACTCGAGTTTGTAGCCAAACAAACAAATGGATGAACTTACTCTTTATTTTTCGTCAAGAATAAGGGAAAATAGTCTGTAATTAGTGCAAAGTAAGTTGTAGGTGTCAAAATATAATAGTGCGACCAGTATGTATGGTCTAACTTAGTGACTACTTAAATCGTGCTAACATAAGTTTCCTCTCTTTTTTTTTTTTTCTTTTTCTTTTTTTTTTTTTTTTGTGTGTGGATGGAGATAATTCGTAATAGTCTACAAACATTGGAAAGTATTATTGGCAGGTGTATAAAAATATTAGCTCAAACATTCCAGTCTACTTTAATGTTGAATAAAGAAAGCAAGTGACCATATTAGTAAAAAAGAGGCTAATTTTCATTTATGTGTGTGTCTTTGCGTGTTTCAATGTTGATTAAAAAAAGTAGGGAAGTTGCAAAAGACAAGAACCATTCCACCTCATGATTCTTATCTTTTGTTTTTTGTTTCTACTGGAATTTGTTCCTTGTACTGGAGTATTTTCTAACTTGAAGCCACCCAAAAGCAGACACATGGGGATCAAATGTCTTGTTGTTTTTTCTGGATAGCTTTTGATCTGTGACAGGGTAAAGTTATTGCACAGTATAACCAAAAAAGGGTACAGAGTTAACTAATGTGGTTATAATGTTAGCCTTTTAGGTAATATATGGACCAGAGGCATGAAAGTGAACTGATTATGTTGCCTGTTTAATGTCAGTAACATACTGAAAACAAACCATCTTAAAAAAACCATTCCTTTAGACTCAAGAAATCATGTGGAATGGTAAATTGTACAGGGCCTGTTGAACATTTTGGGGTTTGTGTTTTGCAGCTATTAGCATCTGAGAAACTGCAATGTACATAAAGTAAACCAAGTTGACAAGAACTTGTATGCTAATGTGAATTTATGAATATTTGACAGGGTTATTCCAAGAACTTTGATGCCACGAGAGGTATGCTTCATCCTAAACTTTAGTCGGTTTTTGTGGTTCTTATTGAAAAAAACAGCCTCATTTGTGACTAACAAAAGTAGCATGAGTAAAGAACAGGAACATAAGATCGTCTTTCTTAATTAGATCCTTTTATTTATCTTACGTGTGATCGTGGTATATTCTATTTGTAAATTATTTGGTATTTTAGCTGTAACAATTTAGTTACATAGTTTGTCCTTTCCATATAAGGTCTGTTTGAGTTCATAACATGCTAGCATTGTGTTCAGATCACAGGCGTAACTATAGGAGAAGTAAGAGCTGTATCTGATATGCACCAGAGGAAAGCTGAGATGGCCCGACAGGCTGATGCTTTTATTGCGCTTCCTGGTAAATAAATCATACGTGTCTTACATGATTATCTAAATGTTTCAGTGAACGCAATAACTTCATTCTTTCTGGACTTTTAGAATGTGTTGAATGGTACATGATTTAAGCTTTCTTAAATGTTATTAGGTGGTTATGGTACTCTTGAAGAGTTGCTTGAAGTTATTACATGGGCTCAGCTTGGAATCCACCGTAAACCTGTAAGCTACACGCTCTCTTATTCCTTATTTATGAGAGTGCAAGGCGAATGTTGTTCACATTAACTTAGAATTTTGAATCGAAGAACTCATGTGTGTTTCTTTCGAACAAAGTGTAAAAAGTACATAAGATCGTCTCTTTGGGCACTCTTTTTCTTCAAAAAAACGGTGGTAATTATTGTCGTTTGAATCTTGACGTGGATAAAAGTCATGTATGTTGACTGCTTACCTAAACCATGTTTTTCATGTTCCACCAGCATATCCTCTTTCCGTTGCACATATATACCTTAATAGAGTATGTTCTACTGAGATCTTGGTCAAGAGTCCTTATCAACTAAAAATGACATCAGAAAGTCATGTGCAAATCATCCTGGTTCACATGGAAAGATAGTACAAGATTTTGGAATGTTATGATTGAACCTCATGCTAGAGTATCTTAGTTTGAATAATACAAGAGAATGTTTGGTTAAGATTACAAAAGAATGGGATTAATTAGTGTTGGTCAAAAAGTGTTATTATGTAGTACTTCTGTTTGACATAATGTGTGTGTTGATTTTTAATGTGACTATCTAAACACAGGTGGGGCTGTTGAATGTTGAGGGTTACTACAATTCCCTCTTGTCTTTCCTTGACAAGGCCGTTGATGAAGGCTTTATCTCCCCAACAGCACGCAAGATTATCGTGTCGGCTCCGACTGCCAAACAGTTGGTCAGAGAGCTTGAGGTACTAATCAGACATTCCCTCCATAAAGTATGTGTAATCACATTATTATATAGCAATCAAACCTTAACAGACACAGCCTTTGGACTTTTAAGTACGGGTATGATATAACTGATAAGGTCTTATTAAACTTGTCTGTCTTGAGATAAAGCAACTTCTTGCATTATTTTTGTGATCTTAGTGGGAAATGTTAAATTAATCAGTAGAAAATTTGATGTTTCTAGTCTCAATAAGATGATCTTCTTCACTTTTTGCCATTCCAATGGTTGAGAGTATTCTTGTTTATTTTTCAGGAACATATCCCAGAGTGTGACGAGATCACGTCCAAACTGATTTGGAATGAAGTCGAAAGACTAAGCTATGTGCCAGAATCAAGTGTCCCAACATGACGTTTTGATGAACAACATCAACTTTTGGCTCTAGGACTTTCTAGTATATATACGTGGGTATTTTGCTACAGGATCGCTGCACAGTAACATTTGCCTTTTGGAACTTGCCCTTCTTTTGCTATGTTGTTTAAGATTTCCTCCTATACTTGTATCGGAAAAGCAGCCGAAAACTGAAACCACTTGTCTAATTGATGATTCACATGAAGGCTTTATTGTCTACAGTCTGTTCCTTACATGAACATTTCCAGCTCTCTGTCTAATTTGGGAACCTAGTTTGATGTATTGTACTGTTGTGGCTAGACAGGTTGATATAAGGATGGAATCTAATTTAATGTGTTGTGGCTAGACAGGGTGATAAATCATGTAGAGATTTGGCAATGTTTCATATTTTTCGCATTGTTTTGTGAAATGGTTACAAAGAATTGCTAGAAAACTTGAACACATAAATGCATCACAATTTTAACAAGGGTTGAAGTGTTTGAACAGTGTGATTTTACTCTTCCGTTGACAAAAACTGTTTGTCTCATTGTCTGTGCCGTTAACAAAAACTGGTGTATATCCATTCAATGTCGAGACCTAACAATTAACTTCTAATCAGAGGCTTTGGATGGGTAATAAACAACTCAGTAAAGGCAACATGAAAGTAGGCATGTGAGGCAGTTGTTTGACTGGTTTTGTTAGCATTCTTGTGAGCCATGTGAGGCTCATCACAAACAGCATAATTATGTCCAGTCAACTTGGTTAAGTACCATGATTATTTCCCCTTCTTAACAGGCACATAAACAGAATCATAAACATAGAAACATTCACAATCACATGCTTATCATTACATGCACCATATGTGATGCTGCTACAAGTACAAAGACATTATAAGTCATTGATTCCCAAAAAATAGTCAAAACTCAATGTTACACTTACTGAACAAATGTTGCATTGAAGCAAGACTTTCTACAGTCTCTATAACTGAGAACGATAGAACCATAACACTGGAGTCTCTAGAAGAATCGGGACTCTAAATAGCAGCAAAGTATTCTTTGCTTCCCTTGGGGTCTGGTTTCATGGATTTCTCCCCAGGCTTCCATCCAGCTGGGCAAACTTCATCTGGATTCTCTTGCACGTATTGTAGAGCCTGCACAGGTAAGGTAGGCAACTCATGAGCTTATTTAAGTTCCCGTAGAAAGCTCATACAACACGTGCAAAGCAATAGAGGTAGAGAGCATTATATAGAAAGATGTAAAACAAACACACAGGCCACTGGAAACGGGAGCATTTGATCTAATTTCTTCATTTGAATGGGTTGAGCATTAATTAGTACTGTATGTAGTATTGCAACTATTTGAAAATTCATCCTACACATCTAATTTAAGCAATTTGTTGAATTGAAGCATATTATTGGCCCAATTATCTTAGTTATCTTGAATCAATAATTTAATTACGTGTATTTTTTAGAATATATATAGGAATTGGATAAGGTGTATTAAAATGTGTGGAAGTGCCAAAACCTCTTGTGGAGAAAATAGGAGGGAGTAATATCTAATTCCTAAGGTGGAATCACTAAAGGTGACAAGTTCCCTTCTTGCTCATCTTTTCATTTGATTGATTACACGCCACTTTTGAGTAGATTCAATATGTTGGAAATACATCACCATACCAAACCACTGACCACAGTTGTCTGGACCATGTGTTAAATTTTCATTCTTTTGTAGAAAACGGCTCATGTTTTGAATACCTCGTGTAGAGATTTGCAAATTTACACCCAGGTCCAGGCTGCCTAGAAATATAGCTAAACCCCAGTTAATGGATCACGATACGATTCCCACTAAATTGACTGGAGGGCGTGAATTGATAGGGAAGAGACACTCCTTAGAAGGGGGTGGGGAGAAAGAATGAATGAAATAGGACAGTTTAGACCGACAGGTCCTGATAGCAAATAAAAGAGTCATCTTAAAATGAAATGAATGATATAGATAGGACAGTTACTCGTACAAACTATATATTGGATGCGTAATCCATTTCTAGTCTACCGATTATGGTAGAATTATGACCAACGCAAACAGTGGTTTAAGGGAATTGAAATTGGAAGAGCAGGAACAGAAGACAGTTCATGGGACCAAAACACATTGTTGTAGCGAAAAAACAAAAGTTAGATAAGGTTTATACTTTGGAGGCACTGTGGGATTAATTAGACTAGCAGAAAAAAAAATGCTGCAGAAAATCTGAGGCATTTCTAAGGGATTATTAATTTTTTTGGGCAGGCAATTTCACTAGCTTCCCCCATGGACCACCCGGACATGCAATTTTTTCTCAAGCTCTACAAAATGCAACAGCATAGTTGATTGTTCAAGGAAAGTACTATACGTGGTTGAAGTACTGAACAAGAAATGCGATAAATTTGACTCCCATGGATAGAATTTCACATACTACCACAACAGTAGCTTTAATGGAAGCTATGTTATGGGGCTACAATCATCTTGCTAATATCACATGCAATGTACCTGGAGTGTTCTCAGTGTTTCATCAACACTGCGACCAATGGCAAGATTGTTAATGGTGGAGTGTTGAATTACTCCCTCCTTGTCAATGATGAATAGTCCTCTTAATGCAATTCCCTGATCAAACACCAAACTTAAGAATTAGTTCATTATGTGTAAGTATAGATTAAAACTCAATAAGCCATGCAAGGCAAATCCATATATGATTTCATGTGTGTGTACATAAGTGATGCTATTTGGTGTTATGCATTCACTTTTTCCATATATGTGGCAAAGCCAAAAGAAATGCAAGCTGCAGAAAACTGTCTTTAGTAACATCTAATACATTTCTTAGCGACAAAACAAACGAAAATTTGTGATAAAATCCAGCACAAAAGACAAATGCATGCACTACATACCTGATCCGGAATTAGTACGCCATATGATTTAGAAATTGATTTTGTCACATCGGAAACTAATGGATACTGCAAATCACCCAAACCTCCTGACTTCCTGTCTGTTTGAACCCATGCCAGATGTGAAAACTACAAATATTTAATAACTAATGTTAAATACAGCTCAGAACATCAAGTAATATATACCAAAATGTCCAGTTGTGGACAAAGACAAATGGTCATAATGTATATGCTGAACTTCAAGCTGGGAAAGAGCAGAAGACTTACGACACTGTCTACGGAGACACCCAATATTTCTGTGTTTATCTTCTGGAATTCCTCATAACGGTCGCTGAAAGCGGTGATCTCTGCGAAAGAAATAATGACAAGGGATTAAAATGGCACATTCCAGTGAGTTTCAGTTCAATAGGTGAATGATACAGTAGCTATTGAGTATAAGACTCACCAGTTGGACAAACAAAGGTGAAATCTAGTGGATAGAAAAAGAGAATAACATATTTCTTTCCGATATATTCAGAGAGTTTAACCTGCAGCAAAAGGTAAACATAATTAGTCACAATACACAGACGGTATAAAGAAGAAAGGAAAAAAAGTAAAAAAGAAACAGAAGACAAGGTCTTCTGTGACTAAGTAACTAGACTATCGGCCTACAAAGTTCTCAACTTTAGATTTCATACCGAAAGGGAAACAACTGGGAAGTTATCCGTGTGTATGGCATTAAACAAACACAATAAAAAGTGTTGACAGAACATTTATCATGTGCAAAAAACCACTCTGATATTGGTAAAAAACAAGAGATGTCAAACAGACAATCTAGTTGCCCGTGAAAGTGATAATACAGTGAAAAGCAGAAAACAAACATTAGAATTAGCGGCAGATAAGTCACATGTTGCAAGCATATACAGCAGCTTACATTGACAAACTCTTGATCGAAAACAGCCTCCGCCTCGAAGTCTGGAGCTACATTTCCCACCAACGGAACCTCAGACTGTCGACAAGACACATTAATGGGTCAGAAGTTGGAACACAGACAGAGTCAATAAACCAGACTCAACTTGAGAAGACAACACCGCCTACAACCGGTTCATTAACAAAACGCAAAGCATCAATAATATGAACTCATGAGAATTTCTGGGTAAAGCAGGAGGACATAAATGGTCTCAAAATCACTGCATCTAGGTATAAATAAATCCAGAAAAAACTACATTGTCGGTGAATCTACTACTAACAAACAACACAGTGGACTGAATCAGGTACTTTCGACCCAAATACAGCATATTATATCTGGAGAGACAAACAGGTCCGTGCAACCTATGTAAAACAACCTTCAAGCCAATACAAACTCCGTATATGAATTTAACAGGCGCATTCTACATTTCACATAAATGCAATCCAATTCAAACTATCTGAAAGCAATGATAAATGAAAAATTCAATAACACCAGAAAAATGACAAACATAAACATAATACGAAAAAACAGATTGCGATACTTACAACACGGGTTACGAAGCTGTTTCTCTTGGGAGAAGAGCGTGAGGCAAAAGAGCGTGCAGAAACACTGGATTGCAGTGATTTGCCGGCGAATGGGGAGGAAATGGAGATTGATGATTTCCTGGAAGAAGCGAAGGCTTTGGGATTGGAGGAGAGAAGAGCAGCAGCCATTGAAGTGGCAGCAGCTGAGCAAGCCATTGCAGTTGATTGGAATCGGATGCTCTCTTCTACTTCCCTTGTGTATCAACAGTGACGATGAGTAGATTGTGAGTGTGTGGAATGTTCTTCCTCTGAGTGGTTGGTTGGTGAGTGAGTGATACACAAAAGATAAGTCCACAAATCGTTATCTTGCCTATTCGTGGGTTGGGCCTTCTCAGTTCTCATTATTGGGCTTCATGTTCTGGACTCCGGCCATTAAGACCTCGAGTTTATGCTTTGAGTCGAACTATTGGGGGCGGCTAACAAGCCGGTGCCGAAACAAAAACTAAATTTACCCAGCCTTTTTTCATTGACTTGGGCGTCGTTAATTGTCGTAAATGCCCCTATCGTTGATGATGAAATGTCCAATATGACCCTAGTAATGGTCGCTACATTTCTCTGACAACTACTGTAGAATGTGTTTTACAGTACACACAACTGGATTAATAAACTATTTTAATTCACTCCATTTTGAATTAATGTACTTTGTTCACTCCATTTTACCCAAATTAAATTGTTCTTCATTTCACACAAAAACTACACACTTGTATATAGACAAATTCCTATTTTAGTGCATTCTTCGCAAGCTAACAATGGTGAAAAGCCGCAACAATAGAAGTCGTACTAGACATAGTAAGAGGAGGAAGGGACGAAAGTAAAACGAAGCGATCAACAACTGAGAAGAGGAAAAGGACGGCAAAATCATCGCTGGAGGAGAGAGGCCGTCAGAGGAGAACGAGGATTTCTTCTACAGAATCAAGAAGTGGTTCAGGTATTAGCAAGTTGTAGATAAATTATTAAAGATATTGTACAATTGCACAACTCCTTTCTCTATTTTCTTTTACTTCTTACAGAAGCACATGATCGTACTGAAGATGAATTGAGTTCGAGCGAATCGGAATGTAAGTTTTGTTGATTATTATTAATAATCTTACACAATTCAGATATAAAAATGAGTGTTTTTTAATTCTATGTTTATGTAACACTGCACTTTACATTGGTTCATCACATATGAAAACCGTCCCCAAATTTTATTATCTCTACGTTTCAACACTTTATTAACACATCACTAGCTGAGTTACGTAGTTATATTAACACAGAATTCTCTGAGTTACGACACGGTATTAACTCGTGTCGGGTCTTTTTTTATAATACTCAGTGGTAAAAGGTTTTTTTTGTTAGAATTTTCCCATTTTACATTTGCTTGATTGTGGACAAACAAATAGCCATGTGTATTGTAGTTAAATTTGTCTACAATCTAAAGATTGCCATTAACTCAGATGGAAGTCCATTAGCTCAGTGGGTTAATATAACGCATAGACTGTAAAAGTGTAAAAACGCAATAAAAATTAAATGAATGTATTAATTTGGTCTATTAACTATGCTTATGCTGGGGATCAACAATTTGGTTTAGAAAACAGTAGTATTATACTACTCCCCATGGGAACCACTGAGCTAATGGACTTCGAATAAAAGCTGAGTTTGGTTCAAAGCTGAGTTAAAATAATATTTGAGTTACACCATTATATCAATACATGTATTTGAAGTTACAACATTATATTAACTCATACACGCAACATTTTTTGGAATATTTGGTCCAAAAGGGAAATAAAAACACACATTTTTTAGTATAAATGTTGAGAACAAATTGTTGAGAATAAATGCACAAATGTCCATAGAAAAATAAAAAACACAATTCTAAACAAGGATGATGAATTGAACAGCTCTTCATAAATATCAAAAAGGCATTTGCAAGTACAAATGTCCATTGTCATCATAAAAACACAATCATAAACAAGGATAAGTAAATTAACAGCTCTGCATAAGTATAAAAAACAATCAGCAACTCATATAATTTTTCGAGTATGACGACACTTAACTACAAGTTTGTACTAGAAATGTTTAACTCAAAGCAGATGTAACAAAACTCGAACGATCATGAAAATTCCAGCTCCATCACAATTCTAAACAAGGATGATGAATGCAACAGCTCTTCATAAGTATCAAAAATGTATTTGCAAAGCACAAATGTCCATAGAGACATAAAAACACAGTGATAAACAATGATGAGGAAGTTAACAGCTCTGCATGAGTATAAAAAACAATCAGCAACTCAGATATTTTTTCGAGTTTGATGACACTTACAAGATTCAGAGAAGTTTGTACTTGAAATGTCTAACTCAAAGCAGATGCAACATAACTCGAACGATCGTGACAATTTCGACTTCATTGCAAGCTGAAAATAAGTTAAGTTGTTAATTTAAACTCCAAATGCTAAAAAAACGAGCACAAAGAAACTTCGGAGCAGAAGAAAAATTCATTAAAATGTTGAAGAGTTTAACCTGAAAGAAAACTAGCTGAAGAAACTCCACAATATTTGAAAGTTTGAATTTTGAATCTTCTAATTACAATCACATCAGGTAATAAACATATCAAAAACAGAGCCAGGCAAGTATAGTTAGCCTGTACTATCAACTGACATAAGCGAAAAATGGAACATGAATAAGGTAGGGGTAGATTGGGCCATTCGCCTCGTTTCTCTTCTGGGTCAACAACCCAATGTCGTTTTTTGAAAGCCCAAGGAGTCAAGCGAAAAATTCGCTGCCAAATGTCATTGGCACGAATTTGCCCAACCTTGGAAATTTGATACGTCCATGTATTGCAAGCAAGCATCTCTTAAAATACCTTGTTAAGTGTTGAGGGTGGTAGTGTACGAGGACGACAAACAGAAACAGAGTAAGGAGATTAGACTGTTGAGCGAAGGCGTGGCCTATTTCCTTAAGACTGTATTTGCCCCGCACTGGTGCTTACGGTTTACTTAGCAAAATAGTCTCCCAAGATAGAACATCAGTATTTGAATCAGAGTCCCAGCACTTGAACTCTGACTCAGCGAACTAATACAATAAAGGTTTATTCAGGCTTAGAGAGCGAACAGGTCCCTGAGGAGTTGCGACTTTCTGAAAGTGCAACAGTTCCGAATAGTCATGTCCCGTGCGAACAGATTGTACTGTTTCGCTCAAGCCCAATCCGAACAGGTACAACTGTTGGGCTTTTCGTTTCAGGCTAATCTTATTGTGCTCAACCAAACGTAGTAGGTTTCTGGCCCAAAAAGATCATAATCAACTCTAGACCGCGACCCGCAAACCTACGGACCCCGGACCCCGACCCGAGACCCGGGCCCTGGCCTAGCTCCTGGCAGAGCCAGGCGGATGCGTGTGGTCAAGTGATGGAGCATCTAGCTCCTCCCCCCTTCCAAAATCATGGGTGCCCCTAAGGGCCCAAACTCTTAACCCAAGTCTTGGACTATTATTTAGTTCCTTCTTTCTCAATTTTAGCCATGTGGGACTTCTCCCATTCCAACTCTTGGCATTCCATAACAATGCATCAACCAACACACTTTGAGCTTCAATTACTCTTTCACCTTTCAATGAATTTTAGTAAGTCTTTCTCAAGTGTCATCTACCACTATAGTAGATTATACACGGTTGAGGAAACTTCATTTCCAACGTGTGGGGCCCCTTTGGTTGAGGTGCAAAGTCATGGGCTAGCCTATTTGGTGACTAAAATTCTAGCAATTCCCACATGAAAGAGAATTGATGCTCACAGCACAACGGGGTGCTCCAGCCCAGAATTTCCTGCGGAGAATTATATTGCATCTGATCGATTGTCGGTGACATTGAATTATCCCTAGTAGAATACCATCGAATTTACTTGCCACCCGGTGGACGTGGTGCCTTGAATCGGTCGGTATTTTGTGTAAACCAATACAATGATATCAACACAATAATTCTCCTTATTGCCTCGTTCTTTTTCCCAGTCTATTAAAGGCCTTGGACTTCTTGGATTCATAAGTGTTCTCGTTTAAAGCGGCCTCCCATACTTCACACTTAAATAGGTGATCTCGTTCTAAGAGCATTCCTACTAGTGCTCTGCTCGTAAGCTACAAAGATTAAGAATCTTATTCAGAGATCATTAAGAGTTTAGTGACTCATCCTCCGCCCGGACTGCAGGAGCACTTAATGTCTTTCACGGGAATGGCGCAAATGGAATATAACTCCTAAGTGCTTTTACCTCGAAGTACAAAGCTTCACGAGGCACGTACTGGTCCTTTACAATTTAGTTGTCCCATTGAACCAAATTATTCGGATCTCCAGTCAGTATGGTTAGGTTGCCACCGTAAATTCCCTTATTTAGTGGGTCTTAAGCCCATTCCCCTATACAAGCAGATTCCTTGATCTCTAGGTAGCACTTTGGTCAGCGGATCCGCAATGTTATCCTTTGATTTCACGTAATCAATAGTGATAACCCCCGTAGAGATCAACTGCCTAATGGTTTTATGTCTACGACGTATATGTCTAGACTTGCCATTATACATATTATTTTCTGCCCTTCCTAACGCCGACAACCTGTCGCAGTGAATAGTTACGGGAGGCACATGCTTATTCTAACAAGGGATGTCCTCTAAAAATTCTCGAAGCCATTCTGCTTCTTCTCCGGCTTTGTCCAAAGCTATGAATTCCGATTCCATCGTGGATCGGGCGATGCACGTTTGTTTAGAGGACTTCCAATAAATAGCACCACCACCAATGGTAAACACATAACCACTAGTGGACTTAGTATTTGTACTATCAGATGTCCAGTTTCCATCGCTGTATCCTTCCAATACTGCTGGATATCTTCCATAGTGTAATCCAAAATCTATTGTGTACTTTAAGTAACCCAATAGATGATATAGTGCTTTCCAGTGGGCACTTCCTGGATTACGCGTAAACCTAGCCAACTTGTTGACTGCATAAGAAATATCTGGACGAGTGCAGTTCATCACGTACATCAAACTGCCAATTATCCGAGCATATTGTGTTTAGTTTACCGGATCACCTAAGTGTTTGTCTAAACACTGAGATTCGTTCATTGGTGTCCTTACACATTGACGGTCGAAAACCTCATGTCTCCTTAAAATGTCTTCAACGTAATGAGATTTTGATAACACCAAACCCTCGGGCGTCTTAGAAATCTTTATTCCTGAGATTAAATATGCTACACCCAAGTCTTTCATGTCGAAAAGTTGTTTCAACATTTGCTTTGTTTTTAAGATCAAATCCAGGCTACTTCCAGTAATGAGCATGTCATCCACATATAAGCATATCATGACAAAAGATTCAGCGTTCCCTTTCACATAGATACACTTATCACACTCATTTATAGAAAAGCCTTTTGACCACAACGTGTTGTCAAACTTCTCGTGCCATTGTTTAGGAGCCTGCTTAAGTCCGTACAATGACTTGACAAGACGACATACCTTCTTCTCTTGTCCTGGAACTACATACCCGATCAGGTTGTTCCATATATATTTCCTCGTCTAATTCTCCATTCAGGAAAGCAGTTTTAACATCCATTCGATGTATCTCAAGACCACGCAGTGCAGCTATGGCTATGAACACTTTAATGGAAGTTATCCTAGACACAGACAAGTATGTGTCATAGTAATCAAGACCCTCCTTCTGTCTATAGCCTTTGACTACTATATGAGCCTTCTACTTATCAATGGTTCCATCTGCTTTATACTTGCGTTTGAGTATACACTTGCAACCCAATGATTTATTTCCCGGAGGAAGGTCAACCACTTCCCAAGTATGATTTTGCAGTATGGATTCCATTTTGCTTTCAATGGCCTCTTTCCAAAAAGCGGCTTCAGGAGTGGACATCGCCTCTTGGATAGTCCTAGGCTCGTTTTCTACAAGGTATGTAAGAAAATCAGGACCGAAGTCTTTCTGAGTCCTAGCCCTCTTACTCCTCCTTGGTTCGACATCATTCTCTTGATGTGAACTTCCGGGTTCTGCAACATTCTATGGTGGTAAACCTTCAGGTTCTGCAGCATTCTCTGAAGGAGGTGAACCTTCAGGTTCTGCAACATTCTCTGGAGGTAAACCTTCAAATTCTGCCTTAGAGCCACTTGGGTCAGGGACCCCATATTTGACCCTATTGCAGTTTCATAATCTCGTTTGCGAGAGACTATTTCCTTCTTTTCCTTCCTAGGAAAAACTTCTTCAAAGAATTATGCATTCCTTGATTCAATGACTGTACCCTCATGGATATCCGGTATCTGCGACTTATGCACTAAGATAGAACAACAGTATTTGAATCAGAGTCCTAACACTTGAACTCTGACTCGGCGAACTAATACAATAAAGGTTTATTCAGTCTTAGAGAGTTAAGAGAGAAGAAAGAAGGAATGGATTTCTGTGTGTAAATTCGATTCTAGGGGGGCCTATTAATAGTTTCGAAGAGTTGAGTCTGACAGGCACAACTATTCGCGAACAGGTCTCTGAGGAGTTGCGACTTTCTGAAAGTGCAACAGTTCCGAATACTCATGTCCCGTGCGAACAGATTGTACTGTTTCGCTCAAGCCCAATCCGAATAGATACAACTGTTGAGCTTTTTGTTTCAGACTAATCTTATTGGGCTCAACCACACGTAGTAGGTTTCTGGCCCAAAAAGATCATAATCAACTCTAGAACGTGACCCGCGAACCCACGACCCGAGACCCGGGCCCGGGCCCAGCTCCTGGCGGAGCCAGGCGGGTGCGTGTGGTCAAGTGATGGAGCATCTAGCTCCTCCCCCTTCCAAAATCATGGGTGTCCCTAAGGGCCCAAACTCTTAACCCAAGTCTTGGACTATTATTTAGTTATTTCTTTCTCAATTTTAACCATGTAGGACTTCTCCCATTCCAACTCTTGGCATTCCATAACAATACATCAACCAACACACTTTGAGTTTCAATTACTCTTTCACATTTCAATTAATTTTAGTAATTCTTTCTCAAGTGTCATCTACCACTATAGTAGATTATACACGGTTGAGGAAACTTCATTTCCAACGTGTGGGGCCTCTTTGGTTGAGGTGTAAAGTCATGGGCTAGCCTCTTTGGTGACTAAAATTTTAACATTAAGTAGAACTTAGGCTATCTAATATAATAAGTAGACTTCAAAGTGTCTCTCCACGAATGAAGTTGGACAATGGACAGTGAAGTGCCAATACGCTCCCTCATGTATATGTGGTTATGAATCATGATAATCGGCTCTATATGTGGACTATTACATGTTAGCGTGACTGTCAGCTCAACACTTCATGGATAACTGGATCTATTATGAACTCCGGTTAACGGTGATATTATATTGGAATTGGACACCATTCCCTTAAGACCGTGTTAAGGGAGCAATGTTATCAACTTGTGCACGTGTGTCTGCATGTCATGATCGATTTCACATTTAGGGCGTATCGAAGTCTCATTTGTCCCACCCAAATGCTCAAAGAATGTCAAACAATTTAAGTGGCATGTAATGTAATATCCCGCATTGTATATGAGTTAATAGTGAGTGGGATGAAGGATATTTAAGTATATGCACACAAATTCAAATTGTGTACATACTGGGTATTTCAAGAGCAAATCTACCAACCCAAAACAAAAAAATATCATACTAGCAAGACGTGCGTGGCAAAGTCATCTGTAACCGCACCGACCCATGAGGCCGGATCTCGACCGATCAATAGTCGGACCGAGTGAAATACATGAGTATCTGAACATAGAATTCATATCTTAGGTGAGTGCACCACTACCATACAAGCACTTTAATATGAGATGTAGTACAGTATTTCATCATCATATAAAAAAATTATCACTCTTACGAAAATATCACATACTAAAAAAAATGATATACAATTAAGAAATTGTTACGTAATGGATCATTTATGTAATTACCATTATGTTCTACTTCTCTATGCACATGCCTACTACCCAAAATATATACTTACTCTAGACTGGGATAATTTTCAGTAAAAATATGCAAAGTACCACTGTGTATTAATTTATTACTTGGATGGGAAAGTATTCATAACATATATGCCTATTTTAACATTTATAATATATAGAGTATGTGATTAAACTTGTAAATTGCATAACAAAAAGTCATATTTAATTACACCCTGTCAAAATTATGCTATAATATTAAGTGTTTCAATATTATATAAATTTGTAATAGAGTCCACTATGTAGTTCCACAGTCTCACTTCTTCCGTTCCGTCCTATGTTTTCCATTTTAATTTTTTTTGTCAACCGTCTTCAATTTTGATTGCGAATTAATCTTAAACGGTCGATGTAAAATGTTCAATTAAATTATATAATGATAATTTAGTCCATAAAATATTACGATATAATTTAATTGAACATTTTACATAAACCGTTTATGATTAATTCAAAGTTGAAGATGATTGATCGAAAAAAGTTAAAATGAAAAATATGTACGGGGCGAAGATAGACAAATTGAAGAGGAGTATGTTAATTAAAAATATGGATAAAAATAGTTGATAAAGCTAAATTAGTGTAAAATTAAAGATGAAGATGAGATTAATCTAACTAATTAATAATTTTTTTAGCGAATATTTAGATATCGGTTAAAATTGTATAAACCTGTTAAAAAATATATATTTTAACATAATTTTTTTAAATTTTAATGGCTAACTAAAATTAAATACCAAAATTAAGGAAGGGCCTGAATGCAAAAAACTAAGATGATTTTTACATTTATTGAATTGCAATATCACACCACTTCCCTCCACATCTATCCGAACCAAAATTCCCTCCCTTTCCCGTTTCCGCTCCCTCACCCAAAAAAACACACAAACGCACCAAACTTGTTATAATTCCATTTCCTTTCTCCTCCTTCTTCTTCTTCTTCTTCGTAAACACCAAAAACCCTCATTTTTCCCTCTCTCTTCCAAAATCTCAAACCCCTTTCACTTCATCAATTCCGTCAACTCCACACCCAATGGTTGGTCCCGGAGCACCACCGCCTCGCGACTCACCCGCCGCCGCCGCGCCGCCATCGATCAGGCGCCACCTACCTTTCGGCTCACCATTTGTTGCTCCTGACGAATACCACCGCTTCTCCGCTCCTTCACGCGCCGATCACCAGCCTGAAGCTATTGTCGTCAAGTCTACAGTTCGTACCCATTTTTATTCCTTTTCTAATTTATTTTTCCGCTCTCCTAAATTAATCGCTACTCATTTTTGTCATACTCAGTTTGGATTTATGCTGTACTGTTGATTAAACGGCGTTATTGATTTGATGAACTCGATTGGAGTTAGAGCGCAGTTTTGCATCTTAGCTCGTTGACAGATCTGAATGTACTAATTGCTTGAGTGGTCAATTAAACTGATAATCTGAGCCATTGAGCTCAAATTGTGTCTCCTAATTGTGTGGGTAAAGGATGATAAGTGATTAACTGCATTCAACATGCGTTGCAAAAATTTTTAGCTAAAAACTTCCTGTAGGATATAAGTGAAACCTATTTGCCTGGCCTGTTGATGCTTTTCAGTTTGTGATTGTGAATTGCAGCCACTGAAGAGGAGAAATGGTTATGATAACTCTGAAGCTCAGTCTAGCGAGTGGACAGGAAGTCCGGGAAATAAAGAAGTGGCTAGAAGCCCGTTTCACACTCCTGTATCAGTTAAAGGAAGGGCAAATGGGCGTTCAAAGGCCACCAAGAACAAGTCTCTACCATCAACCCCCATTGCTGGTGTTGGTGAGGCAGCCTCGTAGAATTTTGTTTTTGTTTTATCACTGACTTTCGAGCAACCATGGTGACAGCATATATTTATAGGACCTCATAGAGGTTATGCTGACACTGCCTAAATTTAGTCTAGATGTACAGGGCAAAGTGACACTTTCCTTGCTTAAATATGCAGATGTTTCATCTCCGCTTACTCCTGCTGGTAGCTGCAGATATGATAGTTCCTTGAGTAAGTATGCATATCCACATTGGTTTTGAAGCTTTAGTTTGTTAAACATGCCAATCACTGATCTGGGTTCACAATGTTTGTTAGGTTTATTGACGAAAAAATTTATCAATTTAATAAAGCGTGCTGAAGATGGAGAACTTGATCTAAACAAAGCAGCCGATACTTTACAGGTATTAAGTTTGTTAGCTGAGAGTTATCCTTTCTGGCTGAATATGCAAGTGAATCTGGATTCTTGTATGTAGGTACAAAAGAGGCGAATATACGACATAACAAATGTGCTCGAAGGAATAGGCCTGATCGATAAGAATCAGAAGAACAGAATCCGCTGGAAGTAGGTCTATGTTTCTTCCACATATATCGTGGTCCTATATTATGGATATCATGATTCATACAGAGAGGCTCTAGGTTCATTACTTAATGATAGTCTATGTTATCACTTGATAGGGGAGCTGATTCTTCTAGACCCGGGGAAGTGGATAACGATGCCACTCTTTTGCAGGTAACATAAGTTAGAATGATCTTTTCTCAGCCTTTGTACTCTATGCTGATTATGAAGCTTATGCATTCATGTGCCTTAATACTTCTTGCTTTTCCTCACTAGAGTTTATCTGGTGAGTGACCACACCGGAATTGCTTTATGATTTATAGTAATGCTGTTTTCTTTATTTCATCTGCAGGCTGAAATTGAGAATCTATCTATGGAAGAGAGAAGTTTGGATGATCGAATAAGGTTAGCAGTCATCATATTTCAAACAATATTGTCCAGATATCTTTTTTCCGCTTGCTGATTCTTCATATATTACAGACAAATGCAGGAAAATTTGAGAGTTTTAAGTGAAGACGAAAACAACCAGAGGTAATTTTCCTTCAAACTCATCCTAATCACGCTGCTAGAATACACTTTTAGCTTCTATTTACGTAATCTTGTATTACACCGTACTGTTGTAGATGGCTTTTCGTAACTGAAGATGACATAAAAAATATACCCTGCTTCCAGGTTCATTTCCCATCTCTCAAAGTTTACACTGAATAATATACATGTATTGACCAGATAATAGCTGTAAGGAAAGGTATGTACAGTGTTCTAATCTTTCGAGTGTTGATTCTCACAGAATGAAACGCTTGTGGCAATCAAAGCCCCACATGGGACAACAGTTGAAGTACCAGATCCTGATGAGGTAGGTCTATTATGGATACTGAGCTTATGTCATGCTTCTTGGTTTGTATCCTGATCATTCAAGTAGTTTTCGTTGTTTTCTTTGTTTCTAAAGGCTGTTGATTATCCACAAAGGAGATACAGAATTGTACTTAGAAGTACGATGGGTCCTATTGATGTTTACCTTGTCAGGTATCTTTCTGTTACTTAAAATGCCTGTAACTTCACCCCAGGGTTAACCTTTCAGTCTAGAACTATCAATATACTCTTTCCCATTGCTGATATTTCTTACATTTACTTAAGCCAATTTGAGGAGAAGTTTGAGGAAATGAATGGCGTTGAACTAGCTCAAACATCAAGCTGTCCCCCTGCCTCAAGTTCGTGTTCAAATGACAATGCACCAGTAGAGGCGGCCTCCTTTGGACACAGTGGCCAACTAATGGATGCTATGTTGCAAGATAGTCATGAGCTTACCACTGATTTCGGTGCTCCAGAAGAAAATTCTGGAGGAATGACAAAGATTATCCCCTCTAATATTGATGTAAGGGTGATTTTCTGCAAATGAACATTTTAACTGGTTATAAGAAAATGCTGCATCTTATGGGACAGTCAATAGACACACATGTTTGTAGGTAACATCCTTCGATTTGATGATACATGTCTATAGCATATTGATAGGCTCACGTTGTTTGTTTGAATAGAATGTTGATCATATCATTGCATTGGGTTTCTTGGGAAGAACTCAACTACTGATTCTCACTTCTGTTCATATAAATTTTCCAAGGGAAATTTACCAATGAATTGTCTCAGGTCTCAACTGGCTATCCCATTGAGATGATAAATTTTGTGTGATACTGTTTCAAGTATAGTTTACTTTATAACCTCAAAGTCACTTTTTTTTTTTTGGGAATCTGGCCTGTCACATAATGTCTGGTAGTAATTTTAATCTTCCCCATGCACCTGATTTTGTACCCACAAAATCAATATCTTCTGTGAGTTTGAAGAGGTTGATATTTGGTTATTTCCTATTGGAAGATTTCTTTGAACCTGAAGGTGCTTTTCGTTTTTCACAGAATGATGCAGACTACTGGCTTCTATCAGATGCAGATGTCAGTATCACGGACATGTGGAACACAGATGGTATCTGAAAGTCGTCTGATAATTCATCTAGTTTCCAAATTTTATTCAATATTCCTGATTGAATAATCTCTAACTTTGCTACAGCTTGCGTAAACATGCTCCGCGAGGAGTTGGAATTGCCTGCTATCGATGTAAATATGCTACAACAGGAGTTAGAAGTACCTGCTAATAGTACTCCAAGACCCCATACTCAGCCATCTGGTCATGCTGATTTTTCTACTTTCAGTACGCCACCAAGGTGACCGGCTTTGTTTTTTGTGCTAGATCACCAGAGTCTGGATTTGCATTAGCAAGTTATAGCTTATTGCCACCGGTTCTCTTCTAGTTGCAATGAGCTTAGTCAGTAAACAGCAGAAGAGAAAAATGCAAGAAACCGTGACTGTATCTGTTGAAGCTGTGCTCTGATGTACAGTTGCCAAATTGTTTGGCCTCCAGTTCCTCATACTTAAGAGGTACCGATGAGCAATCAGAGCTTTAAGTTTTAATTTATAGCGGTGGGGTTGTCTGAATAGGGGCGATTGATAAGTCACAGCACTAACATATAAACTGAGACTTGATTGCTGTTGCACCTGTTAGTTGGTTGTTTGAATTCAACAGCATGTGGAGAGGTAAATCAGAAGGAATGAATAGACAATTATAATTTCTAAAGATATTATGGCACATCCATGCCTGATCCTTCCTAATTCTGCTTGAACTTATAATGTCATTTTCTTGCACCAGGCATTATCTCTACATCCTTGAATTTGATACCTCTGAGTTCTTTGCATTTGATTTATGCACAATTTCTTAGGAGTGTATAGTATGATATGTTCGAGTGGTGACTTACTGAATTCGTAAGAATTAGACACAAGAAACGTACATGTGACAGGCGAAAAAGAAAAACTTAAATCGCAATTCATATATCATTGTGTGCTTGGATGACCTGAAATCAGACATCCATGCTATTGAGGTATCTATACTATATCCTAATCAAATCACCAAGTAGTTATTATTACCAAAAATGATGGTTACAACTTACACATTTGTAATTTTTTCTTTTTCCATTTTCTTTGAAATAACTATTTTTCTTAATACATGGCACCACCAACGCGACTAATGAAGCATTTGGAAAAACTTAAATATCCGTGGGACAATTTGTAGTCTTAGAATCTATTTAAATGATTTTTTTTTTTCACTCTTCTCCCTACTATATTTATTCTCTCTTAATATTTGTAATCTACTATCTTTTATATTTACCATTTTCTTACTACTTTATTTATGTTCTCTTAAAAAATGTAAATCTATACTATATCCTACCCAGGTAGTTATTATTACCAAAAATGGTGGTTACAACTTACACATTTGTAAATTTTTTTCTTTTCCCATTTTCTTTGAAATAACTATTTTATTTAATACATGGAACCACCAACGTGACTAATGAAGCATTTGGAAAAACTTAAATATCCGTGGGACAATTTGTAGTCTTAGAATCTATTTAATGATTTTTTTTTTTCACTCTTCTCCCTACTATATTTATTCTCTCTTAATATTTGTAATCTACTCCCTCCATTTCAGAAAAAGTGTTACATTTCTTTCTGCGGTCATTAACGTTTGATCAATTTACTCTTAACGATATTAATAAATAAATTATTAAAATTATATAATGAAAATTTAGTAATTAAATTTTTATTATATGATTTTATTAAATTATTACTATTATCGTTATATGAGTAATTTGTCAAACTCAACATGATTAATGAAGCTCAAAATGTAACTTTCTCCTAAAATGGAAGATATCTTTTATATTTACCATTTTTTTTTAATTTTTGAGAATATCGCTACTTCAATCATATTACATTAAATCTACTCATATCATTCGTATATCAATCATTATACATAGTCATCACTCATCACTAAATTTATTATATAGCATTATAGCTAGCATACACTAGAATACAAACCCGCTTTCGACGGGAATCGAATCCATGACCTCAGGGATCATGGCACTTCAGCCTAACCAATTGAGTCAGCCTCATTGGCTTTATATTTACCATTTACTTACCACTTTATTTATTTTCTCTTAAAAAATGTAAAGAAAAATCAAATGTCAAACTACTATAAGAACAAAACCGAGGGAGTATTATAAAAGAGTAATGAATTAATACTAAAATGCGAGGATTCACGTGTCAAGTATACTAGTAACTATCAAATTCAAAGTACTTGGTGGTTGTATATTTTTTGAGAAAACTAATACTCCCAATAAAAAAGAATGATAGTTGTTTGCCTTGAATTTTAGCTTGCCCAAGTAAGTTGCTTGATGCAGGACACTTTCAAGGGAGCAGTAGGGAAGTATCTGAAACACTCTTGAACGGATAACGGAGAGCTTGTTTGCTGATTAATGCAACCTCGAGAATTGGCTATCATAATCAACATGCTGCATGACACATGCATATAATGCCAAATATTCATAAACAGGCACCAATTGCTCTTGCAATATCACTTGAAGTAAACACACGATAATGATAATGTTAAGAATATATGATAATACGTCTACTAGCTGATGAGGTAATTGATAGCTTATCAAATCACCTTATTTTTTAAAGAGTTAAGCTCATTAACTTCATTGGCTTCATTCGATTCGATTCGATTCATTCGATTCGATTCGATTCATTTCGTCTTGATTCGACTTTCTTGATTCATTTCTCTTAAGTTCATTAAATTCATATTATTATTATTATTATTATTATTATTATTATTATTATTATTATTATTAATAATATTTTATCATTTATTTGCACAACCCATCTTTTGTACGAGGAAAATAAGAAAATTTATCCAATTAAGATATTTTCAACCTTTTTCTTTCTTTCTTTTTAACACGACTTTTAGTAGATCAATGAAATAAAAAGTATAGTTACGATTCGAATTACCCTTCTTTTCTACCGTAAAAGTTGAGTTAAGATAAGAAACTACTGGGCATGAAAGTACCTATTCAAACCTGGTTCACATACTTTTGTACATCTCTAACAAAAAATCGACATGTTCTTTTATTGGAAGATATTAGAACAATAGAAGTAAACTCAGAAGCATACGTTGAGTTTTTTCTCAAACTTAATAAATAAAAAACAAGTTATTAATGGAGTAATTATAGTCAACGTCCAGAAAAAAGTCTCCTTACGAATTTATTAATGGACCGGATGTAGTATTCATTATTATTAAAAAATGGGACAAATGTAATTTCTTCAGTTCGTTTGATTTGATTCGTTTGATTTTAACTCGTTTGATTTGATTTGATTCGATTCGATTCCATTCGATTCGATTCGATTCGATGAAATTTAATTAAAAAAACATACTTAGATTAGCATTTATCAAATCAATAATCTTTTTTATAGTCGTTGTATTCAAAACCACCTTATTTTAGTTATAATCACTCATAATTATATCAGGTGACTGATCAGGTCGTGTTAAACACACGCTATGTGAGAATGTATCATTCTATCATACGGGTAGCATCTAATAAACCGTGTAAATGAATGATTGCTTTTGAGACGGTACATGATTTTTTCTTTTTCCAAATGCGCCTCTGCCTCTACCTGACTACCTCGACCCACCGGCCACAACGTATTCGGCTTCCACCATATACTTACATGTCTAGATGAAAATCTTAGATCGCATGTGCAGGGAAAAAGAAAGATTGACCCGTTACTAGCGACTTGAGGTTTCGTAATTGTTAAAAAAAGTGTCAGCAAGAAGATTACCCAGTAGTAAATGCTAGGAAAAGGAAAACAATCAGCTGTTTGCATATAATTAGCAAATGAAATAAGTTCTGCATTTCACATGGGATGCATTTAATGGCAGAAACAAAATAATTCCGCTGATTGCGCATGGCTCATATGGCTCTGTAAATCAATTATTATCAGTACACCAAACTCTGTTAAATGCCTTTGGGGATCTTCAATTCTTAAGAAGCCAGAGTAATTAATCAACCATATTTCTGTAAATTTTAGTACATGTTAATGGACCTTAATTGCATCTTGATCTATGAGTTTCAGAATAAAAATCACCTTATACATTGTAAAGAAAAAGAAGGTAAACAATAAGTATGTTATAACAATATATGTGCAAGTTGATGACTTATAGCAGTTGAATCATTATGATTAACAATATTGATCTCTACTACCAATATGAAAATCTAATTGAGATCTACAGTGTGTCGTGAAAATTGGAAGGAGGTAAATTTGTTGAACAAACCATTAGCGGTTTGATAGCTTGCATTAACCGCCTGGCCTAGTTGCCAAGGGAACCACCTCAGCCAATGGCGTGGACATTGGAGACGGAAGCGGGGAAGTTCGGCAGACGGGGCATGTCGGGTGGAGACGGAGCCAGGGGTCGACGCACTTGAGGTGGAAGAGATGGCCGCAGTCCGGTAATACCCTAAGCATGTCACTGTTTTTGTAATCCGCTAAGCATATCGAGCAACACGCGACCGTAGAATCCTTTTTGTTGATCTGCTTGGCTTCCGAGTAAAGCATTTTCGGATAGGTGATGAGTGTTGCCTCGTCTATCCCGATCTCTATGTGTTCGTCATCAGGCCGGGTGGGACGAGGAGGGTGCCTTTCAGGCAAGACTAGGTTGGTGGTGTTGTTTCTAGTGCAATAGTAGGATGCTAAGGTGATGGTTGTGATGAGGAGGAGAATTCCGACCGAGACACCGATACCATAACCGAAACCACCGATGTTTTCGGAACCAAGGAAGCCTCCGCCGGATGTGGTGTTCATGGTGATGGAGGTAAGGTGTTAGGATGGTCAACAGCCATGGGGTGGAGGGAGGGAGTAATGGGGGGTTTTAGAGGGTTGTGAAATGTTGGAAAGTCAACTGTAGCATGAGATTAGGGGGAGTGTTTTATTAAGGGAAATTGTATGTGGACTTTGACATATATTAATACCACATACCCCATTTATCCGGAACTCAACTTTTCCTTTCTAATTTAGAAAGTTTTATGCTCCACTATCATTATAATAATACTATATCTCCTACTTTATTCACTATCTTTCATACTCTATTCACAATTTTTCATACTTTATTCACTATATTTCCTACTTCATTCTCATATCCCCTACTTTATTTATTATTCTCTTAAACCTGTGCCCGGACCAACGGGAAGTTAAGTTCGGAACCGAGGGAGTGATAAGTTTAGTAATTTATGAATATTCAACTTGTGATTATAGTAATAAACTCATTTCCTTTTATAAACCAAAATGAATTACTTAATTATAATCTTGATAAGCTAAATGGAGCCATAACAAGTGATTTACGAAGTGTTTGGCACGAAACTTAATTGATGTAATTTTAAGTGAGGTATAACTAATGAATATTAACTAAATTATAATTGAGTTATGAAAATTTGTGTCTGGTATAGAATTAAAATTTTATAGGTGTTTTTGTGAGTTTGTTATGTAGGTTGTGAGTTAATTGAGCTTCCTCCGTTCCGGTGAACTTTATACATTAAGGTTAGCGCACAATTTTATGCGAAAAGTTAAAATGATGATAGAATATAGAAAAAGTGGGAAAGAATGTAATTTTAATGATAAAATATGTAATTTGAGTATAAAGTTGTGATTGTTTATTATTTGTTGGGGCTGGGTAGTTTCATTTTCTAATAATGTATGCAATTTTATGGAATAACTAAAAATGACAAATCCACTCCGTGAGTATTACTAGGACTTCAAATTATAACGGAATTACAAAATACTGAATGATAGACAGACTCATTAAAATCATAAAATGAGACGTGACTAGTCCTACTACTAAATTTTGAACGATCAATTACAAAATCTCGGAGTAATTTTCATGGATATAATATAAGTACACCGCCGTTTAAGATAAAGTCAACGACTTTTAACTGTTGTCCTTTTCGTTTACGCTTTGTTAGTTGCGGTATCATGCGAGTAACGTCTCTTTGGCAACTATAATTTTCATCTTTTTCTCAAGCCATCAAAACATAATCAATTCAACTCTCTCTTTCAACACGGACAATTACTACTTAGCATTAAGATAAGATTTATGTTCCGACTTCAATAATCACCACTTGCCAATACGCTAATCGAACCATAGTGCAAAATTATCATACGCTCGATATCAGTTAGACTTGCACAAATGTTAACAAATGACAGTCAAATTTGACTTTTGGGGTGTTTGAGCTAGAAATTTTCATCTTGAACTAGTCTAAGTTATGGTTTGTTCGACTCAAGGGTGTACCCACTCCAAGTCCGATTTTTCCCTAATTTATTCATGTTTGCGAGTTCTTGATTATAAGCTTCTTTGATTAGCTTCTTTAATGTAGCATTATCACAAGTTGGTGTCGTCGTTATACTAGTACTTAAAATATTGCTATCACGTAACTTTGCAACAAGTTTCGTTAATGTATTGGTGATAGTTCTTATTTGTTTGTTGAAGCTGTCAAACTAATTAAACAGAGTAATAATCAATTAATATTATTAATAATTGGTGCGAGGGTGGTTCTCAACATGACCAGATCACATACAGCATTTCTTTCATCTCAATTTGTCAACAACTACGAACCAATAATCGATAGTTAAATATTATAACCATAAGGTAACACCTCCCGATACCGCCTCTAAATAAGATAAAATTTTAACATTACACACAGGGGCGGAGGCACACCTATACTGGGTGTGTCTCTAGCCACACCTATTTTTTAGGCAGTATTAGTTTAATATTTCTAATTGTAATGTATATATTCTTTCCCATGTTTATTTAGTTAGCTTGATGAGTATGTTAAAAATAAGTTTGTTCCAAAATTAATACACGAGGTTTGGAGTTTCATGTAAAAATAGAAAATGACAAGCTATTATTCATTGTAGCTATAAATATTCACCTTCATAAGTATCGGTTATCAATAAACATGTCTACTATTAAAAACAAAAATATGTGATTAAACCCTTCAATAATTTAAAATTTATCGTCAAACCATAGTTATCCACATGTAATTTAACTATTACAAGTATGTTGCATATAACAACCATGTATGTTCACATATGTTCACTTTTAAAATCAATCACAAGGTGGCACTGTAAAATAAAATACTGGACTACTGCCTTTTGTTCTGTAAAAACAATAGCTCAGCTGCCAGCTTGTGCTATGTGAGTCTACCCACACTGGACTACTGCCTTTTGTTCTTATGGACCAGGCCGCCTTTCGTTATAATGTCTTTCCATCAGGCCCTAAACCCGTCTAAAAGTTTGGAATCGGCCCACTCATTTTTCCCAGTGTATAAATGGTTTTGATTAAAACATCAATAAAAGTTGTATTCGATATAAATTTTCACACTAGTTGGGAGGAATTGTTTATGTTTCAACTTGCTTGAAAATTAAAATTTCCGTTTAGAAATATGTTTCGAATTGTTAAAAAGTAGAGAAGTTTACATTTCCTACTTATTGTAAATATTTTAAAAATAAAATAAAAATTTATGAACAATTAAGTTGTTGCAGATTTAACTCACTTCTGGTACAACGTAATCATAATAGCTAAGGATTCTAAATCCATTTTTATCCCGTTGAGTTAAAAATTGAGTCGTTTATTTCAGTATTTTTCGTTTCGTTTTGTTTCGTGAAATTTAAAAATGTCAAATATGGATTCAAGAGCATGAACTGTAATCCTCTACAATCAACCCACATGGTCCAAAAGACGAAAACCAATCAGAAAAATGAAAATTCGAAAAACAACCCTTGAACAGCTAAGCGGCACCCCCAAAAGAAGAGCCATTGAAACCTTTCTTCTGGAACCATCAAACAACAGTCAACAATGGCGATTCCAAGTCTCAGAACCTCAACAGCTCTATTGTTAGCCCTCTTAAGCATAATCTCTGTGGTCGAATCGAGAAGCAACACTAACCATGTCTACTCCCCTTGCGGCGACGCCTCCGTCCAGAGGTCCGACGGATTCACCTTCGGGATCGCGTTTTCTCAGAGGTCCTCCTTCTTCTTCAACAACAACAACTCCCTCCAGCTATCTCCGTGCGACCGCCGTCTAGCACTCGCCAATTCCAACTCTCAGCTCGCCGTCTTCCGCCCTAAAGTCGACGAGATCTCGCTCCTCACCATCAACACCTCCTCCAATTTCTTCCCGGTACCTTTTCTTACTCATTCTCATTTTCAATTGATTGATTGATTCATCTACGATTGTTGCTGTTGTTTGGTTAATTTTGATTGATTACTTTGTTTGTGGATTTCTCACATTGAGAAGCCTGTAGTGGACTATTATTCTCTAGCTTGACTGTAAGATCTTAAGGTTTTCTATTGATGAGTAGTTGTAGTGGTGAATAGGAACTGGATTGACTACTGGCTTCGATGAATCATTGTGTACCATAGAGATTTTCGTGGCTTAGATGTGACACTGTTGTTGCGTTGCATATTATTGATGTGAATGCATATAATTGCTCCTCCGTGTGTAGTCCTCCCGTTTCCTGGCTGTTGAGTAGTATCCCTTACCGATTGGAGAGCCTGAGAGCTATATGGAAAATATCCTTAGTTTAGCTCCCTATGCATATTGCCATGATTGGGATAACGAATGTATTGACCAACTGTGGTAGGGGAGGTGTGTGGTGATTACGGTAAAACAATGGGTATTCCCTGCTCAAGAGTAGTGGAGACTGGAGAGAATCTTATATAGAGATAGCTCCATGGAAGTATGGCTGATAGATAGTTTCATCATTTTTCATGCTTGATTTTAACCATTTACTATTTCTTAATGTTACTAGAGCAAATAGGAGTTTGGTTGGAGAATATCGTTAACTTAATGGAAATGAAAACGGGGCATTTCATATGATTATGGGGCTGGGCCATTCTTAGAAAAGTTATGAACTGGTGAATACCGTGTGCAATGTAATTCTAGTGAAATGCCATTTGTAGCAAGGAAAAAGGTGGTGGAAGTTGGATAATTGCTTAATGGATGCATGCCACCTATGCCAGAAGCAAGCCCATATGTATATTGCTTTTATATTAAGCGTGTAAATTTAAGGTTCTGTATCAAATATTCAAATTGGAGAAGAATGCTTGGTCTCATTCAGGTGGCTTTATCCAGCCTCCTGTTAGATGTGTTTTAGCCTTGAAACGCAGTATGCTTCTGATTTATGATAAGATAATTAAATGATAACTTTGGTATGTTTTGTCACTGAAGGGAGGTTCTTGAATTTGAGAACCAAGCGTTTTAACTTGTTTGTTTATGTAAATGTTTTAGCTCTTGTACGGCAGGCCTCCATTAATTTGCATTCAGTTTTGCTATTAATCAGAGAAAAGTGCAAGACATGAGTTATGACTCTTCCAATTATATTATTTCTCATTTTCCTGCCATCCTCCTAGGATACTGTTGGAGGCTATATGGTAGCATTTGCCGGCAGAAGATATGCTGCAAGGTCACCTCCTGCTTTTGTTGCTAACAGTTCATACATCGTCACCAGCTTTACTCTGGTAAGAACTAAGAAGCTGGCCTCTACCATTTTGTTTCATCCAAGAATAAACCATCTTCTCATGCTACATTTAAATTTACACTTTGATGTAGGTCCATGAATTCCGAAAGGGGAGGCTGCAGAACTTGTACTGGAAAAGAGATGGATGTGCTTCATGCTCAGGAAACTCTAGTTTCGTCTGCCTTAACGGTCAAGACTGTGCCATCAGAACTAATACCTGCATTAACCGAGGGGGACGTCAAGACTGTAGCATTGGGATACAACTGGCATTTTCTGGGACCGACAGGCATGAGTCAGTTTTCAACTCATGGTATGAAGTTGCGAATCTCCGTCAGTACTCTCTCTTCCAACTATATTCCAATGTCAGAGGTTCTATCACCGGATTATTTTAATTATATGCAAGACGAGTTTAGATTTCTTGGTGCTGTAATTTCCGATGTACGTTGTTTTTGTATCTTCAGAGTCTGTATTGGTTGTGTGAATTCAGTTTCTTCTGCTGTTGGAATTGGCTGCCATTCTTTTTGTAATATAATCCAGAAGTCTAATTTGATAACTTACTCTAATGAGAATCATGGTTGTGTTTGAAATCTATGACTAAATCAAATCTGATGTAGAAATCCCTGATTACCCCACTATATGATCCTGCAGCATCAATCATCCCTTCACAACCTAATTTCGCACTGAGCGATTCTTACAATACTGAACTTAACTTTTTACTGATTCATAGGTAAAAAAAAATTGTGACAGAAAACGAGTAGTAGTATGTACTACATTTATCAGGAATTTGAAACCTGATTACCTGAGAATAATCTACTGATATTTGTTCTAATGTTGTTGATGCCAGCATATCACCCGGAGAGCAGTCATGAGGGTCTTGCGGTTATTGTCAATAGAATGCAACTAAAAGAAGAATTCATGATCACCTATCTACACAATTGAACTGTTTTTCATTCACAAAACAAGCTGTCAGTTAAGATGCCTTGGATCTTTAATCTTGATGTTCCAATGTTTATCAGGAGACCTCTCCTTCTTCGCTCTTTCTTTGTAAATTAGAATCCTAGCCTTCAACTCAGGACTCAATGAGCAAAACTGCCTCAGCTTCTCAGGCATGCCATCATACACTTGCCACCACCTCTCATTCGCTGAATCACTGGCAAATTTTCGAGATTCCGGCTTGTCCCAGTTACAGTCATAGTCTCTGTAACATCTCCAGGGTTTCAGACCGAGGTAATGCAGCGTGTACACGTCTTGCGGGACTCGGTGCATGGGATCACTAGGTGAATCAAAGAACTTGAGATGATTAACCTTTGCAGGAAGTCTATGCCACCAAGTGAAAATCTCATTCAAGAACCCCTGATCACCCCCGTTGTATGTTTCGATGACCTCCTTCTTCCTCATTAAGGTCTCGAATGTACACTTCGATGGCTCCACTAACATCAACCCGGAGTTGAATATGTGTAGACCGTTTTCTGCTGCTGAGAGTTGTGGGTAAATGAAGAAATCGTCCAAGTTTCTAGACACTATAAAGTCGGAGTCTATGAACATAACTTTGTCGTACTCAGTGAGTTGCCATATCCGGAGCTTGCTATAGTTCCATTCGTTGTAGGCGTTTTTCTGTGCATGAGGACTTCGTACGCGATTGATACGCTTGGTTTTCCATCCGGCTGATCTGAGTCCTTTTAGTGACTCTGCAGATATGTGTTCATCAGCTAGCAAAACTAGGTCTTTAGTCGAGTTTGATGCGATTATGCTCTGTGCAAGAGCTATTGCACCGCAAACATAAGCTTCTGAAGAATGGAGCACGGTCACATAAGCCTCTCTTGGCTGACGGAAGCTGTAACCATATGTCCGGGCTTTGTTGCTCACTTGCATCCTCCACAGTTCTTCGGTTGCTGTCAATAAAATCAAAATTTCAGTTCACATAAACTCAGTTTCTTCTTCACTTTGCAGCAGCACCAAGTCTAAACCAGTGAAATTGGATGAATGTGAGTATGAGGGAAACCATGAAACTGACCTGATTGCGAAAATGGAGGAACAAGCTGACATGATCCCACAGGCATAAGCATCTTCTGTCTGATCCTACTCATGTTTGGTCTGTAAACCCAAGAATTGCCATCATTCCATACAAGCTCATCACATGTAAAAATCTCCCTCATAGAGCCACATGATGAGCCAACAAACACAGCTAAAACTGGCCTATTAACCCCATTTTCCTTCCCGTTCCTACTTCTCACTAGCAAGTTAGCTACCACCAAATTTACTTGCAACCTATAAACATCCCTCAAACCATGAGCCCCATCACCTTCTGTACAGTTCACCCTAGCAACTACCACATCCAACTGCTCATAATCCTCAAATTTTGGCATAGGGATATCCGGACACTTTGAATCCTTCTCATCAATCCACGTGGGAAACAAGTCCGCCCACTTAAGGTCCTCGCGCACAGGGTCAAACTGCACGTTTACCATCTCCGCACTTGGGTGGAATTTCTCCGTTTCACCATCCATGTTCACTAACCCGACTTTCATACTCTCGTCTCCAACCACTTCCGCTACGACACTGTACCAGTCCGGAATTGTTACATCACCAGAGTAGTAGGCAATTGGTCTTTGAAACCTGTCAAGAAACTGTTTTAAGTAGATGATGGAAGTGAAACATAGGATGGCAATCAAGAAGAAAATGAAAGAATTGCTATAGTGCTTTGGTTTGTGAGACTTGGAAGCCATTTGTTTTAGTATATGGTCAGAAATTATGTTTTAGTTCATATATATGATATGATCAGGTTAATGTTAAGAGTATTCAATTCTTATGCTTAGGTTCAACTACAGAAGATAAGTGCATGGTTGCACGTTGAATGATAAACTAATTAATTAGTCGTTTCTAAGTATTAGAAGTACTATTTTGCCGTTTCAAACAATGCGGGTGGCATGTTACCATATTTTCTAACTAAACGTTTCCAACACAAATAAGCAGGCCAGATTTTGGTACCGTATAAACTAACTTAACTTTGAGCTATACTTTTATTCTTTAAACAAATATCGATCTCACGAAAAATGAGGCAATAGAGGTGCAATCATATTATTCTTAATAGTTTACCCCACTGATACAATGAAATGGTGAGATCATGTGAGCAGTGATTTTAACAAATCCGATCCCCACATGTCTAACATATAACTTTCATTTTTTCAAAATATTGGTGGAAATGGATCAGATGATACCTCCTAATTAGGGGCAAACATCATCCAACAACTCAAATTATTGTTTAATTTCAAACAACCATGGCAATGTAACACACATAGTGTGATGATTAGTTGACAAAACATATAAAGACTGAGTAGGAAGATAATGTTGTGCTGGAACCCAAAAAATCACATAGTATCGGGATTGTTAAATAGTCTCCAAGATCTATTTATCCGCACAATAATAAACTCAAATACCATGAAAAACAAAGCTCAGCCTACTAAATCGCTAGCAATAACCTGGCGTGGTCATATCGACTAGATCACTAGGCATCAATCACGCAGGTAATGTAATGGACTTGTAAAGAGACCTAACCCTCTACAAACTACCGTGATATCCTTACTCTTCGAGGCATTCTATGGAGTCATGAGGTCACCTCTAACCTTATAGAACGTCCGCAGTCTATACACACTCTCTAACTATTTCCATGTTAAGGTAAATTATCTCAACTCTATTCTCTTCATAAATAAAATGAATTGGGTTGCCCCGTATTTATAAGTAAATCGTGCAACCCTAATCTAACCGAACTGACTAAAGCCCACCTAACAAAATATTCTAGAAACTACCCACTGGTCATGGGTTATAGACGAAACATAACAAAATGACCTACTTCTCCGTCCCTGGAATAGCTTCCCGTCTTGCCTTTTTTTGTCCGAATCAAAACTTCCCGTTTCCTTTTTTGTCAATTACTATTTCAACTTTAACATTAAATACATTCAAAATTAAACCCACTAACATAAATTTATTCTACTTATAACTTTAAAAATCAATTTGATGAACACATTTGCAATTTTTTGATAGAATGCCTCAAAGGAACTCAATTTGTTGGTGTTCGATGATTTCTGCATGATGCTGAGCCAATGTTGTTGTTTTCAGAGTTCCAGAAGTGTTTAAATGAGAATCTGAATAAAGTTATTGTAGCTAGTGTCATTCTAGGCCCATTCTACGGTCCGACTACAGTTATATTGGGTTAACATACATCCATTTAGTTGTATTCATTCATAACCGTTAGATTATTTGTAGAAATACTATTTTAACTTGTATATTTTACAGATGCAATTTTTGTAAATCTAACAATACAAACGGGATTGTAATGTCCACTACATAACTTTTATATTAATATTATATTATACATAAAATACCAAAATTAACTGACAAATTAATATCCATTACTCCATCGTTCTTCTTCAATAAAAATTATATTTTCAAACTCTAATTGTTGAAGGGCTGCCATTGTTAATCCTCGAAAATTATTTTGCCAGCAGCTTGTTCTTCTTCTCGATAGTTGGGGATTCCTTTTTCTTTCATTCGAAGATACTTCCTTGACTTTTTCTAAGCTATTATATCAGATCAAGAAATTATTTAAGTCTAAATCTCTATGTTGAATGGAAGCATAATCGATGATGATGTCTATATTCTGTATGCATGATTAAATCTCTTCTCGACTAGCTTGGGGAATAATATGGAATTGAATCAAATTGGGACAGAGATAACAAATTAGGGTTCTTAGAAATGAATTAGGAAAGAATTTAATTTAGTTGGCTAGAAATAAGCGTGATTTTAGTTTGTATGATAATGGAAGATGAATAAAATACTTAAAATTTAAATTTATTTTAACTTTTCATGTTGAATTTATAATATATTATGACATTTATAATTTTGTTTGTATAGTTATATTTATAAAATTGACATTTTAAAATTTACAAGTCCGATGAACGGTTAGGACTGATTACAAGTTAAATAATATTTGTACAAATGATCTAACGGTTGTAGTTGAATATAATTAAGATGGGTGGATGTTAAGCCGTACAAATGGAGTCGGACCTTAAAATCGCCCACGATTCTATACTGAAATGTACAAGAGGCTAATTTATATAACATCACATCAGTGGCTAAGAAACGTTGAAGATTGAATCACAACGGGTAGAAATTAATTCCTAAAGTTCAAACGTGTTATCCTATGACACACTCCATGTCAGTTGGCTTTGCATCTGCAGTGTTGTAAAATGATCCTAAATGAAAGAAACAAACAAACAAACAAACGGTCTTTTTTTTCCAAATCATTTCGTGGCATCAAAGATTACCATCACTAAGGAGTAGGAGTATGTTAAAGTATTGCAGAATCTGGTTCAACTGACATGGAGTGTGTCACAAGTAGCTGCTAACGAGCCGAGTCGAGCCGAAATGGATCAGTGATCGTCAGAATTTCAGGTCTGCTCGTGATCGTCGAGCTTTTCATAATCGTGCTCGTGATCGGCTCGTTAAAATATCGAGTTGCTCGCGAGCAACTCGATAAGCTCGACTTGCTTCTGCTCGTGAGCGCTCGACTCGTTAGAGCTCGAAAATGAACTCATTTGTTTCAAAATTATACACAGTTCTGATTTTTAGATAGTTTAAATTAGGGACTAAGGTTTTTACTTTTTATATGTAAATAAATAAATTTAAATATATATTAAATTAATTATTGCTCACGAGCAGCTCGCGAGCTTCGATCATTTTGCCAGGGTGATCGATTTAAGCTCGACAATGAGATGAGAGCTTGCTCGTCAATGACCGATCTCGAATTCGATCCCGTGACTTGGGACTTTTTCATGAAGATTTCATGACTCCCTAACACCCCTAGTCACAAAATAAATTCATGCTATTGGTAAGTAGTAAGAAAAAAAAAAGGCAGAGTGTTTGGTTTCAAACTCGAATTGAGCTATCTCAATTCGAATAGAGTTAATATGTCATTTTCTCAAGGAAACAGGTATTGGATTTGGGACCTTTGAGACGTGTGAGCCTCTAAAAAAGAAGAACAAGGAGTAGTCATTAGTTGTGAAAGCCTACCATATCTTCTTTCATAAGATATTCATTAATGTGAAATCCCAACATTGCACATTTGAATTTTGAACCAACATTAATCATGTTTATTCATCTCAGGCCTTAGCTTGCTTGAGGTAACACAAGATTACTTCATCATATGTCTACTTTTTCTATGTCTGAAATATGACAATAGGACCCGATCCAGACCAACCATTTGGTCTGGATAAGTCCAATTAGTCATGATTTGGATCACACACGATGCTACCAATTGATTTTAAAATCAAAAGACTCCATACTATGCAAAAGCGGTGGTCCATGTACATACTGTTTGCCATATTATCCCTCAAATCGATGTGGGGTTTATGGTATTACATTCTAATGCCTCACATTGTGTGTGTTTTCGTCAAGCCTTTGCGTGGGGTAGCCATGTCCCGAGACCAACCATCAACACCCGTTGTTGAAATTGTTCTTTTCAGCTAGTTTTGTTAAACAACGCCTGCATTATTAGCTTTAGCTTATTAATATAATATTCTAATTTATGATAAAAAAAAATTGCATAATATTTCATTCGAAAAATGATAGCTCTATTTCGGAGAAAAATCACGAGTTTATCACCTTTTAGTTACAAATTTTGGTTAACTAATTTAGTTTAAGCATACCCCACGATTGGCAATGTAGTTACTCAATCATTATTATACTTGAGTTTATCCTAATCCACTTTCAGCCTGGTGGGACATGAATATCAAACCATGTTACACCCTCCTTTGCAAATTAATCATTATTATAAACATTACTTTAAATTTTTAATTAATATAATATATCAGGATATGAAGAAAACTACACGCACTGTCTCAATACTAGCAAACAATTTAATTAATCGATTAGTACACTAATTTTGAAAGAGAAACACGAAAATTACTTGATTTACTCTGGCTACAATATGATGATGTAGTGACTCTGAAACTCTTGTACCTTTCAATGTTGTAGTATTATAACGATGTAAATATAAAATACACTGAAGCACCTGAATTCACTACAATATATTATATGGTAGAAAAATAATATCATTTGTAAAAATTGAATATGTACTCTTAATTAGGCACTGCATACTACGCAGTAAGTATTGTTCGAAAGGCATATATCTATACTTAGTTCTTAATTCTCCAATCTAATCACGGAGGAATAATTCAGAGATACTTTTGTATTTGAAACTTTCTAAAACTATGTTTATAACACCTGCAAATGTGCTTTTGGTTCCCCTGATTTCTCTTATTTCTTACATACTAATGTGTGATGGAAAACGTACATCTCTTATAAGATTTGTCATAGAATATGAACCTCTTATATGTAAAACATTCATGTGCCAATCTCGCAACATCAAATAATAAGTAGCCAATTAACATTAGTACAGTAACTAAATTCTATTTGCCTATTAAAAAAATATACAAAACTTTTACATTATTATATAATAAAAAATTACTAAGACCAGGTAAAATTCAATTCATATTACAAGTCATGAGTCATGATTAAACAAAGGTGAATAACATTCACTCGTAATTACTTGGCAAATATCGTAATTATCTAAAGTTTAGTGGCGCAAATAGCAGCCGGCAGATTTTAACCAATCCGGTCCACTAAATTGGTAAATTGTCATAAAGAGCCCCAATAACTTCCCAACATTCCCTTTTCACCCTCTCTCCTGTTCTTCAGCTGGTTTTCAACTCTCTCTCTCTCTCTCTCTCTTTCTGCGACTGTGAAACAAACAACAGAAAAGAAAAGAGTCTCTCTCTCTAGACACAACACAACACAACACAACACAAACACAAGAGTCTTCACGAATTCCAATAACCGAAAAACATTTAGGGTTTCAATTTCCTCCTTCCATCTTTTCAGTATCTCCTTTCCTTAGCCTTTTCCCCTCATTATTTGGGGAGAATTTTTCTCTCCTTCAGATCACGATTTCTCACAGCGGAAACACCTCCAATTTTCACGTTTAATCGTTACTGCTTCATTCACCCAAGGATACATTTTCGCTGTCCTTGTTCTAGCTCCGATTTTGTCTCACCAAGCTGCAAGGTAACTAACCGCTTCGATATGTCAAATTTCCTTTCGTTTTTCTCCTCTTTTTTTCCCTGATTTGTGTTTGAATGGTTGTTTTTAGGTAGGAAATATGTTTTCACCTCCATTATGTGAAAACTGCCTTATGTTTTTCTCCTGATTTGTGTTTGAATGGTTGTTTTATGTAGGAAATATGTTTTGATACATTGTTTGTTTGGTTGAGATCGAGGGAAAAGGTGGAAGGAACATACGAATGAGCATAATCTAGGAGGAGGTTTTGGAGCTTCTAATTTTGTAAATAACTGCATATTGTTGATTGTTTGGGATTTATTTTTTTATTAGTGAAATATATTGGTGTTATTTGATTGGATTGAATGTGCGTTTCTCCATGGAGTCTATGAATTTTAATTCACCTCCGGGGACCAGTATGGTCAAGTGCTGTGATTGCGGTTGCAGCTGTTCGGCTATCAACAGGTCCTTTTCGGGGACGTATCTTCGTTCCGTGAAGCGAAAAACTGATGAGCTCGAGGAAGAAAGCCAGTTTCGCATACCCGGGTTTGTTGTACCTCAGAATGCACGCGTGGAGATTGGCAATGAATGTATGGCGCTGCGCGAAATGGTTGGCAACCAACAGCAGACCATTGCAGACCTCGTGACTGAGTTGGAGGAGGAGAGGAATGCTTCCTCTTCAGCTGCGAACGAGGCCATGTCTATGATTCTGAGGCTGCAGAGGGAGAAAGCTGAGGTGCAGATGGAGGCGAGGCAGTTTAAGAGGTATGCTGAGGAGAAAATGGCCCATGATCAGCAGGAGATGATTGCACTGGAGGATTTGTTGTATAAGCGGGAGCAGAGCATTCAGTCGCTTACTTGCGAGGTGCAGGCTTATAAGCACAGGATGATGAGCTATGGTTTGACGGAGGGGGAGATAGATGGAGAGAGAAGTATGAGCCGCAATACTAGCATGACCGATAACCTGGTGGACGGGCCATTTGACTTCCCTCATTACGAAATATACCCTCCCCTGAGGTGCAATATCGTTGAATCCCATGGTTATGCTGATGCTGAAGGTGATGACGAACCTGCTGATATGGAGAAGTATGCATTTGGGGAAACTCCACGACCTCGAGATCGTTTGAAGGATTTGGAAAACAGAATTAATATATTGGAGAAAAGTCCACGTACAATTATGCCTGATGGAGAAATAAGTAGCGCAAAAAGTGTGTTTGAAAAGGTGATAGCTAGTCAGTCTCCAAGGCGGTCTAGGCATCTGAGGAAGTTTTCTAATGACAGCTCAAATTCCATCTTTGCTAGTAAAGAAATTGCCCCGGATTTTGCTACAGAGTCTCCCAACTTCGGTGCAAGTTTTAAGAAGACAGAATTTACCATTTTGGAGGAGGCTTCCAATTCGAGAAAGGAGGATGATGCATCTGAAATTGGAGATGACATGTCTGATAGAGTTTACACAATTGACTCTATTCATCAGGGAGCTTCACATAACGGTGCCATGGATTCCAAGGCAACAATTGGAGTTGGTTTTGATGACTACATGACTACTCCTCGGGATTCACTGCATCCCTCTGACGTCCGAGACCTGGAGATACAAAAGCTGTATGCGAGGCTTCATGCCCTTGAGGCTGACAGAGAATCAATGAGGCATGCAATCATCTCTATTGGTACTGATAAGGCACAAATGGTGTTGTTGAAAGAGATAGCTCAAAACTTGTGTAAAGAGATGGCTCCCGCTAAGAGAATGCCTGTGAGGAAGCAGTCAGTGGCTGGGAGTTTCACCTTTATTTCAGTATTCAAGGTATGATGATGGTTTATTATTTGGTTAATCGCTTCTGCAGGTCTCTCACCTGTAGTGAATATATCTATGCTGTGAATAGTGCTGTTAAACGAGCCGAGCCGAGCCGAGTGCAATACTCGGCTCGAGCTCAAGCTCAACCGAGCTCGGCTTGTTAACAAAACGAGTAAAAAAAAGGGCTCGAGCTCGAGTAACATGTAACGAGCTCGAACTCGAAAAAATACGAGTCCTAACGAGCCTTATCTATTAAAAATATTAAAAATATGTATAAAAAATATAATTTTATTAAAATAATTACGCTTAATGAGCTTTATCGAGCCGAGCCGCTCGTTACATAAACGAGCAAAATATGAGGCTCGAGCTCGGCTCGTTTACCTTATCGAGCGAGCCTTAACGAGCCGAGCCGAGCCCTCGTTAAGACTCGACTTGCGTAATAGCCCTAGCTGTGATGCTGCATTAACTTGATTCTCTACTACGGTTAAAGAATATTTCTAAAGTAACTAGTTACATTCTGATCATGTACATCTAGCTCGCTGTAAGCTGCAGAAGATGATATGTGTATCCTTTGAAGCCTGTGCCCACCCAAGGGTTTGTTCTTGCATTATGAAGAACAACTTATCTGTCCCTCAAAATCTTTGATCATAGATCCAATATATGAAACATAGTTATGTAGTGGGACCTATCCTGTTTGGTAAAAGATTTTGTGTGGTTCCTCATGTAAAAGATTATAAAAAGACTAGTATCTAACTTACTGGGTAGTTGGTCCCCCTGCATGGTTGGTTCATATGGTTAAAATCATTGAGATAGGAGCTCCTGTCCAATTAGCCTACTGCTCCTGCTTATTTGTACTGCTTCTGTTTGAGATGATGATTTTTGCCTGCTACACCAAGATATGTGGTGCCATTTGCATATGCTTCATATGAGTTTCTCTGTAATTTTCTGTATAGGCATTACTATTACATCCTGGTGAGTAAGCAAACACTTTCAAATTACAAATCCCCTCCTTCAATCTCGCTAGTCAGTCTAGTTTATGAAGTATTTATATGCATGATAATTTGGGGGTTGGTAATTCAGGTCATCCTATATATTAAGATCACTCTTCGGTCCTCCGAAGGTAATTCATGGCTCCACTTATTGCTCTCAGCAGCAAGATCACGTTCTTCATTACGAGCTCGAAGAGAAGTCTAGTTTGAAATATAACCTTTCTCTCTGTGCATTTTCGTGAACCTTTATTCATTGTCATAATCCGTTGTTTGTGTAGTTCCCTTCCTTTGTCCTGTCAGATCATTCTGAAAGAATAAGAAAAACTCTTTAGATTCTTCTATTCAATTCATCCCATGCACGTGTTTTTTCATAGCTGCTGATCATATACTTTTCATTTTATTCTTCAGTGGATTGTTTCTTTCGTCTTCTGGAGAAGAAAAGCACACAAATGCAAGTAAGTTCTGTTTCTGTCAAAGTTTCTGACTTCATTCATTTAGTTACTTTCTTAAAAAATTATGGCTGCATATGGGGTCTTGAGAAACTTAATAACCCTATTTGGACGGACAGTCTACTAGAAAGATAAAAGAAGACGGATAAACATTAGGTTGATTACCGAGAACTTGGGTTTTTTCATAAACAAAAATTGCGTTTTGTTATCAACGCGTGCATTTTACTTGAAAAACATCAATATTTTTCTTGACAACATCACTCCGTCTCCTAAGACTCTGCGTATAAGATTTGCTTGATTCTTCCTTGTAGATTTGGTGGAAAGTATTTCCTTTCACTGCTTGCTTACTTTCTATTTGGGTTCAGGTACATGTTTGGACTGTCAGAAAACAATGCAGGCTTACTGATGCTTTTAGAGCGAGGTCCTCGATTTGGACACTGGAGAAGTTTATCACGGGGTCAAGTGTAAGATCAATGGAAAGTGCCCCGTACTGTATCCACCTACCAAGTATTTGGTTATCGATACATCAAATCACTTTGTTTACTGGATTCATTGTGTTTTTGCGAAGTGTTCTCTACTTCCATTGGTTGGTGTAGGATAAAGATATGAAGTACCTAGCGGGCACATTTAGTCGTTTGGGTTTTACCCAAATGAATTGGGAGTATATTGAGCATTATTTTTAGTTGCCTTCTTTTCTGTATATTGTGGTTTCAAGTATGATTTCTCGAACAAGTTGTGAATATTCTGTCTTGGTCGATCATGTCTATATCTGTGTTTCTGTTATGCCTCTTTTATATTTATCATCATATCCTATTCACATGTATTACAGCATTGGAGATTCAGAGCTCTTGTAAGTTGTAACTGTGAATAAGCACTAGTATATGTATGGTATTTTCCCAGTTCGGCAATAAGCTCAGTAACAAGTCATGAACCAAAGACCAACAACACCAATACGAGCCATACAGTGCAAAACATAACAATACATTGATACAAGAGTGCAACAACGAACGTTCATAAAAACTGCCCCTACAAGCCACAACAAAGCAAATGATTTTTCCAACTCCATGGAGGGGCCATGAGCGAACTGTATTTAATACTCCAGTGGTTGACTTATATCAGAATAGATGAATTAGATAGCAGATCAGAATATCGGGAACTTCAAAGTGTCACTCTCTCGGCAAAATATTGATGCTATGCCACCTTTCAATTCTCAGTTTCAACAGGGTAAAGGAGAATCTAGATGGAATTCAACCAGTAGACTACACAGTTAGTACATTAAGCTGGCCTAGGTTTATAACTATGTAACCCGTGATACAGACGCTGTGTAAGAACCACCAGTGTACCTCAATCCATCTAAATAGGCAGAGTGCATGTGCGCGGTGACAGTGGTGTTTGGAATGCCAAAAGAAAGACCATTCTTTTGCTGTTGTTCATCCCCTGCAGCAACTTGCTTTACTGGTTGGCCCTTGGCTGTCCCTAGACCGATGTTCAAGCCAATTGACATGGACCTAGTTTTGAAGCTGCAATGAAAGAGGAAACAAGAAGATAGCTCATCAGATATCACAATATGATGCCAACAAAGGTACTGGGTAGAATTGGATAAATTTTCATGTGATCCTATTTCAGTAGAATTTCATCGCAATCACTACACATTTCGAGGAAGCATAAAAACAAATAGGCAACAAAACATCAAGGTAACACTCCCAATTCACAGATGATGTAGTTACATTATAGGGTTATTTAATGACAATACTGACTGCAAGAAAACATAAGGTAACACTCCAATTCACAGTCTAGCCAACAGAGATCAGACCTCAACAAAATAAGGAAAGACTTCTTCGGATCACTATATCATCAGATAAACTTTGCCGTAACGGTTTAGGTACATACTGATACTGATACTGATACTGATATTGGTGAGGGCTGAGTATAAATAAATAAAGGGTAAGAATAGATAAGGCCAGAAGTTGTTGCACAGAATATTGTTCCGGAAAAAACAAAATGCAGAATTCAAGTTTAGCATGAGATATTAGAATCTCTACCTGGCTTCAAAGTCACCCCCATTAGATCGCATAGCATTGCAAATGTCACTAATTATCCATGGTGGAAGAACAGCATCTGAAATTTCTATACTGTAGCTTATGTCAGGGCTTGAACCTTGTAGAAGTTCAGTTTTCTTATTGGATACGTAACCAACCCGCCTCACTTCTTTGCATTTAACCTGGAAAAGAAGAATAAGAAAATAATTAACTACAACCAATAGCTTTAAATAAGATTACCAGACCACTAATGACTTGTTAGAAAGACCCCTGCACTGGCAAGTCAAAGGAAAAGACAGTACCAGTGAGAGTCTTCTTTCTGTAGTTCCTAAAAGGTCGTACCACATTAACTTAGACAGTGTCAACATGATGTAATCAGGGTCCATAAAATAGCAACCTAAGCTTCTTATGCAGTAAAGGAACTTCCTTTAATAGTAGAAAGAGAACAATTATTATTGTTGTTGTTTTGCTAATTGTAATTGTCTTTTCAATTACTTTAGCATGTGAAACCTAAAGTTAAGAACATAAATTGCTAGCTAGGATTGATACCCACCTCTGGAGCTGAAAGGGCAGCATTTTCAAAAAGAACTGGTGAATAAAGTACTGGAACATCATCTCCGGTCAAAGTGGTCAGAAATACTCTGGAAGGAAATCAAACAAGAAATTTGAGTTGACGCAAACTTGATGACTTATTGATTTCAAAGCCATTACGTTCCTTAATAGGCAAAGAAACAAAATACAACATACTAACCTATAATTTAATAAAAATTCATACAGGCCATGAACATTCTTGTTCCCAGTAATCATCAAGCAAGATTGGGGGCTGTTATCAACGCCAGTCATAGTAGCTGAGGCTCGAGTCTGCATCATTCAATATGAAGAAAATAGAAAATTAGAGGCAACAGGCACCATAATATTCCCAAAAGAAATAAAAAATCAATTGCCCAGATATTAGCTTCAACAACTCAAAATTAGTAGCAATGGAGTGAGCTAAAACTAAAAGAAACAGATGTAGTGGCAAATTCAAGTTTGCATTTATGTAAATAGACATATCTAGTTACTTTAAATTTGATACATAGATACAGATTTTTAAATAAGAAGCCACAAGATAAGCAGTCCACCAGGCTTGTGGACAAGACACTCTAATTAGTAAGAGATGTAACAGTATCCACTCCATAGTGTGCTAAACACATGGTACACAAATTTCAAACCTGGCCAAGATTGTATTTTGCAATTTCAGAAAGTTCAACAAGGTCGTCTGCAGTAACTTCTTCCACTTTTGATTGGCAAAGAGGCAATGCAAAAGAGATGTCCTGCAATCCAGGGTACAGCTTTCAGTGAGTTTGTCTGTTAAACTTCGAAGAAAAAAAAGAATACAGCCTTGCCAGTGAACAGATTAATATAATATCAGGAATCATTATCATTGCTGCAAGAAAAATCAAATAGCACAGAAGACAAAGTTGAGTTTGTCATATTCGTATATTGCTCAATTAATTAGTTGCGGTTTTGGAAGAAGAAAGCAACATCCGTACATGTTCTTTCAGGAGTGATCGCAAGTGTGTTGTTGACTGAGAAATGTAAGCATAATAGCAATCACGCTTGGATTCCTTCGCACCATCAGCCCCAATAAACATAACTACAAACTGCTCAGTGCACACTGCAAAAGTTTAACCAATAAGAGCAAAGAAAATAAACTTTTATTCTTTATCAGTTAAAAGAAAATTATGCATGCATGGTAAAAAGACAATGCACCAAAATGAACGATTGGGAATAATACTACAAAGAACTCTACCCAGTTGAAGCAATTATGAGAATGAGGGCTCTGTAACAGCGGAGCCAGAGCACAGGAGTCTTAGACATAGTTGGGAAGGCTAATGCAGTTTTTATTTATACACCTTGCCTCTTCTATTGATGCTTTTCTACTAGCACAGTAGCACTTCATGGTGTTCTGAAGAAATTCATGTTTCAGGTTGCCTGATTAGTGATTATGTAGGATATGACTAAAGGTAAAAACATGCTCCCCCGTCCGGCTAATATATACATGTATTAATTTGATGGACGCCCGGTTAATAAATACCCATACCAAAAATAGCAAAAACGTAAACCTCACTAACCACTCTTCTTCTTACTTTATTATCTATCTCTCATACATTTTCCATTATTTATAGCATATATTTTTAAACCATGTCAAGCTTCTAATAATTTACTTGTAGTTAGCCCATATGATCTGTGCTTCCAGCAAAAAGGTTTAAAAAATAAATAAAGGATAGAAGAGAAGAAAGGTGAAAAACAAATTTGGAGGAATCAGCCTTATCCAATCTAGAATATCATGGAATTTCACAGGATTCTGTAATGATGATTGAACTTGAAATGGATAACTGGGTAATGTGTCTACATTACTCCTGCTCCTTAAGAATTCAAGTTGGAACTGTGAAGGCCAAAACAAGAAAATGTAGCTCTAGCAAACATGGACAGGATATAGTTAAGGTTTTCCAAAGAAGAGGTATACATGAGGCTCGAATGAATTAGGAAACAGCCTTATTTTTTTCAAGTTAATCACATGCTCCTTATCCACAGAAGCAATTCCAGTGTAGCAATCGAACCTTTTATGTAAGAGCTTAAACTGATTTATGGTTTTTGGCAAATGACAAATGCAATCAAATAAAGGCCTGATGAACATGTCAACATAACAGGTGGAAAAAATTTAAAACATACTTGACATAGGATGCTGACAAATGCAACCAGGTGAAAACATATCAGCAAGCATAGCACTAGTAGTTGTATGTTTTCAGTGATGAACATTATAAAGCAAGCATATGCATCCGATCGGTGGAAGATAAGCATCATAACGTGGCGGCAGAAGTAGGAAATGTATTTAGTTGCAGGATGACTTGAGTCACTTGACAATGTTGCAAAGGAACAATACCGTAAAAGATTCTACATATATCCTTCCGGAACACATAGTAAAGGCTTCGGAATGAATCCTCCCAGGCCTGTTGCCGTTGAAGCAGGAAATCTGTATGTCCTATAAAATGATGTAGAATACTTCAATTGAGTTTTTTAAATTTGGAAATAACTAAAATACAGAGTCAAAACTCACAATAATTATACTAATAACAGCAGTGTCAAGATTAGCAATACCTCCTGCCAGAGTCAAGGCTGATATAGCTGAACGAGGTAGAGTAGATTGGGGGTGCACCCAAGAGCGAAAACTCCCTGATTGTATTACCTGACTGGTTGATGTTGATGATGTGGTGCATCTCAAAGTTTGTTCCTGATAACGAGCAATATCATTTAAAGTTCCACGGTTGATTAACCTGTGAAACCTATAGAAAAAGTATATTGGATGACCATATGAGTACTAATATCGAGACATCCATGACCCTAGCTGTAAAACAACAATGCAGTTGAAAAGTTGTTCATTTTAAGTGACCAAATGGATCTAAAGAAATGGGAATGGAGCTTGTCTTTTACAATAATTACAAATAGAAGTTTCAGAAGGAACACACATTTTATCACGGTCCTTAACATTTTACATACATATATCAATCAATGTTTTAGGGTACCAGGCTTTATGAATGTTATGAACTCTACCAATATTCAGTCTGAAGAATGCTTGCAGGATATGACTTGGGGATCTTCCATCCATATAGTGAAGCTGAGTTTCATAACGTGTCTTGCTTGCTCACTTACTCTTCTGATATTAAAATTCTTATTGCAAGCTTTTCTTTTCTTTTCCAACACTTTGAAGAAAGCAATAGAAATCTTTTGATACAAATTAGAGTTTAAATTGATAGTATAGTGAACATATACTACTTACTAGTGTTGCTCCTTGATAATTCACTTGTGATAACATAAAAATACTAGTTATGTTGTTTCACAGATTCTGAATTCTGAATTCTGCATTCCAATGATTATTTACAAAACCTACAAGTAACATAGGAAATATAATATTGAACTTACCAATTCACAGATGAAGAAGACTGCACCCGCATCTGTGTTTTTATAGACAAATCCAGTGGAATTTTATGACCAGGTAATACGAACTCTGGACAAGGGATCTGGGGGGTGTCACAGTCTATTCTATCAACAGATTCAGCTGGACGTGAAAGCACATCTTTAAAAGCTTTATCCTGTCAATCAATAATATCTCTTTATGTTCTGGACCTCAATATATCATTTCATGTTCAAAACGAACTTTCTGAAATTTAGTACCATATCTACAGAGGAGCCATTTAAACTTTCACGCACTGAAAATAGCTTTGTAAGACTTGGAAATGCAACATTGCTACATTCTTTATAGGACTTGTTAACTTGATTCAGATTGTCCTTGCCACCTTCCGAAGCAATAACATTGTCATGGCTTACAAAAAAAAAAAAGTGTGTCAGGAGTACAGAGACACAATACAACGACAACCAAATAATAATCCATACCTCGAGTTTGGTACTCGACTTTCAGCACATGGAATCTCAGGAATGCGGAAACTTCCGTTACTAACAACCTACAATTTATAAAACACACTTAGTAAATGATTAAAGCATTTATTGTAAAAGAAAATCAGTCAAATATTCACAAAATTTGCAAACCTTGGATTTTTCCTTTAACAAGAGCAACCTACTTTTAGTACTGTTTTTAGTGACCGTATAGGGTAATTGTGTATCAATGTATCGAGGTGCTTTTGATGACTCCAGCTTCTTAGTCTCCAACAATGTACCATCTGTAGTGCTGTACCAAACAAGCATTAGTACAAAAATAAATCTAGTGATGTACAAGGGCTCGAGGGAAAACAATTCACCTCTTGGAACTCATAACAGGGACTGAAGATTCGTCGGTGTGATCAACTAAATTTTGGCGTTTCAACATTTCTCCCTGTAATATGAAATTATGATGAGTTAAATAGCTATTGTGTCACATCTGGTACATATCATTTCTTTCTCAGGAGCTTGTAGTTCCCAATCTCTGTACCAAAGCAGTGAGACATGAACAATTTCTTCCATACTTTTACCTCCTATCTAGAATAAGTGACCAGACTGAAACTCTATGCTGACATAACTTGTACCCAGTTGAAGTTAACTAATCCCAGACAATACAAAATGTTAACTTAAGTTAAGAGCATACACACAGATTGATTGTTAAGTTCAAGTTGCATACAATATAGAGCAATTAAATACTGTTTACATCAGGACAAGCAAAAGTCATAAGAAGTTAGAGGCCTGTCTTCTTCTGAAAATCAGATTTGACATTCTAGAGCATAAGTTGTCAGTCTCATCTAGTCCAGATGTTCTCCTCTATATGAGCAAATCAAGCAAATTCCACAAAAGCCATAAACTATAAACGTTACCTTACAATTTCAGTTTGTTTTAAATTAAAGCCAACCCATCTATGAAATTGTCTTAGTGTGCATTTAAAACTTCATCACACAAACAAGCCCCTAGGTACTAATATTATGTGTTACTCATGCTCTGCAAGTATATAGACGAAAATGACGAAAAGTTGCTGAATGAACACCCATCCATAAATCCATAATCACAAGCTCCAGCTACTTGATTTCTGTATCTACATAGTACACTATCTAATTCAGCCTCTCATTTTTACTCAACTTATAAACCAAAATTAGACCAAAAGTAAAATAACGCCTAAATCATTTCACAATCGACCTCACCCTATTAAACCCAGTACAGCTAATTCATCTCAAATACCATTCAACACATAACCATTGATGTTACAAAACAATGCTTTACTCAACTCCAAAATGCAATCGGAAAAGCTCCCAGATAATAATCGAATTGGATTGAATCCGATAGTAGAAACATTACCCGTAACTCAGTCGGAGTCTTCCGCTTCATGACGGCTGAGGGAAGCCTGGAAACCCGGCCACCGCCGAAAGGGAAGGAGTTGAGCGAAGGCAATTCACCGGCCACAGCGGCCTTAGTCATGGCAACAGAAGAAGAATAAATGAATATCAAATCAATCTGTAAATAAGGGGTTTTGGATCGGAGAGGAAATCTCCATCTAGATCGCCCCCAAATTCGAGATTTTTCTGCAACTTTTTACTCTCTGTGTGTTTGTGTGAAATTGGAAGAGGCGGGATTTTATGAGGGTGTGAAGGATTAGAAAGTGGTGAAAGACGCAGTTTTCAATTTTTAGTATGTTTTCGAATTATTTTGGTTCCCTCCTTGTACACTTTCAATGTTTTCTTGGGGGTCAAATTACATGGTTGGTCTTTCACTTTGCTCCATTCTCAATTTGGCCCTTCAAATTCCCATTTCATTCTTTTAAGTTGACGCCACATTTTAAGACAGAGCTTCTTTTGCGTGTGCTTTTTATTGAGGAGGACCCAGTCACATAGATGACACTAGATGAGTCGAGTTCATATTATTCCTTCATGTCACATAGAAGAAAAGATTTTCACGAGAAGTATGACGACATGTTGTAAGTTAAACTGAGTTTCCATTGGAAATGGGATTTTGTTGGTTTTTCTAGTGCAAGTCGGGATCCGGGGACAGTAGTGAACCTCACGGGGTATTTCTCGGCATGTGATAAACACGTCATACATAATTAATACTCTCAACCTTCCCTTTCTAACGTTTTGTTATAAGCTTATAAACTTTAATCTGTAAATGAAAAGTTTTTATCCAACTAACTACTTATTTATTATATTTTTTTATACTTTATCATCATTTTATTCAATCTCTCTGTTACTTTATCACCCACTTACAGCTTTTATCAACATACCACCCCACGCAAACTAATATTTTATTATTTTGGATCAATTAAATATACCCCCCCCCCCCCCCCCCCCCGGGATAGGTGCTCATCTTGCATCTGGTTACCCGTTAGTCAAACAATTACATATGGGTCCTTTTAAGCTGAAATTTCGTGACCAGATAAGTTGCTACAGTAACTTATGGCAAAGCCAAACAGCCCCTTATCCCACTTCCAATCAAATTAAGAATAAAGGATACATCAGGGTAAGAATTTGCAAACACCACCACACTAATTGTCAGTAAGAATTTTACTCCCTCTCAAATGGCTACTCAACCGAGAATCCTCTTCTCCGGCGCCGCCCTTTAGTCGGCTCAACCAACTCTTCAAACGAGTTGCTTCCTCAATTTCTACTTTCAATTGCTCTGTACGAAATCAGACTCAATTGATTTGATTTGCTCTGTATGAAACGAGTTGATTCGTTCTAATCTTCGTATGCTCTTCTTCTCCGTTCTTCGTCTCCGTATCAAGTAAATTTTGATATGCTCTTCTTCTTCTTCTCCGTCGACTTTTCTTCTTCCTCTCCTTGTAATATCTTCTTCTCCGGTATGTCTTCTTCTCCGTCGATCCATCTTCTTCTCCTCTGATCTGTCATCTTCTTCTCCTCCGATCTGTCTTCTTCTCTGATGTTTCATCTTCTTCTTCCTTGAGTTGTCTTCATCTTCTTCTCCGATCTTAAGGTTGAACAGAAAATCCAGATTAGATTTATGTCAAATTCATTTGATTGGATCTTGGTTAAGTTTGATTGTTGTTTGAATTGTTTTCATTGTTGCAGGGACTCAATTGAAATTTATGGAAACTAGAAACCCTTACAGTTGAGAATTTGACGGGCCTAATTGCAAAATTGAAGACGTTATAGGGACTGAATTGAACTTTTAGAAAATTGAAGGGTGATATTATGAAAACCAGAAAGTTGAAGGCTGATATTCTGAAAACCAAAAAGTTGAAGGGTTTGCCTTTTGAAAATTCTATTTTGTCCAAGGACTTGAGTTGTAAATAGATTATTTGGCTATTTTGAAGAGCTGATATCTGAACAGGGGTGGAAATGAGTTTTACATGTTTTAATTCGCCAAAAGTCAAATTTGTGGACTTAAGTGTAGTTGATTTTTATCGGATTTGACTTAGATGTTATTGTTTGTCTAACGGGTATCCATCTGTAATAAGAAAATGTAAGATGGGGTCCATATGTAATTTGCCCTATTATTTTTTCTTAATAATATAGAAAGCGAGGACTTAGGAAGTTCTTATTAGGACGAAGTTAGTATCAGTTATCAACATCATGTGTGTCTAACCATATGTACTTGGAGGGTCGTGTCCTCGATAGAATCCATAATAATGTCATTTGCGAGCTATCATGATGTGAAGGCGGGACAACGATCGAGCCACCACATACTCAGTGTGTATTCCATTTAGAGGTGTTATTTGGGCCGGTCGCATAATAGCCCGGCCCGGCCCGCTTAAAAACCGAAACAACCCGGACAGTTTAATATGTGGCCCGGCCCGGCCCATGGACAATTAAGTTATGTGGGCTATTGGGGCCGTGTTTTTTGAGGCCCGGCCCGTAACTGTTTAAAATCGTATGACCGCCACGGACCGGATAAGCCCGCGAACCGTTAAGGTCCGATTCGTTTAGCCCGGATCAGCCCGTCCATTTTGAGGTATTTTCTGGGTGTCTCTATATAGTCTATATTGTCCAAGTCCATATCATATTACCATCCAAGTCCAATCCAACTCCCCATGGCCCAAAAGCCCAATTATCTAGGGTTTCTTCACAAATTCCAATTCCCAATAGCAACCAGCACTTCATCAATCATCTTCTTCTCTCTGTGTGCAGCGTAAGTTTCCTCCTTCTCCTTTCTTTTTTCTTTTTTCGTTTTTTCCCTTCTTCAATTAATTGGGTAACGGACTAATGACCGTTTGAGGTGTAGCACCGTAGTTTGATAGGATTTCATAATTTAAAAAGTTCAAAGCTCTACTCTAAACATGAACACAACAATGAATAAACAGAAAGAAATCTCATCGACTCAGCCTACCTAAACTGCTTTCAATTTATTACCAAGTTTTCAATTCCAATTATGGAAAAAAAAGAAAAAAAAAAAGAGATGGGCTGTCCGGCCCAGCCCGTGAACAGGACGGCGAAGCCCGTGAATAGAGTGGGCTGGGGACCGTGCCGGGCCTGGGTTTCGACAAAAAAAAAAACCGGTCAGACTAAGAAAATGAACCGGTCCGGCCCGTCTTTTAAATGGAGCGGGTTGGAGGAGCTGCCTGGCCCGGGACCGACCCGAATAACACCTCTAATTCCATTTATTGGGGCTCTTTATCGACCTCCTCGTGGTTCTAGGGCAATTATTTGACCTATATAGGTTGTTTATAATAATCACGTCCTAGCTATGTCATGCTGACACATATGATTTGTGTATTATATAATACAATCCATGAATAACAAAGTACAAGAGAGGTAATTCTATCAGCAGTTATTGTTGTACAGTGCCTAACCTCAATTAGCCTTGTACTTCAAATTATAGCCGTCCGATTAATCTAAACAAATATGGATTGTTAGTTGAAATACAAGTAGAAAAACTTTAATGAACAAAAATTACATACCCACTTACGCTGCAGCTAAAAGAAGTTACTAAAAACACCAACTGTGTTCCTCATTACCGATCCGTTCTCCCTAAAACTTACTTCTTCCACTTCATTCTCGAAACATAAAAACATAGTGTCATATCTTCCTGGAATTCTTCATACAAAAAACAGAGTATCATATCCATTTAGGTTTTTGTTCCATACATAGTATATAGATTTGAGATCCAATCCAACTATTGGACATGGACCCGAAAGGGGTACCCAATATTAAAGCTATTTATGTTCCATACATAGTTTTGAGATCCCAATCCAACTATTGGACATGGATCTGAAAGGGGTACCCGATCTCAAAGTTATTTGTCATAAACATACACTGAAGTGTGTATTATCAACAAATACTGTACCGTAACTTATTGAGTAGCTAATAAACTCTAGTAAACCTCAAGAAAATGTCAAGAAGTTTATTGACTTCGATTGGGTGTGAGAGGTCTGCAAGCAATTTGAAAGTCTCCTTGAATTCAAATTAATCTGGTTACTGAACGAGCTATTGGCAAAAGTGATCCTTGGAGCAACCATGCGAATCGGGCAACCTAATTGACAGTGTGTGAATAACAACATAAAGGAGCAGCCGAGCAGGTTTGATGGCAAAAGGAAATAATAGTATGAAATGATGATGATTCTAAAGGTTTTTACTTAGGGAGATTGGTAATTATATTGATGGATGTTCTTATTGTATTGTACAATATATTATTGTAGTATTTGCTTTGTATGTCAACCACTGGTCCATATGCACTCATATTGATTTTAATGGTTATGATTTAACGTACGTAGGTATCTGATATTAGGTTTAGTACAATAGAATCTGACAGTAAAATTACCTGTACAAAAATGCACAAATTCAATCTTTTAATATACTAGGAAGTACGAGCTTAGTCAATCCCAATTAAAACATGCATTTGATATGCCCAAGCCGAAATGCGAATTTTCATGTCGGTTTATTTCAAGGTCCAAATTCAAGCAACAATTGTTTCCGAATCGATCCAACTCCAAACGACATGAAGTTTCACATCGGAACAATATGATGTACGATCTGAATCTGAATTGTACCGACCAGAATGAAACCTTTTGTAAGTGGACGCACCCCATCTAACACTAAAGCTGATTGATTGGAAAAAGGTACAACCATGGCATGCATGCAAAACGTGAGCTGAATCAAAGCAATTGAATTTTACCCCTAAATTTAGCAGTTTCCCTTTCATCTTCCTCCTTCCCCTGCAAATCCAGGTATGGAAATCTTATCCCCCTTCCTCTGCAAATTCATTCATCTATCTGCATCTAATCACCAAATTCAACGATAAAATTCACCCAATTATCTTCATTCCTGAGTTCACTCACTTCTCAATATTACCACACCATTCCTTCATCCTACATTTTCAGTTTTTCATTGATCACAATTCTGCAATTTTTCATCCTGCTCTAACCCCCTTTACGCCGTTGGTACAATCAATTGCACATTTCGTCGCCACATATTAGATTTTCTGCGAATAGATTATTCGTCGTTGTTAATTTCATTTCACCTTCATATATTACCCCTTCAATCCTAGGGTTCCTAGCAATTTTCGCTGTTGGTACTCCAAAGTCGAATCTTTTTTGCATCTCTGCGTTAATTAGGTCATAACCATCAGATAGGTATATTTCTATAGAATTAACCCGTCTGGTGGCTAAATTGGCTTTGGGTTTTGATCTGGCTGTTGTGTATCGGTTGTAATTATAGCTGGTGAATGGGGAGTAAATAGGTCCGTTGCGTATTGATGGTGAAATCCATGAGGGTTAGCAAGTTTTAGAAATTATTTTCATGGGGAATACATGCGTAGGTCCTAAATTAGGTGGCAATGGCCTTTTCCAGTCAGTGACCAATGCCGTATGGAAAACCCGCCAGCCACAGGCCCTCCCGGAGCCAAATGACCAGCAAGGTGCTAGTGTTAGTAAAGATGATAAAAAGAATAGTGATAACAAGGCTAATGAAAGCTCAGTCAATTCACAGAGTAAAGCCTCCAATGTGGATCAGCGTGATGTGTGTACTCCGCCTACACCGATTAAAATGGCTAGTGATGAACCCAAAGCTGTGGAGGTGAAGGCGGAAAATCACAGCAATGCCAATGGTAATATAAAGCCAGCGGATGGGTCAAAAGCTAAGACTCACATGAAGATAGTGTCTAGCGTAGGACTGCAAGTTGATTCTGTTTTACAGCGCAAAACAGAGAACATGAAGGAGAAGTATAGTTTAGGGAGGAAGTTAGGGCAAGGGCAGTTTGGGACGACATTCTTGTGCCTTGAGAAGGAAGGTAACACGCAGTTTGCTTGCAAATCGATTGCAAAGAGGAAGTTAACGACTGAGGAAGATGTAGAGGATGTTAGGAGAGAGATTCAGATTATGCACCACCTGGCAGGGCACCCCAATGTGATATCTATTGTGGGGGCCTATGAAGATGCTGTTGCAGTGCATGTTGTGATGGAACTTTGTGCCGGTGGGGAACTTTTTGATAGGATTATACAGCGAGGGCATTACACGGAAAGAAAGGCTGCCGAGCTTGCAAGAGTAATAGTTGGGGTGGTAGAAGCTTGTCATTCGTTAGGAGTTATGCATAGGGACTTGAAACCAGAAAATTTTCTTTTTGTGGATGAACAAGAGGAAGCACCTCTCAAGACCATAGATTTTGGGCTCTCAGTTTTCTTCAAGCCAGGTACTCATAATTGAACTTTGGCTTTGCGTATTCTCTATTTTCTTTTGGTCTCCTGGGTATTAAATCCAGATGAGCAGATCTCAAAACTGTTGTCATGTATGTTTCCATTCATCATGTACTTTTATTTACGTTACATGGGAATATGCTTGAAAATTTGATGCAAGTCCACCAAGAATGTCAACTGGTCTTATATTTTCCAGTTTTGGAGTTTATAAATAATATTCACTTCATGCCCTGAATTATCAGTTGTCTAAACAGTAAAGGAGGCTTTTAGTTGCACCAGTTATTGAATTGTGTTGCCCCTACTCTTACCTCTTTCTGTTGTTTGTAATATCATATGTTATATTGAAAGGATGAAATAGTACATTTTGTACAGGTCGTCAAATGTTGCTAGAGATACGCGTTATGTATACTGTGAGCTTAATTTGAAATATCGACATTCTTCTTTTGCTTAATTATTTGAGACGTTACTGTAGTTTCATTAAGTTATGAATCCTGCACTTGGTCACTTGTTTATCCCGTTATGTCAAGTGCTGATTCTTAACCTTCTCAGGAGAGATATTCAGTGATGTGGTTGGAAGCCCATATTATGTTGCCCCGGAGGTATTAAGGAAGCATTATGGCCCTGAATGTGACGTGTGGAGTGCTGGAGTTATCATTTATATTTTGCTATGTGGAGTCCCGCCATTTTGGGATGGTAAGTAGTAGTGCGTGATCACGTGTATGCTTGCGGCCCTATGCTTAACCAAAAGCTCAAATCTTGGTTTTTGTTTTATTTTTCTTCGTAAATTTTGTCAGTGTAATCCCATGTTTGTCTTGGAACAGAAACGGAGCAGGGTATTTTTGAGCAAGTTGCAAGAGGGGAACTTGACTTTGTATCTGAACCTTGGCCCAGCATATCTGACAGTGCAAAAGATCTTGTAAGAAGAATGCTCGTCAGAGATCCCAAAAAGCGTCTTACGGCTCATCAAGTTCTTTGTGAGTATTATACTTCAGTAACTTGAAATTTCACATGGCATGGTGTCTGTCTCATCTTGCCATTTTCTCAATATCTACTAAATCAGAAATGATTTCTTTATTGGCTATAATTTATAAATAAAATCTTGCTGCCAAACAGATTAATCTCTTTACCAACTGAAACAAGCTGAACATATTTTATTGGACAACACCAACCTTTTTTTTTATGCAACCACATCTGCACATCACAAGAAATACCACCTCATATACCGTTTTTCAGCACCATAAGGTACATCAAGATTTTTCTATCTTCTCAACTAAGAGGCCGTTTGTACTTCACTGCCACCCTAAAGGAAAATGTTGTTTGGCGCATTTTTTATTGAATAAGTATGACACACATAGATATTTGTCTCTGCATTTAAATGTATAGCTTAACAGAAAAAATGCTTGAAAGTTGCATCTGGAATGTAAAGAGAAACAAATAAATCAAAATGTACAGAAAAGAGAATATTGTGTCAGTTGCAACTAGGGTATATGTAGGCTGTATGGTATTGTAGAGAAGGACCGTATCAAGCACTCAGTTCAACAATTGGTATCCATGTTCAGTGTACACTTGCATGTGTTATTGGTAGAACATTTAGTGTACCAACATTTTAAGGAGGTATCATGTAATATTTGTAATACTGTTTGACAGGCCACCCGTGGGTACAGATCAACGGTGAAGCTCCAGATAAGCCTCTTGATTCTGCTGTTCTAAGTAGGCTAAAGCAATTTTCTGCGATGAACAAACTCAAGAAGATAGCAATTAGAGTAAGTTCTCCCAGCCTTTTGTTCCAGAAAAAGTACCAGCTCTGAGTATCTGTGGGAAAAGCAAACATAATTCATTCTGTAAAGATGTCTCACTATACACTCTCAAACAGTCTCTATGTATCAGCTTTGAATTGTATAACCTTTACTACAGAGTACAGACCTAAATGTAAAGTCAATGAAGAAAGATGTAATGATGTATCAGTTGATATTTGCTTAACCAACTTTACTGGGATTGTATCCTACAGCTCACAACATTATTCTCATACCAATAGGTTATTGCTGAAAGTCTCTCTGAGGAGGAGATCGCCGGACTGAAGGAAATGTTCAAAATGATAGACGTGGATAATAGTGGACAAATTACACTTGAAGAACTCAAGAAGGGGATGGAAAAAGTTGGTGCGCGCCTCAAAGATGCAGAATTAGTTGATCTGATGAAAGCTGTAAGTGCATAATTATTCAAGTTCCATTTCAGCCGTGCATATAAATCCTATTTGCTCGACAAATAACTATGAAACGCATATGCTCATTGGATTCGGGAATGTCATGTAAGCCGAGTTAGCATTAATCTAGTACATGTTTCATAAACTGCTAAACTGATAAATATTTTGGTTTGTGGTTTAAAAGTAAATAGGTCATTGATCTTGCAGCCTGCTCTGATGTTGTTGTTATTGAATTGAATTTTCACATTGCCTATGGTAGCTCATCACTATGTTCACTTTTATTACCATCTTACCCATTTGCTTAAATTGTAATTTTCTTTGATTCTCGTGTAAAATCTTCTTCAGGCTGATGTTGATAATAGTGGGACTATAGACTATGGAGAATTCGTCGCAGCAATGTTGCACCTCAACAAAGTTCAGAAAGAGGATCATTTATTTGCAGCGTTCTCATATTTTGATAAAGATGGCAGTGGATACATCACAAAGGATGAGCTGCAACAGGCTTGTGAGCAATTTGGTCTCCAAGATGCCCACCTAGAAGAAATTATCCGTGAAGTCGATCAAGATAATGTATTCTTCTTGCACCAGTCTAAAAAACTTGGCCCCCCTTTCAAACTTGCACTCTGAATTATAAATGAAGTGTCTAAAATATTTGTTGGGTCTATTTCAGGATGGCCGCATTGATTACAATGAGTTCGCAGCTATGATGCAAGACACTGGTTTCGGAAAGGGATTACGTAGTAGTATGAGTGTATGAGCATGGGGCTCAAGGGTGCTCTCCTTAAATCCGGTAATTTCTTTAAAATCTAGTCTCTGCTCGTGTAAATTTCACTCAATAAGTTGGGTAGCAAGTTTTATGTTACTGTTGTAAAAAGATTAGTCAGGTACTATGTAGGAGTGAGGAATCCTGTTTAGTTTTATCCATTTAATTTTTTTTTACTTGTTAGGTCGTTTTGTTTCTGGAATTATTGTCCATAATTCAATCTATTTCTCACTTCTTAAAATTTTGGGTCATTTCCATAAATTGTTTTGTTTATTGTTCCCTGTTGAAAGTACTGTACAATTAATTATCCTGGCCTCAATCCATATTCTCATGTCTACTTGCTCTATTCTCATTTCTCAATCATGTCTCTGCACTGTACTTGGATGAAAAGTCTACTTGATCTGAATTACCAAGTATTGTACTTCCTCCGTCCCGGAACAAGTTTTCCACTTTGACTTTTTGCGGTCAAACTTTTCCAACTTACCAATTAGTAAGTTAAGCACATTTATTTTTTGCAGCTCTTTGATAACAATGAGTCGGTATATATAGAAGCTTAGTCCGTTTCCTCTAAACCTTGCTTAATTCATTCATTAAACTCTATGGAGTTCAAACACAATTTAAAGTCAGTAAAAAACTCCAATTGATCTTATTTGAAATGGTTAGTTAGCTAAAATCATTCTCAAACCATTAGACGGTCTGCTGTAAGTAGCATCTTCTGAACTAACAGCTTGCTAATAAGATTGTTTAGATTCTCTCTCTGGAATCTGGATTTTTATCATCAAGATTATCAGAATTACATGACAAACTTAGCAATATCTTGATAAGAAGTGGCTGAGAAGCAAGTTTAATTCTGTGAAGTCTTGTCATTTCGTTTTCTAGTACGTTGTTGCACTTTCCGGGTAACAGCCTTCGTGCTACGGCATGTAAGGTTTTCATGTTATGGTGCATAATTAAAAGTACGTATGCACAGAAAACGCTGTCAATGTTTGAGATTTGTATTCTTGGTTGATGTTCGGGTGACAATTGCTCTCACAGACCATTTGGTACTATTGCTGCGTACTATCTTATCAGTTTCAGGTTTACACCCAATATATCTTGTCTTGTTCATTTGACACATACCTAATTACTGAATAACGTCCTCAGGCTTCATTTATTAGTTGGAAAAGGTTCCGAACCCAGTTGTATCCCTTCTGTCTGTTTGCTGAAAGCAATCCTTTAAGAGAGTACGACCTTGCTCGACGGGGTTAATTGCGTGTAGCAGATAGCTAGGAAAAAACTAGTATGTGAGAAAGAAAAAACTAGGCTAACCTTGCAAAACTATAACTGTAGCCCATGCACATGCGCATCAAATCATTTATGGATATTATCATTACCCGATTATAATAAAATGTTTAACAAGCTATCTTTTTAAGACGGATATAATATGTACGACCCCACATTTAGTGTGTTCGCTGTCCGGTCTCCTCACGAAGAAGATGAAGATAGGAAATGGTGGTCCTTTAGAGAAGGTGGAGGATGCCCTGCCCTGTAGGGAGTTGGTGGTACTGGATGTGTACAACAGTGACAAACAATTGAAGAAGTGAAATAATGTAAGGAGGGGTCAGAGGGACATATTACCTTTTATTTGATTGCTCCTTCATCTTCATCTGAATCCACTACATGGTCCATGCTATCTTTTCCTCTTCTCGTTGTTATGGTTGATTACAAATGCAATAAATTCATTTTACTACTTTTTTCATGTCCAAGTCAATGTAGCTAGGTACCTCACCTCAGATTACAGCTAATTCCGTATTGTGTAAGGTTTTCACCATGATAAATCACTTTCCTCTATATTGTCGAAGCACTATGGTACATATTTTCCCTTTTCCATGTGTCTTACTTTGTAAATCCACTAAAACAGTTGTTTTTAAATGTTAAAACATGTTAAAAAATAAAAAAAAACCATGTTAAAACAGTTGTTTTTAAATGTTTTTAACCAGATTTACGCTATTATAATCGCTTCCGATTATAATCGCTTGCCAAATAGTAAGTAATTATTACTTCCTCGGTTTGAAAAATAATTTTCCATTTTACCATTTTTAACGTCTCAAACAAAACTTCTTTTAACATTAACTATATTAAAAAATAAATCCACTAACATAATTTTATCTGACTTTCAACTTTACAAATCAATTTTATGGACCAACTAGGCATTATTTTATCCAACATACTTTGTTTTGTCCACCATAACAGTAAACGGGGATTTATTCGCAGGTTGGAGGAAGTAGTAATTCGTGACTTAGTTATCACTACATGAACAGTATGATAATCTTGGCGTGCGTTATGAATCGCATGATCAAACCATTATTTCCGCGCGCCATCCCAAAGGAATATTCGTATACTATTTCCCAGAAAAAGATTGATTAATGTAACACTTCACTCTACTCTTCCAAAAACTCAAGCCTACAGCGCGCCGGTTGCAAAACAAGGGTAATGAGATGTACGACATTACCCTGATCGGTGGTTTGGGTAGTTATAGACGTTAGTTAATTCATGAAAACATGATCATAAATGCTCTTAATTAGTCACATGTTCTACGTATGTATTATCTTCCCACCATCAACCTCAAATTATACTCCATTATCCTACTTTCGGGAAAACTTCGATACTCTACTCATACAATCTTATTTTCATTTTCATACTCACGAGTACTTCACAGTTCACACAGTCAGCAGTGGAGCCACTCGACCGGCTCAATTTTCTCAGCATCTTAGGTTTCATTTGGTTTGATGGAAAATGGAGGAAAATAAAAAAAATAGGGAAAAATAAGATTTTTCTGGAAAATGTGAGGAAAAACAGTTTTCCTTATTTTGTAGAGATAGATGTATTTGATATAGATTTTGATGAATTTTCTAGAATTTTCTGAGAACTACCAAATGGTGGAAAGCAATATTTTCCTCTATTTATTTTCTTTCCCCAAATTTTCTCTCAAACCAAATGAAGTCATAATTAGTATCACAATATAATAATCAAACAAATGCATATTGATAAGTTAATAGATTAGTAATAATAAATAATTTAAATTTATGTCCTAGCGGTTGTGAAGCAAGTGTTAAAACTGGAGTTGTAAGTTTGAGTCTAAAAAATCACAATTTTTTGCTAGATTTTTACCTTATTTTAAATTTATTAGTTTTCGAAAAATTCAGTATCGTTATTATTAGGGGTGGGCATAAATGCTCCGATCCGAAAAACCGATCTAAAAATCCGATAATCCGATCCGAACCACTCCGATCCTAAAACTTCGGATCGAATTTCGGATTAAGATTTTTTAGATTTTCGGATTTTGGTTAACCGATTCGAATATCAGTGGATTATCCGATCCAATCCGATATATATGTTTTTAAAGAATGTTTTACTAGGACTAAAGTAAAAACCTAGGTATAAAATATATATACCCCTTAGGCGGTCAAGCCCTCATCGGAAGTTGCTCGGGAATTCAACGTGGATGTAGCTAACAATTTCTTTGAACTTTAAACTTAATGTTAGCACTATTTTGGCTAATATGTAATATTTTATCATTTGAAACTCTTATATGAAGGACATGTAATATTTAATAATTTATCATTTTGGACGCTCAACTTTGTTATGTCGTCACTTGTAATTTTCTACTATCTCGATTTTTTAATTATATTTTCAAGGCATAAAATTAGTAACATGGAAAAAATTAGATTATATTGCAAAATTCCGGATTATCGGATTGGGACGGATATAACCGATCCGTAAAATTTGGATTAGATTACGGATTGATATGTTATTAATCCGAATCCGAAAAAAATCCGAAAAATCGGATTGGATTGGTTCGGATTAATTCGATGCCCACCCCTAGTTATTATATTGTCCTGTTGAAGTATTAATATAAATTACTAGATTACACACCTCTCTACAAGTTTGAACTTTTAGATGAGATGGAATTCTATCATGGTATCAGAGGAGACAATCTCCGCCCCATATTGAAGTTTCACTCGAATGGCCTCCCCAAAGAGGTTGAATCCGGCCACGAGTACGGTGGATTGTTGATATTAATATAAATAGGGAAAATTACATATACTACCCCTTAAATTGACCCTCATTTTAGATACCCCCAGATTGGCTTAAATTACATCCAAACCCATTTTTAACGAAGGAGAAATTGAACAATTACATCCAGCTCCAAAAGTCAAACTTACTGATGATGTGGCCTGCCACTTTGCTGATGATGTGGCCTGCCACTGTGCTGATGTGGACGACAAAGTTGGAGATAAATGATAATAACGAAAATGCCATCTCCTTTTTCTATTTTTGCTTTCCTTTAATTGCTTCTTCTTCTTTTCTTTTCTTTTCCCTTTTCTTTAATTCTCCTTTATATTTGGCGGTTCTGGTCGTTGGATCTATCTGTAATTAACATTACATATTAAAGGGATGATTATGTAATTAATTTGTAATAATTTCAGGTATGTTCCAAAGTAGCACGTGCAAGACATGTGGGGGTGGTACTGTAATTAACATAACATAATTGAGGGACTAATTTGTAATTGATTTGAATAGAATTTCATAAAGTAGCCATTATGTTACCGTTTTTTTTTTTGAATTTTTGGCTTCCTTTCTTGCTATCAAACCCTCATTTGAGATCATTTTGTTCATTGTTTTGCCTTCCTTTCTTGCTAACTTCTTAACAATGGCTTCTAGCAGTTCGTCCTCTACTGCTAAAGTTGCTGATGGTGGGAGTGGAGGAATTTGTAGGCAATTTGATTGTGTAAGAAGGACGGTGATCACACGTTCGACTTCGAAAGCTAATCCGGGAAGGTTGTATCACCGATGCTCTATACACGGTTGGTCTAGTTGGTGCACACCAAATGAGGAGCAGGTTCACATTGCGGAGCACATACTGGAAGAAGAGAGAGTAGACCAAGCTTACCCAAATGGAAGGAATGAACAAGCAACAATTCAAGGAAGAATTGAAGATCACTACATGGGGCTTAGGCAGCTCATTGCTATTAACCTAGTATTGTTGGCAATGTACCTGTTCTGCTTGATCATGAAATGTATCTTCTAGACTAGGTAGTAATATAAGAGCAGTACTAGTAGATGTATGTATTACGTATGTATGCAAACATTTTCCAATAATGAAAGGCCATGATAGGCCATGATTTGCATAAAATCCATAGAACAAATTCATTACAACAAGGGAATGATCCAAAACAAACATTACAACCATGATTTGAGATCCTAACAAAATAATGTAATCCCCAAAAGATAATTCAATCAATCCACCAATGTAATACATTGAATCCATAATACCAAGGTCCTATCAAATGCACTATCAAAACATAACTCCATCAAGTGCATTATCAAGCTGCCAAAACAAATTCCCCATGCAGAAACATATAAAGATAAGCCAAGCCATTTACCTTCAAAGTGTGTCATAATCTGGAGGGCTCATAAACTGACTGGATGGCCCTTCAGTTGCAGTTGATCTCTTCCTTCTATTATTTGCTCTTGAGGTGTTTCTTCCCTATTTTATAACAACACATTAATGAACTTGGAAAAAAGCAACAACAACAAAAATACGGTGTCTAGGGCTTCTATTATATATCTGAGCATTTGTTGTTGTTGATGATGTTGTTCCACCCCCCCCCCCCCAAGAAGCTGTAAACCAAGCAGCAACACCTCCTCTAGTTCCACCACTACCACCAGCAGCACTAGTTCCACCACTACCACCAGCTCCCTGAGTCATAAGCATACAGACTGTGAGCAAGGAAATTGACAATATACATATAAGCAAGGAAGTTCCTATAAGCTTACCAACTGTGAGCATTTTCTCCTAGTATGACCAGTTAATCCACATAGGCTACACTTGAATGTGGATCTTTTGACAGGTCCTGATGATTTTGGTGCTTCAGAAGGATGTCTTATCCTTTGTACAACTGGTCTTCCTGGCTTTCTCTTAACTTCTGGAGGGTTGCACTCATCATTGGGAAGATCATCAGGCCAGAAATGTGTTGCAGGAATGGGGTGCAACTCCATGTCATATGCAAGTATATAAGCCTCTTTGGTGTGATTGAATGACAGATAAGTCAGAGGATCCTCTCTTCTATGCATCATCCCTAACCAAGCATGTCTACATGGGATGCCTGAGATATCCCACCTTCTACAGTCACAACTTCTTGTCTCTAAGTTCACAATGAACCTGAAGCCTAAATCCTCCACCTCAAATGTCTATCCTGACTCTGTAACAATCTTGCAGTTCCTTAATTGTTGGCTTATATCATTCATCTTGTACAAGACATTTGACATTACCACAGATGAACAACTGGCTCCATGTTTTTTTTCTTCTCAACACCCACTTCATGATCTACTGCCTTAAGCCTTCCAAGTGGTTATAGATGGAGAAGGCTCTCAGAGGATCCAACCATGAGTTAAAACACTCACTCATGTTGTTTGTAACATGATCAATTTTCACAGTTGTGTCATAGGAATGCCTAGCCCAATGACCAAATGGAATGTTCATAAGCCAATTGTAAGCTTCAGGCCTGGCTGCTTTCATTCTCTCCATGGCCTTATTGAAACTGTACCTAGTGTAAGCTATGCTAGCTTGCCAGAAAAACCTCCTAAGTTCCTTTGCTGGGTATTTAGCTTTGAAGTTGTAATAAATGTGCTTTGCACATTTCCTGTTAATCACCTCAGGGCATAACTCCTCAATTGCAGATACCAGTCCCTACAACATGCAATTGACCACATTACATTATATTGTAATAAACAAATAACAATGTAAAAGAACAAGAATGAAAAAGAATGATACCTTTTATCTGTCTGCCATAAAGTGTCAATGCCTTTCTGCTTCAAATGGACCTATCATGTTCCTCAAGCAATGTAGAAAGAAGGCCCAGCTGTCCTTAGTTTCATTGTCAACCACTGCAATGACAATGAGAAACAACCCACAATTGGGATCAGTAGTGTTAATACAAAAATATGTCCAATCCGTCATAGACGTCTTTGGAGCGAATCCTAAGGCGTCCCAAGTTGTCCACAAGTTCGGGATCTTAAAGTCCGACCCGGAGCCTCTGTAGATCCGACCCACCCGGGTGGAAAGCAATAGGAAGGCTCAAGGACAGTGGGTCCGACCCGGATGAAGGTTCGTAACCTTACAGTCCGATCCGGATACCCATCCGGACTCAGCAATCAACCTCATAAGCAACCGAGTAAACTGGCACTTGAGAGCATCGAGGTCCGAGTCAAACGTCCCGGACCGCCTCCTTCGGACAGTATATGGACTGGAAACCCCCCGTCCAACCTAGTACGGCCCGGACCTATGGTCCAGACCTACCTTCTCGGATATCATGCATGGCAGACTGCAAAAGGTCTCCAAACTCTCACATTAATGGCTAATCTACCCCCGAAAGCCCAAAAGGAAATGGGTTAGGGAGTCATTAATGGGCCATGGGCCTATTGAGGCATTGTTGGTTCAATTTGAGCCTGACACTTGGCGCGATCGGGTGAAACCTTCCCAATTGGGGAGAAATCTATATATACGGCACACACTCCCATGATAATGGTAAGGAATAATCACTTCTGAACCCTGACTCTTATACCGAGCAGATTCTCATTCTCTCGCAAGTAAAGTCTCTATCCGGTTTGACATCACGCAAACCGGGTATAAAGTTCTAACCCCCCCTCCAAGCTACCTGTGCAGGTCCTCACGTGTCACTTCTTACCAATACGGCGGTTCTTACAGGCTTCTGCTCCTTGGCCCTTACGAGCTAGGCGCCGTTTGTGGGAAACTTTTACGAAAAGTTCCGTTCTCTTCAGTAATGGCAAGAAAAAGAAGGTCCGTAAGAACCAACGCTACTACGATTGGCACCCCTGCCCCAAGGCAAAGAGGTAGACCCCCCACTAGGAGGGGAAGAGTGGCGAGAACCTCTTCAAGAAACACAATGGACTGCCCAAGTGATGGCCACATCGCTAGCCTCTCTTCAGAGGAGGAAAGATCCGCTGATCCTCCAATAAGGACCCAGGTACTCGGGATTGAAGGACAGGTTCCTCCGTCAAGAACACATGGTCCTCCTCCGGGAAGAAACTTCACCCTTCCAAACGGGCAGATCATTCGTCCAAGTGAGTTTGGAATGAGTGAGAATCAGTTTGGCCTCTTACTCACCACCATTCAAGGATGCTTTGGATCGAAAAACCTTCAGCCTCCTCAACCCACTCCTCCCTGAGCAATTCCAAGACAAGCTGAACCCGCGCAATCAAGGAATGAGCATCGTCCAATCCAACAAAGGTTAGGGGAACCAGCTCAACCAGAGGACCTAAGGAACCTTCTCATCAGGAGGGCCGCTACTTCTCACGAACAGTGGGGGAGAAGTCCGGTAATGCCACGAGCAGATGAAGCTGGAACTAGCCGACGTGGGGCTCTACAACATGCGCTAAGAGACCACGTGGCAGAAAGCATCTCGATAGTCCCTGTTGATGATCTTCCTCCAGATGTGGCCATCAACCCTAAGACGGGCGAAAAGCTTACCGCCGAGCTGATTTATGTAAAACAAAAGGCCTTGGAAACTCAAATCGCTACTTTGAGCAAGATGGTGAAGGCACATGAGAAGGTGACTCTTAGAGCTCCCAATCCTTTATGTGATGAGATAAGAAGGGAAATGAAGCGCCCCGACACCACTATCCCAACTCTTGAGCACTATTATGGGGATACTTGTCCTGTGGGGCACCTTACTAGATACGAGAGTAAAATGGAGACCAACGGCCTGAATGACAACATGAAAGCTCTCAACTTCTCCACCACACTCTTTGGAGAAGCGATGGATTGGTGGACCTCCTTGCCCAACGGCTCCATCAAGTCCTATGCGGATATCGCTTCTCTCTTCCTGAAAAGGTTTGAGAAAGCAAAGAAGAGAAAGAGATCAGTTGAGCACTTGGCAGGAGTAATCCAGAAAGAGCACGAGGACCTTAGGAACTTTCTTGACCATTTCAATGCCGAAGTGCGCCAGGTAGAGCCTCACAGCATCAAAGAACGGGTCCGACACCTGTATGCTAACACTTACAACGATGATCTCAGAAGAAAGCTTTCCAACGAGGAAATCACAACTGAAAAGTACTTGGAAGATATCTGCGAAGGAGTCTTGTATGGAGAAGAGTACAGAAGAAATGTCCCAATAAGAGCTGGGGCCAGAAAGGGAAAAGAGCAAGTAAGACAAGAACCCCCTCCCCGTCCTGGAAAGTTTGAACAAAGGAAGGAACTTAGAGACAAGAGGGAGTTCCGCAGGGAGAGAACACCACCAAGGAGATACGCCGAGTATAATCGCCTCAATAGACCGAGATCCGACATTTTGGCTTCTATTGTTGAGAAAAACTTAGACATACAATGGCCAAAAACTACAAGGAGCAGTAGGAAGAACAAAGCTTCAAAGGAATAATGTAGGTTTCATAAGCACAAAGGTCATTCAACGTACTGAGGATTGTGTCCAGTTGAAAATAGAAATAGAAAGGTTGGTAAGGAGTGGTAAATTGAAAGAACCAGTATATGAGGAGGAACCCTCCAGACACCAGAAGAATGAACGAAGAAGGGAGGAGCGTGGTTCGAAACCTCCGACAGGATCCTTACCGCCTCCTCCAGTAGAAATCCCACCCCACCATGACCAAAGATACCGTGGGTATCACGAAGATATGGAAATGGAAAACCTCCCCTATAGCGGGGTTATCAATGCCATTGCAGGAGGTCCAACTGGAGGAGATAGCCGGAACGCAAGGGAAAGAACCGCGCAACATCTGAGAAACAATGACAGAACCTATGCTCCACCGGTTCTGAAAGGAACAAACGCCATCACTTTTGATGACAGTAAGATACCCCCACCAACGTCTGGTGGAGGAGATCTTAAAGATCCTGACGTTCCTCTGGTCATTTCACTAGTCATCGCCACTTACAAAGTCAACAAGGTACTTGTTGATACAGGGTGTTCCTCCAATGTAATATCTAGGAGAACTGTGGAATAGATGCACCTGGGCAACGTTCAGTATGGGCGAGTACAAACCTCTTTGGTAGGATTCGGGGGCTCTATAGTGCGTCCCATTGGAAGTATACCATTACAAGTCTCTATGGGCGCCTTCCCTACAAGGGTGACTGAGACAATCCTCTTTGTGGTGGTCGACAAAACATTCGACTATAACGTGATCCTGGGTCGCCCAGGACTTAACCAATTCAGGGCAGTCGCATCTTCCTTGCACAACAGGGTAAAGTTCCCAACCCCGAACGGTGTGGGTGAAGAAGTGGGCAATGTTAGAGAAGCCTGGGAATGCTACATCATGTCGACTAGAGGAGCTTCAATACCCGTTCTTTCGGTCACTAAGAGACCCAGGAGCCCTCCTCCTGCGGCTCTTACTCCATTGAAGGAAGAAATTGGTGTTGGGTCGCTCAAGGAAAAGTTCCCCAAAACTGCCAGGATGGATCCTCACGAAGCCCTGAAAGAGGTTCAGTTGATTGAGGGGGATCCGGAGAAGGTAACCCAGATCGGAACAAAGATGAGCACGAAAGTAGAGATGAAGCTCATCACATGCCTTCGAGACAATCACGATATCTTTGCTTGGAGCACTGATGACCTTGAGGGAATAGACCCAAGGATCGCAGTTCACCGCCTGAACATGGATCCAACGGTAAAACATATCCGACAAAAGAGGAAGGATTTTGGGCCTGTTGAAGATGCTATCATAGCAGGAGAAGTGGACAAATTGATGAAAGCTGGACACATCGAGGAAGTCAGGCACTCTGACTGGGTCTGTAACGTGGTCCTCGTTGAAAAGGCTCCAGGAAAATAGAGAATGTGCAATGATTTCACTAGGCTTAACAAGTTTTGCCCAAAGGATCCTTATCCATTACCTCGCATAGACCAATTAGTAGACTCCACTGCGGGATGTGCACTCCTAAGCTTCATGGACGCTTATCAGGGCTTCTACCAAATCAGGATGGCCTAGGAAGACGTCAAGAAGACGACCTACTTTGCGGCAGGAGGGGTCTATTGCTTTAAGGTCATGCCATTTGGCCTCAAGAACGCATGCGCTACATATCAACGACTGGTGAATAAGATGTTCAAAGAAGAGTTGGGCAAAACCATGGAAGTTACGTGGATGACATGCTAGTAAAAAGCAAGACCGAAGAGCAACACATCGAGCATCTCAATAAGTGCTTTTCCATCCTTAGGAAATATGGAATGAAGTTGAACCCAGAGAAGTGTACATTTGGTGTAAAGGGAGGAAAGTTCCTCGGCTACATGGTCACGAAGAGAGGTATCAGCGCCAACCCAGAAAAGATAAAGGCAATCTTGGACTTACCGCAACCGAAGACAATCAATGAGGTGCAAAAGCTCTTGGGAAGGGTGATGGCCCTGAGCCATTTCATCTCCAAGTCCGCGAGAAAAACTTACCTTTCTTCAAAATTCTAAGGAAAGGAGACAAGTTCGACTGGACAAAGGAGTGCGAAGAGGCCTTGGATAACTTGAAAAGCTACCTCCTCTCGCCACCCCTCTTGTCCAAACCAGTAGAAGGTGAACCTCTCTACCTCTACCTGGCTACTACTAATGAAGCCATGAGTTCTGTATTGGTGCGGATACAAGGAAATGACCACTTGCCGATCTATTACTTGAGCAAGGCCCTCGTGGGTTCCGAGGCCAGATATGTCAAGATCGAGAAGCTCGCCTTCGCGCTAGTCTACACTGCCCGGCGACTGAAGCCTTACGTCAAATCTCATCGGATCGTGGTCCTCACCAATGAACCACTCAAACATGTCCTAGGCAAGCCAGATCAGTCTTGACGCTTATCCAAATGGGCGATCGAGCTAAGCGAATATGATATCGGGTACCAAGCTCCATCTGCTAAAAAGGCTCAAGTCCTTGCTGACTTCCTGGTAGATTATCCAGAGGAAACGGAAGAAGGAACCGAAAGTCCACAGGAGGACGTGAGCTACGTCATGCTCACTCAAGCGAAGGCCACCCCGGAAGGAGAAAGGACCAAAGAGAATGAGCCTGAAGAGATGCTCAGGAGTAACATTCAACTCTGGACCAGATATCAGGAACCTATGGATGACTCCCTGAGGGTGAGACATATGTTCCTCCTAGACGAAGTAACCAACACTTCGACACCTGCATCTTCCGACAAGAAGCAGGAAGACAGAAAAGTGCCTACTATTGCATCGGAAGGCAAACTTGAGAATAAGGAATGTTGGACGTTACAAGTGGACGGATCCGCTACCGGACGAATAGGAGGAATATGAATCTTTCTTGAAATCCCTGAAGGAGCCAAGCTGGAATACACCATCACCCTCAACTTTAAAGTAACAAACAACGAGTCCAAGTAAGAGGCACTGCTCACTGGCTTGAGGATGGCAAGATCTCTTCAAGTAAAAAGAATCAAAGCTTATACAGACTCCCAGCTCGTAGGGTCCCAATTTTCTGGGTCTTTTACTGTTAAAGGACCCAACATGATCAAATACTTGGAACTTCTCAAGAAGGAGGTTGAGCACTTTGAAGAATTAACGCTTGAACAATTTCACAGGGAATGGAACGAGAAAGCCGACGCCCTTTCCAAGTATGCCTCTACCTTAGGAGCTCTAGACACAAGGCGTGTCATCCTGATGACTCTCACAGATTCCTCCTTGGTAAACCTAAATGGACAAGTCTTCCTCTTGAGCGCTAAAAGGAGCTGGATGACCGACATATTTCACTGTCTCAAGGATGGCTCTCTACCTCCAGACCCTAAAGAAGCAAGGAGGATCCTATGCCGAGCCAACAAATACTTTATTCTGGGAGAAGACCTCTACAAGATATCTTTCACTGGCACTCACTTGAGATGCCTTGGACCTCATGAGGCAAAAACCATTCTGGAGGAGGTCCATGCAGGAAGTTGTGGAAGTCACTTAGGCGGACGAACATTTGCTTAAAAAGTCATAAGGCAGGGATACTATTGACCTACCATTGATAAGGACGCTGCTAACTTCGCTCTGCCTGTGAAGATTGCCAGTACTATGCCAACGTACCACACCGCCCAACCAACCCTATGATTCCGTCAATCATAGCTTGCCCATTTGATCAATGGGGAATAGACATAGTTGGTCCCTTTTCTCGTGGCATGCATCAAAAGAAGTTCCTTATTGTCGCAGTAGAATACTTCACCATATGGGTTGAGGCCGAGGCAGTGGCCACCATCACAGAAAGCCGGGTAAGGAACTTCATTTGGAAAAACATCATCTGCCGCTTTGGACTTCCTAGAGTCATAATCTCCGATAACGGAGCACAATTCTCTGGAACGAGGCTGAAAGAGTGGTTCCAGTCCTTCAAGATAGAGCAACGCTTCACTTCTGTCGACTACCCTCAAGCCAGTGGTCAAGTTGAAGCCACCAACAAAACCATTGTGAAGATTTTGGAAAAGAGGCCGAGAACTTCCCAAGACAGCTGGGCAGACGATCTCGATGGGGTCCTGTGGGCATACCGAACAATAGCTCGCACTTCTACTCAGGAGACACCCTTCACACTAGTTTATGGCTCTGAAGCAGTCATTCCATCTGAAATTGCTGTGGAAACCTAAAGGATCCAACAATACCAACCTGATGAAAATGAGATCGCAAGGATCTACGACCTTGAGCTCCTCGAAGACAAAAGGAGCAAGGCACTAGCTAATATCCTCCGATATCAAGCTATGTTTGCTCGGTCCTACAACAAGCATGTTCTTCCCAAGGATATACAAATCGGGGACTTGGTCCTCCGGAGAGCTGACATCTTGAGCAATGTTGGTAAACTCAAACCCAAGTGGGAGGGACCCTACAAGGTCATTGGTGCTAGGGTCAATGGCAGTTTCGAACTCAAAGATGATCAAGGAAGAGCCCTGAGGAGAACATGGAATGCTAGGAATTTGCAAAAGTTCTACGCCTAGAGTTGCTTCTCTAAAGCATACTACGTCAGTTGCTGTTTTTTCGCGTTTTTCTTTTCCTGGCCTCGAAGCCCACCGGTTGTACTTGAATTTCCGTCAAATCAATACAACTTTTTTTGCAATAACAATGGCGTTATATTCAAGTAAACACATCGCCTCGGACCCTCTCATAGAGAACCGAAGCAGATAACAAGCAACTAGTTCGAGTGAACAAATATAACAAGTCAAAGAGAGAAATTGCAACATCCAGAATAGTAATTTTTATTCCTCAAAATACGAACTACGGCATAATAGTACATTTCATTCTTTACAAACAGTTATTGGTGGAAAATTCAGTGTTCGAAACGGACCAAACATCTCCATTTCAAGTATGAGCTTCCGGACAGGACAGGAACAGTACCCCTCTGGGCAGAACAGCTGAAGAGCGGGACCTACTCTCCGAACCAAGTAAAAAATGATACGGCGACATCAGTATCTTCTTCTCAGTAACTCGGGGAATTCCACACGAGAATCCCAGTTACTGGCAAAATGCGACTGATGCGACCGGATCTATATCGGATAGTCCGGGCACCGCAGCAAAAGGAGTCAAACCAAAGAGATGAACAGCATGAACCAATGGATCTCCAAATAATGAGTCCCTACTTCCGCACAAAGGACAAGTTAAATCCAATCCGGATAACTCTGGTACGGCAAGGCAGCTCCGCGGTCCTCTCAGACGATCTACATCTTCCACCACAACCACTTTCTGGTTCGCACTCTCGGGCACCACAAGAAAATGGTAAATGGTGGAAGGAGCAGGCAGTCCGAGGATTAGAGTCTCCATGCCAACAAGTCTTCCATAATCCCTGGGAACGGCGAGCTAGTCCACTCCACCGGGGCTCAAGTTGTTGATACACACTACAGCCCCGGAGAGAGAAGACTAGCACGCTGATCCGAGAACTATGTCCGAAACTTATATAATGCAAGGAGAAAGCATCTCGAAAAATTAACTCTCCGAAGCAACATGCGTGCAATCCTTAGAACCAGCAAGCTAGCCCGCTTCCCCGGGGCTGAAATTCTTAATGCACGCTACAGCCCCGAAGAAAGAAGGCTAGCCCGGCGATCCGGGGAGTACTAGGGATAGTGAATGATGGAAGGACCGAAGTCACAAGTGTTTAGGAATCCTCGGAACCAGCGAGCTAATCCGCTTCCCGAAGGACCCACCGAGACGAATCAAATGGGAACGGCGGAATCAACCCACTCGTTCAGATGTTCGGACCTATGGATCCGAATCATCCACCATGAAAAGGATGGAATGATCTGGCAAAAAGCCGTACAATCTAGAGGTTAGGGGTGTGCAAAAAATCCGCCCGCCCGACCCGACCGACCAAACCGCCTGCCGATCACCCGCACCCGCCAATATTTTTTTTAAAAAAATATGAGGCGGGTCAAAAAAAATTTAACCCGCCACTGGCGGGCGGGTCCCGCCACCCACCCGACCCGCCCGCCATAATGTGCTACAGTATTTACTAAATGTATTAGTACTGCTTAGCTAGGTTTTCACTTTCATTCTTCCCAATTCCCATCCCACCTTCCTTTCTTACTCTCACTCTCTCAAATCTCAATACACAGTCAGTCAGTCACGCCGCCCTCACCTCACGCAGCCCTCACATCACGCCGCCGCCTTCTTCTTCTTTCCTTTCTCACTCTCTCTGATTCGCCCTCACCTCACGCCGCCCTCACATCACGCCGACCTCTCCCATCGGTTTCCGACTTTCCGCCTTCTCTTCCTCTTAGGTTTCCGCTTTGCGCCGACAGCTTCCTCCTCTTCTCCGTTGAGGTATTACCTGTTAATTGTGCCTTTTCTATTGTTAGTTTGTTAATTTATTCTACAAAGACTACTTTTCTCTTGTTAGAATCTTCTTTTAGCTTTGCTTTTGCTGTTCCTTCATTTGGCTCCATTGACGTCACAGGTATTGAATGCATACTTAATTTAGTTGTGCTTAGAAAATAAGCTTTTCCGAGTACTTTCCACGGAAGAAATAGATGACATACTCATTAGTGAGTGACTAGAGAAGATAATCTCATTAGTTAGAGCTTCCATGACAAAAATTATAGTATTACCTTAGATGTTTCAGAGTGCAGTATAAAAGATCCCACCCACTAGTTAACATGTTCAACAAGTATTGAATGCATACTTCCATTTCATTTGTTGTAATTTGCTATATAAATCATCTGTTTGCTTGCTTCTGTATTGTTAATTACTTAATTAATTTACTACTAACTGACTACTAATTTCTATCTAGATGGAAACGGAGAACAATCAGACACTGGATGAAAATCCACTGAATCCAATCGAAGAAGCAGTGATTAATGTTGAAGAACCTGTGGATATTCGGATTCCAGAGCAGTCCGCAAAAAAGAAATGGATTCCCCCCGTAAAGAAAAGGAAAAGGGCTCCTCCTAAGTAGAAGGCTAAGCCTCCACCTCCAGCTCGACCTCGACAACTTTCACAGGTTGAAGAAACCGGTAACGAGATCGATCCATAAATAGCAGAACTTCTACAAAGAAAGAAGTCGTGGGTGTGGGAACATTTCAAGTTGGTGAAGAAGGGTGAAATCATTGTCGCAAACTGCCTCTATTGTAACCGTGAGTATTTGGCTGAAGGTAAAACTCATGGAACTAGTAATTTGCTTCATCATTTAGAATCCCAATGCAATATTTATCTTGGCATGAAAGACAGTAAGCAAAAGACTTTGGTGTTTGGTAAAAAAGAAGGATCAAGTGTTGCTTTAATGCCTAATCATTATTCTTATGAGGCTTCACGATTGAAATTGGTTAGGATGATAATAATGCATGAGTTTCCATTCTCTGTAGTTGAATATGAAGGGTTCATAGACTTTGTAGCTTCTTTACAACCAAGGTTTACTCTTCCTGGTCGTCATACTATATCTAGGGACTGCATGAAATTGTATCTTGAAGAAAAACAAAAGGTAATGAGACTAATCAAGTCAGAGTGGGTCTGTCTCACCACGGATACATGGACCTCAATTACAAACTTAACTTATATGTGTCTGACTGCCCATTGGATAGATAAAGATTGGAGGTTGCAAAAAAGAATTTTAAGTTTTGCTGTTATACCTAACCACAAGGGCAAAACTATTGGTAAAATGATTGAAAATCGGTTGATAGAGTGGGGTATCGATAAGGTGTTAACAGTGACTGTGGATAATGCAAGTGCAAATGATGGTGCTATAAATTATGTGAGGAAAAACACCAAAGGTTGGAAGGGTACCATTCTAGATCATGAGTTTTTGCATATGAGGTGTTGTTCACATATACTTAATCTTATTGTGAGGGCTGGTTTGGAATATCAGAGTGATTCAATTTTTAGAATTCGAAATGCCATAAGATATGTTCGCTCGTCCCCTACTAGACTCGATGCATTTAAGAAATGTGCAAGTGCTGTGAAAATTGAAAGCAAGAGTCTCCTATGTCTCGATGTTGAAACTAGATGGAATTCGACTTATAAGATGCTAGAGATTGATTTGAAGTTTGAAAAAGCTTTTGAGAGACTAAGGGAAGAAGACTCTGAGTACAAGCTGTACTTTGTATGTGATGAGATAGAAAATGATGAAGCTGAAAATATTGAAGATGATCTGGGAATTGACTTTAGTGCAAAAACGAAAAAAAAGAAGCTTGGTCCCCCCCTTGAAGTTGATTGGCAGGCTGCTAGAGTCTTTGTGAAATTTCTGAAACTTTTCTATGATGTCACATTGATGTTTTCAGGTAACTTAAATGTGCAGATTTTTTTTTCTATGAGTTGATTTTTGTCTCTGAACATTTTTATGATTTGATCTTTATGTTTTTAGGTACTCTTAATGTCACTTCGAATTTATTTTTCAAGGAGTTGGTGGCTGTACAAACTGCATTAGGGTCATCCAAATGTAAAGATGAAATGTCTCCCTTATGGCATAAAAAATGAAAGATAAGTTTGCTAAGTATTGGGAGGATCTTGGTAAGCTCAATTTTATGTTATATGTTGCTGTGATTTTGGATCCTCGCTACAAAATAAAATTTGTGAAATGGTGTCTTGATCAAGTATATGCAAATGACGAGAATTCTAAGGCTACTCTTATGCTAGAAGAAGTGAAAAAGTCTTTTAGTCGTTTGTATGATTTCTATCTCAATTCTGAAGAACACCATATTAAGGAAAAATCACCATCGAGCTCTAGCAATAGAGTTGATGTTGATGATGTGGAGATTGATGATATGAGTCCAAGTTTCTCACTAACTTCTCAATTTGCATGTTTCTTGGAGGAAACTGAATGTAGCAATAAAAAGTCAGAGATCGACAAATACTTGGATGTAAATTGTGTAAAGGAATGTGCTTCATTTAATGTTTTGGATTGGTGGAGCAAGAACGTTATGGAATTTCCCATTCTCGCTCGTATGGCTAGAGATGTATTAGCTATTCCCATTTCTACGGTTGCCTCCGAGTCGACATTCAAGACCTTTGGGCGTATTTTGTCACCTTACCGAAGTTCACTTAATCCGGAAATGGTGGAGGCTCTTGTATGCTGCCAGAATTGGTTGAAATCAAATCATGCTATTCTTGATATTCCAGAATCTATGAGAGAAGTGCCAACGGAGGAAGTTGAGAAGTACGCAGAGATGTTGGGAGGTAAGTCTGTTTATTATTTATCATTCTTCTTCTTCTTCTTCTTCTTCTTCTTCCTCTCTCTCTCATTCTTTGAATTTTTGTTTATTTTGTGTTCTTGAAGTTCGGCGGTTTTTTTTCATTTTTTGTGTTGTTTTATACTCTTAAACTTTAGAGTTTCGTGGCCTAGAGTGCTCAAGAGCAAGAGAATCTGTCGAGGTGCTGGATGAATAATTAGCTCATGTCTTATGGTTAGTAGTATCTACTGCTTTGTTATATTAGTAGTATCTAATGCTGCTTTCTTATGATGTATGTGTTTCACAAAGTTAGTGATTGAATTTGGATGGCAGTACACATTTTACGGATCTTTGGATTGTCTTTGGATGCTTGTATTGAATTGTTGGATGCTGATGCTTGTAGACCCCAAGTAGCATATTTAGTTTACTATTTTGAGTTGCTGGATGTTTGTATGCTGGATACTTAGGACTTCCATTTCATTCTTGTATTGTTGTGATTGTGTTTATGGATAATTCGAACTTTGTTTATGAATCTCGCTACTTGAAAATTTATATCTTATTTTTACATTTAAAATTTATGTTTTTGGTATATGTCCACCCGCCAATCCGCCCGCCGTTGTTATCACCCGAACCGCCGCGGTTGAACAAATATTTCACCCGCCGTGGGTTGGAAAAATAATAACCCGCCGTAGGCGGATTGGGTTGATATTTTATAAATACCCGCCATTACCCGCCCGCGCTCACCCCTACTAGAGGTATATATAGAAGTGAAAGACCAATAATAACTCGCCACGTGGCCCGTAACCGCCGGCGATGGGCTTGGGCCTTACAAATTGGGCCACTATTGGGCCAACTTGGCAGCCCTTCACATTCCCCGCCTTATTGAGTGAATTATTTCTAACAGTAGCACGATCAGATCTGTCAATCCGAGCCGATCACGCGAACGTCCATGGTACCTATGATCCGCACCAAGTCGACACTTTTTTTACCTTTCCAGCTTTTTTACAAGTTGGCAAGATTCGGAATGCTACATTGAAGTCCCTATGACGCTTGTGGGATTTTAACATCCGAACTAGTTCTACTTTTGATAAGCCCCTCCCATCGATACGATTTGCATATTGAAAGGACCCGGACAAGAGCTTTACCCGTCCGAAGGTATATGGTCAATTGATCCTATAAGGGTTGCCTTATGTCGGAAGCATTTGGCCTCATTGACTCGGATCCTCTAGCCGACGTCCGAACCAACGACACGCTTAAGCTACGGGCTTATTGTATAACCTAAGCTTGCAAGGAAATGCATTTGTCCGAATTAAAGATTTTGAGACGTTACTACAATCCAATCGGATCCGGTAAACTCGGAGGACTCCTGCCGGTCCCTAAGTATGACACTAGTCATTCAGTTACTAACTACTCCTACTGGTCAGAAGTTCCCACCCTCTGAACACATTCCCCATTCGATTGAGGTTTTGGTTCGGAAGGAAACGATGTATATCCGAACCGGATACGAGGGTGGGTGGATAGCCAGCTGGATAAGCATGGAATATATCATTTGACAACCTGGATTAATTGTTTGACATCCGAGGCAACGTTACTTCCGAATCTAGCATAATCGAGATAGCAGAAAACGAAGCAACATCGGACTAAGAATCAAGAGAATAGAAAAACAAGAAGAGACAAAGAGCACATCGGTATTACACATCAATTCACCGAGACATAACAAGATTATCCGAATGATTAATACATTCAAACAACAAAAACAAATCAATTGTCTTACGGTCCGAAGACCAGCATTACAAATTCTCCAGGGCATACCTCGTCTTCACCTCCCTTGACGACCTGACGAGCCAGCTTGCGCACCAGAGGGACCTGCGGTCTCTTTTTCAGGAGACTCTTGTGGATCCGATGCCATTCTCTCTTGGGCCTCCTGCGCCAACCTTCTTTCCCTTCGGACCCTTACTTCCTTCAGGAAAGCAGGACATTGCTCCATTAGGTCCAGATCAGAAGGGAAACCCTTGACAGGATCGGGCAGAGTCAGCCAGTCCCGGTTATGCTCCTCATGGTCCTCCAACGGGACGAAAACATTGGACATCAACACGCGTGGCACAAAGGAGGGAAGGTACGGACCGCCATGATTGTACTTCTTGTCCTCGGTCTCGTCGCAGACAAGCTCTACAAACTCACATTGAAACAAGTCCTCATAAGAGACACCTTCCGGAGCAAAGTCCGAGCCATCTGCATCTTCGAAAGCAGTAATGCCTTCAGCCTCCAAGTCAAGGTCGCTCGGGATCATCCCTTGCCGCTACCAATAGCCGCATCAAAGCCATCCTGCCGAGCCTCGTCATACTTGGACTTGAGCATGAACTTGCAAGCATCCGACCCCAAGAAGTCTTGGACAGCTTGCGTCCGGACCTTCAACATCTCCTTCAGCATCATATCCTTGAAGGTCCGAGAGACGCTGACATACTCGTCCACACCCTCCTGATGATGAGCTTTGAGGTCCTTTTCCAGCGACAGGATGGCACTCTTCAGCTTTGCAGCCTCCACTTCAGATTCCTTCTTCGCCGCAAGGGCCTTCTTCAGCCTCTCGGATAAGGAATTCACCTTGGACGTTTCCACCGCCCGAACAGCTTTAGCCTTGGCCAAATCCTCTTCTATCGTGGCCTTCTGACCCGCCACCATGGAACATGCCCGAATAGCGGCTATAAGCTACGATACACGATAATACGAAGTTAGTACAGATTCCGAACAAAGAGAAGATGTATTTTCCAGGATATCAGTATTTACCTTTTGGTGAATTGCGGACAACTCCGCAATTCGGTCTAGCTCCGGAACAGCAGCCAACCGAGCCACTTCCGCCTCCAAGTCCGACTCACCACTCGCCTTCCCTCTGCCCTTCTTGGCAGGAGGGATCGGACCTTCAGAAGGGCGCTTCTGCCCGGCAACTGCACTCGAGCCACTAACAGGAGGTTCCCGGGACACGGACCTCAGAGGTTTCTTCGCTCCCTTCGAACCAGCCACCTTGCCCTTGTCCGGGATGGGCATCGCCTAAGCCTCTTCGCCCGCTGCAGCCCTCCGAATCTCCTCTACTCGGAATGTGGCTGCATTCCTCGGCTCACTCATCGGAAGCACAGTCGAAGTCTTGATGATCTGCGTCCGAGTGCCCTCCTTCATCTCCTTCCTCTGGGCGGCATTTTGTTTCCGCTTCAGCTCACGCATGGTCGACATCACGTACTCGAACCAAAAATCTACACATCCGAAGGCCAAAAGGTTAGGAAAACAGATTTTTGTGTAAAGACTAGCAAAACAGTGTAACATGCGACTCTCGGAAGACAACTGCACGATCGGATAGGAAGGACTTACTCAAATCCTCCTTCCCATCACAAAAGCTCGGTGCGGACAAACCAGCTAAGAACGGAAGAGGTTGGCAGATTAGACCCCGGAAAAAATACTTATCCGGATCTTGATTCTTGTGGAGAGCTTGCATCCACAATGGAATGTTCCGAGCCGGAGGCTTCCAGTCCGGCAACCTACCCCGGAAGAATTTTCTCTCAAAGCGCCACTGGACCCGCTCCGCCTCGGATTGACCTTGTTCAAGAGCGGGCCGGACGAAGATATATCTCTTCCACCAGTTGATCACCAAGGAAGAGAGGGGATCCACAAAAATAGTATAAGCCTGGCGACAAACCAGGGTATAAAAAAGTTCATTCCTATTGCTTGAATTTACACTAAACAACTTCCGAAAGTTGTCAAAAGTCACCGGGATGCCCTTGTATTTACACATCACCCCGACGCACATCAGGTTGCCGAGAGAATTGGGAATGATCTGGTGCGGACTCAACCCCATATCGTTCAAAATCCCCATCAACTCGGACGACACGGGCAAACGCCACCCACAATGCAGACTTATCTCGTGCACACACATATATCCGGGAGGTGGATTATAAAAAGCGTGAGACTCGTCCGGAACAAGGATCTCCACAGAATCTGGAATCTCGTACTTCCTCCGAAGCTCATCCACTTCCTCGGAAGTCACGATCGACGGACAAGTCGGAAGCGTGCAATCTTCATTCAACTCGCCCTCCGGATCTGGATGAGTTACATCATCCCTTAAACGGGGAAACTTCACCTGGTACACGTCCTCACCCTTCTTGCTCCCCTCAGTCCTGCGCTGACTCGGTCCCGCCTGACTGGATGACTCCTTCCGAAAAAATATGAGGCGGAATCACTTCATATTCTTCCTCCTCCTCCGACCCCATATCTTCATCACGACCCTCTACCTCTTCGGCCCCCTCTGCTTCTTCTTCCTCTGAGGACGAGGAACCCAACTCTACCACCGTCCGAAGGGGGGCAGCAATCTGGACCCGATCCTCAATACCTTCTTCGAACATGCCTAGCTCGGGCGGTGCCTCAGAGGTATCATGCACCTCCTCGATATTAGGCTCCTGCGGATCTGGGACGAACGACACTCGGTTAGGGTTACTCCTAAAATTATAGCCTAAGTTGCGTATAAGGGATCAAATCTCTACTGGAAGTTCGGGCTCTTTCCCAGCACGGCGCGGCCGGATATCGCCTATAGTCCGGGAAGTAGTCTCTTGCACAGCACCAATACCCTGCACATTAGAGACTTCCGGGTAATCCTGACGCCTCGGGGACCCTGAACCCGGAACAACTAACCGAAGTAAAGAGCTTACCTCGGGCTCTTCCCAGCTCGGATGGGCAGAATGGACCGGCTCTTGTAAGTCCTCCATACTTCCTACGTCAATCTCCTTGGAGCTCTCTAGTAGAGACAATGCCTCGGAAGCATATCCTTCAGCTTCGGATCGGTTTTGACTATCACTCTCGGACATCCTAGGGAAAAAAGGTAATTTCTTGAGTCTTAAGATGGCAGTCCGAGAGGCCATTTAAGTGGATTAAAATTAGACATTCTATGACCGGAGCAGAGAGAGAACGACTCCAACGGACGCGTTTTAGCTCCAAGTTAGCGTAAAGTTAGTACGGTGTTAAAACTAACTACTCAGCATCTCCGGAGCAAACTACGATAAACTACTTGTCCCAACGATGGACCAGGCAAAATGTACATACATCCGGACGAGCAACATTGACAAAAAAAAAAATAAAAAGAAAAAAAAGAAATGCATAAAAGAACTTGAAAGCAACGACAGAGAAGAAGCAACTTACTCGCACTCGGATGATTGGATCGAAGGCAGCTAACTTGGCTCGGATAGTTCGATACGGACTTCGTCTGACTCGATTTGGATCGCTTGTACTAGCTTCGGATGTACCAAAAGATCGAAAATCTTCTCTCTAGAAAGGTGAAAGTGACATCGTTGAAACCCCTATTTATAGAGGGTTAAATCAGGAAGCCCAACCGTCACCATTTTTCGGGATTAAATCTCAGTCGTAGATCACAGTTCATCCAATGGCATAGTACAACAATACTAGGCGAAATGACGCATTGGTACAAATCAATTACCTAGCAATGACGACAACCCATATGACAAACTCCACCATTCTCGGGAACAAGATACCATTCCACCTTCGGACATCCAACCCATCTTCGGCCTTGGCACCAAACCCTTCTCAACAAGGAAGGATGGTCTACCTCACCATCACACGGACCCTCGTCCATTCGGATGTCCTTCTTCAGAACCATCCCAGCAGGTTGATAAAAACCCTATTCTTTTTACAAGGATGGTTTACCTCACCATCACATCACACGGACCCTCGTCCATTTGGATATCCCTCTTCGGATCATCCCTTCACCCACAAGAGGTACAACTCCGACGTTCTCTGTCTTCACCTGATCTCGCTTACAAATACCCCTTTTTTTCTTTCATTTTGTTGCACTCCGAGTCTCCTTCCTCGGACTGAAACAAAAGAGCAAGGGGTGGGGGGGGGGGGGGGGGAAGAGAGATCAAGATTAAGGACGACAAGAAGTACGGATTACACCTTTTTTCTGCTTACGAGGGACGGATTGGACCGAGAAACAAACTATCTTCTCCACTTTCAACTATAGTTCCACAACTATCTTTTACTAAGATACTCGGAAACTAGGGGGACATATGTTAATACAGAAATATGTCCAATCCGTCATAGACGCCTTTGGAGCGAATCCTAAGGCGTCCCAAGTTGTCCACAAGTTCAGGATCTTAAAGTCTGACCCGGAGCCTCTGTAGATCCGACCCACCCGGGTGGAAAGCAACAGGAAGCCTCAAGGACAGTGGGCCCGACCCGGATGAAGGTCCGTAACCTTACAGTCTGACCCAGATACCCGTTCGGACTCAGTACAACAACCTCATAAGCAACCAAGTAAACTAGCACTTGAGAGCATCGAGGTCCGAGTCAAACATCCCGGACCGCCTCCTTCGGACAGTATATGGACTGGAAAACCCCCCGTCCAACCTAGTGCGGCCCGGACCTATGGTCCGGACCTACCTTCTCAGATCTCATGCATGGCAGACTGCAAAAGGTCTCCAAACTCTCACATTAATGGCTAATCTACCCCCGAAAGCCCAAAAGGGAATGGGTTAGGGAGTCATTAATGGGCCATGGGCCTGTTGAGGCATTGTTGGCTCAATCTGAGCCTGACACTTGGCGCGATCTGGTGAAACCCTCCCAATTGGGGAGAAATCTATATATACGGCACACACTCCCATGATAATGGTAAGGAATAATCACTTATGAACCCTGACTCTTATACCGATCAGATTCTCATTCTCTCGCAAGTAAAGTCTCTATCCGGTTTGACATCACGCAAACCGGGTATAAAGTTCTAACCCCCCTCCAAGCTACATGTGAAGGTCCTCACGTGTTGCTTCTTACCAATACGGCGGTTCTTACAGGCTTCTGCTCCTTGGCCCTTACGAGCTAGGCACTTAGGGTACTTAGTGTGAAAGAAAACAAGAGAAATTCGTTTAAGTAGTTGGGGAGCCTATACCCTCAACAAGTAGCAACTGCACTCAAAAGAACTCCTCCAAATCTGCCTTTGAGATGGCATCCATCAAAGAAAATAAATGGGGCACATCTAGCTAGGAACCCCCTCTTCAACCCTTCCATGCCCAAGAAAAAAGTCTCTTGAAAAGAGAAGGCCTTTCAATTACATCCACATCCCTCTCCAACACTACTACTGATCCAGGGTTGGTTCTCCTCATAATCTCAGCATACTTGGGCATCAATTGGAAAGCTTCTACTGGGTTACCCCCAATCATATCAATTGTCCTAAGCCTTGCCCTATACATTTTCAAGTATGGCACAGTCACACCCAACTTCTCTGTTGCCCAACTAATCAAGGCATATGAATCTATGTTGGGATGCCTTCTAACCTCATCCATTATTTACTTTGCCAACCAATTCATGTCAGCCTCCTTCTCATTAACTTGTCTTACACAAGTATGTCTGCCATAGTAAGTCTTCACAACCATGGTTGTGCCATTAACCTTGGATGCATGTAGTATCCAATTACATCCAACCCCCTGACACTTGGCAGTAAACCTTGTATCTTCATTCTTCACTCTCTGGCAATTGAATCCCACCTTAATTGAGTACTCCTTTACCCTTAACCTCAGCTCATTAGTATTTGCAAAAGTGTCACCTACTTCAAATTCTCTGTCCCACTGCACTTCATTTGTTTTGAATTCATCATCAGCCCAATCAACATCACTGAAATGATCATCTCCAGGTTCATCATCACTGTCAAGTTCTTCAACAACAGGAGCCCTATTTCCACCTCTCCTCTTCTTTGTCCTAGTAGATCCTTCTAGTACTTCACCACCAACATCACCCTCATTATCAGTGTCACTACCACTTAAATTCTTTCTATTAAAACCTATCTCCTCATCTTCAGAGTCATGCATGTAGTATGACTGGGGAATATCATCCTCACAATCCACAATGGCATCAGAGTCATCATCTTCTTCAATCAATTTCTTTTTACCCTCCTCCCCTGAGTAGGCACTTCACTGCTCATATCAACCCTCCCCTCAGTAGGCAACTCAGTGGACATCTCAGGAATGGATGTATTTGCAGGGGTTGTGGTAGATGGAGCTGTGAAGTGCTTCTCAAGAAAAGCATCAACATCAAAGTCATAGTCCACATCATAGGCACTTCCTGTGTTTTCATTCTCCTCAATTCGACCAGGAATGTAAACATCTTCAGAGGGAATGGTAGGAGAAGGAATTGGAGAAGCAATTCTAGTAGGAGAATGTACTTCAGTAGGAGAAGGAATGGGAGTAGGGGAAGGAATTGGAGTAGGAGAAGGAATTGGAGGCTCATCAGTAGGAGTTTCTTTTGCAGTTGGTGTTTCACTTTCAATTGGTGTTTCCTTTTCAACTTCAACCTCTTCATCAGTATCTGGCTTATCAGTCAAATCAACAAATATAGGTTCCTGAGAGGAACTAACATGTGCATTTCTATATGATTGTGTCTTGCATTTCCTACTCCTATAGACTCTCTCCCTAACATTGTCTTCAGGAGTAGGGGCTCTATAATGAATTGCATCAGGATTAAACCACTCACCATTATGATCCCATACACAAAACCTCTTGTTTTTCTTCCTAGTAGATTCATCAACAACTAGTGGAACTGCCTCTCTAGTCTCACATACAATTCAATCTCCAGTTATTTTTTGTTATTTTCAAACATCAACTTAACATCATCATCAATTATCAACTCCAACTGATCAAATGTTCCATCTAAGTCACACTTCATAGTAAAACATAAATTCTCTGAAGAAGACACATGCTCTAGTGCAGTAGCCATAACATCATTCATGAGTTTAATATGTGAATACCTGGCTGCCTTGACATTCTCCAACATGTATAGGTCCTTCCCACAATGAATCATGATATTATATGTTCCTGTTTTTCCTACATCAAACAAAAACTCAAAATCAACACTACAACATACCATTGACAAACAGTATCATATTATGGCTAAAAACAAGTACAATAACACTACACTGAACTATAAACATCATCAAATCAGAGTTCGAAACAGAAAAAGAAAAAAAAAATCAAAAAAGCCCCCTTTTTTACGTAAGTCAGTAGAATTCTACCCAAAGGAATGTTCGAGTAATCTAAGTAAACCAACAACTGTAAACACAACATTACACGCATAATGTATGAAAAAAGTTCAATTTTACCTCTATCCATGGCTCCAGTTGAACACGAAAAACCCTAATTTTGAGCAATCGATTGATATTAGACAGTTGTGATGCTTCGATTCGACTGTATGGCTGTGTTGGGCTAAAAATTCCTACCAGAAATTTGTAGAGAATTGGTCGATTTTGTGAAAGACGGAAGTATGGTGAGGGTTATGTTTTTCGCGGGTAATGAGAGAAGGTTGAAGGGTTTCTACTTTTTCTAATTTCTTTTTCCTTTACTTTAATATTTTTTTCAAATTTGAATTTGTTTTTGTTTTTTCTTAATTCAGAGAGAGGGGAAAATTCACGTGTGGAGAGAGAATGTTGATGCTGCCAACTCAGTCAATGGAAATGGGCTTCAGGGGGGCATCTGTAATTGTTGCCAATCTAGGGGAGAATCTGTAATTGGGCCAAATTTAAGGGGAACTGTACGTAATTCGCCCATATAAATAACTAAATTTCACACATCTCAACAAGTTCGAACTTTTAAATGGGATGAAATTCTATCCGTCCGACAATGATTCATGTATCTAAGTTTTCTTTAATCTAGTTGTGAACTTTATGGAACCGTAAATGTTATTATACGGAAATGAGAAATCTGTTTCCACAAATAATAGAACAACATTTAGAAACCATTAAACACGTAAAACAAAACAAAAAAAAGGTGATTTGCTTGGAGATGGAGTGAACTAAGCCATCCATTTTTCTTTTTGAGATCCTCTCCCGCTTAAACATTCACCATCTCCTCCTCCACCATCTTGATGAATGACATGTTGCATATTAAAAAAAAGTCAAACTAATCATGGTTAAGTTATCTAACCTGATTTTGGAAACCCATAATTACTCCCAGTAGTTACATGAGAAATCAATTAATGAAAATTAATTATGATGGAGAAATGTAAAATAAAGAAATTGTAAATTAATAATTATGAAGATAATTAATAAAAAGAAAACGAATAAAAATATTCTGAAAGATTACAAATACATTAATTATTGTTCGGGTGAAATACTAGCCTCACAAATCCACACATTTCATTTTCTGCACACCGGGAGAATATCTAAGTGCCTCATCCAAGATTTCTAATATTGTTCCAAAGAAAGCATGCTTTTATAGAGTTCTTATGTATGAATTCTAAAAAAAAAAACTGCACCGTACTGGTATGTTAGCGATCTCTATCAATTTGATCTCCTTAAAATTTTGGGACATTACATTCACCCCCTCTTAAATTATGCAACGTCCCCGAATTGCAATGCCTGACCAAGTGTCTACCTTTGTACGTTAACGATTTGTTCAGCCCTGATACCCTTTATAACACCCATTCCCATGTGGGTCGGGCCCAACACTGTTACTCTTGATATGCTCTTCCCATGATATGTTGGCCCCACAAACCATCACGTGCATATTCTTTCCCGCGCACCCTGTTGTCACTCGTGTGCACAAAGATAAACTTCTTATATGATCACCTACCCGTATTATTTCTGCTTTAGAGCAAGCACGCCTAACTTTCAGACCTTCTGGGTGGATTCCCGAGAATGAGGGTGCACCTTTATGGTAACATTCTCAATACCTTTAAACTCTCCGAAACTTTATGGTGTTATATTTATCAAAACCGAATGGAGACTTGTTCTACTGAGATTGGATCATCATCATCACAAGAATGAAAAGTTTTTCACTAAATTGATTTTACGTATCATTCTTGCCTCGATTATATGTTTTTCAAAAATTAGTAACTATGAGTACTTGTACCATTCCACAACTCGGAAGTCTGATTAGTATATATTTGCATCATCATGATCATACATCCATCGAACCTTGAGCACTCAAGAATTGTTGTGAAAAACATCCCCGAGACAATTCTCAACACAATCCACCTTTGTAATGATATCCCTACTCGAGTACTTGACACATTCATCGGGCATCTTTGTCATAACAAATTAATTATTAATCTCGTCAATTACAACATTAGTCGATGCTAGAGAAAAATCGATGATCAGTTAAATGATCCAATAATGACATATATGCGCTATCATAATGGTTGAAATAGGATTACTCATTTCTCAAATAAGTATAGCATCGAGAATCTTGATATCAACATTGTCACCATTTTATAATTTTTAATCTCCATTGCCCATAACTGACATGAAGTATCCACTTAGCAAATTCTTGCGTCTCTTGAATCTCGATATATGTCGAACCAGACTGGAATGATTTTAATATGAAATTAGAAAGAAAAACAACAGATTGAATATAAAATAAATATAAATTACAAATTTACATGCAATTGGATTTTTTTTAATCTTAAGAATATCACATATGTCACATATCCTGAAAGAACATACGACATCTACCCCCAGAAAGATGGACAAAATGTGTCTAAAAGTTAAGCCGAAGATGGTCCGACCCACATAAAGGCTCTCGTGGACAATTCAAAACATCCCTTAAACTCCTATTCCTATTAACCCACATACTTCATGAAATTTCTCATAATGGGATGGACTTGGAAGTATTTTGAAGGCACGACCCATGTTACAAAGGTTAGGCCCAAGCCCAACTCGTGTCCAGGTGGAGTAGGAGTTTTGAAAGCCCGTCATGGCTTCTTGACTCGCATGTATTTGAATTTGATCCATCGAGGTTGGGTAGCGTACTCGACTCGTGTTACGTAGGCTTGGCCCAAGCCCGACTCATGCCCTGGTGACTTATTTAACAATTAACGAAATCAAGGTTCCCTGTTTCATAACTTATTTTATGATTAATATCTAGCTATAGCATGTGTGTTAGTGAGTTATGCACTATAATATTTTACGCATGCAGTAATCTTGACACGTGTATGCATGAGCAAATATTTTAAAAAACCGTAATTTTCCTAAATAATACTCCATCTATTCCGATTTCAACTTTCAGTGTGGACTTTTTTTGGTCAACCATTGTCAATTTTAACCTCGAACACTCTTATAGGACAATGGTTAAATATTTAATTAACAAAGTTATATTATAAAATCTTACTTTTGAAATTTTCATTATATGGTTTTATTAAGTCATTTACCTTTATAGTTTAAGGGTAATTTGATGTACAATTTGATAATGGTTGACCCGAAAAGGTCAACACGAGAAATTGAATCGGGACGGAGGGAGTATATAGTATGAAATACCATATGATATAAGTGCAAATTGGATGGTTACACCAAACACTTGGGTTGTAGAGCTAATGTTTTCTTCAATTCAGAAGGGAAAAAAAAAAAAAACATGACTTTTATAATAATTTGACTTGATTTTTTTTTACTTATTTAAGCACGAAGTACATTGAAGGAAAATTGCTATAAATGCTCTGATGGAGTCAACTTTGACAATAAATTGCCAATATTTAAGCATGATAAAATTTTTTAGTCGACTTTGACTATAAATTGCTCTTATATCATATCGAAAAATATTTAAAATAAATATATTGTGAAATTGGACTTAATGAACTTCGAAAACATATAAGTTTACTAAATAAATTTTCAATATAATATAGAAATAATTTATGGTCAAAGTCGACCATTAAACTTTTATTAAAACTGAAATGTGTCATTTATTTTGGACGTAGGGATTAACATTAAGAGATTATATGATATTAATCACGAAAAAAGTTGTTGATTAAACTCTCACTTTTTAATATTGATATTCTTAAATAACTTTTAACTAAAAATTACTACTTAATCACGAAAAAAGTTGTTATATACTTTACCCGTTCCAATAAGAAGGTAAAAATGTTATTGTAATTACTGTAGGATTCCATATACTTAATTATTTTTTTCACTATACCCGTCGAGTATCTTTTTACATCATCAAAAGCGTGCAGTGGGCACTTATGAGTCATAAATAAAGACCAAGAAAAGCCTGCAGATCATCAACATTTAGAGAGCATAATAAGGACATTAGAAAAGTAGATATTAAATTCGCTTAACATATGAAGTAAACCTGAAAATGTTGTGCAACCACATAAATTCTCAGTTTCTCGAATGGGTACATGCGCATAATTGGGTTGAAGTAAACTATAAAGATTATAATACATTTTGTTCAATCCTAATAATCTATTTTATTCTGAACTAAACAACACAAGGGAATTTTATTCTGTACCAAGAATACATGCATTTTTCCTTGAGAAAGAAAAAAAAAATTGAAAAGAAAGAAAGAATGGAAATACGAAGAGTAGTTTTGCAATGTAAGGGTAAAAATTGCAAGTCAAATATTCCTTAATTAGATATAATTATTGAGTTAAAGTAATGGCAACAATAATAAAACGTAAATGATTTTATGGCAACATATTTAAGCACATCAGCTTGAGTTTTAAAATGGACCAATCAGAATCAGGACATTGGACAACTATATAAAAAAATGGACCAATCACATTATAAGAATTTGCCACATAATTATTTGATGTGGACACCCTAGAATAGCTCCAAATCTTTTTTGCTTAATGTATTATATAGATAGATTATTATTATTATTGTAACGCTCCAAATTTTCGGATCGAGAACGCTACTCATACCAACAAAGTGCACATTTCTTTTTGGAAATCCATCTATAAGAACTTCAGAGTTAAGCATGCTTGCTCTGGAGCAATCTTAGGATGGGTGACCAACTGGGAAGTCTCCCGGTTCGCGCACGAGTGAGGACAAAGTGCGCGGGAAAGGACATGTGTTGGTACAGTGGGGCTAGCATATCACCCGGAAAGCTGCCCATGAGTAACCGCACTGGCCCATTACTAGTACGGGTCGTTACAAATGGTATTAGAGCCGTGCCAACCCAAAACCCACAAGGGATGGACGGTTGGCCGAACCATGGTGCGGCGGGGACGTCGCACAATTCAAGAGGGGTTGAATGTAACGCCCTAAAGTTTCAAGTCAAGTCCACAGGGTTTAAAGGGATCGAGAGCGCTACTCATAACAACAAGGTGCACCTTTCTTTTCGGAAATCCATCTATAAGAACTTCAAAGTTAAGCGTGCTTGCTCTGGAGCAATCTTAGGATGAGTGACCAACTGGGAAGTCTCCCGGTTCGTGCACGAGTGAGCACAAAGTGCGCGGGAAAATACATGTGTTGGTATAGTGGGGGCTAGCATATCACCCGGAGAGCTGCCAATGAGTAACCGCGCCGGCCCAAAGGGTTGGGGCTCGGCCCATCAGTGGTCCGGGTCGTTACAATTATTATTATTATTTAGTTAAAACTTAACAGTAATTATTCAACAATTCAACTCCTTTTATCATTTTTCTTAAAATTTTAGATTTTTCCATTCGTCCTGACACACAAAAATAAAAACTTGTTCTTATTTATTACTCCTAATATATATATATATATATATATATATATATATATATATATATATATATATATATATAAAAGTGGACAACTATTGAAATTGTGCAATTGAGTACTTAATTTAAGTTAAATTGGACGGATTTGTAATATATATGTAAATTAGACTTTAATTACAAAAAATCAATGTATTATTCATTCTAATTCTAAGCCCTAACGCAATTCCAACAAAATCAATTTATCATTAACAAAACTCAAATTTTCTTCTCCAATTAAATTCCAAGCCCTAAATCAACCCCGACATAATTAATTTTTCATTAAAAAAAACTCAATATGTCTTATCCAATTAAATTCAAAGCCCTAATTCAACCTCAACAAAATCAATTCATCATAAAAAAAAAAAAAAACAACGATAACCAATATTTCTTCCCCATCTTCTTTAATTAAATTGAAACAAATCAATTCGCAATAACCAAAACCCTAATTCAACTTCAAAAAAAGACAATTCATTATAAAAAACAACAATAGTACGTACCTTCATATACTTTATCTATTATTTGTAACTATATGACGCAATAACACGCGTAGCGTATTTTCGCGTTGTAGTATTAAAATATGTACAATTGCACATTGAGATAATTTGTTACTTTTTTCTTTTTATTCTGTACTTATTTATCTTCATTTTTGTTCTTACTCTGACTTAAGCTTTTTTTTTTTTTTTTTTAGCTTTTTTTTTTTTTTTTTAGCTTTTTTTTTTTTTTTTTTTGGTCGTCTTGTATTAATCTTTCTATCATTCATGAGTGTTTAGAGTAAGGTTCTGTTTTTTTTAACTTAAAACTCATTCGATTCGATTCGATTCGATTCGATTCGATTCAGTTTAGTTATTCAACTTGGTTATATTTTATCTACAATTGATTCGATTCGATCAGCTTCGATAAGAATTTCAGTTGAAAAGAAAAGAGACTAAATCTGGTAGCTAATAATTGTGAGGCAATCAATTTTGATACTTTCCAAATAACATATATTAACAATTAAGCATGATTAATTTGACTTGGTTAATTAATATGCCACATGTCTCTCATCAAGATGATGGAGGAGGAGATGGTGGATGGTTAGGGGAGAGGATCTCAAACCTATTAATTTCCGGAAATAATATACTTCTATATAGTACTGTATTATCCACTAGGGCATAAAATAATATGGAAAATATAGAGGCCAGAGATTATGAACGAATTAGAGAGAAAGAAGTCACTTTCCGCGATTGGTGGAGCAAGAATGTAAAAGGACAATCCCTAAACCAAACAAGACTACTACTATGAAAACTTACTTTAATTAAGTAGAGTAATTAATCATGTGATTCACGAGGACACGTGGAGCTGTAAAGAAGAAGAAATAGATTTGAACAAACCACGTGTATGGATCGGAACGCTATAGTGGCGCCACCGCGTCCCACCCTGTCCGTATCACGTGCTTTTGCCGGTGCCGCCCCCTTTTTGCCCTCCGCTGCTCCTACCTCCACCTAACTCACAGACTCTTTCACTTTGCCTTTTTTCCTTCATAATACATGCAGGAAATAAATCTCCCCTTAAATTTTTAAGAATTTTGGTGAGTTAGTAGAATATTTGAACCAAACTCGATTTCATTAACACAAATTCTCATAAAAAATGGTATTTAGTTAATTTAACTAAAAACAGACTGTTTTACAATTTACCATTAAACATATGTTTTTAATCTATTTTCGTGGATCCTATTGCGAATCCGGTCAGTACCGTTTTCATCGCGGGTCAGGTATAAAAGCCTCTTTCTTTCTTCCTTTTCAGCCAGTTCCTTAGCTTGTCAATGTTCTCTTCCATTTTCTCTTATGTAACTACTCTTTAGTGAGATCTTGATGTTCTCCTACTTAAATCTGTTTGAAACTTATTTGTGAGTATTTTGTTATAGTTATCGTTGTGTGATTTCGTTTGTTTTCCAGTTTTTTTGTGTTCTAGGGTTTTGTTCGAGTTTTTTTTTTTTTTTTTTTTTTGCGATTTTTTGTTGTTTGAGGCGTAATCGTGCTTGCATATGAATTGAACAATGTTTTCATTCAAAATCTGAATTCAATCATCAACACAGATCTGAAAAAATAAGGTATACAACGTTCTTAAATTCTTTCGTATATGGCTATGTTCTCAACAATATTGCCCATTTTCTCTAGATAATGTACTATGTTTTCATTCATAACCTGATAGTCATTTATGCTCTGTTTTTTTTTTTTTAAATATTATCTTGCGTTTTGTTTTTAATGTATTTTCCTATATTCTTACGTATATGCAATATCTTCTCACCAATATACTCTATGTTCTCAGCAATATCAACTATGTTTACGTATATGAACAATATCTTCTTTTTTTTTTTTTACACTGTGATCCATTCTCTACCACTTAGCCTATATGACTGAGAATATGAAATTCTATTTTTGTTAACATTTGATTTTTCTGTGTGACATTCTTATAATATTTTGATGAGAAAATATTTGAATTGTCTGGTAACATGAGATATATGATTGAGAACATAGAATAATATGATTGGTAACATAGGTTTTTTTTTCTTTGTGTCAATATAATCTTGTGTTTTGGTATCATGGATTAGTATGCTGAAAACATGGATGTAATAGTTGGGAACACATCTGAGTATCTAAGCAACATAGAACATGGTTGTAAATGTATAGAACATGGATGAATATGTTGAGATCATGAATAAATATGTTAAGATCATGGATTAATAAATAACATTGAAATAACATGCCTTTGAGATATTCAAACTCCATGTAGAGAACATGTAACTGTACATAAGATTTTCATGTTGAGAAAGCAATTACTACACGGCAATCATGGGGTATGAATGTTGTTTCAAAAAAAAAATAAAATAAAAAATCATGGGGTATGAACATACGTGATTTGGTTGAGAGCATAGGTGATTTTGTTGAGAATATAGGTGATTTGGTAAACAAAATTAGTCCATGTTCTTAACATAATCGTCCATGTTATCAACATATTCATTCATGAACTCAACAATATTCAAAGACCCTGAACTCAACAGATTCAAAAACCATAAAAATGATCCGAAAAAAATATTATATTCAAACGGAACCTAAATCATTCACAACATATAAAATCATGATCAAAAAATAAGATTCTATTCAAAACGGAACCTATATCATTCAATTACATGTTGTACATACAACTGACAAGAAAAAGAACATATAATGCTATTTCTTTTGTCTCTTTTCAAACCTCTTCTTGATCTCTATCTACATAATTTCAGGTTCATCATCTCTTTTTGCTCATCTGTTGCATTTGACTCAACATTCTTCTTCCTCTTCTTCGCCAATGCTCTTGCTCCTCCTCTTCTTCTTCTTCTTCTTCTTCTTCAAGTTGATGAATTTAGTAACCCGATCCTTATGAAAACATGATTACACCTTGTGAATGCATAAACAACAACATCAATGAGCAATTATTTCATATCAAACATAGTAGATATTGTTGGGAACATATGGTATATTGGTGAGAAGATAGTACATATACGTAAAAACATAGTAAATACAGTAAATAACAAAAATTTAACATAATATTGTCGAAAAATAGATCACAAAACGACTGTCGTGTTTTGAATGGAAACATAGAACATGTTCCAGAGAACATAGGTAATATTATTGAGAACATAGCACATACAGGAAATAACATAGAAATGTTGTATACACAAAACCACTATTAGCTTTTGAATGGAAACATACGACATATTCCAGAGAACATAGGAAATATTCTTGAGAACATAGCACATACATGAAAGAACATAGAAACGTATACCTTTTTCTCATATCTGAGTTAATGATTGAGGTCATATCTTGAATGAAAACACCGTCTGATCCTTATGCAAGCATGATTACACCTTGTGAATGCATAAACAACAACAACAACATCAATGAGCAACTATTCATAGCAAACATAGAAGATATTGTTGATAACATAGGGTATATTGGTGAGAAGATAGTTCATATACGTAAAAACATAGAAAATACAGTAAAAAACAAAATTCAAAATAATATGTCGAAAATAGAGGACAAAACGACTGTCAGGTTTTGAATGAAAACATATAACATATTCCAGAGAACATAAGTAATATTCTTGAGAACATAGCACATACAAGAATGAACATAGAAATGATGTATACCTTTTTTTCCAGATCTGAGTTGATGATTGAGGTCGGATCTTGATTAAAAACACCGTCTGATCCTTATGCAAGCATGATTACACCTTGTGAATGCATAAACAACAACAACATCAATGAGCAACTATTTCATAGAAAACATATTAGATATTGTTGAGAACATATGGTATATTGGTGATAAGATAGCACATATACGTAAAAACATAGGAAAATACAGTAAAAAACAGAATACAAAAAAATATGTCGAAAAACAGGGCACAAAACGACTGTCAGGTTTTGAATGAAAACATAGTACATATTCCAGAGAACATAGGTAATATTCTTGAGAACATAGCACATACATGACTGAACATAGAAACGATGTATACCTTATTTTTCCAGATATGAGTTGATGATTGAGGTCGAATCTTGATTAAAAACACTGTCCGGTCCTTATGAAAGCATGATTACACCTTGTGAATGCATACACAACAACAACATCAATGAATTACCATCAAAACACGAAAATATAGATGAACAGTTCTAGATCTACAATTTTTCAAACTTAATTTTTTTAGATCTATTTGGATTCGAAGCTATTTATCATTCGAAACATGAATCAACTATGTATCAGTCTGTAATCAATCATATAATATCAACTATATAGCTTGATTTTTCGATCAAATCGGTTGAAAAAAATTAAAAATTCGTTTGAATCATATCTAAGCTTTTTTGTCGTTCGTGTTTTCTGCAGATTCCTGAAGAAATGGCAGCTAACGTTGCCGATCGATCGAGTTGTTGCATTTTTCTGGTGAATTAATGGTTGAATCGAGCTTTTTTTTGGGAGAATTTTAGAGAGAGAAAGTAGTGAGAAAGAAGCACATAAATAAATGGCGAATTGTGATTTTTTCTGCTGGTTTGTAGCATATATATACTGACCTGTATCACAGACAGTCCGACCCGCCTTCTTGCCCTTGGGTTGGGGTGTTTTTGAAAAGTTAATTTTTATTGGGATTAATATGTAATAAATAGAAACTATGTTTCTATGTCTGTCTCTCTCTCTCTCTCTCTCTCTCTCTCTCTCTCTCTCTCTCTATATATATATATATATATATATATATATATATATATATATATATATATATATATATATCCATACGACCATACCATTTTTGCACTTTCGGTTATTATTCTGGGCACTTTCGTATATTTTTCTACTATATTTTAAAGTTGATGGTTTACTTTGAAGCACACATGATCCGCATGTGCATAAATGATACTTGGAGCGCTTTCTAATTACTTGGACATTTTCTAATACAAAATTAATGTAAAAAGAAATTCATTTTAAGTTGTATTAACTCTCTACGTTTCTTTTTATTTTTGAATTTAGGTTTCGACTATTCTCTAAATACTTATGTATGAAAATAATGAATAGTCGTAGGAGATAGTGAATAAAGTAGAAGAGGTGAGAAGGTAAAGAATAAAGTAATAAATTAATTTTTAATTTTTAGGCATGTGAAGATGAGATTTATCCATACATATATTATAAAGACCAGTTTTTATTATCAATTCTAGCTATAGTACTTTGACATTAAATCAATGTGAGAAATTCTTTCATTTTTTTAATTAAAAAATTACAAAACAATTATAATCAGGGTAAATTTATTTTTGATGCCAAGTTGATGCGTATTTGGTTCTGTTACCTTTACAATTTTAATATAATTTTGGTTACATAATTCTGCAAATGATATTCAACTTCGTAACTATTTATAAATGCAATCAATCAAATCTTCTAAATTCCATAATTCCATCAAAATCGCTACCCACACATTAATTTTCTTAATGGGCATGAGTCTAGATAGGAGGACCTTTGGATCTATGCTTGACATAGTCCCTTCAACTGATCTTCTAAGAATGTTCTATGAATCGTGTACTAGACGTGCTCTTTTCAGTTCCAGAAGAGAGAAGAGACACACGTGAGCTAATTGGTGGTGTGTTGATCTTTACATGTCTATCAACAACATTTTACATGTGAAGACTTTCAATTTCCTTTTCTTTATGTATAAGATTCGATCGGCAGGATGAGGTATAAGGTTTCTCTTATCTACGATCTCTGGCTGAAAGGAGTGGTTCTATCCAACCCGAATTTCAACCCCATTCGAAATAATGATGTTCAAGTCCGGTCTGGTATATACTCGAACCCGTTACATACCTTTGTTACAAGACCCGACCGCAACATTTTATGATTAAGTCAGTAAAAAACTACATTTTTTTTTCCGCGGGGAGTCTGCATATACTCTCTAGATGGGAAAACTCTCTTCGATCTTCTCTGTACTTTCTTGATACATAACGGGCCTGGGGGAATCTGAAACTCTCTAGGTTGGGAAACTCTCTTAGATCTTCTCTCTATTTTTCTGATCTCCATAACGAGCCGGGGGAGGGCGGGGATCAGCTGATACTCTCTAGGCAGGGAAAATGTTTTCGATCTTCTTTGTACTTTCTTGACTCCATGACCGGGGGGAGGGGGGGGGACCGTACCATGTGAAATTATGTTCGTAGAATAATAATTTTATGCAAGGGTGACACATACCACCACTTCTTTGAGGCAACCGGTGGGTTGGAAAAAATAATCGTAACATGTAAAATTATGCTTGTATAATATTTTTGTGTGTGTAGTGGGGTGACCACATATCACCGCGAGATTGTTGGGAACAACCCTATTGATTGTGCTGTATACTTTTGTATTTTATTTTGGTTCCGTTTGAGGGATAGATTTTTTTGTAAAAAATAATGTACTTGTTACTAATTAACAAGTCGGGTACGGTAGGACCCTATTTTTATATTTTCTATAGTTAACATAGATAAACACTCAATGATATAATATTGGATGAAGAATGACCACCGACCGACACCACGACCAACGTTGTCTACAATGAATTCTGACTATCTTATTTTATCGATTAATTTATTTAATCCTCACATTTCTATATTTATTATTAAAAGTAAATTATATCGTGGCATCGCCACGGGTTAGTACTACTAATACTAACATATAGCACCAACAACAAATTTATAGGAACCCCATATGCTAGGGATCAGGAGGAATAAGGAAGATCTTGCTACTCATTCATAACAGGGCTTGTTCTCGTTTGCCTTTGGCTGGTGTTCCTTCGGCTTTTGCTCTTCAGTTTTTCCTCTTGTCGGATGCGCCACCCTTCTGGCTGAGGAAAATCATCTTAGCAGTTCACTTCACGGCGATAACAAACCCTAATTAGATTCAAACAACCCTCTTCCAGTCTCATCAATTCATAGCTTATGTTTGTTTACCATTGGTATATATGTTAAAGTCGTGTATCATGTTGGTACTTGATGGCCAACATGTAGAAATGATAGTTATATCTAGGTGCTTAGTACAACTCAAGTCCTACTAAAATCAGACGGACTAAGATAAATGACACACGACGATTTTAGACGAACTAACCAAATTGAACTACGCTCTCGCAAAGAATGAGACCGGACCCTCAGATTCCGATCGACAAACCTGAATACAAAGGTCTGGACTCTTTATCAACCTGCAGAAAACGTCAAAGGAAGATAGGTCGAGCGTCCAAACCTCCATTCGACCTACAAACGTTATTCTCCAGCAGATCCGAGCTGGACCAATAGTGATTCATCTCCCTGAATTTTCGGGATGCGTGTCGATTAAGGACACGATCCCAAGGTTTAAGGAAATTGGTCTCCGGACTTATTCTATAAATAGACCTAATCTACTCCTTCTCAAGGTAATCCATTTCTTACTCTTCATGAACTACTTTCCCTCAAGAGTTCCGAGGCTCATGTTAAATCACTACCCGATTTGTCCAAGGAAAACCGACCTAACATGGGTCTAACCCTCGTTTTTCCTAGCCTCACAGATACTTTTGGAGTTAAGGCGCACTATCCTCAATTAGGACGAATTCCACCCTTCTAACACTAACACTAGGCATGTTTAAAACTCATTTATTGAAAACTCGATGTACAAGTTATGCAAGATGACTACATAATTTTAACATAATACTAACACACAGAGCCCGTTCATGTGAATTACTACATTGTACCAAGAATATTGACATCACATTGATGAAACCATGACAATTGAAATTCAAACTTGAAATTGAATAAATGTAAAATGCATATAGACTACAAATGGCATATGCTTGGCAAGTTATGACAAAAAATGAAGAGATGAGGAGTGCTTAAATACACAAAAAAATGGAGATCCAAAAGAAGGCAATAGAAAAGGAGATGGAGGTAGAGATAGTTACGAAATATGATCGATCGAAAAGAATGCCCTAGGAAAGAGGCAAGAATGGGCTTAAATTGTGGATGAGAATGGCTTATATCGTGTAAGTTGGTCCCACATTATAATTTTCTCATCAAGCCGGCAATGGGAGCAGCTAATAATGTTAAAAATCAATTAATGTAAAAAGTTTGTTTAAGTGACATGACAACGAACTTAGCTTGTGATCCATTCAGGATCGATGGACTTTTTGTTTTGTTTTGTTTTTTTTTTTTTTTTTTTGAATAAACTAATTATATTATAGGGGCTCAATTACCAATACTTCTTGTCTTTCGTCTTAACCACTACTTCTTGTATTCCGCTTTAACCACCTTATAACTAATTGCCTCAACTACCTTATAATTACTTTCAAGGCTGCCAAAATTTGAACTCTGCATCTCCTGCATACAACCTCAACTCCTTACCACTAGATCACCTCCTTATGACTCCCCACCATCCATCAATTGATATGTAATCGATTTGAACTGGTTCCTGACTATTCTATGAAAGAACGTAACTTGATTGGAAATATACATGTCCGCACACTTGTACGGTAATGATGGAACTGGTTAGCTTTTCTGATTTAACGACTTTAACTGCATTTAAACTTTGCTTATCATACTAATTAAACATCATTATCTCCGGAAAACTCAAATTATGTACACTTTAGGATGAGGTACTAGGAAGTAGGGAGTATGCAAGTTTGAGTAACAATTCAAATCGATCGAGTGAACCTTAATAAAATACTGGAGTTTTTGCAGATTAACCCCCTGTATTATTTGAAATAGGCAGGTAACCCCTTGTATTATTTTCAAAGGCAGTTTAACCCCTTGTAATTTGTTAAACGGTGCAATTTGCCCCTTCCGTTAGAGAGTGTAATACACTCACCTTCACCGCAACTGGTATTGTTTTATAACTTAGTTTTTTTACAATTTATCTATTTAGAAAAATCTAGTGATTAAAAAAAAGTATTAGTATAAAATTTTAATAATTTTTTAAAAAAATACTTATTTTAGTAAATGGTTTGTAAAATAAAATTATAAATGGGTTAAAATATCCCATTGAAAAATAATTAGGAAAGGAAAGAATGAAATAGATGTGAATTATAAATGGGTTAAAATATCCTTAAAAGATTTTTAAAAAATTATTTCGACATTATTGTTGGAAAAAATCTTTGTTTTATATTTTTTTTCCCATTGAAAGCCAATTTATAATCTATGTAGTTGCTAAAATGTGGTTTTTTAAAAAAAAAATCAAATTTGGAGAAAATGATGTATTGCAATAAACAAATAAATAGAGATGTAAAATTTGTATAATAATTGACTCAGGGTTCATAGATTTAATAATATCAAAAAAATTACTGAGAATTTCAATTTTTTTAGGGGATTAAAATGCCAATAAAATTAATACAAAGGGTAATCCACCTTTTATGACAAATAAAAGGGTGTTAAGTTGCATAATACCCCCGGGAGGGTAATCTGCCTTTTATATTAAATAGGAAAGGGTAATCCGTCAAGAGTTAAACGGAAAAGTTAACACCGTTAGTCATATTTAATGGAAAATGTGGACATGGGGCGAGTTGCACCTTATAAATAAATACATAGGGGTAAATCGCCTTTAAAAATAATACATGGGGTCAATCAGCTTTTTATGACAAATACAAGGGGGTAAACTGCCAAAAAGCGAGTCTGAGTTGTATAAGGTAATTCATTTGTACTCGTTTAACCAACAAGTCCCAATTCGACTTTATAAGGCCCGTTATTTTAGTTATATATTACGTCATATTTATCTTTAATATGTTTACTACATTCAAGTTAAGCTTGAGTTCGTTATCAATTTTAGGCTAGTTTATTTAATGAGCCAAGTTGAGGTTGAACACAATTAAAGCGGACATCAGATGAGTTATATGTTACTCGACTCTACTCGTTTTTACGGTTCCGTCAATTTTTTATTAATGGAGTACTAAAATTGTACAAAAAGTAATTAAAAGATACCAAGATTGGAATGTAACAACTAAATGTAAGAAAACATTATCTTTTCATTTTTGTTTTTGTCCAATATCAATTCAGCTGGTGCACACTGCATGTTTAAAGTTAGAAAGAAAAAAAAAAAGACGAACAAATATATGTTGGATAATAACAGGAAACATTAAGATTTTACTCAAAGAATATTATTATTTACATAAACGCAGACGATACATTTTATTAAAATGTAATTAATATAAATTTTATGTTAAATTGCCGATATTTACAAATTTACATCTAAAATAGATAACACGAAAATGTGACAACCGCAAATATTTTTCTCAAGTTTCATTATATTTATAAAAGTACAATAAAAGGTCACTCATAATTTGTTTTCATCAAACTTCCGCATGTGGGCTATATCTTTTATTCTGAGGCTCTGTTTACCACTAGCTTTTCAGCTAGCTTTCCAACTCCATGAGCTTTTTTTATCATTGACTAATAAAAAACTCGTTACGTGAACGCGCAGCTTCTTTAATCAGCTAGCTAGAAAGCTAATTGGAAAAAGAAGCTAGTCAATGTAGCTTTTTTTTTTAAGAAGGAGCTTCTTATCTTTTTCATTCCGAAAATATCTTTAACCTATATTAACCTAAATTAGAATAAAGAAAATAAAAAACCATCTTTTTGAATTCTCAACTTATATATTATATTGTTGGATCATTTGTTGTACATTTTGTGTATTTTTTTGCAACTAGCATAAGGATTAATGTATCTGCACCTCTTTAAAATGCATGCATGTAGTACACATCAAATACTGATTTTTTTCATTACTAAGTTAAAATGCTCAACGATTATTTCTTTCAACTTCTGATAATTTTGATGATGTTATTAAAGTGGCGATGTAAAGTACATTGAATATATATTATAATTATTGGACAAAATATGATATATTATTATTTAGAAAACTATAGACTAATAATACGATAAGAAAGGTTAAAGACAAGAAAAATAAGAGTAATGTCCTTTTATGTCATTTTATACAAATACTGAAATTTTTTTTAATTTAATTAAACACCTACATTTAAAACTAATTGTTAATTTTCCAAATTCCAAATTAACTTTCAAATTTTCACTAGTTTTCTTTAAACAGAAACGAAGTTCAGATGGAATTTATCATTACATGTTTAATAGTAACAAACATAACATGTTTAATAATACAACGAAATTAATGTACATAGATATGTTAAACGCATGTATAACATCCGATGCTGATCCCTCCCCGATCTTTAGCAAAAGTCATAACCCTATTATAATTACTTTAAGAACCTTAAACACGCACACACTAAAGTTGTACAATCAGTGAAAGCTAGGTCGACCGAACTATATACAGTTGGAGGTATATTAGCTGTTGGAAAAGAACACCACGGTCTCTTATCACTACTACTTTTATCCACCTTTACATTTGTACATCATTTACTTCCAAATAATTATATATATTTCATTGTATATAATTAATCACAGACTGGAATTTCAATTTATTGCATGCCACTCCATCAATAAATCAAAATTCAATAAAAAGAAGGAAAAAAAAAGTTGCAGGGGCACACATGTAACTTGTGTATCTTCCTCCCTGTTCTTGCCCTTTATATAACGACCTGACACTGCATTTATTTCTTTACTACACACAACAAACTCAAGTCTTCAACAAGTCAGTCCTAGCTAGCTAATATATTAATCTCCGACCAGTCACAACAAACTCCTCTTCCGTAAGTACTAATCAAATCCTCAATCGTCACTTTTTTTTTTTTTTTTTTTTTTTAAACGGCAAAAATCTATTCACTGACCATAATTTACAGGTAAGTAACAAGAAGTCAATGATGGAAAGCGCGACGAGTTTGATACGAACAAAATCGGACCAGCTGGTGGAGACCATGGCAGCAGCCTTAGCCGCAATCAGGTCACCAATGTCGTCCGAAGGCCAGGATGGAGGAAGTGGCAGCCTGTCCAGGAAGTCCAGCAGGCAGCAACTGGTTGCGGCATCACCAGGGCGAAGTGGTACCGGGAGAAATACGCACATTCGCAAGTCGAGGAGTGCTCAAATGAAATTTGATGTTGAGGAACTCAATATGAACAGTGGTGCGGCCCTCAGCAGGGCTTCCAGTGCCAGTTTAGGGTTCTCGTTTTCGTTCACTGGGTTTACGGTGCCTCAGGATGAGATTGCTGATTCTAAGCCCTTCAGCGATGATGATGATATTTGTAAGTTCTTCCATCTCTAACTTACAGTTTCGCATACAATTAATTGAAGATCTATTAAAGTCCAATTTACCGGGAAAAAATTATGTTAAAGGTATGTTAAAAATACTCCGTAACATTGTATGAAACCTTAGATTATAAACTGAACTATTTTTGTTTTCATTTACGGCAGAATAATAATGTAATCGAATTGTCGTGAAAACACTCTTGCGGTAACGCGAACACCACATTAATGTTAACGGTTATATTAATGTGGGGTTCGTGTTACGACACGCAAAGTCTCTACAGACAAGTTACGTACCCAAGTTCATGATATTGTTTAATTAAAGGGATATTTAATTTTTCTTTTTTCGAAATAGCATTTCGGCCCCGTAAGTTTCCAAGTAAGCATTTCGCGTTCCTAAATTATGTTCCTGCCTTCGCCCCGGCAGGTTTAATTTTGTCTTCTACAATTTAATTAAACGATAATTGGTAATTTTTAGCAAAATTATAATATAAAACAGTACTTCTTAAATTTTGGTTAAACCTCGGGAGTAATAGTAATTTTGGTCCTAAAAGTAAGAGGCCAGGTTCAGTGAGCTTTATAGTGCACCCATTTTCATGTGCCATGCTTGTAGGAGATACCGGAGCATTTTATACTTTTCCAATTGAGAATTAGTCAATTTTATTTATCAGATAAAGTTTCAACATTTACGTAGAAAAGAGGAACTCTCGTTTTTAGCTTTTCCATTTTCCTATCACACAAAATAATTGAGTTTCAATTTGAAGCCAGTTGTCTCAAGCTCATATCGAAAGTTGATAAATTAAACATAGACAAAAGGTAGTGTAGTCATAGTCACCCATACCAATAGCAACAATAAATATTTACCATTTGTTTAATACCACACGATCGTTCGCCTTATAAGTCGACTCTGATAGAATTCCATTTCATCTACAAGTTCGAACTTGTAGAGAGGTATAAAATCTATTCATTTATATTAATTCTTCAATACTTCCCAGCACTCGTAGACATTTTCAACCTATCCGAGGATGCCATTCTAGTGAAAATTTAATATGTGGAGAATGTCTCCGTGGAGATACGAACCAAGGTGGACGTGAGCCAGATTCTCTGATACCATGATAAATACAATATCCTCTGCAAAATTGAACTTGTAGAGATGTGCGAAATATGTCATTTATATTAATTTTGTTAATAGGTTTAGTTATCAAATTAATAATTTTATTGGTACACAAACATTACTACGGTATTATTTTATGCACCCCTCTAAAAGTTTGAACTTGTATAGATCTGTGAAATCTAATTATTTATATTATTTTTTAATAAAATCTACTAATTTATAAGAAGAAATATCATTTATCAGTCACCCTATTATCTGGATTAAAAAAAAAAAAAAAAGAGTAGAATAGGACAAAGAAAATTCCTAGAAGTCCATGAATTTGAAAAAGAGGGTCAACTAAATGATCTATAAGTCAAGTCAATCTGGTACTGGTTGATAATACCCACCAACCAAAGAACAATTTTAACATTATTGTTGTTTGTAAACTGTCAAGTGAATGAGACTTGAGAGATCCATAGAAATTATACTGTCAGGCTCACGCAACTGTTTCAGCCACTTGTTTAGTTCAGTTTCCACAATTGTAGGATTGTTACAGGGATTTTTGCCCATAATGGGCCCCCTTTTATGTTCCGGATTCAATACTTCCACGGATTGGATCAGATTGGCCTGAATTATCTTGGGCTCCACCCGTTCAATCATACGTCATCCTGTTAGAATATGTTTAGCACAACGACTTGATAGATTGGTTATATGTAGCTGATAAATTAGTTGAAGTTGAAGCTAATAAGGTACATGAATCCTTGAAAGCGAAATATATAAAAACTTTAAGCTACTCTGATGATTAAAATTTCAACTCAGTGGCTTATGAATCACTAGGTAGACATGTACTCAGCAAACTCTCAAGGAACTGTGTCCAATCAAGGTTCGAAATGTGTAGGCTTGTTTGGTGTTGAATATGATCAAACAGCAAGAAAAGATTAGAACTTTAAGGTACTAATGAATAGAACCAAGTATCCAACAAACAAAGCAAAGGACGTTAAGGTACAAATGAATAACAATACCACCAGCAACCCTTTGATACAAAGGTCAAGCAACCTAAAGACCCTTTACTGAATGTTTTGTAACAAGACTGTCACTAGAATAAACAGTATGTACAGTTGACAGTATTTACCAGCTTATAATGCATCAGGCTAAGTTTCCGTTTCATTACTGTACATAATGCGGTATGTGCTTAATGTGTTAGCAGCTGAGGATCTTGAAGCAGGCATGCCAAAGAAGAAACTCCAAACAGAACCTACATTGCCAATTTACCTCAAGGTACCCGAAGTGACTTCGTTCTTTCAGATACATGTTTCATTGAGCTAGACAGATAGCATAAACCTGATGTCAATCCCAGTCCTGTGTTCCATACAAGAACCTTCATTGATTTGATCTGTGTATTTGGACAGGGGAATGGAGTTTATTTCTAGCTAGAGATCACAGCAACTCATCATTAAACATGCATGGATATTCTTGTCAGGTTCCGTCTTGTACAGAATTTCATTTTATGTGGCATTTTTGTACAAGACAGCTCCTTAAAACCACAACTAAACCAAAAGATAGTATCTGTAACATGGTTTTAGTGCTACTGTATGGAACACATCCTGTAAGAGCCATAAGCTAGAAGTGTAACTGTCGAATAACCTGTGTGGCATAATTTCAGCTATTTTTACCTATAGATTCTTGTGTATCCATGACCTTATGCAAAACTTTACTTCAAAATGCAGTTCACTGATGTAACATATAAGGTGGTTCTGAAAGGCATTACCTCAACAGTGGAGAAGGACATTTTGAATGGGATTACCGGGTCTGTTGATCCAGGAGAAGTTTTAGCACTGATGGGACCATCAGGAAGCGGAAAGACTTCCCTACTGAGCCTTCTTGGAGGGAGAGTAAAAGAGACTGCTTCTGGTGGCTCGATTACTTACAACGATCAACCATACTCGAAGTCCCTAAAATCCAGGTAACTATTTTCTTCAAGATGATCAAACCGTAACACTTAAAGTTCTACAATAAAGGTCACATAGCATTGCATAAAGTATAATATTTTGAAGTTGAGTGTCTAGAATTATATGAGCTATAGCACTGACATGGCATGAAACATCTTGCAGGATAGGATTCGTGACACAAGATGACGTTCTATTTCCACACCTTACAGTGAAAGAGACATTAACATATGCAGCTCGCCTGCGACTTCCAAAGACATTAACACATGAGGAAAAGGATCAACGCGCCAATGATGTCATATGCGAGTTAGGACTAGAGAGGTAACTGTTTTCTCATTTTTCCATGCATCAGCAACAATGAGACCAATCTTTTTCGCAAATTTTATAAAATGGAAAAATTATATAACAAGAATGGCTAGTTCTTATGGATTACACTTACCAGGTGCCAGGACACCATGATTGGTGGCTCCTTCGTCCGAGGAGTTTCAGGTGGAGAAAGAAAGCGCGTATGTATTGGGAATGAGATCATAATTAATCCATCACTGTTGTTCCTTGACGAACCAACTTCTGGCCTGGATTCTACCACTGCTTTGAGAATAGTTGATACGTTACATGACATAGCTGAGGCTGGAAAGACGGTGATCACCACAATCCACCAGCCATCAAGCAGACTCTTCCTCAAGTTTGACAAGTTGATCCTTCTTGGCAAAGGGAGCTTGCTTTACTTTGGAAAGGCATCGGAAGCAATGGTTTATTTTTCATCCATAGGATGTTCCCCGCTTATTGCAATGAACCCTGCAGAATTCATGCTTGATCTTGCAAATGGAAATGTCACAGACATTTCAGTCCCATCAGAGTTGGAAGACATGGTGCAAATGGGGAACTCAGAATCAGAAACTAAGAGCGGGAAACCAGCTCCAGCAGTAGTACATGAGGTACATACGCTTCTCGAAAGCTACGGCTTTTTTATGGTATCTTTAAGGTTCTTTTCCTAAAAAGCTTAACAACTCTAGTGATTAACATATTATGGTCTTGGAGCAGTATCTTGTTGAGGCTTATGACACACGAGTTGCTGAAGACGAGAAGAAAAGGCTAAGGATTCCGCTGCAGATTGATGAAGAAATGAAGTCTGAAGTATGCTCAACGAAGAGAGAGTGGGGAGCAAGCTGGTTTGAACAATATCGCATCTTGTTTCGGAGAGGCCTTAAAGAACGGCGTCATGACTACTTTAGCTGGTTGAGGATCACTCAAGTGCTCGCAACTGCAACTATATTGGGAATGCTATGGTGGCAATCTGGCAGTGATGACCCCAAAGAACTAGAAGATCAGGTAAAACTATGAAGTCCAGTGTCACACATTCTTCATCTGAAGTCGTAGTAGCAAGCAATAAACTAACAGAAACAAAAATTCAATAAGTACAAAGAAGGTAACTTAACTTAAGAATACTCCATTGCAGGCAGGGTTACTCTTCTTCATAGCAGTATTCTGGGGTTTCTTTCCAGTCTTCACCGCCATCTTTACGTTTCCCCAAGAGAGAGCTATGCTGAGCAAGGAACGCTCAGCTGATATGTATAGGTTAAGCGCCTATTTTGTGGCTAGAACAACAAGTGATCTACCACTAGACCTGATACTGCCACTACTGTTTCTTCTCGTTGTATATTTCATGGCCGGCTTAAGAATGGAGACCAGTGCCTTTTGCCTCACCGTTGTGACAACTTTTCTCTGCATTATAGCTGCTCAGGTCAGCCCCGTCTCCAATTCCAAATCACCAATAGAAAATTAAGCAAAAATAATTAACACCTCAATATTTGCTGCGTGTGTAAGCAGGGGCTTGGGCTAGCTATAGGTGCAACACTCATGGATCTAAAGAGAGCAACAACTCTAGCCTCCGTCACGGTAATGACATTCATGTTGGCTGGTGGGTTCTTTGTAAAGGTGTGTACATTTTAAACAACTAATGCATATATAGGGAAATATAGACAATGACAATACTAGAATTTATGATAACTTCTTACATGATTTTGCAGAACGTCCCAGTGTTCATATCGTGGCTCCGATATCTCTCCTTTAACTATCACACCTACAAACTTCTCCTGAAAGTGCAGTATCAACATATAAGTCACACGATTAATGGAGTTAGAATAGATGATGGATACAAGGAAGTGGGAGCTCTTACAGCCATGGTATTCGGCTACAGACTCTGGGCATACCTGTCTTTAAGAAGAATGAAACTGGGAGCTTAGGTGTTCAGAAGCTAAGCTGCCCAGAAGCTTATGGCTCCACAAGAACCAGCTTCTGCTACAACTTCCAGCCACGAATAGAGGAGGGTACTAGCGTAACGAGTGCAATAGATCCTGAAACTCTTTTGCCTCTTACAGAGGATATAAACATATAATTTTCCTGAAGATTACTGCAGGCCATTTCAAGTATTTCTGCAAGATATATATATAAAATTCGTGTTTGCAAAAAGTTGCAAAAATTTAGGCCAATACTCTTGTATGATATACTGCAATGTGAATAGTGATCATATATATGATGTATGCGATCAATTAACATAACATATTCACTTCAAATTACATCCAGGTAACATAAACATCAAGTAGCTGCATCGAGATGTTTGGGCATAATTGATAACAAAAATGTGGTTGTTATAGTTCCTCATTCGATTTTGTCACTATTCTATCAGCATAAGTGAAAAGGAATTAAGATTGTTTGATGAAATCTAATTACTCTTCGCATCCATGTCGACAAACATCTTCTACAACAGAGATATGTTGATTTATTGATCAACATAGGACAAAAGGAACGAATACTGCTAGGCATCTTGTATATGGACATTCTCATGCTAGTGTCCTGAACCAACCAAGTATCCCAAGGAGAGCGGTATCAAGAACTGGGTTTTTCTTCTCAAAACCTGCGAAAAATTGCCAAAAGAAGTCATGTCAAGTGAAACATGATGAGAGACTAAATTTGTTCGCCCAAGTCATAGACAACTGATAATATATTATTTTGACCACTTGACATCATTTATCGCGGGCATAAAGCAACACTCTACCAATTCAGCTCATTTTATAGTTTGCTTTTTCATAGTAAACTATAGCAGTTAGTTTACAGAGGATTCAGTTTGCTTTTCTAAACATATCTTTTCAAGCCAACACCATTCAATAAGATTCAGTTTATAATAGAAGTTCTATTATGTGTGTCACAAAGTCATTTCTATTGTGTGTGTTCAGAAATTCATAGGAGTTCTATTATGTGCACCATAGATAACTAAAAGGCCCTGCACATTATAATGTGTGTCCATATTTAAGGGGAGACATTTATGTTGAATGATAAATACTTGAGCAATGTCATCATCAATCATTATGTATCAATGGGGAAAAAAAAAAACAAAGCAAAAAACTAATTCTCCTGATAACTGACAGAAATTTTGATTATTTTCCAAGCAAAATTTTTGCTTTACCCAAGTCAGCTGCCACTCTGTGTGCGCACATAACTCCTGAAAATGCTACAGCAATGACTCCTTGGCCCGGAAAGCAACTATCTCCAACGCAATACAGACCATCTACGGCCTGCACAACATAAGCATAATCATGACTACTTGCACTAGAATTTAAAATGGATAATTGCCTCCGGTAATTGAACTGAAGCAACGCCAACTAAGATTCTAACCAACTCACAGTTGTATTAAACGGCATTGCTAATAAGCCCTTGGGTGTTTTCCGAGGCATTGGACCGTATGTTCCACTATCACGGGCCAGGTACCGCCTATGTGTCTTTGGTGTCCCAACCTGCCATACACATGAAAAGTTCTGAATCCCATATACTGCCACGGCAAGTGTGTCAAAATGTCCATAGGATCATAGCCAATACATAGAAGCTGTACCTAAACTTTGCTCCTAATTTTCCCAAGTTCACAATTAGTAGTAATGTAAATAACCGAAAATGGAAAAACGTGTGAGCTGTGAAACAAAAAGCAATCACAGTATTGTAAAATTTAAGATCAGGGGAAATTGACATGCCTCCTTAAAAACAATAGATGACTGCAGTCCAGGGAATAACTTCTTCTCGAGTCTGCTAATTATCTTTTCTGCAACAAATTCCTTCTTTGCTTCGTATTCTTTACGACCAAGGCCCTATTAGTAAAAAAGGCAATCTTAGAAAACACTGCCAGTAATAAAAAATAAAGTGCTTCACTAGAACAAGATAAATCATACCTCCCAGTCCTCAATGGAAGAAGTCGTGAAAATGTGAAGAATGTGTTTTCCTTCAGGAGCTAATGATGTGTCAAGAACAGTTGGAATGCTCAAGAATATACTTCCATAAGGTTTCTCAAGATTTCTCCAATCATCCTACGAATAAGCTCAAGCGCATAAGAAGTAGAAAACAGATAAAAGGTAGATATGCATCAGAACCTCTGAAATCTTCATGTACCTCAAGGACGAAATGGTGGCAATCTGTATCTGGTGGCAAAGCATCAGCTTTAACACCCAAATGAATAGAAAGGAAAGACGGCGCTTTAACATATGCCTTCTGGAATCTTTTTTCTTCTTCGGGAAGTTCTTCCTTTTTTAAGAGCTTGCCTGTTGGAGCATTTTTCAACATATCAACATCTCTGAGCGAACAATACAATCTAGGGCAAGGAGTTGGAAAAATAAAACCAAATTCATAGATAACGAACCAAAGGTATCCCATCTGGTAGCATTTGAGATTATGGTTTTGGCATAGAATTGCCTTCCATCTGACAGCTTCACCCCTACCTACAGAGAATGTAAATGAGATGTGTGTATTTCCACACTCAATGATCCTAGATAACAAAGTAAAACGTCCCAAACAGACTTAGGTTGTGGCTAGACTCACGGCTTTCCCATTTTCTATGATAATGCTGGTTGCATTCGCTTTGTAGAGTATCTCACTCCCTTGATTAACTAAACCTTTTGCTAATGACTTTGCAATTTCTCCAACTCCACCAACAGGATAGTTGATTCCACCAAAATGTCTATCACATAAAACCTACAGGAAATGTAAAAAAAAAATCAGAAATAGAACAGACATAAAAATAATAGGGAATTTTTTTTTTTTTTTTTTGAAGGGTGGAGATTTACCATGCTTGCATTGATCATAGGTGTTTGCAATGCGTTGACCGTGCTCACTATGAAACACTGAGAATATTCAAACAAATGACTAAGAGATCAAAATGAGGACAGAAAAGAAATGTTTATCTGGTCATTCATCAATTTAAAGCTGCAGTTTGATCCGGGTAATAAAAATCACACCTCAGCATCAATAAAGGACAGCAACTCAGGATCTTTTATATGTTTCCGAGCTATATCACCCGCATTCTGGGGCAGATAGTAGGCTGAGATTGAAAAAGACAACTTGATCAACATTAAGGAAGTACACATATTTATGTAGTTCGTAAAAGAATTTCTTGACAACATTGGCTTCGGAAACAAGCAGTGAGGATAAAGAATTAGAATAATGAGACAGAAATGAATCAATTACCCAGAGTCAAGCATTCAACAGGCTTCTTAAAAAACTGGCCAAAGAGGTAGATTGGCTCCTCCAGGGATTTCAATTCCAATGAGTTCAAGGCATTGAAGATCTGACAACACATCTCCAAGCTATCAATGTGAGTTTAATCCAAGCTACTTGAACAACTAAATGTCAGCAGCAATCACCTTAATGAAAACAAACCTTCCAGCATATGCCGTAAAATTTCAGGATTCCTTCTTTCTCATGAGGAAATTTGCTGACGAGTTCTGAAACGAAATCACTGTATTCTCTATGCACTTGAACAGATAGGCCATTAGGTAGATGAAAATGAACGGTGGTTGGGTCAGGTATCACTTGCATCTTGCACCCCACAGCAGCTAATGCTTGTGTAATCAAATTCAAGTTTCCCTGTTAAATTCCATCAACACACAAGCATAAAGAAAAATACTTGCATTCAAGGAATTACGAATTTATAATCACATCAACAACACAGAAGATCAGAAATTATAACCAACACAAAGTTCACCATAGTGAACATAAACTAGGATAGACAGCTGAACCACCACTTATAGATTGATGTACAACTAAAATTAAGTGGTTGTCAATATTAACAAGTCAAGCCACAAAACCAAGCTCCTGAAATATGTATATATATTCCAGAGTGGTCGTCAAAACTCAAAACCATTATATCCAGAATGCTTGCATAATACAGATTTACGGAAATAAACAGAGAAATTGTTAGTCATCACTAGATGAGATATATTCTTCCAGCTACTTATTCACTTTTGGGCATAGCCAAACTAACTTAGTTCCTCGGAGAAAACCGAATTAACCAAGTATGTACCTCCCTACTCCATTCTTATGAGAACCTAACGTCTGTAGTTAAAGGACCAGAGTACAAAATGTTGCAACGCTGCTACTCTATGAGCATTCAAGAATTTATACTCTTACATGTTGACATTATAGTTTCTCCATATTATTGGATTGCGGCTATTAAATTACTCGGCTTAGGACTATTATCAGCTTTTCTACTTGATGAACCATTCATCCTATACATTTAAACACACCTTATCATTTCTACAGACTGTTTTAGCCATGCCAACACAGCTTATCATTCATCCAATACAATTCAACCACACGAAAAACGAAAACCATTACTAAGACAAGTTACCTTATCACTGAAACCAAACATGACAGAAGAACCAACATCAAATTTAAATCCATCCCTCTCATAAAACCCAGAGCTACCGCCCGGAATAACATACTTCTCCAGAACCAAAACCTTCGCACCTTTCACCGCAAGCTGAGTGCTAGCCACTAATCCTCCAACCCCAGAACCTATAACAATTGCATCATACAAGTCATTATCTTTTGAGCTACTTTCACTCCCCAATGCCTTGTCTGTATCAATCACTGCTTTCAATCCCAAAAGATTGCATCTTTTTCTTTGCTTACTAATCCCAAATTGTAGAGGCTCATGAGAGGTTAGTTTCTGGGACTGGTTTGTGGGTTTTGGGCTGGTAAATAGGGGCTTAGCTTTCCAGTGGTTGATGACTGACTGAGAAGAAGGAATCCCAAGAGTCAAAGTGGTCATCTTTCAAGAATTGTTGATGTTGACGATCAGTTTCTTGAATTTGTCGATAGAGAAGTGAAATTTTGAGGTGAATTTTGGGGGAGATGATGATGCATTAAAGAGGAGAAGAATTGGAATTGGGTGTTTGGTGAGGTATTTGGAGGGAATTGAAAATGGAAGTAATAGCATCATTCTGAATGGTGAGATGATGATTCTTTCCCCTATAACAGACAAAACTTTTCTCTCTCTTCATCTTCTGCTCATTTTCTCTACCTTGCTAGTTTGGTCAATTGAAAATGGATCAATTTAGCAAAACTATCTCAAAAAACTAACTTTAATTGATAATTTAGTTGATTTTTATAAAATTATTTAATAGATCAATTAGATAATAAATTAGTTGATTTGTTAAATATCATATGTAAAAACAAATCAGCTAGCTTATTTTCCTGATAAACTTCTTTGACAAGCTTATCAAATCAACTATCAGCTAGGCGTTCAAGTAACATTTATTATGAAAATAAACTTCTTTGAAATTATATGTACCGCAAAAAAAAATGTATTAATATCGGGGGAAGGGGTTATTCTACCTGTTAAAATTTCTGATGATTTGATTGTTCGTCACTACTTTTATGGATCCTTTCACTCTTTCACAATATGATAACACGGCATATGATTGATTTTCATGTGGAGGTTCGACTACCCTTTCTCATACGAATTTTATTGTCATACGTGCTATAATGTCATTGAATATTAATTAATCTACCCTTACCTATTTTGTATAGGACAAACCTTATGGTACACAATACTATCATGAATAACCACACTACCATCGTCCAAAAAATTGTTAAAACAATCACTCTAATTTTCACGTCCGACCGTTATATATTCTAGTCCATCATATATCACAAATTATGTAGGGGCAAAAATAATAATAATAAAAAAAATAATTATATAACATTATTTATGAAAATGGATAACAAGAGTGGTATGCATGAACAGAAAAGAAAGAAAAGAAGCGCCAATGAAAATGGATCTACTTATCCACCTGAATATTCTTTCTTCCTATTATCTCATTATTTATTTATGGTTACTCTAAATCACACAAAATAAAAGATCATTTCATGTGGATACAGGATACTGCTTGTTCTAGTGGGATTGACATCAGATTTTACAAATATTACATGTGTATTATGCATTATACACAACATATGTCATGTTAATTCCGTATTCGGAAAGACGGTATATTGAAAATACAACTATGCTAAAGATTGTCTATTGAAGAATCGGGATCAAAATAACATGTGCATACATCATATTTAATTTAAAACATCATGTAATTAATAAACATGCATTATTCTCGAAATGTGATGATAATCTCGTATTTCGAGACTAATAGAATCGAAAAGTTTGTAAAAGTAAAGTGAGGAAGAATCCTTCTGTAAAAGTGTAACCCAATCAATTTATCGATCGAATACTACTACTACATGCCAGCAGCACCTTCAACGCTACCAATCTTACGCTTTGCTTCTCCACCTCACTTCCTCTCTCGCTCTTCCACCTCCACCACCACCACAATCGCCGCCTCTATTACGCAGGTAAAACGCCACCGTTTTGCTTTATTCATGATCTATATGCCTGATCGAATGAATATCTGTATCATCGGACCATTTTTTTTGCTTTTATCCTTTCACTTACTCAAACTTTTATTGCTGGACTTGGCTGATCATCTGACAATTTGATGCATTTCTGACGAATTATCTGACTCAACGATTGTAAATGCATTCAATTTCGCATTCATTTGCTTGCTTAGGTTGCTCTCTTCTTCATCTGTGATTTTGTTTACACAATTGCGAAGCTTCACTTTTATGTATTGTCTTCGAACTGATGATGATGATGATGTATCCGAGAATTTAATAGGGGAATCAATTCACGGGTGCATCTGTTAATTTTAATTAGTTATTGGTGAAATGGTCATTGTTGTACATCACCGATTGTAGCTCGATTTGTTGTAGAAGGCATGTTATAAAAACTATGCTAGTTGATTTAGTAGTGAACTGGAAGCTTATTGAGAGTAATTAAGTATAGTTTATAGAATTTTACGTGCAATGATGTGCTGGTCCTGGTTTGACATCCAGGAGTCACTAATGAAGAGTGTGATTGTTTCCGGGGTAATGTTGGTTGTTTTGTGGTATCTATGTGCACTGCATTACATAATACGAGTCGTTATTGAGAATTAATGTGTAGTCAGAAAACTATAATGACATTTAGCTTCAACCTGCAAGCATGCCTGCTTACCTAAGCAGTGCTTGGGATGATGTTTCAGCTCTATCTAAATAAGTGGTTGAGTTGGGAGGGAGTGAGGTGGGGAGGGGTGAATTTCCTTAATTCATACGGCTTCAAGCATTCACCTATGTGGTTGTTATTTATATGCAGAGCGTGGCAATCAATAAATCAACCATGGATCGTCTTACACAAAATGCCCGCTTGATGATTGTTTCTGATCTTGATCACACAATGGTGAGTTTAATGATTATACTTTTGTTCTGTGAACAAGGCCTTTTTAATGACGAGGACCAACGTGCTGCAGGTTGACCACCATGACACTGAGAATCTGTCTCTGCTCAGATTTAATGCATTGTGGGAATCACAATACCGCAGTGATTCCTTGCTTGTGTTCTCAACTGGGAGGTCACCAACACTATACAAGGAGTTGAGAAAAGAGAAGCCCATGTTGACCCCTGACATCACGATCATGTCTGTGGGAACAGAAATAACATATGGTAACTCTATGGTACCCGATAATGGTTGGGTTGAATGTTTAAATCAGAAATGGGACAAGAAAATCGTATCTGAAGAGACAAGCAAGTTTGAAGAACTTACCCTTCAGGTACAGTTATAATTTATAAGATCAGGCTCAGGTTCGGATATAGTCAACTGAAACATCTAAATGCCGGTTCATGTATAAAACTTAGTCCTTGCCTGGAGACAGCAGAAATGTTCTCTCCTTGTTAACTGTGGTCATTGACAAAACCTTTCCTGTGCAGTCAGAGACAGAGCAGCGACCACATAAAGTTAGTTTTTATGTTCAGAAAGACAGAGCCCAGGATGTTATGAAAGCTCTCTCAACGCGATTGGAAAGTCGAGGGGTATGATGTCATTTCTTTCCTGTGCAGTATAGTTGTTTAAAGTTCAATAATTATGTATTGTTTCTGAAGTTCTTCTAGTAGAACCTTCCTTAACTCTGAAATTCCTGCTTTATTTTTTAACTGCTGAAAGCCTGAACATCCCGTTACTTACGGCTCTTCCTCTGAAATGTTTTAGTTGGATGTCAAAATAATATACAGTGGAGGAATGGATCTGGACATTCTGCCACAAGGTGCTGGCAAAGGGCAAGCACTTGGTTATTTGCACAAAAAGTTCATGGCTGACGGAAAATTGCCCGTAAACACACTTGTTTGCGGTGACTCTGGAAATGATGCTGAGCTATTTACTATCCCAGATGTCCATGGTGTCATGGTTAGTGTTTCATCAATGTTCTTCGTAAAGTTCCATTTTTTTGCATGTACTTTCTTTTTATGGGATTCATTAATTGTGTGCTGTAATCTCGTGGAGCTTCTAAATAGTTATGTAATTTTCACAGGTAAGTAATGCTCAAGAAGAATTGTTGCAGTGGCATGCTGCAAATGCAAAAGATAATCTGAAAATAATTCATGCCAAAGAGAGATGTGCTGCCGGTATTATAGAAGCCATTGGCCACTTTAAACTGGGACCGAGTATATCTCCCAGAGATGTCACTGATTTATCCGACTCTAAGCTGGACAAATTTGATCCGGCTTACGAAGTGGTGAAATTTTACTTGTTCTACGAGAGATGGAGAAGGGCTGAAGTTGAAAACTCGGAGCTTTATATGGCAAATCTGAAAGCAGTTTGTGTATGTTGCATTTAGCTCTTCAGTATGAATTATGTGTATCGAGAATGCACCAGGCATGGCTGGATGGTGCATACATAAATGCATGATCCTTAGTGAAGTATAATTGTAAGACATCACTTCTCTCATTTAATATTGCAGTGTCCATCTGGAATTTTAGTTTATCCATCTGGAGTTGAGAAGCCACTTCCTGACTGTGTGAGCTCACTGAGAACATGTTACGGTGACAAACAAGGTAAACAGTTCAGGGTCTGGGTAGATCAGGTGCTACCTCTGCAGGTTGGTTCAGACTCATGGCTAGTGAAATTCAAGAAATGGGAACAATCTGGTGAGTATGTGTTCCAGTTTATTTCTTGCACATGCTCGTGGCACGCACAAATCCTTGCTCTTACTTCATGATTATTTGTCACCATTTAAGCTTGATTGTCATCAAAATACTTTGGCATATCCTTGAAACCACACGAACTTGTGTGTACTTGAAAAGTTGTAATTGGAATCAGAGACCATCCATCCCTACCACCCTTGCTAGACATTAAGTCTGATGCTCTAACCGGAAATTCTCCATTCCACCAAAATGTTATACTACTACGATTCTTTTTGTTTCACCTTTTCTACCAGGAAACTGTTATGTTATCTAATTCTACCCTCTTTTAAGTCCCTATTCGAGGAATTTATTAAAGAAAGAAAAAGCTGATGTCAGAGAGAAACATTTTTACCACATAAATCTGCAACCAGTCGCCATTTATTCAGAATCAATGTTATCTGGATTGTGTGGATACAGATTGTTATGCAACAACATGAGATGTCTTTACTTTCTGAAGTAAATGTCTTTCTTGTACAGGTGAAGAGCGTCAATGCTGTGTAACAACTGTTTTATTGAGCTCAAAGGTGCGTAGCAATCTTTTCCAGCAAGTTCATTTTTCTTTGCCAAGTTTTAGGCAAAAGATTCGTGTCGTCTCGTGTTTGTAATCCTTTTGCATTTTGGTCCCAGGATGTGAGTGTTGCAGAAGGACTCACTTGGATGCACGTGCATCAAACATGGCTGGATGGTGCTGGGGCAAACAGTTCAACTTGGCTGTTTTAGATCCTAATTCCACGATGGCATCATCTCATTATGCCCCTGCCAAAAATAATTGGAATTCTGCATTATAGCCTCTCTGTTTATTTTTCTCCTGTATTGTTAATAAATCACACAAGCAATGTCTGACCATATGGATACATTCAGCTACATGTATACCTTTTGATTTACAAAATTACGACATCTGTATCTTTGGATCAATACTTATTTCTTTGCAGAGAAGACCAATACTTATTTCCTTGTTTAATTCAGTATACTATACACTATACAGTTAACGCAACAGTAGGATTTTGATATCAACGTTGTTAACTTGTTGGTGCCATAGATAATAAAGACTGAAATGAACTCAACTCAACAAATCAAAACATTGAAGAAAAGGAACTCAATTAACAAATCAAATACAGGAAAGAAGATTCAACAAATTAAATACAGGGAAGGAAATAATGAAACTCAATAAGGAAAAGGGTGGGGGAATAGTAATTTAAAAAGTTCAAAAAATATTTTTAAAAAGTACAAAAGTTAGGGCCCAACCGGGTTCGAACCGGTGACCTATTGATCTGCAGTCAATTGCTCTACCACTGAGCTATAGACCCAACTTGTGTTTGAATTTATCAAAAACGCTTATAACAGTAACTCATGGAAGTTTTCAGTAGCAACTTTTGTCGTGCAGTTTTTCAAATATCCTTTTTATTCTTACATGTTCATCAAAATTAGGTGTAACGTAAAAGCAACTTAATTACTACCGAAATTCACATATCATGACGTAGTTTGACGTACATGAATTTGCACTTAAGAGTATAGGAGTAAATTTGGCTGTGTTATTGATCACATGAATTTTGAAGCTAAACTGGTAATAAAAATCAACATAAATAAGATTTCAGAATCATTCGAATCGTCCAAAAAAATATGTGGTAAGATAAATCATATCTCGCATTAGTCGGCAATGGATATGTGATTCCAGAGAATTTGGAAGGTGGGGAATATTGTATTGGTGGAAAATGACGTATCATATTATATTATATGTGACAACTGAATGGATCCACTCATTAGATGTAAACTCTGTACGAGTATAAACTTATGCAATTAAGTGTTTGCTACTTCAAACTTCAAATGATATAATATAAAAAGATTTTTCCGATATATTGTATTGTATATTCGATATTCGAACTTTATAACATTGTTTAACAATAAATATTATACGATTACTATTCAGTATATGTGGTTGTTGAAACAAACGTACAACGGTTGTTATTAAAATGTATGATTGATTTGATATAGACGATTGTGAAATAAAACGTGCAATGCTTGATTTGTGTAAATGTTTCACCATTTTAACCTTTACTATGTAGATGTATTTTAAAAAATGGAGGAGACAATTAGGGATGGAACTAGTTTTGGAAAAATGGAAAGAATTTGGAGAAAATTCGGATTGCTTCATCTTTACTCTCTTGTAGATACGCAACGACGACTTTAATAAAGTGATTTAAGTAATCAGATATTTACAAAATCCACCATCCAAGATGACCACTTTGTATATTCATACTCACTGTTTAAACAATTACAAAACCCTCCCTTACGTTTTCAAATTAATTACATGTAAACCCAAAAAGTCAAATATTCCCTATTTTTATTTTATTTTACCATTATCTTTATTTTCCTTTTATGTTTTATAATTTCTTTTTAATCATTCAAATTAATTATTTCTCTAATTCACATTTTAAACCCTCAATTTTTCTTCTTCTCTAAAATTTCTCCTTGTTCTCCAAACCACCTCACTTCTAATTCCACCACCCTCACCTCCAAGGGCTCCACCCTTCTTTCACCACCACCACGAACAACCACCATGGAATCTTCACCTCCAGTTGTCCCCCACCAATTTGAGCTTTCATGGAAGCCCAATTCGAGCTTCCTACACCTTCTTCTATTTTTTTTTTAATTTCTTAAAAATGGAAGCTCTTCCATGGAACGGAGCTTCCATGGAAGACGGAAGTTCTGGCCGGAGCTCCGGTCAACTTTTTTTCTTCCTAAATAATTAAACTGGGGGTTTGTTGAATTTTCGAATTATTTGAGGGTTGATTTCAAATATGTTATTGGATGATAATATGAGTAAAATTTGAAATTTGGTATATTTTGTATAATTTCAAACATAAGGGACCCTACTGTAATAAAACATACAATTATAATTTTATTTTTCCATTAAGTTTTATTTTACTATTTATTTTATCTTTTCTTTTTTCTGAAAAATGAATCTTTAATCTTGGTCAACGATTTTGGGTGTGGATGTAATTGTTCAAACAGCGGGTATGAATCTGTAATTGGACAATCTTACATAGGGTCTATATGTAAATGACCCTTTAAGTAATTTATTCCTTTTAGTATTTTTTTAATTTAGTATTTATATATTCTGCTACTATATCTTAACGCCCCAAAGTTTTAAGTCAAGTCCAAACAGATTAAAGGGATCGAGAACGCTACTTATACCAACAACAAGACATTTCTTTTCTAACCCATCTATAACTACAGAGTTAAGCGTGGTCTTCTTGGGATGAGTGTCCATTGAAGTCTTAGGTTCCTGTCATGAGGACAAAATGCACAGGAAAGGATATGTGCAGACAGTGACCAAAGATATCACCCTAGAATCTACCCACGAAGAATCGCGATTACCATAAGATCGGGACTGGGCCCATTAGTGTTTCGGGTGGTTAGAATATCTATCTATCCCCACTCACAAGTCACGATCCTTCCTTCATATAAAATTGGAGCTTCCATCTGATGAAATCAACATCTCCAGATTCCTACCCACTCGCATTCACACTGACTCCTCCACTGAAATCATAATCGGAAACAAACAAACAAACAATAACTTGTTATCCAATCCAAAGTCCAAAGCAATAATCCGGCCGGTTAAGAAAAAGACAGGATCGATCTGAAGAAGAAGAAGGATGGGTGTTCGATTGGTGTACGGAGTGGTGTTTCTGTCATTCTCAACAACCTGCTTTCTCTGCCTCTACCTTCTCCTCCAGCCGATCTTCTACTTCACCTCTTCCTGAGCGAACGAACATCATCATGTTGATTGTTTCCGATGATCGCTCAGAATCAGATCGACGACCGGGTAATTTTGCTTTATTTTCGGATCCGCCCTAGCTAGCTCCTTTACTATAGCACTAGATTTACTAGCCTAGCCATCATCCAATCTCTGTCCAGATCTCGTCATTTTCTCCTCATCATCTTAATTTTGTTCAATTTCATTTCTGTACCAGTAATAGGAGATTAGGATTATTATTATTAATCAATCGTCCAGTGCAGTGACTCAGTCTGTCTGTCTGTATTGAATTAATTGCTCTTTCTTTTTCATGTAACGCCAACTTTTGACCGATCGATCCAATCCATCGATTGTGGATTTATTTATACTACACACACGTCTACAATTACTTTCGGCTTTCATATACTTCTCCCTTTTCAAATCTTCTTGTCTCCTCTCCTCTGCTTTTCTCACTTTTATTGAATTTATTGCTTGGCGTGCTCACTGGATCAATGTTATGTTCCCTTCTTTATGGAAGCACTCGAGTTTATGAATCTCTCATACTTTCATAAATACTCCGTCTCTCACATTCAATTCACTTTATTCGATTCTTTTTTAGTTTTGCGAATTCTGCTTTCATTGGTGTAGTGCTATACTAAATAGATAGGCTTTTGCCCTTTCTCTTCGTTTGAATAAAATAACTAAGCATAATTTAAATTAATGAGTTTTCAAATAAAAATAACGTAGTTTTAGTCATGAAAGATATGTATGACAATCTTTTATTTCTTCAATCGAAGATAAATGTGTTGAGAAACGAAAAAGTTTCTTCGGGATGGTAGTAAGGCGTTTTTTTACTTTTGGGATGAGAATAAAATATGTATAATGTACGTTTCACAAAACAAGTCGATAATGTGAGTGATGGTTTGTTAGATCATGGTTTTATCCAGTGTGGACCAACTGTTACAATGAGAGTGTGAATACCACTGAGATAAGATCGTAGTTGAATGTTTCATGCTTGTGATCTGATAATGTGAGTTGTAGCTAATCTCACTCTTATATGACAAGTATATTATCGGCATCCTTTCAACATAAATAACATTATTATATAAATTTGTGGTCTCAAAATTTGGGAGGCTCATTTTATACCACCACTAAACCTTCATCTCACCTTATTTCACCGTGTCCAATAATACATGTAACCCTCTCTCCTTTCTTATTATACCGATGAAACATACCAAATAAGTAATGATCCTCCAAATTTTCAGGAGCAGAATATACACAGCCAAAAATAGAAACAAAAAAATACCAAAACCTATATAAACTGCAGAACTTCTGCGGAGAAGATGAAGAAAGTCATGTGCCAGACTACATAGCCCATGGCATTTGACAGAAAATAATTTATTTAAAAAAAGACAAAGAGACCAACTACCATATCCATTTGTTTAATTAACCAACCAACCAAATGAACCTTCATCGCCTGTTACGTTGATATTCCCACCAAATGCAACCTAATTGTCTTGTCCTTGACACAATTCTTAAAATCCAAAAATGGGGGTTTCTTTAGTTTTATGTCCCAATCATATAACCAGCCTCTGATCATCATACATAAACAAGATTTACAGAAACAGAATCAATTTACAAGGAAAAGAAATATGGATAACTCGATGAACAACGGTGTGATGGCAGTTTTCGCGGTTTCAGGCAGCGTTGTTTTCCTTGCCATGCAAGCTCATAAGCGCCTACTCTCCAATTTCATGAAGGAAATGGAATCTCATTTGCTGATCAAACATCCAACAGGTTGGTCTTCTTTATTTTCTTCTTCCTCTAATGATTCATTTTGTTAGTCAAGTTTTTGTTAACGAGGTGCTAGTACGTGCAAGGGTGAGGGGACTCTACCTGATGGGGGGCAAGAGCCCCTCTCTCAGGGCCTAAGTTGTCCCAGGTTCACAACGAAAACATTTGGAAAAAACAAAGTAAAAGAATGAAATTTGCTAGAAAAATGCGCATACTCTCTCCGTCCTATGTCACGTTGTTTTGTGCCTCCCCCAACCCGAATCAAAGGTTCTAGTCTCACACTTAATTACGCGTTACACTTTTCATGATATGTAATATGATGATTTGAAGGAGAAATAATGAAAAATGAGAGGCAAAGAAAGGTGAGATTTGCTGACGACGTGGCGGGGGAGCTGGTGGTAGCAAAGGAATGTTGCGGCAAACACAAGGACATTAAGGAGGAAAATCTTGAAGGCGTGCCTAAGAATTGGCTGGTTATGTATGAAGGGATTTTGCAATCTAGAAACCTTAGGGGGTCTCAATATTTCTAATATTTGTTTTTTTTTTAATACATGCATGTTTATGATGTGTATTGTGTACTCCGATGTTTACATCTTTAGTTTTCGGGATTTTGTTCAATTTTACGTGAGGCTTTTTCAATTTTAATTAGATTTTTGAGCATGTATCATATAATGTAGATGGAGGAATTAAGATTGTCTCTGAATTTTGGTATGTATTATAGACTGCTAGACAGAAGATAAAATTTTGGAATCATCAGATGAATAAAAGTAATGTTAATTAGTTGAAAGGTTTGCTATTTTTCAAATGAGAATTAGATTTTCGGATACTTTAAAAAGGACAATATTGGAAGTATTTTCTATGACTCGGTTGGTTAAAAGTTAAAACGAACGAGAGTGAACTACAATTCAAATTGTTGGGACTATGTTTCCACAAGTTCTAACATGCATGGTGTATGCGTTTTTCAACCCGACCCGACCCGTCACAAATTAAAACAATTCATTATCGTTGTTTTTAACCAACCATTGCCAACCCTGCACAAACGACCGTTGAAACATAATTTATTTAACAACATAATATGCATAGTTTTGAAATATATAGTTGCGGAAGCCGTGAATGAATTAATGTGTGTATATATATATATTGTTGTGTAGATTACATCAATTTGATGTGGTATTTATAGAAGAACTACAGGCATGTGCAATTGCTATCCTACGCTGCTAACTAACTAACAAACTAACTGTAAATTGAGGGGAAGTAACAGACTAATTAACTCTCAATTCACTCCAAACTGTTCCAGTTCACTTCGCAATGCTGCTTCAATGCACAACAGGGAGACTTGATCATCTGGAACCTTCCTCTTTGCATTGCATTCTTTCTTTCCTTGCTCTTTGCACATATTCTATGTATCTTACCGATATTCAAGAGCGTATTGAAGAAAATTGTAAGACGGTATGTTCCTTTAATTTAAATTTAATTAGGATAAAGTTTAAGAAAATCATACAAATTCCAAGTCCACTAAATGCATCCTATGTCTACATATAAAATTATTATTAAAAAAAATGATGGGATATCATATCATAGACCCAATAATAATAAGCTTGAACCCCAGCTAATAAGTGGACCGGGTCGAGCCCATTAGAAATTTAGAAGTAGTAGATATGTCTTTTGGTGACTCAAGACGTAGCGCTCTGATTTTTAAAAAACGAATTATGAAAAATATTATTTACGCTAGTTTGTGAGCTTGTAAATTCGTCTAAACTCACTTGTAAAAATATAAAAACGTAGTTCGACGCTTTGTGCGTCCTTATATTTACATGGAACTTCTTGATTATAATTCGTGAACTTGGAACTTCTTGATTATAATTCGTGAACTAGTAAAATAATGCAGCGGAACTTTAAATCGTAAAAGCTTTGATACAAAACTCTAAATACATGAAACTGAAAACTGTAAAGATGCTCTTGGTAGTGATCACTGCTCCGGCAACGCTCCACTCCAAAGCTCGATTTCAAACCTAAAATTGATATTTAGAAAGGGGTCAGCCGTGACCACTGGCTGAACAAGCTACATGCACGTGCCATGACCTAGAGTTCTATCTTCATGTCTTTTAAATCTTTTAGTCTTGCTTAATGCAATGCAACCCTATAACCTGACTTGACCTGACACTTAACACTTGCACTTGTTCTTCTTGAAAACTTTTAACTTGACACGCCTTAAAAACATAACATGATCGCGAGCTCACTTGGCATCGTAGGCTCCTATCCTGGCCCATGATGGCTATCTGCCAGCCTCATGTCACTTTCGTGGACCTATCCATTGAATAAATAAAAACTGATGGCCTCAGGACCTTGGTCCCTATCTGCTGAACATGAACTAATAACTGCACCACAAATACCAGGATATTTCCCTACGAGCTCATTTACTTATCTTTAACTTTAAAACTTACTTTACATTAAACATCTAACATCTTGTTAAAGTTAATGCATGCTTGTAGACTTTAACTTATGAATGTATGGGCTAATGTATGTGAATAAACAATATCGAAATTAAGCATGATATCTTCTATATAAACAGACAAGTGCAGGAGTAAAATTTCAACCAACTAATCAAGAAAGCTAGGTACAGAGTCATAACTAAACTGATAAAACACCTACAAACCTGAAAGGAGAACAATAATGGATTAACTAGTAACAACGCATGAGATCACTCACAAGTGGACAAGATTATTGAATAATCTCACTTATTTCAAGTAAATCATGGCATGAAATTTAAACAGAATATACTTTACTATTAACTGGAGGAAGAAATTCAAAGTCCACTACAAATGTCATGTTCTACTCACCAATAATTAGTTCTGCTAATTAACCAATTACAGGAACAAAACTAACATATGTGTCATGATGGAAGAATTCAGTTTCTTGGCCTGTAGATAAATTAATCAAACTCACGGTAAAGTTCTCACATGCCGATCCATCATATATAAACTAACACAGTAACATGAATCAAATGCAGTACTGAATTACCCGTTCATATCTATTCACAAGAAACCGGATCAAATATCATAAATTATTCTTGATCATCAACAACGTAACTAAAGAATTTGCATCAATTTCATATCATAATATAGATAACAATCAATCACGCAAGATTAACATCAAACATATATATATTTGTGCATGCAAGTCTTAGAGGAACTTGACTTGAGATTAAACCACGCAAAACCCTACACAACCACAAAAAGTCGTCTTCTTCCAAGCCCATAAATTGGATCAGCAGCTTGGTTTAACAACATCAACAAGTCCGCCATTGGATAGTCTTGGCATCGAGTGATGGAGAGGCCGAATGTCGAAGTAGGTAGTACATGGTGATGAAAAAGCCATAGTGGAGAGTTGGGTAACCAAAGGAACGTCAATGAGCTTGAAAGTCATTTTAAACATATGTGGTTAGATTTGAAGGGTATTTGTAACTGAATACTGGACTTAATGATAGCTTTAATTTTTGTTTAATGGAGCTGAAAGGCAATTGGATTGGGCTGGCTAACGATGGGTTCTGGGTTGGGTCAATGATATCGTTTTACGACCTCCGTTCTCTAGCTCGATTCGTTCTAAAACGCTTAAATTCGAAATATGAATTTTTTGACTGTTACACAAGTCGTACACATCCACATGCTTAACCTCTTTCCCGAATAAGTCGTGATATGACCTTTTTCCCGAATTTGACTCACCTAAAACAAACACACGTCAGCCTAACCTCTTTTAAAATATAATAAAATCAATTAACAAAAATTCAAAATTAATTATGCTTATTTGTTTTCTTTCACACCGCATGCTTAAACTTGACACGTCTGGGCCCTGCTTATTAAGCACCACCTGTCCAGTGCCTGAATTTATTCATGTCCACTACTTTCTTTCATAATGAAAGAGAAGGCACCCCAATAATTATTTTCAATTATGTGATGGGATTATGTTGAGTATAAATTAATTCCTCCGTCCCGGAACCAGTTTTACACTTTGACTTTTTGCGGTCAAACTTTTTCAACTTTTACTACGAATTAATCTTAAACTGCAAATGTAAAATGTTCAATTTTTTTATATAATGAAAATTTAATCCCTGAAGTTTCATTATATAAAAAAAATTGAACATTTTACTTTTGTGGTTTAAGATTAATTTATAGTCAAAGTTGAAAAAGTTTCACGGCAAAAGTTAAAGTGGAAAAACTTGTTTCGGGGTGGAGGAAGTAAGAATTAGTTGTCCCTTAGCCGCCTATTGGATACGAGAGATTTAAGATGAACTGCTCAAATTGAGTCTATTCCATCGGTGTTTGGCATAACTCAGAATATGTATCGGTGCGAGTCTGCAACCTAATACAAAGTTTCATGAGAGACGATCTCTAGATAATTTATCTAGAAATCAACTATGTTATTAATAAAACTTATTTATGTTATCAATCAAAACGTCTATGTTGTTAACAAAATAAATCTTGTTGTAATATGAAAAAATACCAATGTTGAGAATATAAGTGTTTTGATAACAAACATCCATGATTCTCCTAGGCAGGTCTTACATGAACTATTAGTGATTCTCCCATCCCACCTATATTGGACACGTGTCATTTATAGGATATAATTCCGGTTTTAATGGAGATTGAACCCTGGGCATTCTAGTGCACCTAGGATCTCGCACTTGTTATTCGCTGATGATACTCTCATTTTTTGTGATGCTTCTATTGATTCTGCTAGGGAGGTTAGTGACATTTTGCATAAGTACAGTTTGGCCTCAGGACAAGTGATTAATTTAGATAAGTCTAAGGTAGTATTCAACCGGAATGCTAGGCAGGATTGTATTGATGCAGTTCGAAGTGTGTTGCCAGTGGAAATTGTTGAGAAACATGAGAAATATCTGGGCTTACCGACGGAGTTGGGGAAATCTAAGAAGGAAGTTTTTAGTTGGCTTAGGGAGAGATTATGGTCGAAGGCTAATGGGTTTGGAGAGAAGCATTTGTCTCAAGCGGGTAAGGAGATAATGATCTCTGTTCTTTTCAACTGAAAACTCATTCGATTCGATTCGATTCGATTCCATTGATTCGATTCGATTCGATTCCATTGATTCGATTCGATTCGATTTCGTCTTGATTCATTTCGTCTTGATTCGATTCGATTCATTAAATTCATATTATTATTATTATTATTGTTGTTGTTGTTGTTAATAATAATAATAATAATAATATTATTATTATTATTTTATCATTTATTTACACACCCTTTTATGCGAGGAAAATAAGAAAATTTATCCAATTGAGTTATTTTCAACTTTTTCCTTTCTTTCTTTTAATACGACTTTTAGTAGATCAATGAAATAAAGAGTAGTTACAATTTGAACTAACAAAAAATCTACATGTTCAAAAATTCCAAAACAAGTTAAACCAAACCAAAAATCGGACCAAACTTTATAAAAATAATATTATATATCACAAATATTGAAAAATGGCATTTATTCCTCTATATTATCTTCCTCGGGCTCTATATTATCTTCCTCGGGCTCTATATTGCCTGGAATAGAGCGCCAAATTCTCAATGTCATCTCCTTGCGCACCCTGTTCATCGTTTCTTTCCTTGTCGGGTTCAATAAATCATTATCCACTCCACCTTGGACATTGATATCATGTTGCAAAACTGGTATTTCAAGTTTACACATGCGCATAAAATTATGCAGAGTGAAGGTAGCAACAATCACGTATATTTGATATGTGTCTTCCATTTGAGGCATCGTATAAAGTACCTTCTACGCGGTTGGTTTTAAAGTTTGTTATACAATAATAAATAAAAATGTAAAATGACAGAAAAAAGAGTAGGAAGAATGTGAGAAAGATGACAAAAATAATATATTTTTTAATTGTGATTATATATACCATCATATAATTGTTATTATTATTACACAATAATTTCTTGATTCGATTCGATTCGATTAGTTTGATTTGATTCAGTTGATTCGATTCCATTCGATTCGATTCGATTCGATTCAGTTCCATTGATTCGATTCGATAAATTTCATTTGAAAAGAAACGAGCTAAATCTCTGTTCTTTTCAAATAAATTCTTCGAATCTAACTAACGAAATGGCCAACGAATCAAGAAATTACATTTGTCCCATTTTTTAATAATAATGAATACTACATCCGGTCCATTAATAAATTCGTAAGGAGACTTTTTTCTGGACGTTGACTGTAATTACTTGCAAATTACACGACAAAAGTATATAATAAAATTATATTATAAAAATAAATTAAGTATATTTGACTAAAATAACTTTGTTTTATACTTTTTTTGTGCGTAATTTGCAAGTAATTTACGATTTAAGTTCGAGAAAAAAAATTCTCCTTAGAAAAATCGATTGTTAGTGTAATATAGCGTCCGAGGAAGATAACATGGAAACTAATACGGATGAATAAATGCCATTTCTCAACATTTGTGATAATGTCGTTTTGGTTCAACTTGTTTTGGAGTTTTTGGGAGTCATTTGAAAGACTTGTAGAGTTTGGTTTGACTTTAGTTTGGTATAACTTGTTTTTTATTTATTAAGTTTGAGAAAAAACTCAACGTATGCTTCTTAGTTTACTTCTATTGTTCTAATATCTTCCAATAAAAGAACATGTCGATTTTTTGTTAGAGATGTACGTACAAAGTATGTGAACCAGTTTGAATGGTACTCTCAGGTTCCTGTAGTTTCTTATCTTAACTCAACTTTTACGGTAGAAAAGAAGGGTAATTCGAATCGTAACTATACTTTTTATTTCATTGATCTACTAAAAGTCGTGTTAAAAAGAAAGAAAGAAAAAGGTTGAAAATATCTCAATTGGATAAATTTTCTTATTTTCCTCGTACAAAAGATGGGTTGTGTAAATAAATGATAAAATATTATTATTATTAATAATAATAATATGAATTTAATGAACTTAAGAGAGCTGAACTGAAGACGAGCTAAACTGAACTGAACTGAATGGAACTGAACTGAATGAGTTTTCAGTTGAAAAGAACAGAGCCTAAATCTGTTTTACAAGCAATACCTACTTATGTGATGGGATGTTTTAAATTACCCGAGTATCTGCTTCATGAACTTGAGAGTCTCATTTCCAATTTTTGGTGGGGGAGTGGTGAGAAGAAGAAAATACATTGGGTGAAGTGGAAGACTTTATGTGAGAGTAAGAGAGATGGGGGCATGGGTTTTCGGGATCTTAGCTCTTTTAACCGTGCCATGCTTGGTAAACAAGTTTGGCGAATTATCCATCACCCAAATTCCCTTCTTAGTCGCATTTTCAAAGCCAAATATTTTCCACATTGTGATGTTTTAGACTCGACTATTAATCCCAACGCTTCTTATACTTGGAAGAGCATCCATAGCTCTATTCCTTTGATTAAAAGTGGGGTTCATTGGAGAGTTGGTAATGGGGAGAGGATTGATGTTTGGAGTGATAATTGGATCCCTAGGAAGCAGAACCGTACCCCTTATACCCCGGATTTGCATCAGTTGGGACCTATAGCTGTGTCTAATTTTGTGAATGAGATGGTTGGGACTTGGGACCTAGGGTCTTGTTTTTGGGAGGAGGATATAATTGATATTCTGAGGATACCTACAGGAGGTCATGGAGGTGATATTAGGCGGTGATTCGGTACTAGGCATGGACATTACACAGTTAAGTCCGGGTACTTTGAGGCTAGGACATTAAAGAAGCAGCTGCAGCGTCCTACTATTGCGTCAACTTCAGGTGTTCAGGAGAAAAATTGGGACTTTATTTGGTCAATTAGTACACCAAATAAAGTCAAGGTTTTCTTGTGGAAATTACTACGAAATGGGCTGCCTGTAGCTGTCAATTTATTACGCAGAAATATTCTTGTTGATGCTATTTGTCCTGTGTGTTTAGAATGTGCTGAATCAATTATACATCTCTTTAAGCATTGCTCGTTTGCTAGATTGATTTGGGCCATTTCGGGTATTCCTTCGGATGTTTGTTGTGCTGAGACTAATGATGTTTGGGACTGGTTCTTATTGGCTAAACTGGTGCTGTCTAGGCCCCAGTTTGATCTCTTTGTCTGCATCAATTGGTGTTTATGGTATTATCGCAATCAAACGGTACATGGTGGAGTACGAGCTGAACCGCAGGATCTTGTGACTTTTGCAAGAGAGTATCTTCATAGTTTTTTAGAGGCACGACAACTATTCCATATTCCTAGACCGCCTGATTTGGTGACGCAGTGGATACCCCCATCAGGTTCGGCGATTAAGGTTAATGCCGATGCTTCCTATTCCAGTCGAACTCATGTAGCGGGTCTTGGTGTTGTGGCAAGAAATGCAGCCGGGTCTGTTGTGGCATGGAGACAAAGGCGTCTTGAATCCGTTTTGTGTGCAGAAACAGCCGAGATTCTTGCTGCTGCTTGTGGCATGGAGTTAGCGATCCAGTTTGGTTGGCAAGAGGTAATATTGGAGAGTGACTGTAGCTCTGTTATTCACGCCTTGAACTCTTCTGATTGCTGTTTGTTGGCTGGAGGACAATTCATAGAATCCATTAAAGTTGCTTCTAGTTTTTTAATTAATGTTTCTTTTGTTCATGTTTTGAGAGATGGAAATTATGTAGCCCATCAATTAGCAGCTTGTGTGCTAGAGGATAATGATGGTGTATGCGAAGTTCCATGCTAGTTTTCTGATAACATTTGTATTTCTTTCTTTACTGATTTGATAATGAAATCTGTTCCCCTCAAAAAAAAAAAAAAAAAAAAAACCCGGGGGCATTCTTTACAAATAGTACTAGGTAATAGTGCATGTCGGTGGTTAGTTGAAAAAATTTATGCAAAAGAAAGCCATTTATTTTTTTTATTTATTTATTTTTTTTTTTTTTAAGAAATGTTCGAATTAGATATCCAAAGAAAAAGGAGCTAGTAGCTTAGTTACATCAAGAAAGCAAAAGAAACACCCAGCTTACAGAACAGTAAAAGCAACTACAGAAACTGAAAACCAAAACCAAGCTAAGGAGGTTCTCTGTAGTCAAATGGCAGAGATAAATAGCCATACGAATCTGCAGCAAAGTTATGGCAAAGTTGATGGGCCAGCCCATTTGCTTCTCTTCTGATATGTTGGACTCTTATATCTGAAAAATTGGCTAATAATTCATGAAGACTGTTGTAAACTGCACCAGTAGTAGATAAAGATCGGCTACTATGTTGCAAACCCTTAATTACCAGAGCAGCATCACCTTCCAAAACCACTCGCTGAAAACCTAATTGTTGAGCTAATAAGATGCTCAGGCGAACCGCCAAGGCTTCAGCTGATTCCACCTTCATATGCGCAACAATTTTGTTTCTACTCCAAGCCAAGACTAGACCTGTATGGTCCCGAATAACATCCGCAATACCTCCCCTCGCATCATGTTTCAGAACAGTAGCATCAAAGTTTACTTTGTACCACCCCATCTCCGGAGAAGTCTACGGAAGGCCATTTAGTTTCGCTAGGTATTTTTCTAATGATTCATAGATAAAATTGGCCTTTGACTAAATTTTTTTCCTATAAATATGCTTAATTTACTCTTTCTCAGGTAAATTATTTTATTACATCATAAATACATCTTATGAAGTGCTCGTGAGAGACGGTCTCTACATAAGTTTTCGAACTAAGTTTTCAAGATTGAATAATCTCATTGTTATAGTTGGTTCACAAAGTTTCATGAGAGACGGTCTCTAGATAAGTTATCTAGAGACGGCATATGATTTCAATAAAACTATCCATGTTATTAGTCAAAACGTATATGTTATTAATGAAATAAGTCATGTTGTAATATAAAAAAAAAAACAATGTTGAGAACATAGGTGTTTTGTTTAATAATATCGATGATTTTCTTGACAATATAAGTCCGTCTTTAGATAAATTATCTAGAGATCGTCTCTCAGGAGACTTAGGCTTTGTTCTTTTAAATTAAATTCTTGGAATCGAATCGAATTGAATCGAATCGAATCAAAGCAATGGAAACGAATCAAATTGAAACGAACTGAAGAAATTACATTTGTCCCATTTTTTAATAATAATGAATACTACATCCGGTCCATTAATAAATTCGTAAGGAGACTTTTTTCTGGACGTTGACTGTAATTACTTGCAAATTACACGACAAAAGTATATAATAAAATTATATTATAAAAATAAATTAAGTATATTTGACTAACATAACTTTGTTTTATACATTTTTTGTGCGTAATTTGCAAGTAATTTACGATTTAAGTTCGAGAAAAAAATTCTCCTTAGAAAAATCGATTGTTAGTGTAATATAGCGTCCGAGGAAGATAACATGGAAACTAATACGGAGGAATAAATGCCATTTCTCAATATTTGTGATAATGTCGTTTTGGTTCGACTTTAGTTTGGTTTAACTTGTTTTGGAGTTTTTGGGAGTCATTTGAAAGACTTGTAGAGTTTGGTTTGACTTTAGTTTGGTATAACTTGTTTTTTATTTATTAAGTTTGAGAAAAAACTCAACGTATGCTTCTGAGTTTACTTCTATTGTTCTAATATCTTCCAATAAAAGAACATGTCGATTTTTTGTTAGAGATGTACGTACAAAGTATGTGAACCAGTTTGAATGGTACTCTCAGGTTCCTGTAGTTTCTTATCTTAACTCAACTTTTACGGTAGAAAAGAAGGGTAATTCGAATCGTAACTATACTTTTTATTTCATTGATCTACTAAAAGTCGTGTTAAAAAGAAAGAAAGAAAAAGGTTGAAAATATCTCAATTGGATAAATTTTCTTATTTTCCTCGTACAAAAGATGGGTTGTGTAAATAAATGATAAAATATTAATAATAATAATAATAATAATAATAATAATAATAATAATAATAATAATAATAATAATAATAATAATAATAATATGAATTTAATGAACTTAAGAGAGCTGAACTGAAGAGAGCTGAAGGCAATCGAATCGAATCGAATGGAACCAATCGAATCGAATCGAATCGAATGAGTTTTCAGTTGAAAAGAACAGAGCCTAAATCTGTTTTACAAGCAATACCTACTTATGTGATGGGATGTTTTAAATTACCCGAGTATCTTCTTCATGAACTTGAGAGTCTCATTTCCAATTTTTGGTGGGGGAGTGGTGAGAAGAAGAAAATACATTGGGTGAAGTGGAAGACTTTATGTGAGAGTAAGAGAGATGGGGGCATGGGTTTTCGGGATCTTAGCTCTTTTAACCGTGCTATGCTTGGTAAGCAAGTTTGGCGAATTATCCATCACCCAAATTCCCTTCTTAGTCGCATTTTCAAAGCCAAATATTTTCCACATTGTGATGTTTTAGACTCGACTATTAATCCCAACGCTTCTTATACTTGGAAGAGCATCCAGAGCTCTATTCCTTTGATTAAAAGTGGGATTCATTGGAGAGTTGGTAATGGGGAGAGGATTGATGTTTGGAGTGATAATTGGATCCCTAGGAAGCAGAACCGTACCCCTTATACCCCGGATTTGCATCAGTTGGGACCTATAGCTGTGTCTAATTTTGTGAATGAGATGGTTGGGACTTGGGACTGTTAGGTACTGTTTTTTGGGAGGAGGATATAATTGATATTCTGAGGATACCTACAGGAGGTCATGGAGGTGATATTAGGCGGTGACTCGGTACTAGGCATGGACATTAAAACATTGTATTTTTTAAATTATTTGTTTTAGCATTTGGCAAATGTTTGATTAACACGAGGTTGTGATTTTTGGTAATAATATAAGCATAGTGAGACTGAGTTACATCTTTGAGAAGTTTGAAAAATGAGGGGTACAGTTTTGAGAAGTCTAACCACTTTTCATTTATTTTAGAAAATTACATTTGAATCCCCTGCAATTGACCCCCACACATTGTCCCCTTTATTTAAACAATAGCAAATGCCCCACTATAGTTGACCAAATTCCCAATACAACTCTCTCACATGCCACGCTGGCTTTTTGTTGGATGAAAAATTAAAGAAAAAGCAAAATAGAAACTAAATTACTCTATTCATTAAAGAAAGGTAAGATAAAAATAAAATTCAAAACTCACAAACCCATCTTCTTCCCTTCTCTTCTTTCCTCTCCTCTTCTTACCTTCCCGTATTCCTCTTCTCTTCTTTTATTTTCTTCTTCAAACCTTTAAAATACACCCCCCGATCGGAGCTGTTACAAGTCTAAGTGGAGTTGTAATTACATCACTACTGGAGGTGTTAACAGCTCCACCGGAGATGTAAACAGCTCAATCATAGCATTTTAATTGTTAAAACCTCTGAACCATGATGCCCGTTCATGTTTGGGGTTATCTCATTTTTAAAGTTGGTTTACCCACTCAATCGGAAAATTTCTATATTATCGAATTTAGTTCCTAATTTGGAATTATATCATTATTTGAGTATACTTTACCATCCAAATCGAGTTCCCGAGTTTATTGTGAGCCTACTTTTGTTATTAAGCTTTATATGTTCCGTTTGAATTTTCACGCCGTCTGTCATTCTCCTCTTCACCCCTCCTCGATTTTTTATAAATCACAATATACCTTTTCAAACCGACTCGCATTTATTGTCACGATCAAGCGTAAGATAGCAAGATATTGTATCCTATTCCTCATTTTATTAGTTTGTGTGTTCACTTTTGTCCTTCCTTTTACTCTTTTACATGTGATATACATTACTTGATTTAAGTACATATTTACTATATGTTTGTATCATAAATTATATATCAATAATTGTCTAAAGTCTAATTGAAAGTAGGAATGACTGGTAATTTTAACCATTTTGTGGATGATCCATTTGATGCACAACATCGCTTCAATTGCGATTAACCATATATGAGACCTCCATACATCATGTACTAATCAACTACTCCCACCGTCCTGGAGAACTTAATACATTTGTTATTTTTAACCGTCCCACAGAACTTCATACGGGCTAGACCTTAGAAATAATAAAAAATGTTACCCTTACATTACACCTTTCACAATAAAAAATACACTTTTTTCCCACTTTTTTCATTTTTATATCATTAATTTAATTTTTCACCTAAAACTACGCGCCAACCTAATGCATGAAGTTATCCAAGACGGAGGGAGTATCTTTTTGCTGGAAATCATTTTCAAAAAGTGACCTAAGACATGAATAATACAACGTATGATCATTACAATTTGTTTAGTGTTTGTCCAGTTTTGGTACTTCGTTAGTCAAAATTATAAAAACATTAATTTTGACCGAATTAGAAAGAATTGGCGTGAATTAGTCAATTTTCCATCAAGTCGTCGAGTGAAGTACACACTCTTAATAAAGTTTTATTAATCCATTTTTTGATTTAAAAAAATAAGAAAAAAGAAAATCTAAAAAAATGAAGAAATAGAAAAGGACGGAGGGTGGCTCAATTACAGAGATAAAAATTTAGAGAGCGTCGCTAGAAAAGAAAAAAAAAATTAGCTTTTATTTTTTATTTTTGTTTTGTTAAATTGAAAAATGGATAATTTTTTAAAATTTTTTATTAAGAGAGCATGCAGTTCACCCGTGACGGAATATTGAAATTCACGCTAATTCTTACTAATTCGTTCAAAATTAACAGTTCAGTTAATTTTGACTAACGGAGTACCAAAATTGGACACACAAAAAATTAAAAGGACCAAAATTGGATGATCACAACTAAGTGTGTTAAAAGCGAAGTGGTTGCAACTTACTGTATCAAAAATGAAAATTTTCCCTTTTATTGTTGAATCTATTAGTTGTTGGAGCACGCCTATTGCCTAAAAAATTCCCTAAGTGGATGTTTGGCTAAGGATTAAAATTCGGCTTTAATCCAAATCAGTTTCTCATCATGTTTTGTCTAACGGATTTAATCTAATTGGAACAGTACCAGTTTTTAATCCAGATACTATTCACAATACAATTAATTTTTTCTCTCTACCTACTCTTCTTCTCTCACTTTACTTTTTCATTTATTATAACAACCTTAAACCAATAAAGTAATCTTACAAAGATCACTTCACTCTTATACACCCTATAAAAACAACCCTACAAAAGCCTATAAAATTTTAACCCTATCCCAAACACAATTTTTTTTCAAAACTTAACTAAAATTTAGTTGTTATTTATATGTTGTTAAGACTTACTTAAAATACGGTGAACTTTTTTACTAATCGAAGAAGCCTATAGTGTTAATCAGTGTAATATATTCTCTCTACTGATGGATACACGTGGTCGATTCGACTCCATTTATGCTCAAGTAAAACTGCAATCGTAACCTTTACACTACATTTCAAATATTTTTACTTTTAGAATCAAAACTATGTATGATGTATCATCTCATGTTAAAAAATGAGACCGAGATAAAGAAACTCAAAACATGATATATGGCTAGACACTAAAATGTTATTCCCTTTCTTCGTTTTTCATTTACATATTTAATATTTTGTTTTTTTACCATCATTTAATATCCTTTCATATGTGTTTCCTACATCAATGTTTTTACGTAATAAAATTGATGTTCCACATAAATAAATGTAATGTAATTTGGTAATCGATAAATGATGTCTTGTTTGAACGATGATATAACCGACATGATAAGTTCACAACAATCTTACAACTAATTATGTTATAAAACATATTAGGAAAGAAAAGATATAGCCCTATAAAGATGAAACGGAAAAATCTGATTGAGTCTTCAATTCACTTTGTTTATGGTTTCTTTGTTTTTTTACAATATTTTTTGATAACTATAGTTCTCATGAGCATATGTGCATATTTATTTTAATCCGTCTCCAATAATTTTATACATTAGAATTTATGCGTAGTTTTATTTGAAAATTCAAAGTAAATGATGTAGTAATGTGTGGACATATTTTATAGATGGAGTTTATATTTTTGATCACTCATCAAGTACGGAAGCGTTACCACAATGAATACACTCATTTCCCAGAATTTCTATATGCGCTCTATTACATTAATGGACATACGAAACCACATTAACTGAGTTGATATTGCCCGATTTATATAGATAAAGTAATAAGTGTATGGTAAAAAGTAAGAAAGAGAATCGATAAAGTATGAAAGAAGTGATTAAAATATTAATAATGGGATAGTGGTTTACATAAAAGGAAATGAAAAGTTTTTAATGAAACGATAAAAATGAAAAAATAAAAAGTTTCTAATGAAATGTAGGGAGTAGTATAGATTTAAGGTCTATATCTCCAATCAATTTATATTCTTACAAGAGATGAAAAGGATGTAGACCTCAAGTTTCAACTCATTAATGATGACTAGCTTCCTTGCCTATTAACTTATAAATTCAATCTTGACTGGCTCCAGATACATCTCAAGGAACATTCTACATACATTACGTACACTGTACCACTTTCTTTTCAAAAAAGAAACGTAATTCGGTCTCGAATTGAAAATGTTATTGAAATCGTAAACATACGAACTATATTTATATATAAAGGACAGCGTATACAGTTAAGTGGGATTGCTAAAATGAAAAATACATATTAAGTTTGGGACTGAAGGGAGTACGAACGGTGTTAAAAACATGAGTTTCTCCATTTCAATACTACAAGTTAAAAGCGACCCAGGCCGAATTATGTAACAGGCACGACATTAGGAAATGAAGCTAATGTGATGGAATTCTATTAGGGTATCAGAGACTCTGGCTCACGCCCAACTTGGGGGAGGATTGGAGTATTAATATATATGACTAGATTCTACACCTCTCTACAAGTTCGAGCTTTTAGATGAGATGTAATTCTATCACGTGTACGAAATTAGAGATGGTTCCATGTCACTTTTACACTTTAATCTAAAACATGTTTATGGTTTGTTTTGCATGAGAGTGTCCTACTTAATTAAATTACTAGTATTAGCCAACTTGACGTATAAATCGTCCCACAAAAACCAAAAACTAGCTACAACTCCGTACGTAAGCCTGCACATGTTGTCAGTACTTGTTAGTTGTTACTATATCGAATAATATATACTTCTCCAAACATTCAAATCATGAGTGATGCCCATAACACAACATTGCAATATACTCACTATGTTTCGTAAAATTGAAACAATTTTAATTTGTACAATTTTTAAAAAAATATGGTTCCCTAAAAGTATGTGGTTAATAATGAGTTTGATATATTAATTGAGTAGAAAAGTACACGTAAATCCAAAAATGTGTAGTTAAAAATGAATTGTATTATGAAAGTAATTTCCATAAAAAGAAATATAACACTTTTAGTGAAAGGATCAAACAATTTTACAGAAACGGAGTGATTATTTCATAAAATAACCTCTTACAAAGTTTGTGCTTCTAATTCTCAAATGAGGTATCAGTAAGAGACTGGCTGAGAGCTTAAGCTTCAACAAAATCAATTTTACAATTTGTGAAGTGTTAATGTTTATCGGGATCACAGATAAACTTGGATGTAAATAACAATTCATATGGTCAATAACGATTAAAATAAAATAAATTATAGACTATGAATGGTGCAATTAATCATAGTACTAGGAGCCATCCAACAAACAAAATTATATTCGCTCACTTGTAAATAATGGCTCGATCGAGGTCCCCTTGAAGTTTTGAACATTCGTGCCTTCACATCAACGTATGGGTATTTTGTCCGGTCCACTCCCGGTTCACTTCACAACAACAACAATACTACTCACCCTTTTGTATTAATGTTAATAAATTAATATGCTCGTTTTCTTCGCTCCTTATCCATAACTTACTTCTATAATCTACTTTCCGACAAATATTATATTTTTCTCCATACAAAAACCATGACATAAAATCTCTAAATAACTTATATAAAGATAACATAGTGTTATCAAGTAAATTATTTATGTTATCAATTAAAACGTTTATATTGTTAATATCATGTATTCTTTATATATGGAAAAGACAATAGTATTGACAATATGAACGTCTTGATTCATAACATTAATAATTTTATCAAGAACATAATCCGTCACTAGACTTACTCGAACCATTATCATATTCAAACGTTCTGATAAAGTTATACATTTAATTCCTTCAATTCATAAAAATTTATATACGGTGATAATTAATAACTACCAATATATTGGTAAAGTGACACCAACATACCATCCGAAGAGTTGTATATGAGTTATCGCGCCGACCTAAAGGGTTGGAGCTCGATCGATTAATGGTCGGGTAGTTATAGAATAATTACTTATAGCTGTTTGACACAAAACATTAATGAGCGAATTTTAATTAAGCTATAACTGATAAATAGTAACTAAATTTTAATTGAGTCGTAGAAATTTGTATTTGGTATAAAGTTAAAATTTTACAGGTGTAGTTAAAATTTGTGCTGTTAGTTATAATTTAATTGTGCATGAATTAAAATAGATCAATGTTATCTAAAGTAAAATTGGTTAGCCAAATACGGAAGTAAGGTGGACTCATTTAAAATTGGAGTAACTTTTGTAAGAGACCGTTTATCGGATATAACAAATCAAATATCGCATATTATGTTACAAACATTACATGTTTAGCTACAAATGTCACATTTTAAAAATGGATATAATATAAGTATAATGCATGTTTATTATATACATAATGTTTAGTTTAGAGTTAAACATATGATATTTATACGTAAATATGAGATATTGGTCTGTATGATCTCTCCAAAAAAAAGTTTGTTTAAAATTGAGAGATAATTGTGTGTAAAATAGGCGTTAAATTATTGTGCACCTATTTATATCTCTCCATCCATCATTTAAATCTACACTCCCCTAACCTCATTCGCACAAAATTCCCTCTCACCTCTCTCTCTCTAGTCTCTATATATATAAAAAAAAAACAGTCCAAATTCTGTTACAGGCAGACCAAACCAGAATTAGCAAAACAAATTTGAAAAAAAAAGCTGAGCTGAACCTGAAGAATCGGAGAACCAATGAAAACTCAAACAACCATTGAAAAAGTCCTCCGTAACCCTAACAAACAATTTCCATTATAGGCTTCTTCCTCCCTACTATCTATCTCGCCAAAACACCTCAATTCCTCCAATCGCCACCGCAACTCCGCCACCTCTTCCTCACCCATGGCTAACAATCCTCTCTCCGCCCCCAATTCCCCTCATTTCCTCTAACCTCATCCCAATCTCGCCACACATTTCGAACAATCTCCCCCAATCCTTCCAATTCGAGAATCGGAATCATGACAGGACGCCCAGTCATGCTCCGATCGCCAGCTTCAATGGTGGAGAGGCGTCAGCCTCTACTCGACAACTCCGATTACTCCTCCCACGGCGGCGTACGGAAGGTACGCTTCGCGGAGGTCGCTGGCGGAACCACGGCGGAGTGCGCCGCCGTGTGCTGCTGCTGCCCGTGCGGTCTCGTCAAAATCGTGGTCCTGGCGGTGTACAAAGTTCCGGCGGGGCTCTGCCGGAAGGCGTTGAGGAGGAAGCGGCGGCTGACGAAGCAGGGGGTTTTGCCGCACCGGAAGTGTAGCTGTGAGGATCGGGAGTTTCAGATGGAGCCGGTTAACGGATCGGCGGCTCTGCTGGAGATTTTGGAGAGTAATGGGTCGGATGATGAGGGGAACAAGGAGATTGTTGAGCTTGAGAAGGAGATGTGGGATCAGTTTTATGCTACTGGTTTTTGGAGAAGCTCTTCTCAGAGGAGTCAAATTTCAAACTAGCACAGTAATTAATTGATTCATTCATTAATTAACACTACACCACAGTAAATATTTGCCGAGTAAAAAAGGAAGGAACGGATTGTTGGTTGGTTGGTTGATTAATTAATTAATTACTGTCTGGAGAAAAATATTTACTGAGCTTCACCGTTATTATAATGATGGTGATGATGATGATTGATGAATGTTGAATTATGGATATACTACTACTACTACTACAGATTGTTGAATCAAATCTACATTTTTGTTTCTATTTTTTCATTTCGGGTGTCTGTTTTGGTCGAATTGTATAGGGATGAGAGGATTTGTGGAAGGAATTACCTTAAGATTGTACATTAATGAGTTGGGTAAATTTTTGGTTTGATTATCGATTTATCGTATTGAATGATTTATTATAATTTTTATAATATGGAAGTTTTTAATTGTGGAAATTGTGTTGTGTTGAGTTGTGTTGAAATGGACATTTATAATTTTCTGGAATTTTCACTGATTAGAGAACAATATGATATTTTTCTATTGATTTCATACATTGATTTCTTGACGTTGTGGGCTTTACTGGATAATCTGGATTGATGATTGATAGATGGAATGGAACAAGTAATATAGATGACAAAAATGATTTTTTTCCCCACTTTGTACGTGTAATTAGTTGGTGTTAAGTTTTGCTTCACAATTTGGATGGATGTTTAAAGTGAAAAGGACGTGTAGGGTTTAGTTTTAGATTTGGTTGAAAATTGTGTGTATTTTTCTTTTAATGCAATAGGTTATATTATGGAGGGTATGCCCTCTTCGTCCAAATAGACCTGAATTGTACTGAACTGAACTGAAATTATTGGTTTTTCAGATAAAGATGACATAACCTAAGTATTTGATCATACATAATGTTACACTAGTTTTATATTATCATGTTTAAAATTCATATCAGGACAAATACATCAGACATATGAGCTAGATCTTAAGGTAACATGTAAAGGGTGGAGGACCGGAGGGGAAACAAAATCAACATTGTCTTCGAAGTAAATCCACTTCCAAAATTTCAACAAACATAAGGTGAGTTGTATTCCCGACAAAATTACCATTTGACATTCGTCTCCTTCAAAATGATCTTGCTAGTTTCTCCCACTAGAAGTTGGTGATATTCCAGAATTAATAGTAATGATTATATTTTATATATTTTTACAAATTAAAACTTTTAAATCAGATGAAATTATTGAACTTGCTTGACCAGGTTCTCTTCTTATCTCCTCCTTGTTTGCGCTTTTCTTGGCCGCCTTAATGGCAAATCATCAACCTTTCTTTCTTCCTACTTGAGGTTGGTATCTCGCCATTTTGGTTCTGGTTTCCACCCCTCACTCTCGGCTCAATATTTCGATATCGTGACACACTAGATGATGGGGTGGCCAGAATTTCGTCCTAGTTTGGCGCGGCATGGGGTGTTGATGGGGAGAGTTTCGGGGTCTGGTTTCGGTTAAGTTGGTTTTAGTCTTATTGTGGGTTTGGTTTTAGTTACATTTGGATTTTGGAGTACTGTTGTAGTTGGACTTTGTTTGGTCGTCTGTTGCTTTGGGCTCATGTGAATCATGTGTACTGTAGTTATATCTTTGGAACATTTATGATGTTCCGCGTTTTCTCGATCGATGAATAAATTTTAACTTCTTCAAAAAAAAAAAAAAAGATGAAATTATATTATGATATCAATCTACACACGATAAACTCCACGACATATTAAATTTTTCAGTCGGATCGATGACCTTCCAAATAGGTTGAACCAATCCAATAATAATTTACGTATTGAAATATTAATATAAAATTTAGATGAAAATTCTAATTATGACCATAACGATTCCTAAGCAAACTTTTAAAATCTCATCTCTACATGTGAACTTTTTCCTAGAAGAAAAATGTGAATAAACCTTGATCTCGGGTCACATGATCTACGTAAAAATGATAAAGCAAGTAGGTAAAAAATGAGGATCTTGAGTTCAACTATTAAAGGCGTGTACTATCCAAATGCATGGGTCACTGTTGGTCCCTATGCAAGCTGGTAACTTCGCAACTCCTGGTGATCTCAGGTTGGTTCCTTGTGGTCCGTACCGATCCACCCATCTTAAAATTGATTCGGAGTGATCCTACTTAAATTTTAAATTTTCATATGTGAACTTGTAAAAATAATAGTTCAACTTGTATGCATGCATCATCAATCCATTCAAACTCTTATAAAAATTTTAAGCATTACATTCAACTTCTAAACATTGCACTATATTCTTGTCGGGTGCCGCACCTTGTTCGGACCCACTGTAAATTAAAAGTTAGCTCGACTCTAACATCGTTTGTAACGCCTCGGCCCCAACCTACGAGGGGACAAGGAATTACAAGGTCATTATCTAGTTTCAAATCACAAAAACAAAAATCTGAATAATTTTGAAGGTGGAAAGTCCAACTGATTGTTACCTGATATTGGCAGTGCACTGTGTTTTAGTTTCCCTGGATGACAAGTTGACAACAGAACTTGAATATGCAAACAAAAATTCCCATGCACAAAATCCTGCCCAGGTAATCACATGCTCAAGGCCCTCAAACTGTACACCAATGACCAGCACCATGGATAAATGCTCATATGTACTTCAATGCCTTCATTTACTCCTTTTCCTCTTTTAAATATTGGAGATGACATCTTGTACACACAACAGTCCATAATATAGTTTATATTACCATGAAATAACTTGACACACCTTATATTGTGGACCATTCATGTGAAGTACTATCTCAATTTTTTAATATATGCGGGTGAATCGCCACCAACAATTTGGTGCAAACGTTAAGTAGTTGCATATATCACTACAAGAAACGTTCACATTTTAGATGAAAAAATCCATCTCAAAATATATTAATCCATCTATGATAAGTTATTATAGAGTATAGACAAACAAATAGTCTCTGACACCGGTCTCTAAAGATAGGCTAGGTAATGTAATATGAGACCAATTTGCATAGCTGTCTGTAATGACTTAAATTTTCCAGACTAATTTTTTGCCTCTACAAAAACTTTACCATTAATTTCCAGATTTAAACGAAAACATATAATTAAAAATAAAAAAATATAAAACACCCACTAATTAGGATAGAGCACTAATCTGTCTGTAATGTTGTTGAGCAAAAAAAAAAAAAAAAAATTAACATGAAATTAATTAATTTCATAGTAATTTTGAAATACCAGAAAGAAGGAAATTTTTATTTATGTAAAGAATGAAAGGAAAATAAATAAATAGTGGTAGGAACTAAGAAGAAAACTACAGCTAGATCGTGTAATATTGGAATTTTATCATAGAACAATATGCGAATTACAATAGGCAGAAAAAGAAAAGCAATAGAATGACGCTTGAATTCTGGGCTGGGTGTTTTCTACTCAATACAAAGTCTTCTTCATTGGAGAATCTTAAAAACGGATTGGAGATATTTCCGCACTCTCGCAGCCAGATCTGCAAAGTATTCACCTCTCTCGGATCCTTATTATGGGTGTTAGTTTTCGAACCTGCAAAGTATTCACCTCTCTTCAATATTCTGATATAAAATACAGGATTAATAATTTAATCAATGAACTACACATATCAATCAATGGAATCTTGATTAGCAAGATGCTGTAAATTAATGAAATCTAGCATATCAATGTGATGTACTAAACGGAGAAGAAAAGCAAGATAGCTTTCCTTCTACTATCACTTTCAATTCCAATCCTTTTCAGTGACCCAGCCAAACACATCCAGTTCTGAATCCGTTTCGACCACGAGTTTAGGCTGTTCCCACGCTAATTAAATTCCAATCCTTTCAGCAAACCATTAAGCTCAGATTCATTTACTGTTGGTTGTGGAATCCCCATATCCATTCGCCTTTATCATCTCTTAGTACGCATCCAATCGATCCCAAAGGTTAATTAATAATTGCACTGGGCGTAATTTACTAGTTGGGCTGGAAATGACTTGGGTGAAAATTAAAACGGATGAGAACATTTAAAAGGAGTACTCCCTCCGTGCCGGAGAACTAGTGCGCAGTTTTATGCGAAAATTTAAAGTAATGATAGAATATAGAAAATGTGGGAAAAATTGTACTTTTAGTGGTTAAAATTGTAATTTGATTGTAAAGTTAAGATTGTTTATTATTTGTTGGGTGTGAGGTAGCTTCCTTTTTTGGTAATGTATGAAGTTATGTGGGACGACTAAAAATGGCAAATGTATGAAGTTCTGCGGGACGGAGGGAGTAATGTATATAATAAAGATAAAAAAAATGAATAAATATAATGTTATTAGTGATAATTATAGTTAAGAACATATAGTGCCTTTTATTAATAATAAATTTATATTATTAACTACATACAAATTTTGCTTGAAAAGATTAATGTTTTTATTAACAATATATAGCGACTCGTCTATATTTAAATTGTATGTAGACGGTCTCTTCCACAAAATTTTATATTTAAAATAGAAAAAATATAATTTTAAGGGGCGAACTTTGTAAAATATCCGTTAAATTTAATTCGGTCACGTATTTTCCTCGTTATTTGAGTACTTAGCATATACGTAGCACATTACGTGTGTTAATTATTTTTTAATATAATAAAATAATTTATAATTAAAAAAAGAGAAAGGAATTTTAAAAATGACAAGTAATCCTGCACATTTTACTTAAAAAAGTGACACGTGTGGGTATCAGATTAAATTGAATATTTAAGACGGTCTGATTGATTTAAATTGAATTGAAATTTAGTCACACTTATAGCTTAATTTTACTACTTTAAAACAAAATTATTATTATTATTATGGTAAGTCCTCTGAGACCGTATTTATAAAGGGACTAATAGAAGGGAACAAAAAAACATTATAATTACACTTGAAAACATTACATGCACTTGAAAATGAGATAAAATGTTCATTTATGAAATATTATTTTTAAACACTATACTTGTATATAAGAACACCACTCGACCACTTAATGCAGGTCCTTTACAAGAATCGGTTAATGAAATATAATTTTATAAAATTATTTGCATTATAATATAAGAATAATTTATTGTTGAAAAGAATTTAGAAAGTAATTTAAATGTAAAACATGAAAACATACAACACTTCGATAATTTTTCTTTACAAGACATCATGAACATGTCACCAAATGATTTCATTATAAGAATTCTGGTATTTAGCAACGGATAAAGCGACGAATCGCTAAGGTTGGCGACGGATAAAATCCGTCGCCAACCTTAGCGACGGATAATTTTATCCGTCGCTAATTTTGTGGACCATAATAAAAAGTAAAAAATAAAAAAAAAATTAGCGACGGATAGATCTATCCGTTGCCAAATGACCGAAAAATTTAAAAAAAATAGAAAGTTAGCGACAGATAGATCTATCCGTCGCTAAAAGCCTAAAAAACCTTAATATATCTCCACCACCACCACCTATCTCCTCCCTTTCTCCTCTCATCCTCCACCACCACCACCTCTCTTCCTCCACCACCACCATCTCCTCCACCACCTCCTCTCCTCCTCCACCACCTCCTCTTCCTCCCACCACCACCGCACCACACCCACCACCACTGCCACCACCACCTTTCTCCTCCCACCACCCTGCCACCACCACCGCACCACACCCACCACCACCTTTCTCCTCCCACAACACTGCCACCACCTGGCCACCACCACCGATCTTCCTCCTCCACTCCACCACCTGCCTCTCACCACCACCATCCACCTCTCACCACCACCACCCGTCTCTCCACGCCACCACTGCCTCCGGATCTCATCGCCACCACCGCCACCGGATCTCCACCGTCCACCCCCGGATCTTCGATTTATCTTTTTATACATTTTCGGTATTTTAGGTATTTTAGTTTGTACATTTTAGGCATTTTAGGTATTTATCTTTTATCTTTTTGTACATTTTCGGTATTTTAGTTTGTATTGTATTATTGTATAATGAATTTGTATTATTGTCATTGTATAAAAATTTCGATTTATTGTATACCGTATTGAATATTGTAGTTTCGATTTGAATATCAACCGAATTATTGTCCGATTTGAATATTGTAGTTTCGATAAATCAATATCTCGTATATGAATACAAATTGGATACGAATTAATCCGTATACGAATATAAAAATTCGAATACGAATTTTTTTTTTAAAATAGCTTTTCAGCGACGGATAGATCTATCCGTCGCCCCATGTATCAACGGATAGAATCTATCCGTCGCCAATAATCGATTTAAAAAAAAAAAAAGTCAAACAGGATAATCCATCGTCCAATCCGTCGCGAATTGGACGACGGATTATCTATCCGTCACCCGATCCGCTGTAGCCGACGGATCGGGTCTCAGAAGCGACGGATCTATCCGCTGCTGAGACTGATATTTTTGTAGTGTTTTATTTATCCATAACATTTTATAAATAATTTATCATCATAAAATGTAATGTCCTAACTGCCTACGTGTGGAGTGGGCTTACTACTCTTTCTCAGACTAATATTAGATTATTACATACCGAATTAGAGTTCCTTTGTGATAAGATCAAGTATCAGTTGATCTTATGGTGAAATATTTCCCAGACTATTTGTTAGTAGGAGAAAACTTGCATCCTAGACAGATTTGTTTCAGTCTGTGAATATTGATCTATGATGCCTTCATTTTTTGTAGTGTATACTACGGCATATCATAGATTTATACTATATCATAGACCATACGTTGGCTGTGAAAATGTCGTACATGATAAATAAGATCTGGATAACTGAGTTATGATCATGCTATAGTATAGTATCATTGCAGATCATAGCAACATAACTTGATCGATAAAGTGACACATAGTTGTGTGATTTATACCTGATAATTTCAGCTTTATCTTTTGAAAATAAGTCACGTTTCAAACCATTATTCAGGTATTAGCATTCACTGCACTAACTTTTTAAGATCAGACCACATTATTTTGTTGAAGTCACCTCAAGATCACGTATATACTGTGAGTGATGGGAATGTTAAATATCTCAGAACTCTTACATTATAATATTCCAATTGATGTGGAAAAGAAGGAATAATCTAAGTGGGGTTGATAAACCATGGTATTATCCCCAATGATCTCACCCTCTCACTATAGTAGTAGAACCTATAATGTGGAGCCCACTACTACAGTGAGATGGTAAGACCATGGTCGAATTTTATTCTAAGTGGTGTTTAAATGACAATTCAGTGGTGGCATGATTATGATATGACCCACTCTACAGATAGATTTTCTTATGATTTTTGTTGGTGGTTGCACTTTTCACTCACCTTTTCTTTTTATGGTGAACCGGTCCATATGCTAAAGCTTAATTGGCACAAGTGGTCGATCGGTTCATTTTTATCTATAGATTCTCCAATCATTTAAAAGGTTGTTTAGTCAAGCGTGTAAAATTATAAAAAGGTTTTTGCAAAATATATATCTTTCATTTCATATACGAAATAAAATACTCCTTCCTTCCGTACCGTAGATGTTATCCACTTTTATCATTTTCAACGTCCTGTTAGAATTGTTCAATTTCATTTCTTTGACATTTAAAAAAAAATTATATAATTTTATATACTCCATTATTCTTTAAAAAAATCTAACAACAACTTAAACAAACTACTAATAAAATTATAAAGTAAACACGACTTATACTATATAGTGATATAATATCACTCCCCATTAATTGTAAAATGGGCAGTTTCAAAGGTATGGGGAGTATGTAATATTAAACACACCTATGGACTATGGTAGACAGAATATCTAGTAAAAGTAGATCACGAAATTACGATGAAGCGTTCATCCTTTTAATTAGTGGTAGATTTCACTCAACTTTTGCTTTTATAATCCTCGGGTACGGTTTTATCCTTGCACAAAATTCCAAAAGCCCCACCGACCGATATTTTCTTAATCATTGTTTTCCACACTTATCAACAATATTGTAGGCTCGTGATGCAAATATTAAGATGTAATTATGTGTAAAGTAGCACGTGATTTGACCAGATTAATCTCGTTTGATTATGCAGATGCATGCTTATCCATCATTCTATATAAATTAAGCATAGTAAAATGCCACTGTTACTGCAGTTTAAAAGAACACAGCAAAATACTACTAGTACTATACTAAACTTTTTCTAAAGTCGGAAACAAAACACGAGAAGCTTAAACTTGTGAACTTGACCCACATGGCTAGAGATACTGAAACACAAAGTCACGAACCAAATACTAGGAAAAGTTTCGAAAAATGAGATTTTTTTTTTTTTTTTTTGATTTTTCTAGTATTTGAAATATACTCATAGGGCGAAATTTTAGAGGTGGAGATAAATATGCAAAGAAAAATGAAATAGTATTGGCCTGTTGGGCAAGAAATCTCCCTCCCCAAATGAAAGTGGGTTAATTCTCTGGGCTAAATGTCCTGATCAATGGGCCAATAAAGGCATGAGGCCTTATTGTTTTGTCGAACTGGCCTTGCTGATAAAATGGAATAGGGTGCCCAAAAAAAAAAAAAAAAAAAAAGCCCGCCCCGCCCGCCATTTCGCCTGTCGGCCAACCGTACCCGTCGGTTAATTTTTTGGCATAAAACCGCCACGGTTGATTATTTGGTCATCCGCCACTAGGTGGGTGGCGGTTGGGAGAGTGCCAACCACCCAACCACTCGACCCGCTCGCATAATACTAGTCATATATATTTTTAATTTTTAGTAATAAATATAAATGGAGAATGTCTAGAGGTGATTGTTTGATAATTGTTAGGCTATGGAGGCACCTTGTTCTTCTTTAGCTCCTTGAGAAATTTATAGTGTTAATATTAGGGTCAATTAAATATATAAGTCACTCTTAAGGAACTATGACAAAAAAAGACACACTTAAATAACTCTTACAATTAAGGCCATTCTATTTTAATTGTGGACTCAAAAAAGCAAGCTAAACTTTATTTAATTAATAATTTTGAAGTCAATCACCTCTATTTTAATAGTGAACTCCAAAATGAAAGTTAAACTATATTTAATAAATAAATTTGAAGTCCATATACACTAATGGACTTCAAATATGACCCTAAACTAAATTAACTGACCAATTTAAAATCCGTAAGCTGGTTTCAGTCATTTTCGTCCGAAACTAACTACTGAAAAAAAATGTTGAAACCAACTATAAAATAATTAAATTAACTCTAAAAATAATTTATAGTAAACTAACACTATAAAAATTATAAATCACTGTTTTTCGCTGAAAAAATAATAAAAATAATGAAGTTGACACTAAAAAAATATTATGACAAAATTAAAACTTTAAAATTCTAGGAAAATCAACATTAGTTTCGGCATTAGTTAGTTTCACCAACACTTTAAAATTCTAAAATTCTAGGGAAATCAACAATGTTAGTTTCAATTGAAATCAACATCATAAGTGTTAGTTTCAATGTTAGTTTAATTGGTTTTAGTTAGTTTCACCAACACCATTAGTTTCGGCATCATCAGCGATAGTTTCAGCATCATTAGTATTAGTTTCAGGAACTCATAAAGTTAGTTTCAGGTTTATTAGTATTAGTTTCAAGTTCATCAAAATTTGGTTTCAGGAACTCAGAAAGTTAGTTTCATATTCATTAAATTTAGTTTCAGGGCCAACAATGTTTGTAGCGCCCTGTTAATTTTTAATATAAAATACACGTGGATTCCGATAATAAATGCTATTTTTTTTTTAAAAAAAGGCAGCTAAATAAATTTCTAGGACAACATAAATGTAGTCAAAATTCAGTGAACTTGAAAAGAATGAAAATCGTTACAACGGAAGTCTTAAAACCAACATGTCTATGCGCAAACCGCATTTTTTTAAAAAATGAAATAAATAAAGAATTAATGTTCTATCATAAGTGTACTGAATCAACTTCAATCTTGATCCCCATCCACTCCAGCTTGTTCATCACCTGAGGTTCAATAGGGCAATGGTGAGTACCTACTTGTACTCGCAAGCAAGCCATACTAAAACACATAGCACATAAGCACATTCGTTCCCTAGAAATCACATTGTGCATGCATAATAACATTAATATAAACTGATCAATCATACACTAAAGATACAAGTAACAAATACATCAATCACGATCTTCAATGATTCTTCGTTAGTTCTTTAATTAGAAGTTGTCTTCTTCATTCTTTACTTCAACCCGTGACGTTAAACATTGGACTTGAGTATTCATTCATTAGCATTCGTTAGAAACATTCTTTTGATTCAAGCTCTTTTCTTGACTTTAGCTAGAATCACTTTACTTCATTCTTGATTAAGGTGTCTACGTAAGCTTCGCCTCATATTGGTATACGTGCATGCTCACCGTAGCAACATGCGTAAACGCCTCGGCTCTCATGTGTATACTCACCGTAGTAGTATATGTAAAACGCATCGGCTTTCGCCACAACTCCCTTGTGTATGCTCACCGTAGCAACATACGTAAAACGCCTTGGCTCAAACATTAGGGTGTATATACAACAGAGACACCTAGACATCCTTCTTATCTTTCATTCTTGTGTTCAATTATTCAACCATTAAATTATTTGAGGAAGTGCCTTGCATCGTTCTTATCATTCGAGAAATAACTAAACAAGTCAGGAAACTCGTGTAGCCATTCTTCCATTCTTGTTAAATAAGGATTCTTGCTAAAACAACTATTAAAATAAACTTTTGGCATGTAAACTTCAAGGATTTGATATCTTGTTCCTTTAGTCACTTGCCACTATTCGAGCACAAGCCAATAATTTTTGAAGTGATTAAACTACACTGGAACTAATTAACCGCCCGTAATTGCCCGCGTACACCCTTACAAAATACAAATACTTTCGTGGGAGCCTTAATAGGCGGTATCCAACTCAAAATAACAATTAAAAAAAAAAAAAACCAACTACTTAAAAATGTCTAGATAGAGGGAGAGCAGCTTTAGAGCCAACCTTAGGTTCCCGGCCGCTCACCGGCCACCAAATCTTAACCTCCATAGACAAAGGCCTTCCCGTTTCTATACCTATCCCTTAGAACTTAGTAGGATACCTGAGAGCACTGCTTTTGATTATTCTAGACGAGAACCAAAGGCGAGAGTAGATGAAATACAAAAGAAATGGGTAGAAAAATTGGTTAATGGAACGAACTCAATCTATATTTCAAACTTTCTGGGGGGAGTGGCAAGTTGGGGATGTTAAGGAGCTGTTAGAGAAATTCTGGCCAGTTACAAACGTCTTCATGCCGTACAAACGAAATAAGGAAGGAAAAAAGTTTGTGTTTGCAAGGTTTAAAAAGGATGCAAAACATGATGAGATTCTGGAGAAGTTGAAAGGTTTGTGGATTGGAAACCTTATGATCCTAGCAACTAGGGCTAAATTTGATTAGAACATCTGGGATTGATGGTAAGGAGGACAAAAGAGCAAAGACAGTCATCATTATGCCAAGACACAAGAAGGAGGGGGTTAGTTACCTGCAGGCGACCTTCAGAGGAGCAAAAGATCGAGAACAGACTAATAAGGAAAAGGAGAATGGAGAAAGATTAGGTAAAATGGAAATCACCAGAAACAATGGCGTCAAACAGCAGGCAGGCAGGCCCTAGGACTAAGCTAATGGAGCAAGGTCAATTTCCAGGAGATATGCAACAGAGAGTGGAGACTAACATGTATTTTACACCGGAGAAAACATCGGTAACTTGGGCAAAAAAATTGCCTAGTGTGTGGAATCAAAGCGGGAGTTAGTGCATTAGAGGTTGTAGAGTTCTTATAGTCAAGAGATTACCATAACACTAGGGTATGCCAATTATCAAACGAATTATGGGTGTTGGATAGTCCAAATCAGGAAGACCAGAAGAGATTACTGCAGGAGGACCAAGACTGGCTGAAGTTGGTATTTACAGAACTGAGAAAGTGGAAAGAGACTGATGTCAATGGTAGAAGAAGGGTTGGATTGATGTGCATGGTATACCCCTACATGCATGGTGCCTACAACTTTTCAAGAAGATCGGCAACAAGATAGGCAAATTGGTGGAAATAGATCAAGAAACACTGGACAAAACCGATCTCAGAAGGGAAAGAATACTAATCGATACGCCGATTTTAACCAAAATATGCAGAAGCTTTAAAGTCAAAATATGGGATAATTTTTTCTCAATCAATGCTATGGAAGTCAGTTGCAACCATGGAGAAAGTTCAGCGGAGTCGGCATTGGAGGAAGGGTCTCTGGCGGAGGAGGAAGATTCAGATCCCGACGAACTGGAGTCGGACGAAGGGTCGATTGACATGGCGAGTGTCAACGAGGTTTGGGAAGACGAGATTGGTCTGGGAAACAACATGAATATTTTGGAGAATGGAGACGAGTGTCAGACACTAGAAAGAAAAAGAGAAGAGCCGCCAAAAAGTAATGGAGAATTAACGGGAAAAGGAAGTTTGGAGGACAGTGCAATCATTGTGAAAGGAACTACTGTTATGGAAGAAAGCGCGAAAGTACTAGGTAATGTAGTGTCTCCAACTGGCGCAGAAAGCCTTCAATTGGGCCAAAATGGAAAACGGGCTGAAGTCTTAGTAAGCCCAAGAGAGAAAGAAGAATTAGAAAGGATGGAATTGGATCAAGACCAATTGGGTCCAAATGAAGTAGAGGAGTTAGGTAGTAATGGGCTGGACCCGGAAATTGTGGGGGAAAATCAACACAAAAGATCAGTAGTCAATTTGGATAGAATTATAATCCAGCTGAGCAAGTTATCCCAAGGAAAAGATGGAACAGGAGAAATAAGGAATAATTTGGGCATAAACACTGAAGTCTCGGCGGATGAGGAGGAGAATTCAGACGACCCTTTTAACATATATCCCATCATCAATAATGGAGAGATACAACCACCAAAAAAACGAAGAGAAAGGGTGAGGAAAGGGATCGTGAAGAAGAAAATAAGAAACTCTCAGAGGACACTAACAGCTGTGGAAAAGAATCAGGAAGGAGAACAGGGCATTTCGTCGAAGAAAGGAATTGTCAGAAGATTGAAGCGAGGTAGAAGGTTCAAGAGCGCAATCCCAAAAGGAGAAGTTGGTTTCGAAGCAGTGGACGGAGGTACAATCCTTTCAAATGGTGAAATTAAAGCTTGTAATGAGCTTTTACTGAGAATGGGTGAAATCGATGCAATGGGTGTGTGGAAATTAGGGAAAGAAATGGGGATTTTGAAGGAAACAGACAGAGAGAAAGCAATTCAAAAATTCACTGAATGGGAAGGAAGAGAGGTTCAATTCGAAGGAAAGGAAGACAGAGCTGAGGCCGTGGAGGGGTCTAGAATGTCAAATGCGGATTGTTAGTTTCAATACTCGTGGATTGGGAGGGCGGGTGAAAAAAGGAGCAATTCGGGAGCTTGTTTCAAAAGAAAAGGTGGAATTTGTGTGCATTCAAGAAACTAAAGTGGATTATGTGGATGAAAGATTAGCACAGACTCTGTGGGGAAATAGTCAATGTGGATGGGTCTACAGTGGTTCTGATGGCGCGGCAGGTGGGTCATTGTGTATATGGGATAGTAAAGTGGTTGTGAGGCAGGAGTTATGGGGAGAGAAAGGCATCCTTGGGGTTACTGGTTTCTGGGAAGGGAGCTTGGTTAACATCGTTAATATCTATGCACCATGTAATGCAGAAGGAAAGAGAGAAGTGTGGAAAATTTTAACAGAAAAGATGCAAGGAAAAGAAGAGGAAAAGTGGTGTATATGTGGCGATTTTAATGCCGTTAGGAGCGAGTCCGGAAGAAGAGGTAGTGCAAGTGGGGGAAGGAGAGAAATGAGAGAATTCAATGAATTCATCAACCAATTGAGTTTGATAGATATCCCATTAGAAAGGCGAAAATTCACTTGGTACAAAGAGAATGGGAGTAGTTGCAGCTGCCTAGATAGGTTCCTTCTTTTGAGCGGTTGGATTGTTAGATGGCCGAATGTGATCCAAATGGGGCTAAAAAGAAAAGTTTCGGACCATGCGGCAATACTTTTGAAAGAGGAAGTAGTGGAATGGGGGCCTAAACCATTCAAATTCTTGAATTGGTGGTTGAAAGAAGATGGATTCAAAGAAATGGTAGAAGAAGAGTGGAGGAATTGCAAAGTGGAAGGGTGGAGTGGCTACATCATTAAAGAAAAACTGAAGCATGGGAAGGAAAAGATCAAAATTTGGCATAGGAGACAATTTGGCAATATTGAAGAGAGGATAGAACAGCAGCAGGAGGTGGTGAAAGAATTAGATATAAAGATGGAAGAGAGTGACTTGGAGGAAAATGAGAAAATGGAGAGAAAGAAAGCATGGACTAACCTTAGCAATTTGTTAGAGATCAAAGATCATACCCGCTTTCAACAAGCGAAGAATCAATGGGTAAAGCAAGGAGATACCAACACAAGATTCTTCCACAAGAGTGTGGAAAGAATAGGTCGAATGAAAGGTTTGAAGGGAGTAAGAATTAAAGGTAAATGGCTTGAGGGGGTCGAAGAGGTTAAAACGGGAACGCGAGAGCATTTTTTGGAATTAATCGCAAACAGACAGATGGAGCAGACTGCCAGAAGTGTTGAATGGAAAGCAGATTTTTGGGAGCAGTGCAAAGGATTTGGAGAGTGATTTTTCGGAAGAAGAAGTGAACAAAGCAATATGGGGATGTGGACTGGACAAGAGTCCGGGACCCGACGGTTTGAACTTCCATTTTTTCCGATGTTTTTGGGAGACTATAAAATCAGATTTGATGGCGCTATTCAGGGAATTCCACACACATGCCATGTTAGTCAGAGGGCTGAACACATCTTTCATAACTCTTATCCCAAAATGTGCAAGCCCGATAGCGATTGAGGAGTATCGCCCGATTTCACTCATTAGTGGAATTTATAAAATCGTGGCTAAAGTATTGTCGAACCGCCTTGCTAATGTCCTCGGTGAAGTCGCCTCTAGAAACCAGTCAGCTTTCTTGACAAACAGAAACATCTTGGATGGGATAGTAGTGGCAAATGAAGTAGTGGATGAGGTGAGAAAGAAGAAAGGAAATATGTTCATGTTTAAGATCAATTTCGAGAAAGCTTATGACTCCGTAAGTTGGGAATTCTTAATGGAGATGTTGCAATTATTGGGCTTTGGTGAGAAATGGTGTAAGTGGATAAGAGAATGTGTGTCATCGGCGGAATCCTCGATTTTAATCAATGGCAGCCCTTCACCGACTTTTAAATTGGGAAGAGGCTTGAGGCAAGGAGACCCACTCTCTCCGTTTCTATACCTTGTGATAACGGAAGGATTGAGTCGATTACTGGAGATTGCATGCTCAAGTGGATTATTCGCTCCTAGACAAGTAGGCCGAGATGGAGTCGTAGTATCTCACCTACAATATGCCGACAACTTAATCATCTTTGGGGAGGCCAAAAAGAAAAATGGAGTGTTGAAGAGTGTGTTGAGATGTTTCGAGTGGTTCTCGGGCCTAAAAATAAACTTCCACAAGAGTTGTTTGTTCGGCATTGGAGTGGACAAAGAAGTACTTGAAAATTGGGCTCAAGCACTAAATTGTTGTTTGGGGGAAATCCCATTCGTCTATTCGGGGCTTCCAATTGGAGCAAAAGCAAGTGACAAACAAATTTGGTCTAAAATGGTGGAAAGATTGGAGAAACGTCTGGAAAAGTGGAAAAATAACTTTCTTTCCTTTGGGGGTCGTTTGGTTTTATTGAAAGCGGTGCTCACGTCCCAACCATTATACTTCTTCTCCTTTTTCAAGTTGCCCACTTTTGTCCTTAACCGAATCAAAAAAATTCAACGACAATTTTTTTTTTTTTGGGGGTTGGTTTCGGGTGGGTGGGAGTAGAAAGGTGGCTTGGGTGAGTTGGGAAATAGTGTGTAGTCCTAAGGAGAAAGGTGGGCTTGGAGTAAAGAATGTAGAGTGGTTCAATTTAGCTCTCTTAGGGAAATGGGGCTGGAAACGTTCGGAGAAGAATGCGTTTTGGTCTAGTGTGGTGAGATCGAAATATGGAGAATTTCACAAGATAGTCGAGTCTTGTAGAGGGGGAAATGTGAGGGGAAAGGAGTGGTCGTCTTGGTGGAGAGACATCATAAAACATGTGGGGTGTAGCGAGTGGTTTTGGGATGGGTTAGAAAGAAAGTTAGGTGATGGTAAGTCAATAAAATTCTGGGAGGATAGATGGGTGTCGGGGAGAAATGAGTTGCGTACTTGTTTTCCAAGGCTGTTCAGTTTGGAGATAAATAAGAGTTGCTTGGTGAGTGAGAGTTGGAACAAATTTAGAAAACAGAATAGGATTTTGGCAGTGGAGATGGAACTTGTTTGTGTGGGAGGAAGTGTTAATCCAGGATTTGCTAACTTTGTTGGACATGTACAAAGTAACAGAAAATCAGGAAGATGATTGGCTTTGGATCAGATCCAAGAAGAATTGCTACTCAACGGCAGAAGGTTATGAACAAATAGCGCGACTTAAAAGAGGATGGCTCGACTTCACTCAAAAGCTGGGCGAAATCAGTTTGGATAAAAGGAGTCCCGCAAAAATTGAATTTATTCATCTGGAAGATAATGTGGAACAGAGTTGCAACTTTGAAAAATCTGAAGAGAAGAAACATTTTGAGGTCAGAAGAAGAAACAGCTTGTCGACTTTGTGAACTGAAAGAAGAAGAAAATGTAACACATCTTGAAGGCATTCCCATGTAAGATAAAAATGAGATGGATGATGGTTTGGCATGGAACTTTATGGTATGTCTGGAAAGCTCGCAACGAGTTAATCTTCAATGGAAACAAAATCACAGCGGCGGACACCTTCGAAATCATCAAGAGAAATCTGTGGCACTGGACTAAAAGCGGAGATATGATAAGAAAGTTTTCAACTTTGGCAGATTGGGATCGCTTTCCGAAAGAATGTCTCATTCCAGTTTGAAGCATGCAGTAATGGGAGATTGGAGATTTCAGCAGCTTCAGCTTTAGTTTATAAATCAAAACGTTTAGGAGGAAAGCAAGTTTTGGAGTCTTTGTTTGATAGGTAGTTGTTGCGCAGGAGCTGTGTAATCTCACCAGGTAATTGCTAACTGTTACTATTTAGTATTTGATTGGGAGCCTTGAGGGAACATCGTCGATCTTTTTTCTACCTCTTTTGATCGATATTCCGCCCTCTCGGTTTTAGTTGCAACCTCTCACTCTTGGCTTGAAATCTCGGTTTTGAGACACACTAGACGACGGGGTGGCTAAAATTACTTCTGGTCATCGGCTTGTAGTAATGGTTCAGTGAGGATTTGGCTGAGGTTATCTGGGTGGCCTGTTGGTTGGGCTTTGTTAAGGACCATAGTCATGAGTTTGTGGGTTGTCATATGAACCTTGTTTGTATTTGGTACACGTCTAGTGTCCCTCTGATTGAACCATGAATAAAAATCTTTCAATTCTTCAAAAAAACAGCCACTTCATTTGCAACACTATATTAACTCATGACTCGCTGAGTTACAACATATATCAATTCAGCACTCTCTGAGTAACAACATTATATTAATGCATATTTGGCTTCTTTTTTTTTTTTTTAATATTTCGTGTTAAATGGTACTCCCCCATTTCAGAAAAAGTGTTACATTTTACTATTATGCGGTCAACTGTCTCCGCATTTAACCACAATTTACTCTTAAACGATATTAATAAATAAATTATTAAAATTATATAATAAAAATTTAGTAATTAAATTTTTATTATATGATTTTATTAAATTATTTACTACTAGTAAAATTGTGCACGTGAAAATGTAAAGATTATCGTTTATGAGTAATTTGTGGTCAAACTTGAAGACAGTTGACCGGTCAAAGTCAAAATGTAACACTTTATCTGAAATGGAGGGAGTATTTGGCTAGAATTTTTGCTACTTACGTTCATGTAAATTTTGTAGAAAGACAATCTTCACAGCCCCTCCTGAGATGCAATAGTATTTTTCTATTTTGCTTCGCATCTAGTTATGTATCCATCTCACGTCCACTGTGTTAGTGATGTAGAACTTGGTTTACCTTATAAAAGTAAAAAGTTCCATAGATTGATCGATTTTTAACCTGAAAATAAGAAAACTGAAAACGTGTTTCGGTAACAAGCCTTGTAATTGTGGACCTCAGTTTGTTTGCATCTAGACATTTGGGCTAATCCTCATGCTTTGGACTCGGAGGTATTAAATTGGACTTTAGTAACCCAACTTAATGGTTAATGAGGTACTTAATAGCATGAGGTCATGTTCATGACAAAGTTCCATATTTACCATAAACGCAAATTTTTAAATACATGTTGAGTTAATAAAATTATATTCACACTCGTATCGTATGCACTTTTATTTAGGTACTTGAATTGCCTAATTCTTCGAATGCCTAATCGCTGATCCCAGCCAGTTACGCGAGGCAAGTACTGTATTATAAAATTGTTCAATTTCTTGCCATTTTCTTCATATCTCTATTTTACACGTCAATTTTGTAAATTTCACGTGTCGCTTTATAAAAAAGATAAAATTGTCTGATCTATACGAGGGAACATAATTAATGTATTTTTTATTTTGCAAAAGTGGCATGTATCGGTCAATATATTGGCATGTGTTACATGATATTTAAATTGTAAGAAGTCATCTAAAAGTGTCTAAGTCGGAAACCAACAGCTTAGAATACAAAAATCGATGAAGTTAACAATTTAAGGTGTCGGTTCTTTTATTAATTTTGTTTCCGATAGTAAGGTAGGAGAAACTGAGAAAGCATAACATAGGCTTTTAAACACAATGTAGCGACACCCAGATCGGTTAAAAACAGAAGGGATGATAGATAATTTTTTAAAAGAAAATCAATATGGGTTCCGATTCAAAGCGGACAATATTATACTTGTATGACGTGTGCGACCCGGATCATGCGTAACCACACTTGTTCAAAGTATCGGGTCTCAATCAATTACCGGTCCGGTCATTACACAATATATTGCTTAATTATGCTTATCTTTTAACTCTCTGTAAGCATCTCAGACGGCTGCTCTGAAGACCATATCAAACCTTTTAGTAAAGTGTAAATGGAAAACCATTTCAACTAGTACTAACCCGTGCGATGCCACGGTATAGTTTATATTTCCATAGATTCTATATTTTTCATACAAATTTTGAACCTCGAATTTATAGTGATTTTAATTTTCATTTATGGTTAATTTGGTTTTTGAAAATTTTGCCTTAGTTAGACATAATTATAATACTAAAACTTAAAAGAGTCCTATATACTATGAGAGTCCATGAGAGTCCTCAACAAATACACAATTATACTTGGTTTCTATTCAAATTCGCGGGTCAATTTACGGATCCTGGGTTGCGGGTTCGGTAATATGGATCTAAAAATGGGTTGTCAGATTAATATAAATACCCTATTTTTATTTTTTTCTTTCATTTCATTCTTTCTTCTCTCTCTCTACCCTCTCCTCTTCCTTTCTCTCTCTCTCTTTTCCGATCACATTTCCGGCGATATCTCCGCCGTCCGACCACCAATGTTCAATCCGATCGCATATTTGAGTAGCCCATGGCCCGATCTACCTTTCTACCGGTTTCGTTTTTTTATTTGGTCGACTTTTGAAACGGTTGGCCGGAATTCGAAGGCTTTTCCGGCAATATCTCCACCGCCCGGCCACCAATCTTAAATCCGATCGCATATTTGAGTAGTCCATCGCCCGATCTACCTTTCTACCGGTTTCGTTTTTTCATTTGGTCGACTTTTGAAACGGTTGGTCGGAATCCGAAGCTTTTCCGGTTATCTTCTCCGGCGGATCTCCGACTACAACAACACATATAAGTCATAACCTTGCCGTTTCCTCGATTTTCAGGTTTCTTCTCTCGATTCTTCAGTTTTTTTTTTTCATTTTTTGTTTGGTTTTGGTGATTTTTATTGATTTCGCGTAACTTTATATTTCATGTGTAATTGTTGATGTTTTAACCTTAATTGTGTATGCTTGACCTGTAATTGTTGATATTTGCGTGTTTGAACTCTATTGATAATGTTGAAGTGATTGTTGTTGTGCATGATATGCTTCGTTTTCTGTTGTTTTAGTTGTAATTGTTGATTGTTAAGGGTAAATTGGTGATGCCTATATTTATGCTTCATTTTTGCTTCGGTTATTATGCTTCATTTTTTGCTTCGATTATTATGTATGAATAGCATATATTTATATTGTAATTGTTGATTGTTAAGGGTAAATTGGTTATACCTATGTTTATGCTTCCTTTTTTGCTTCGGTTATTATGTATGAATAGCCTATGTTTATACTGTAATTGTTGATTGTTAAGGGTAAATTGGTGATGCCTATGTTTATGCTTCATTTTTGCTTCGGTTATTATGCTTCATTTTTGCTTCGATTATTATGTATGAATAGCCTATGTTTGTACTGTAATTGTTGATTGTTAAGGGTAAATTGGTGATGCATATGTTTATGCTTCATTTTTGCTTCGGTTATTATGCTTCATTTTTACTTTGATTATTATGTATGAATAGCCTATGTTTATACTGTAATTGTTGATTATTAAGGGTGAATTGGTAATGCCTATGTTTATGCTTCATTTTTTCTTCGGTTATTATGCTTCTTTTTTACTTCGATTATTATGTATAAATAGCATATGTTTATACTGTAATTGTTGATTGTTATGGGTAAATTGGTGATGCCTATGTTTATACTGTAATTGTTGATTGTTAAGGGTAAATTGGTGATGCTTGAATATAGGTATTTTATTTCATCTTTTGAAAAGAAAAAAATTATCTAGGTTTTTATGTAAATTGTGTATGTCTATATGTAAATTGTTGATGTTGGTTGTTTTTTTGTTGTTGCATATAGTAGGTTTTCGTAAAAATGGTGGTTGAATGATTGATGATAAAGATGGAGGCGTGGATGGAGGAGTTGACGAACAAGCCAAGGGTGTTTTTTTTTTTGTTTGCGAGGATGAATGTAGTTTGGATATAGTGATTTTAAATTTTTTGTATTGCTTTTTATGTAATGACATTTTATTGATTGATGAATGAAATTGATTTATATGTTTATTTTATAAATATTGAGTTTTTTGAGATAAATAGCTTGTCATCAATAATTTTACATTAAACATAGACAATTATATACCAAATATAAGCAATTTGTCCCAAAGTATCAATATGATTGGATGGACACATGAAAGCGGGTTGTATATTATAAGGGAAAAATGCGGGTCGACTCGGGTCAAGCGGGTCAACCCGCGGAAAAATCATATTGTATAGTTTTATGTATAAATTGTATATATTTGTCTATTATGTAGGACTCTCAAGGACTCTCATTATATTGTGGACTCTCATGAGACGGACTCTAATTATAAAATTAAAACTGAAAAATGGCTATGTTAACCTGAAGGATCTTTTTTTTTTTTTGTTCTTATTTTCAAATCAAAGAAATAAGACCCGCCTACATCACCAACATATAACAATTAGAATTATCAAAACAAAAAAAAAACATTTAACAATTGGATGACAAAGATAAAGGATGATAACATAACAAAATTACCATAGCTATATCACATAAACCACTAATATTAAATAAAATCATATCTATCTTTTGGATAACTTGCAAACAATCTATTCTTCCCATAACTTTTCTTCATCTTCCTTTTCTTCTCCACGATGAAAAAAAATCCATACAGAAGTTCACTCTCGCTTATATTAGCACTTTCTTCTTCAAACTTGCTTTTGGTCTATATAGAGACTTCTTCCTTCTATCTTCTATTAATATGATTTACGGGTCCTATATTTCTTCTCGGTCTATCAATTCCAAATGGAACTAAGAAGAAATGTCCTGACTGCCACTCCAGCAACATCTCCCTTGTCACATTCCTAGCTTATGTCTCCATGGTGGGCTTACTAAGGTCATGAAACTAAACTAAGTAATTCATGATCCGTATGCACATAGAGACGATAATGAAGAGCCATTCTCAAAGCTTGAACAGACATGAATTTTGCTACTCAAGAGAGTAAAATAGGCTTTGTGGCCACTAATTCTCCCCATATCTTCCTCATCTTCTGGGCAAGAATTAGGATTGAGTGGTGAAGTAGATGAGTTTATAATTGGGCTTCATGATTCGTATTTTTTTTTTTTTTTTGTAACCCAACTTTGGTTGAATTTATAGTGTGATGGATGTTGAATAATGGTGAGGAATTTATAAAGTCGGTCCTTTAATCCGGAAGTGATAGAGAAGTTTTGAAATTAATTCACTATAAATAGACAAAGTAGCATGAATATAGGTATTTTGTTAAGATCTTCTCTCCCTTCTATTACTAAACCAGTGGAATGATGAGTCAAATGTGACTATAATATATTAATATCTAACATTCCATATGATTAAAACACTAATATTAGTAAATCTTATATGTATTACTCCTAGCTCCTAATGTCTAACATCCTATTTTTGGAGAAATCAACCTAATATTATGGAGATAATGAGGTAATCTAAATATATTTCTGTTTGTTTCGTTTCTGCCGTCAAATATTTAATAATAAGGCTCATTTAATTGAATTGTTTTTTCTTTAATCTGCCAAGTGATAGGATCCTAACAAACATCATGGCAGTAACAACCACGTTTGTTTGAAGTTGTTTTAACCTTCGTTCGGATATAATTTAACCTAACAGAGCCATAAAAATAGGGGGCTTTAACAACTAATTATTGATTAACTTCAATAGGCCAAGAGATAAACTTTCCTTTTTTAAATATTGGTGAATTAAAAACCATTTAATTTTGAAGGGAATTTGCCACATCAGCTTTTTGCATACGTGGCATAGCTCTCCTTTCAATTAGACCATCACTTTTATCATATATAGATGGATGGATTGTTTACATTTTGTTTTGCCAGATTTTGTGGGGATTTGACTTCGATATGGACGGATTCTTAGGGAATGATGGAAGATCACATGAAAGGCCATACCACAACTGATTTATTACCTTTTATCTAATTGTTTGAAATTTTTTATTGCATAAAAATACTAAAAACGGAAAGAAATTTTCTCATTTACTTTTGATAAATATTCTTTACAAATCTTTTAGAATAAAAATTAGTCTTTTGATAATGGATAGATATTAGTTTTTTATTTAGATTAATTATTATGCAATTTTATTATAAGATTATTTAAAATGTACGGGTTTATCGAACATTTATTGTTTTTACTAATATTCCCTTGACAATAAAATAAAATATGAAATGTACGGGTTTATCATATTTGAAATTTATACTATAAAATATAATAATATGCTTTAAAGAAAGTACAAATAATGAAAATTATATTAAATCTAGTAATAATATCAAATAAAAAATATTTGATAGAAGCTGTATATCAAATAAACATATAAATTAGACATAATGACATATGGCAGGATGAGGCGTTACTATATATACTTCAACGAAATTACCTAACACTACATTATTATGTTTTGGAAATTCATTTATGCCTTTAAATTTGTATGTAACATAAATATGGAAGGGTTTGAAAAATAAATTTAATTGGTGCTAATTCCACATTATTTGTTGGACTTGAGAATGAATTTGGTTGGAGTCTTGGAGATAGAACACCAACTTTACATATTATATGGATTGGAATTGTTAATAGCTCCACCATAGTTGTCCAACTAATACATTATCGGAGCTGTAAACAACTTAATTAGAACATTTTAATTGTTAAAACGTCCGAACCCATGATGTCCGATCATGTTTGAAGTCGATTTTAGTGTTTGGTTGATGTTTCACTTTGATTTAAAAGCTAAGGGATTTGTTTGAGGTTTTTAGAAACCATATGGGTACTTGACAATGAAAAGTTACATCTTTTTCTTTTTGAAGGACTTGAATTGCAATTGGCTAGACCTAGCAAATAAAAAGAAAACTTTTTTTTTTCTGAGGTTTTGTAAATAAATTTATATGAGGTTTGACAATTTTATTAATTGTAAGAAATCTACTTTGAAGTCCAAAACAATTTTACTTGGCTGAAATTATTTTCGTGGTTATGATTAATTCAAACAAAATTGGTTTTCTCATTCTTCTGAAAGATCGATTTTGCAATCACCGTCGAACAAGTCATCGATTCATTGTCATCGTTAATTCACTATATTTCTCGATCAATCTGATCTCATTCATCTATTTCTGCATTTCGCTATTCGTGCTTCGATAGTTCATTCGCTCCACCATAGATTCTATATTACCCGTCGATTCCGCAATTACCCAAATTGATGATGTGATCGACGGTGATGTGATTTAACTCATCATATGGATTACCGTTGATACCTCAATTACGATTGTCTAATACTTTCAGCCAATCACACAAATTCATTCACTCCACACTCGAATCACCAGCATGTTGTTGCGTTAAGTTATTGATGGAATAAAGCGAGTGAGATTTTGATTGAATTAATTTAATAAATGCTCTAATTTTCTTTATTTAATTTTATCTTATTTATTAAATTTATATGTTATTTTAATAAAATAATTTATTTAATTAATAATAGTATTCAAGATTGATGTCTATGGATTCGTCTTGTCAAGGTGAATTCAAATATATGTTCAAAATATTTTTATAATTTTTGTAGATAAAGTTATATGAAATATAATAAAAACTATATATATATATATATATATATATATATATATATATATATATATATATATATATATATATATATATATATATATATATATATATATATATATATATAAAATAGATGATTCTGTTAGATATAACTACTAATAATAGATAGATGATTGATTGAATGAAGCTTCCATCGGTGGAAATGAAAGGAGGGCGAAATCAGATTTTGATTTCTTGACTTGCATGGATTTTCTTTTGTCTCCTTTGGCTTGAAAATACAAAAAATTGAAAGAAATTACCTCATTGAATCTTGGCAAAAGTAGTATACAAATTAGATTGAATAAAAACTGGTCTTTTAAATATATATAGATTAAATAAACTGTAAGAAAAGGATACAAAAGTATACTGTCAAATCAAATGTTACGTCACGATCCAAATTCAACAAATATGTTCCTCAAATGATTATATTTATATAATCATAAATAGAAAGTGACAAGAGGAAATCATCCAAAAAGTCAAAAACCAGCAATATATATTACAAGAAATAGTAGAATATCTAATTATTTAATAAAATTAATTATATATTGTACAAGACAGTGGGAGTGACGTAAATCCATAACTACAATCATCGCATATTTAGAAATATAATTACAATTCAGAATTGTAAAACATTTGAAGTTTGAAGTCGCGTAAGTCTAGTTAAAACAACTATTTTAACTGATTTTCTTGATTTTAATCTTATATTAAATACAGTCTATAATGTTAAACTGATATCTATGAGATACGATTTATCCGAAAAGTTTGTAAAATTGTAAATACGAAGCGAAAATAAGGTGATGAAATGGTAGAGCATTAAAGTCATCCATCCATAAACATTAAGGAGGAAGAAAGTGAGGGTTGAAACGTGAACCCCATTATTTATTTATCTGTCTCTCTCTCTCTCTCCCCCTAAAAAATTGCTTGAATGGGTCCTCTCCTCATTCTTGATTCTACTTAGCTTCGTTTCTGGGTAAAACTTACTTATTCTTCTCTTGTTCATATTCTCCAAGGTTTTCTTTTTTATCTATGGCCATCCTTTTCTGATTCTTATCTTGACTCCTTCAATTTCTTTTTCTGGAACATACATCAGCTCAGCTCCCATGGAGGTAATCATCATCATCAACCCTTTTCAACATTCTGTGTTTTCATGGGTTATTTGATTCAGTTATGTGTATCTTCTGTCAATTTACCTTATGAATTACTCGTTGTTGTGTGCTACCTGTTTCATTTCAAGAATTTGTTGCAAATATGAAACAAAAAGAAATGTTTTTTTTAATTTAATAAATTCAGTCATGTATATGTTCTGTCAATGTATCTTGTGAATTGTTCATTCCTGTGTGATATATGCATATAAACATTTCATCACCATTTTGAGAATATATTGCAAAAATGGTTTATTTTTAAGGGAAAAAAAAGGCTTTATTTTTATTATGTGGGATGTTGTGCATATAAGGTTCCGGGAAAGGATGAGGAGGTGATCAAGAAGGAAGAGAGCCACGCAACATCAGCCGCGGCTTTTGTCCAAGGGGGAATCCAAGAGGCCTGTGATGATGCTTGCAGCATTTGTCTTGACGCCTTTTTGGATGGCAATCCTTCCACGGTAAAATCAATGTGGATATCGTAGTGTTTCGTTCTGTGTATTTATGATTCTCTGGGGTTTGGTTTTGTGGTGAATTGTTGGTTAAAGTTTGATTTTGTATCAATGCATTGTAGGTCACTAACTGCAGGCATGAGTTTCACCTTCAATGCGTTCTTGAATGGTACGTGCTACTCATATTCATGAGGTGGTCTTTTTCTCAGTGCCATGCTGTATTTGTTGTGTTTTTTTTTCTTTTCATCTTGATAAAATGTATTCCATTGGTTAGGATGCGTTTCTTCGTGAATCCTTGTTGAGCTTAAGTGAATGGTTTGTGTTTCAGTTTTCATTTAGTAAATACAACCTAACTATTTTAATGCTAGACTGGTTGACCAACTAACAGCTCTAAGAAGCATCTCGAAGATATCTTCATGTGTATTGATAATTAGGGAGGGTGGCCTTGCAAAGACCTCTCTTGTCTTAAAAAGTTGGTCGTTATCTCTATGGGGGAAATTAGAGTTGATGGCAAGTAGTGCGTTAAGCATTAGTACGACTGGGAAGGTTGAAGATGGTTCAGGATCAAGTTACAGCAATGACGAACATGTGTGCCTCAGTTTCATTTCAGTGCATTAACAATTTCTACACCATACTTTTTAATTTCTCTCCCCAAGATGAAAATTTGAATTGAGCTGAAGACAAGAATATCGTATTTAAGCACGTGCTGCTCAGTACATGTGTACAAAAACTCAACTGGAATTGAGAAAACACAATTCAAGTGTGAAGCCAAACAAGCCGGTAAGAGCTGCTACGAACTGCTTCCTCCTGCCGGGAGTGGTAGAAAATCGTAGATTGTCTGGACTTTGCACATTTTTATTTTCAACTTTCATAATTGAATTTAACCAGCTTACTTGCTGAAGCAAATCTATAAGCATTATTCTAAGTCCTAACCATCGTGGTATAACAAAGAATGGATGTTATCGTTATCATTTGGGAGCTCTGGGTGTTGGCAAAACATCTATCGACCATTCCGCAGGATAGTCATGGAGTTTTTAGAGAGTGTGCTTGAAAATGCTTCATATGTGAAGATATAAGAGAATCAGAATGACACCTTTTCTCTTCGACGTGTGTACAGGTGTCAAAGAAGCTCTAACTGTCCAATGTGTTGGCAATCTATTAGCCTGAAAGATTCTGCCAGGTAAATCCATTCATCTGACTTTAGTTTGCAGGTAGTTTTATTATATTTGTTCTCCTTTTTGCTTATAAATGTTGTAACTTGTAATATGCAGTCAAGAATTACTTGAGGCAGTAGAACAGGAGAGAAAATTTAGGTTCACTCCACCTAGGAACACGTCAATATATCATCACCCCAGCCTCGGAGATTTTGACTTACCACATCATGTCTGTTAGCAATCTGTACTAATTAACTTTCCATCTGTAATCTAGTCACTCATATTCTAACATTATCCTGCACTTCATCATGGCAGTTATCTGTGGGAATCAATGATCCTGATCTTGAGGATCGGATTATGCAACATTTGGCTGCAGCAGCTGCAATGGGGAGGACTCATCGCACTGCTCGGAGAGAGAGTTCGAGAAGTCGTTCTGCTGCTCATGCGCGCCCTCACTATGTGGTGTTCTCAGCTAATCCTAATGCTTCTTCTAATGGTCTTGAAACAGAGCCTGGCTCGACAATGTTTGCCAACTCATCAGTTCCATATACATCCTCATCGTCTGGATCTTCAGGAGGGCCCACTGCAAGCCAAGGAATATCAGATGATTATAGGTAAAGTTGGTGTTCTGTCCTGGTTTGAGTTCTAAAAGACCATCAACAGATATTTAGCTTGTTTATTTTTTAATAATTTATTTTGGGTGGTTTTATAATCTATGCCAGAAGCTTCTTGGGCCAGTCTTCCTTGCAAGATCAAGACAGTGAAGGACCTTCAGAGTTCCAGACTTTTTCAGACAACTTGAAATCCCGACTCAGTACCATATCGATGAAGTATGAATTTCATTTATAATGTTTTGAGAAGTCTCTTGAAAGACTTGTTTATTCTAAAGATTATGAATGAATAGTGAATTTCCTACTTGAAGCCACAAGTTAACAAGTACTTGAACTTTTAAACCGAGTGTTTTCAGTTGAATTTGGTGGTTTTATATTATAAACTAGCGGGTTGGTAATGTATAGGACTTCACCAAACTTTAAATGTCCTCGTCTTCTGGATGGGGTTTATGTTCTTAAATCCTGAAGTATCTGTACATTTCTTTGTCAAGATACAAAGACTCAATCTCAAAAGGTACAAGAGGATGGAAGGAGAAGCTGTTTTCTCGAAGCACTTCCATGGCAGATATTGGTTCAGAAGTTAGAAGAGAGGTAAATGCTGGAATTGCCACTGTCTCGCGCATGATGGAGCGCCTTGAAGCAAAGGATAACGATAGGCCTGATCATGTTTCACAATCAAGTGAAGCTAATTCTTCTTCATTCACTCACCGAAGCAATCATGACAATAGGGATGGTGCTCCAAACGAGACACCATCAAATGGAAACAGTTCAACAAATTCAGTTTTAAGTTGAGTTTGACAATGTTGTTTAACAAAGGTTCATCTTTCCTCAGCATTTCTCATCTATAAAGGTGCGTTGTCAAATCATTTGAACATTAATAACCTCATGTTTGATTCTTCGGTATATCTTTGTTTTAAGCGATTATCTGGATGCTTTCTTTGTTTTATTTTTTGTCATAATCCACTTTTCACTCACTGGTTGGGGTGACTTATCGATTATTTAGTCACAACACTATATGGTACTATGTCTTACAGTAATTGCTGGCCTTTCTTTGGTTGTGCGTATAAATGTGTTTGAAGGAGCTTGTATTCTTGGCTTATCTGAAGTGTGAGTTTCGTGTGCAGATTGATCTATGCTTATCCTGTTTGAATATGACATACCGGGGATGACACAATTTAGCGACTGCATCCGTTTGAGTAAGCTCAGGGGAGCCATAGCAGTTGTTTGGTCCAAATAAATATAGAGCAGAATGAGAACTTATAACTTTAATCATCATATACGTATTTATTTCTTTGTAAATTTTCTCTATTACATGTATGTGGATTGTAATGAGAACCTATTGGATTGCTTCTTTTTCTTTCTAACAGCTGTTGCATACCTCAGGGATTAGGATGAGTTGTAGAAATTGAAATCACAAAACCCGCAAGGGTGGCTCAGTTGGTTAAAAGGGAGGAGAATATCCTCTTGGTCACAGGTTCAAACTCCACGGTGAGCGAATTTCTGTGATTTATGCCTTCTGAGTTTGAGCCTGTCGTAACGACTGGTTAAAAAACTCCATGGGGAGCGAATTTCTGTGATTTATGCCTTCTGAGTTTGAACCTGTCGCAACTCGTTGCGGTTTAACTTGGCTTCCGTGGTTTGCAGGCTATTACGTGAGCCTGTAGGGTTTACACAGTGCGCACCCAAAGGGTAGCGGCTGCGGGTTTCCAACGTCATCCAAAAAAAAAAAAAAAATACAACACAAAAAAATACTCCAGTTACTTAAGTGCAGGTTCGTGAAGTAATGGACAACCTCCATCTCGCAGAAGGCATAACTATATTTGCTTTCCTTTTTCACACAAAACTATAACCAGTTAACTTTTTGTACCTTTACATACCGTGACGGGTGAAGTTCTCCGGACGAGAGAAAGTAGATGTTTGAAGAACCAAACATGAAATATATTGGATCAAAATAACCAAAGAGATGAGTACAAGAAAACGTTTGTATGAAAGCTAAAGTTCTCAGAAAAAGGGAGCAAGCAAAGTATCCTCTAAGCAGAATGCCAGCATAACTGGGCTGAGGTTAACATATACAATAATTTTCTAAATGGAGTACAAGAATTTTAGGGTCTAAACATTATAAAGGCTGCCAAAATTGTTCTATAAACTTGGAAATCCATTATTGAACTCTTTTGTCGAAAAGGAATCCAACATAAATGACCCAGAGCATGAGATGTCGAACATCAGAGAATCATAAACATCTCTGATATACATTGGTCCCTCTCAAATATCAACCACAGATGGTTTTATAAAACTTAAAAAGAGACCAAAAGTGATCAGCTTGATCGATCCTCCTACAGATGGTCCTTGTACATCCACAGCTATTTCCCCTTGAGTGCGTTCATTTTATCTCTGAGATAGTACAACTTGGCCCTTTTCACTTTCTTCTTCTCCAATACTTGGATCTCCTTTATGTTTGGAGAGTACCTGTGTCATCACCCACTCATTTAGCAAAAGTAGCTAACAAGGGAGCTTCGAGCAAAATGTAGTACGATAGATCTCACTGAGTGGTTTCATAAGATAATATTTTTAAATGCAACCGAGTACACAGGGCATTTTTTGGCAAGTCACAACGTTAATGAAAAACAAAATATGTTTCAGTGGTGAAGATGTATTGACGTGAAATATCTTACTTCCTCCGTCCCGGAACAAGTTTCCCACTTTGACTTTTTACGGTCAAACGTTTTCAGCTTTGACTACGAATTAATCTTAAATCGCAAATGTAAAATGTTAAATTAAATTATATAATGAAAATTTAGCCCCTAAAGTTTCATTATATAAAAAAATTGAACATTTTACATTTGCGGTTGAAGATTAATTCGTAGTCAAAGTTGGAAAAGTTTGACCGCAAAAAGTCAAAGTGGGAAACTTGTTCCGGGACGGAGGAAGTATAATTTAAATAAATAATACAAGGGCGAAAGAAGAATAAGTCAGGCGATGAACTAACAAAACAGCATCGATATATGCACAATGATGCTCGACTCCCGAACTCATCTTACGAGAGTAAAGCTCACAACTCCAGTGTTAGACAAAGTTGCGCGAAGCTAAAGAATTATGCATGTAAACCGATTGCAGAGCTCAGCTACCAGATTGTGCAGGTTACCAAAAATTTAATATTCATCAAGCAATTCTCTTTCTTCTATATATTATTGCCAACTGCCAAAAATAGTTTTAAGATTTATTCTAAGAGGGAAAGAGAGAACAAACAAAATAACAGAATAGCAGAGCAAAATCCATAAAACTATAGTTACAGTTATGTACATGCACCAATGCATGGAGAGATGGCGAAGAGATGAAAAGACAGGTGTGTGAAGTGTGCTCCTTCCAGTGATTAAGTCTGGAATTGGATACTTACAGTGGAAAGAGAGATTCAATACCAACTCCAGCTACTTGTCTTCTTAATCTGAATGTGGTATTTAAACCAGCATTGCGTCTAGCAATAACAATGCCTTTGATAGTTGATACACGCCTTTTGTTCTCTGGCACTTCCTGTGATGGCAAACAAATGTCAGAACAGGCTAAATTCCTACATGAGGTATCGCCCACATTATAAGTAAAAAATCACTACCACTTTGAGCTGGATAATATAACCAGGCTGTATGTCAGGTATCTCTCGATCTGCTTTCACTTTCTTAACTTCTTCTTTATCAAGTATCTGCAGTATGTGTCGAACAAAGTAAACCCTCCGCAAGCACTAGCAATATCCAACCAATATAAAAAATGGAAATACTGATAAAGAGATAAAATGAGGATTAGTGACTGTACCTGCATTATATGTCTGGCTGTTTTGTCAAGTCTTTTGAATTTTATCCGAGGACTCACATTAAACGCTTCAGAAGCATCTGGAGAAGAAGATGCAGATGCACCGGAAGAAGCAGATGTAGCAATATTCCTAGTTGACAAAGGAAGCACCAGATAAGGTGACTGGTTATAACCTAAGGTCAGGCATCTGTAAGATGGCAAGGAAGCTCCATAATCCCTTATGGAGGATGTTGGCAACGCGATTCCCATACCAAAAGCATTGTTCTGAAACAAGAGGTTCCTTTCTGTCAGATACAATAAAGCATTGACCAGAGAAAAATATAATGAGTCATGAATGATAACGCTATCACTGAAACAAGACCAAGGTTAAGAATCAGAAGAACATGAATTCCAAATTCAGATACTCCTGAGTCCACTCCCATTAAAGATATACAAAGCTCCTATTAACAGAGGCAACCCTGAAAAACGGGATTCAAGATTGTTAATTTTGTTACCGAACTTTGCGGATCCACAAGACGCATTTTCCTGAATCTTTACTTTTTGTTGCATGCATCACCACATGAAAGCAGGCTGCCCTACTGATAGAAAATTCTCCTACTTCCATACCCAGCACTATTCATGAAAAATCCAGATCCAGCCATTAGGAGGACAAAGTTCATTTTTGTGTCCACAATCTGGATGAATGTGGCAGAATGGGCATCCTCTGGAGACATTGGTGCTAAGGTACGAGTAACACCAATAGCACAGAGAGACCAAGTACGAAGGAGCTTAGAGATGCAACAGTTGATCGAGTGGATACACAAATAACTATATACATACTCTTTACAAAGCACAAAGACAGAGATTAGCTACAACAGTCCATTTAGTTGAGTATGGGAATCTATGTTCTTTTGGAAGAGCACGACTTCCAGAATAATATTTGGCTAGAAATCATACATGAAGATACAGAGACCGTGGGACTACAACCAGATTAGCTTAAATGGGATAAGCTTGTGGAAGATTGATGCTTGCAGCCTTCAACCGTGTGGTTTAGTCTTGGAATCCTGGGCTCATATAAGTATAACCTACCTCGATTATTAGGGCCGGCTCGGCTCGTTAAGGAAAAATTGTCTGAAGCTCGAGCTCGAAGTGTCATTATTTGAGCTCGGCTCGCGAGCTTCATTTTCTTTTAATTAATTTTTTAAATCTCGAAAGCTCGGATTTAGCTCGGCTTGCGCGCTCGAAAACTAACAAAGTTCGAATATAGCTCGACTTGAAAGCTCGAAACCTTTCAAAATTAACAAAAAAAGATGAATAAATAAACAATATACTTATATTTTATTTTTATTTTTATTTTAAATTTCTAAATTTTTTTCGAGCAGCTCGTCGAGCTTTCGAGCCGAGCTTCTCCATATTCGAGCTCGGCTCGAATATGTAATTGAGCTATAATTTAAGCTCAAGCTCGACCGATTCGAGCTCTTTTCGAGTTTTTCTCGAGCCGAGATCGAGCAGCTCGAAAAAAAGCTCGACTCGTTTGCAGCCCTATCGATTATATTATGATAGAAAGGCGTTATCGGTCTATCAGAAGAAGTTCACACTTCAAAGCAAATTTCTCTTCTATTCATTTCTCATGAAGTTGAACTTACTGCAACTTTGTGCAAATTTCCATCGAACATCGAAGATTACTGGAGAGAATAAAAAAGGCTTGGGGAGAGCGGAAGACTGAGTTTCTTGTCCAAAAGACATAACGTACCTCAAAGAGTTTTGGTAACCAGAATGACCAGGCCATAGAGCTACTAAGTTTAAGAGACTAACTTGAAAAGAGAGATACTTAATCTAAATAATAAGCAGACAAAAGAGAAACTACAAACATACAGCTAACCTACAATAAAAAATACTAGATGTTACTGGAATTACATTCACCTCAGCTTGATAGTAAAGCTTCTCAGGTGGGGAGGCTGATCTACCCAAGGCAGAACAGTGCATGAATGGATTGTTTCTTAAGCTAAACAGCATGATTAACTTCATATAATTGCTGTATCACATTTTAATAGGGAACACCAGCTTCTATTATCACTCTCTCGGAACTGCAAAACATCATAAAGTCGGAGCACTTAAGAACATCAAGTAATGGGCAGCTTGGTACTTATTTTTAGTAGCATTGCATCCTTTATTCAGTTTTTATCTACTTCGACATTCAGAAAAATACTACTACTAGAACAGAGCTAGGGAAAACTCGAATTCTCTCGATAAATCATGATATCAATAGACACAGCACAGCTAATCCAAATGCAAACTACATAACCGTTGCAAGAGGCTAAAATCAAAGGATACACTCCGAAATATGGATCGAATTGAGTTTTCAATATACACACCAGTCGATTAGAGCTATAACCGATTCAAAATTTTCGAAACTTAATAAAAAAACAATGAGAAGAAAACGTCATTTAGGCACGAAGCGAATCAAATGAGAAGCAGAGCATACCGATCGATGATTGAAGGAATCGGACGAAGAAAGAGGTGCGGCCACATTCCGGTAGCGATTGGTGCAGCCATTTTGCAGGATTGTAGAGACGGATCGCCTCGAGAGCCTGTTCATTTTCCGGCTACTGCAACGACAGTGACAAGGGTTTAGGGTTTATTGGAAGGAGATGATTTTCAATCGCTTTATTTTCTTGTTAGCAGAAAAATCGTTTTCATTGAATCTTGACAATTAGTGCAGACTGGCCCATAAACATTTTTATTCTGCGATTTGCCCCTAACCTTCGTGCAAACTATCCCCAAAGTTTACAAGGTTGCGATTTTCCCTTGAATTTCGAACTTTGTGAGATTGGCCCTATAATGTTATGAATGTTACTACTTTAGGGGAAATTGAGCATATTTTAAAACTTCAGGGGCAAATTTCAATTCTATAAACTTTAGAAGCAGTTTGCACTGAGGTATAAATTTTTAGGGGTGCACCATAGACTTGTTCCGCATGTTTGGCACGCTGCTTGAATGCAATAAACTCAATTCAAATTGAGTTTTACCTAAATTACATTTGTTACTCTATTTTGGGAGCAAAAATCAGAATCGAGTAAAAATAACTCCATTTTCTATCTCTAGGCTTTGTTTTGATTCACTAACATCTTTTTCATCTTCTCTTTCATCTTGTCCCAGAGAAATTCACTGTTTTGATTTCTCATTTAGTAAGGCCAACGCCAAGGAGCAGACTCTTCCTTCTTGATTCAGTGATATGTGTTCAAAAAAGAAGCGCTTTTCACCTCATCGGTTTCACTAGATAATCAATCCAATCTTTTTGTTTCCCAGAGAAAAGACCACAACTTTTCCGACCATTTTGCGTACAACTATTCATTCCAGCCGCCTATGAACACCATACTTGCATATTCTTCTTCACCTCCACCCGATCTACAAACCCATCAATTTTTTTTAAAAAAAATAACAAAGTTCAATTTTCCGGCGACTTTAAAGGCGGCGCGGAGTAAAGGCGAGTTCTAACCTTCCTTTACGTGAAGTGTAAGGAAAAGGGTCCACGCACTCCCTTAAATGGTCCTGATGGCAGTGCCTTCACGAAATGGTTCGACATTTTCACTTCCTAACTTCTTCTCTGTTATAAAATGAAAAGAAAAACGTGAATTTATTGGTGTATTGTTTATTTTGCAGTGAGTTTTGTGGGTTTTCTGTTGCAATTGCTTTGGGTGATATGCATGTTTGTGGAGAACAATGATAGGTGTGTGTGGTTGGTGATGGGGAGGTCATAGGCTTAGGTGTAACATGAGACCCTGCGATGTCTCTTACCTAAATGAATTGATGGAGGGGTTGGTTCAAGACTGGTGCTAGGAAGAAGAAACGGAAAATCGAAATTGGGAGTGGCGAGGTTAAGAAGCAGCTTTTTTAGGATCAACCTAGATCGTCTTTTTCGGTTTTTTGTGTATGCTTCACCTTTGGCATGGAAATTGGATGTGAGTCTGGTCTATTTGTTGTATGGTCTCTGATGCATATCTTCTATAATGATGTTGAACTAAGTGGCGGAATTTTAGTGCATTAGTACTTTTATTTGGTTATTGTAATTATTTTAAAATAATTACTGTTCTATTTTATAAGCATAATGGTAAAAAAAACATCTCACACTGAATTATGACATTGCTCTGGTACTCGTGAAATGATTTTCACAAGTATGGTAAAATGGAAAGTTTCGGACGAGGTGAATGAGGTAATAACCAATAAATCTAACAACTACACTTCATTTTTTTCAAATGATTTCATATATTACCCAACGAAATTCAAATAATATTATCAATCATATCATTTTAACTACCTTAAAATCAATCATTACATCAATCTTTAATATTCAAATTACAATACACATCATTTCATTCTTATACAACCTATATAAATATCCTACCCAACCCTATTAATATCACAATTTAATACCAAACACAAAACTTCAAAACTCCATTTGAATTTAATTACTATTCAAAATTTAGTTTTCAAAATGCTCCGTTGGAATTGAGATTTCAGCAGACTGCCAAACATCATGGTTATGTTTTCGACTTAGAATAGCCTTTTGAAATGTTATGTCACTTCAAGTTCAATTTTTTTCATGTGTATCCCATTAGTAAATATTTATACAAAAAATATCAAAAATTTATACTCACTGATCAATATTGTTCTTACTTTATTCACTAAATAAATTTATCATTATTTATACATATTCCTTAAAGAACATCCACAAAAGAAATTCGGGTATAAGAATATTTCATGAGTTGAGATAATTTGGGTAAAATTTTAAATTATTGAAATTATGACATAATCGCTTCGTCCGCATATTCTTATCCCACATTCCCTTATTCATATTTATTTTAAGAGAATCAAAGAAAGTGAGACAATATTACGCCAGCCGACCGGGGAGTACTACATTTAGATTAGTGCAGGTAGCTTGAATTGGAGATTTGGACTCGTGAAACATGAGATGGCGGGTTCTTAAAAAGTGGCGCTAGTAATAGTTTTGCATGATGATTAAAATTTCCCCTGTAGTAGTAGTAGGATTCCATTTTGGCCATCTCTAAAAGATATTGCCACCGACAGTTTTAGGTAGATCAATACTTTATACTTGTACAGTTCTACAAGTGCTTTCTGGGAACTACTCAAACACAAACTTTAAGTAGGTCTAGAAGTATGTTTTTTCCATTATTGTATGGTAGTTCAGCTTCTTCATAGACACTTCATATCATCAGTCAGACATATATAACTCTTCTTCTTTCTTCTTAATTATAGTAAATAATTAAATGACCACAACCACCTAAGCATGGAAATGCCTTGCTTTGCTAGATGAACTGCTATGCTGCTGCATTTCAATTCCGATACACAAAAGTGAATTGTGCTTCCTCAATTCAATCATGATGAATTATAATAAGTCCGACCTCAACCACCTACGCACGAGGAGGATTCAGGTTAATGTGAACTTAATTGTAAGTTTTCTCCAATCTTGAAGGTTCAAGCCGGCCGGTTGTCTAATTAAAGTCACAAAGGAACTTGTCCGAACCTGACTCCCCAAGCTTGAAGGTCCAAGCCTGCTGGACTCACTAGACTTGGCCCGAGGCTGGTGGACTAACTGACTTGGCACGAGCCCGACTCCCAGAGCCTGGAATACCAAGCCTGGTGGACTAATTAGTCCATATACAAATCTGCAGTTAAAATCAAAAGTTTTTACTAATGGTAATTTATCCAATTTTTAATCGGCCGGGTCCGTAAAATTGCTCAGAGTCTCCAGTTTATAACTGCGTTTAGTTTTGTGACCGACAGAAAACAATGATTGGAGGAACAAAAGTGAGGTTGATTCACCTTTAAAATGCATTTTCCATATTAGTGATCACATTTTAATTATTTGATGATGATATATGATTGACTAATATAATAGCTACACAGCACCCACTGATTTAATTGTCTTTCATTTAGAGATCTAATTAAGCTAACCAGTTGTCTGTTGTTTAATCTTAATCACAAAGGGAGAAAGATATTGATGTCGCCCATAATACATAATGCTTGTGTTTGACTACATTGTACATTGCCCGTATTATACTTTAGTATCTCCCTCTACAACTTGTGTGTTGCAATGAAGCATAATTTGTAGGTCCAAGAATCATCAACTAAATCAGGGTATGTCAAATTTTGGGAATCGTTTTGTCCATGCATTCCAGACTTTAATTTCTTATTCAAACTAATGGGTGCCGAATATTAATGACACAATAATAAGACATGTTAATATGAATATAGAATTGATCAAATTAGGTCAAATGTTAATTTTTGAAATATGTGTGTGAGTTCAAGGGTCTGGAGTCTATGTAGTTTTGTAAGAATTCGATATTTGATTAGGAAAATGCATAAAAGAGTTATGGTTTAAACGCGAACATGCTCGCATAGTTTAATAATGTATAGTATATATTTGACTTTCAAATTAGTGTTTATTACATTTTTTTTTTATTACAGTATATATATAAGTGAATAACTATTGGAGTTGTGCAATTGAGTATTTAATTTAAGTTAAATTGGACCTATTCGTAATATATATGTAAATTAGACTTTAATTGAAAAAAAAAACAATCTATTTTCTTCTTTTAAATTACAAGCTCTGATGCAACTCCAACAAAACCAATTCATGATTAAAAAAAATTCAATATCTCTTTTCGAATTGAATTTCAAGCTCTAATTCAACCCAACAAAATCAATGATATAGTAAAAAATAACGATAATCAATCTTTATTCTTTATCTTCTCCAATAGAATTAAAACAGATCAATTCGCACTAACCTAAACTTTAATTCAACTCGGAAAAAAAGGGCAATCCATTATAAAAAAAAACAACGATATCACTTACTTTAATATATTTCATCAATTATTTGTAAGTAGGTGTCACGATAAGTGGACGACAGTTATTGGAGTTGTACAATTGAGTATTTAATTTAAATTAAATTGAATCCATTTGTAATATATTTGTAAATTAAATTACATGCCTCAATACAACACCAACAAAATCAGTTCATCATTAAAAAAATTCAATATGTATTTTTCAATTAAATTACAAGCCATAGTTAAAACCCAACAAAATCAATTCATGGTAGAAAAACAACGATAACCAATCTTTCTTCTCCATCTTTTCAAATTGAATTAAAACGGATCAATTCGCACTAACCACAAAACTAATTCAACTAGAAAAAAGGCGATCCATTACCGGAAACAACTATCTTATTTGATTTTATATACTTATTTCATTATTTGTAACTAACTGTCACAATTACGCGTGTTCTCACATTCTAGATTATACCTAATTGTGAAGATAAATGATAATGCTAGAGCAAAAATGATAGTACCAGAGCAATTTTCCTTTTATATATAGATTTAATATTATTCACACAATGTGTTATAAGTGTCACAAATATATAAAATAACTTTTACAATATGATTTATGATCTGAGATTATCATCGAACAATTGTAACGAATCAATATATCCTTTTCTTTCAGTTGTCACGTAACCACGTTATTTGTGCTAAACTAATTACCCCGTGCGAACTGATCATAGTTTGTAGACATATTTAGAATTGAATGCATTTTGTGCTAGTTTATTATACTAATTGATTTCTTAATGATATAATTGTTCAAGTCATTTTACACTACTATGCTACTACTAGAAAACGTGTTTTGAATTGGTTGTTATGACACAATTTGTAACATTCCGACGACTAATCACTTGAGATCTAAATATTTGTACCGACACATTTTACTATTGGGCTGCTCTTCAGATAATAAACAAGCCCATAAACGAATACATACATTTTTCCTTCATACTTTGTAGCCACTCGTTGCTGCAAAACTTCCTAATTGGTCATCAATTGTTTCTGAACATACACTATCAACTTTATAAATTTTACAGATGAATTATCAAACATAAAAATGAACAATACTGGTATGAGTATCATTCTATATTCTTTCAAATTAAGGGGATCTCACAATAATTACATCCTCTTTTTACAATTATTAGTTTTCCAAAACTATGAGGCCTTACATGTTACTTGTGGGTGAGGCCGGTTACTCACGAGTTATTCTTCGAGTAATATGCGGGCACCATAAACAAATAAGTGTCCTTTACCACAAACTTAATTTATCTTCACTAGTGCGCAAATCGAAAAACTTCACACTGGATTACTATCATCATACTGCTAAAAAACAACTACTCTTAACTTTTAATTTTTTTATGCATGAATCATCAAAAATCAAGGTGCAATTTATCAATATGAGTAGTGTTATTAATTCACTTAATCCATATGAAATTGTGGGTGTTATGATATGTGCTGGGATTGCTATTCCGGTGATATGTTGGCCAGACAAACCAACACATGTTATTATCACACGCTATGTGTTCACTTGTATACATAGAACGAGAAACTTTTCAATTAGTCATCCTTCATAAGATTGATACAAAGCACACACGTATAACTTTGCAGTTAGAATGTATTTCTATAGTTGACACGAATAACAATTTAAGACTATGTTCTCTTTATCTGAACAGAACTCATTTATAATATATAAAAACAACTAATCAAATTTGAGGTGACATTAATAATTTTTGAGATTATGAGAATATAGTCCAAGTCCTCCATTTAATATATAGCAACCTAATTTTTAATAGAAACAAATTATCAATGGTTTGCTTATGCAATAATGGTGGAAAGACGAGAGATCTCCTGCGTTTGTAGTAGTGTCCGAAAATGAAGAGTAGACCAAACGGCACCGCGCACGCGCTTGACGCGCGAAGAAAGTGATGTGGTAGGAATTTTGTAGCTTAGCTTACAAACGATGGTATTGCTGCTACCTTATTCAATGTCGGAAAGCGACAGCTCGCCTTCCGCTTCGCTCAGATCATACACAATACTATTACTCCTGTTTTCCAGCCGAGCCGAATTAACTAAGCCGGCTTCCGGGGGTTCAGAATTTAATGAAGATATATATAATAATGCTTTTGTGGTCAGCAATTGTATTCGGTACGGTAAGTTTAAGATATTTGTCAATTAGTACCTGCTCTTTTACATTTATCCCAAAAACATCCATCTTCTTTTAGGTGAAATAAAAAAATAAATGCATCCATAGTCAGTTGACCAATGCTTAAAAAGCTGTATACGTGCTGGTTAGGTACATTTTACTTAATTTCAGCAACTTGCTACACATGTGAAGTTGTTATTCTGCAGTAATCTGCATAGGAGTACTATATTTGGAATAGAAGTTGAGTTTCTAAAAAATTGGATCAATTTATATATAACAAATTCTTGATGGAATATGTTTTCACTCTAGTAGTTACCGGATGGGTCAGATATTTGACATTGAATTGTTAATGTTTTTAACTGATAATGTCTACAGTTATGTAATGTACTAATTTCAGTGTTTTGAAGGTGACACATGAATACCGGTACATTTTGATGTATTATGTAGAAAATACATGCTACTCGATCCGCTTCGGTTAAAACTTTTCATTTCGCCATTTTAGTCATCATATACAAAACTTACAATTTCATTTTCCTTTGTAATTGCAACATCTATCCACTTAAAATCTGAGCTTTCTACTTTATTGATCCATTATTAATTTTCATTCACAAGTTATCATGTTTCTACTTGAATAATATTAATTTCTCCATTTTTTTAAATATGATTTTGTTGTTAAATTAAAGTAAAATGAAGAACTTATTCGGGAATGAATGGAGTGAGGTGGTATGATTTTAAGATTTTATTGGACATGAACAATAGGTGTGTAGATTGTTTGGAATGTTGTGGAATCATGCGCTAGGAAAGTGAAATAAATTACAGAGCCAAGTTTAGAGAAAAGTTCAACTCACTATTAAGTGTAATTTAGGTAGAAGGTCTATGACATTTCCTTATTAATTAGTTAAGATGGTGATTGTGTACCTTGTGAGTTGTGGCCATGGATGAAGAGTCCTTGATCAATCGTACTTGCAAGTTATAATTGTTCCTCATTGTCACGGGTCAAAGTAAGGATTAACACCGTAATTCGAAATTTCCAATCCATAAATAATGTATCATATTTTTACGAGTAAGTTAATTGCACTAAAGTTATTGCAACTATAATAACACCCATCATTCAAATGTTATTGATATTTAATGTCATTCATCCTATGTTAATTTGTGGGGTCAATTTGTCACGAGAAAAATTCAGATGTAATACTTGTCAAATGATCGGATCTCGATTGATGAGAATTTACATATACTCTACCAACAAATAACACATACCTGACAGCCATTGATTCATGGGAGCGATAGATAATTCTGGGCTCGTGAGAACGGTTCATACTTACGGTCGAACTTTGATCAATTATTGTTTGGTAGTACTAGTACTAGTAAATATATACATACCCTGCCAACAAAATGAAAAGGGTAAAAAAGGATCGTCGATAACAAAAGCAAAAAAAAGGAAGGGAGTGTCGGTGTTGAGCTGGGCTCAGAAACATGGCGACAAGAGCAGCTAATTAGCCAGCCACCTGAAATTGCCAACTAAATTCACTTCCTCCGCGTGGTCCCTCTTCCAGTCTGTCCCTCCATTTCCCATTTTACCCCTACCGATGCTTCCAAAACTACTTGTCTACTACCACCAACAACTACTACTAATCTCTCATTATTCATCACTCGTGAGCTTAATCTCATCACTTGTAAATTCCTTCCCTCCATTTCTTGTTAATCAGCCTCTTTCACCTGTCTTTTCCTCTTTTAATTATACATACAATACATACTCCACCTCCTCACCGTTTCCATTACTTAATTCAAGTCCCAACTCACTTTGTCCTTTTTCCCTAACAATAACATCATTAGAGTTAAATAGTATCTCTCCCCGTGTTCTTATTTATAAAGGTATTAAACTTGTAAAAAACATTATTATTAGACTGTTTTCCAATCAACTAACACGTTGTTTGGTTCGGAATTATAATAGAGTCACTTTTAATTGAAGTATATTAATGAATAGTGACTAAATTATAATTGAGTTATTAAAATTCGTGTTTGGTATAGAATTAAAATTTTACAAAGTTTTATAGGTTTGTAAAAGGAATAATGGAACATAATTCAGTTAGACTCAATTATCTTTTTTCAACTAATTGCCCTAATAAAAAGGGATTGTCAAACTCAATTATCGGTTGTCTCAATTATAATTGAGTCCAGATTCTGAGCCAAACAGTCCGTAAGAAACTATATAAAGTAACTATCGTAAGAAACTATGTAAAGTAACTATTCATCAACTTTCATGTAAAGTTACTATTCCAATCATATAAAATTGAGTCATTATTCATCTGTTTATGTGTTTAAAGTCTGTTAATTTTTTCCATCTAAGGTCTAATGCCAAACAACATTTATTGTTAAATATGCCTCATCGATTAAACATCATGGTCATAATCTATCTTAAAAGCGACGACCCTTTCCCCTTACAATGCCTTTTAAGTGGTATATGAGTCTCTTTATACATGGTATCAGAGCCCATGAACTATTCAATTTGTTGGGTTTTTGACTGTAGCAGTCCCTCACTATCTGCTTTGGGCTAGCCTCTATAAGGTCACGTGTTGAGCTCGGGTCTATCGTCTCACGTGTGAGGGAGCTATTAAATATTCCAAATCGATTGAGAATATCCTACTCATGATCTATAAAAAAATAAGGACAACTCTAAGGAATTTTAAACGTTAAGCTTATTTCTACACAATATATGTTCATAACAAAGTACCATTAGGGGTTTTTACTGAAGAGCGGAATGTACTTTGAATACCGTCTCTATAAAGAGATTAACATAAGAAATATTATAATCATAACCAACAACATTTAATGTTTTTACTGAAAATATCAATTTAATATACGCACCTAAAAGAATGAAATAAATCGTCGACACGAAAAATATTATTAATACTTTTTAAAACATATAGTTACAATTAAAAACATGTGTATGTACTTGCGGTCCATTCCACTGCACAATGTGCATTTAATCGTAATTAGACAAATAATGCCAAAGCACCTCCCATTAATAATTTGATTAAGAATACATACATACATTAAAACAATAAATATACAAAATATTTAAGAGACTATTTGGCAAGCAATTAAAATCAAGAAAACCATGTTAAAATAGGTATTTTTAGATGTTTTTAACCAGATTTTGTTGGTTTTAATGGGCAGGCAAACACCCACTAAGTGACTGTTTGGGAATCGATTAAAATAGACAGGGCTTTAATTAGATTTTAACAGTGAATGGTAACTGAATTATAATTGAGTTTTGAAAATTTGTGTTTAGGATGGAATTAAAATTTTATAGGTTTTATAGGGTTAATATATAGGATGTGTAAGAGTGAAGTGATGTGTGTTAGTGTTTTAAGATTATTTGATTGATTTTAAAGTTATAGGGTTGTTGTTATAATAAATGAAAAATTAAAGTGAAAGGAAAAAAATAGGTAGAAAGATAATTTGATTAAAACCGAATTTTAACCGCTACACATACATGTAAAAGTTCCAAACCCCGTGTAGTCTGTCTGTCTGTCTGTCAGTCACAGTCTCTACTAGTTTACCTTAGAAGCACAATAACATAATTTTATTTTTACACCTTTCCACTTTAATATTCCACCAAACAAGCTACACATACACCCTCTCACTCCTCAAACCCAGTCCATAATTTTTTCCTCTCAACACCACAACAGAGAGAGAGAACAGACTCTCTGCACTACACATTTCTAGTGAGAGAAACAAACAGGTTAAAACAAACAACCACATTTCTAGAGTGAGAAGAGAGAAACCCAAAAAGTCGCCATGGTTTCTCAGATCTATGGCGTCGTCTTCTTCACAGCCCTCATCTTCACAGCTACCGCATTGCCGGAAAACCAGACCACAAAAGCCCCAAACCCACAGATCAACTCCAATTCCATCCTCGTAGCTCTCCTCGACAGTCACTACACCGAGCTCTCAGAGCTTCTAGAGAAAGCTCTTCTTCTCCAAACCCTAGAAGAGGCCGTTTCAAATCACAACATAACCATCTTCGCCCCCAAAAACGAAGCTTTGGAACGCGACCTGGACCCTGAGTTCAAGCAGTTCCTCCTCGAGCCGAGAAATCTCAAATCGCTGCAGAATCTCATCCTTTTCCACATGTTTCCCACTCGCATTGAGTCCAAACACTGGCCTAATGCCAAAAACCAGAAGCTCGCGATCCACCATAGCAGCCTCTGCAAAGAGGCTGAAAAGCTCCACCTCACACACGCCAAAACCGGAGCGAAACTCATTGGAAACGCCAGAGTTTTCAAATCCGACGACGTTTTGCGCCCAGATGGAGTAATCCACGGCATTGAGCGTCTCCTAATCCCCAAATCTGTCCAACAGGAATTCAATTCTCGCCGTAGTCTCATCTCCACTTCAGCCGTACTCCCAACCGGAGCTCCAGAAGTCGACCCGAGAACCCACCGTCTCAAGAAACCCGCCTCACCCGCCCCAGCCGGATCTCCACCCGCTCTACCCGTATTCGACGCTCTCGCGCCCGGTCCTTCGCTAGCTCCTGCACCCGCTCCAGGACCCGGTGGGCCCCACCACCACTTCGACGGTGAGAGCCAGGTTAAGGACTTCATCCAGACACTACTACATTACGGTGGATACAATGAAATGGCGGACATTTTAGTAAATCTGACATCTCTAGCGTCCGAAATGGGTCGACTTGTTTCGGAAGGGTATGTGCTGACTGTATTAGCTCCGAATGATGAGGCGATGGCGAAACTGACTACGGATCAGCTGAGCGAACCGGGTGCACCGGAGCAGATTATGTATTACCATTTGATTCCCGAGTATCAGACTGAGGAGAGTATGTACAATGCTGTGAGGAGATTTGGGAAGGTGAAGTATGATACTTTGAGATTGCCTCATAAGGTTGTGGCTGAAGAAGCGGACGGGTCGGTTAAGTTCGGAGCGGGTGAAGGGTCGGCTTATCTTTTTGACCCGGATATTTATACTGATGGGAGGATTTCGGTTCAGGGGATTGATGGTGTTTTGTTGCCTCCTGAGGAGACTACTCCTGCTCCTAAAGCTGCTCCTGTTGCTGCTAAGCTTGTTTCCAAACCTAGAAGAGGTAATTTCTTTAGCTCAATCTTCAATTAGATTGATTATCTTGTTTGCTTACTGTGTTGCATTATTATTTATTATGTCTATGTTGTTGAATTTGATTGTTTACCGGAGTACGGTGAGCGATTCCGGTGAGGTGTGATTAATGATGATGGTAATGGGAGTGGAAAGAACTCGGTGCTTTAGGCGCTACAGCTGTAGACAGTTTGGCCATTTGTTTTTTTTGTTGTTTTGCTGATTATGTGCACTGTATTGTGATGTCTTGGGCCTAATTTTTTTTGTTTTTTTTGTCATTTCTTTCAACCAAAATGGAATAAAGTGATGTTTTAGCTGTTATTCAGTTGATGGAATAAAACTGTCTTTAATTATCTACTCTACATATTCTTGGATGATTAGAGTTTCCAATTATTTCCTAAAGAAACCCAATATTTGATCTAGTCCATTTTGAGTATTTATCTTCTTGTTAATTGTTGGTTGAATTTTGATGATTGTTAGCAAATTAAAAAGATCAAATTTTGCTCAATTGTGTGGTGTTACAAGCATGCCACATTATTATTGACCTTTTCTTGTAACTACCATCTTAAACTACCATTATCTTTCTGAAGTTTGATATTCAGATAGCCTTAATTTTGTTACATAAGCTTAGACTGAGTTCAGGGAATAGTGGTTGAAACTGATTATTATTGACATGCTGTGAAAAGAATATTAATGCTAATTCTTGGAGTTTAGGCAACCTGTTCTTGTCACAGTTCACTTTCAGTCCTGTTTTTTCCAACCATTACTTCTTAAAATTTGTTTTGCTTTAATTAATGAAAAAGAGTAAATAGACTACAAGACATGCAAGAACCCTTAACTGTTAAGACAAGGACTGATTAGTCTTTTTTGGGCTGAGTTCTGTCGGTGGAACTCATAGAGGAGTATGTTAACAATGTTATCATCTGGTAAATAGTACACAAAGAGGCAAAGAACCTTGTGGTTGAGTCAATCATAGGGTAGTGTCTGGTTTAGTTTAGTTAAGGGGTGCACCGTATGTCCCATGTGGTGTTGATGATAGGATACAAGTTAAGTGAGATTCCAGCCTAGTCCAGTTAGGTTGGTTCCACATTATAAATGTTTTGATTGATTCCAAGCTTCAATGTTGTGGTCTAGAGTTAAGACAGTTACTAGACCAAACAGGCTGGTATTTTGACATGTACTATTCTCAACTTGATGCCACCTTTTATTTTGCACTGTTATGATAATAAAGTTGTTATAATTGACTAGCTGTCACGGATTATAGAGGTTCTCTATGGTCCACTTTGAATACATATTAAGATGTTTAATACTACAAAAATTTGATACATTAAATAATAATGTCACATTCCTAAGTTTTTCAATGATTAATTACATGAGTTGTCTAACATTTTGTAATGGTCTATGGATACAGGGAGGTTGATGGAAATGACATGTTCGATGCTGCAAGCTGTTGGACAACACACTCGTCTCACTAGTTGCAATTAGAGATTTATACTTACAAAAAAAATTGGAAAAAAAAGTAAAATAAATAAAAGAGGAAAGGGAATGCCAACGAGGAAGGGTGAGTTTGCGGAAATTTTATTTTTGATTTTGTTTACTTAGGCCGTGAATCTTGTTGAATGTTTTTGTTGTAAAACTGTTTTTACTGATGAAGAATTATTTTGTAAAATTGTTACAGTTTTCTGGATGTTATGTGAATGAAGACTACATAAAAGGGTGGAATGCGTTGGAAGTGTTTCCCTTGAGATACAGGAGTTTTTCTTTCTTTCTTTCTCTTTTTCACTTTTTTTCTTTTTTTTTCTTTTTCTTTTTTGGGTACTTATGGTTCTCTTAATATTTTGCTATAAATACTGTAATTACATATATCCTCATTTTTTAATTTGTATTTAAGATGATGTTTGTGTACGTAAGCAGCCAGTGTATTGTATTGCACAAAAATGCAGTCAGTCCATTTGAAGAACATAACATGTTTTGAGTGTTACTTAACTTGTTAAGTTTGAGCATTCCTTGTGCTGCTTTCTAGGGGATCAATAAATTTGCTTTTTCCAAAAAAAAAAATAATAATAATTTTGTTTGTGTTCATACTCATATGGGTTGCTTTCTTTTTGCTTCCTAAGCCAAGCCAAGTCTCGTGAATCTTCAACTTTTTACAAAACTGTCAACTTTACTCGTTGTCCTTGTCTTTGTGTGGAAATAAATAATTACTTTACTTCATTACTCTTCTTCTATTTTAATTAACCAACCATTGTTTTTATCTCAAAGTAACGTGCAAAGTATGATTACGTGGATGCTTTTAGTCCTACGTTTTGTGATCAATCAGTATTGTGTTGCACAAATCCACCGTCCATTTTCAGGTTATGTTCTAGATTATTCATATTTTTGGACTTGAGTGACAAGTGTTGCTCCTCTTAACTAAAGCTTAATCCAAAGAATGAGGTTTAAATTCATAATCGACATGATTTTGCATACATTGCTAGAAGTGAATTTGGCATTATTAATATGATTCGAGTGGCTTTATTGAGTTATTCTGAAATTTCGGAGGTGAATTTGTTGCTGACGATTTTAAATGTCGGCAAAAGATCAAATGAGAGTTAAAGGCACATTTGCTTTTCCGTGAGAACTTATTCGAGATGTCTGATCGTTGCCCTTAATGGGCTGGACATCTACTGGGCTAGTGAAGCCCAATACAAATTTGCAATCACAACAGTTTCCCTTATAGGGGAAAATTCGAGCCAAGCACCCTTTCGCACTAAATATTTAGTAAAAAAAGACCGAAAATGAGTTAATATATTGTTGTATTCAGAGAGTGCTAAGTTAATATAATATTGTAACTCAACGAGTCATGATTTAATATAGTATTGCAATCAGACAGTCTCTATTTGAATTAAATTTCCGAGAAGGCTACCGGCATGTGAGTAACCACCGAGCCATTGACCATTGAGCAATATCATCCCGAATATTATACTGCCTTTCCTTACTTCTTTCGTGGTTCCAATTTTGGGGTTAATTGTACCGACATGTGAGTAACTCCAATTTTGTCATTTTAAACGTTCAATACAAAACTTCCCACTTTTATATTTCGTAATTTCCACTCAACTATACTCATATTTATAAATTTACCAACCCAATATTTATTTCTTTCTTCATTTAAATAATGCTCAACTTTCCAATTTAATAGCCTACTAATCAAGTTTTATTCATTTTTTGTTATTTTTCATTCTAAATAATAGTATTCAACCTTACACTTTCACATATTTAGTTGATCATTAAAATAAATGAGAAGCTTGATGCGGGACCGGAGAAATACTTCATAACAACTCCGGCTTAGAGAGACTCATACATTATAATATGTGTGTAGTTTTAGGGTAAAAAATTAAAATAAATGACAAAATATAAAAAATGTGGTAAAAATCTAATGTTTGAGGGTAGTTTGATTCTTTTTTTGTTGTTGTTGTAAGATATGAAGTTTTGTGAGACACGTAAAAATAGAAATGTATAAAGTTCTACAGGGGGTAGGGAGTATTTTACTATTTGGTATTCCAGGTTGTTGTTTCTCTTTTGCTTGAGATTAGCTGTTCGGATTTTATCTAGATTTTTATTATAATTTTCAAACTTTATTAGAGTTTAAAGGGGTTGACAATGATATCCATACCAACTCAAAGTGTTTTTCTCCCAGTAATTTATATATAAACAACCAATATGGAGCAATTTTATGAACATGGGTGAAGCATAGCTCACGAACAACGAGGCTAGAAAAAGATTCTGGCTTCGCCCTTTTCATGAATGTCTCTCTATTAAAAAGTTATTCGATGTGCACACGAGTGAATACATAGCGTGCAATAAAAGATAAGTGTTGATCTGTGGGACCAATATTACATGGAGAATTGTACCATACCGTGTCAATGAGTTGAGTTGAGTCTCGATCGAACGGTTGTTGATACTTTTACATTCATTATGAATGATATGAGTAATTTAGCATTTTCATCTCTCTCTCATTTAATTGTTTTCCAGTATCTTTTTTGTTGGCACAAATTTATTGATCTTGGAAGATCTCCACTTCTATCTTCAACTAAATGTTACCCCAATTTAAATGGGGTAGGTAGACAGGTCCCTTGCCCACACACAAGGCAAAACATTATTGTATTTTACTAAATCTTAATTTTACTTCAAATCAAATGCACATATTACATTTATATATATTTTCAACAAATCTCATATTACGTACTTGAAAAATTGTACACCATTCATTTTGAGCGCCACCTACGAATAATCTACTTGAGCTACACTACTTTTATTTTTCTTTATATTTTAATGTTCACAATCAAGAATAAACACATGGTTTGATTTGGGACGCAGGGAGTATTAAATTTTCTTTTATTTTGTAAAAGGCAAGGCAAAGTTGAACGTTTGATTCCATGTTAAAACTACGCATCTTATCATTAACATGACGTAGTGCCAAATATCGTTCAGATTAAGATGCGTAGGAACCATGGCGCAGTTTGCACATGAGGCTGAACATAGATTCTACCCTTAGGATTTTGGAACCAATCTAATAATTTCACGTTACAAATGAAACATGATCGTCAAATTATAGGGAAAAACTTATTTTGTGAAGTAGGGTTGAAATGATCAAATGACTAGTTAAAGGCCCGTCGATATTCGACGGGGCATGGAAAAAAAATTTAAAATAATAAATGAATAAATTTGTATAATAACATGTCGAAGTTGAAATACATATAAAAATTGCAAGGTGACAAAATGCATGATCTAATCGCTTCAACATTGCATCGAAAGTTACCCCTACCTATAGAAAAGTGCATAATGTAAATTAGTGAAGTTGAACACGGCCATATATATATATTAGATACACATAAAAGATAAAATCAACTCATAACTTGTCGAACACTTCTTTATAAATTACATTTGTTGTTGTGTCATATGTATTACCCTCTACGTCGCAAATTACTACGTTCAAGCCCTTCACGATAGTAACTATATAAAGAGCAACATTTAACTGATCATGGTTGAATACATGTGAGCGGAGGTAGAGGTCGACGTGTTAGAGAGAATGTCAATTACCCTTATTTATGGTCATAGCAAAGCAGACGAATATGGGGAGCTGTCTCCAATCAATTGATAGGGAACTTCATCTCGCCGGATGGCTGATCACCATCCTCGGAATGAAAACCTTGTGGCACGCATTGATTCAAGATATCATCTTTGCCTCGATGATATGCTTCCCAAGATTAGTAACTATGATCCTTATTCCATTGCACGACTCGAAAGTCTGATCAATATTCCTCAGAAGCATTATCATACACCTAACCTTTAGTATGATCCTATGGTTAGGCAATTTAGAGCAATTAATGATGTTGAAAAATTCTACGGTGAAAACATGTTCGATACCGTTCTCAAAATTATCTTCCCTAGCAATGCTATATGCGCTCAAATATTCAACGCTATCTCTGGACATCTTCGACATAAAAATTGATTTATATCATCAAACATTTCATTTGTAGGTGCAAGAACATCCCGGTGATGAAATATACAGGGTTAAGTGATGGATCGCCTAAGTGATACAACAACAAAGGATGTGTACTATCTACAATGGTTGGAATTGGATGACTTACTTCTCAAATAACTAAACCTTCGGGGATCTTGATATGAACCCACAATCATTAGGTTCAGCGGCAATGCCCACACCGATATGTGTTATCCGCTCAGCAAATTCTTACGTCTCTTAAATTTTGAAAGATGACAAACCAGACTGTATATGATTAAATTGGACGTAAAAATGATAAGTTAAATACTCTCTCCGATTTCAACTCCCCGCATTCCATTTTTGGACGTTTCAATTTCAACTTCACACCCATCAAATGGAAAACCTTTCTCTTACTTTCTTCACTATATCTCCTACTTCATTCACTATTTGCCATACTTTATTTACTCTTTTTCATACTTTATCACCATCTTTACTACTTTATTCATTTTTATCTTAACATTTGTGTCCGGGCCAGCAGGAAGATGAACCCGGGACGGAGGGAGTATGATATAAGTATATGTGATATATATATAAAACGGGCCATTACCTGCAATCTCATGTTTTTTGTCAATCGAAGCACCTCACAACATCTCATATCCTAGAGGAGCATATATAGGCATTCACAATATTATAACTATTCCTCCTGGAATAATGGGCAAAATATGTCGGAAGTTCCCGCAGAAGACAATCACTACTCCCACCAAATGGCTCATCTGAACACCCCATCACATCCTTCAAGCTAAGAACTCGAATATGCAATGGTATTCTGAACCTCGAATGGTATTCCGAACCCTCGGGATTTGCAATGATATTCCGAACCTCGAATATGCCAGATTACTATCCTACCTTTATAAAGAAGGAGTGATGCATTCCCACGGGACGCAACTGGAATTACAATATATTCTTTAGCCCTAAAAAACATGGCACATCGTTCTAAAGGTTTTTGTGGTCCCTGCGTAGATGTATAAGAAAAATACTTCACCTTTTTTACCATCGACAATAGACATAATTTTATATATGGCACGTTATCCATCAGTCAGTTGTGGGTATAAACCATTGTGCTATGCTCCATTGCAACTCTAACATAGAACATCTAATGCAAAATGAATGGATTTGAAGCATTTTATATAACAGACTCATCCGGAACGGGCACATATCGTCAAATGAACTAAGATTGTTGCAGTTTTTCTTCGGTAACTTCGGACTTGCATAATAGCAATGTTTTTTTTTTATTTGTTCATCAGTGAGTTTCAAACCTGGATGGAGAGTTCACTATCGTTACATGACAATTACATACACAATTTAAACTGATTGCCATTGTATGTGGGAATGGGCAATATAGTCTTTAAATTGATTGTACCAGGATTGCTGAGTAACCTTTGATGATTGTACAGAATGTCGTTTGACAATAAAGTCCATGTTTTGTTCCACACTTCCTCAGGCCTCGACATGCTGCGTGATAACAACATTATGAAAAGGTGATGTAAAAAACTCGCAAATTCACATAGAATTCCCCCATTCAAACCACTAATATACTCTCCATCATTAAATGATAAGATGCCCATAGCGTCACATGCATCCTTGTGATATTTGTGCATTACTTAATAAAATATGAAGGAAGATACAAATTACTAAAATCAAAATTACCATAAGTGAAACAAACATTTAGTTACCCACAGTCGCATGTTCTTTGTAAGTCCTATGACCTCACATGAATTTTTGGATAAGCATATTACTGCATTAACAATGACGGATCTAGACCCTCGTGAAACCACTGGTAGTATCTGTCTAAAGTCTCCGCCAAATACAATAATCAAACCACCAAATTGTGTGGCTAGTCGATGCATAACATTTCTCAAACTCCTATCACGCGCTTCAAAACAATGCATATTGGTCACTGTAGCATCGTCCTATATAATAAACTTCGTTTCTTTGAGTAGACATGTTACATCAGAATCAGGCATAATCTTACTGCTCAAGTAAGGACGGATATGTTATTTGGACAATGGTAGGAATAGGATCACTCACTTCTTGAAAAAGAATGTCCTCTGGCATCTGTATCAACATCACTGTCATTATCACCATCAACAACTCCATCACCAACCCGAAGTATCCACTTTGCGAATTCTCTCGTCTCATGAATCTCAGTTGTTAACGTACCAACTTAAAAAACACAAAACACACTTTACATAATATAAAGAAAGATACAAATTACTCAAAACAAAATTACCATAAGTGAAACAAACATTACTTGCAGTCGCATGTTCTTTGTAAGTCTGAGGACCTCACACGAATCCCAAATTTTGGATGAGCATATTGTTGCATTAAGAATGTCATATCTAGACCTTCCCGCAACCACTGGCGATATTTGTCTAAAGTCTCCGCCAAATACAATAATCAAAACCCCAAATGGTGTGGCTGGTCGATAAATAAAATCCCCCAAACTCCTATGAAGCGCTTCAATACAATGCATATTGGTCACTGTAGCCCCGTCCCATATAATAACCTTCGTTTCCTTGAGTAGACAGGTTGTATCAGAATCAGGCTTAATCTTACTGCATACCGAGTCTAAATGGATCTTCAACGGTATATCGAATCTTGATTAAGCAGTTCGCACCCTCGGAAGCATCAATGATATGATACCTAAGGAATCCATTGGGAGAACTGTATCTCTTCTAGCTCTCAAAACGGAGAATAAAGTCCTGCAAATATAATATCTCCTCTAGAATCAATAATGATTGTAATAATGATGTCCTGCTAAGTATGAGTTGATGATCTTCATTCTCTCTATCTTGTATCCGGACAGCTAAGAACTCCCTTAGAATAATATTTGACATCTTACTCACAATACTTATCTGAATATCGATATACCATCCGTCTTTTCCATGGACGAAAAGTAGTGGATATTGAAAAATAAGGTAGCATCGAAGAAACTCAGTTATGTGCTTCAAGTCCACATTCCTCACCTGATCAACTATAATATGATTTTTTTCATGTAAGTTATCGACATCACCCTCTACTATAGCAGTGACTTCTGATGCAGTAAGCAAATTGTAAGTTTGCCCATCCCCTGGCGTCTTGCAATAAGTTGAAGACCTACCTCACGGACATTATCAAAGGAGATGTGATCTCTGGCCATCTTGTATACTTTTGCATATGAATATTACTCTTCCACCATAGTTTTGATCAATGTTGCAGTAGCAGTTTTCACACCAACATCATTTGTTTGGCCTTACCATAATAATAAAATAAATTATTTACCGTCGAGTATCTATAATTCTAATGGATACTAAACGATGTATAACGAAGAATTTGTTTGAACAAAATATGTGAAAGATACATAAAATTGTGTGTATAGGTTTAAAGAAACGAACCCGAGAGCATTGATCATGTTGTCAATTCCGTGTTCAGTGTCATATATGCAACGTTGGGTGAATTTTTGGAGTTTGTCCTTCGTTGGGCAAGAGTGAGCCAATCTTGTGATCATTTTAGCCACCTATGTTAAAGCAATAAGGACCTTTTCGTTTATTGACTTCCTTGTCTATTTGCTATCCATTGAAGTAAATGTAAAGATGTTATTGTATGCACGGATGATAGAACAGTTATATGAACTGAGTACCTACTGGGTAAACAACTAATACATTTATCATATATTTTCAGAATAATATAGTTTTGAACCTTCCACTCATTAAAATTTATTCCATATTGTGGAGTCTGATTTTGAGACTGTAAACGGTTATTCGATTTAGACGATTTGTTCTCCATCAGGAGTTTTCAAATGTAACCAATTCCAAGCAAGAACTATGGATGCTTATTAAATAAATAAAGCTTACAATCATGAGTCGCATTTCACAACTAAAAGTAACAGTTGAGAATATAGGAAACATTTTAACATCTAGGTTTTGTTTAAAATAAAATACTATCTCCGTCCCAGTTTCATTTATCCGTTTGACTTTTTCTGGTCAACGCATACAAACTTCGTCTGCGAATTACTCATAAATAATGTTGATAAAAAATTCAAAAATTCATATTATTAAATATTACATTTTAAATTTTCATTATATATTTTTCAAAAATCTATTAGAAGTATCATATGTGAGTAAATCAAACTCAAAATTGAACGATGTTGACCAGAAAAAGTCAAACGTGTAAACGAAACTGGGACGGAGGGAGTATGTAATTAGTTCGAAAGATTGATCATGAAAAAAATTAAAAATAAAATTAGAGCATAGCGACTACTAATGGACAAAATTCTACATTAAATGCCTCGGTTTCTTCTATAATATAAAAAAGTCGCAAATCTATAATATGCAGACTTAAGAGATTTAATCACCAAAGAGAAATTCACTTTAATTAATTACTACATGTTGCCACTCAGAATTTCGAAATAATTCAGTTGCTAATTTGTCAGTTAAATGTTCCGCACCTTCTAGAAAAAATCATAAGACACAAAGTTTGACGCCAACCAATAACATTGGTCCCGTTGATCTCTAGCAGCAACACCAATACCACCCCTATGTAAACTCTATGTACTCAACCGTAGCATCAAAATTAGCTTATATGATACTAAGATCAGGCTGCAACCAAGATGTTGCCACAGTTGGCTATGCAACACTTAAAGATCTTTTACTGACTTTTATTTTATCCTTAAAATAATGCATTAATAATCTAATAAAGATAATTTTCAATCATAACAAACTCAATATATATAAATTGAAATTTATATTTAAAATGTTCCATATAGTGCGTATATAAGATAGAAGGTAATATTTGAATAAATAATGAGTAAAAAGTATAAAACGTGCGAGAATTCACGTAAATGCTGATAAGATGATGGTTTTTATTTAATACAATACGTTAATTTATTGCTAATTTTTAAAGTGTCCATTTGTATTGGATACCTAAATAAATATTGATTTCTTTGATAAATGGAGGGAGTATTAAGTATATGATAAATGCTCGATTTTTAAAATTTTATTAGTTCAATTTATATTATTGAATAAACCTACATAATTTTTAATTTAATATAAAAATAATTTAATTAATTAATAAAATATTCAAGTTTGGTGTCTATGGATTCGTCTTGTCGCGGTGAATCTATATATATGTTCAAAATATTTTTCGAAGTTTTGCAGATAAATATATATGAAATTAAATAAAAATTATATATGAATTTAACATACTAAAAATAAATCATGGGAGTTATATGGTGTGCTACATCTTAACTACTTAAAATATTCCACAACCAATATACTAAACTTAAAATTCTAATAACCAATTAAAATACACTTTAAAAAAATCAATAAGAATGCTTCTATAACGCCACGTCAAGTATACGACTACGCTAGCGCTGAAAATGTTTTCTTTTTATATTATATAGATAGATAGATTATGCGGATCTTACACCATAAAAATAGCCATACATATCAATTAATGATTATGTGAATATTATAACGGTTAGAATATCTCACATTAAATATAATTAATCTTTTTCTCTTAATAATGATTTTTGAGGAGAGAATTACCATACTTAATGATAGATCCACTTAATTAGGTTTGTCTAAGCGTCATGATCTACCACAAGTTATTCTCAAGTCACATCAATTGTATTAAACAGTTTTTGGACGCAAGATATTTCTATTACAATAATGTAAGTTAATTCACAACTTCAATTCGGATCCAACGAAACCAGAGACCCAATATTGTCGAGACAGGATCTTTTGTTTTTGTGCATCATATAAGTCTAACTAGTCCTCGTTGTCTTCACTTTAATGCTGGCACACACACTAACTATATGCTAGTCAAATGAAAATAAAATGAAATGCATGTTTTTATTATACACTATTCTGTCGGTAACTCAAACCTTGCCGCTGCAATCGTATGTAGAATTGGCCGAGATTACTGATGAGTGTGGGGTATTTTCGTAATGGACCTACCTCAACCAGCTAGTTCACTTAGCGACATGTTTTCCGAGTGATATATTAGTCTCCCGTTCAAGTTTAACATACCATTTCTACCATACAATATTTATCTGACTCGTGACAACCTTGAAAATTTACCACAATTATGATCATATATCTATACGATTGTGGATGAACTTGGGAATTATTATGATAAATTCCAAAAGTGAATTGCCTTAGTAACATGGATAGTACCGCCACTATTACAGTTTTAGTAGATATAGGTAAAATTGCCTACGTACGTATACTACGACCACTAATTTAACAATCCCGTGTACATTACATTATGGAGAATTTGATAACGGTACATGATACACGTGAAATGAAACAAATCATTTCAAATACGCAGTATATTCAAAAAAGCAAAAGCAAAAGAAAAATAATAAATACGCGTCATATTGAAGTTTTATCCAACAATTACCTTTGGCTATTTTACCTTGTACTATTTCCTTCCCTTTTACCATAAAATTTTTAGACTTTTTCTAACTAAAGCAGGAGTAATTAATTTGAGAATTTTGTCCCCCACCTTTATATTTTCAAATTTCATATTTTACAATCTGAATTAAAAAAAAAAAAAAAAAAAACACTACCGACGACATGAATACAACCATAGAATCAGTAGTGTGTTCTTGCTTGCAGTTTAATATTAAAAAAAAGGACAGATGCAAATTAAAAGTGGTAGGGAATACATAATTTATACAAATCATAAAAAGTATGCTGCTGAGTTATGGTATGGTATCAGTATTGGAGTTATGGCAGATAGAAGGCTTTTTTCTCAGAAGGTGCAAAGTCTGATTCTATTCTGATTGCCTTTCATAAATCATCATCAAACAAATGGCAAAGAAATTAGATTATATATCATTGTCAATTATTGGTGCAGGCCTAATTAGCAAATTAATAATCCTAATAAAGCTGCTTATATATATATATATATCTTTTGGCTTTTCTTCTCTAACACTAGTACTAATACACACAATGTGTGTTTATTTGTTTAATGACAGATGAATAAAAAAGTGAAAGCAATTTGGTCATGTCTTTGCATGCTTTGGCTTGTTGTTTTGTTCCTAATAAAACTGATTAAGAATCAAATCATCATTACAGAAGAATGAGCTGTATCACATGGAATTATTACTAGCTAGTTGGTGGTGGGGACTTATAATTTGCATATTAGTACTAATTATTTTAAAGCAAATCCCATTGACTTTATTCGATTTTTCATTATTCTTTGATTGGCAACTGGAAAAAGTTTATACTTCCCTGCCAAGCTAAAATTCTGCCTACTTAGCTTAACTTGACTTGTACCTGCAACTAGCAATTGTCCCATGTGCCAAAGATGGTTCTATTCTATAGTATATTTTTCATATCATATATTAGGGCCGATTAATAGCCTCCCAATTTTATTTAATATAGTCTGAAATACAGCTTCTCTTTTCGTTATTTAGATATGTTTGTGGGTCGTGTTAGTCCCGTTTATTTACTTACAAGTTACAACACATTAAAAATGTAATTCAAACTTTACCACCTGTAATATTATTTTGTTGACTATAATTGATACGGAAACTTTATTCTTGAACATAGGGAGTAATAAGTAATTCCCTCCGGATAACCGCACACAACTACATAACCTTATAAAAGAAATCTATAGAGCCCCGCCTGATTAGTTAAAATTGAGAAATATTATACACTTGTAAACTTAATTTATGCGAGAACGAAGTTACAATCTATGCATTTGAGTTTGTGACTATCGTATAAGTTGCGGTTCATCCGATCTGCTTTGCAAGTTATTATACGACTGTCATATTTTACTACTTATGCATTCAAAATGGTAAATGATAAGCAAAAATGATAATGCCAGAGCAATTTTTCTTTTATAAATTTAATATGTGTCACAAAAAATGTCATAAGTGTCACAAAAAACTAAAATTGCTTTGCCAGTGTTCTGGCATTGTCATCGGCCATTCAAAATGTGTCAGTTACGAGTGCTCGTAATCTATCTATATAATACATTAAGCAAAAAAGGTTTGGAGCCATTTAAGGCTATCCACATCATTTAATTATTTGGCAAAATAATGCTTTGTGATTGGTTAATTCCCATTCCATGTTGTCCTATTCTTTTATTCTGATTGACCAGTTTCTATCTCATGATGATGTGTTTTGGTTATTTAACTTACATATGCACCAATTTTTTTAAATCAATCAACCATTTTAATTTCTGATTTCTTTCCATTTTTGTAAATATTTTCCATTCTAAATGAAAGTCCAACATCTCGGTTACTCTTTATTTTCTAAATTCCATGTGTTTATTTAATCTATAAAGTAATTGGTTGGTCACTATGTTTCTAAAAATCACCATATTCGAGATGCTAAAGTAATTAAACAACTTTTTTATGGTTTATTAACATAATTGGTTGGTTGATTCATGTTAACCAAATATATATATATATATATATATATATATATATATATATATATATATATATATATTTCATATATATATATTTCATACGGTAATATCATTGGGACTGACAAAAAATATTCTTATAAAGAGTTTATTCTTAGAGTTTTTTTAAGCATTTATACACAAGTTGGGACCGTAAATTTTTATTATTATAAAAAGTTTATTCATTTATAGAGTATTCTTTTAGAGGGTTTCTACTGTATATATAGACACACACACTAAAATGTGAGAACATTTCGAAGTTGAATTAGAGTTTTAAATTAGTGTGAATTGATTTGTTTCAATTTAATTGAATAACGTGGAGAAGAAAGATTCATTATGGTTGACTTTTTAATGATGAATTTTGTTATTGAATTAGGATTGAAATTTAATTTGAGAAGATAGATTGAGTTTTCTATGATATATTGATAATTTTGTTGTAGTTGAATTAGGACTTAAAATTAAATTGAGTGATACATGTTGGTTTTTTGCAACAAAAGTCTAATTTACATATATATTACAAATTAGTCTAATTAGGGATCGGAGGTGATGAAAAATGTAATGGAGAGACACGCGCTATTTGTCTTCTTGTGAGAGTCTGGGCCTTCTCATCATTTTAGTGAGATTTGTACTGTTTTTTACGAAATTGAGCAAAAATGGGCACAAATAATGACTTTTCCCACTCGCTTTTTATTGGGTTATATCATTACTTTGAAACAAAAATTACTATAGTATATACGTGTGTGTATATGTGTGTGTGTGTGTTTATATATATATATATATATATATATATATATATATATATATATATTATTGTATATGTGTGTGTGTGTATCATATACTTAATCGAGACGGGTAAAATAGTTTTACAATCCATTGCAGGTCAGGTGATAAGAGATGGGGTGAATTAGTGGGTGAAATAGACCAAACTAAATGTGTAATATAATTAATTAGACAAAAACGTTAAATACAAAACAAAATAAATGTTTAAATCCAAAAACTATCCATTTATTTATGAGTAAGTCTCCTGAGAGACGATCTCTAAATAATTTATCTAGAGACTGACCTATATTGTCAAGAAAATCATCGATATTATTAATCAAAACACCTATATTATCAACATTGGTGTTCTTTCATATTGCAATAAGACTTATTTTGTTAATAACATAGACGTTTTAATTAATAACATGTACGATTTATTAATAGCATAGGTCGTCTTTAGATACGTTATCTAGAGACCGTATCTCATGAGAGTTTGTGTTAATTTATAACTAGCGTCGATTCATGAACCAAGTCCAAAACTCAAATAAAATGGTACAAGATATATCAAAAGTCTTTTACCCATAATCCAAAAAAGTTTCAAATTAAACATGTAAAATTTTAGTTCGTGACTTATTGTATATATGTCATTTAATGTACATGTGTAATTTATGATTACATACATATATTTACTCATTTTCTTTCTACATATATATTGACGGGTTGGGTGGTGGCGATTGTATTCTCACCCGCCATCAGTTAAATTACAGGTTTACGTGAAAATTTACCTACAATTTTTTCTAAACTTAATAATAATAGGTGAGCGGGGGTAGTTTGCGCAGTCACATAGGACAAGCGGCTTTTTTGAACATTTCTCATTTTAGGGGTAGTACGGCAGGGTGAAAACGGGTGCTCTAAAAAAATTATTGACCGAGTATAAAGTGGATGAACGAAATTTATAATCCTAACTTTGTTAGATTTGGTAAAGATTCAACTAGAAATCAATATTTACTGGAACCAAGTTTCATCAGAAACACATTCTACACCTACATATTTTTCAAATATTAATATTTTTCAACCCCAATATAGCTTCAACTTTGATGATGGTTTGAAATGGAAAACGCCGGCAAATTAGTTATAGTTTCCCTAATAAATTTTATAATGAAATTGTAGTCCGTAACTTTTGAACAATAACAAATTTCAACCTTTTTCATAAATCTATTACTTCCTCCGGTCGTTTAGAAGGTTTACATTTTGGTTTGGTGTGAATTTTAAGGAAATAGAATAAAATAGTAAGTAGATGGTAAAAAGTAAGAGAGAGTATAAAAAAAGTAAGAGAAATAATGGATAAAGTTTGAAAAAGAGTATTTAAAAAATTAATAAATGTAGATAGTGGGGTTTCCAAAAAATGAAACATTAAACTTTTAAAAAAATCCCCAGAATGGCAAAATGTAAACCTATAAAAAGAACGGAGGGAGTATTGTATAGTCCAAACTCATATTGCAACCAAACACATCCTTACTTTTAAATTTTATGTTTAATTTGATTTTTTTTCCTTTTCTTTTATTCATTTTCTTTAGGTTTTTTTCTTAATTTCCACTATTTTCTTAGGTTAAATTAAAGTGGGACACGTGTCCACTCTCATATTTCCACGTTTTATTCTCTTCCAGATTAATCTGGATGTGACATGTGTTCTCTCAAGTAATTTTGAATTGTTTTATTTTAAAATTAATTTATGAAATTAAATGAGGAGCCAACACACGTCCAACGTCTAAACTAATCCCGACACATGAACATCAATCTCCAAACCTGAGGGGAAAAAATGCAGAGTTTAATGTTTATATTGGAAGCCCTTGATATATACATAAAGTACGGAGCCATTAAGTGGAACCGTTGATGTATACATATAGTCGTGAATTTAATTTTAGGTTTTAAATTTTTTTTGGACTTATTTGCAAAGTCACAAACTATTTATTGGCCAAATTGAATGAAACTGGTTTTGCAATCCAAGTCCCTCATACAACTCTAATTCTGAAAAGGCAAAGTTTTCAAGTTCATAAAACATTGAATTATGTCCCTGGTTTTCAAAATCGAATCCCAGCATCAACCAAACTCTGTATCGAGTTCAATTCTTGAATCCAAATCTAATGCACACTAAATCGATACGGAATCCCTAACGACAACTCCACCAATCTACAAAAACTCCACCATCCCCAAATCAAAATAGTTTCTCCATATGCTACAAACCCATTCACCAATATTCGAAATCCCTAACTACAACATAACCAATTGAAATATTATTGCAAGAAAGGGATTTTATCTGTTCGGTTATATTCCGACAAGATCGTGACCGGGGAAGAAGCAGATAGTAGGGCAGTTTCCCTTCTTGCACGCATCTTCATTATAATTAGACTATTGTTGAGTTGTTGTAATACCCAACATCCAACATCGGTTCAGAGTGAAAGGGTGAAGGATATATATATGTAGACCACCACTCTCCTATTTTATGAGGCCTTTTGGGTGATTTAAAAAACAAATCCGTGCGGGTTCAGGCTCAAAGTAGACAATATCCTACCAACGAGACGTGTGTACGACAGTCATGAGTAACATTGCCAAATTAATGGACCGGTCTCTACTTAGTGATCGGGTCACATAGTGGTATCATAGCAGCGGGCTATCGGATTCTTTGGAAATAAGTGTCATACGGGCAAAGTGCTCAGATGGACCGTGGGAGCCACCTCTAGAATCATGCGCGAATGGTTGGTCCCGGATATATTGTAAGTCTAACCACGAAGCTCGACAAGTTCGGTTCAATTCAAAAAAGCACCAAACCCTTTGTATTTTTAATCTATTTTGTTTAGAATTGAAATGGTACTCCAAATGAATTGGCTAAGGGCATGTTTGGTTTGTGAATAAGTTGATTCAGCTTATCAGTTAGACAACCCAAAAACAAATTAATGGACCTGGATGTAATTGTTCGACTAATGGTATCCAGATTAGTAGAGGGCATCTAATAGGGGAGGTATATGTAATTGTTCCGTACATATAATATGCAATATGCATACATTCCTCTAAAATTAGACTTTGACACTAGATTACCAGTTGTTACGTATTAAATTTTTTCTCACTTTCAATCTTTTTACATATAATCCCTCCGCCCCGTTAAACGTGTCTCACTTATTTTCGACACTATTGTTAAGAAAGTGTATAGTTTGTTGTTTGTTGTGGAAGAGATAAATGATAAATAATGGAGAAAGTATAAGAGGTAAGAGACATAAATGATAAAAATGGAAAAGTCTTGGAATGGAAAGTATTGCAATCCCATATCGTTTTATGGAGGGGCGTAAGTTGTTTTTACACAAGAACTAAACCGACCCAGTACTATATATAGGCTCTCGGCTATAATAACAACTGGGACAGGTATAATAGTTTTTCAACCCATGGCGGTCTGGTGATAACAAGGGGGCGGATAAACGGGTGAAAATAGACAAAATTAAATACATAATTAGTTAAAAACTTCAAATAAAAAATAATATAAATGTTTAAATAAAAAAAAACTAAGTAGTAAGTGATAAAATATTAAAATATGGTAAAAATGTGTAATTTTAGTGGGAAATGTGAGAGGTGGTAAAAAGTGCAAGAGTAGGATTTATTATTATTGGTTGGGTGTGGACTACATTCCTTTTTTAGTAATGTATGAAGTTTTGTAGTACGTCTAAAAATGACAAATGTATGAAGTTCTGCGGGACGAATAAAGTATATATTAAATAAAACATGCAAATCATTAGTTGTTGAATTTATTGTATATGCCATTTAATATAGATAATTTTTTATTATTTTAATTTATGGATGTACACATATATTTATTCTCTTTCTTTTTCACATATTGACGAGGTCGGGTGACTGAAGAGTTGTACCAGCTCATATGTCGTCGGTTGAATAACAGGTTACGAAAAAATTAACCTGTAAATGTTTTAAAGAAAATAATTGGCGCGTACGCTTTTTTTAATACCCCTAATTTTAGGGGAGTACGATCGGGTGAAGATGGATATTTTATCCGTCCCTATTTGGTTAGAGACGCCCGTTTTAAGGACGGGCGTCTCTATCTGTCCCTAACGGTTTAGGGACGGATTGGCAGGGGTTTAGGGACGGATAAATTCGTCCCTAAACCCGATTTTTTTTGTAGCAGTGGCAGATTGACAAATGAGTTGGTGGGTAACATGGAACGGGTGAGGTATATACCCGATCCGTACGCCGTTATTTTAACTAGATACCGTTAAGGTTCGCAACGGATTGGATATACCTCGATCCATTTAAAAGACTTGATTGGAAAAGGTCTTCTCAGCTTATAATATTAATACGATTAATTACTCAGCTGCGACTTATCATAGATCATGATAAAGATTGGCCAAACTTTTGAGGAATATTAATTATGCATTAAAATTGTGCAATGGCACGATTGAGAGTCACTACTCTTATAATTATAATCGAGGTAAAAGTGATGTATGGAATAAACGCATGCAAAAAGTTAATCGTTCTTAATTAGTGTGATGATGAGTCCATCGGAGACAAACTAAAAATGTAACATCCCAAAGTTTAAGATAAATTTTCAGAGAACTTAAAGGATCGAGAACGCTACTCATAACAACAATGTGCACCTTTCTTTTCGGAAATCCATCCATAAGAGCTTTAGACTTAAGCATGCATGCTCAACAATAATCTTAGGGTGGATGACTGGTAAGTCTATCGTTGCGTGCACGAGTGGGATAAAGTGCATGAACGAACATGTATTGGTACAGTGGGCCAACATATTACCCGGATAATAGTCCATGACCGCGCTGGCACAGAGGGTCGGACATCGGCTCGCAAGGGTACGACGCGTTACAAAAATGTTGTAAATATTGTAGGATTTCATATACTTAAATATTTTTTTACTATACCCGTCGAGTATCGACGGGTTATAAACTAGTAATCTAAAAGGAAAAAACAAAATTCTTAGACTTGCCAAATTTTTTTACATTATTTTCTAAATATATTTCCATCTTTACATACAAGAAGAGACCCGTAAATTAGATCTACTTCTCATCATTAACTAATTTTCAAGAAGCACTAGACAACAATAATCCCTTAATGGCTAAGTGCACGAACGCTAACAAAGGTGTTGTGGTTAAAGATCTACGTGAACTAAATAACTAGTTCTGCACCTAACATAATGATTGTCGTTTGTCTTTACCAATCTTGATATTAACATTTAACAACAATAATTGTGCTTATTACATTATGCGATGAATTGATCAGTTAAAAAGCATAAAGCTATATATATAAAGAGGAAACATAATTTTGTTTGTGTCATGAACGACCAAACTGCTCAAACCTAAGTTACTTTTATTTTCTTAATGTTTGTCATTACTTTAAAACACTTCATAAGAAATTAACACATGTCGTTATGAGATTTAATCTAAATTTAAACATGACTTAACTGAATATATTGCAAATTAAATCATGCTCTTCTAACCGCTAAGTGAATGATGACAATGTGTTCAACACAAAAGTTTCCAGACACGTTCCAAATATGTAGTTCATGCACAAGCATTGGGCTATGATAACTCATATTTGGTTAAACCACACAACAATTTCAAACATGGTACTATATCATATTGCAAAATCAATAGGTTTTGTTTTAGATTTTCCAAAACGGATATTATTCAATATGTCGTAGACTAGTAGATTTAACAAGTATTAATTTTAAAATCAAATATGCATGACTAGTATATGGCATGCAACGCCTCAAAGTTTTATGGAGTTTAAAAAGATTAAGCACGTTCAGGGATAAAACTATAGTCTATGCTAGCCCGTGCTCGGCACGGGGTGGGTTTCAGGAAATTTCATTTATATACATGTTCAACTTTATTTTTATTTTTATTTATGGCTGTATATTTTTTTATGAATAAGGCTTCTGGGAGGCCGTCTATAATAAAGATTTAGTTTAAAAACATCGATGTTTTGTTAAAACAAAAGTTCATCTATATTAAATAAGCTCTCCTAAAAAAAATTTAATTAAGTATAGATAGACTCTTTCAAGAATTTGTGAATATTTATTCATTTTGAATTTGATATATACTTATTTTATTATTCTGTTATTAACTCAAACTCGAGCATGGGGTAAGAACAGATCCTGACTTCGTCCCAGAGCATGGTATTCATACCAATAAGGTTCACATTACTTTTACGAAATACATGTAAAAGATTTTCAAAATTAAAATATGAAAACAATACCATAAAGGGTTACTATTCTTAACTGCATCGAATTCTGTAATTGCACCCAGCCGGATTAAACTTAATGCGTGTATTGTTACTAGTATTGAATCTATACCATTATACCATAATACATAAATAATGTGTGAAGTTGTCCATTAAGTGCATGAGTTGGAGTGAGGGCAAACTGCAAAGCAAAGTACAAGTTGTACTGGGCCATAATGCCCCGCAAAACTGATGTCCAGTACGAACTGCGTGCTTCAATGGTTCTTATTGGGCTATAGGTTTGATAAACCCAAAGATGATGATAGGTTCGTTCATTTCCCAAATGCTCTTTGTTTGGCGGAAACATGCTTTAGCCTTTAGAGTTTAGTAGACCCAAATAGTCTCGCGCGCTTAATTTACATCCATTTTCAACAGTTATACCGGAAGATACTCTGTTTGTGTTTCTTCTTGTTTATATCACCAAAATGAAAATTACTGGAATTTTATCCTCTGCATTCTGCAAGACACTTCAGACTTTATTTAAGTCTTAAAGGTTTTTATTTTCTTTTGGGAACGCTACATTCTGTAGTTCTTTTTGTTGGAAAGTTCCATTTTTATTGTTTATATCACCTGCAACCTTTCAAGACTTTATGTCTAGCCTTTAAATATGCTTATCTTGGTGATTTCATGTTACTGCCAGAAGGGAATGTATAAATTGGGTCAAGCTCCCAACAGGTCTTAACAGATTCATTACTGGAAACTGCTGTTTTATTGTCTTTTAACAGCACCATAATTATTGGTACATGTTATGTCTGTTATTATAAAGAACCAATGATTACTAGTACATGTTGTATGCAACTGCTAATTGCTCAAATTTATAATATTTCTCTTGAAACATCCATGCAAGAGAAAGATACTCCAGAACTATATATGCTAAAATCAAAGAGCCAAGAAATGTACAAAGCTACAGAAATCACCAAAAAAACCATATATATATGTAGTTTCTTACCATTGTCCTGATAAATAGTAGTAATACATACAATTGTGATCTTAGACAGTTGAAAAAACAACAGCAACTGAAAACCTTGACAACCAACAACATTATGCACAAACAACATGAAGGAATCTCGCAAACGCATCTAAAGATCGATTCATTTAACCTTCAACACTGACTTCACAAGGCACTGACTGTGTGTTTGGTGTAGAAGCAACAACTTGAGAACCATTGCCCTCACAAGAAACCTTTTCAGAGTCTTCATCGACATCTGGGGCACAGCGAGGCCTATTTTGGATTTCGTCTGAGGTCTGTGCGGAAGTTTGCTTGTTTAAGGCCTCTGTCTCTGCAGGCTTTGCCTTTCTAATAGAGGCCGACTCTTTAGTCTGTGACTTAGAAAGGGAGCTTCTAGCTGACTTCTTTATGGATGCAACATTTCTAACGCCATTTGCTAGAGGTGACCTTGGTGACTTGCAACTGACTCGTGGACTGAGACATGATCCACCATTCTCCAGAGAGTTGCCGTCAGTAGAGTCGGCTGTCTTGTTTCTTCCAAGCTTGGGAGATATTGGGCGTGTTGTTGGTATCTGCGATAATTTGAAAAGTAACTCAGATATCTAACTGAACAACTTAGACTACATCAGATTCATATTATCTGTAAAGTTATGGTTCATATATGGTTATATGCAGTGATGGAAACAAAGAACATTATCATCATAAGCCCAAGATAACATCGTAATTTAAAGATTATAGATTACATTGTGTTGAGTTAGAAAAAGCGTCAAGAACAATACCTTCTTCAGTTCAATCTTTGGAGGGGGTTCTTTGTAGAAATTAGGCATAGGCGTCGCTTTAAACGTCAAGCTCTTCCTTAGTTTCTTTATTTCAGCCTCTTGACTTTCCTACATCATTGGAGGCAGAAATGTACGAGTAACAGACTGATACAAAACCCTCCATCGATATAATTAAATCAACAAAGCACAAAACTTCAATGAGAACAAGATCCCCAAACCTTGGATTTAGCTTGCAAAGTGGTCTTCTCAACTTCCTTTGCTTGGATTTTCTCTTCTATCTTTGTATAGAACTGATGGATCAACATACACATTGGTTACCAAAATGATGATTTATTTTTTGTAAATAGTACACAAACTAACTTGAATTAACAAAGTATACCTCCTTTCGCTTTTCAGCACGTTCAACCAACCTGAATGAGAATGCTGCAATCCTCTGTTGCCTACGAGTCGGAATAATTGGTTATAGCACAGATACACAAGCACTTCTAGAAAATGAAAATTTTGGGAGACCAAGAAGGAATAATACGATGAAGTGGTTGAACGAGTATCCTCATCTTCCTTCACAGACAACGCAGTGTTGCCATCCTCCGAAGCTTTCTCAACCACTCTACATTTGGAACAATGCGACACTGATAAGTTCAGAGTTCAGAAGACGCCATAAACCATACAATTTGATCAGAATTGCTAATTACAAGTTACAAAGAGACAAATTCTACTTCATAAGCAAATAAGTGATATCATAATGAACATACATGTCAGGTGAAGAGTTGGCCGAAGCGGTTCCATTACCAGATAACTGCTTGACAGACTGAAATGTACACATCATACATGTCAAACAAACACACCACAGCAAGACATTAGTAATAGAAATAGAACAAAATGGTCCACAAGAGTTGGTTAAATATGAAACAGAAAAATTCACCGGAGATGGACGAAAGCTTGGCACCGTTCCTATAGTCGCACGTCTATTAGCCACCTTGCCTGAACTTGCCACAGCCTTCGGATTTACTCCCGGGTAAGGCCCCTTGGCAGGATTCACACGCGGACCAGAACTCCCATTCGAAGTCTTGGACTCAACTTTGGAACCATTTTTCTGAGACTGCTTGGCGTCCACCGGATACACCTCAATGCTTCTTTTCATTATATCCGAATGGCGGCCTCTAGACGGAAAAGACATACTCTGGCTCAAAACCGGCTTGGTACTCCTCCCAAACACGACTGATCCTTTCGACTTAGGCTGATTTTTGGCCAGTTTACTGATCTTAGGAACACTGGCTTTTGAGTCTGCACTCACGTTCGGTGTTTTAATCTTCGGTGCAGTTTTAGACGAATCGTCCACTGGAGATGGCGAATCAGGACCGTCTTTCTCTGCCGTAACAACACGACAGGCCTCGTTTTCGGCAGAAGATGAATCACGAGTGCCACTGATGTTCTCTTTGTTAACATCTAGAGTTGATCCATCCTCTATGATAACTACTTCCTTCTCATCTTCTACTATAGCCCCATTTACTGACTCCATTCTATATAACAAAACTAAAACCTATCAAAATCAGAAACAGAACAAAGCATGAAACATGACATTCTAAATATCTTCACATCACAATTTCACTAGATCTTAAAAACTCCTTATCAAAACACAGATACAGACAAAACAAGTATGACAAAAAAGTAAACTCACCTTTCTAACTTTCTAACAGGAACCATAATTCCAAAAAGTCAACAAATTTCACTGCTTAGAATCAAAACCAGAGCATATATGAACAGAACAGATGATCAAGAAACACAGTAAAAACACAAAAACCAGTTCAAGCAAGAAAGATCTAAGAGAAATTGAGTGGTTGGACAAAGTACCCAAGTGAGATCAGTGGCAGTAAAGCGAAATTGAGTAGAGACAGAAGAGAATCAAGAAAAAACTAAGTAGGAGTTAGAAAGGTGTTACCTTTTAAAGGTTGTAGTAATGGTGGTGATGAAAGAGAGCAGTTTGTTTGTGTGCCTAAGAGAGCAAAATGATGAGAAAGAATTTGAATGAAGGGTATAAAAAAGGATGATTCGATTGGATTCGACAGACAAATCAAATGAAATGAAATACTTTTATGAATGAGAGAGACAGCAGCAACCCAAGCAGAAGGAGGAGCAGTTCCCGTCCATCATGGAGACAGAATTTCGGTTTTTTACTATAAAAAATATGGAATGGATTAGATGGATTAGATTTCCAAGTACAATGACTCAACTGCCCCTTCCGATAAATACGAATATTACATGTTTAGAATCGTAAATGGTGCGTGTGTAATGTAGGTTTATCAACTAGATAATGTTTAACATATGAGGCTATAGTTAAATATGTGATATTCTGATCTTTCCGAGAGAGTGTTAATATGAAAATCGATGATTGTAGAAATGAGTTTTAACTCGTAATGTCTTCTAAACATTCAAAAAAGTAGTATGGCGTCTATGACTCAATTTACGCTAAGAGAAGCACGTTAAGAGTCAATTTTGGATGGAAAATATGATTAGAGCATATCGGTTAAACGGGTATGAAGATTGGAGGGAACAAATTGGCTAGCTTTTATGTACGCGTTACAATTTGAAGTATATTTTTTCTATTCTTGTACGATATAAATTAAACAACCTAGTATTATGGGTGGCATAGTAAATTGATACTATGATATTAACATTCTACTGGTGATTAGGTTTTGAGTAGTACTGTAGTAGCCCACTTTTGGGGTGGATTTAGGATTTGAATGGTGACATAATACCCAAACTCAGTACTAGAAATAGGAAGAAAGTACAGTTAAGTTGATTCAAATCAGATAATTACATTAGGTAATGAGGCATATTTTATAATTAAAGCATGATTAGTATTGGAGATCTAATCCTAGACAGGATAGTGAGAGATTGTTTACCTTTTCCATCAAACACAGCTGTAGACATGGCCACAATAATTAATGGAACAATAACACAAAGTTATAGATGAAGCTTGTACCATAATCACTTGACCATATAATTAATGATCAAATTTTAATATCCATTGAAGCTATTAGCATTTGAAATCGCTAATGTAAAGGTAAAAGATTTGCCTTGAAGTTCAATGTCATTCTATTCTTATTTTGGCACAAAAAATGCAATAATGTTCGAGCAAAAATACACAAAACTACACTCACATTAACTATTTATTATGTTCGAGCATTGTTGATTGCTTGAGAGTATTCTCCGACGAATTTTTATGATTTAGTAGTATCAAATGCCTAGGTGGAAAGAATATGCCTCTATATATGAGTTTGAAGTTTGAAGTCATCCAAGGATCAAATCATTTAGGCTCGGTTCTCTTCATCTAAAAACTCATTAATTTCAGTTCAGTTCCGATCCATTCAGTTCAGTTCTGCTTAGTTATATTTTATACTACAATTCAGTTCAGTTCAGACGAAGAGAACATAATCTTACTAATAAATTTTGGTTGTAAAAAGAGACTCAAATGGAGAGTTAACATCATTTGTGATGTGATGCAAATAAATATTAGTGGAATAGATTAGGTCAAAAGTTGATAAGGTGTTTAAACCTTGAATACCATCACTGATAGTTACTAATCTATTTCAACTCAGAAGCAACAATTTTTTGTATACATTCTCTGAAACTTTCATCAAGGTTAGTCCCATTAAGCTCAATTGACTTGCACAAGCTCAAAAGATTATATACTAAGTAGTATGAATGATGTATAGAATAACTAGACTTTTCAAAATAAATAAAATAACACGTATTTGTAGTGTGTAGTGGTAGAAAAATGTCGATATAAATAGATGTCCGTGGAAATTTTTTGAAAACTACTTTTACCTCATCACGAATTTTAAATCATTTTGCAGTCTTTGCAAGTATGAATTTTAATATGTACTTAATTTTATATAGCTAGATTATTAGACTTTGAACTAAGATGACTGTGTTATCGTTTCATGAATTGTTTTATAAATAACCATAGTTGTACAAAACTCATACTTAAGGAGATATTGTTATTATTATATTTTCACAATATATTCAGTTTGTGAATTGACTAAGGCTCTGTTCTCTTCGTCTGAACAAAACTGAATTATAGTATAAAATATAACCAAGTTAATCGAATCGAATCGAATGAAATAGACGGGTTAAGAGCCTAACTAAGCTCACATATCCCTTTAACGGTTCAATTCAGTTTGCGAATTGACTAACTAAGACGAGAAGTAAAATGACAGTTTAACCAAACTCAGTACTGCTACCTTTCCAAGTTTTCTTTCTGCCTTCTTGAAGCTGTGGAATTCCAAAACTAAAAATATTAATTGGATAGAAAATAATGTAGGGGCAAAATGGTCAAATAGAGAGAAGGGTAAATGATTGGGAAGTTGTAGACAATTATAAAGAGCGAGCAAAACACAACTGCAGGAGAACGTGGGAAGCTGCAACGGTGGAGGACGTGGCACGATGGATGAACGTGATTGGTAGACCCACCAACCGTCGGCCGTGAGTTGTCACCAGAACATGCTCTTCATATTTCCACCTCATCTCCACAAATCTCCAGCGTCCATTTCGTATCCAATCACATTTCCACGTCCCAAAACAATACTAATTCCGATTAATCATAGCTATACGTATTTCATTTGCCTTCGTTTTCATATACATTTACTACAAATTCTAGAATAATACCTGAATTTTCACTAGAATATAAAAAGTCACTTTTTTAAGTTGCTCGCGGTCAGCATCAGTTATAAAAACTCACAGACACAATATTAATTCTCCCATTATAATAAAAACTCACAGATACAATATAAATTCTCCAGTTATAAAACTCACAAATACAACATTAATTATCCAGTTATAAAAACTCATAGATACAACATAAATTTCTCAGTTATAAAAAAATATGAGTAACAACATAAATCTCACATATGCAAAAACCATTGACACAAAATAAATTTCAATGATGCAAAAACCCACAGACACCAGATAAATCTCCCAGATAAGTCTGAACTTTTCATCTGCTCTTTTTTTTTTTCAGTGCGCCAGATGCAAAAACCTACAGTCACGATATAAATTCCTCCAATTATAAAAACTCACAGACACAACATTTAGCTTACATTAGTCTAATGTGGCATTTCCTATTGTAAAGGAAAATCATGCATTTTACTAGACCTTCTCTAACATTTACTTATTTGACAAACTACTCCTTCCATTCCAAAGAATTCTTTCTATTTTGACTTTGACTGGTCAACTGTCTTCGACTTTGACCACAAATTACTCTTAAAATATAATTTTAAATAATTTAATAAAGTTATATAATAAAAATATAATAATTAAAATTTGAATATATGATTTTATTAAATTATTTACTATTATATTTTAAGAGTAATTCGTAATTAAAGTCGAAGACAGTTGACCGATCAAAGTCAAAATGAAAAGAATTCTTTAAAATTGAGGGAGTATATTGCACACCCGATCTTTATTAGTGACAAGTGAACCACATCACTCAACTATTCAACACATATTCAGTAAATCTTCCAAAATACCCCTAGAAAATTGAACTTATATACAGCATGGACACAACAATACTATGTTGAATTATGAATTTGTGATGATGATTGATGTGCTTGGAGGATATGAATGAATATGATTGTTCGTCCGTTGGTGAAGTGATGATAGAATAGAATTAATATGATACGTTGAATTCAAGCTGGCTCATACATAATGGAACACAACTAAATTACTTCTATTAATTCTCTTTATTTGATTTCTGATCACTACACTCACTACTTTTATATGGGTAAATTACTTATATAAACTACATATAAATAACTATGACATATAAAAATTCTTCAAAATAATTATTATAAAAAAGAACAATTTAATTAATTGTGTACTTCAAACTCTGGTTCAATTAGATTTAATAAACTTTAAAATTCAACTTTCATGTGGAGAGTAACATCCATGGCAGGAACTTAAGAGTAAAGACTAACATATTACTGAGCTTAAAAGTCTCGGCATCCCCAACCCAGCCAGTTTCAGGATCACAAGTATTCTGCAGGACAAACTCCATATGAGTATCCTTTGTACCAACTGCAGAACGAAGAAAATTAATGGTCAATTAGAGAAAAGACGAGGAATTACAAGCAGGCACAAATAGAACTTCACCAAGAGGAAGTCTTGGATTTCGATCCCACTGAGTTAAATTCTAACTCATAGTCAAGCTTAAATTAGCAGTCCTTGAGAATATAACGATTTCAGTCGAAAATCTTCCTTACCCAAAATGCTTTAATGAACATCATTCTGATCTAAGAAACCATTCTTCTTCTGCTTGTATTGTTGTCCATTGTTCTTTCGGTTAGTGGCTTAGTGCAGTTAGTCTTGGAGGCTGGCAATATTATATAAAGATGGTAGTTTGTGTGTTGTTTTTTTTTGTTGATACACGTAGTATTTGATTGTGTATACTTGCAGGGAAAGCAAGTGTTCTGGAGAAGAAAGCTCTCGAGTTGAATAGAGTTCTAAATTTCTTCTATTATTAGTTTAGACACAAAAAAATGTTATTTTTGCTAGTTTCAGTATCATTTGTATTAGTTTCAGCATTATTAGTATTAGTTTAAGAAACTCAGAAAGTTAGTTTCGGTTTTATTAAAGGTTCATTAAAATTAGTTCAGGAACGAATGTTAGTTTTAGGAACTCAGAAAGTAAGTTTCAGGTTGATTAAAGGTTCATTAAAGTTAGTTCAGGACGAATGTTAGTTTCAGGAACTCAGAAATATTAGTTTCAGGTTTATTAAAATTAGTTTCATCAGAACAAAATAGTATTAGTTTTAGCATCATTAGTATTAGTTTCAGTATCATTAGTTTTAGTTTCAGTATCATTAGTTTTAGTTGGGGCCTTCTATCGTCAGTCGAGATGTCGTCCTGACTAACTTCAGTCACCTATTTTGATCCACTAGATTAAAAGTTTAACGGTGGAGATCGAATAATTTGCTACATTTCGCACCAAGTGTTGTCATGGGTGTTTCTCGTGTCGCACAAGGTATTGCACTACGTGTTGTTCTAATTAACCGCCTATATTACCTTAAACTATTTAAATATTTGTTTGGAAAAAAAATTATTTTTTATATATTAAAAATATCATTGAATAAAAGTTAAAACATTTCATTAAATATGAATTAAAATCAAAATTAAATTAAAACCCAACAATCTATCATCAACTGCTCCACACAAAATTAAATTAAAGAAAAAGATCCCCAAGTTAAACCATCATGTTCATAGACGTCCCTCTTTGAAATAGCAGGAAGAAAGACTTCTCTAACTGGTTAGATATGATGGAGATCAGAGAGCAGAAAGCAACGGCAAGAAGGCACGTGCTTTTTCGATCTTCGAATAATTTTCTTCTTCTTCTTCTGAGATACTCTCAAAGCCCAATCTCGTTCATTCAACAGTGGAATGACGAAGCAGGAACAAAGAAAAAATGATCGAGTTTCAAGTTTGTGGATATGTATGAATTGAATTTCATGAAATTAGAATTAGGGTTCATCAAATTTGAATGATTTTACAGATTACGAATGAGTGTTGTGGATATGGAGTATATAATTGTAAATTATAATTGTATGTAATTATGTATTTATTATTTATGACTAGAAATTAAGTGGAAAAATATTTTTAAATATATTAACAAGTACTAAAGGTTAAAAGGCGATGAAAAGTACTTGTCAAGAGCGATGGAGAGTAATGGACACATGTCACGTGTCAACACCCCGACTAACAATAGTCAGGGCAACAGTTTGACTGACGATAGAAAACTTGAAGTTGGTTTCAGATTCATTAGTATTAGTTTTAGGAACTCAGAATGTTAGTTTCAGGAACTCAGAAAGTTAGTTTCAGGTTCATTAAAGTTAGCTTGAGGAACTCAGAAAGTTAGTTTCAGGTTCATTAAAGTTAGTTTCAGGGCCAACAATGTTAGTTTCAGCATAATTGGTATTAGTTTCAGCATCATTAGTATTAGTTTCAGGAACTCAGAATGTTAGTTTCAGGTTTATTAGTATTAGTTTCAGGTTCATTAAAGTTAGTTGGGGTCTTCTACTGTCAGTCGATCTGTCGCCCTGACTAACATTAGTCAATTATTTTAAACCATTAGACCTTTCATCTAACGGTTAAGATTGTTTGACTTGCTACCTGTTATACAAATTGTTGCTATTTGATGTTGCTATTGTTGCTCTAAGTGTTGCACAAGTGTTGCTCTTATCGTTCACAATCGTTCTAATATTAATTTTAAATTATTTATATACTAAATAGTAAAAAAACTAAAAATTATACATGAAACAAAACAAATTAATCAGAATCGTTTGAATTAAAACAACAACCCATACCCATCTAACAGATCTTTAGTAGTGCTACATAATTAATGATATCATCGATCAAATGTATCATGATAATCCTCTATTGCGACCCGGGTCGACCCGGTTCAACCGCAACTCGGAGGGGTCCAGGCCGAAAACCCCCCAAAATGGGAAAAAATCGAGTTTTGGTAAAAACTCGGTTCCACCCGGTTAAAAACCGGTTCGACCCGGGTTTCTAAAAAAAAATCAAAAAACCTCAATCACAACAAAAGCCCTATATCGCTCAGTTCCTTTTCCTTTTTTGCAGCTCATTCTTCTCCCGGGCTTTAATGTTATTTGTTATTTTGAACTCAATGTTATGGAGTTATGGTGACTTTGTGTTTGGAATTGAGGCATATGTCGTTTATGCAATGTTTTCTATTTTTTTTTAGGTAAAAAATATATATGTTGAAGTTTTAAGGCATACATTATGTTTTATTTTTAAAAATATATTTTATAGGTTGACCCGAGTTGACCCGGTTGAACCTCCTACAGTAGGTAGGCCGGGTCAACGTCCGGGTCCGAGTTTCAAAACACTGATTAACAGTGTACTGACTTTGAGTACTAATTAACTCCTGAATGTGGAAAGTCCGGAATCCGCTGCTCAACCTTCACCATCGACCTCGACAAAACCTAGGAGAGATGGAACAGTCGCGAAAACCGGGAGAAATCAGACAGAGTAATTAACAATCACAAATTGATTCGCAACCGAACAACTTTGATTAATGGTTTGAGATCATGATTTACGAGTGGGTGATGAGTATTGATGCTTAAAATTGAACTTCCGAACTCAGATTTGTTGAAATGATTGAAAAATAAAATTTCAGAAACATTGTTGTAGTTGCAGGGACTTAATTGAAGGTTTTAGAATCTTGAAGAACCGCCACTTGAGAATTTGATTGGACCTGGGGACTTGGAAGGCAATTTGCAAATAAATTGTGTAATTGTAGACCCTTTCAGAAGCGGGGCCCCTGGAAAAACTCAAATTCTAAAATGTTGGTCCATTAAGTTTCTGAAATATACTATTTAGTCCCTGCAACTAAACAAAGTTTTTCTTCAATCTAAAAGCAAATCTGAGTTCAAAACAAGGTGAATTGGTTTTGGTTGGCTGTCGATAATGGTCTTGTTCCTCACTATAGTCTTTTCCCGGAGAATGTATATAGGACTAAAACGGGTGAAGAGGGACAGGAAGAAATAAGATAGCCAATCTTGGCTTTTAATCCTGAAGTTCCATGTTGTTGCAAGAGAAAGGAAGATCTCTCATATTATTTCCCCTCATTTCTTATCAATTGTTGAGTTGGAGAATCTCGTAAGAAAAAAGATCTAGAAAGTGGCAAGGAGTCTCTGCTTAAAATCTTAAGACAGATGAATTGGAGCCTGGGATCTTGAATGTATCTGCAAATTGATAATATGTGTTATTGAGCTTAGGTTCATGTCTTATGAGATTTGAATTTTCCGAAACGATTGGGAGTTTCTTTTATATTGATAAATGTATAATTATAATTGTATTTAAAAGAATTTAATTAATTTTTTACTATAAAAGGAAATTTATTATAAAAGTTTATATTACTATATATAGAATGTCATATGCAGTTAGAGGCGATGGAAGAACACACGCCACACGCGTTCAACACATCGACTGATAATAGTCAGAGCAATAGCTTGAATGACGATAGAAAATCTGAAGTTAGTTTCAGGAACTCAGAAAGTTAGTTTCAGGTTCATTAAAGTTAGTTTCAGGGCAACAATTTTAGTTTTAGAACAAAATATTATTAGTTTCAGGAACTCATAATTCTAAACCCCTAGGGGAAATGGTGAACCCAATAAACTGAATTTGAATACACCCTCCGGGAGCTACGGTCTTAATTAGTGTTTAGGGTTTAGGTCGGGTCCAGGGCTCTGGACCCGGCCTAAACTCTAAACCCTAATTAAGCGATTGTCGGGGCAATGAAGCCCTAGTTTCACCATCAACAATATTAGTTCAGCATCATTAATAGTTTTAAAGTTAATTTCAACATCAACAATCTTAGTTTCATTGGTTTCGATATTAGTTTACTTGGTTTTAGTTAGTTTCACCAACATCATTAGTTTCGGCATTTGTTTTAGCATTGTCAGTGTTATAAGTTTCAACACCAAGTGTGTTAGTTTCAAAAAGTTAGTTCCAACATTAACAATGTTGGTTTCATTAGTTTCAGTTGAAGCCAACATGCAACATGATTGTTAGTTTCACCGGTAAATATTATTTACAATGTTAGTTTAATTGGTTTCAGTTAATTTCACCAACACCATTAGTTTCAGCATTTGTTTTAGAATCGTAATGTTAGTTTCATTAGTTTTAGCATCACCGGTGTTAGTTTCAGTACCAAATGTGTTAGTTTCAGCATTAACGATGTTAGTTTCATTAGTTTCAGTACCAAATGTGTTAGTTTCAACATTAACGGTGTTAGTTTCAGTTGAAACCAACATCATAATTGACATGTGTGTTAGTTTCAGCGGCAATTATTAGTTTCAATGTTAGTTTAATTGGTTTCAGTTAGTTTCACCAACACCACTCGTTTCGACATTTGTTTCAGCATAACTCGTGTTAGTTTCAGGATTATCGGTGTTAGATTCAGCACCATTGTGTTAGTTTCTGCATAAACAGTGTTGGTTTCATTAGTTTCAGTTGAAACCAACGTCATAATCGACATGAGTGTTAGTTTCAACGGTAAATATTAAATTCAATGTTAGTTTAATTGGTTTCAGGTGGTCAGTTAGTTTCATTGGTAGTCACAATATTATTCAAATATAATTAGTTAGTAATTAATCAACATTTTAATTAGATGAGTATATGTATAAATAATAGTTAAATATAAGTAGTTAGTAATTAATTAACACTAATGGATGTCAACTATGTTATCAAATCCAATATAGTGAGAATTTGAAGTCCACTTGATTAGAATTTAGGGCACAAAAAAATAAATTGGACTTTTTTGTAAGAGTTTATTAGATTTTAGGGCATCAAAAATAGATTGAATTTTTTTGTAAGAATTTTATCAAGGTAGACTTATATGTTAGTACACCACCTAAAGTGGCATATATATGTAATAAGGCTCTGTTATTTTCAACTGAAATTTACTGAATCGAATCGAATCAATGTAGTATAAAATATAATTCGAATCGAATGAGTTTTCAGTTGAATATAAGAGAGCCTAAATCCCTCTTATAAGTTTTGGTTTCCCCCAACATTAATTGGTATCATATGTTTTTAGTTTATGCGTACATTTCATAAAATATGTAGAGTAATTGTTTTCGAGTAATATACTTTAATTGATTATAACCCGGAGAGGTTCATACTCTTTTTAAATAACGTGTTGAGCTTTTTTATTTTCGATTTGACCCTGAATAATAGTAATAATTTATGCCAATATTCTGAAAGTACTGATAATATAACAACTCAAAGTTTTGAGAGAGGTTATAAAAAGTGATAATGCTAATCACACCAACGACAATAGTTCACCTTTTTCTTCGAAAAGAAATCCTTTATAACTTCAGAGTTGAACATGTTTGATTTGAATTTTTTTTAGGTGGTGGTGATATCTACAAAGAAATTTTAACTATGTACACGAATGAGAACAAAGTGCACTGATAAAAATAACATATGTTAATATTTGTCATGTCGGGTCGGGTCGGTAACCATGAAGGATCCAAATTGTTGCATTTCAGTTCATAGTGATTCTGACGCCCCAACTACAAGTACCAAACTTACTGTCGCATTGTCACCCGCCTACAACATTCTTTCAAGAATAAATATTATCTTTTGGAATGTTACAGGGAAGGTCAGGTGATAAACATGTAACAAGCATGTAATAATAATTAACTAAGTCTTTTATTTAATAAACTCGGGAATGAACAAAAGACAACATCGTTTCAGCAAGAAAGCTGAATCTTAGGGAATTAGGGCAAACCACGACTTTAATTCACATGAATTTTACACATTCTTCAAGTACGCAAGTCCCATTATTCAAGCAAGCCAGTAAGCAAACATCCATGTACAAGTAACATTCCGGCCAATTTCTCTGAAGAAGGAAACAAAAGAGGGTAAGTCTTTGGTGACTTAGTGAGGGTAAGTATAATCAAATGACGGAAGCAAGGAAAAGAGAACAAGAAGTAGATTCTTATCGGAAGCTATCAAGAGAAAGTTGAGAAAGAAGGTGAACAGTTAACATGTATAATTTACCTCCTACATGATGTCAATCTATAACCTTATTTGTCCAGGCGAGGAGCAACCTCGTACAGGTAACAGGGAACAGTACATGTAACAATATAAGTAACATGTAACAGTACAGGTAACAGGCAACATGCCCTGACTATACCCGACTCCCAAAAGGTAGTTATGTGCATCAGTCTGGGCCCATTTGTCACAGTACTGGTTTAATATAAACATGATAACTTTCCAGTAATCAGGTAAGAGATAAAAGTTTGAAATGAATGGAGAACATTTGATACAAGAAGATGAAGGCACATGTGAAAATATTCAGACTGTGACTGAGAATGATGAATTACTGTGAGAGAGGAAAAAGAGAGATATTACAGTGGTTTGGAACTCTCACCTTGCTCGTAAAGTCTTGTGCATAAAAAGCGGAAGTTCCCTGATTCTTTATGATAAGGTACCTACGTTAATAATTAGCTATTATAATTAAATTACTATTTTATAAATCGAGGGTCAAAGAAGTATCTGAGTGTAGTCTGGGTCCTGGAAGTAAACTGTTTAAGATAAGCTGTGTTTTACTAAATCATACTCTATTGTTACTCTTTCTTCTTCTCAGCCCCTAACTCATTTTCTGTTAATTTATGGAAATATAGTAAAATGGAGCCATAATTTGAAATCGCCTTCTTATAACAGGAATTTACAGAGTTTAAAACCCAGTGAGTAACTTTCAGCATGACATGTTTTTAAAAGAGAAGCAGGTTTTTTGTGGTACCGACAATAAAATAAAACGACTAACTCGGAATTTAAGAAGGTGCGTGCAGCCAGTACGAAAGCTTGAAACAGGATACACATGTAGCCAATAGTACATAATATGGCTCTACTTCATTGATTTAACAAGAACTGAAATTTCCAGACTATGACCTATATAAGTATCTTGAAAATTTATCTTCAGGCCAAAATTGAGAAAACCAGTTTGAATCAAAATTTCAGTATTATAAATTGAGGTCTAAACCCACACAAGAGAATCACAACTCAATATGCATTCAGTTTAACTATTAAGAACCCAACATGATTTTTTCCGGACTATAATCAGTAAAACAAGTACATAAACTCCTCAAATGAGGTGGGAAAAATAGATTCTAAAATCAAGATATAACCGTAACCAGAATCGACAAGATATTACCTGATTACTATTATGAAAACTCGAACTCAGCTTCTTCTACGGATTCTAATTTCTTGCTCTTACATACTCCCTCCGTCCCAGTTTCAGCTTCCCGCATTCCATTTTGGTCCGTCTCAACTTCATCTTCCCATCCTTTAAATGGAAAATCTCCCTCCTACTTTATACACTATATCTCTTACTTTATTCACTATTTGTCATACTTCATTCACTCTTTTTCCTACTTTATCACCATCTGTCCTACTTTATTCACTTTTCTATTAAATCTTGTGCCCGGGTCCGCGAGAAGATGAAACCGGGACGGAGGGAGTATTAAACTGGGTTGAAGAATTGGGTGTGATAATTTCTGCTAAATCAACATCTGTAATTTTCGAATGCAGTTGGCAAATTGAACGAGAATAGTTACATATGTAAATTCTATCCAAGCCACTGGGATGATGATTAAGCTACTTGCTATTATTTGGTAGGAGGTGAAATGATGGAAGATTGAGGGAAATAGAGAAGGAAGAAGTAAAGATGATCTGGATCAATATGGAAGAGATAAAAATGGTGAAAACTAAAAGCAAGAAGGTGAAAGAAATCCATTAGCTGGACACGCTTTTGATGGCTTGCTTACTTGCCACTCTTGATCATTAAATTGCACCTTTTCCCTCTCAAATTGCAAGGTAGTCCCTAGACTACTACTTAGATATAATTGACTCGAAAATAAAATCCACCCGCACAAGAAGATTATTACGGAATAATAAAATGCGTAACAAAAAAAAAATTGTTATAAAAGTGCATTAGTTAGAACGTGGTGTTACAAGCAACCCCTCTTAAAAGAATCTGGTCCCCAGATTCTTACCTGGTCCGATGAAGAGTTCTGGGTATTGCTTGAGCATGTCGTCTTCACGTTCCTATGTTGCTTCCTTGACTTGATGGTTTCTCCATAATACCTTGACAAATGGTATTTCTCGGCTCCGCAATTCTTTCATTTTCCTATCAAGTATCTTAACTGGTTTTTCCTCGTACGTCAAGTTCTCTTCAAGTTGTAAATCTTCATGATTTATGACATGGTTAAATGTCGAGTAATACTTTCGCAATTGCGAGATGTGGAAGACGTCATGAATTCCAGTAAGATTTGTTGGTAGCAATAGTTTGTATGCTACTTGTCCCACACGCTCAATGATTTCAAAAGGTCCGATATATCTAGGATAAATTAAGCTTACCCCCTTTACCAATCCTTCTAAAATCCTCGTAATATCATCATACGTTCTACTCCAGAGCACATACAGTGTAAACTGTGGGGTGCAAAAATGGCGAAAGTGGCCTGGCAACTGATTGAAGAAATCTGTGCCGGCACTGAGAAAACGAAGGAAAATAAGTTCGAAGATTTGAAGCTCAAATTCCAAAACTTTAAACAAGGTCCCACAGAGACTCTTGAAGAACTAGATTTCCGGTTTACAACACTTATGAGTGACATGGCTGCACTTGGTGAAAGTAATAGATATATCCAGTCAGAAAAGATTAAGACTATTGTGAGAAGTCTAAATCATAACTGGGAGCACACAAAGTTTTTCTACTTTAACCAAGGAATGCCAGATATTACTCCAGTGGAACTTTTCTCTCACCTTGCCACCGTTGACTATGAGACAACTCAAAGAGAACAAACAACTGAAAAGTTGCAGAATGTTGCTTTAGTTGCTCAAGGAACTTCTGAAAAGAAGGAAGGCTAGGAGGTGACTGGGGATGCTCTTGCTGTAAAGAAAATGAGAAAATATGTCAGTTGAGAAATTGAGAGAAGAAAAGCCAAAGAGAAGCTGAAAAAGCATCTAGGCTCAAACTATCACCAGTACAAAAATATGCAAAGCTCACTGAACAAGCTCGTAAAGCATCAAGTAATCGAGGAGCAGAAATCAGAAATGATATCTGTTTCTATTATCAGAAACCTGGTCATTTCAAGAAGGATTGTCCTGCCTTCAACAAACTAAATACAGGTGACAAGAAAGATAGAAGAATCTTCAAGAGAAGTCAAAGAGCTATGCTCACTGAAGAAAGAAAAAAGATTCAACTCCAACTGGATATGCTCTAGACATTGAGTCTGATTCTGAGGATGAAGACTCAGATGATTCCACACTGCCTTCTCCAGAAATGTGCAGTATTTCTCATGAAGTAATTGACTTTGGACAAAAGAAGAAAGAAGTGTGTGGAATGGCTGAAGAGATATTTCCAGATATCTCCAACATTGAACCTTGTCTAATGGCTGATGAGGTAACACATACTTCCTGTTATACTTATGAAAGTGATGAAGAAGGAATCAAAGATCTGGAAAATCTCAGAAGAGAACTTGATCCCTACGAAAGAGAATTTTTAATGGTCCGAGCTAGAGCCGAAATTCTTGAAGAAGAAAAGAATTCTCTTGTAAAGGAAAATTCGCAAATACTCAAGATATCTGAGAAAAAGGATGCTGAAAATGCATTTCTCAAGGCTCAGATATCTGAGACCGAAAAGTCACATAAAGAAGCATTGGCCAATCTTCAAAAGAAATGTGAAGATCTTCTTTCTGAGAATGAAGAACTCAAAAAGAAAGAACTATCTTTTCAATCTTATGCCAAAGCTAGTGATACTCTTACTGAAGTACAATCTTATTTAAGAGATCCTTCAGAAAAGAGAGGACTTGGGCTGGACACACACACATACAGTTCTACCACTCTGAATAAGAGTGATGAAAGACGAACATTTGTCAGTGCTCAGAAGGTGATTCCCAAACAATCTACAGTATCGGTCAAAAAGCTAAGGTTGTTGACAAAGGAAAAGCAGTTGCGACCAAGCCTTTGTGGGAAAAACAAGTCCCAAGGAAAACTGTTGGGAATGTTTCTGAAAAGAAACATAACACTGAAAAGTGCTATCACCCACAATGCTATGTCTCTCAGAAAGGAAAAATTGCAGGAGCTGACAAATTCTCCTATGTCACGTTTTCTGGAAAGAAAATAGATTATCTAGAGACTAGCAAAGCTGCTGAGAAAAGATCTCAGATAGCACCAGGTGCTCGGAATGGTATTGGCTATAAAGCGATCGGGAAACAACTTGCTCGTGAGTACAAACAAGAGCAAGAACGATGGTTAAAGGCTAGAATTGCTCACAAAAATTATCAGAAGTGGAAGATGAATCAAGCCACTGAAAATCTGAATGCCTGGGCTAGAAGATATCTGGCTAGGAAAGCTAAGTTTGCTGAGAAGCAGACTCAGAAACCTGACATGTATCTGAAAGCACCAAATGGAGCACCAAGGAACACACCAAGGAAAAAAATAGTTCTTAATAACAATGATACTAATCATTTAACTAGAATTCCTCCTTATGTTCCTGTTATACAAAAGAATGTTCCTAAGAAATTCATTCAAAAATGGATTCCTACTGGAAGATTCTTTAGTCCAGATGGTTCCATTGTTGGTATGAGAACCTAATCTCCTGTTTCCCGTTTTGTGCAGAACACTCTAAAGACTAATTCAAAGTGGCATTTTGATAGTGGATGTGGGAAGCACATGACAGGAGACAAAGCAAATCTGATTGACTACAAAAAGTGCAATGATGGACCAATTATCAGGTTTGCTGGAGGAGATGAAAATTCAACCATAGGTTTTGGCAATGTGAAGTTTGGAGCCCTTACAATTTCTGAAGTACTTCATGTAAAGGGATTGAAATATAATCTCCTAAGCATGAGTCAACTAGTAGACAAAGGGTACACTGTCAAGATCAAGTCAAAACTATGTAAAGTGATTGACAATGAGTCAAAGCAGACAGTCTTGGTTGCTAGGCGTAAAGGAAATCTTTATGTTGCTGATTGGGCATCCGACACAACTGAAGAATGTCTCATGGTGAGTCAATCTGGCCACACTGAAGAAAATTGGCTATGGCATAAAAGAATGAGTCAGTTGAATTTCAAAACTCTGAATAAGCTAGCCAAGAAAGAGATGGTGGTTGGTTTACCCAAAATGGCATATAGAAAAGAAGGTGTATGCTCAGCTTGCCAAATGGAAAAACAATCCAAAACATCTTTCAAGTCTAAAACTAGACTTTCCAGTGAAAGGCCACAGCAAATGTTACATATGGATCTTTTTGAATCATCTGTAACTAGTTATGCAGGAAAGAAGTTTGGTCTGGTTGTTGTTGATGATTACTCAAGAATCACTTGGGTTGTCTTTTTCAAACAAAAATCTGATGCAAGGGTTGAGATACCCAACTTGCTGAATAAGCTCGAAGTCATGAAAAATGACAAGGTATCTGTAATCAGAATATACCATGGTACTGAGTTTGTGAACCAGTACATAGAAGAGTTTTGTACATGCAAAGGTATACAACATCAACTATCTTCTGTAAGGACACCACAACAAAATGGTGTTGCTGAAAGAAAGAATAGGACCCTGAAAGAAGCAGCAAGAACAATGCTTGCTGACACTGAAATATGTGAAATCTATTGGGTTGAAGCTGTAAACACAACATGCTACACTCAAAATAGATGTCTGATTAACAACACCATGACAAAACTCCTTACGAGCTTTTCATTGGTAGACCCCCTAGTATCAAACATCTAAGGGTGTTTGGTTGCAGATGTTTCGTTCTTAACAATGGAAAAGAATACTTGAGAACATTTCAACCAAAGGCAGATAAAGGAGTATTTCTTAGTTATTCTCTGAATAGCAAAGCCTATAGAATCTACAACAAAAGAACGCAAAAGATTGAGGAATTTGTTCATGTAGTATTCTATGAAGAAAACAAGAAAGTACTCTTGAATGATGATCTCTCAGATAGGTTCAAAGAACTGATGATTAAAGATTCTGAAAATGGATCCTCAGAAGGAAACAATTCTATCATTCAAATAGAGGATGAGTCTGACGATGAAAAGCAACCTATGCTTAGTAACAACCAGATGACTCTAAGACATGATGAAGAATTTCCTATGAGAATTCCAGAAATGGAGCATTCGAGAACCTTCATCATGAAAAGGTATCTGAAAATGAGATTGCTGAAATGCAAGATTCAGATATCTCTAACACTGAAAGAGTGTCAGATATCCATGGCATTTCCCATGTGTCAGATATCTCAGATACTGCACAAGTATTTCATCAAGATCATATTGATTCACATTCAAATCAAAATGATATTGATCCTACTAGTTCAAAACCCATTATGAAATGGATAAGAAATCATCCTGCAAAGGATGTGATTGGTCCCATAGACCAAGGAGTTAGAACTAGAAGAGCAATCGCTGAAAATACAAATTGTCTCTATGGATGTTTCATCTCAAAAATTGAACAAAAAACTATAGAAGAAGCATTAACGGATCAAGATTGGATCTCTGCAATGCAAGAAGAGTTGGATCAATTTGAGAGAAACAAAGTCTGGAAACTAGTTCTATTTATTGACGGAATATCTGTAATCAGAACCAAGTGGGTTTTCAGAAACAAAATGAATGAGTCTGGTGAAATAACCAAAAACAAAGCTAGGTTGGTTGCCAAGGGATTCACCCAGACTGAAGGACTAGATTTTGATGAATCTTATGCACCAGTTGCAAGATTGGATGCAATAAGACTCTTTCTAGCCTTTCGACTCATAATGACTTCTGATTTATCAGATGGATGTCAAGAGTGCATTTCTAAATGGTGAACTTGCTGAGGAAGTCTATGTTCAGCAACCACCAGGTTTTGAAATTTCCTCAGAAAGTAGGATGGTCTATAAGCTTCAGAAAGCTATGTATGGGCTGAAACAAGCTCCAAGAGCATGGTATGATACATTGGCCAAATACCTACTAAAAAGTGGTTTCAAGAAAGGAGATGTTGATGAAACACTCTTCACATTGAACCATGATGGGAAACTACTTTTAGTTCAAGTATATGTTGATGACATTATATTTGGATCTAAAGACAAGCAACTTTGTGAAGACTTTGCTGAACTCATGAAATGTAAATTTGAGATGAGCATGATGGGAGAATTGAATTACTTCCTAGGGCTGCAAGTCAAGCAACTCAATGATGGAATATTCATTAGTCAAACAAAGTATGCAAATGACCACTACAAAAAAATCCTGTTTTAGCGACGGAACTATCCGTAGCTAAAACAGGACCGATCGTCGCTAAATCCGTAGCGACGGATCACACCCCGTCTCAATTTTGTTCGTCTCTATTTTTTTTGCGACGGTTAATTTATCCGTCGCTAATTAGAGACGGAATTAGCGACGAATAAAGTGTTGACCGTCTGAAAAAAAAAGCAGCACTATTTAGCGACGGATAGTTATCCGTCGCTAAATAGTATTTTTTGTTTTTTATTTTTATTTTTAATACGAATATTTCGACAATTTTATACGAATATTCAATACAGATAAATCGATAATTTTATTCAATTCGGATAAACCAACAATTATATACGAATATTCAATACGGATAAACCGACAATTGTATACGATTATTCAATACGCATAAACTGATAATTTTATTCAATACGGATAAACCGACAATTTCATTCAATATTCGATAATACAATATACAACATTTAATAATAATTAATACAAATAAGAAATTACAAAATTAATAAGAAATTACAATAATGAATTATACAAAATTAATACAAGAATACAATAATTCAAATAAGATCTTGTTGCATCTTGACGAATCTTGAACGGATGAAGTCGGATCGGGTCGTGGAGGTAGTGGACGGTGGTAGCGGACGGTGGTGTCAGTGGAGTGGCGGATCTGGTGGTGGCGCTTGGTGGTGGCAGTGGAGTGGTGTGGTGGCTGTGGTGGTGGAGTGGTGGTGGCAGTGGAGTGGAGTGGAGTGGTGTGGTGGTGGCAGTGGAGTGGTGTGGTGGTGGGTGGCGGTGGAGTGGAATGGTGGTGGTGGTGTAGTGGAAGGGTGGTGGTGTAGTGGAATGGTGGTGGTGGGAGGAAGGAAGTAGGAGAGTTTAGGGTTTGTGAGTGAAGGGAGGAAGATGAAGGGTTAAATATTAGGGTTTATTGCCGATTTTAGCGACGGATAGATTTATCCGTCGCTAATTAGCGACGGATAGATTTATCCGTCGCTAAATTTATTTTTTTTTATTTTTAAATAACATATTTAACGACGGATAGTCTATCCGTTGTTAAAATACTTTTTTTAAAAAAAATAATTAAAAAGTCAACAGAAGTAACGACGAATAGAATTATCCATCGCTAAATAGCGACGGATAGAAATCCGTCGCTAATTTGAGCGATCCGTCGCTAATTTTAGCGATCCGTCGCTAAAATAGCGACGGATAAAATCATCCGTCGCCCCTAATGGTCGCTATTTTGCAGAATTCTTGTAGTGGACATGCTCAACAAGTTTAATCTAAAGCCTTCTGAAAAGAATGCCAAGATACCAATGAGCATTGGAACCAAAATGACCTATACTGAATCTTACAAGAGTGTTGAAGAACACAAGTATAGGAAATTGATTGGGTCTCTACTGTACCTCACTGCAAGTAGACCTGATATTCAATATGCAGTTGGAGTGTGTGCTAGATTTCAGACAAATCTAATGCAATCACACTACAACAATACTATGAAAATATTGAGGTATGTAAAAGGTACTGTAGAAGTTGGATTGTGGTATCCAAAAGATAGTGGATTGAGTTTTGTTGGCTATTCAGATGCCGACTATGCTGGATCATTGCTTGATAGAAAAAGCACCTCAGGAACTTGTCAATTTCTTGGTGCTAGATTGATATCTCTTGGAAGAAACAAAATTCAATTGCCACATCTACCACAGAGGCTGAATATATTGCTGCTGGGTGTTGTGCTTCACAGATATTGTGGATACAACAACAACTCAGAGACTATGGACTCAATGAAGAGAAAACTCCCATTTTCTGTGACAACACAAGTGCCATTGCCATAACTCAGAATCCTAAGTTTCATGCAAGAACAGAGCACATTGATGTTAGACACCACTTCATCAGAGACCATGTTGAAAAAGGCAATATAGAGATACTCAAGATTGGCACTGAAGACCAACTTGCAGATATCTTCACTAAGCCACTACAAGAAAGTAGATTCTTAGCCTTAAGACACAGTCTTGGACTAATGGAGCTACCAAAGAACTGAAAAAGTTCAGATATCTGAAGAAGATATCAAAGGAGAGAGAAAAGGAATCTGGAACGGGTATCCAGAAAAGAGGAATTTGGAACGGGTATCCAGAAACCAAAGGCTAAAGGGTAAAATGACTATTTAAAGATTTCTGAGACGGGTACTCAGATATCTAGATCACTCAGTGAGGGGGAACACAAAAGAGAATAGTACAACTGTCTACAGTTAACTACTATCTTGAAATTTGTATTATTTTTATCTTTGTGAAAAACTTTGAAAAGACAACAAGTATAAGATAGAATCAGATACAAACAGTGTTCTCATTCACACAGAAACGTGATTCAGATAGCTAATAGCCAAAGTTCATTAAATGGGCACAATTACAATTGTTGATTGTGATCATTGCTGAAGAAGCAATGGTGACCCTTGATGAAATGGGCGATTGATCTTTACGGCAGAGATTAATTCTCTGTAAATAGTGGACTGTTGAAATTCAGACATGGCCCACTATGCATTTAATGCCGAACAAACTTTTACCCACGCCTGTCTGCAATTCACAGATACGTATACAAAACCAATTTGTATGTATATGTTTGTTTGAATTACATTGCTATATATATAGGATTTTGGCAAAAGAAATTACTTTCGCCTAATCCAACATTCAGACTTGCACAAGAATAGCAAAAACCATTCTTCAACCTCTGCAAATTTCTGTTAGTTTTTCTATAAAGAATCACTAATCTCTCACCCAATTCTCTTTCAGACTTTCAAAACACTTGCACTATATAAAGAGATGGCTCCTAAGCGTTCGTCTACCCAGAAACCCCAATCTTCGACCACTGGTACTGCTGAAAAGCAAGCACCAAAGTTGGTTATAGTGAACAATCGATTGGTAGGAGACTTTAATCCCGATCATTGGACTTCAAATCACAGAATGATTTGGTGTGGTGCCATGATTGAGGAATACCTCACGGCTGCTGTTCAAAACCAAGCCGATAGGAAGCTAATTCTTGACATGCTTGAAAAGGCACAAATCAAGGGTTTTCTATCTGCTCTTCCCAGTGGAGTTTCTTCACTGGATGTGTTAGAATTCTACAATAACTCCAGGATTATATCCTGTGTTTACGAAAACCTTGCAATAGTGTCTATAAAAACTACGGTCCAAGGAAAGGAAATCCTTTTGGACTTAACAACTTTCTGTAAGTTGTTTGATCTTCAAAATCTTGGAAAGGATTTTGAAATAAACACCAAGGATGATGATCTCCTTGAAGGTGTAAAGCAGTTGTACAGTGATGTGTGTGATCTTGAAAAACCAGATACACCCACTGATTTGAAGCTTGCTGACATCAGAACCAGACATCTGCTGGTTCACTGGGATGTGTTGGCATGCATTCTTCACATATGCTTTGATGGTCTACAAGGAGGTCTTGACGGATAAGCCGAAACTGGATGATGATGTTCTTGTTGCAACAACAAGACAAAAGGCTGGAAAACCCTTTCAATTGGGGGAAAGTACGCCTTTATGAAGTTTGTGAAGAAGATTCAAGGCTTTGAGCCTAAAATCGCTAAGGGACTTGCTGAGCCAAAGGCTACAGTAAGCTATGGTCTAAAGATATGCTACTTGCTGGAGAAGCTTGGCATTGAGCTCAGAGAGAAGGCTGACATAGCCAACAGTAACCTACTCTACAAATATGAGTATACGAATTCGTTGAAAAATGTTACTGGATTTCATAAAGGTTCCAAGAAGCGAAAGACTGAAGAGGTATCTGAGGGAAAGGTTGCGACCAAGAAGCCCAGAACTTCACGAAAGAAGTCTGCTGGCAAATCAGAAGGCACACCCATTGACGTTGTCGATTCCCAGATACCTTCCGCCGCTGCAGATGAACTCATCAATGCAGATGAACACATCAATGTTGCAAAAGAGATATCGACTACGGAACAAATAGACTCAGCAAGAGAAAGTGCTTTCAGAAATGTCAAAACTACTGCCGAAAGCCTTGCTGACGAACTTATCAATGCTGCTAAAGAAAGTAGTGATAGGTACCAAGCCCTATCTGCAGAAACCGCAGGGATTATGGACCAATCAGTTCCTAATGCTGATGAGAGCTCTGGCGATGAAGATGATGGATTAGTCATCTCTCAAGTCCTAGAAAAATTAAAAAGGGCTAAGGTTACTGAAAAAGTGACTAGTGTAGAGGTATCTGAAGAAGAACCTACACCACAGGTTGCTGAACAAGCACCTGTTTCAAAGGTTGCTGAAGAAGCAACTGTGTCCAAGGTCACTGGACAAATTACACTATCAGAGCAAGAAAGACTGAAACATATTGAAGATGCTCTGATGAGTGATAACTTAGTGTTGGAGGATACTACCATTGCCTCAGCACTCAAAAGTCTGTCTCAAGCACAACAACCACAACAGCCAGATGTGGATACTGCTGAAATGGTACTTGAGTTACAGATACCAGCATCTTTTATTGCTGAAGAAAATCTTGCAAAAGAGCAGGTTCCCCAACTCAATGAGAGGGATCAAACTGAGGCATCTACTCAGAATGATCAACCAGGGGAGGCAACTGAGTTGCATACTCAGGAAAGGTCTGAAGTACCTGAAACTTCAAACAAAGAAGCTGAAATGGAACAACAAGACCAACGCATGGAAGGATCACAAGTTCCAGAGACCAATCAGCCTGACATTGCTCAGGTAGCTGGATGGTTTAACTCTTTACTTGTGATATTTTTGTGTCTAATAAATCTTGTTATTTAATGAAATTTCTTTCTTACAGGCTGATTTAGAACACAACAACAAGAGGAAGCTGCAAAACTTACCTCAGAGTCTGAGAAGGAGGCTTCCATAGCCTCACCACTTAAGGAACAGAAGCCTGTCTCACAGGTAGAAGATAATTCCTTAAGATATAACTCAGATATGTGATTTATACACTTGACTAATAAGTGTTTGTTTCTAATAGGCTCCAACTGAGAAGAAAAATGAAGAGACTGAAAAGTCTATATCTTCAGAGAGGAATCCAGAGACTTCCAAGGTCTCTGAAGAACGAGTATCTGAACCTTCTACAGAGAAGGTACTTCATTCAGATATCTATATTCCTCAAAGAACAAATCTCTGTTCATTTTTCTCAAACTAACACATTCTAATTAACAGGTTCAAAAAGAAGTAGAAGTTGTTGAGGAGTTACCCACTCAATCCTCACAACATATGGAAATTGATGAGGCATCAAGGCCTTCATCACAAGAAAAGATTCCAGAGACTGCTCAAGTCTCTGAGAGACAAGTATCTGAGCCTCCAACAGAGGTAATTGACCTCTCAGATATCTGATTTGTCACTAAATTTTTCTTGATAAAATTTTCCTAAGTGTTATGTTTCTAATCTCAGGCTCAAACAGAAAGAAAGACAACTGAGGATCAAACTTCCCAGTCTCCTCCTCATATCCAGATATCTGAGGCACCTGGAACCTCAGTAGTCAAGTCATCTGAGCCTGTCACACAGACTCAAACAAGTGCCACTAAGGTCCCTGTTGATGAGAAAGAGGACCTGCTTCCTTTCTTCAAGGAACACACTTTGCCAAAGCATCTGAAATGCTTCAAGAAATGGCAAAATCTCCGATGCTCCGATATATCTGAGATCTTAAAGGTGACTGATCACCACACAAGGAGAGCACGAGCCCTTGACTTGGAAAACTACGTCCATGCAATGTTCCCCACTGAACAATATTCTTTCGGAACATTGATGGATAAGGATTTTGTCAAGGAAGTGGCCAGAAAGCTGATCCAAGCTTTCAACCAAGCGGATGGTCAGACCAGACTACAGATGGCATTCAAGCCTACTTTTCCCCATACTCTACAATACATACCCTCTGAACAAGAGGAAGTTAATGGGCAAACGGTCACTATTCCAGAAGTGATCAACCTGGTCTCTGAAGATGAAGAAGAGAAGGAAACTGAAAGAGAACAATTATGAAGATCCTCCTTCTGACCATCACAAGGATGAGGCTAAGAAGGATGATGATGATGCCCCTGCACCAGGGACAGGAGGGATTCCACAAGGAAACAATGCCTCAACTGCTGAAAAGCACACTGAGATGACATCACATTAATCCCCTCCTCCATCTCCTCAGAAATCTACCCATCCATCTCCCCAACACAAAGACACTACTGAACAAGTAGTTGAGCACTCTGAGGAAACAACTCAGAAGATATCGAATACACAAACCAGAGCTGCTCAACTCAAACAATTGTTGGAAGAAGAACAACAGCTCCATCTTCAACTGGAAGAAGAGCTAGCTAAATCCAGAGATAAGCTTAATCAGCTTCAAGATCAATACTTACAAGAAATGGTAGCTTACTCTGAGGTCAAAGAGCTCCAGGATGCTGTAAATGCCATTACTAAGGAGCTAGATACTGAAGAAGTATCTGAAGAAAAGCATGATGCTAAGGCTGCATCACCATCGAAGATATACCATCCTCCTCTCTGAAAGGAAAGAAGCCCATCTCTGAGATAGTTGTTGGACTAGAAAATCTTGAAAATGTCCAAGAGGATGAAGATCACTGGGCTGATGACTCAGATGATGAAGAAGAGAAGAATTTGGCAGAACACCGCAATGAACACTTAGCGGTTTCTTATTTGAAAAGGAAGCTAATGTCTCCTGAAATATTCAGCAATCTGTCAAATGTCAACTCCAATGAATACTTGAATAGATATCAAGTACTGGCCAAATTGAAAAATGAGTGGTTTTCTCAAGATAAAGCCGCCACTGCATCAGTCCCTGCAGAATTGAAAACATTCACTGAGCTCATCACTCAGAGGACAACCAGTCTGATCATTGCTCAGAAAGACCTAGGCATGGTTAGGGATGATGACCAAAACTTGGCTGCAAAAGTCTTTGAGGAGGCTAGCTATGCTGCTGGGAAAGCAGATGTCATTCAAGGCCCATTGGCAGAGCTCACTGATAAGGAAAATGGACTTATCAAACAAAATCAGGAGCTCAAAGATGAACTTCAGAAGTTGGTCACTGCCTATAACTGCTTACAAGGACATTTTGAGTCTCTCTCAGAATCCTTTGTGAATCTTAGTCAGTCAACAATGACTAAGGGGGAAGAATTTCAAGATGCTCAAAGAGGAAGAGGAAGAGGAAACAAAAGAAAATCTGAACAATCACCTCTCAGAATAAATGAGCCCTCCTCCAGTCAGACTGCTCTACAGATAGTGGCCACCACTCAGCAACATTCTGAAAAAGGAATGACAACAAGGGCCAGAGTACATAAACCTCCAAGGAGTACCAAGGCTCAAAGGAGAAGACAAGTAAGAGGGATTGATGAGTCTTCTGACAAAGAAGAAGAAGAAGGCCAAATCAAATCCCTGGGCAATGAAGAAGGCTGCAAAACTCTCACAAGAATTAATCTTGATGATGATGAAGAGACTGATGAAGATGAAGCTCCTCTTCACATAAAAAGAAAAATTGATAGCCTAACTGAGCCCATAGCTACAAAGCCTTTGGCAGCTAAAACACCCTCTAGAAATACCAAGTCAATCCAGAGTGGTTCTTCAAGCAATCCAAGGGAAAACTCAAGGCAAAGGAGGAACAGATTGAGAGCTGAAAGAAGAAAATGTCAACTTCCACTCAGGCCAGAAGAAGCCAGAATTGAGTATGTGAAGACTGACAACAATTCCTCCTCCTACAGGTGTATTCATCAGAGGAATGGTTACTGGATACTGGAACTCAAGCAATTGCTTGTAAATGAAAAATGATTTCCAGTACCCATCCATCAACAACTTATGGCATGGAGAAAAGATAAGCCAATCTTGATCAACACCAATCATGTCAAAGCTTAGTTGGATTTTGAAGTTGTCAAGAGAGTTGAAGCCATGAGGAAGGACCTTAATGATGAATGTCCTTATGGAAAACCTGATGATGTGCATAAAGTCCCAAACCTCACTGGAACATGCACAAGGCCAAGACTTGCTGTGGAACCCTTTGAGTCATTCTACATGACTGGAGATCAATACAAGAGTGACATCAGATATCTGAGGATCATATATGATTACTTCAAGCTATCAGATATCAGAATTGAGCATGCCTGGAAATGGGGAAAGTATTTATGGGTCAAACACTTTGCCAAGAAGAATCCCACCAAATCATACAAAGAAGTATGTGGTTATGCCAGAGACACTAAGATGTTGGTCAGAACCTTGCTCTATGACTACTCAGATGACATCAAAAGATTTGGAGATAGGGAGTATGCAAATTGATCCTTGAAGCTGCTGAAGATTTGAAGACTTGAAGACTAGTTTATTAGGATATCTACTTGGAGCTTGGTTACTCCTGTTGTCCTAATTTACTATGTAACTTTTTGTGCTGACTATACCTTTTTTTGTTGTTTATCTTGTAAAAGTTATCTGAACTTTCTTTGTAACATATCTGATGAACCTACTCTCAGATATCATTCTATAAAAGATAACTTGTCAGCAAAGATCACACCTTGTGATTTGGTTGATGTTTACTTTCTGCACTTAATTATACGAATTGAAAAATCATAAGAAATGATTAAGTGGTGGATTGTTTCCTCATCCAAATTTGTAATAGGTCGGATAGTCATCGTTGACTGATCAAAATGGGGGAAATTTGTTAGGAATATCTGTTTAGATTTTGATCAGCAACCTAATGACTTATCTTAGCTCAGAAAGGTGGTTAGTACTCTTGGTTCACTTGAACACTGTAAAAGAGGAAACTCACTAAGTATGATAGTCTAGCAAATCTTGTATAGGATGTTAGGTCTCTGAATGTAATTTTTATTCTCTGAAGAAGACCAAGAAGAAGGCATCCAGCAGGAAAAGTTCAACGAATTTGAAGATTGCACAAGATTGCTAAAGACAAAGGTTTTCCAGATACCTATGACCAGATATCTTGAAGACACAAGCGTTTTTAAATAAACAGTGTTGCAAAAGATATCTGAGAAATAAAAGGTTTCTGAAACGAGGAAAGTGCCCACAGATATCTACACTCAGATACCTTGGACATAAACTATGTTTCTGAAAAGAAATATATTATAACAAGTTGTTTCAACAAATGGTATCTGGAGTTAAGATAATATCTTGAAAAGGACGTGCACAGCATCAGAGCAATCTGATTATATTAAGGTATCTGATACAATGCATAGTTCCGTTGGCACTACAGGACAAAGTATAGTACATTACATTAAATGCACGGACAGAAATGTCTGAACAGAAACGGTAGCTTCTGAAAAAGAAGACAAACCTACTACAGTACTATACTCAGATATCAATAGTTTGAAATTGAGTTAAGCCTAACGGATACTATTCAAACGGCACTCAAATTCATCTATAAATATCAACACTTAGACTGCTTGAGAACACACCTTAGAACACTGAACACACAGAACTTATATTGAATACTCTCACAAGCTCTCTCAAGCACACTACTTACCTTCAAGCTTTCTGTTGCGACCAAAGCTCTTGTTTCTAAGTAGCACAAAAGTTCTAAGTGTCCTGATCCTTAACAAGCATTGTTATTTGTGAAAGAGTTGAACCAAGATTTCATATATGAGATTCATTCTCTTGAACACTTATCATAGACTTGGGTCAGTAAAGAACAAGATACCATACATTGCAAAGTGTATTAAGTATACTTTATTCATAGAGCTATCTGAATAACTGAACAAGTTATTAAAGAAGCTCACCTGACAAACTACCTTAACCAACACCTTAATCGGCGTGGAATACAGGAAGTACTTAGTTTGGGAAACTAAGGAATAACTCCAAGGTTACTGAGCATAGGAAGTACTTAGTTTAGGAAATAAGGAATAGCTCAAAAGGTTTCTGAGTACAGGAAGTACTTGGCTGTGAAAGCCGGGGAATAACTCAGGGGGAACACTTGGTTGAGAACCTAGTGCATTTAGGAATCTAGAGAAGATACTTGTAAGGTTACCTCAATTATCTGTCTTAGTGGATTCTAGGTCTGAGAAAGGCCGAAGTGGATTAGTTGAAGGATTACGCCACCTTCAGATACCACTATAAAAAGACTTGTGTTATTTACTTTCTGTAGTTTATTACTTACTTTATTTATCTTGCAAAGTATTTACACCTATCTTGCTGAGCACGTGCACTTATCACTAAAAAGTCTTCCGCTCTCTGAAATTAAGTATCAGATATCTTCACAGATATCTGAGAAACTGTGTTTATCGATAAAAGTTTTAAAAGAGTATTCACCCCCCCCCCCCCCCCATTCTTTTATTTTGCCGTTATCTGGACCAACACCGGACAATTTCTCTGAAGAAGGAAACAAAAGAGGGTAAGTCTTTGGTGACTTAGTGATGGTAAGTATAATCAAATTACGGAAGCAAGGAAAAGAGAACAAGAAGTAGATTCTTATCGGAAGCTGTCAAGAGAAAGTTGAGAAAGAAGGTGAACAGTTAACATGTATAATTTACCACCTACATGATGTCAATCTATAACCTTATTTGTCTAGGCGAGGAGCAACCTCGTACAGGTAACAGGGAACAGTACATGTAACAATACAAGTAACATGTAACAGTACAGGTAACAGGCAACATGCCTAGGTACATGTTGATTTGGGACGAGGGATATAGCCCCTGACTATACCCAACTCCCAAAAGGTAGTTATATGCATCAGTCTAGGCCCATTTGTCACAGTACTGGTTTAATATAAACATGATAACTTTCCAGTAATGAGGTAAGAGATAAAAGTTTGAAATGAATGGAGAACATTTGATACAAGAAGATGAAGGCACGTGTGAAAATATTCAGACTGTGACTGAGAAAGATGAATTACTGTGAGAGAGGAAAAAGAGAGATATTACAGTGGTTTGGAACTCTCACCTTGCTCGTAAAGTCTTGTGCATAAAAAGCGGAAGTTCCCTGATTCTTTATGATAAGGTACCTACGTTAATAATTAGCTATTCTAATTAAACTACTATTTTATAAATCGAGGGTCAAAGAAGTATCTGAGTGTAGTCTGGGTCCTGGAAGTAAACTGTTTAAGATAAGCTGTGTTTTACTAAATCATACTCTACTGTTACTTTTTCTTTTTCTCAGCCCCTAACTCATTTTCTGTTAATTTATGGAAATATAGTAAAATGGAGCCATAATTTGAAATCACCTTCTTATAACAGGAATTTACAGAGTTTAAAACCCAGTGAGTAACTTTCAGCATGACATGTTTTTAAAAGAGAAGTAGGTTTTTTGTGGTACCGACAATATAAAACGACTGACTCGGAATTTAAGAAGGAGCGTGCAGCTAGTACGAAAGCTTGAAACAGGATACACATGTAGCCAATAGTACATAATATGGCTCTACTTCATTGATTTAACAAGAACTGAAATTTCCAGACTATGACCTATATAAGTATCTTGAAAATTTATCTTCAGGCCAAAATTGAGAAAACCAGTTTGAATCAAAATTCCAGTATTATGAATTGAGGTCCAAACCCACACAAGAGAATTACAACTCAATATGCATTCAGTTTAACTATTAAGAATCCAACATGATTTTTTCCGACTGGCGTACTATAATCAGTAAAACAAGTACATAAACTCCTCAAATGAGGTGGGCAAAATAGATTCTAAAATCAAGATATAACCGTAACCAGAATCGACAAGATATTACCTGATTACTATTCTGAAAACTCGAACTCAGCTTCTTCTACGGATTCTAATTTCTTGCTCTTACATACTCCCTCCGTCCCACTTTCATCTTCCCGCATTCCATTTTGGTCCGTCCCAACTTCATCTTCCAATCCTTTAAATGGAAAATCTCTCTCCTGCTTTATATACTATATCTCTTACTTTATTCACTATTTGTCATACTTCATTCACTCTTTTTCCTACTTTATCACCATATGTCCTACTTTATTCACTTTTCTATTAAATCTTGTGTCCGGATCCGCGAGAAGATGAAACCGGGACGGAGGGAGTATTAAACTGGGTTGAAGAATTGGGTGTGATAATTTCTGCTAAATCAACATTTGTAATTTTCGAATGCAGATGGCAAATTGAACGAGAATAGTTACATATGTAAATTCTATCCAAGCCACTGGGATGATGATTAAGCTACTTGCTATTATTTGGTAGGAGGTGAAATGATGGAAGATTGAGGGAAATAGAGAAGGAAGAAGTAAAGATGATCTGGATCAATTTGGAAGAGATAAAAATGGTGAAAACTAAAAGCAAGAAGGTGAAAGAAATCCATTAGCTGGACACGCTTTTGATGGCTTGCTTACTTGCCACTCTTGATCATTAAATTGCACCTTTTCCCTCTCAAATTGCAAGGTGGTCCCTAGACTACTACTTAGATATAATTGACTCGAAAATAAAATCCACCCGCACAAGAAGATTATTACGGAATAATAAAATGCGTAACAAAAAAAAAATTGTTATAAAAGTGCATTAGTTAGAACGGGGTGTTACAATCAACCCCTCTTAAAAGAATCTGGTCCCCAGATTCTTACTTGGTCCGATGAAGAGTTCTGGGTATTGCTTGAGCATGTCGTCTTCACGTTCCCATGTTGCTTCCTCGACTTGATGGTTTCTCCATAATACCTTGACAAATGGTATTTCTCGGCTTCGCAATTCTTTCATTTTCCTATCAAGTATCTTAACTGGTTTTTCCTCGTACGTCAAGTTCTCTTCAAGTTGTAAATCTTCATGATTTATGACATGGTTCGTGTCAGGGTAATACTTTCGCAATTGCGAGATGTGGAAGACGTCATGAATTCCAGTAAGATTTGTTGGTAGCAATAGTTTGTATGCTACTTGTCCCACACGCTCAATGATTTCAAAAGGTCCGATATATCTAGGATAAATTAAGCTTACCACCTTTACCAATCCTTCTAAAACCCTTTCGTGGAGAGACCTTGAGAAATACAAAATCTCCTACCTCAAATTCCAAATCTTTTCTGCGCCTATCAGCATAGCTTTTCTGGCGATCCTGGGCCGCTTTAATTCTTTGTTTGATTATTTGCACTTTATCAATGGCCTCCTGGATGATTTCCGGTCTTATTTCTCTTTGCTGACCATTTGAGGTTCTCCTTAAATCACTTAAGTCCCAGTTTATTGGTGAACGACACTTCCTTCCATATAAGGCCTCGTACGGTGCCATTTGAATGGTAGCTTGATACCTGTTGTTATAAGAAAATTCGACAAGTGCTAAGTGCTTATCCCAATTTCCACCGTAATTCAAGACACAAGATCGCAACATATCTTCTAGAAAACATATGACCCTTTCTGATTGTCCGTCTGTCTGAGGGTGTGCAACTGTAATAAAATGAAGATTAGTTCCAATGCTTTCTTGTAATTGCTTCCATAACCAAGAGGTGAACTTTGGATCCCGATCTGATACTATGCTGGCAAGTGAAAGTGCAGTATGCACTTATATTTTGATAATCTTGTCTTTCAATAATCAATTCCAAGCTTGTGTTTGTTGTTGTTTGTGTAGCTACAGGATTATCAATGTTGTATAACATTGTGACAGGATAGAATTCAATGTTGGCATAACATTGAAGATATAGCATTGCTGCAGACATCGAAGACAAAGCACTTTGGACAGGATACTTGGACTGGAAGTATTGACGAAACGAACAAGAATTGATTTAAGGAAAAAGAACAGTTTGTGGTGAAAGCAAGAAGGAATATATTTTATGAAGAATTGAAATATGGGAATTTCCTTCTATGCGCTTTTGAAGAAAACAAGTAAAGGAAAAATTTCCTTTGCCAAGATCCTATTGCCTTTCGACATAGATGAGGTCGACATCTCAAGTATATATATGCAAGGATTCAGCAAAGCAAGTTTTTTGAGAGCCTTTCTTGATGATCAATCGAGATTTTATTAAAAGAGTTTAGGCTTCTTGTTTTCCGCTAGCTTTAGAGTTTGTCTAAGAGTATTCATTGTTGGAATAACTCTTTCAAACATTAACCTAGAATAGCTTTTACTGTTGGTTCTTCTAGGGCTAGTTTTGGTTGTTTAATCAATCGTTTGTGATTGTATTAAACCTATTTGATTAGGTCTACTTTTCCTGTCAGTAGATATTTTGCCTAAGGCGTTGCCAATATATTTTTCTATATATTGGCTTGGTAATAGAAGTTACATTATTTATCCGCTGCTATCTGTTTACTGTAGACAGTGTTGAACAACATTGTAGGCAACATTGTCTATTGATCTTGTTTCAAAGTACCAATCCGGGATCTTAAGTTATAACAAGTGGCATCAGAGCCAGCCACCTAACTACTGGTGTTTGGATTTGGTACTACTACAATGGATGCAAACTACAATAGACCTCCTGTGCTTGATGGGTCCAACTACCATTACTGGCAAATTCGGATGAGGACATACATCAAGTCCCTTGATGGCCGTGCTTGGAGATCCATTCTGGAAGGATACACCTGGCCAACTGAAGGACCTGATGCTGATGGTGACATTGTTCCCATACCTGAAGAACGCTTCTCTGCAGGTGACATACTTCTTAGCTCTTATAATGAAAAAGCTTTAAATGCTATCTTTGGTCATGTAGATTCTCATATGTTTAAAATCATTCAAAACTGTACTACTGCAAAACAAGCTTGGGAATTACTTCAGAGTCATTGTGAAGGGGATGCTAGTGTCAAACAAACTAAACTTAGAATGCTTTGGTCTCAATTTGAAAATCTAAGAATGGCGGAGGAAGAAACCATTGACTCCTATTTTGAAAAACTTTTGACTCTCTCAAATGAAGTCCAAAGACTGGGAGAAGCTATTTCTAATAGGCAACTTGTTTCCAAAGCTGTTCGATCTCTTTCCTCAAGATTTAATACCAAAGTCACTATTTTGGAAGACACTCATAACTTGGCAACTATGGATTTTCATACCCTGTTGAACAATTTGAAATTTTTTGAACTAAATGAAAATGAGAGACAAGGTATGAAAACTCATAGTATTTCCCTTCACTCTGTTTCTAAAGCAAAATCTTCAAAGCCTGATAGTAGTAGTGATGAGTCAGACAATATGACTGAGGAAGCTTTCAACAATCTTGTGAGGAAGTTCAACAAACTTAGATTCAGGAAAAACTCTGGTCAAGGATCCTCAAGTGGAACTAAAACTTTCAAAAAGAAAACCAATACCTTCAAAACTGGTTCTACTTCCAAAACTAGCTCTGAATCTGATTTCGATCGCACTCCCCTTAGTAAGATTAGATGTTTTGAATGCCAAGGATGGGGTCATTATCAAAATGAATGTGCTAACAATCTCAGAAAAGAGAAAAAGAATCTTCTTGCTTGTCTCAGTGATGACTCAGATGAAGAACAGGAAGATGAAGAAAAAGAAGATGATTCAACTACCAATGCCAGAGCTCTCCGCTCATCCACTTACCATGTTGATGACCAATGTTGGGACAACATTGTCAAGACAACATCAGGAATAGAAATCTTCTTTGACTATGATGACTCTGAGAACTGTGAAATCTTGGCACTAACCAAACCTGAAAAGTCAGGAATATCTAATGTTTTATGTTTACATGGTTCTGTGGATTTTGATATAGATAGTCCTTCAGAAGAGGAAGTTAATGAAGATCAAATGGTGAAGGAACTGCAACAGATGTATGAGAAACTCTTCAGTGAATGGAAGACTCTCAGAAAACTCCTCAAGAAAACTGAGAAGGAGAACCAAAATCTGAAAGACACCATTGTCAAACTAGAAGCTGAATTAACAAAGAAGGACTCTGAGCTGTTCAAAGTAATCTCTGAGCTAGATAATGAAAAGAAGGTAATTGCTAAATGGAACTCTTCTACTTCTAGACTTAATGAGATGCTTGATGTGAACAATGATAGGACCACTGGCTTAGGGTACACAAGTAGTTGTGATGAACTTGGGAGCAACATGAACGACACTGTTGACACTGATACCTCAAAAGTTGTAAAACCCCTTTCTGAGCTCATAAAAGGTCCTATATTTGTCAAAGAAAAAGCATTGTTTGTGTGCACTTACTGTCTTAAATCAGGTCACAAAAAGCCTTACTGCTTCAAGTACCAAAAGGACTTAAAGAGTGAATATGTTGATACCTCCAACCTCAGTAATCTCTCCACAATTCCCTCCCATCCAGTTTTCAGCAGACAAAACAAAGGATGCTAGTCGCAATGTTGTGATAACATCCACTTCAATGAGACCGAAAGATGTAATCTTAAGACTACAAAGTGCTTTCCAGCTCTCCTAAACAAGACAAATCTCCGGGATGTATAAGAAAACACAAGAGTGTTTGAAACATGTTTGGGTAGCTAAAGAAAATCATACTTGCAATGTTGCTTTTTACTTGCTACTTCTCCTAACAATGCAGAAAATGGTACTTGACGTTGGTTGTTCTAGGCACATGACCGGTAACTGGTAAATCATCAAACTTTGTAGCTCAAAGGGCATGTACGGTAACATATGGAGGAGGATACCAAAGCAAAATAATTGGAAAGTGACCACAGTGCCTAAAAGCATATCCTAAACTCTCGAATGTTCTTCTTGTTGAAGGGTTAACTGCTAATCTTGTTAGTATAAGTCACCTGTGTGATGATGATCTGAAAGTCAAGTTTGATAAACATTCTTGCAAAGTTTATACTTGTGTGGACAAATTAACCGTAATGAAAGGTGTGAGATCACAGGACAACTGCTATGTGATGGACATTCCTCTCAAATGCAATGTTGCTCAACATGATGATGCAACACTGTGGCATTAGAAATTGGGACATGTCAACTACAGAAATCTGGAGAAGATCATCAAAAATAATGTGGTGACAGGAGTGCCAAAGCTTACCAATGTAGGGAAACATGTGTGTGGCGACTGTCTTATGGGGAAACAAACCAAGGTGACACATCAGCCACTTCTGATTGAAGGACAACAAAGAGGTACTTTTAACTGCTTTGAACTCCTGCATATGGATCTCATGGGCCCTATAGAAGCTAAAAGTTTAGGAGGAGCCTGGTATATCTATGTTATAGTTGATGATTTCTCTAGATACACTTGGGTCAACTTCTTGAAAGAAAAATCAGAAACTTTTGAATCCTTCAAAAATTGGCATACAAAATCTTAGTCAAGACACTACTCTTGTTCAAAGAATTGATCGACCATGGTAAAGAATTAGAATCAATTCTTTGATAAATCTTGTGAAAAGAAAGGAATCATGCATGAATACTCAGCTCTAAGACACCACAACAAAATGGTGTTCTTTGAAAGGAAAAACAGGACTCTTCAAGAAATGGCTAGAGTAATGTTGAGCTCAATGAACCTATCAAAAAGGTTATGGGCTGAAGCTGTGAACACTGCTTGTCACATAATCAATCGTGTCTATCTTCGTCCAGGGTCTCTAACCACTCCATATGAGATGTTGAAAGGTAGAAAACCCAATCTCAAGTACTTTCATGTATTTGGATGTGTGTGTTACATACTCAATGATAGAGAACATCTAGGGAAGTTTGATGCTAAAAGTGATAAAGGAATCTTTGTAGGATACTCTCAAAATAGTCAAGCTTATAGAGTATACAATCCTAGATTGCAGACTATACAAGAATCTGTGAATGTTTCCTTTGATGACTCTGAGCCCTATGCCCAGAAGAAGATCTCTGCAGGTACTGAACAGGTTATTGAATCAACCTCTGACTCTTCTACACATGAGAACATATCAGAAACTGTGACTCCTGCTGCTGATCAAAATGAAAGAACCCATGTTGTCGGCAATGTTGTGACATCCCTCGGTCAATGATGACTCAACATCCCAGATTTACTCTCATGATGAAGAACAAGCTGATCCTCATCTGGCGAAATTTGAATCTGACAATCCATCCAGTAACAATGCTGCACATATGTCTCCTGACTCAAGAAAGGATCCTCCTCCTAGAATTCGCAAAGATCATCCCAGTTCCCAAGTAATTGGAAATCCAGGAGGAAGGACATTGAGGGGTAACACGCGCAAAAACTACAAGGAGACACTCAGACTTGCTGAAATATGTCACTCTGTAAGTTCCTCGTGCTTTGTTTCGTTGATTGAACCTAAAAATGTGAAAGAAGCTCTTGCTGATGATTTTTGGATAGAAGTAATGCAAGAAGAACTTCGTCAGTTTCAAACAAATGAAGTCTGGACTCTTGTTCCCCGCCCCCATAATATAAATGTCATAGGCACCAAGTGGATTTTCAAAAACAAGAGTGATGAAAAGGGGATAGTTGTAAAAAACAAAGCCAGATTGGTTGCTCAAGGTTACACCCAAGTGGAAGGCATTGATTTTGATGAGACCTTCGCTCCAGTTGCTAGATTAGAGTCCATTCGCTTGCTCCTAGCCTTAGCATGTTGTCTTAACATAAAACTCAAACAAATGGATGTTAAAGGAGCTTTCTTGAATGGCTACATTGACAAAGAAGTGTATGTTGAACAACCTAGAGGTTTGAAGATCCTTTTGATCCTGACCATGTTTTTAAACTAAGAAAAGCCTTGTATGGTTTGAAACAAGCCCCACGCGCTTGGTATGCTAGGTTGACAGAATACCTAGTTGGGTTAGGATTTAAAAGAGGTGAGGGAGATCAAACTCTGTTTATCCTCAGGAAAGGAAAAGACATCTGCATTGCTCAAATCTATGTTGATGATATTGTCTTTGGGGCTACTAACCTCTCCTTGCTAGATAAGTTTGTTCAAGCCATGAGAACTTTTGAGATGAGTATGATTGGTGAACTCGGCTTCTTCTTGGGGCTCGAATCTGATGACAGGAAGGCCTCTTTATCTCTCAAGAGAAATATGCAAGAATCTTATCAAAAATTTGGTGCGGAAAATGCCAAACCTTGCGGCACTCCCATGGCTACATCTCGAAACTCAAGAAACCGATGTTGGGGCGATGTTGATGACCAACATTGTCTGAATCAATGATTGGAAGTCTCTTATATCTTTCACCGGGCCGGACATCATGTTCTCTGTTTGTGTGTGTGCGGTATCAATCAAGCCCAAAATATCTCACTTAACTGCTGTCAAAAGAATCATTAGATATATATCAGGAACTGTTAATCTTGGATTATGGTATGCATGTGATTCAAACACTAATCTGTTGGGATTTAGTGATTCTGATTGGGCTGGTGACTTAGATGATCGAAAATCAACTAGTGGAGGTTGTTTTTATCTTGGACCAAATCTTGTGTCATGGATAGTAAGAAACAAAATTGCGTGTCTCTCTCTACTGCTGAATCTGAATATGTAGCGGCTGGGAGTTATGTGTCTCAATTAATTTGGCTGAACAATATGCTGCATGAATATGGGTTTCAAAGTGACACTCTTTTGTTGTTTTGTGATAACCTTAGTGCCATTCACATATCCAAGAACCCTGTTCAACACTCACGCACCAAGCATATAGACATTCGACATCATTTTCTTAGAGACTTAGTCTCCAAACAAATAATTGACATACAACACATTGATACCACAAATCAGTTAGCTGACATTTTCACAAAGCCCCTTGATAAAGAGAGATTCTTCAGTTTGAGAAGGTCTCTTGGCCTTTGCACTATTTGATAGGATTTGCTGCAAGCAATGTTGACATAACATCCTGGTCAACATTGTCTTCTATGTTTACCTAGTGTTGTCTTTCTGTTATTCTTTTAGTCTTTTCTCTTTCTTCTTCTTGTGTGTCTATGTGTTTTTTTGTGCTTACATGTCAATGGTCGCATTTCTATTTGCACTTTGATTGGTGATGCTTAGGGTTTGAAAGGCTATTTGAAACCAAGGTTGAAAGGGATCGAGTCTCCTGTGTGTTTGCTTTATGTAAAACCCACTTTTGCTGCTTTTTGGCTATTTTTACTCGTACCTTGAATCACTCTTGATGTTGCCTCCTGTCCTTTATGCTTAATAACTCTAATGAATTATGATAAAAAGGGCTCGAAGTGTTTCCGTCGAGGATCGTGTTGGGCAGGTTTCAAATACTATCCAGATATCGACGTGGCCAATGTGCCATATGTCGTGAGGGTTGATGGCTGTCTTTGAAACGAAACCGCACAAAAGTGTCGATTCTCGTAAAGCTGCTGGTTCACTTTCTGAGTACCAAATTACCCAATGTGGTCAAATGTGGTCTCATGGTCACCCCCACTCAAACTTATGCTAATTGTTCAATTTTCTTCTTGAGGCAATGTTGAGTGTATTTCTTTGGTATTCCTTTCTTCTTCTGTTTTGCCTACAACATCAGTGGTGTTAATCGAATCTGCACATCTTGAGACTTGGTTTCCTGGCTGACTTACATTAAGAGTGGTCTGATATTCCGATGTTGTCATCAATGTTGAGCCAACATCCTGGTCAACATTGCCTGTACTGGACGTACCTACTTTGCTATGTTTTTTGTGTGCTTTTTCTGTGTTTTGGGTTGGGTTTGAGGGGGAGTATTTTTGTGTCTTGGGTAATCTGGGTAAAATGTAAAGTGTAAAATATAATATCTTACTCTTATCTGACCTTGATTTGTTTCCTAAAACAAAAATGTACCTCCCTAGGTTGAGTTTTGAGAACCTTCTTCATTCTTGACCTAATTGATACGGTGGTCATTTGCTTTCCTTAATCTCATATTAACAGCTGTGTACAGATCTTGGTTTGTGCTTTGATATATATGATTATGATCCTTGGAGCAAACCAACCAAAAACACCCCTTCAACCATATTACCACTACCTCTCACATTAGCCCACTTCTCCACCACTCACAAAAACTGCCTTCCTTCCAAACCTCTCTCTTTTTTAAAAAAAAAAAAATTTTCTTTCCCTGTATTTACTTCTTACTCCCAAAACTCTTCACCTTCCACTCACTTTACTCTCTTGTCTCTCTCAAACAAAACTCCTCTCCCGCTCTTTCTCCCTCAACTCTAGCTTCACGATCCAATCAATGTCGTCCCCGACAAAACCCGTCTTGCCCGGATTTTCTTTGCAAACACCTAAGGGGGAGCAAGCTTATCCTCTTCCCATTCGTGCTGAACCGGCTGACTTTGAGATTCCAGTCTATAATTGTGAGGATTCGGAAGATAGTGCTGAAAAACCCTCATCTCCTGTACCAAAACCACCATCTCCAAAAACCCAGACTGAGTCATCACCATCAAACCCCTCTGAATTTCTTTGAAACCCTTGTAAAATTGGGGAGCATGCGGTCGACTTGCCACAAGATCTGAGGGATGATGATGAAAGCCCAATGGGGATAGAGAAAGATGCTCCCATGGAGGATGCTGGGGAAGATGTTGGACATCCCGAAATTCAACATGCAGATCTGACAGAAAACCCCCAAAATCCTGTTGAAGAAGATGATGTACAACAACCTGACAAAACAGGGAAAGCACTCTTGATGGCCTGAATGATGAGAATCAGACTAGCATGCGTTCTGAAAATGTTGAGAAACCCGCAAATGAGCCTACCATTGAACTAGTTGAAGTGGAAGATTGTCAGTCAGATGACTCAGAGAAAACTGAAAGTGATCCAATGAATATAGATGGGGATGTTGCTGTAACATCAGCTGCTCATGATGATAACAATGATGAAAGCTCTAATGATATGGAAGATTATGAGCCAGAAACTGAAGATGACTCTAAGGATGAGTCAATGGTTGAAGAAGAAGATCTGAGAAACTCAGATGAAAGCTCAGATGACTCTGAAGATTATGAAGCTGAGACAGAGGAAGAATCAAGAAGAATCACTGATGATGAGGATGTCATTCTTGGAGAAGACCAGTTGAAGACCACGAGGTAAATGATCTATCCTCCGAACTCGTGTTTACTGGATGGTTCGATTGGGATGAAGATGCAGTTTCTCATTTGTTCTATGATAACAAGAATCTAGAAAAATATGAGAAAATCAAAAACAATGCTATAGATGTTGAGAAGATAATTAAAGAAGACTCATTTGAAGAGTATAACTTGGTTGCCTATTTGAAGAAAAGGAATCTCTATTATGCTGTTACTCAATATGCTGCATTTGTTCCTGAAATCATAAGAGAATTCTATGCACATTTATCTGAGAATTTTGGTAGTGAAGGGCATGGTAAGCATCACTGTGTGTACTTGAGAGGTGATGTATTCTTCTTGACTTCTAAGGATATCAATACTGTGCTGCATAGAAATAGGGATGAGATTGAGACTCCTGTGGAGGTAACTATGGATGAGATTGCAAGAGAGCTAACTGCAGGAAAATTAAAATCTTGGCCTACTGGAACTCTAGATTTGAAATATTGTTGCTCTCTAGTATCTGTTCTTGCCAGGATCTGCCTGTACAACTGGTTGCCATCTTCCAATAACAACAAGCTCAGCCAAGAGGCAACCATGTTGCTTTACAGGATTAAAATGGGTTACAATGTCAATCTGGGAGAAAGGATTCTCAAGCATCTAGAAAATTCTAAGAATAGAGGGATCAGAGGCCATTTGATTCTTCCATCCACTATATTTGCTGTTCTTCAGATGCAGGGTATTGAGGTTAAAGCCAATGATGTCTATCATTCCAACTTCAAATCCATCACAGTCACCAAACAACTACTGGAAACACATGACAGGATCTGTGATCTTCCTTGGGTAGATCCTGATGTTTCTGTGAACATGGATGAGGAGGAGAATATGCCTCTTTCTACTGGCAAAACTGATGTACCAGAAAGCTCTGTAGTTGCAGCTCAACATTCCAATGTTGACTTATATGTTGGGACAACATTGACTCCTAACATTGAAACTCTGTCTGCAGGTATTTTAACCAACAGACAAGTCGATTCGAGCAGATCAAAGGGCTTGATGAGCAGATCTCAAACAATCTGAAGTTCAGAAATACTCTAGTTTCTTTTCTTTCCTCACAAAAAGGGGGAGAATAGATAACTTGAGTTAATTCTTATTGAGTTTGAGTTTGTGTTGAACAATTAATAATTTTTGTGGGTCTGTAATATTTTTAAATTCTCCTGAATATTTCTTATTTCTTAAGATGTCTGGTTAAGGGGGAGAATAGATCTTTAGTAGTTCTTAGTTATGTTTCTATGATCTGATCTCTTGATTTGTTTTGTGATGAAAGACTAAGATTAAGGGGGAGATTGAAAGTGCAGTATGCACTTATATTTTGATAATCTTGTCTTTCAATAATCAATTCCAAGCTTGTGTTTGTTGTTGTTTGTGTAGCTACAGGATTATCAATGTTGTATAACATTGTGACAGGATAGAATTCAATGTTGGCATAACATTGGAGATATAGCATTGCTGCAGACATCGAAGACAAAGCACTTTGGACAGGATACTTGGACTGGAAGTATTGACGAAACGAACAAGAATTGATTTAAGGAAAAAGAACAGTTTGTGGTGAAAGCAAGAAGGAATATATTTTATGAAGAATTGAAATATGGGAATTTCCTTCTATGCGCTTTTGAAGAAAACAAGTAAAAGGAAAAATTGCCTTTGCCAAGATCCTATTGCCTTTCGACATAGATGAGGTCGACATCTCAAGTATATATATGCAAGGATTCAGCAAAGCAAGTTTTTTGAGAGCCTTTCTTGATGATCAATCGAGATTTTATTAAAAGAGTTTAGGCTTCTTGTTTTCCGCTAGCTTTAGAGTTTGTCTAAGAGTATTCATTGTTGGAATAACTCTTTCAAACATCAACCTAGAATAGCTTTTACTGTTGGTTCTTCTAGGGCTAGTTTTGGTTGTTTAATCAATCGTTTGTGATTGTATTAAACCTATTTGATTAGGTCTACTTTTCCTGTCAGTAGATATTTTGCCTAAGGCGTTGCCAATATATTTTTCTATATATTGGCTTGGTAATAGAAGTTACATTATTTATCCGCTGCTATCTGTTTACTGTAGACAGTGTTGAACAACATTGTAGGCAACATTGTCTATTGATCTTGTTTCAAAGTACCAATCCGGGATCTTAAGTTATAACAACAAGAATTCCATGGAGCCGTATAATCTCCTTCTTGTATATTTCTGCTAAGGTTCTACCCCGAAATTTGTTCGAACAGTGAGAAAGTGTGCAGATTTTGTAAGTCTATCCACGATTACCCATATACTATCGTATCCCCCGCGAACCTTGGGTAATCCCGTGATGAAATCCATGGTGATTTGATCCCATTTCCAACTAGGTATGGGTAGTGGTTGTAGTTTCCCAGCCGACTGCTGGTGTTCGGCTTTCACCACTTGGCATGTAAGACATTTTTGCACAAAGTCTGCAATATCGCTTTTCATTCCTTTCCACCAGAAATGACGCTTCAGATCTCGATACATCTTAGTTCCTTCAAGATGTACAGTGTATCTAGTCCCGTGGGCTTCACTTAACATATGCTCTTTCATTTCATCTGGTACACATATTCGACTTTTAAACCATAATACTCCCTCATGATCAACTTAATTTTGCACAAAGTCTGCAATATCGCAACAAGTTTCATTTAAGCATGCAGACTCAGGTTATGCATATAATTTGGTAAGGCAGGCTATTCTATAATTAATACATCCTAACAGGGCTCTGATACCACCCTGTGACGCCCCAACTGCAAGTACCAAACTTATTGTCGGATTGTCACCCGCCTACAACATTCTTTCAAGAATAAATATTATCTTTCGGAATGTTACAGGGAAGGTCAGGTGATAAACATGTAACAAGCATGTAATAATAATTAACTAAGTCTTTTATTTAATAAACTCGGAAATGAACAAAATACAACATTGTTTCAGCAAGAAAGCTGAATCTTAGGGAATTAGGGCAAACCACGACTTTAATTTACATGAATTTTACACATTCTTCAAGTACACAAGTCCCATTATTCAAGCAAGCCAGTAAGCAAACATCCATGTACAAGTAACATTCTGGCCAATTTCTCTGAAGAAGGAAACAAAAGAGGGTAAGTCTTTGGTGACTTAGTGAGGGTAAGTATAATTAAATGACAGAAGTAAGGAAAAGAGAACAAGAAGTAGATTCTTATCGGAAGTTGTCAAGAGAAAGTTGAGAAAGAAGGTGAACAGTTAACATGTATAATTTACCACCTGCATGATATCAATCTATAACCTTATTTGTCCAGGCGAGGAGCGACCTCGTACAGGTAACAGGGAACAGTACAGGTAACAATACAAGTAACATGTAATAGTACAGGTAACAGGCAACATGCCTAGGTACATGTTGATTTGGGACGAGGGATATAGCCCCTGACTATACCCGACTCCTAAAAGGTAGTTATATGCATCAGTCTGGGCCCATTTTTCACAGTACTGGTTTAATATAAACACGATAACTTTCCAGTAATCAGGTAAGAGATAAACGTTTGAACTGAATGGAGAACATTTGATACAAGAAGATGAAGGCACATGTGAAAATATTCAGACTGTGACTGAGAAAGATGAATTACTGTGAGAGTGGAAAAAGAGAGATATTACAGTGGTTTGGTACCCTCACCTTGCTCGTAAAGTCTTGTGATTAACCTAAGTGTTATGCTAATTAGCATATATATTATGTTAATTAGCATAATACTACCTAAGTCTTGTGATTAAATAGTCTTGTAATTTACAGTAAGATAGTTACATCTGTAAATTCTATCCAAAGCTACTGGAATGATGATTAAGCTACTTGTTATTATTTGGTAGGAGGTGAAAAGATAGAAGATTGAGGGAAATAGAGAAGGAAGAAGTAAAGATGATCTGGATCAATTTGGAAGAGATAAAAATGGTGAAAACTAAAAGCAAGAAGGTGAAAGAAATCCATTTGCGGGACACTCTTGATCATTAAATTGCAACTTCCCCCCTCAAATTGCAAGGTAGTCTCTAGACTACTACTTAGATATGCTTGAAGTACTACTTACTACTTAGGTAGTATTATGCTAATTAACCTTTTATATATATATATATATATATATATATATATATATATATATATATATATATATATATATATAATTGACTCGAAAATAAAATCCACCCGCACAAGAAGATTATTCCGGAATAATAAAATGCGTAACAAAAAAAATTGTTATAAAAGTGCATTAGTTAGAATGGGGTGTTACAATAATGACCGAGACGTTAGAAATATGGGGGTAAACTATGTCAAATAGGTGCATGGATGTAAAATATGACAAAATAGAAAATTAAACATTATACAAGTAACTTTTACACGCAGATGTGCGCATCGTGCGTCTCATGTCTACATTCGTATAAAGTCATATATAAAAAATTTGAAATGAGATGAAAAGCTTATGAAATCTACCGTTTTTAAAGAGTATTGAAATTTCTATACTACAGTAAATTTTGACACACAAATGCCCGCTTCGTATGTCTCTGTGTACGTTCTTATAAAATTATATATTGAAATTTTAAAATGGGATGATAAAGTTTATAAAATCTACCGCATCGAAAGAGTACCGGATTTGTAAATTAATAAAACCAACTGTTTTGAGAAGGGTAATGGAATTTGTAAATTGGAGATTGAGTATGAGTTGAAAAAAAAAAAAAAAAAAAAAAAGACAATTTAATCTTTTTTAAGGGTATAAATGAAAAGGTAAAATTTTAATATTTCATGCGAGGTAAAAATGGCTTTTTTCTCGAAGTAACATACGTTGTATTTGGTATCATCTACAAGTATTATAGATTTATTTTCCCATGAAATTATTCAGTAGCTGGAGAAGAATTTGATATTCAATTAAGAAATTTCCTTTTTGTCCATATATCGAAATATAGACGGCTTGACAAACAATTTATTGATTTAAGATCGTTTAAAACCGAAGTATACAGTGAATTGTGTTGGACATACGTATTGGTAAATATACAATAGTAACACTAGGTCAACGCAGCGGAATTCAAAAAATTTATTGCATACTGATCTTGATCCAATGACTATATAACGTAAAACAAGCAAATCAATAATTACTTGTCGCACTAGCCTTCCAGACAGCAGCTTTAAAACCTTAAAGCTCTTCTTTGAATATGTTCGTCGTGTAGGAGATGTTGAATCCAGTACGTCATGATTGGCATTCCTCAACCTTGGTATCCACGGGCAAACATTCTACCGAAGAACACTAGGATATCCTTATTTGAAACTAGACTAAACTATTTAGTGATTAGGGTTATGGAGAACATAATCATGAAGAAAGATGATTCACGCAAGAAGAGAAAGAAACGTCTGTTTTCTATATTGAAATCCGGACAGTATGTATACCTAGATATAACGACATTGACTCCAATAACATCAGGTCTCTTTAGCTCGGTTGGACAGCCCTCTATCTAGTTAAGCAATGGGTTGTGGGTTTGAAACCCATTAAGCCCACTTTAATTTTTCTCTTTCTTTTGGGTTTTCATATTTAGAATTTCTTCCAATTTAATTTAAATAAATTTTCTTACTTTAATTAATTAAATTAAATTTAATCTAATTAATCTTTCTTCAAATATAAATTAAAAATTCAATTTAATTAATTTACTTTCTAAAAGTATAATAGTTAATTAAGTCCGATAAATCTAATTTAACTTAATTAATTATTTCTATCAAATAGATTAATTCTCAATATAGTAAATTAAATACTTATTAATTTAATTAATATTTAATTTACTCTAATACTCAATTAGTAGAACAATCACCTTATTGTGTGACCCATGGGACCTTGTGTATAGTAAGCACTAATCTAATTAAGATTTGGTGAAACTCCTAGACAATTTACCAAACAATCTTAATACATAAGGAACGTTTGCGAGGATTGCGAACCACCTGTAATGTAGAGCTCATGATGATACGGTTCTTTCATTCGCGAACACTCTATTAAGATTAGAACTTGATTTAGTGTATGTTCCAATAACTTAATCACTTTATCTCATTCTACTAATTGATCCATAATATCTGAACACCATTTCAAACATATCTTGCGTTGGCCAACGACTTTGATCAAACTATTAATGAGAAGTTAAGTGTTCTCTCCAAGTTTATTTTGAGGAATGGATCCTATCTTGGTTCAACTACTACCAACATGTGTTTCGTGATATGCCCAACACATGTCGTATCTACCCCTACAAGGAGTGCAATCATTGGTCGTGGTCAAAGCACACCACTCCACACATGCAGTACGTATTGACCTCAAGTCAAAGGACTATTACACCACCCTACAAACCGTTACTTCCGTAGACATGTAAATAGAGTACATCAAAAGGTTTATCGGCTGGGTATACCAACACTTTCTAAAGTGTTCATGTGTTCATCACGGATTACCAAGTAATTCATAGTCGTGAGAACTACTACACCCTCAAAGGATATGGTGCAGACCACATGTCAATCTCCAATGCATCATCGATATCCCATTCTCGATGATCATTGATTGGGGCTATTTTAGAGCTATGTTATGTCACTCAAGATCTCACATTTTTAGTGATAACATAAAGCTCATGGTAACATATATGTAAACAATTACAGATAAACATATAATAATATTTACATATTGTAATGCCTATTTATAAATGAACAATAATCATAAATAAATACTGAATCAAATATGTATTTATTCTCAATTCGATTGTCTTTAAGACCTATATACTTTCAACACGTATAAAAGAATATGTTAAAAAACAATCTGATGGATTTTTAATATTACAACTACATACTCCACCGATGTGCCCAATCATGAAACCAGTAAGATAAAACATTTTTAAATTACTCAATTTATATTTCTAGATTTTATAAATATATTTCATGAACACCATCATGGAATATTAATATTTCATTAAATACCATCATGGTCAAATAATTTGTCGTGTTGGAAAAAACCAAGCCGAATTGAGTCAACAGTTTTAATATGCCGAAGCACATTGCACATGCAATGCTATAACATTACATTACAAAAAACAACACCGTTTCAGATTTTGCTGAATCTTCTTATGCCCTCCTTAATTACACAAGAAAGTATCCTAGGCAACTTAATTATAAAACAGAATTACATACAGATTAAAATAATTTGTCTTCCACATGTGAGGCTTATTTTAATCATTGGTTAATTGTTATTAATACCTTTACACTGGAAGTGTTTTTTTAATGGTTTTGGACATGTAAATATAGACTTATAAATTATCTCTTATACTCATGTAAACCCTTATGCTCATGTAAACCCTTTCAAGTATATTAATAAATTTTTGATGTTTAAAAAAAAAAAAATTACATGTTATTGTGCTGGAGATTGGAAGTTGGAACAAACTAGGGTTATTAGAGGATTAGCCATTTCAAATTGGATTATCAAATTATTTTAAACATTTTTTAAGATGAACCATCTATTATTTCTCTGTGCTTCTCAAATGGCCCTAACTGCGTACGTCGTTTTATACTAAGACGTAAAACAAAATTCAAATATTAGTAAAATGTTAGGTGGTAGTGTATGAGGATGGAAACAGAGTAAGGAGATTAGACTGCTGAGCGAAGGCTAAGACTTTATCTTCCCCGCACTGGTGCTTACGGTTTACTAAACAGACAATCTCCCAAAATAGAACAACAGTATTTGAATTAGAGTTCTAGCACTCGAACTCTAACTCAGAGAATCAATACAATAAAAGTTTTTTCAGGCTTTTAGAGAGTTAAGAGAGAAGAAAGAAGGAATGGTCAAGTGATGGAGCCATCCAACTCCTCCCCCCTTCCAAAACCATGGGTGCCCCCTGGGCCCAAAGAAACTATGTTTTAAAATTCGGGTCCGACCGGCCGGTCGGACCGCTAAACCGGTATTGAACGGCCCAAATAGGGCTAAAAAACCGGGTTGGGCCGGTGACCCGGAACCGGGTTGGGCCTTTTTTTTTTCTTTTTTTTTTTTGCAGCTAAACCCCGTCACGTGCGAATTTAGGAAGAAAAGTATTAAATAAAATATATTTAATTTATATAGTCCAAGAATAAAAAATCTGTATGAAAAAAAAAGGTAGGCATCTTTTTTCTTCTTCTAGTCAGTCGTGAGGTGCAGGGCTTTTTTTTTTTAAATTAAGAAATTTTTAAAAACCTTAAAATCCCTTCCATTGAGAGGTACTAGTTAATTGTTATGTATATTTTCAGTTTTCCATTGGTTTTACACTTTATAATGCAAATCAAACATAAAATCCATATTTGTTTTATTTATTAGTTATTCATTTTGTTGGTCATTTTATATATATATATATATATATATATATATATATATATATATATTAAAATGACGTCATACCGGCTCTATCCGGGTGAACCGGTCCGAACCGGTTGAACCTTTTTTGGAGGGTGGCCGGCTCAACCTCCGGTTCCGGCTTTTAAAACATAGGCCCAAACTATTAAGCAAGTTTTTGACTTATATCTAGTTCATTCTTTCTCAATTTTAGCCATGTGGGACTTCTCTCATTTCCAACTCTTAGCATTCCACATTTAATGCATCAACCAACACACTTTGAGCTTCAATTACTCTTTCACTTTTTAATGAATTTTAGTAATTCTTTCTCAAGTTTCATCTACTACTATAGTAGATTATACACGTTTGAGGAAACTTCATTTCCAACGTGTGGGGCCCCTTTAGTTGAGGTGCAAAGTCATGTGTTAGCCTCTTTGGTGACTAAAATTCTAACAATCCCCACATGAAAGAGAATTGATGCCCACAGCACATTGGGGTGCTCCAGCCTAGAATTTCCTGCGAAAAATCATATTGCATCAGGATCGATTGTCAGTGACATTGAATCGTCCCTAGTAGAATACAATCGAATTTACTTGTCACCCGGTGGACGTGGTGCCTTGAACCGGTCGGCGTTTTGTGTAAACCAAGACAATGATATCAACACAATAATTCTCCTTATTGCCTCGTTCCTTTTCCCAGTCCATTAAATGCCTTGGACTTCTTGGATTCATAAGTGTTCTCGTTTGAAGCGGCCTGCTATACTTCACAATTAAATAGGTGATCTCGTTCTAAGAGCATTCCTGCCAATGCTTTGCTCGTAAGCTAAAGAGATTAAGAATCTTCTTCAGAGATCATTAAGAGTTTAGTGACTCATCCTCCGCCCGGACTGTAGGAGCACTTAATGTCTTTCACGGGAATGGCGCAAATGGAGTGTAACTCCTAAGTGCTTTTACCTCGAAGTACAAAACTTCACAAGGCACGTACTGGTCCTTTACAGTTTAGTTGTCCCATTGAACCAAATTCTTGGGATCTCTAGTCAGTATGGTTGGGTTGCCACAGTAAATTCCCTTATTGGGTGGGTCTTAAGCCCATTCCCCTAGACATGCAGGTTCCTAGATCTCTAGGTAGCGCTTTAGTTAGCGGATCCGCAATGTTATCCTTTGATTTCACGTAATCAATAGTGATAAGCCCCGTAGAGATCAACTGCCTAATGATTTTGTGTCTACGACGTATATGTCTAGACTTTCCATTGTACATGTTGTTTTCTGCCCTTCCTAACGCCGACAAATTGTCGCAATGAATTGTTACGGAAGGCATAGGTGTATCCCAACAAGGGATGTCCTCTAAAAATTCTCGAAGCCATTCTGCTTCTTCTTCGGCTTTGTCCAAAGCTATGAATTCCGATTCCATCGTGGATCGGGCGATGCACTTTTGTTTAGAGGACTTCCAAGAAACAACCCCACCACCAATGGTAAACACATAACCACTAGTAGACTTGGTGTTTGTACTATCAGATATCCAGTTTGCATCACTGCATCCCTCCAATACACCTGGATATCATCCATAGTGTAATCCAAAATCTATTGTGTACTTTAAGTAACCCAATAAATGATATAGTAGTGCCTTCCAGTGGTCACTTCCTAGATGACGAGTAAACCTAGCCAATTATTAACTGCATAAGCAATATCTGGACGAGTGCAGTTCATCAGGTACATCAAACTGCCAATTATCCGAGCATATTGCGATTGGTTTACAGGATCACCTGAGTGTTTGTCTAAACACTGTGACATGTTCATTGGTGTTCTTACACATTGACGGTCTAAAACCTCATATCTCTTTAAAACGTCTTCAACTTAATGAGATTGTGATAGCACCAAACCCTCGGGTGTCTTAGAGATCTTTATTCCTAAGATTAAATCTGCTACATCCAAGTCTTTCATGTCAAAATGTTGTTTCAACATTTGCTTTGTTTTCAAGATCAAATCCAGGCTACTTCCAGTAATGAGTATGTCATCCACATATAAGCATATCATGACAAATGATTCGGCGTTCCCTTTCACATAGATACACTTATCACACTCATTAATAGAAAAGCCTTTTGATCGCAGCGTGTTGTCAAACTTTTCGTGCCATTGTTTAGGAGCTTGCTTAAGTCCGTACAATGACTTGACAAGACGACAGACCTTCTTCTCTTGTCCTGGAACCACATACCCTTCAGGTTGTTCCATATATATTTCCTCGTCCAATTCTCCATTTAGGAAAGCAGTCTTAATATCCATTTGATGTATCTCAAGACCATGCAGTGCAGCAATGGCTATGAACACTCTAATGGAAGTTATTCTAGACACAGGCGAGTATGTGTCAAAGTAATCAAGACCCTCCTTTTGTTATAGCCCTTGACTACTAGACGAGCCTTGTACTTATCAATGGTTCCCTTTGCTTTGTACTTGCATTTTAGTATCCACTTGCAACCCAATGGTTTATTTCCCGGAGGAAGGTCAACCACTTCCCAAGTATGATTTTGCAGTATGGATTCCATTTCGCTCTCAATGGCCTTTTTCCAAAGAGCATCTTCAGGAGTGGACATCGCCTCTTGGATTGTCCTTGGTTCATTTTCTACAATGTATGTAAGAAAATCAGGGCCAGAGTCTTTCTCAGTTCTAGCCCTCTTACTTCTCCTTGGTTCGACATCAGGGACCTCAACATTCTCTTGATGTGAACTTTCGGGATCTTCTTTTGAACCACTTGGTTTAGGAATTTCCTCATTAGTACCAGTTTCCTTTGGTTCAGGAATTTCCTCATTTTCAATTGGTTCAGGAACTTCTTCATTTTCTATTGGTTCAGGAACTTCTTCACTCGAACCTATAGCACTTTCATAATCTCTCTTGCGAGTGATTAACCCTTTCTTCTCCTTTCTAGGAAAGACTTCTTCAAAGAATTTTGCATTCCTTGATTCAATGACTGTACCCCCATGGATATCCGGTATCTTCGACTTATGCACTAAGAAGCGATACACGCTACTGTTATTTGCATATCCTATAAATATGCAGTCTACAGTCTTGGGTCCAATCTTTACTTGCTTTGGTTTGGGTATTACCACCTTCGCCAAGCAACCTCACACTTTCAAGTGTTTGTAAGAAGGCTTATGACCTTTCCATAATTCATATGGAGTAACATCATTATTTTTCCGGGGTATTCTGTTAAGAATAGTAGTGGCCGTGAGAATAGCCTCACCCCACAAATTCTGGGGTAATTCAGAATCTAGTAATAGTGCATTCATCATCTCCTTAAGAGTACGATTTTTGCGTTCAGCAATACCATTAGACTGGGGAGAATAAGGAGCAGTGGTTTGATGAATAATGCCAAACTGGGAGCAATATTCTTCAAGTGGTCGTCCATATTCTCCACCTCTATCACTTCGAATTACTTTAATTCGAGTACTAAGTTGATTCTCAACTTCAGTTTTGTAGTGTTTAAATGCTTCTAAGGTTTCATCCTTACTCAGCAAATAAACATAATAATATCTTGTGCAATCATCGATAAAAGTAACAAAGTACTTTTTCCGTCCTCTAGTTTGCACAAACTTTAAGTCACACAAGTCGCTGTGAATTAATTCTAGAGGAGTCGTGGTTCTGTTCACTGAATGAAATGGTGCATTTGTTAGTTTTGCCTCCACACAAACCTCGCATTTACTTTGAGGGTTGATTTCAAAGGACAGCAAATGTTTCGTTTTGATTAAATTTCGAATCGCTTCGAAGTTTGTATGCCCTAATCTATGGTGCCATAAATTAGAAGGCTCAGACAAGTAGGTAGAATCATTTATTTCATTGCTCTCAAAGGAGCGAACAACAGCCATTACAGACATCATAAAGAGCCCATCACACATGTAGCCCTTTCTTACAAACAAGCCTTTCTTAAGCAATACAAACTAACTAGACTCAAAATTCATCTTGAAACCAGCCTTGACCAGCAGCGACCCGGACACCAGATTCTTGCGGATATCTGGAACATGCATCACTTCATTCAGAATGAGCTCCTTCCCAGAAGTCATCTTCAGAACCACCTTTCCAACTCCTTTCACCTCCAAAGTAGCATCGTTCCCCATGAACAATTTCTTATCTTTCACCGGAGAGTAGGTAGAGAAGGCACCCCTGTCAGAACATATGTGGCGAGTTGCACCCGTATCGATCCACCACTACCTTGGGTTTTCAACCAGATTGGCTTCCAAGACAACAATAGTAAAGGAATTGACCATATCCTCCACTATAGGATCATCTTTTGCTTCAGGAACATTGGCCTTCTCCTTTTTGAGGGAATAACAATCTGCCTTCATATGCCAAGGCTTTCCGCAGTTGAAGCAGTTTTCCTTGATCTTCCTAGAGGTCCCTTGATTCCCAGAATTCCCAGAATCCCCTTGAGACTTCACGTCCCCATTACGCTGCTTGCGCTTCTTGTTGGAATTCCCCTTAGACTTCCCTTTGGAATCGACCAGGTGAGCCTTGGCTTCCATGGGCTGCTTTCCTTTGCCTAAAGCCTTCCGATTGTCTTCCTGAATCTGAAGCTTAACAATCAACTCTTCAAGCCCCATTTCCTTGGTCTTCAACTTGAGATAACTCATGAATTTGTTCCATGATGCTGGCAGTTTCTCAATCAGTGAAGTGACCAGGAATGACTCATTAGGCTTCATGCCTTCCTGTTCCAATTCGTGAAAAATAGACTAGAACTCCAGAACTCGACATATCACAGACTTAGAGTCAGCCATTTTGAAGTTCAGAAACTTCCCCACAACGAACTTCTTAGTACCAACATCCTGAGCGCTGTACTTCTTGTCCATTTTTTTCCACAAGTCCCTTGCGGTACTGACAGTGCAGAAGGCAGTATAGAGAGTATCAGAAAGACAGTTGAGAATGTAGTTCTTACATAGGAAATCGCTGTGAACCCAAGCATCGTAAGCCAGTTGCCTCTTCCGGTTGTCGTCTTGAGCGGATGAACAACATCTTGAGACATGGCATTCGGATCAGTGTCTTGCATGACAGGAGCGGAAGGTGTTTCAGCATGGAGGTAGTTCGCCAGCCCAATTGTCGTCATGTAGAAGAACATTTTCTGCTTCCACTGTTTGAAGTTCGAACCCAGGATCTTCTCCGATTTTTCACAATGGTTGGGAGCGGCATTGATGCGAACAGCAGGAGCAGCAGGGACATCATTTCCAGTAGCAGCCATCTTCGATACACAAGTATAAAGTCTTAAGTTGTCGGGTGGTGGTAGTGTATGAGGATGGAAACAGAATAAGGAGATTAGACTGCTGAGCGAAGGCTTGGCCTATTTCCTTAAGACTTTATCTGCCCCGCACTGGTACTTACGGTTTACTTAACAGACAGTCTTCCAAGATAGAACAACAATATTTGAATTAGAGTTCTAGCACTCGAACTCTAACTCGGCGAATTAATACAATAAAAGTTTATTCAGGCTTTTAGAGAGTTAAGAGAGAAGAAAGAAGGAATGGATTTCAAGTGAGTAGAAAATCCGAATCTGGGGGTCTATTTATAATTTCAAAGAGTTGCAGTCTGAATAGATGTAGCTTTTCGCGAACAGGTCCATGTAGAAATAAAAATTCAAATGGACACACTTGTTTGAATTTTCCCGTTCAGTTACATTCCTCATCGAATGGACAGATCCGTTCGCTTAAGCCCAAACCAAACGGACGCATCTGTTGGGCTTTTCTGTTTCAGACTCTTTATTGGGCTTAACCAAACACAATATGTACCCACGTCCCGTGACCCGAGGCCGGGCTCCTGGCGGGCGTGTATGATCAAATGATGGAGCCATCTAGCTCCTCCCCCTTCCAAAATCATGGGTGCCCCTTGGGGTCCAAACTATTAAGCAAGTTTTGGACTTATACCTAGTTCCTTCTTTCTCAATTTTAGCCATGTGAGACTTCTCTCATTCCCAACTCTCGGCATTCCACATTTAATGCATCAATCAACACACTTTGAGCTTCAATTACTCTTTCACCATTCAATAAATTTTAGTAATTCTTTCTCAGATGTCATATACTACTATAGTAGATTATACACGTTTGTGGAAACTTCATTTCCAACGTGTGGCCCCTTTGGTTGAGGTGCAAAGTCATGGGTTAGCCTCATTGGTGACTAAATTCTAACATAAAATTTAAAGGAGAAATTATAGATACACCTCTGAGTTTCGTGCAATTACCTCTCATGCCCAAGATATGCTAGTGTCTTATAACTACATCCCTGCTGTTAATTGGGCAAATAATCAATGGGAAATGGACCATTGTAGTGAGCAAGGTCTATTTTGGATCAAGACAAGATGGCCAACTCAACTCGTTAATCCAATGGAAAGGGGTAAAATCCAAAAAGTATACTTTATGTTGTACTATGTACATAAAGGGTACTAAACGTTAATATCGTCTAATTTGTATACTTTATGTTATACCATGTACATAAATGGTACTCAATATTGACACTAATCCAATTTGTGACCATTAAATTTACCGTACGTTCAATTTGTGTACTCCGGTCAATTTTTCACCTGATTTATACGTGTTATAAAAACTAGGGTGAATTACATTTGGACCCTAATAAATTTCGTAATAACATCGTAGTCCCTGACAATTCAACAATAACATATTAGTCCAAAAATATATTTTCCTATTGACCAGCTGAAAAATTAATTTCCACGTGGAAGTTAAAACACCAATTTGCAAATCAACCCTTACAAGTTTATATGAATTTTGAAATTGACCCAAAGAAAATGTACCCATTCATTTTCATCTCCTTCTTCTTCAAACCTTAATCCTAATTCACTCTTCATCAATCCATTTTTATTCCTCCTCCCTTCTATTTTCTAAATCCCATGGATGGAGCCCGAATCGGGCTCCATTAATGGAAACAATGACTCCATTAATGGAGCGATTGAAACTCCATTAAAGGAGCCAGACTCCGTGATGGAGTAACTCCATTAGCGGACATAGCTCCATTAACGGCAGTGCGACTCCTTTAATGGAGCTAAACAGCTCCATTGGCGGAGCTGCTAAGCTCCATTTAATGGAGTTTTGAGCTCCATTAATGGAGCTTCAAGCTCCAACAATGGAGTTCGAATTCGGGCTCAATTGGAGCCCGAATTCAACAAACCTCCTAAACTATGAATCAATGGCAAATGGAAGAACATGAAAAAAAAATTAGAATGGAACATTTCAAGCTTCATAAATGGAGGAATGAGAAATTTTGATACTTATGAAGTAAGAAAATTAAAAGGGTTCGATTGTAATTTATTCTTGATTGAAGTTGTATAGAAAAATTGAAATGAGGGTTGAAATGGTTTATCATAATTTTTTAAGGGTATAAATTGGGTATTAAATAAGTAAGAGGGGTTAATTGCAATTTAATTTTGAAAATCTGAATATTTTATATTTTCCACGTCATTTCCGGACTACCACCAAGGAAATTTGAGTTGACTTTTGGACCATCTTGTTATTAATTTATGAAACTTGTCCTCATGTGTTATTGTTGAGATGTTAGGGGCTTCGATGATTTGGGCCACTTTATTAGGGAGAGCCAGTGTAATTTTCCCTAAAAACTAAGTACTAACTTGCATGACACGTGTCATCACCAGAATTAATTTGGTGAATGATTTAAAAATATATATATATAAAATTAAAAAGAAAAGGAAAAATATAAAATATCGCTGGAGTCGTGTCTTAATCTTGTAAATTTTGGAAAAATAAGAAAAAACTAAGAATGGGAAAAATTAAATACAATCATATTCCTAATTTCACAATTAGCTATAAAATCAAACAATAAAATTTCTATAAAATCAGAAAAGCGGCTGGAGGATCTGAAATTAAATAAAAAATTATAATTCCTTGCAATATCAATTTTACAAATTCTTCATGATTCAGATTTAGTGTTCTTACAAGTTTATGAAAATGGACATATATAATAAATTATTATTTCTTATCTTAATTCTCCAATTGATACGTGTATGTTGAAAATTTTCATTTATATAGTATATATTTTTAATATTTTTTTAAAAAATATTTACCAAATTAATTTTGGTGATGACACATGTCTAACGTCTGGATTCTTCGGCGTTTTTAGATCACACATACAAATCAGGTGTAAAAATTGATCGTAGTTATGGTTAATTTAATTGTTACAAATTGGACGTTGACAATATGTATAGTACTATTTTTGTAATGATACAATGTAAAGTATACAAATTGGATGGTGTCAACGTTTAATATCATTTATGTACATGTTACAACATAAAATATATTTTTTTGTTTTTGGATTTTACCCGAAAGCAACCACTAATCCATCTTGATTAATATTTTGACAAATCTGACCATCACTTAATGAATTCTAGCCCATATTGTTTGAATAAATGACCTCCAACCCAAATTAATCAGTATTAGAGTTTGATTTAATGGCTTAGCTGATTATGTATGTCAACATCTAATTATGACTAAAATCAAGATAAGTACAGCAAGCAATTTTTCAACAATTTATCAAACAAAATTTCTCGTACTATATGAGAGTGACTCTACCAGAGATATCTTTTATCTTCATATAGAAAGACAAGCTCGAAACGTTATGAAAGAGAATTCGAACATTTTCATATAGAAGACAAACTCGAAATGTTATGATTGTCATGTAAAAGACAAACACAGAACATCAGAGGCGTACCCATGATTTGAAGCTCGGTGGGCAAAATTATAAATATGGGATTATTTCGGAGGTTCGGGGGGAAAACTCTTAAATTATCGAAAATGTTATCTATAAAAATAAATTCTCTAAATTTTAAGCGGGGCAAGCGCCCCCTCCAGCCGCCCTAAGTCCGTCCCTGCAGAACATTATTTAAGAGAACTTGAACGATTTTCCCTTTGAGGGAATTCTTGGAACTGAGAGATTGAACTGGACAAGTAACAATCACTTTCTATTGAATATGTGCATCAGTATCTGGCTTTTCGACAAGGCATCAGAAAAGCCAAGCAGTATGTGTATGAGATCAGAAAGGTAATCCATATGCAACATATCAGCACACTTCGCTCTGAAACTATAAAAGAGCTGAATCACTAAATAACCCTATAGAAGTTACACATATATCACAGAAAATGCAAGACAAGGGCTGTTACACTTAACAAACCGGCATTGCTTCCCTAAACCCGACACTAAAATTACTGTTAAACCTCTTCTTACCAAAATCTTTGTTGCCTTTCTGCATCACGGCAACAAATTCGGTGTAATCAATCCGACCATCCTGCAGAACGAAACATTAAGTTGTTTTGAGTAATATGCTCAGCACCAAACACTAGAGAAACTTATCCACATTGATGAATCATGAATGTAACTCGTAGTAGCAATTAAGGCACTTACATTGTTTTGGTCAGCCTCATGGATAATGTCTTCCAAGTGGATGTCTTTGATGCCAAATTCTTCGCAAGCCTTTTGAAGCTCGTCTAGGGTAATGTAGCCACTCCCATCTTTGTCAAAGTATGAGAAAGCTCTAAATAGATGATCTTCCTTCTCGATCTTGTTCATGTTCAATGTTGCTGCTATGAACTCTCCATAGTCGATAGTACCACTATTGTCGACATCAGCCTGTATTAGCAAGGGAAACATTTCCAGTTAAAAATCAAAATGCATTTCTGATAATCGTTGAACAGTCTCAGTATACAATCACATCATCCCATCTAGGTGTAAGTTTCGCAGTAACACTTACAGCCTTCATCAAATCATGTATCTCGGACTCATTAAGATCAGCTCCGTATCTTTTCAAGCCAACCTTGAGTTCTTCGAATGTGATAAAACCGCTGTTGTCTGTGTCAATCACCTTGAACATTTCTTTTAGTCCAGCAATTTCTTCATCAGAAAGACTTTCCGCAATGACCTGCATAAAAACAATACTGTTTCAAAACTGCAACAGGAGAAACATTTACCAATTTGTATCTACTTAATTGGTGAATTTTCCTATGTTCAGGATAATACTAGAATTTAAAATTGCATGTAGGTCTTTTGTTTGTTGAGTTTAGACAGCAAAACTACATACCCTCAGAGCCATTTTCTTGAGCTTGTCCGTAGCCGAGAACTGTGTCAAGCGGCTTAAGACTGCAGAGTCAAGAGGCTTATCAGGAGCTACTCCGTCAATTTGCACCCACGGATGACCTACAAGTGAACAAGTCAAGCTTCAGATTAGTTGAGATTTGAATACTTCAAGAAACATGTCTATAGACCAATTCTACATTGTCCAATTCAAATTGATGACCAAGAACATATCAACAAACTCTGCAGATCTCAACCTGAAATTCTAGGACTACATGCAAACAAATTAACATATAGAACCAACAAAACAATTATGAATGCCATTTTTTTACATGAAATGAAAAGCCCTTTAGGCAGTCGTGTTTTAAATTACCTAGCATCCTTCATGTTGTTATATTGCGAATTTTAGATAACAGATTCCGAGAAGAACTTTTACCAATCAACAATATCTTTACTATAAAATCAAAGATAGGTACTTCAAGAGCAAGAGTGACTTGTACTAAAGTCTAAAACTACATATAGAATTAATATGGCTTCACTTACAGAGGACTTCATGAACCTTTATCCGCCTTCTTGGATCTCTTACAAGCATCTTCTTTACCAAATCCTTCGCACTTTCGGAGATTTTAGGCCAGGGATCAGACGTGAAGTCTATATTACCATGGAGAACCTCTTCAAAGATCTCTTGCTCGCTCTCTGTACAAATGGAAAGTGAAAGCACAAGTACAGATTCAGAAGAGAACAAAACAGAATGTTCACAGACATGGCAACAAAATCTTGCATATCTTACCACCCCAAAACGGAGGCACACCACATAGAAGAATATAGATAATAACACCTGCACTCCACACATCAGATTCTGGTCCATAATGCTTGCACAGAACTTCCGGTGCAACATAATAAGGGCTTCCAACCACATCACTAAAGATTTCCCCTGTACCATCAAACAAATACATAACTAAGTCGTCTCATAAACAATCTTGAAACATATATATGCTAACAGAAACAGTTGTGAACTATACCTGGCTTAAAGAAAATTGACAATCCAAAATCAATGGTCTTTATCTGCGAATCCTCCTCATCATTAACAAAGAGAAAATTCTCAGGCTTAAGATCCCGGTGCATCACCCCTAAAGAATGGCAAGCTTCTATAACACCAACTATAGTCCTTGTAAGCTCTGCCGCCTTTTTCTCCGAATAATGACCAACTTTAACTATCCTATCAAAAAGCTCACCACCTGCACATAGTTCCATAACGACGTGAACTGCCACAGCGTCCTCATATGCGCCCTTAATAGAGATGACATTCGGGTGACCTGATAAATGATGCATGATCTCTATCTCTCTCCTCACATCATCCACATCTTCCATCGTTAACAATTTCCTCTTTGCAATAGACTTGCAAGCATACTTCTTTCCGGTATTTCTCTCAGTACATAGAAAAGTCGTCCCAAACTGCCCATGTCCAAGCTTCTCTCCCAAATTATAGTGTTCCTTCAAGTGTCCGGTTTTGGTTCTAAGCACCGAGTCAACTTTAAGTCCGACGCTCATCATTCTCTTGACATTGTGAGCTTTCATCGTCTTTGGAGGCTCCGCCTGCATAGGCTGCGCGGTAAATACCATGAACACTTGCTCCTCAGGCTTAGGAATTTGCAAAGTTTTCTTATCATCCTCCTTAAACGGCTCCTCCAGTTTCTTGATAACCTGAGGTTGTTGCGCCTCTTCCTTCAGCACCATAACTGGCTCCTCCGGTTTCTTGATAACCTGAGGTTGTTTCAGCACCATAACCGGCTCCTCCGGTTTCTTGATAACCTGAGGTTGTTTCACCACTTCCTTCACCACCATAACCGGCTCGACAATTGTGGCCTTCGGTGGTTTGACCTCCTCCTTTTCGACTTTCACTACTGCAGGGGGATGAACATGAACAGGCTCAGGAGCTTCTGTAGCTTTCGCATCATCACTAACTTCAGACCCCTTCTCCTTGTTATCTTTGCAACCATCAATCATATCAGGCGATTTAGTCGACCATAATGACTGCGAAATCGTGGTAAAGAAGGTACCTTTCGCTAGCTTCCCATTAATGCATACATTCCCCATCTCTCCCTTCAAATCTTTATTTATCTCCCTTACTACTCACTAGCTATGATGTACACGTGCAAATCAAACTCATAACCAGAGAAAACTCACACTAGTCCTTCAAAAATCACAACTTTACTCCACAAAAGCATATACCAAAGCAAATAACTCTATCTGTATCCCTCTATTAATAACTCAAGAAAACCGCAAAATCGAAACTTTTATCGATAAATCATAAATATATCCAAAACCCAAAAAAGATTTCAGAGTGTTTATGCCAAAAACTGCTTATGAAGAACAAACAAGTAGAGTAAGCAAGAAGAAGTAAAAAATCAGGGTTTGGAGAAACAGGAAAATAAATAGTATACTGGGAATAAAAGTCTAACCGAATATATAAGGCTAAGTCAAAAATACAGCAAGGTATTAGCAATGTATAGAAAACGAAAGACGAAGGAGACAAATAGACGAGAGGAAAATCAACGGGAAAGGTCTGTAATTTGGGTGTTGATGATTATGTAATTGGGTGACAAATAATTGTTTACCGAGTCTCTGAGAATTTCCCGCCTCCTCCATTTACATGAATTGAAAGGGAATCAACAATTGGGATACTCTAATTAGGGTTTTAAAAAGGTTAATTAATTCCTCTTCCTTTCTTGGAATGAACGAGAGAATGCGAAAGGAAGGAAGACGAAGAAGAAACAGGGGAATGTGGAAAAAAAGCTGACAGGTTTTTCGGTTGGAATGTTTCCAATTTTCACACGCGTTTACTTCCTGAAACCAAAACTTATCCTTAATTAATACTAATAAATTAAATAATCTAATTAATATGGATATTATACATGTATGTTACTCTTTTTTACCAAATCTAAGCAATAAATATTTACTTCTTTGGATATCTTCCAACTGCATTAAAGTAGATTATGATAAGTTTTACAAATTATTTTTATTCACGTTGGAAACCCGCAGTTGCTACTCTTCAAGTGCAGTAGGTAAACCCTACGACTTTTAGGTAATAGCCTGCAAACCATACAAGTCAAGTTAAACCGAAACTATTACGACAATCTCAGACCTAGAAGCCAAGTTTTACTTTTATATTATCAATCCATGACATTTTTAAATACTTTTAGCAAATGCCTACATACAAGAATCACAAACTCAAAATCAATTGAGAAGATATTGTAACTTTCTTTATTGTATGATGGTAGAGTAAAAATACTAATGTCAAAATAAATTGTCTTTCTAAACAATTAATATGTGTCACATAAATTCATAATGAGTTATAACTTTTGACAGTTTGCTCTGGAATTAGATTTATACTCCGGCATTATCATCAACCTTTTATTTTCGCTAAGGAGTTATAACTTTTGAGGAATTAATATTACGTTAACCTTCCTACGCTTACTATAAAAACACTACTAAAATCTTCATACACATGCTCCTCTTTTTTATGCATAGAACTAACGGAGAACGTCATTCTCTCATGCGTGATAATTTTCTTTCATATAATTTATGCTAATACGACGTGCCAAATAATGGAGTGTGATATTCGATATATATACGTGATATATGTTAATTCGAATGATGAAAATTAAATTCTTATCCACATCTACCATAACAATAGCGTAGAGGTTATACTCTTATGATTACGAATACGAAATTAATCCAGCAATAATAAAGCAAGCTCCGTGTCCGGATAATACAGAAATGATCTTGATATGTTGCACACGTTTGCCAAAGTTATTTTTTGTACACATACGTGTGGACATGTATGAAATCGTCAAGGTAGTACGCAGAATACAGTTAATACCTAGTAGTATATGAAATGAAACAATTGATCATTCCTATGTGGATATGCATTGATCCATTGACTTAATAATATCACAAGTGAAGTGGTAAACACGATGTATGAACGAATAAATGTTTGTTAGGTAGATTTGAATATTCTTTTAGTTGTACAGTCTTGGTCCGATTTCAGACTATATATATATATATATATATATATATATATATATATATATATATATATATATATATATATATATATATATCTGCCTCAATTCAATTTACTTTGGTGACAAAATTTACACCATACATGTTATTTCCACTATTGTTTACATTTAAATCTCCATGTCAAAAAGTTGACGTAACATTTGATCTGAACGGATTATAGTATTGTTTATATTGTCATGTAAGTTAAGCAAGTAGGCGGTGATAGGAGATATACCTATGTGCTTGCACGTTGACGTTAGTTTTAGTTATTTATTGTAAGGTTTAAGGAGGGACGGCAGCCGACTGGAAATGATTAAGCCGGAAAATGGCGATATTAATCTAGGCAGGCAGGCATGCCACTCTAATTTATTATTCATCACATAATAAATATAATATTGCCACATATAACTACATAAAGCCACAGGTGGTTACAATAATTTTGGCGCAACTCAGTTACGTACTTGCGTTATCCTTGTGATTTGAGAAACCGTCATAATTCCGAGGCTTACAAATACCATATCTCCAACAAAGTCTACCTTTTTTTGGAAAAAAGATGGTAAATGCTAACAGACATGAGAAACGTTAAAAATCTCGTGATCATATACTTGATACTTATTACACCGATGAGATCGATCATTACTTCTCCGGTTCTCCCTAATAGATTGTGCGTAAAACTTTCCAACATCGCCATCATAATCAAAGATTACTAAACTGGACAAAGTTCGGTTCGAGAGTTATTCGTAGTAAAAGTTCGATTTTGTTAACTTTGAAAAAGTCAAAACTGGACAACTTACAAGGGATGGATGGAGTAGATGTTTTAATCAATACAATGAATGTTTTCATGATAATACATTTCATCTCTAAATAAGTTATACTCGTATATGTGTACATACTTTGTGCTTTAGGAAAAATAAAATACTAACATAACTTGGGAAAATTTAAATCTCGTGTGATACTTAGGCTCTATTCTCTTCGTCTGAACAGAACTGAAGTATAGTATAAAATTCAATTAAGCAGATCTGAATTGAACTAATCTGAACTGATATAGGACGGGTATTAAACCAACCAAACAATGGCTGATCCTCAGGGGGCGGTGGGTTCAGTCGGCATACAAAATCTTGTGATTTCATTATACCACCTCACCAATGAGCAAAACGTCTCATACGATTTTTATGCTGAGAATTAAAAGTTGAATTCAGTTTGCTTTAACTTGGAGCCACTGATGATGGGTCTCACAACTCAGAAGACACAAGTGAACTAGTTCAAACTTCAAACAAGGATCATCTTGCTTCTTTTACTGTTCTATAGATATGCTTCTGCACTTAAGCCAGCATGCGATGTTCATCACTACAGAGACTTCATCTTTGTGCACCTCCATTTCTTTTACGAATGATGTCTTGTCGCTCACAATGGATCTAGAATTTCACGCACTTGTTCCACAATGCTTCTAGAATTTCATATACTCAGTTCCGTATAATGACAGTCATGCTGTCCAATCTGATCTTGACTACGTGCGATAGTTTCTATCCAAGACAACCAACAGACGTTGCAGATACACGGTTTCTACCCTGGAAAAGATTATAGTGTAAAAGCCAAGATTCAACAATTCTAGGTTTTTCATCACAGAGATACTAAAGCCCAACCGGCATTCCAGTCAGTGATGATTTGCTAAAATTCATTCGTAAAAAGTACTGCAGCCTTGTGGAAATTCTCTGTATCATTATTCACCAGGTGCAATAACAACATACAGTATGCTCCTTCTAAAAGACATGCAGACAAATGACAACTTGTTGCTTACAGCAGAAAATAACTATGGTCAAGTCCAAACGCCAAGCACATGTACCACTGGCGTAGTAACCAAACGCCAAGCTTAACTTGCTTACTAACTATCATCTGGGTAAGTTGTTCTAAAACAGAAAGCATATGCACAGAACTCATAATACCTCCATTTTCAAACATCTCTTGCTAATCCAGAGAGATCAACATCTCCATCTTCATTATTCCAAGTAAACGCTTCATCAGGGGGGGAGCTTTCAATATGGTTCCCACGCCTCCTGTGCTGCGAGGAAGAGTCATCCTCATAAATGTGTGGAATCCCAAATGAATTGAAAAACTGTTTTTTTGCCTCTTCGATTGCTTCAATAAAATCACCAATGCCACCATAGAGACCACGTTCAATGGATTCAATATCACCGCGCAGCCCAGGGAAGTATGATTTGCCTTGTCCTGACTCCAAGGGGAACCCTTTAACCATCTGGTTGGTGACATCCTCCTCGGTGTACTCTTTGTTAGATTGTACCATCTCAGTCGGCCTGTATAGGACAGCCACTCAAAATAATCAGAAAATCAACCATTGTGATTAACAATATAGTACAGTATCTTAAGTATGATAAACACTTCTATCTTTTAAATCACGTATACATCTGAATTTGACTATATAAAGCCTCCTCATACTTTCACTCACACAATAAATAACCACATGAAAGACTCATCATAGGCATGCAGTTTTACATATCCTTCATTTAAATAAATAAAGCCAGTTTGTCAACCTTTCTTTCACCTGTGCAGACTGCAGACCACCTGGTCGCACCAACGGCAGGTGATTACGACACATAAAAAAAAAAAAAATGCCCACTGCACCTAGGTTTACAAGGTCAGTATGCTTTCACATAAGATACAATTGAGTTACTATATTGAACAAGAATGCTCAGACCATGTATTCGTCCGATTCTCTGTTAGGCGAATTATGCCACTTTGTACATAGGTTGGTTATACGTTATTATTCATTTCTATGGGTCGACGCAATATACAGTAAGCGCAGCTGAAAGATGATGAAGCTGAATTCGCTTACTGGACATTCCTACTTATCAGTGTCAGTTCTCTATATCACAATTCACAAGTATGATTTTTCTCCTGTCAATTCCAATAGCTAGCTCAACCAAATGCCATTTAATTTCCTGACCTAAATTGCCTATTACTACTTGCTAATCCCTAACAACTAAACAAATTCTCTTCTCGATTGTTACTCTACCTAAGAAACATTCCGATACTCGTATACCTATTTTGAGCAAAGATTCATCGACAATCCACCAAGAACAGTTCAAATCAGGCTGAAAACAGATCGAATTGAGCAAATGTCACAAGTAACAGATTTACCTTCCAAGGCAGTCTTTGAATATCTCTTCAGTTTTCTCGCACTTGCGTATAAATTTACCAGGCTCCACCTCCTCCGTGTGGCACTGTGATTTCATGACCTTCCTGGTGGCACATCGCTCGCCGTATGAGTGGTTGAAATTGCTGGATGAGGAATACACACCACGATTAGTATCGTCATCATCCGTCCGTGACCACCCCATTTCGATTTCTCAGATTAATCCTGTCGTGTTCAGAAGGCTATCGATTCTCAAATTTGGGCGTGATTTGATTTCGTCCGGTGAAGAATGTTCCAGAAACCGCTCGCCTTTTTTCCTTGGCTATTTCCATTCTAGTCCTTTTATGAGTATATTTACCATAAAGCACTCAGGTTCTAAATATTCATGTTGTGACGGTACGGTCTAGTACTATATGCATATAAAATTTTCATCTCACAAATTGATGTTGCACCTGTTAGTAGGGTATATGCACCAAATTTTAGTATGTACATTTAAGTACGTCAACTTGCACTCATTGGTAGATGAATTTGTTTTTGTTAGGTGAAATAAGTGATTCGAATTGTAGTGTTTGATATAACTCTGTAAGATACCAACGGCTATTTTGCTCATAACTCCTCAAGTTCCTACTTGCAACTCTATTGATTGCATATGTCCAAATAAAAAGAAATAAAGAAAGAAGCTTTCCATTCATAAAATGGCATTACAAAAAGAACGAAATTTTCCATTCATAAGGTGGCACAGTACAATATACTGAAATACTGAATGAAAGAGATGAAAGTTACATCAACAAGATATTGAAACAATCAAATGGACTTAAACAGATTGTTGCTGTCAAACAGTTGTTCCAACATGCTGAATAACAAAACCATAGATCTTTCGCTTCAAACGCTCGGTCTTTTCTATCATAAGCTCATCTCGCTTAGAGACCATGCTATCCAACCAATCGTTGACTCGTTTCAACTGCGATAAGATTGTTGCAATTGGACCACAATCAACACCTCCACTTGTAGCAGGTTTGCATTTTCCCAACACTTGGAAACCGGCATTCAGAGACTCCTCAACGAATCTTATAAACCATGTTTGCATCTCATGCTGCAGATTCTTGCCAAGTTCTGCAGTTTCATTCATTCCTTGGCCCCTGGTCCATGTTCCAACTGTCAATGGAGGTAGTTTTGCATTGTTCTTGGCATGACTATTGACAAATACTCTACCATCTGGACTTTGGTCGGCTTTAGATGAATCTTCAAACATCGGGCTGGTCAGCAGGGATACAACTTCAAGATTTGTGGCTAAAGCAGCTTCAACCCAAAGATCACTACTAGATTTTGTTTGTTCTATAGAGGTATTTCCTTTCCCTATTGATGAAAGACGGCGGCTAACAATTGATTCTGCAGCAGCTGTACCCTTCAGTACATCTTCATATATGACCATGAACCGGTCAATCGTAGGTAGTGGATTTTCAGGCTTGGACATGGCAAGGAGATCCGAAAACATGCTGAAACAATAAGCAATAAGCAGTAATGCTCTTAGAGACCAGAATAATTAAAAGTTGACTACTGAGCTTTAGAGCCCATTGCTTATGAAGTATACAAAATTGCCAGCAGTGATAATTACACGAGCCTTGCAATATACTCAGTTCTCATTGTTTATCAGAAATGAAGATTATAAATAAGCTGCACACCAGCAATATATAACACAGAATAGACTACACACAGATACATCACCATAAAAATTGGCAGAGGCCAAATGTTACGTGACATTGAGATTCTGTACATTATGACTACTTCAAGATTAAATGTTTATTACTTTATTGTAATCCTTATTCTTGTTCATCTACAGCATCATATTCCAGCTCTTTCCTAAATCCTAATAGAATCTGTTTCTAGTTTTCAGTTTTCACTTGTAACCTGACAAAAAAACGCACTAGGCTATAAAACTGCATGCACCATAACCAGAAAGCATCAGTTTTACTAATCACTCTGATTGAATAACTGTTTACGAGCAATTTTTACTTTGTGTAGTAATTATCACATTTTTTTGAGAATCTGTACCCTTGGAGGTTTGTTACAAATTAAAAGAATTTGTGGGACTTCGCCAGACATGTAGCTAAAATTGCTTCACAAAAGATGCTTAAAGGTTTGTTTATTCTAAGATATACATGCAGAAACCAACTAGGTGAGCCAAAACTTGAGGCTAAATGAACAACCAAAGATCTAAGGAACCACGAAATAGGCCCTACTCTTATTTTGGCTTCACTGCCACAACAAGGTAAGTCAAAAGGGATGAACATATCCCAAGTTAAATTATCATTTAACACAAATAATTGTTTAAGACCATATTCGTTGCCTGAAGTTTAGCTAAATGTTCTCTAACAAGGGTACAGCATGTTTGACTGACCAATATTTTAGGAAGGCAAAGGGATAGCCAAAGTATTTCTGGTGGAACGGAGCAAATTCTTAAGAACATCATAAACTTGTATGAAATTTTAGGGTGCATGTACATCGGGACACCTGTAATTCTAAATTACGACTCAGCAATAATGGTAAATGAGACTGAACATAACTCCAGCGCACTTCAAAATAAACCAGTATCTATGAAACCTCAACACATAATTCAGAATTCACAGCAAATTCTTAGGAACACCATAAACTTGTATGAAATTTTAGGGTGCATGTACATCGGGGGACACTTGTAAGTCTACGACTCAGCAATATGGTAAAATAAGAGTGAACTTCACTCCAGCGTACTTCAATATATACTATCTAGTCTATCTATATAACCTCAATACATAATTCAGAATTCAGTAGCAATAGCAATAGTACCTTAAGCTTCTCACAATAGATTCCGTGGCAATGGCCTCCTCTAAAGCTTCAGCAGCAGCCGCTGATGCAACTTTTCTCCTTTGCATAGCGTCCTGGTTCAAGATCACAATGACAAATTCAATTTTCTACCGGAGTACAAATAGGAACACAGCTCATAGTGAAACATGGTAAGTTGTTACAGTCTCACATACCTTGCCCAGTTTTGCAAGTCCTAAAGATAGTATATCCAATGAAACACTACCATCCGTCCATTTCTTTTCATGGATGGTAATTACTGGAGCTGGTTCACTTTGCTTCTCAGGCTCTAAGTGAGCTTCCTTACTCGGCAGGTTTTCATGTACATCACTTAAACGCCTCGATATAGCAGCCTGATGAGAAACAGAATACCTTATCATTAGGAGACTTAAAATGCTAGCTACAAATATGACATAATGTGAAGAAAACTCAGATTTTCACCTGTGTCCTCAAAATAGCTTCAAAATCCGGCCTATTTTTCATCCCAATCTTTTCCTTATGCTCTGAAGAACCCCCACTGCCAGATTGAGGACTTTCATCCCAGCTCTTCCTAATCGGCTTTTTGGAGGAACCAACCCCTTCAGAACCCTTAGACATCCCAACAACAACATTAGCCATTTTCTTCTTCTCCACACCTGGTGTTACCTTAACTCCACCGGATAACCTCCTCCCTGGTGAAATCGACATCCTCCTAGCTGCCACCGGACTCGGCTGTCTATACCGAGACGGCACAATTATTGCCGCCTCTCTCGAATTCCTCCTATTTTCTTCCTTGGCCGCCGCAAGACTAGGCACCACACACTTGGAAGGTGGAGCAGGAGACTCCCACCGCTTCACTGAGTTCGTCTTCACAGCAGCTGGAGAAGGATCCCTCTCAGCTGGCACTAATTTCTTCCTTCCAGCTGACACAGACCTCTGCTTCACAGCCCCTGGCGACGAAAACCTCTGAGGAACCTTATCCGAACCAGATCTACCATTACTACCCCTGTCATTTGCAACATTTACATTCACATTCTCCTTCTTACTCTCCGGAATATGCTCCACTTCCTTTTTCACCGTCAACAAGGGCTCATTTGAGGAAGGAGCTTGGATAGTAAACCCTGACCTTGAAATTCGGGCAACTAGGGGGTCGGGAGAACCAATAAAGGCGTGTCGGCCCGAAATGGGACGGAGATTGACAGGCGTAGGCACCGGAGGAGAAGTGAAGACCAGTCGATCTAGGTGGACGAACTGGCCGAGCTGGAGGCGGTTGTTGAGGATTAAATCAGTATCACGGTCAGACAGAGAGACATAAGTGGAGTTAAGCGAATCGGAGAGCTGGACGTAGAAGCCATTGTGAGGAAACAGCGAGTCGTCGCTGGTGGATGGAGCAGGCACAATGCCAATGACCTGGAGGAGAGGAATGCGGTGCTCACCGGCGACTTTGGTGGCGGAATTCATGGACTGGAGGAGCTTGAGCAGGACACCTGGGGTTAGAGACGCCATTGTTGCTGTTTCTGTGGTTGGATTGATGGTTTCTGAGGAAGGAATTAGGTTTTTGTGGAAGTGAAATGGGAATTTCAGAGCATTTTGGTTCTTTGCTTGGTGAATTGAGTGTGGATTTTGCGGAAATTGGGCGATATCAGATGGGGTTTGAGAAGAGACCGTTACAGATTTCAAATTTAAATTTCTAGCTGATTTTTCTCTCCAATAATTATCGATCCCCTTGTGCCTTGTGGGTCCATGTGCAGTTGACTTGCTAACATTTACCGTACTCCTTCCAGAATAAATGTCACATTTAATTTTAGAGTATAAGTTGTACTGTAAATGATGATTAAATAGTTCCACATGGATTGTAAATTATGCCTAAAAAAGAAATGTTATTATTTTATTAGGACATATTTAAATGGAAAATGCAACATTTGTTCACGGAGGAAGGAAGTATTGACTTTGATCACGGAGATTAAGATCCAGTATAAGTATTACAAGTTCACATGGATTGTTGTCATTGTTGGTTCAGATGTAATGCTCTGTTCTCTTCATCTGAAAACTCATTAATTTCAATTCAGTTCTTTTCTGTTTAGTTATATTTTATACTACAGTTCAGTTTAGTTCCATTCAGTTCAGTTCTATTCAGACGAATAGAACAGAGCCTAAATACGATTCTTTTTCGAACATCCCTTATGCTCGTGTAATTCTTTTATAGTTCGTCAATATATATTTTAGTCGGTTCCAAAAAAATACGTTGTGAAATTGTAGTCGCAGTATTTTCGATGTGAAGTAATAAAGCTTTGACTCAAGAAATACTCCAGACCACATAAATCGGATCTATGTTAGGACTAATAATACATGAATTACTTCCTCTGTTCCGGGAATAGCTTCTCACTTTGACTTTTTGCACTGCAACTGTAAAATGCTCATTTTTTTTTTATATAATGAAACTTTAGGGGCTAAATTTTTATTATATAATTTAATTGAGCATTTTACATTTGCGGTTTAAGATTAATTCGCAGTCAAAGTTGAAAAAGTTTGACTGCAAAAAGTCAAAGTGGAAACTTTTTCCGGAACGGAGGAAGTACTATTTATCTCTTCCATTTAATTGTGAATTTCTTATTTTCCCGAATGAGTAAACTCTCCTGGGGAACAATCTTTATAAAATGATTAAAATGGACCGACAAATATTATAGTTACAACTTACAGAGCTTTTATAAAAAAACATCCATATTATACACACACATAAAAAAATACTTAAAATTTGACTAATAAAATATTATTTATATTGTTAGCAACATTGTAATTATACTTAACAAAATCAACCCGTTCCTCAAAAGTGCCAAAAAGCCCTAGAAACATCAGCCAACTGCCAAGCAGTTACTACTGAGTAAAATCTGTGAACACAAAAGGATCATTCAAATTATAAGACTTCTCCATTTACATTAAGCACGTACAGAGATTATTAGTATTATATAATCCTCGCAGCTAATGTTTTACAATTACAAGTGCAGTTTCTTCCACAAACCAAAATTTCATTTATGAATGTACATATTTTGGATAACATTATCCATACAGTTCCTGTAACAATCTATATATCTTGTGTACCTGTGAATTATGAACAGCAGCAACATACTTTCCTTGCTGCAAAATTGCTGCTCAACCTTATTGCCCTGGATTGACATGCACACAGCAAAACCAGGACTTCTTGACCTTTCTTTTAGTCGTCACACTGATGGTGTTTGCATCTGTTATTTTCTCCAAGACTGTTGAATAAGTTGTTTTACTCACAGCTGAACGTTGGACAATGGTAGCCGTGTGAGATGGACTTGGAAGTTCTTCGTCTGATGAGGCTGGCGTAATCTTGCTTTGGTTTGTTTCCCTCGGCAGAGAATTACACCCTTTCTGCCTGCATTAAGATTTTTAGCCAACATATTTAATGTATTTTCATGATCCTAGAATATGAAATTCAATTTGTTTCTCTTTGGAACTCAGTTTACATTGCCCAGTCTCTCAAGCTTGCATCTACTTTTGACCCTTATTCAAACAACATCCTACTTTCAGATTTCTACCATTTTAAACTTATAAATCTACCTCATACGTCTCGAAAAGCATTTGAAAAAAAAACTCTATCTCAGTATATGGAGTTTATATAACAGAAAATATACCTAGAACTTCGACCAGATGAGCTATTTCTTGGTCCATTTGAGATCACATCTGTTGATCCAACATGATTCCCAATTTCTGTGGTTGTTTGGTCAGCTTCAGGGGACAAGTGTTTTTCAATAAAACCATTCTCTATGTTGGTCAGATTTTGTTTACTGATGTCAGACTGAACCTTCTTCGTCTGGTTGATATTATACTCACGGAACATAAAAATAGCCTTCTCCAATGTATCCAGGGCTTGCTCAACCTCTGGCCTAATAACAACCTTCTTCTTATTTACTTCCACTCTTGTATTTTCATGGACTATCTCCACTGCCTCAGTAGTTAAACCAACTTTCTTCTTGTCAGCCCTAATATTTTTCATCATTCTATCAGTTATAATGTGTTCATCTGTCAACTGATTAGTATCAGCATTCAATTCTTCAATCTCCTCAATTTCATTCGATGATATTCCATTAGGAACCACTATCTCCGTGGCTCCTGGAACAATAGCAGAGCCAGAATGATGATCAAAATTATCAGCATCGTTATCTTGAAATGCTTCAGTTGATTCAAGCTTCATGGGTTCCTGTTTGTTCAGGTTTTCCAGATTTGGAGATCCGGTTGATTCTTTCTCTGCATGAAGAGCTTCGCGTATACGAGCATACAGTGGACCTCCTAGAGCCTTTGCAAATTTTTCATCACCTTTAGAAACAGAAGCAACTGCCTGTAATTGTTGCAAGGATATAAAAGATAACAGAGAAAATGGTTAACTAAGATACACATAAAACCTGGATATATACACAACGCAGTCTAGGTCTTATGAAATGGTAATCGAGGGCTATAGATTTTGGCCTTACGTAACATTATCATCAAGGAACTAGCCAAGAGATAAATGCAAACCTTTTTATAGAGCTTGAAACCGCTACCAATGAGCTGCCTCGACATGAAATTGATAAATGCTGGTGGGACAAAGTCCAATTTAATATCCATGTTTGCTATAGTCCTGTAGAAACATAATCACTCTTAAGTGACCAGAGCCGGTGAATAAAAAAATAGTGTAAAAAAGTCTCTAAGATTCATTTGGCAAAAAATTAATAAAAGAATGTCTGAAATTACTAGGTAAAAATCATTGGAAACTCTTCGTAATGCTCATGCCAGGAGTGAAGTATGAAATTAAGGGTCATTTGCGAAATGGGAAAGATACCAACTTACCTAAAAAAGCTCCTATTAGCAGTTACTTTCTGTATGGCAAATCCTCCGACTACATCTATTCTTACCAGATCCTGTGCATCAGGTATTCCATCTCTAGTGAACCCATGGGTGCTTGTTGTGAGGGTCTCTGTATCCGAGATCTATAATAGATCAATGGTACATTAGAATAGAAGATGCGTGCTTTGAGGAATATAATTACAGTCACAGCACATTACCGTGTTAAGAACCACCACCACAAGTCCATCACGAAAGTATTCAAATACAAAATAATGCATTACTGCCTCTCTGCTTGATAGTGGCCATGAAACCTTCATCCTTTCTTCCAAAATTAGGTAAATATCATAATCTTGTAAAGTAAGCTGCAGCAATAAGTCAAACAAGAATGTTCGTGTCAAGTGAAACTACCTCACTAATGATATTTGTTCACCAATTCTAACTCGCTGTAAACATTCGGATGAAATGACTTTGAAAGTTGGAACAACCGTTTGAGGCCACCTGGCAGAACAGCATGACAGTGTTAAAAATATTCTCTAATCAGTGGAAATAACTAGATTTGCTTTTGCTTTCATTTTCGTGTCATACCCTTACATACTTATATTATGATCTTTTCAGACATGTTTTCCAGGGTGATAAGAATCTGTTTTAGGTTGCTATGCTCACTCATGACCGAGTACTAAAGAAACATCCTCAGAATGAATTCCCTTTACAAATGACAGAAAGGCGACATAACCCATACACACAGTGCATTTTAACATCAAACAGCTGCTAGTCTTACATCAGCAGTGAAAGCATCGAAATCAACCACTAACAAAACTATAGGCTACCTCACACAACATATTCTCGCACTATAGAAATTGAAAAACACAATAGAATGGATCAAATTCATACACCCAATTTCAACTGGTTTACATCACTAATGATAGAATTGCTACTTGCATTGGCTTGGTACTACACAGCCCTCATGATAAGTCAATTTGTGCTTTAAATTTATTGACAGGATATACATTTCTTTTCTTACCATTCCTTGTAGAGTTCCGACTCACATGAAATACACAGACCTGTTACATATTGATAATTTTGCTTCAGGAAATTTATGTATAATGATGAGCCACAGTGCATATAGCGGAGACCAGAATGAGATAATTCTGGCCATTTAAGTTTAGCTTACAAATATCAACAGGTCCGTCCACATAGCCTTCAGCAAGTAGTGAATGGAAAGGAGTGCCTTCTGGTCCTTCTCGATACATTACTCTCAACTCTTCAGTATCCTGTTTTACCTACAAAACAGAGAAATAGGCATCAGTGACTCTTTTGTTGCACCTAAAAAAGACCGAGTACATGATCCATAGTCTTCGAGCATGTGGAAATTATTTCAAAACCCCCCTCTTGGACCTGGGTTCATCCTGTGACACGAGAATCTTTTGAAGGGCTCTCTTTCGAGGGTAAAGCCCAGCAAAGAGGAATAGGGGGAAGGGTGCATGATTGACAATTCATAGGCTTTTCATTACCAGTATCCTAGGCACCAATACAGTTACACGGACCATGGGTTTAGAAAACAGCCGAGAAAAAAATGGATCAAAGCTCAATGCATATAATCTGGTTTCATTTCACATGCATCAATAAAGCATACTACACATCAATCCTTGCCCTTGCATTTTGCAAAAAGGATGTTTGTGGCCTTGAACCTTTGAGCAGCAGCTCACACAAAGAGCAATTACCAGTGCACCACGGCCGGAGTTTCAAAAATAACTCTGAGCTATCTGTCATAAGATTTGGTTGTGATTCATATTCTACACAATAAATTCATATAATTTATCATAATTTAGCATCACATGTAGCCGCATTCATGTATAAGTGTTTTTTTTTTTCTGAAAAATAGGAAAAATACTAATTACAAGGCCAGTTGTCCTTTAATAGACATAAGACTATTTCATAAAAGTGACAGATCTGTATGGAAAATGAAAGTGATGAAGCCTATGATAACAATTGATTGCAACATACTTACTTTCCAGGCGACATGTGATTCTTCACTGGACCTCAACCTCTCCAAATCATTTTCTGAGGCACTTCTCAGCATAACAAGAAAACTGAATACTTCTTTACTTCTTCTTTCCACCACATTTTCACATTCTGTCAAGCACATACCGCACAGACGAGATCATTAAATCTTGTAATTAGTACTACATAATTATCTTAACCACTACAGCTATTACATTTAGAGAACAAAAGAATCAACAACACAAACCTTCCTCCGACAAACTCGACGAGGACTGTAAAATTTGGTTCTTGACAAGGGTCCGAACCGTTTCGTTATTAGTCAATTCAGGAGATGCAAGTGTCTTGTCCAGTCTCCCTCTGTATTCATTGATATCTTTCCTCAACATACTTGCATATCCAAGCAATCAGAAACAAAAATATTGACCTTCTGAACCTAAACAAGCAAAAAAGATATTCATTTTTTATTCACTCATGTAAGATATGCTGTATGCATCCAAACCACAACCTATAAAAGTTGCCTGAATAAATGAAACATAAATTCTAACCTTCTCAATAACAAAAGTGTAAAACTCTAACCTTTAATCTCCACACGGGAAAAAAGAAGAAGCAAGGAATCCCCTAAATCTGGGAATCACTCAATACACAACAACAATGAAACAGAACGGCTAACTAATCCTTCACTTCGTCAGATCATAAGCATACAAACTTAACAGAACCGAAAAGGAGCATAAATCATGCGAAAGATCGCAACTTTAAGCTTGTTAATCACAGAAATGTCACAATCATACCTTATGCACATAAAGAAAACAACTCTGACACAACCAATTCACATCTCCAAGCGTGCAAGTATGGAAAAAAAATTAATAAGAAGAAAGAGTTGGTAAAACTCACGGGACTTTCAGTTGTGTTGAAGAAAAACCCAGTTGGATTAATGAATTGAGAGGTGAATTCTATTGGGGAGAGAGGTGAGTATGGCGAGACCACCAAGGTGGGTTTGGTTTAGTTCAACATGGACTGATTGACATGTTCTTGAAGACAACGAATTTGCAGACACACGGCAGAATAAGAACGGGAGTAAAATCTGTTGTTTGCTGTCTAAATTCGACTTTTATAAATGCTCTCTGACTGGAGAAGTAATAATAAAAACAAAACAAAACAAAACTTATTATTAATATAATAAATTATCTACCAGACCAGATGAATGGTGTTCACTTCACCTTTCCATTCTGGCCTTTGTCAATTGCCTTCTTTATATCGCAATTAATTAATTAGTTATTTAATTATAATTAATTTAAGTAATGGGGACCGTCTATAGAGAGAAACGAGTATCTGCTAAGAATATGGGTACTATGTGAACATAAGAAAGCAAGTTATTAATATTGTTTAAGATGTTAGGCATTTATAATTAATTAATAATATCAGCTCGTCACTTAAGTCCTACAAAGTACCTCTTAACGCTTTGTGTTAATTTAATCCCAAGTTTATATAGTGGAGGGTTATTACACCGCACGTATACTAAGCACAGAAGAGATTATGAAGTGCATTACAGTGATGGCGACCTCCAACTGTCACTGGTTTTGTGAAAATTTAACAAAAAGGAACCACAAAATAGATTTCATTCACGTTTGACAAAATTTTCAGCACAGTTTTGGCAGAACTATATATGACATGTGATGGAGAAGAAAGAAATGTTAATTGGAATGTAAGTACGTTCCATTTTTTTTTTTTTTTTTTTTTTGTAATGCAAGTAAGTAAGTACGTATTTTGATTATGCTGGATTAATTGAATTTAGTATAACAAATTGCATGCAATACCAAGTTTTCATTTTGTCATTTTAGTCATCCACAAGAATCTTTTTATTTTCATTTTTTGTAATTTTTTCTTCTACCGCACTTAACTAATACCCACGTAAAAACACTTATATAACAACTTTACGAGTCCACTATCGCTATTTTATTCATTCCTAATTATTACATTTCCACTTTAACAACCCACAATCAATTTTTATTTATTCTTTATTGCTTTTCTATCAAGTATTCCAATTTACTTATTTTGTTGACCAATAAAGCAAATAGAAATATATTCACGAAACGGAGGATGTAGAATATTTGTTTGTGCCCCCGAAGATTACAATGTGTTCCGGAGCGGAATCAAAATTTGAGCGGGCAAATTATATATATCTTGTGATTTTTTCATTAGATTAGATTTGTTAAAATCTTAAATTATTAAAAGATTATACTCCCTCCGTTTCGGTTTCAACTTCTCGCGGGTCAGGCACAAGTGGAAATAGATTAAATAAAGTATTAGAGATTGTGAATAAAGTAGGAGATATAATGAATAAAGTAGGAGAAAGATTTTTCATGGGATGAGAAGTTAAAATTGAAACGTCCAAAAATCGAATGCGGGATATTGAAATCGGGTTCATCACATGAAGGAACCCTCCCCAAATTTTATTACAACTAGAGACCCTCTGCATTACAGCACTATATTAACTAACACATGACTCGCTGAGTTACATCATTATATTAACGCAGAACTCTCTGAGTTACAACATTGTATTAACTCATATCGGGTCTTTTTTTGTAATACTTAATGCCAAATGATTTTTTGTTAGAATTTTCCCATTGAAATCGGGACAGAGGGAGTATATATAAAAATTAATGTTCAATTGGGAGGAAGGGCAGACGCCTGGCTATGGCATCTGTTAGGGGTGTATTTTGAACCGAACGACTGAACATTAACCTTAACGATCGTTTGTTCATTTTATATATGGTATGTGCAGTTTGTGTCCGCCGAACATCACATCCACCTGTTCAATACAATTTTAAAATTCCGTGTTTGTTTGTTAGTATTCGTTAAGATCGTGTTCGCAAACACGTTTGTCTGTTTTTTTTATTGAAAATACAAAGAAAAGCCATATTTCAAGCAACATATAATATTACAAAAATAACAAAACATTCAGCAAAAGTCTCTAAAACCATTTTGTAAAGCAAAGCACAGTGCAGTAACAAAACAAACATTATACCACTTCAATTGCAAAATATCATAATCCCATAAGCTTAAAGGTACACAAAACAAACTAGATGAAGTTCATACATAGGGTTTGAAACGTAATTTGGTGAGGGGGCGATTGGAGCGGGAGTGATGGCTAGAGGCTGGATTGCTGGACGAGTTAAACGTGAATTTGGAAAAATGTAAATGCATATATAGGTTTTGTTGAGGGAGACTATTCTAGATTTTGGAAATGTTATAACTTATAAGATAATATAGTTTGTTCGCGATCTGCCAAACAAGAAATCAAATATTTGTGTGTATGTTCGTGTATATAACGATCATATTCGAAATTTGTCCGATTAGATCAAATTCGAATACGAACTAAGTGTTGATTAAAAATTTTCGTAAAATTTTCACTTATGTTTGTTTCATTTACAATTCTAGCCTCTTTTGCCATGATATGTGTTATTCGTGCAAGGGTAATATAATATTCATTTAAAAAAGTTGAGAAGAAAGTCCATTTGAAGGAAGAAGAAAAATCTCAAAGTCAGTGGTCAATAAAAGCGTGGATTTTGATCAAGAACCCATATATATGTACTTTAGTTGACCCATGTATTACTAGGGAAATGACTTTACTAGAAATAGTTTTATAACTCTAATTGTCGTAGTTGGTCCTTCCCAGCAAAAACTCCATATTTGATTTTGGTTGATTTTTTTTTTATTCGATGTGATTTAGGAGCAATTTACTACCGAAAAAGAATAAGAAAAAATCAAATGAAAAGTTTTTATTGAAACGTAGGAAATATGATTCTTTAAATCTCGCATACAGTATTTCTATTTCATAGTAGTATATTGTGCTATTCTCCGTCCAAATTATTTTTAAAATTTCACTTTAACTTCGACCGGTCAACCACAATTATTTTTAACAATGGATAACTTTAATAATATAATGATAGAAAATTTAAAGTTGTAATATTCATAATATAATTTTATTAATTAATATTAAATCATTATATTTTAAAATTAATTTATGATCAAATTAATTAAGTTTTCTTCGGCTGCATGCCAATGGAAGAGTCAAATAATGTTACTAACTTACTGTATATATTGATAATTATATGTCAGCATGTTGACAGTCTACAGACTTGCTCCTTCTATATCCGGTTTGTTTCAAGGTTGAACAGAATTCATCTATGTCCGCTTCCTAAAAGTAGTCGGACAACATCATTCAATTGTTTTATTTATAACTAGCATTTACGTATGTGTTTACGGGTTTTTATATAAACCAATGAACCTGTAATTTTTAAAAATATTTAAACTAAAAATAATAAATAAAAGGGAGAAACTTACGCCAATTAGATTCAAACCCTGCACCTTCTACTTAAACAATGACACATGTACGTACGTACCAGATTCAAATTGAATAAGCAAGATCAACGGAGGAGATTTAAATTGAATTATAAACTTAGTGAAACTTTGTGAATTATTATACTACTTTGATTAACTTTTAGATATGAATCGTTTTGGTATTAAAGCTAATCGAATTGAGTTATAATAGATGAACATTAACTGAGTTGTAATAGAGTTAGAAAAATGAATATTTGGCATAATAAAGCTTTAGTATATATTTGGGGAAAATCCATAAAATGTACCTTAATTTGTTACATTTTGCCTTTTGGTACCTTTTGTTGACGCACTTTAATTTTGATACCCCAGATTCACAATTTGTACAATTTGAATACTCTGTTAGTCAAAATTGACGGAGACGTCAATTTTGACCGAACTAAAGCGAATTAGAGTGAGTTCGTCCAATTTGCCGTTAAGTAGGATGGTGAAAAACACGCGCCTGGATTAAAAAATTAATAATTTTTTTTAATGTTTTCTCTTTATTTTTAACGTTTTTTAAAGGGAAAAAGAAAAAAAAACATAAAAATAACACCCTTAATCCCTCATTTAAATCAGAAGAAGAAAAAGAAAACATTACCTCTCCCATTTCCCCCAAATCGAATCGATAGAACCCTAGGTCCCAAATTGGTGCAGTCGAATTCCAAGTAAATGTCATCCTCTGTGAGTGAATCAAGTGGAGTAACTTCGAGATCAGTCCGCAAATGTCGATGCGACAAATTTGCTCGTCAATACTGTTCATGGAAGCCAGCAACTGTGGGTCGTCGATTTTTTGGTTGTCCTGATTATAACGTAAGTTTTATATCTTATGAAAGTTTTAATTTTTAACAGTTAGGATAGTGTTTGGATGTTGAATTGGTTCGTGTTTATTGATAGAAATTTGTTCTTGTTGTATATAAAGTGATAAATGTTTGTTTACTGTGTATGAAGAAGGTTGAAGCACGTGGATGTAAGTATTTCGATTGGGTTGATGAGCCTTTTGATAGTAGATTGAGTGGTGTGTTGAGTTTCCTGGTTAAGAGCAAAACTACAACAGAGGAGATGGTTGTGAGGCTTGATGCCCAGGTGAAAGAGCTGAGTACTGATTTGGACAGTATGATTGCTGCAAATGACAATGTAATTCACCATAACAAAATGCTGGAGGAGAAGGTTAGGATGCTGGAGAGTGAGAATGAAGCAGCTAATAAGAAGATTAGCTAGGCTATTGATGAAGGCTATGGGACTGCTTGCTTTGGTCATCATTTGGCTTGTAATTTTGTATTAGAAGATTAGGCTACTGACTAAGCATCTTTTGTATGAACTTGTAATGTAATTTTGTCAAGAATTAGCAGGGGGTAGTTGCAAGTTTGGCTTTTGTCAAGAATTAGCAGGTTTGTGTATGTAATTGCAGCCATGTAATGAAGTTGACATTGTTGGTTGGTATTAATCTATGTAGCCTGATGTGCACTCAGAGATTTCGTTTTCCGTTGTAGAACCTGTAATCCCTAAAAACAATCAAGAGTAAATTTATAAGTCAGAAGTCCTCAAATCCACAGTTTATAGCAGAAAGTTGACTCGGGATGTCGTTCTCCACAGACACTTAGCATAGAAACAAGCAAATAACGTTGTAATTGAATGCAGAAAAGTAAACAGTTTTAATCTCAGACAGAATAATAAAATCGCAGTAAACCCTAAATTGCTTTGTTGTAAATAAATAATGGAAAGGAGTAAAGGATCCCCAACCCCCCTCTGTTATGCTACTCCCAACTACTTAGAATCAAACAACGTACTAGCCGTCTACAGGCAGCAAAGAAACATGTCAAAAGGATTAAGTCGTAGTTAATCCAGACACCTTCACTCACCAACAATGTGTTGTGTCACTCAACACACTATCTCGTCACGTTTTCAGACAAATCACACAGGATAATATATAATCCGTTACCAAGTCGTAGTTAGTAAGGATTTCCCACATAAAGAGTTGGACGAATAAAGAACAAGCACGAATTACATTTTAAAACTAATTCATTAATATATCACGGTATATAAAGAAGTAGCAAAAGCAGAGTTACGGCGGTTCGCCTTTACAAAATAAAGTTAGCTACTCATAGTATTCCACATTATACTGCAGTCGAAAATCCCTTAGAACAATAAAGGAAGAAATCGAAATTCCAAACAAAAGGAGAAGGAATCGAATTCTGAAAAGAGAAGGAAAAGAAAAGTTTAGTCTTTGATGTCTTCGTGCAGTTGCTAGGGTTTCCTCCTCTGAAGCTGTTCTTCGACTTCTGTGCTTCCCTGATATCGATCCTGAGCTGCTGTAGGCTTGGGGTTTCACTTTTCCGAGGACTGGTTCTCTCTCAAGAGAGCTACTTTTGGAGGTTAAAAGGCGGGCTGAGGCCTGACGGGCCGGAGAAAGGCTGTATGGCCCAAGTGTAAGCCGTTTGCCTTCCGGGCTGATTTCGGACTTGTAAACGTCGTTTTCTCGGAAAGTTAAAAGCAACAAAGTATTAGCATTTTAATAAGCTTTCCAGACAGATTTTCATACAGTCAAAACAGTGCCCTGGTCGATTTCTCCCAGACAGATTTTCTTCGTTCTTCGATTTCGAGCCTCGTAACCTCGTTATCTTGAAAAGTGTCCTTCTTCAGCATTTCTTGGGGATTCGAAATCTTCGCAACGGTAGGTGGAACGACCTCATCGGACTTCTCTAGCTCAAAGTAGAATTTTCATGTTTCCTTACTTTCCTCGGTTTTGCACTTTCGAACCTGTCTTCTACAGAGCTGTAGCATCTTCAATTACCCTTGCGCTGGTTGGTCATATGACATGTTTTGACTCCTCGAACTCCGTGCAACGGTCAATCCGGCGTATTCGCTTCCTTGTCCCGATTTGGCACAATTATGCCATTTTGGTGCCTGAAATCGTGCAAATCCTCAAAAACACAATCATGACCTACAGAAAACACGCAAAGTTGGTAATTGACCATAAAAAGATACAAATATTGCATCTAAGGCAAAAAACAAGGGTCTAAAAGTATGCTATATCGCATATTTCATTGTCACGTCATAGCCTATGTTACAGTTTAATTTTGATCCACATTTTAATGTTATATGATATGTGTTTGGTTGCTACTTGTTTGAAATTGGAAAAGTGGACCTCAAATGGATGAAATTTCAACATGAAGTTGATCAAAATAACATGGAACTGTCATGAGATATTGGCCAAACTAAACTTCCCCAAATAAAATGAAAGAATAAACTGTCAATAGATCCCAAAATGTCATCCATTCATCAAAATGCTCCATCCAAAGACACAAAATAGTCAATTACAAAGTTCAAATGATCCATACCATCCAATAACCTAGAGAATGACAAAATAACCAACAAAGTTCAAATGGGATCCTAAGTTCAAAGATGCATCATGGAACGATAGTTTGACTTGGAAATTAAAACACATCACACGATAGGACTTCAAAAGTAAGTCCCTACAACAATTTTACTTCTGTGATTTCTCCCCCTTCTGTTGCTTCACTTTCTTCATCTTCAGTTTAGCTTCTTCAACCTTCTCTTGTTTGACTTTCAATAACTGCTTCCTTGTAATTACATTTGCACCAGGGTTTTGTATGTGCACTGTGCTTCCATCCACCTTCAAAGTCTTTGAGTAGTTGGTCATGTGAAGTCCTCCTGCTTTCAAGGCATCAAATGCAGTTGGCTTGGATGAACTATCAACTTTCTTCAACTTATGTATATCTTTCAAAATGTTTGATGCATCTCCATTCTACATAAATCAAATAGAAATGATCATTTAGGTAATTCAAATTGAAGCATGAAACATACAATTTAATCAACTTAATAAACAGTTTTTGCATACCTTTGTTGTACTTGTGGCTTGTGAACTCCCCTGTACTAGAGAAGAAGGGTGTTCTGTCTCCTTACTTGCAGCTTTGTCCATTTCTTCTTTTTCAATTTCATCCAATGTTGCCATTTGTCTGATAAGTTCATAACTTCTCTTATTATGACCTTCTTCATGACAATATCCACACTTCACAGTTTGTTGTTGCTTCTTCATTTGAAACTTGCTTTCTTTGAGATAGCTGGTGGTCCACCTCCCCCTGGCCTTGCCTTCCTTTTAACTTGATCAAAACAGAGTAATGGTGTTACCTCATAGCATGCCTTGTACTTGCTCAGGCGATAGACTTCATCTACAAAGTTTTTAACATCCCATTTGTTCTCAGCAATGGTAGAGCAGGCATGTTTGCAAGGAATTCCATTCAAATCCCATTTCCTACACCCACATGTCCTATCTTTCAAGTTCACACTATACTTCATCCCCTTACAATCCTCAACTGACCATAAACACTTAGTTGATGAGAATGGAAGACAATCTTGGTTCTTGTTTAGGTTCTCAGTCAATAGAGCACTAATCTTAGGACATAATCTACCTTTCCACCTCTGACTACACAACTCTCTATTTGTCTGAAATCTCTTCATAACATATTCAAATATCCAATCAGACATTGCAACTATACCTAACTGTCTTCCTTCAAGTATGACACTATTAAAACATTCACACACATTGTTCAAAAGGATATCACACTTGTTGTGTGTAGAGAAGAATGCTCTACTCCATTGTTCAGGATCTCTTTGTCTTATCCACTCACCTGCCTTGGGATCTATCTTCCACAGTTCTTCTTTATTGTCACCAAACTATCTAACTGTAGTTGATGTAGACATCTTCCACAAGGCTTCCTTCAATGCAGTACCTGTTTAAGTACAACAACAATGGTCAGTTTAGGTTAATATGACAAACACAATAAGCAATGGCTAGTGCATTACCTGTGTGTCCAGCTGATTTCATGTTCCCATGTAAGTGCCTCACACAGAACCCATGCTCAGCTCCATGAAAGTTCTTCCCCATTGCCTTTATCAAGCCCTTTTGTTTGTCATTTATAAAAGTCCAATTCTTATCACTACAAAAACACAGTGCATGGCGACGGATAGATCCGTCGCTAAAGTTAGCCTATCCGTCGCCCGGCCGGCGACGGATAGAAAATCCGTCGCCCCCCTGGAGCTGTGGCGACGGATAATAATCCGTCGTCCAATTCGTGACGGATTGGACGACGGATTATATGTTTGACCAATTTTTTTTTTTAATTCCGAAATATAACGACGGATAGATTCTATCCGTCGCTAAATATTTTAATTGGACTAGTGACGGAATTTGAAATTCCGTCACTAATTCCGTCACTGTGAATTCCGTCACTAATTCCGTCACTGTGAATTCCGTCACTATTTATTTCATATTAATCCCTATTTTTCGTAGTTCACCTATTTAATCAATATAATGTTCGATAATAAATCAATAATACGGAAAATAATTCAATGAATAAAAAAGTAATATTCGGAGCTGGAGAAATTATCCAAACAAGTGTAAATATGAAAAAAAATCCGAACATACAGATACATAACTAGCTATCAGACGGGGGTGGGTGATGATGGAATCGGGACATGAATCGCCCATCTCAGAATCAAGGCGCCGTTCTCCTCCTTTGTTCTTCGGCGTGTCGCTCCATCGCGTCCTTTGTTGCTCCATCTCTTGAGTTAGCCGAGCAACTTTGTTCGGACTGCGATCGCACCATTTCCGAGACTCAGTCACGTGTAAACCGGACGTCTGGACTGCTGGGATGATGATGAGGAGCACCCCGGACTAGCCAGATGCAAACCGAGGCTCCCGAGTCCATATATTCGTCCTTTCTTGTCCGGTTTGTTGACCTCTAGGAAGATGTTGTCAACTTGTTCAGTTGACAACACATCACCCGTCTCGTCCTCCTGCCTCGCCACCTGAGCATCAACCTCAGCCTGAAATCATATATAGCAGATATCATGATCAGTTACTGTTTTTAAAAAGTAACTTGAAATAGTGTACAAATATGAACTTTAAGCAACATAAACATACTGCAATAGACGAGGCCCGGCAGTCGGTCCATACCCCGCCCTTCTGCTTGGCCTTCTTGAAGATGGCATACTTGGATGTCACCTCCCCCCGTGCCACCTGAATCAAACCAGATCTAGTCAACAATTTATCATCTACAAGTAATAGAGCGTGAGACTTCATACATACACGTAATGCTAGATTGCAAAACACATATATACGCACGATTGATAATAATCGGTGATGAGATCGCCTCCCAAGGTGGTGAACGGCCCTTCTGCCGTGTCGGTAGGATGCCGGTTACACTGTTGGTCCAAGCAACATCCTGGACATCAGTTCGGCGCCAGTAGGCATCCCAAAGGGCCCACTCCGCTGCATCAACCTGTGGAGGGATTGGGCCACCCGATCCCGAATGGCCTTCCACGTCAGACCATATCCTCAGCAGTTTGGATCCCACAATCTAAACGCCAGATCGTGGATCAACTGCTTGAATGAAGTACTCCTTCTACATTCCCAATTTCATACAACATCCAAAGTCAATACATGTCCTAACAACATAACAGATATGGTGACTAACATATCACCCAAATAAAGTGGCTAACATACCACTCACATTGTCCTAAAATTTACTAACACAATGGTGACTAACATATCACCCAAATAAAGTGGCTAACATACCACTCACATATAGTGGCTAACATACCACTCACATTGTCCTAAAATTTACTAACACAATGGTGACTAACATATCACCCAAATAAAGTGGCTAACATACTCACATTGTCCTAAAATTTACTAACACAATGGTGACTAACATATCACCCAAATAAAGTGGCTAACATACCACTCACATACAGTGGCTAACATACCACTCACATTGTCCTAAAATTTACTAACACAATGGTGACTAACATATCACCCAAATAAAGTGGCTAACATACCACTCACATATAGTGCCTAACATACCACTCACATTGTCCTAAAATTTACTAACACAATGGTGACTAACATATCACCCAAATAAAGTGGCTAACATACCACTCATATTAAAACGATTATAATTACAAACAAATGAATGTCATATTTTAACTTACCCTCATCAAGTACTCGGCCCTCATGCGCTCGAGATGTGGCTCCAACACTCACCACCACCTTGGTGGCTCTCTCCTGCTCCGGAAGATGTCACCTAGTTTGTTGTGCACCTCCCGAGGCCATAAGCTGTTGTCAATGTATAAGATACAAGAAACGAATATATATTACTTTAGTACAACAATTTATACTTGTCAACTATCAATATCAGTTATGTTTTACATATTTAAGAAGAATGTATAATACTTACTTGGCAGGACTAATAGGGAAAATCACAGGCAAGCCGTCCCACGTGACGTTGGGATGGTTTGGATCGAACACGAGGTAGGGACAATCGTCGTGGTCCTCCGACATGTGTCCGGCCGTTGGTAGAGCCACACCGCTCTCTCACCTGGGGTCTCGTGAATCCGAGACTTGTCACGATCATCTGAGCCCTCCTCAATTGTCGACCATCCCACCACTATCATGCGGCCTGCGTGGGGGACGATAGGTGGACGGCCTCTGTCGCGGCATCTGCAAAAAAATGTAATAAATACAATAAAAATATGTTAGTACGAGTTATAATACATAACAGATTATAATAACACATATAATTACTCATAATACACATAATATACCGTTATCGCCGTCCTCTAAGGCTACATATTGGTCCTCGTGCAGATCAAACAACTCATCATCTGCTTCTATGGGATCTTCTGCTTGTTTATCGACATCCTCTTGTTGGTACGAGTTGGTAATTGAGTCGTCTTTCAATGTACTCCACTTTCGGCGAGCACGAATAGGTACCATGACTAACCATTCCCCCTTATCGTGTTTCCTGCTTGGATATTCAAGAAACACCACTTGTCGTGCTTGAGTCGCCAGAATAAATGGTTTATACTTGGTTCGGTACCTCTTCTTTTGGTTCACATCAACCATTTCATACCGCTCGTTCTTCCTCGTACCTCCTGGATTAGGATCATACCACTCAACGTCAAACAAGAAGGTTCGTTTAAATGGCAATCCAGAATATTCAATCCTCACAATTCGTTTTAGCTTGCCGTGGAAATCAAACAAAGTAGCGTCTCCATACTCTTCTGCACCATTAACACACACCCCGGAGTTGCTTGTCGCCATGGCCGTGTTACATTCAGTCGTGTGGAACCTAAGGCCATTGACTATATAACCTGGGAATGTGTAGACCTTTTTGAATGGACCCTCTGCGAGCCCCTTTAAGTATATGCATGTGACGTTGTTAATAGGATTCGAACATACTCTAACGGAACCAATCTGTAGGAATTTTTGAGTCAAGTAGTTCCTCTAGTGTATCCTCTGTCATCTGAGGATTTTCTTCCAAACAACGCTTTTTGAAAAAACTGCAAACATTGATTCGATGATAAGTCTATAATTGAAGTAGAGACTTGCGTAGCTATATTAAAATTTAAATAAATGGTTGCTGACCTCGCAAATAGTACCATATACTGGTCAACCTCAGCACAATTCGTGAGGACATAATATTGAGCTGCTTTCAACTCTTTATCCGTAAGATATTCTTTCTTAGCGCACCAAGAGGTCTCCGATACCACAAGACAGATAGGGAAAACTCATCATCCGCTTGAACTACGAATGTGTCTGCGTTTCGAGCCGGCCTTGCTGTCTTCGTAGGGACGTGTTCATCAAAGTAATAAGAGCAGAAGGTTGCAGTTTCCTCTCGAATGTAGGCATTGGCAATCGAACCTTCAGGTTTACCTTTGTTGTTGACATACTTCTTCAATTTCCCCAAGTACCTCGAATGGATACATCCATCGATACTGAACATCAAAGAAGTCTCGCTTCATGAGGAAGGTGAACGACAAGTGCTCCATAGAATCAAACCATTTCGGTGGAAAGATACTCGAGCTTGCATAGAATCAATGGTATGTTCCTTTCAAGATTTTCCAACACTTTATCATGAACCACCCTTGTGCCTAAATTTTTGAAAAATAAGCTCAACTCGGTGATAGCGTCCATACGTGTTTGGTGAAGCTCTCGAAATGCTACCGGATAAGCCTCTCCATGAACACATGACGATCGTGGCTCTTCATCCCATAAACCTTTGTCTTCTTCAAATCCACACACCTCTAAATTTGAGGCGTAATTATCTGAAACTCAATGCCCTCACCCAATCAAACAAAATTGACCTAGAAGCGTTGTCAATTGTGTAGCACTTCGACCACTTACCATTCTCATCCTTCTTTGTCAACTCAGCCTTTTACACCACGTCGACAACTCGGATCTAGACTTCGCATGGTCCTTTGTTTTTCCCTCAATGTTGCAAAGTGTATTGAATAAGTTCTCGAACACGTTCTTCTCAATGTGCATGAAATCTAAGTTGTGACGGATAAGAAGATCGCTCAAGAAGGCAAGTCCCAAAATGCTTCTCTTCCTCCAACCACATTTTTAACCAATTTTCTCGTTATGCTTCATCCACCCAAGTTCATCACCTTCATAAGACCCAATCTATCAATCTCCGCAAGAATTTGTGCACCAAGAAGTCTTGTCGGAGCTTTTTGATGTGACTTTATTTTTCAAGAATTGATCCTTGTTCTTCTGAACGGATGGTCACTTTCTAGCAACCTACGATGACAATCAAACCAACAAAATTTTCCACTACCCTTCGTCTAAATGCATCCAGATCCTCCAAGCAATGTGGACATGCATATTTCCTGATTTCCTTCCGGATAGCATGGATGCAGGAAGTCACTCACGGTCCAAAGAAGAGCTCTCAAGGTGAAGTTATTTTTGTCGACACATCATATGCGAGGATACCATCCGTCCACAACTCGATCAGCTCCTTGATTAGGGTTGCAAGAAAACATCCAACGTCGATCCAGATCTTTCGCCAGCACCAATGCGATCGAAACATGAATGGCTCCTTCATGCACTCACGGGGCGATTATGCAGTGTGAGCATAAATGGCCAACAAGAGTATTTACGTTCACTACCGAACGAGTTAAAACCATCCGTACAAAGTCCCAAACGTACATTTCTATATTCGGCTGCAAACTCTGGATATGTCTTGTCAAACGATTTCCATGCGGGTGAGTCTGCTGGATGGTCCATTCTACCACCTTCTGCATTATCCGAGATTACTCGCTCCTTATGCCACCGCATTTTATCCGCAGAAGCACTTGAAGCATATAATCTTTTCAAACGAGGTGCTAGAGGGAAGTACCACATTTTCTTATGTGAGAGGTTTTTCTTCTGTCGTCTCTTTGCAGCCCCCTCCTTGTAACGTTTGTACCGCTCCTTACCACAGAACTTGCATTCTATTAGATCTGCATCCTCCTCCCAATATATCATGCACATTTTCGGACAACAGTCTATGGTTACCACAAAAACCTAATCCCCGCATCTTTTTCTTCGCTTGGTAAAAGTTGGTGGGAACTAGGTTTTCTTCAGGACAAAGGTCCGACATTACGTCAACCCATTCATTGAAGCTCGTTTCAGATTGCTGGCCATTAGCCTTACAACTCATTAGCCGAGCCAACAAAGACAACTTAGTGAGCTTACACCCCGGGTAAACCGGCTTCCTTGATGATTCTAACAAGTCAAAGAACAACTGATCCTCGGGATTCGGTGGTTCCTCCACCTCGGTTTCAGTGTTGGTTGTGTCCATGAACTCCGCCCCTGCAGCATCGTACACCATTTGTTCGACTCGAGCTCGAATAGCATCGCCTTCAGATGTACTTTGTTCCCCGACTTGATAATATTTTCTCTTCCTTCCACGCCGTATTGGTCATATGTCTTTGGGGTGTTGCTTCCTCACCATGATGATTCCATACCTGATACGCATGCAGGAATCCATTTTTCCTCAAGTGCTGGACTACCACTTTAGGAGTCACGTATTGCTTGTTTCTGCACTGTTTCATTGCACAAGGACACTTTATCAACCCATCCTTAACACAAGCCGGATTTGAGATTGCAAATGCAATGAAACCTTCAACCCCTTTCAGAAAACTCCATTGAACTCTGTCATTGAGAGTACGACAATACATCCATTACCGATCGGTATTCATTGAATAATTAGATAATAACCTGACACGTTTGAATTCATTAGATCGAGGTCTTTCATTTACGGTAATAAATCAATTTCACAATAATTCAATCAATTGCTACGTAATATAAGTTATATTAGCTTCAGTCAATTGTTAAGGCATTACATAATATAAGTTACATCAGCTTCAAAATTTTACCAAAATATTTGGTTTCATATATATATATATCAACTAATGATTACTAGTTATACAAGCCTAGAGACAAAACGGATGAAACTCCTCATTCTCATGCACCCCCCTCCTTATCACTTGTGACGCTCCCTACCACAGAACTTGCATTCCAACAGATCTACATCCTCCTCCCAATACACCATGCACATGTTCCGACAAGTAGAAAGGCACTCAATAGGCGGCCCCAAACCCCGCCTCTCCCTCCACTGGAGGTATGCCATGGACGGTGCTTCCTCACCGTGATGAATCCATACATGATACTCAGGCATGAATCCATAACGTCGCAAGTGCTCGAATACTGCTGTAGGCGTTATAAATTGCTTGTTTCTGCAGGTTTCCAATGTGCAAGGACACTTTATCAACCCCCCCCCCCCCTGCACAAACCGGACGTCCCATGACAAACGAGATGAAACCTTTAACCCCTTCTACAAAACTCCTAGAAACTCTGCCATTTACCGCCGTACGATCGTACATCCATGAACGGTCGGAATTCATTGTATACTTTATTTTTAACCTGAGACGTTCCAATTGATTAGATTGTATTTAATTTATTAGATCGATTCCAATTCGGATAAGAAGATTGTAGAGGTTAATTGTTAATTATTGTATGTTCCTTATAAATTAATTATTAATTAAGTGTTCGATATGTTACAAAATTGGGCATATATTTTAACCATTTCAACCTCTTAGTACATATATTATATACTTAACATACATATCAAATTAACTAATTACTCTATACATATCGAATTACTACATATATTCATATCAAATTACATACTTAACATACAAATTTATCAAATCAAAACTACATACTTCTATACTTAACAAACATATCAAATTAACTAAACTAACTATATATACTTAACACACAAATCAAACTAACTACATACATTCATACATACCAAACTTAACATACTACATACATTCATATCATTAACTAAACTAACTATCAAATTACATATACATATATATATATATATATATATATATATATATATATATATATATATGAAATTGAACAAATTACATATAATTGATCAAATTAACTAAACTAACTATTACATACTTATCATATATACATATAATTGCTCAAATTAATCAAAATAAATAAAATTCCCAAATTTTAAAAAACTAGGGTTTTAGCCAAAATACCTTCATTAATCGGTAGAAATCTGAAATTGATCGAAGAAACAAACTCCTTGTCCCACTAGCTTCGATTAGGCACCAAGATTGGCCGGAATAACGAACAATTCACCGGAAACCGAAGAGAATGAGGAAGAAGAAGGGAGAAGATGAAGAAAATGAGGCGATGCGCCTCTGCAATAGAAATAAACTCGGGCCGGACACGTATCCGTCGGCCCAGAGTCGATCCGTCGCCATTTTTGGCGACGGATAGGTATCCGTCGCTATAAGGCGACGGATAATCTATCCGTCGCCCAGTTTTCAAAAAAAAAAATTATTTCTTTTTTTTTTTAATAAAAGTCAAACCTGGGCGACGGATAAATATTATCCGTCGCCCAATTTAGCGACGGATATGTTATCCGTCGCCAAATGGGGCGACGGATAGATTCCGTCGCCCCAATTACCGATCCGTCGTTATGGGGCGACGGATAAAATCCGTCGCCCCATAACGTCGTTTTGACCTGATTTTCTTGTAGTGTATGATCTTGCAAGTTTAAATCAGCCTCAATGGTAGACAAGAACCAGCCCCATGTCTCAAAATCCTCTTGCTTCACCACAGCCCATGCAATGGGGAATATGTTGTTGGGGTCAACACCAACTGCAGTAAGCAACACTCCACCATATTTTCCTTTTAAATGACACCCATCCAAGCCTATTATTGGTCTACAATGTTTAAAACCTTCTTTGCAGGCAGCCAGTCTAACATACATCTTCTCAAACCTATTTGTTTCTTCATCCTCAACAACAAACATACAAGATCCAGGATTCTTAAGCATCACCTCAGAAATGTAATCATACAACTGAGCATACTGCTCCTCTAATGTCCCATAAAGTATCTGCAATGCTAACTTTCTTGCCCTATGTACTTGTTGCCTTGAAATGGTTAGCTTCAATTCAGTCCTCACAGTCCTCCTTATGGCTTTGGTTTTTTTGCCTTGGATCAATAAGAAACCTGGCAAGGTAATATTTGGCTAGCCATATAGACTTGATGTTTGTGATTGTTTGATCCTCCCTGCAACTATGTTTAGGCATGTATCTGTGTACCCTAAAACACATCCCCTCCCTTTTAGTTCTCACTGCATTAATCTTGAACTTGCATCTTCTCCCACCCAAACACTTCACATGCATTCTCCTCTGATCATGAGGTTTTTCTACTCAATGGCTTGCATGTCATCAATGCATGTGAATGAACTGCAGTCCTAAACATCTCATTACTTATGAAAATTGTACCCAAGGTAAATTCTGGGTTAAACACATCCTTTTCTTCAAACACATGTTGTTTAATTGGTCTACCCTTTTTATTGTTACCATGTTTGTCTATGAACTCTTTCAACAACTCTCTATGATTTTTGACTCTATCTCAATCCTCTCCTTCATCAGAAGAACAACTAGTGAAGTCAACTATATCAACACAAACATCCTCTTCTCCACTATAACTGAACTCACTGTCACTAATCTCAACTGATTCAACTTCTTCCTCCCCCTCATCTGCAATACTGATTATGTCCTCTGCATCCAAGTCATCCACTTTAGCTTTTCCTTTACTCTACCTTTTAAGCTTACCCTCCTCCCCACTGTTTGCTGAATCTTCATCTTTGTCATCATGTTGACTTCCAGTTCAACCTTCTTCTTAATCATGTCATCTTGAAAGTCATAGACATGATCATAGAAATCTTCCAAGTGCTCATCACCATATACACCACTTGACTTCTTCCCAACTTTCCCTTTAACTGAACCTGTAGCTTTCTTCTTTTTGGGTGTTCTGTCATAAGCAATAGTACTACCATCTTTGGCCCTTTTAATCTCACCCATATGCACCTCTTCCACAACAGTTTGTGTATTACACACTTGTGAAAGTGGATCCTGTGTAGGGAGATCACACTCATCTTCTTCCCCCTCATTTGTCAAATCTACATCCACCCAACTTGGATACACTTCAGTATCTGCATACAAATTGTACTTCCCATTCTTGAACCCCTTGTACCATGTTTCTATCTAATGTTTAGGTGTACTAAGTAGCATAAATTCCCCATCAACAAGCACATAAAACCCCTTTACACCAGAATTCCCAATACTAGAACAAATATCAGTCATGGGTTGTAATCCAACATGAGTTCCACCCACCTTTGGTATCTCAAGACATGAACCACCACTATAAGAGCCCACTGGCATATGGATAAATGTACCCCCAAACCACAAATTAAGTTTGAACTCAAACCCATCTGTTTTAACTACAATTAGCAACACAAATCACCACCATTAGAGCACATATACTACCATAAAGAACCCTTAAACTGATTGAATTTTGATAACTCATTTAACAACTAAGTCAACTTGATTAACTAACTAATTATATCATTAAGGTATAGTAATCACTTAGTTTAATAAACTAATCAACCTCAGATTTCACATTAAAATAAACCGACTACACACACTATTCCATGAAAAGCACATCTCAGTCAAAAAAATCCACTCAACAATGGAATCTTTCAGCAAAAAAAGGATAACCTAAACAGATGAAATATATGGGGGACCAATATCTCAACCACACATTTAATATTCTCAACCACATCCACCCTCCACAGAACACATTCAATACTCCTATTTTCCATTTCTACCCACTATATTAGAGACACTCCTACTCAAACTTTTTTCATTCTCCAGTAAAGTAAACAAAATTCATACCAAACAATCACTGCAATTCAAACAAAAAAAAGTAGTCCACAAGAAGTACTTACTGTTTCGCTTATCCAAGCCCATAAAAACCTTCGTCGGGCTCGTCACATGGGTCGCCTTCTCTGTTACTAGCGTCCTCACCGGACTTTTCAGTCTCTCGTTGACATTACCCTTGTCCGGCGACTTCCCCGGAGTTTTCTTCGTCGCGTTAGGGTTCCCTGGAGTTTCCGATGTACTCTTCATCCCTTTTGATTTGAACCTTCTATCAATCGACGAGTTTGCTCGAAATTGGGGGTTAGGGTTCTTCACTTGCAATTGGCGATTTTTTTTCCCGCTCATGTCTGATTAGGGTTGATTTGTTGTAAGTGTTTAATTTTGGGTAAAGATCTGTCTAGTTTTATTTTTTTTATTTGGTTTATGATTAATTTTTTGTATTTTCTTTTTAAACAACACAAAATTTAAGTTAGAAAATAATATTTTAAACTGGGAGAGTGAATCTGCCCATTTCTGACGTCATCATGACGTTATTTCAATCCAGTGAAGGCGCGTACACAACACGCACTTTCTCCGTCAAACCCGACTAACAGAGTATTCAAATTGTACAAATTGTGAATCTGGGATATCAAAATTGAAGCGCGTCAACAAAAGGTACCAAAAGGCGAAATGTAATAACTTAAGATACCATTTATGAATTTTTCCCTATATATTTTATAGTCTTGTTATATAGTGCGTGTAATAAAGAAATGATGTACTTTGATTTTTTAAAATTATTTGCAAGGTCAGGCCGGACCTTATGCGGCCCCCCGATTTCTGGGGCACCAGACCCAACACATGTGACACCCCAGATTTTGATGTACTTTAGTATTTTTGTCCTTGCATGCTTTTACTTGTGTTAGTGTATTTGTATAAAAATATATTTGAATTATTTTAATTTGATTTTGTTATTGTTTTAGATGTTTATTATTTGTTTTAAAAGTCTATGTAACTTGTCAATTTGTAATATGTGTGGTTATTTATTTTGTACTTTTTTTAAAGAAGAGAAATTATTTTTGGTGTATTTTCCTACTTAAAAATGTGATTATTTTATCCTTTAATTTGTTGGTGTAATTATTTGAAAATAATTTGATAGTCATCTCTTAAATTTATCTTTATGAATGATTAATGTGCCAAGACTTCTTTTTAATTGTCTAGCTTAATTCAGTACTTTATTTGTTTGCTTTGAATGATGTATAATGTGAAGAGTGCCATTTTAATTATTTATTTTAATGTATGTCATTATTTGTGTGGCTTGATTAGATTTAAAGATTAACTTCAATTGCCTTCATGTGAGTTCATTATATGTTATATTAATATTAGTTAAGTTAGAAGAAGTCTAAGAGTCTTCTTAATTATCTTATTTAAATGTAAGTCTTTATGTATGTGCTTTATTGATGAATAATGTGAAGTGTTAATTCTCTAATGAATACAAGTCTTTATGTATGTGCTTTATTGATGATTTATGTGAAGAGTCTTCCTTTTAATTAACTAATTCAATACAAGCTAATTATATATGTTCTTTGATTGATTTATAATGTGAAGAGTCACTTTTGAATTATGTAATGTACATGCATGTCTTATGTGTGTGGGGCTCTCTTAATGTTTAGAAATTAAAGTGTTATTTTATATTCATATATTTCAAAATACAAGAGTTTGGTAACTTGAGGTTTCTTTAATGAATGAAATATTTTTCTTTCTTTTTCATGTTACGATACGAAAGGTCGCTTGTAATGTCGAATGTCACATGCTATGTTTCGATCAACGTTCTGATTTTCTTTTCGTTTCTCTTTTATGTTACTTATGCATGTCTAAGTGTAATATTCCCTATGCATGTTCAATATTTTAAGTTTAATTGTTGCATATGCATGTGTAATTGTGAGTTCAATTTAATTGCTCTAAGTGTTGCATTTTTGGTGTGTCACATTTTATTTTTGTGTACAAATGACCCTAAGTCATGCCAAAAACGTTTTTGAGCTTTTTCCCAAGTAAAATATGATAATTAATCATTAGTTATTATTTTTAAATGTTTGGAAAAAATGTGAAAGGTCTCTCTTAATTTTGCACCTTTATTGTTGGTTTTAAAATGAGTTTTAAGTGCAATTTAAGCCATTTAAATTGTCATTTAATTTTAGCTCTTCAACCCTTTGATCTTCACTCAATCCACTCTATATATACCCTCTTTTTCCAGCCCTCATTTGTCCAAAAACCTTTTGGGAATTTTCTTCAAAAAAGTCTCCAAGTACTATTATCTTTTTCTTTCAAGTTTGTAACTTGTTCTTCTTGCAAGTACTTTCATAATTCTTGCTCTTCCTAACCTTCAAATGTGAGTGTTCTACAAAATTATATATATGTATTATTTTTAAAACTTGGAAGGTATATTAATATGTTTTCAACTTATATATAAGTAATGCATATTTTTCAAAAGTCATGTTCTATTGCATAAAACCAAATCACTAAAGAGTTTCAGCATGTTTCCATTGATTTTGAAAGATATATATATATATTTATATATATGATTGTTATTTTGTTTTGATTGACGGTTCAAGAAAGATACGTACGTTTGGTTCAGGTTAATTGGCTTGTAGTTTGGTCAGTTGTGTCTGGCGAGCTACTTGTCGGTTTCCTTTGCCCATTCCCTTTAAATCGAGTGATAGAAGCCTTCACTAATTTAGTTGGGTCGTAGAATTCCACCCCTGTACCATGGCAGGGTCCTGACTGGATAGTTTGATCAACTATCAGGGAGACATAAGGCCTGTTTTACTGTGGGGTTATAAGGAGCGGCATGAAATAATGTTTTTTTCTGAAAAGTATACGTTATTGAAAGTATATTGGATTTTAAGTTCTTGTTTTTTTTATTGTTATGATTTTAATGAAAACTTCTCACGAAAATCTTTGAACACTCATTGAGGTTTTTCTCACACTTGTTTTATTCCCTTCCTTGTAGGTGAGATGGCGGTGAATAATGAACGACCAATAAACTCAGCAAACTAAGTGTGTAGTTGGGGTTTGGAATTTTTGTCAATGAAAATAATGTCTTTTTGTCTTTTTCAAAAACTCATGTCATTTCTTGTTATATTGTGTATCTTTTAAAGACAAGAATGTTGGAAATCTTGTGGTTTTGTTTGCTGAATAAAATATATTTTTATTCTAGCAACTTCAAACGAAAGTTTGTCTGTAACTTCGAATGTTTCACTAAACGTTTCGACTCTGTTTTGCCCGACGTCCCGACTGAAATTCACTCCTTTTAAAAAAACCCAAAAGTCGGGGCGTTACAACACATATATAGTACATATAAATGAAAAGAAAAATTGATGTGTATTTTAGAAATAGAAGTGCTTGGGCCTCGGAAGAGAAACATAAAAATGTTGAAGTAAACGTAAGATTCACGCAATATGTTTGGCGACGGGATCTGCCGAAGGAATAGGATGCTTCAATCCAAGGAAATTCATGGCCATCTCTTGTCAAATACATTTTTTGTTATATATGAAATTTATTCTTTTCATTTTTTTCTTATTATTCGGAGTCCATTTCTGAAATTTGTATGGGGCTCAATATTATTTGGCATGATTCTGATTAATTTATTAGTTTTAATGTTGTAGTGTAAATAAAAAAGGATAAAGAGATTGAAAGAGTATGATAGAAATAGAATCGTATACTTGAGTTTTGGAGTGAGATTTAAGTCGATAATGAAGTAGTGAACATATACAGAAAATACTTATACCTCGGTTAGACTTGGTTATATTTGCGAGTCAAACAACCTGGTCATCAAGTGTTTGTTCGCGAGATAGTTTTCTTACACAATTCTCAATCAACACTCTACCGTTTAATCAGTGCTATCGCGGTATGAATAAGATTGTCTGGGGTACCATGGCTTTTTATTTAGCGAACTTATCGGTTAAACATCATTTCGATGATTTTATTTTCTAATAAAACATTACGTGAGCGTCAACATGGTGATAAAACATTGTTGAAACTTATTAAAAAAATTGGTGATTTGTTTTACATACCATATTTACTAAATCAACTTGAATTATCGGTAATTGATTACCAAAATAAAATCAACTAAACTATCATTCTTCAATCATTCTACATTAACTTATCAGCTATCAGTTAAATTATCAACTAACATATAGTTTTGCTAAACATAGCCTATATTTTACCAATGATGGAGTAATCAGTGCAGGTCAATTTATAGAAATTTGTATAGATAGATATCTAACAGAAATATGAGAACGTGCTGTCCTAAAATATGAGTGACAGCTCAAATCCAGACAAGGAAATCACTACATTTAAGTTTTTTTTATTTTTAAATGAAAATTGCTTTTAATAGCAACTCAAATTGTTGGCTATATAATGTCTCAATATAATTGTATACTAACACTGACCCGTGGCAATGCCACAATATAATTTACTTAAAAAATAAATACACTTATAATGAAAGGTTAAAATAAATTAATTGAGAAAATAAGATAGTCAATCTTTCTTGTAAACAACATTGTCGGCGGGTAGTCCTCCTTCATTCAAATACTATATCACCGAGTCTGAGTCATGACATACTTTTAAAGGTTATGATTCAACCCAATCCGAACCCGTTCAGGAATTGACGGGTTGATAACATACTTTTATATCGGGTCATATACCCGTACCAGATCCGTTAAGTAGTAAATGATACACGTTCTTAACAAAAAATGTATCCATAAAACCCGAACCAAAAAAATACAAATGTGTATATCACAATTAAACAGGGTTGGTTCCCAACAACTCTTGGGGTGGTATGTGGTTCCCCACCCCCACACAAGAAAATTATTAATTTACGAATATAAATTCACATATTATGGCAATCATCACCCCCCCCCCCCCCGGAAATATACATTCTACTAACTTAACCATACAATGTTGTGTTGAGTATATGTCCGACCCGGACCTGAATATCATTATGATCCCACCCAACCCAAACTCGTTCAGATATTATACAGTTCTAAATTACTATTTTCCTTTTCCTTTATTTTTGTGAATAAAACTCAATGAAATTCAAATAGAAATGCCACATTTGATATTTATTTTAATATATAAATAATTTATTTAATTAATAATAGTATATAAGATTGGTGTTTATGGATTCGTCTTGTCGCGATGAATCCAAATATATGTTCAAAATATTTTTCAGAGTTTTGCAGATAAAGTTATATGTGATTTAATAAAAAACTATATATGCAATTAACATACTAAAAATAAATTCTACACTACTAAATTACTATTTCCTTTTTGATTTATTTTTGTGAATGAAACTCAATGAAATTCAAAGAGACATGACACATATGATTTTGCACATGTGGCATGCCTCTTTATTGAGATCGATGAATAAAACTCAATGAAATTCAAATAGAAATGCCACATTTGATATTTATTTTAATATATAAATAATTTATTTAATTAATAATAGTATATAAGATTGGTGTTTATGGATTCGTCTTGTCGCGATGAATCCAAATATATGTTCAAAATATTTTTCAGAGTTTTGCAGATAAAGTTATATGTGATTTAATAAAAAACTATATATGCAATTAACATACTAAAAATAAATTCTACACTACTAAATTACTATTTCCTTTTTGATTTATTTTTGTGAATGAAACTCAATGAAATTCAAAGAGACATGACACATATGATTTTGCACATGTGGCATGCCTCTTTATTGAGATCGATGACCACTTTTATTATTATATATATAGATAACAATGTCATCTCAAATGTATCATGACACTTTCGATTCAATTCAAACTCAACTTGAATTTAATTTTAGAGTTGATGAACTATATTAAATTGGAGTTTAATTTTGATAGAGTTTAGCATACTATTCAAGTTTTGAAGTTTTGATTTTTAAGATTCATAAATATTAACTAAATTTGAGTTTCATAGTATAAAGTGCAAAACTAAATACAAGTTGAAAACACCCGACTATTGAAATTTAAAGCCAAACAACACGGATACTATGTCTAGAAAACGTGCTACTATGTGAAAGATCGAAATTGAATGAATTGATTGAGATGAATTTGGTTGTGTATAGGAAGATGTTTACAGAGAATTCTCCATTGAAGATTGGAGAAGAAGAATGATAAGAAAACTGGAAAATAGTCTCATGAATTACATTTCTATTAGCTCTGCTTGACATACTAGTCTATTATCATCGAGAGTATTCTTGAACATACATTTCTAAGTTCAACTACTTCCAGCTTACTGAGCCCATTGTCTATTTATTGTCCCGTGTAGTGTAGGCCAAGTTTATTTCAATCACAGTATTCTTGAATGTACATTTCATCACTTACTTCCATTAGATCTTAGTACAAAATACAATAAGTTGGCTTATGAACTTATATGTTAGGTTACTTAGAGTTTATAGATCCTAATATTAGGTTACATTTCATCTTAACGTTTGATATATAGATCTAGTTATCTAGATTATAATAACTGTTATGAGACAACTCCTTGAGTATATATCATTCTAGTAATTTATATAAGGATATGTATTGCTTAAAGTAAATTATTTTTGCAGTATGTATTTTGAAATCCGATCTAGAACTCATCTAAAACGTGTGGCATTTAGGAGTTGTTTGGTATCGTTATGCTGTCATTCTTACTCGATTTGACATTGTTTTGGCATGTTCATAATTGTGTTTGGGCCGATTGGAAAAAATGGTATAAACCCGCAACTGACCCATCCATAAGTCCAGGGCAGCCACCTGATTGGTTAAATGGGCTAATGTGGCGAATTCTTGGCAGATCATAATGCCCATCATTTGGGCTTGACATGAAGAATGTGGGTTGTGGCATATGCATAGTGGAAATGTATGTTGGCTAGCTGATTGGTTGAATTGTCCAAACACATAAAAGGCAATTTGACAAGTCTGTTACCATAACCATACCAAACAACCCTGTGAGGTACACAACTCCGTACATGAGTGCCATATAGGTTGTTCGGCATACCACTATCAATCACAAAACTTGTTAAAGTCCCGGACATGTTTGCCATACAACTAAAAACTCTATTAAATTCTGATTTGATTAAAAAAAAAAAAAAAAACTATGTACACCAAACATCCCGATAGTTTTTATAGGACTCGGCTCACGGATGAGGATGTTAATTACTGTTATATCTAATGTAAGTGTTTTATTTATTTATTTTTTTATGTTAAAGAGAATTAAGAATGATAATACTCTCTCCATTTTAAAGATAACTTGTCATTTGCTTTTTTCACAAATTTTAAGAAGTTTGATTAAAAAATAATTTATTACAATATATAAATAAGTGAACAACTATTGGAGTTGTGCAATTGAGTACTTAATTCAAATTAAATAGTACTCATCTGTAATATATATGTAGATTAGACTTCAATTACAAAAATCAATTTGTTTATTTCAATTAAATTGCAAGCCCTAATTCCTCCCCATCAAAATCAATTCATCATTAAAAACCACTCAATTTGTCTTCTAAAATTAAATTTCAAGTTCTAATTCAACCACGACAAAATCAATTCATCATAAAAAAAAAAACAACAATAACCAATATTTCTTCTCCATGTTCTCCAATCAAATAAAAAGAAGAAGAAGATCAATTTGCATTAACCCAAATTATAATTCAACTTGAAAAAATACAATTAAATATCAGAAGCAACATATTAATTATTTTCATATACTTATTCCATTATTTGTAATCGTGTTCAAATATTCCCCGAAATGACCTCCTCCGCCTCCTTTCGGCCACCCTCCCCCACCGGCGACCCGCATCCGCACCAACCCACACCCCACTGCCCCTCATCCACCACACGCGAGTTTTCCCAGAAGAAGGGGAATCTGGTTTGCTGCTACTGTAATCTGAAACTCCATTTGAGCTGTAACCTTTCTTCAACCTCATTCAATTCCCTCGCCTGGTATTTACTTTACTCTCTCTCTCTCTCGCTTTCCTCTTTTCTGCATGTATCAATTGGATTTAATTCCTACCATTATTTATGGCTAATTTAGGGATGAATCTTTTTCTGGGATACTTTATCAGAGTTTTCAGTCGGAATTTCTTCTTCCTTTGCTACTATTTCATGTTATTTACTGCAAAAGGCGGCATCTTTGCTGTATAATGATTGTTTTATTGTGAGATCAAGAAGTCGTTCACTTGCATGTTAGGTGTTCGACGAAATGCCTATTTGATTAACCAGGTTAAGTTCTTCAAAGTCTTGGTTTTTATCTTGTGCATTGTTTACCTATTGAATCCGCCTTTAAGACTATTTAAGTGTAGTTTGAGTGTAATCATACTAGCCTAGGTATCACTATTGGTGTTGTGGGTGCTGATTCATTAGTTGCTTTCTGCTTGTAGATTCATTAGTTTCTTCAAGTACTAGGATAATTTATTCAAGAACATCTTTGACAGGTCATAATGGTGGGCTGGCAGCAGCATTTGCAGTCTTTATTGAATCAGGCTGCCAAGAGATATGAGTTATGTCAGCGGGCTTAATTCACTACATTCCATCACTCTAAATCTTCCTTGGTGCATGGTGAGTTGTTTTGAGTCTATGCTCAAGTACTGCTCCGATTTCATTTGGTCTGGTAGAAAATGATAATGATTTCTTAGCTTGCATTTAAATTTCCATATTCCCATAGATTTGAAGACAAAACCCCTACCTGACTTGTAGTACTTCTTAATTGAGTTCTATATATTCTGTCTCATATTCTCCATCTTGTGGTCCTAAAATATAGATTATTGATACATTAACTGCAGGTGACGTGCCTTGTTTATCAAGGTTGTCAAGTTTAGTATCTCCTCCAATTTCAAGGCCACTGCATTAATATATGCAGAGATTGGTAACATGGCTCTTCATTTATTCTTGGCTTATTCCCAATAATGTGGTAGTCAAACATCTCCTTCACAGTGTCAACTGAAATGTTCCTAATAAACTTGCGCTGCATTAACTTTTGAAATTCTTGGAATCGGCGAATCGAATGGAATCGAATGAAACTAATCAATCAAGAAATTATTGTGTAATAATAATAACAATTATATGATGGTATATATAATCACAATTAAAAAAATATATTATTTTTGTCATCTTTCTCACATTCTTCCTACTTTTTTCATTTTACATTTTTATTTATTATTGTATAACAAACTTTAAAACCAGCGTGGAAGGTACTTTTATCGATGCCTCAAATGGAAGACACATATCAAATATACGTGATTGTTGCTACCTTCACTCTGCATAATTTTATGCGTATGTAAACTTGAAATACCGTTTGCAACATGATATCAATGTCAAGTGGAGTGGATAATGATTTATTGAACCCGACAAGGAAAGAAAGCGATGAGCGAGTGCGCAGGAGATGACATTGAGAATTTGGCGCTCTATTCCAGGCAATATAGAGCCCGAGGAAGATAATATAGAGCTCGAGGAAGATAATATAGAGGAATAAATGCCATTTTCCAATATTTGTGATATATAATATTATTTTTATAAAGTTTGGTCCGATTTTTGGTTTGGTTTAACTTGTTTTGGAGTTTTTGAACATGTAGATTTTTTGTTAGTTCAAATTGTAACTATACTCTTTATTTCATTGATCTACTAAAAGTCGTATTAAAAAGAAAGAAAGAAAAAAAGTTGAAAATAACTCAATTGGATAAATTTTTTTATTTTCCTCGTACAAAAGATCGGGTGTGTAAATAAATGATAAAATAATATTAATAATAATAATAATAATAATAATATTATTATTAACAACAACAACAACAACAACAACAACAACAATAATAATAATAATAATAATAATATGAATTTAATGGTGAACTGAATCGAAGGCATTTGAATCGAATGGGCCCAGGCGAATGAGTTTTCAGTTGAAAAGAACAGAGCCTTAATCTAGTAGAATCAAATGAAACTACAGTGGAGAGAAAATTTATTTTATACTTGCAATAATATTGCAACAGATGTGCTTTTCTTTGAGGGGACCTGTGTGTCTTAGCTTGTTCTAGAGGCTAAAAAGAAACTCATAATTTGTTCAGATTCTTTGCCTGAACGCTTGCAAAATTGTTTTGGCAGAACTTCACGAGTACGCGATTACTTTCAGACTCATCTGATGCAAGTCCAATTTCATCTCCATTGATCCCTGCTTTACCAGCAAGTACTGGAAGTACAGAAACTCAAAAGGCTGTCTCCAAGCCTGATAAAGTGCAGGCAATTCTGAAGAAAACAAAGCAGGTAATTTTAGATCATATTCAATGATTATATTGGATATCAGAACTAATTATATATATTCAGATTAACCCCCCACTGACGCATCTTTAAAAACAAAAGGAAGAAAGAAAAAAGAAAACCGTGTATGTTACTCGGATTTTTGTGATGTTCGACTACATGATCATCAGAGAGCCGCCCGGCTTATTCAAAGAATAACAGTGTCATGTTTAGTTGCTGAACTGCTATGTTTGAGGGTGCCATTTTATTGGAACTGCACATGGTTGTCTTTTGTCGCTTTAGCAGTGAAGCCCAACTTTCTTTGAGTTCACTCCATTCTAGTTTACAAGGTGGATTCTACTTGCTTCATTTGTCTACTTGTTGCATGACTTGAGCATTTACATGCCTGATATATGCAAAGACCAAATAGAAGTTAAGATGTCGTTCTATTACCATGGCCAGGTTTATTTGCACTGGATCTTAATTAGCAAAATCGAGTGGTTGAAGAGCACTCAATATGTTTATGGATTGGCCCGGTGGTCTTTTAATGGGTCGTAAATGAGGCCTTACCAAGCAGAGCATTTGGACTAAGTTCCAAATTGGAACAAGATACACAAATTTGCCAATACAATACCCATTTCATAATCATAACTACCTCTTATGTTCTTTTATTCTAATTTTCCACCCTAAAAGCTATATTAGTAAATTATAAGTGATAATTAAAATACAATATCTTTAGTTATAGCATGCACAATCTTACCTAGTTAAAATATATCTATTGCGGTCCATTTTATTTCATCTATCGATCACCATTGATACTGCATACATTACATGTCATCTATTACCCGACGGTTTCTGGCTGGCCGGTGCAAGCACAATTCTATGTTAAATTGATCACCCTTTCCCGTCATCTTGATCAAATCGATTTTGTTGTTGGTCACATGATCATGTACCAAATATGTCTACCAGAATAAACTGATAGTACCAGTCACTAATCCCCGCCTTTTCTTTTTCCCATGAAGATAACAATTATTCATTTTTGTATAACTATTTAAGCATTTCAAACAATTAATTAGTCCGATATACATAGAAATTACGACATGTTGGTCAGAGTCGTATCAAATTACAGTGTAGTCTAGCTCGATTATGCAACCTAACTCACCGATCCAAATCAAATACTAATATTTTGGGTGTTACATGTACAACAACTAAATTAATTAGAGATTCTCAAGAACTCCCCTGACAATATCAAAGCGAGGTTTTTTTTTTTTTAATTTGGGGGGAGGAATTATATTACTGTATAAATTATGAATGGTGTGTTTTGGTATATATACAAGTTGGATCGGGTTACATTTCTATATAAAACGGAACCGCTTAGTAAAACAAACATTTAACATAAACTGGAATTGCCTTTTTTTCATACGATCAAATTTATCTAACAAAATTACAAACAATAGCTAAAATCCAAGGAAAAAAAAGTGTAGTACTATAATTATTTACCTTTAATTTTTTCGTCCGGAGAATTAATACAGCCGCGAAAATGTATGAAAACAGAAGGAGACAAAGGCTAATAAATAGATAAACATAGTCGGTGAGATTTAGGCCTATAATAGGAGCAATTAATTTCCTTATTTGGTCAAAACCATGGGTGCGAATTCCGAAAATTTTCAAATTGACTACATATATACTAAAAATATTTGGAAGCTGGGGGTGCGGCCACACCTATCCGCACCCCTCCCTTCGCCTCTGTGTCCATTAAGCATATACATTAGCATTTTATGGCAATGAAATTAGGTATTTTAGGTATTCAAAAAGATCATCTGGACTGGAAGTAGATAGTCTCATTGTCAAGAGTATTAAAATTGGTTCTATTAAAAATTCGTATATAGAGAGGATCACAGTTACCTAATTCCAAATGGGAAAATTCTAACAAAAAACACTTTAGCATTACACAAAAAAAAATCCGACATGAGTTAATACGGTGTTGTAATTCAGAGAGCCCTGTGTTAATATAATGATGTAACTCATGTGTTAATATAGTGTTGTAACGCAGAGGGTTAGAGTTCCTGCACGATGATAAACCCATTCCAAATGGACTTATTCGTTTAAGATATATGGAGTGGCCGGTACACGACACATGAGATGAGTCACATGACTCACTTCTATTTTACACCAGGATAGAATGAACTACAGTGTAATGGAGTACTAATATTTCAATCCCTTTCAATAACTATAATAACATACGTTTATTTTTAAATCGGTAAGATGTGTCGTTTGTTGATTTTTCATCAAAGTTTATTGAAGTAATAAATATATATAAGATAAAAAGTCTGTCGGGAAAAAATACACTTATAACTCACAAGGTGACCTAAGTGAGTAGGAGGCTGTTCACAAATTCCAGCCACTAATTATTTTTTAGTTGGACGGTGCACTAATAGTGGTCATGGACTCATGGTGCACCACCATGTTTGTGTCTGTTTGGCACAAATTGATATGACAGATGTCAGTCGAAGTTAAGCCATCAATTCACAAGAAAATTTTAAAAAAGGAAGAGAAAAGTAATCCCAAAATTAAGAAAATTTAAAGGGATTAAAAATGAGTATTATATGTAATAAGGTACGATATGTAGTGTATTTGAGCTTTTAATTTTGAAGTTGATGAATATAACTCAATTGGAGTACACAAAACTAAACTCAAGTTCATAAAACTCAACTTAAGTTGATAACGAAACATACTGTATGTATTGATATATGTCTCTTTGAGTCTAAGTATATTACTCATAGATCAATTCATTATTAACTGTACTTTGTACCTTCAAAAGGTATACAAAGATATAATCTAATTCAATGAGGTAATCCATAACCGTCATGAGAAGTGCGAAATACTTGTACTAATGTCCTAAAGATGCATGCTTAGTCAATGAGACACATGCATGAATCATGTAAAAAAGTTGAAGTAGGATAATGTGGTGGAGCTTCTTTCATTTTTGGAAGCTAAGCCTACTTGCAAGCATGATACATGATTTTATCATGTGGATGTTGTTTTCCTTTCTCAAAATTCCCTTAGAGCGTAATACACCACATCGATCCTATCTTCTTGATTCAAAAAGTATACATATATTTGTGGTTTCTTTCTTTCTTTCTTATCGTTGTTGTTCCATTTCAAGAATGCCTTGTTGGTATGGTATCCAAGTGGGAATATTGATTCCAACACATACTTACAACTCACATTAACACCATGGCTTTTGTATGAAACATCATCTTGCTATTCCACCAAGTAATTGATGATGTTTCTCAATGATGGTGTCTTGTGTGACATGAGATTTTTGAACTGCTTTCGACTCAATTTCAAACATTTTAAGAACCTCAAGTCAAGACTCCACCTTATGCCCGGCCCGGCTAATTAAATGTTCCACTCGAACTCAGTTTACACTAATTTCACAAGTTTGTTGGCATATTTGTTCGATCTAATATAGTACTTGTAAACTTGTGCCAGAAGGAGAAAATTTGGTACCTGGATGATGGATGGTGATTGGAGAAGCTTCGTACTTAGTTGTATGATAATTTGCTTAATTGGCAAGATAAAAAGGATTAGGTCATCAAAATATATAATAACTAATGAATAAACCCAATAGTCAGATAAGAATTGGTCAAAAAGGTGTAGTATGTGGGATCGTAACACTGCCCTATCAGCGTCATCTTTTTAGGGGTCAATTGAATTCTTAATGGTATTGGGAAAATATACTTTTAGCAGTAGGTAAGATGTTTCTTGAGCATAATTCTCAGAGATGCCACCCGAACATGATGCCTCGCTCAAATTACAGACGTTCCCCAAAGTTTCACGACTTTTTTCTCTATTCTCTAGCATAAGATTTTGAAACTCGCACGTCTAAAATGCTATACTCATGTTTTTTAGATGTATTTTTCGCGAGGAGATGCTTCTATTAAAATTTCCTTTTTATGGAGGAATTCATATTGGATTTTAAAAACAGACTTTTGTGGCCTAGCTATTTTTGTATAATTGATGAATATTAGTCAGTAGTACCTTTTCTTATCCGTCTTTAACAAATCAAACATTAATACACTATTATTGAGAAATAATCTAAATTAATAAATCCAACATATGTGAAATTCAAAGAGAAGACCGGCCTTTCATAAGAATTATAAAAATATACTGATATTATTAATTCTTAAACAGCTGAAATATTCTGATTATTCTTAACTTACATTAACATAAACAACTCAATTGTGGGATTTGTTTTACTGATATTAGTTTATAATAGATATAAAGTATTGAAAATATCATGCATTCTAAGTATATTATTGAAAATCAGTTTGAGCATTTTATTGAAGATGATGTTATTTCCTTGTTTAAATTTCATCATAAAAATAGACCGTGTTAATTGTCAAACATCTAAATTTAATAAATATATATAAAAATATCCGGAAAACTAACTTGTGTCGAGCACATATATGCCACTAATGACAAGGGTGGAATCGCCACTGTGTCCAGTATATAATCAATTAAACATCATTTTGGTTCATGGCTTCACCCCTATATATACTTCGGATCAACTCTTTGTAGTTCAACCGAATATCCTTATGATTTGATGGTATTTTAACCTAAGCTATATGTCACGCCCCAAAACTAAAATGTTGGCGCGACCGGCTGTCTATTGTGAGATGGGTTCACGTCAAGACGAAACTTTCCTTTAATCCTCAAATCAATAACAATATCTCAGAGTGGTACAAACAGAGCATCTAAAATCCCATACAAATTAATTACATCAAATCACATTCCTTTTATATATATATATATATATATATATATATATATATATATATATATATATATATATATATATATATATATATATATATATTCGACTGTAACTCACTGGCCAAACAGGACAAGTACTCAAATTCGGACCCTCTAGTCCAACGTCAAAACCATTAACCTCCACCTCGACAAATGGATGAAAGAAACTAATTAATTAACTCCAAATCATGCCAATATATCTTCCAATCTCACGTATGTTTCACTGGTCATGGATTAATGGTAATCAAATCATAGTTAATTCATGATAATTAACTCACCTGAACCAATTAATCTTCATGTAGAAACCACAAAGTTGCCTTTGTCTCTAAATCAAACTTCGATGCCTACATCCTATTTGTGGTTTGGTACTATCGGCTCCTTCTGAATAATCTAACCTAAATCCATGAGCCTATTTCAGTACAAACTTTGGGCCTCTCCAGTTTATTTCAGTCCGAACCCGGACAAACACAATTAATATAGCCCGTTTCAATTTAACTGTCCATAAAAATAATGACTAGTAAAATCTCATGCAACTCAAGTCAAAATAATTCTCATCTCCAAAATAAATTCAAATAGACGGTCCAATAAAATTTTCGGAATTTTACACTCTACATTAAACAGGTCAAGTCATGTCATTATTCGAACCCTATAACTCGCGTACGTTAAACATTTGTTTCAAAATCACGAAATTGTTATGCTCAACTTTGCCACTTCAAGTCCAGATGACAACGTAGTACTTGATTGGAGTAGTATTTTAGTCACTCACCAGTGACAAACCAAATGCTTGAGACACACAAAATGTCCTAATCCATGGGAGATAAAGACAAATTGTAATTTGATAAATCCGTCAAAAAGCGACAGTTAAGCTTTCTAATTATATAGTTGAATTACCTTTCAGATAATGACTTATAATTCATATTTATACTCAAAAACAACAAACTTGTCATGCTCATACATTGCGTTTTCTGACTTTAGCCTTAATTTTGTTGTTTCTTTAATGCCACTTTACAGTGCATGTATATATATACTAATTTGACTTTTGCTATTGAGATACGTATAATATATGTCATGATTATATGTATTTCCATACAAGAACGGACATTTCTTTCAAAACTTATATAGTTAATTAGTGCAATTACTAGTAGTATTTTGTGTTAAAGAAACGCATGTAAAGGAAACTTTTGAAGAATTAATAAAGCTGGCAGCTAGTTAATTACTAGAATCTCAATTAGACATGTGTTTTAACAAGTTGTCCATGCACAATTTGATTCCTAGCCATTATTTGAAGTAATATTATTGCGTATACTTTTTTTCTTATCCTAGAATACTACACGTGAAATAGTAGCCCAACTCTTAAGTCATCATCTTTATTGCTAAATGCTAATATGACCACAACAAATTGTCAATGGTGTATATATCCGAAAAAGAATTTTTAAACTTTATTGAGTTAGAATTATGATAACTTGTTACATTTATATGATGTATAGCTGGAATTCCAATATGGGACAGGTACCAGTTGGCTTGATATGCAAGTATTTTTGGGACTAATAATGTTGTTTTAATTTGTTGTGACATGTGAGTATTTGTATGTGTATATTCGATTGTTTCTGGCTATAATTACAATGTTTGTTAATCATTTGTGGTATCTCTATAAATGCAGTATTGGAGGAGACTTGCTCATGATAGCCAAAAAGCATAATAATATATTGAAAGAAAAATGAGGAAAGTGGAAGAAAGAAAGACATTGCAAAATTGATAATAGTCAACATGAAGATGAAGTTACTTGTGTGAAAGTGGAAATCTTTTACAAATCTTGTTGCTCCAAAGTCAAATATGCATCTTTCACAAACCTTCTTGCTCCAAAGTCCAAACTTGTGTTGTGACTATAATCGCATCGTTTTTTTCCCCTTCATTTTCCTTTCTATTTTGAGTATATGATTGTAATTAGAAATTTGAAATAAAATATCGTGCTTCTATTTGTGGGACTAGCTATGAGACTAGAAGAGATATAAATTAATAGTAATACTTTCGGCACAGGTTTATCGCATAATTTATTGAAGAGGTGGGAACAATCTACAAGCATGGCAAAAAGACCATTCTCACACTTTGCACCAACTAGGAATCATTCTAGCCTTTTAGGTATTGGAAGGCTTCAAACGTCTACAATCGACTATGCAAGATTACGTATCAATGGCTGCTACGTTCCTAGGTAAGGTAATTGAGTCTATTTAAGCACGTTCAAGTTTTATAGAGATGTAAATAACATTCATGAAAGAGCCGCCCCCTATAATGAATCGGACAGTACTCTATCAGACTAGTCGTACGTAGCGGATACTGTCGGAAAAAGAATACACAAGACTAAAATCTTTTTTCAATAATTATTTGGGAATTTACGTTGGTATTCTGCGACTGCTATCCTTCGATGCACGCTGGATTCTTCTTGTTATTGTATGATACTAAATTTGAATTCAATGTAATTTTCACTTCTAACTTATTCATTTTGATAATTTTTACTCTAGTAATTATTATTTAACAACCTTATAAGGTGTATGTTTGGCAATACTTCATGAGATGCCTTATAAGTTAATTTTACCTTATTTAACTAAAATAATATGATTTAATTATAATAAGGTTGTTTGGTAAATATTCACGTTATTTTTCAGTCATCTTATAAAGTAGTTTTAAAATAAGGCTACTTCATGTAACTTGTTAAAGATAAACAAGGATGAACTTTTATGTCCATGGGAACTACTGTCCTGGATAAACAAGGATTAAAGTGAATATTGATTGAATTAGATAAATATTACTCCTATGTGCTAGTAGAGGTCGATGATATAAGCTTTGACATGAAGCCCTTAACTACTACTTTGACAATGGTGATGGATGAATACCTACTATTTTATTATATTTAAAATTAAACTTCTCCGTAAATATACACACACACACACACACACTAACGTAATAAATACTCGACTAAACACAAGAGAAACAGAGATGGCTCCGAAAAAGACTCATGTCGCTCCGGCTTGTCCCCGCGGTCGCCCGAAGAAAACAGGGCCGGCGGGCTCAATCGACAGCGATCTTGCGAATCATGCTGCACCTCTAGCACAGGATGTCATCGTTGAAGACGGATCTGATTCCGACCAAGACAACCAGCAAACCCTAGGCTCTGTTCTGCCTGTTTTACCGACGAATCCAATCCCACCGGTTTTTCCTGCTCCATCACGCCCTCCACAACCCAACCAACCTTCATCTCCTCAGCTAACTGTGACCCCCGATTCGTTGATTGATTTGGGGGCGCCGCCACAGTCAGGGTTAGAAGCCACCCCGACTGGATCTCCGCCTCTGCAGATTAATTCGCCACCCACGATAGACCCAGCTTCGAATTCTATGTCGGTGAATAGCCCTGCAGAACCACAACTTTGGATTGACATTATTAGGGGAAACCGACTACCTCAGCATGGGAAAGAAATTAAATATATTGCACCTCAACTTTTGATGGAGAACTTGAAATCGTAATTGATGATGATGACGTTGCATCTGAACTACAATTCTGGGCGAATACATTGATTTTCTTCGTGCTTGGAGGAGATCTTTCTATGAATGCCGTCAAGCAATTCATGATCAAGAATTGGCAGTTTGTTAAGCTACTGAAACTCTATTATAACGAAGAGGGTTATTTCCTAGTTCGTTTTCATTCACCTGAGGATATGACGGAGGTTTTGAATAGGGAATCCTACTCGATTTTTGGCTGCATATATTCCTGCGGCAGTGGACACAGAATTTCTCCCTGAAACATGACCTCTTGCGTGTTATGCCAGCCTGGGTCAAGTTCCCCCAACTTCCTCTGCACTTATGGGGAGAAAAAAGCATCGGAAAGATTGTGAGCGCCATTGTTTACTGATGAGTGTACAGCTCGCAAACTTCGGGTTACCTACGCCAGAGTTATGATTGAGGTAGATGTTACAAAGGATCTCCGTAAGTCAATTTCGATACTGGACAACACGGGCAGGAAGATTTTACAACCGGTTGAGTACGAATGGTCCTCCCCTTCTTGCGAGAAGTGCCAACTGATTGGTCATACGTGTGGAAAACCGGATGACGGCTTAAGAGGTGAGGAGACGAACTACTAACATCCTGCTACCGACTAACCAGGATCTAGGCGAGCGGGATCGCGAGAAGCGACATGAACAGCGGTGGCACGACCGCCCGTCGATGAACGGACAAGCAGCGGCGTACCGACTGATCGAACACAACCACCAGCCCCGGATCCGGTCGACAAACCGTCGGGTTCTGCGGATACATCAGGTAGCATGCATATCGATCGTATGAGTAATCTTGCACCGGTAATCCCCACACAGAATGGGTTTGAGGCCTTGGGTCACTTAGATGACCACGACGATCCTCAAACCCGAACCCAATGTTAGCCTGGAATACTAGGGGGCTGAACAAAGTAGCAAAGCATCGTGAAGTTAGCTCCCGCCTCAACTCGCTTAATATTCATCTTGCTGCTTTACTTGAGACTAGGGTCAAGGAACCCAATGCTACTCGGATCAGAAAACGTTTTGGTAGCAAATGGTGCTATCTGGACAACTATGCAAAGCACCCAAATGGGCGTATCTGGATTCTATGGAATGATCAACGGCTTACTGTTCGAATGCAGTCTATGTCGGATCAATTTATACACTGTGGCATATATGACTTAACGGATAACCTCATCCAATGGGCTACTTTTGTCTATGCATATAATACGCTAGATAGGCGTAAAGAACTCTGGAAAGATATCGAAGATATTTCCCTAACTCTGACTGGACCATGGATGGTCATTGGTGATTTGAATAATGTTCTTTGCTTGGGGGATAGGGTAGGCGGTTGCCTTGTCAGAGCTTCTGAGTTTGCGGATTTAGAGGAAATGATGGGAGCGGCCAATCTGGTTGAAAAGGAGATGGATGGGGATTATTTCACTTGGTCAAACAAGCAGAATCAGAGGATTATCTACTCTCGCATTGATAGAGCCCTGTGTAACCCAGCCTGGTTTCTTAAGTTCCCCACCTGTAAGATTCACGTGCTGGATGTTGGAGTTTCCGACCACACACCCTCGTATGTGAAGTTGCTACGGCCTCCTTTAAGCCGAAGCGATTCCGTTTCATAAACCGCTGTTGCTCATACCGATTTCTTGCCAGTGGTTCGATCAACTTGGAATCAAGCAATACGGGGTCAGCCTATGTATGTTCTATGGCGAAAGCTCCAAGTACTCTCGGGACGACTCCGCCCCCTCACCCTACAACATCTTGGCACTTCACACCGGCTTGAAGAGGCACGAGTGGACCTATCCTATGCGCAACAAGCTTTAATTCAGGACCGTTTCAATGTTGGGCTCATCCAGAAAGTCAAAGATTATACTGAGGAGGTGATAAAGTGGAATGATTTGGATGAGATAATTCTGGCACAGAAAGCACGAGTGCACTGGCTTCGAACCGGGGATGGTAATAATGCTTTCTTTCATGCCACGGTCAGAGAAAAGAACCGGAAAGTGGGCATCTCAAAGCTGGTAACGCCTGAGATACACATTTTGACTGCTCAACATGATCTCGAAAAGGAAATCCTTCGGTTCTACTCAGATCTAGTAGGTACGGCCGAAACTCACCTCCCGGGTATTGATATTGAAGCTCTTCGCTCGGGTCGGCAGCTTAGCAGAGTAGAGAGATTGGATTTGATCACTCCAATTACAGAGAAAGAAATTTGGGAAGCGCTCCGGGATATAGGTGACAACAAAGCTCCGGGGATTGATGGGTATAATGCAAATTTTTTCAAAGCTGCTTGAAGTATAATCAAAGAGGATGTCACTGCGGCAGTATTGGATTTCTTCCATTCCGAAAATCTCTACGCTGCTGCCAATTGCACCTTGGTCACTCTAATACCAAAGTCCCCAAGCGCCTGTACGATGAAGGATATGCGACCTATTTCATGTTGCTCTACTATATACAAGATTATTTCGAAAATCCTGATAAAGAGACTGAGTCGGGTGGTAAACTCAGTGGTCGATGAGAGCCAGTCTGCTTTTTTGCCAGGCAAGGCCATCCATGATAATATCTTACTGGCTAGTGAATTAATCCGGGGGTATGAGCGAAAGGGCATCTCACCACGTTGTATGATACAGATGGATCTACAGAAGGCTTTTGACACCGTTGAATGGACAGCTTTACACGCTATTCTGGATGAGCTGGGGTTCCCTGCGCAGTTCGTTACATGGATAATGAGATGTGTTACGACAGTTTCCTACCGGTATGCTATTAATGGCATCCCATCCAAGATCTTGAAAGCAAAGAGAGGACTCCGGCAAGGAGATCCGATCTCCCCTCTGTTGTTCGTCATCATGATGGAGTATCTACATCGAGTGCTAGGTTTGCTGAAAAGAAATCCAGATTTTAATTACCATCCCCGGTGTGAAGCTTTGGGTATAACTAATCTCTGCTTTGCGGATGACCTGCTCCTCTTCGCCAGAGGGGATAGTCGATCCGTTGCACTCTTGATGGATCAGTTTCGTGTTTTCTCGGCCTCTACTGGCCTCTCGGCTAACCCGGGAAAGTGTCGAGTTTTCCTAGGCGGCGTAGCACGGGCAGAAAAAGAATTTATACTACATTCGACAGGTTTCACGGTGGGAAAAACTGCCCATAAAGTACCTTGGCGTCCCTCTCTCCACGCGCAAGCTCACCATTCGTGACTGCTAGCCACTGATTGACAAAATCACCTCCCGAATTCGCCACTGGACCTCGAAGTTGCTAAGCTATGCAGGTAAATTTCAGCTTATTCGTAGTGTCCTTCATGCTATGACCAGCTACTGGATCCAGGTCTTCCCAATACCTGTCGCGGTGCTTAAACACATTGAATCCATCTGCCGTTCCTTCCTCTGGAGTGGAACTGACTCCATTACCAGGAAATCACCTATCGCTTGGGAGAAACTTTAATGCAGGAGGCCTAAACCTGACATCCCTTGCTGATTGGAATAAATGCACCATTGCTAAATTACTTTGGAATGTGTGCACCAAAGCTGATAAGCTGTGGGTGAAATGGATGCATTGCTACTACATAAAGGATAGGGGGTGATGGACGTACAACTTACTGCGAGTTGCTCCTGGATTATAAAGGCCATCATGAAATCTCGCGCAATGGTGCATTCATCTCGCACTTGGGCAATGGCGCTAACTTCACAAAAGTTCCCTATGAGAGCTCTGTATAAGGAAATAAGAGGTGAGAAGCAAGACGTCAATTGGAAAAAATTCTGGTTTGGAAACCGGGCCCGACCGCGGGCGATGTTTTGCACATGGGTGGCGCTCCATGACCGGCTGGCAACATGTGACAGAGTGGGGAGATGGAATTCGACAATCGACCCCTCTTGCCTCTTCTGCTCGCAGCTTGAAACCCAACAGCACCTCCTATTCGGGTGGTATGTAGAACACCTAGAGGCTGGTATGTAGAACTTGATTGGATGTGTCGCAGATTTGGAGGAAAAAGCTGGAAGGCGAAACTACTGAAAGCGGCTTTCGCTGAGACAATCTATTCCATTTAGATCGAGAGGAATACCGTATGTTTTCAGCAAAGACCTGCAAATCAGCACCTGGAAGATAAAATCATTGATGTTCTGATTAATAGAGTTTGGTTAGATCATAGTTTGCGAGCGCACTGCGCAAGACTGATGGTAACATGATAGCATAGTTTATCTAGTCTTTTGATTCTACTAGTCGCTTTGACTCTTTTTTGATACTCCTATACCTGGATCCTTGGATCGGTTTGTACTTATTGGTTGGAAAGAAATGCAGTTTAATTCGTTCTAAAAAATAAATACTCGACTAAAGAAGAACATAGTAATAAAAATGGCTATCAAGAATATTATGATTCTATAGCACGCGCAATTAGAAAAACGTTTCAATCATTATGAAGACCGGTCGTACAGGTGACTTAGATTGGGAATATCTATATCCAACTCATTTATCGCGTAAGCTAAACTAACTTTTAATTTGAGAAACACACATTTTAACTAATTGATGGTGTAACGTCATCCAAATTGAATTATTTATGAAATATGTACGGTAACTTAAAGTAGTAGGGAATATATTCAATATAAACCCGCAGGTATATACATTTAATATATACGTGAATAGATCTTAAAAACATGATGTGCTGTAAATATTAAGTTAATCGTATATAAACCGTAATTCTAAATGAAGAAGCATATTCCCAATAAAAAAGGGAAAGTACCATTAAAGTACCAAGTCCTCAATGTGAGTCAAGATTATCCAAAAAGTCTATCCAATACATCTCAAATAAATACAACTAACCTTTAATAATATTTCAAAGCAATATTTCTTTAAGGCGTACAAAAATAGAGTAATTTCCACAATCCATTTCTCCATTTTTACACGCCAAAATCAATTTCCTAGACATTGAAAGTCCAAAAAGGCACATAATATTAATCATGTAAAATTGCAAATCCTCTATAAATCCAAGGCAGAAAGAAGATTATCCTTGACCACGACCACTAATCTCCGTTTATTAAACCAAGTCAACATACTAATCTTCACGCCGTTCCATTCGGAACAAACACACGGTGTCTCTCTCTAAAAACTCTGTTACTTCTCTCTCTAGACCAGACCAGACCAAACCAAACCAAACAAACACCCATTAAACAACACGCACAAAGTCCACAAATCCACGTTGTTTTTATCATCTCTCAATTCAATTTAGGTTCTTTCTCTCTCTACTCCTTTTCTTTTCTTTTCTTTTCTTTAATCTTTGTGTGTGTATGAATAGGCTGAGAAGGAGGGGAGCAAGAAGCATGCTTAGCTGTTATTATTATCTATCATCTCCAGCAGCACTGCACTATAATACTTTCTCTCTCTAAAATCTCTATTTCACAAACAAACCCACTTTTTCTCTTTGCAGTTTTTCCGGCTATAAGAGCCAGCCAGCACATTCAGTAATTCATCATCCACATTCAAACCAGCTTGAAAAACAAATTTTATGCGGTGAGAGTGGTTTCTGTAGATAGATCTCTCGAAACCCCCCAAAAAGGAGGAATCTTTTACAATTTCGAGGTCAGATGGTTGTCAAGATGATGAGGTGGAGGCCTTGGCCGCCTCACGTTTCTCGGAAATACGAGGTTAAATTGAATGTCCAGAGGCTCGATTGGGTCAGTGAGAAAGACGATGGTGGTGGTCTTGCGGTGGAGATCAGGTGGAAAGGTCCGAGAAATTCGCTCCGATCGTTCAGAAGGACGATGAAGAGGAACTGTACAAGGGAGGAGACTTGCAAGAGGATTGAGGAAAACGACAGCGTTTCAGTGGAGTGGGATGAAGAGTTTTTCAATGTCTGTACTCTTTCTGGGTACAAGGACAATGTATTTACGCCTTGGGAGATCAATTTCACTGTTTTGCATGTGAGTTTTCGATAATCATCTTTCTTTCTTTATTTATTATTGGTTTAATTAATTCATCAATTGAGTTCTGTTTTTTTCTTATTAGTTATTACCCTTTGCATTTGGCTGGTTTAATCTAAGATCTGTGGTTGATTGATCTGCGACTTAATTGGGCATCGATGTCATCTAGGGTTTTTGGATGATGCCGGTTCTATTTGTCTTTTTTCAATTCATTCTGCCATCTGTTAATCAATTATGGATTGTAATTTTAGGGAATAGAACTATACCTGTTATTATTTCTCATTGAATGAAATTGGTTTATAGTAACTGATATATGATGATCTTGTTGATCCACTTCTTACTAAATTTGTTAAGCCTTCCTGCAAATCCACACGTTTATGTGATGAGATGAATCTTTAATTGCCTCTCCGTTTTGCGGTAACGGTAATTGATTGGACCTCTGTTAATGGTTTGGATTGGCTTTCTGATTGCTTATATTCTCTGTTCTGATTATGGCTTTATGTATATTACAATCAGTGACTGGTTTGTAATCTGCTCCGTAACGTTGACCAATGTTTTGCGTTGAGATTCGGGTGCCTTTTGTTTATGTCGTATTAGTGTAATCATTAGCCTATTGTAAACGTGTCATTTGGGGAGAAATTATGATCTCTATATATAACCTGATATGTTATTCTGTTATGGTATTAGATACTGGTGCATGAAAGCCGTTACCATCTATTCAAATTTGTCGTATAGTGCATGAAAGTCGTTACCATTTATTCAAATTTGTCGTATCGTGCAAATCTTTGCTGTTTTCTGTAGTATACACAACAATTTATAGTGATATATATAGGTATTGGCCACGTGTGTCGTAGGTTGCTTAACTAAAAATAGATTGACACTAACGTCATAATTGACCACTTTTCCGCCGTAGGATTTGTGCATAAATGTTATTTTCGAATTTCGATTTAAAGTTGGAAGTTGAAATTAAACCACCCTTTTAACATTTTTTTTCTTCAGCACTTGAACCAGGGGGTAAAGAACAAGATTAACATTGTCGGTTTAGCAACCTTGAACCTTGCTGAATATGCATCCAATACTGGAGAGCCAGTTATTGAAGTCAAGGTCCCTCTATCAGCTCCAAACATTCCAGTTGAGCGCTGTCCACTTCTCTCTGTAAGTACCTCTTTTTTACATTTCAATCAACTCAACTGTAACTAAGATATAGTTGAGTTGTCTAAAACCAACTTCACTGTGTAGTTCTGACGAATCTTATCATTATTGCAGATATCGTTAAGCTTGCTTGAACTTAGAGCTGCACAAGTATCGTTAGATGTGGTCCAAAGCCCAATGGTGCCTCTTGCATCCCCTTCACCATCTGGAGAAACAACCACTTCTTCCGAGAAAGATGAAGTTTCTGCACTAAAAGCTGGACTGAGGAAAGTTAAAATATTTACGGAGTTTGTCTCTACCCGAAGAGCTAAAAAGGCCTGCCTTGAAGAAGATAGTAGTGAGGGCAAGGGCTCAACCAAGAGTGAGGGTGACTATGCTTACTCCTTTGATACAGACTCACTTGATGAATCTGAGGAAGGAGAATCTGATGAGAGGAGGGAGTCTGCTGTTAGAAAGTCATTTAGCTATGGGACATTGGCGTATGCTAATTATGCAGGTGTGGCTGGTTTTTCTATTGCTAGGACCAATACTGAGGATGAAGACTGGGTTTATTACAGCAACCGTCGCAGATCAGATGTTGGGTGTGCTCCTGTTGAGGAGATGGTTCCTGTTATTATCGAGCAACCGGTTGTTCTGAATTCCAAGCGTAGTATTTTGCCCTGGAGGAAGAGGAAGATGAGTTTCAGATCTCCCAAACCCAAGGGGGAACCCTTACTTAAAAAGGCCTATGGAGAAGAAGGCGGAGATGATATAGACTTTGACCGCAGGCAGCTCAGCTCTGATGAAGCACTTTCATTTTGGGTAAGAAATCACATGATTTTAGCACCCGTCGATTAAAGTGACTATTACTTAAAGATTTTAAGTGTTGATATTTATTCTCGGAAGTCCTGATTATGGTTCCATCGTCACAGTTCACTCCCATTTTGATAGATTATGCACAATTCCCCTTTCATCTACCCATGCTTATAGATGCCACCTGTATCACGGACCATAACCTTATATCTATCATCCCTCCCAATATTACAAAAGACCACTTTAGAAGTGGTAGATCTGCATGTTCAATTAAATGTTTACATATAGGTTTCAGCTTATATTTCTCAGTTAAGTGTGGTGGTCTCTTTGGGAAATTTAGTTGCAGTCCTTGTGCCTGCTTGATAATGGGTACTAAGTTTTGTATACCGTTAACTTTCTGATTTATTGAACTCCATTGTATATGAGTGTTGCATGAGAAGTTTGGAGCTGCTTGTTATTCACGACTAGACATTATTCTTAATCTTTCAATTCAAATTATTAATAAAGTTTTCAAATTATAAATGACATTATTCATTAATGGGGGCTGATTATTAGAGTGCATCCTGGATTCTCATTGGAGTAAATATTTTTGTTTTTTTACTTGAATGTGAAGTAACAAATATCTATCCTTCTTGCAGTGGCACAAAACTGATGAAGACTCATCTGCTAATCGATCGTCAGTTTCTGAATTTGGTGATGATAATTTTGCTGTTGGCACTTGGGAACAGAAAGAAATAACAAGCCGAGATGGACAAATGAAGATTCAGACGGATGTCTTTTTTGCTTCCATAGACCAGCGAAGCGAGCGGGCTGCCGGAGAAAGTGCTTGTACAGCCCTTGTTGCTGTTATAGCAGATTGGTTGCAAAACAACCACGACCATATGCCTATTAAGTCGCAGTTTGACAGCTTGATCCGAGATGGCTCCCTCGAATGGAGAAATCTTTGTGAGAACGAAACGTATAGGGAGCGGTTTCCTGATAAGCACTTTGATCTTGAAACTGTCCTGCAAGCCAAAGTTCGTGATCTTTGCGTAATACCAGAGAAATCATTTATCGGATTTTTCCACCCAGAAGGAATGGAAGAGGGAAATTTTGATTTTTTGCATGGAGCTATGTCCTTCGACAATATTTGGGATGAAATTTGCCGTTCAGAGAGTTCTAACAGTGGAGAGTCCCCAGTTTTTATTGTCAGTTGGAACGATCACTTTTTTGTACTCAAGGTGGAAGTGGATGCTTACTATATTATTGACACATTAGGGGAGAGACTTCATGAGGGATGTAATCAGGCTTACATACTGAAATTTGACAGGAGTTCAACCATCTACAAGCTGCCAAGTAATAATAACAATAATCAATCTGCTGAGGAGAAATCTGTTGGTGCTGTAGCGATGGATTCTCAGAGCACAAGTCCTCCCCGATCCAACTCAAGTGAAGAACCTAAAGAAGGGACTGCGGTGACTGGATCTGAAGAATCAGCAAAGAAAGAACCAGAAGATGAGATTGCTTGCCAGGGTAAAGGGTCTTGCAAAGAGTACATAAAGAGTTTCTTGGCTGCCATCCCGATCAGGGAACTTCAGGCTGATATGAAGAAAGGTCGGAACATGTCAACAACTCTTCATCAACGGCTGCAGATTGAGTTTCATTACACCCAGTTACAGCATCCGGTACCACCCCCACCTGCTGCAACAGAGGAAGCCCCACAGGTTGCCGCTACCTAAAGACATCACCTAGTAAAGTCGTCGTAAGTGTAAATCTGATTAGTGTGATTGATACCTAACGTTAATGGCATGTGTAGTTCTGGGCTGAAGAGGCGGCTAAAAGCGCCTTCAGCCATCTTCTTGAGGAGTTCATCCAAACGGGTGTGTTATTACTTTTACTCTTTCTAGGATTCTAAAATGTAACCGAACCTCGCCATTTTGGCATGCCAATGGTGCTTGTTTTATCTTTCTAAGGAGCATCTTGCAGATCTTTACACCTAGAATTTCAATAACAACTATGATTACTTTGACCACCCAACTACCCCTGACAAATTTGGGAATCTATGAATTCAATTCAATTCCAACTGCATGTGCCTGTTCATCTTCTTTGCAGATTAACATGAATCTGGCAAGTGTTCTGTCCTGTAAGGATTTTGCTTTCTTTCTCATCCTGTCATGTGGTTCTGTACTCTGCAGCACTATAAAGTGTCTCCTTAGATTGGCAAAAGTATTGATTCTTTTCTTTATCGTGATGATGGTTTTTGTGAGGAAATTGGGAGGTTTGGACAGTTGTCAAATCCCATGGTTAGCAATGTTCTTGGTTGATGCCATTACAACTGCAGAATATGCTTGTGTCCAAATTAATGGTAGTCCCTCCAAATTGGACATAATGATTAGGATGGCAAACAATTTGCTCATTATTTCATCAAGAAATGATGATGAACAAAATGGGACTCGTAATGGATTCTTGGGCCTAGCTAATATTTTTCTTCCAAAATAATCTGTCTGTGGGATATGCATATGCGAGTACTATGAGATGTCTTTTCTTCTTCTTTAATAACACGGCCAAACATCCTTGCGACAAGTACACTTTCCCTTTGAGGTAGTGGGCAGCTGCACAAAAGTCCGAATTCTAATATTCCTTCCGGAAATTGGATTCTAAACCAACCTATTCTTATGTTGGACAGTGCAAATTAGAAAAATAGGGTCAAAACTGGGGCATGAATGGAGATAGTTTTAATCAAACTGTGTGCGAGAAGTTCGCAAGAAAGCCGGGTCAATGCGAGCTTCCTTGTGATCAAGTTCGATATTTTGAGCAAGTATCGAGCACTATGTAAATGTTGCTTCCTTGTAATCAAGCTCGATAGATTTTGAGCATGTATCGAGCATTAGAGTAAGTCTCATATGAGAGACAGTTTCCAAATAACTTATCTAAAGACGGACTATGTTGTCAACATTGTTGTTAACAACATAGACGTTTTGATTATCAATGATTTAAATGATAATATAGGTTCGTCTGTAAATAAGTTATTTAGAGATCGTCTCTCTAAAGACTTTGTGAAATGGAGTAGGTATTATGCGAGACGATTTTATAGAGAGACTAAAAGAGACGAACAAACATTACAGTTATATACAAAAACATTATAGGTTTTACTAAGAACATCGGTGATATACATAAACATAAAAATAAAAATGATATAAAATGTTTACTAATAAAATATTACTAATATTGTTTAAAACATTATACATATAATTAAGAACATCAATCCGTCTCTCAGGTCTCTCACTAATACACGTCTCTCTCAGACTTTGTGTTTAATTTAATCGTTCATGAACAAATCGTGAGTAAGCTGGAGGCGCGGGTTTGAGTTCAAGCTCATAATTTTGAAGCTCGTGCTCGCTTTGTAATGCAGCCGCCAACTCAATAAGGTCCGAACTCAACCCGACTCATCCTGGATCATCACATATTGAGGTTGTAACTTGTATCCCTTCTTGGTATGATTTGGTGCCGGCATTTGCATAAGAGGATTAAATCTGATCCATTATGCAGTAGTAATACGTACATAGTGTAAACTGTATGAAATCCTTTCATTCCATTCTTGCATAAATATTGTTTCTAATCCAGGTTCCAATCTGTGTAGAACTTGTGGCCTGTCAATTGTCATACAGTCATATTGCACATTTGCAGTTCTACAAGAGTAGAACTTATCTGTTCTGATCAATGTTGGTGATTAGTTATCGCTTGAAACCAAGCAAAATAGGCTCACATGAATCCTAGTTTTTGCTTCTTGTTAACATAAAAAACAGATACTGGAACTATTTACATGATCATGCATGAAAGACTGACGTTCATAACTAGTAATTACGCAATCGATCGGATAAGATAGATATCCCCTAAACACAACATAGGTCAGTGAAAGGATCTCGGAGACCCGATCGTCCGAATCGGCTAATTCTACCTCGAGCTACAAACCATACACTTGACCAATCCATTTTCATTACAACCCAAACACTTCACTGCTACCTCATTCTCTTGCTCCTCCAGCAGCAGCACCTTCCGACTTCCATTACATCGCGAACACACCACGAACCTCACCCCAGCACAGCCCCTGCAAGGACAACTCGATGGACTTACCGGAATCCCTTGTAAAAGCTCTCGCAGCATTCCCCTTTCGTGCAATGCCACTACTTCATCAGCTCCTCCAAGGTACCTACCTTTAACGAAAATCCTCGGAGGAACCACCCTTCCACCTAGCATTCCCCAAAGCTCCTCTCTGTACTCCAAATGCATCGAAACATCTCTTTCGTAGTAAACCACTCGAAAACTTTCCAAAAGAAACCGGATTTTGTTGCAATCCTCGAACGTCTTCCTGATTCCACGCAGGCTTGTAGTGTAGAAAATAATCGCATCCTTTCCACCAGGTGGAAACTTCTCTGTTTTACAGCTTAAGCCATCTTCCATCGATCTTAGCTTGTAGCCTGATAGTGAAATGGAGTCAGGTACTGTCAATACTTGTACCTGATCATGGATGACTGTACCTCCAAAATTATCAGGCTTGAATTTGGTGGAACGGACAAGCTTATTTTCTTCCCCATTGGCATTTGGCATTGGAGGCGATTTTACGCCTCTGTGATCATCATCTTCATCCGTTTCTTCTACGAATGCTGTCAGGTGGTTGTTGTTGTTGTGCTCTTTGGCAGGAATAGTAGTACAGGAGGTGTGAAATACTAGACCTGGATTCCAAATGGGACTGGAAATGGATATCAGCTTTCCAAAAATTGCTCCCTTCATGTTGTTCTTGATCTTTAGTTTTAGAGTTTCAGTTTACATAATAATAACATGGATAAGACTAGCTAGCTCATATCTGATTACTGAGATTGACCAGTGAAAAGTTAGTGCCAGAGGAACGAGGTTTATATAGATTGTTTACACTTTACACTATCTAACGCCCCAAAGTTTCAATTCAAGTCCAAAGAGCGTAAAGGGATCGAGAACGCTACTTATACCAACAAGGTGCACCTTTATTTTCGGGAATTCATCCAGAGTTAAGCGTGATTGCTCTGGAGCAATCTTAGGATGGGTGACTAACTGGGAAGTCTCCCGGTTCGATTTGTGAAGTGAGGACAAAGTCTTGTGAGAAAGGACATGTGTTAGTATAGATAATGGCAAAGATATCACCCGAGAAGCTTCCCATGAAGAATCGGTACCAGCGGTTCCGACCAGTGGTCCGGGTCGTTACATCAAGTGTCTCTCTAGTAAAGAACTAAAGTTCATAAAATCGGATTAAAAACACCTAAATTCTAACATAACTCAAGGTTTTAACTCTATACCAAACACTTCATAAAAGAGTCCATATATATCTACTCCAAAAAGTTTTACACAAATTAAATATTCTTATTTAATAGTTGATGTTTAATACTCCCTCATTCTGCCTACTGTTGTATTTCACTTTTCTTTTCGATTTTTTTCAAGGAATATGGATAAATAGCGAAAAATTTATTTAGTGGGTAAAGTAGGAGAAATAAATTATAAATAGTAGACAAAAGTATGAGTGATAGATAAGAAATTAAAAATGATATGGTTAGTGTGGTTTACCTTTTTACTATTTTGAATATGAAAATGTATTAAACGGAAAGGAAAGTGAGACGACATTAGGCGGACCGATGGAGTATAAAATAGCCCATGTTTCATTCCTAGATGTTTGATATATCAGCTTTCGACAAAATAGCCGACGCATGATAATCAATAGCCGATATTGTTTTGAAAATCATTGGTGTTACATATAAACAACTTATTATTCAATATATTGATATTCTACAAAAGAATGAGTAATGTTTAACTTAAAATAGGATATGTTATTTTCGACATAATTGATGTTATTATACACAATATACAATTATTCGGTATATATGTTGAATTTTTACAAAAAAAACAAGACTTATGTTTGATATAAAACAGTCGATCTATCATCCAAAACTAGTATATAAAAATGAATAAGTATGTACTTAAGTTAATGTGACAAAAACACCCCCAAGTATAAATCGAATGACGTCTAAATGAGTCAATTCATGGTGCTTTTGAGTTTGAACAATATCGTACTAGGCGCAGTGCCCAATTAAGTTTCTAAAGTTTTATAAAAAATAAGGTTAACACTTATATTCTTTGATGTTTCAATTACAGTGCCCATTAGGCACTTAAAGTTTCAATGACAGTGCTATTTGCAACATAAAAAAACCATAATTTAAGGATAATTCACGCACATCTAAACCTTAATCTATACAAATGAAGTTTACCGGAACTTTTTGTCCTTCCAATATGACGGATTGCCATATTAATAGGCCAACTAAATTTCATTTATGGATCAATATGCATATCCCCTGATCATCTCTAAAGTGCAATTTTGGTTCGGGAATAATATGAGAGGCAGCAGAAAGTAAGACCATTGTAAATTACTTGTTTATGGCTCAGATAATTACTAAATTTTTCCAAACTTTTTTTGACCATCGACTAAAAAACTCAAGATGAACGCTATTTTCTTTAATCATTAAATGAAAAAGAAATAACGTAGTTTTTTTTAAAGAAGGATCTTCTTATCTTTTTCATTCCGAAAATATCCCTAACCTATATTAACCTAAATTAGAATAAAGAAAATATCCCTAACCTATACTAACATATATCTAATATTTAATGTACTTGAGAGTCATCCAGATTATATACCCTTTGAAGAACTCTCTGACACTGCTAGTGCTACCAACCATGGAAATTCAAGAGAAACATCTATTGAGATGAATATAATCCGTGACAGCATTGCAGCTTTGATATGGGGAAGTGATGATCTAGCTTAGTTACGTTTTCTTTTTGTAAAACGGAAGGTCATTAGAATTCTCATCTTATATTTTATATTGTTGGATCCTTTGTTATAAATTTTGTGTACTTTTTTGCAACTAGCATAAGAATTAATGTATCCACACCTCTTTAAAATGCATACATGTAGTACACATCAATACTGATTTTTTTCATTACTAAGTTAAAATGCTCAACGATTATTTCTTTCAACTTCTGATAATTTTGATGATGTTATTAAAGTGGCGATGTAAAGTACATTAAATATATATTATAATTATTGGACAAAATATGATATATTATTATTTAAAAAACTATAGACTAATAATACGATAAGAAAGGTTAAAGACAAGAAAAATAAGAGTAATGTCTTTTATCCATTTTACAAAATCTGACCAATTTTTTAATTTAATTTGTTAAACAACTACATTCAAAACCAAATGAATTCTACTAAAATTCTAAATTTAGCTTTCCAGTTAGTTTTGTTAAACAGAGTCTATACTTAATCCGGTCTACAAGGAGAGTTTGCTCAAATCTCCATATGATTAGTGGTCAGAAGATCTCGATCATCGTAGTATTTTCTGGTGTTTTAAGTGTTGCACCGTGAATATATCATGTGCAATATATTCTGCACGGTACAAATATATGCATGCATCAAATCATTTGACACATAAGTGGAGTCTGAGGCATCAACCATTTTTAAATTTGGAGTTGTTGAAACGTAGTGTCTAAGAATCCAAGCTTTTCCATGTCTCATAGACTCACATCCACAAGTTGTGGTTCAATGCATACCCCCTCTGTGTTCCATCACTCTACCAGCCAATGAGAAAATGCAGACCGGGCTTCATAGGGGCATTTCCGTAACTTCCCACATGCTAGCATTCCATGATTGGTTAAGATGTGCACTTAATTATAAGCAGTCTAAGATAGTGGAGTGGCACTTGAAATGAGCTCGATGGAGACAAGGTGTGGCAAGGGTTCATAATTCAGTCACTAGGGGGATGGAAAAGTAAGTTGTGCTTTTGCAAAAGTTTTGTGATGAAACCTTTTTATCCACAAGCCATGAGCTATGTTCCTCTATTCTCAACTTGTCATGGCTTTTGGAAGGACTTTTTCAACTCAATGTACAAATGTCACCAATCACATTTGCTTGTAGTTATCATTGTTTCCGATGGTCACTCAAATTAGTGTTTGTTTTACGCGATCTGATAAAGCCACATTATTATATATCTTATCTGAATAAAATAAGAAGGTTGGACTATATTAATCTATTTGTTAATTGTTAATAATATGACTGATTTGAGAATTGCATGTGAGTGAATATAATTACGTGTTAGATGCAATTAATTAGCACACTGGTTTTGTCAATCAAGAATTTCTTTCTATTTGAGGGAATAATTAGTCAAAGGGAAAAAAGGGCAGAATTTGATGATTCATCCTACCTACTAGAAATCATTTCAACATGAAAGTCAAAGAAATTCATTGCTAATTAAGAACCAATCCCATATTTTGGGTTTATTTAATGCTACGGATCCCCACTAATTCACCTTCTCCAAAATTTAATAAATGTCAATTTATTTAATTTTTTTATTTTCTTATTTTTCAACATTTTAATCTTAACCATAGTCAGTGTCTGGTCATGTTTTTAAATTAATTTATCTGAAAATTTTGGAAGAAACATCATACTCCGTCATAACAGTTCCAAATTGAATCTTCAAAATCGAAATCCGTCAACCTAGAATTTTATTTTGAGGATGAAAGCCCCAATTGCTCCAAAAAGTTGAACCCTTTTCTGTTAAATATGAAGAAGATTTTTGAATGCCATCAACATCAAGCGGACATCAGAAGTCAATTTATCTTACTCATTCAATTTCAATCTGGTGCATACATGTTTAACTTTTTAATTGAAAATGTAAGATCTGATTCAAGTTAGATACGATTTTCTCCCTTTTATTTATCATTTTTTTGTAATTATGTAAATTATTTTATTATATGAAAATACGTGTTAAACTTAAATTTTGTGATGGGATCTGATATTTCTTTCAAAATTTTCAGATAAATTAATTTAAAAACATGGCTAGACTCAAACAATGGTTAAAATTAAAATGTTGGAAAAATAAGAAAATTAAAAGAGGATTTAATGAGTTGTCAGTGACACTTGCTAAATTTTGGAGAAGTTGGACTAGTGGAATAAATAGATCGAGAGCTAATACTACGGGATCTTTCTTTATAGATTGAATCTGCCCTATTTGTTTATGTTTGCTTATGTTGTGTATACTTCTTTTATGTACCTAATAAAAAATATGTACCTAATAAAAAACTAAGTGCTCCAGTAATTGTCTTGGATCCTAACAAGGTTCCTTACATTATCTAGGCAAGGCACGTCTAACTAAACTAAAATCAAGCCCTTTCCTATTTTACCCGTAGTCCTGCTATGCTTTTAATCTTTCTTTTATATAGATATTCCTCAATGAAGCCTTAATATGTGTATAGCATTAACTTTTATCTTACCTTAAACATTTCCTAACTATTTTTGTATTATAGAGTACTTGCGTGGTGGTATACAACGTTCCTGGTGGGTATTGGATCATGTAGGGTATAATTATAGGAGTTCTCCAGTAGAGATGCACACTACGAAAATATTAAAATATTAAAGGGAAAGATAACACCAAGGACACCTTAAGATATTAAATTAATTAGTAAAGGGATTACTTCATAATGAACGAGCAAAGATATAATGATATACAAGAGATAGAGTCAATGCCCCCAACAATTTTGTTTGCTATTTGTATTAATAACTTTCTTTTCGATAATCCATAAATACTTCAAAATCAAGCGTGACCCATAGAGAAGCTTCCTAGCACTACAAAAAAATCCGGATTTTATCCGTCCCTAAACCCCGGTTAGGGACGGATAGAGACGCCCGTCCTTAAAACGGGCGTCTCTAATCAAATAGGGACGGATAATATCTGTCTCTAAATTTAGAGACGGATATAATACGTCCCTAATTCGAGGTTTTAGCGACGGATAAATAACTGCATTTTTTTTTCCTATTTTTCACATTTCACCTGTTTTACACTCAATATAGTCGTAGATAATATATCCGAAAGTGATAAAACTACATTAATTAAAATAGAGATTCGATAAAATATCCGAACAGAAGACTAAAATCCGAACAGAAGACTAAATAGTACATGAGCATCTAAGAACCGGGAGGAGGCGGTGGTTGTTGGTTCGCACCGAACATCTGCTGTGCCATCTCATCCATCCGACGAGTGATACGATCTTGATTCTCTAGCAGTTGATCGATCGTTTGCTTGAGAGGATTCATCCGCTCATTGACCTGCTCTTGTGTGTATATATCACCCCGTGATGAGGATGCCTGAGACACCGAGAAGCTACCACCCGTCAATGCTGGGCCCAAACTGCCGATCCCATACACTCGACCCTTAGCGTCCATCGGGTTGACTTGGAAGAATATCTAGTCTTGCTCTCGAACTGTGAGCTCATGACCGTCGATCATCCTCTCCTCCATGATCCGCTCCACCCCAGTCTGCAATAGTGTAGTGCATACAAAATGAGAGACAGTTTTAGGAAGATACGCTCGATATATAATATACACAAATGCAAATGTGAACCTTAACAAAGAAACGTACCCCAATTAGCTCGGCCCTAGGATCAGTCCAGATGCCATTCTTCATTTTTGCCTTCTTGAAGTGGTGAAGAGTTGTAGTGGGCTCCCCGGCATGGAGCTGAAGAACATGCAAACAAGTAGTAAGGCCATCTCCAGCAGTTGCAACTCTATGCAACCCATTCTCTCCGCCACGTCAGCATTCCACTCACTGCAACTCACTTTGCAACTCTTCACAATTCTCTACTCCAACAGTGAGGCCCAAAATCTATTTTCTTTTAACATTTCTTTCAAATTTAATTATTCATTTCATTTCCTTTTCTCATTTCCTTTTAAACTTTATTCTTGAATTGATTTTAAATATTATTAATTAATTATAACAAAATCTCACTAATTTTTTTTAAATATATTACTTGAAAATAAAAATTACATTACTTTAAAAAAATTATAATACTTGAGATTGAAAATTAGAACACTTCGAATTGAAAATTACAACACTTGAAATTGAAAATTAAAAATAATTGAAATTGAGAATTACAACAATGAAAGTACTACATTCAAATCCTAGTTATCATATCCAAGAGCCTCACACGCTTCCTTGTAAGGCTCTGTTCTTTTCAACTGAAATTCTTGGTAATCGAATCGAATGGGCCGAATCGAATCGAATGGAATCGAATCGAATCAAACTAACTGATCCGAATCGAAGAAATTGTGTAATAATAATAACAATTATATGATGGTATATATAATCACAATTAAAAAAATATATTATTTTTGTCATCTTTCTCACATTCTTCCTACTCTTTTTTCTGTCATTTTACATTTTTATTTATTATTGTATAACAAACTTTAAAACCAACCGCGTGGAAGGTACTTTATACGATGCCTCAAATGGAAGACACATATCAAATATACGTGATTGTTGCTACCTTCACTCTGCATAATTTTATGCGCATGTGTAAACTTGAAATACCAGTTTTGCAACATGATATCAATGTCCAAGGTGGAGTGGATAATGATTTATTGAACCCGACAAGGAAAGAAACGATGAACAGGGTGCGCAAGGAGATGACATTGAGAATTTGGCGCTCTATTTCCAGGCAATATAGAGCCCGATGAAGATAATATAGAGCCCGAGGAAGATAATATAGATGAATAAATGCCATTTTTCAATATTTGTGATATATAATATTATTTTTATAAAGTTTGGTCCGATTTTTGGTTTGGTTTAACTTGTTTTGGAGTTTTTGAACATGTAGATTTTTTGTTAGTTCAAATTGTAACTATACTCTTTATTTCATTGATCTACTAAAAGTCGTATTAAAAAGAAAGAAAGAAAAAAAGTTGAAAATAACTCAATTGGATAAATTTTCTTATTTTCCTCGTACAAAAGATCGGGTGTGTAAATAAATGATAAAATAATATTAATAATAATAATAATATTATTATTATTATTATTATTATTATTATTATTATTATTAACAACAACAACAACAATAATAATAATAATATGAATTTAATGAACTGATCGAATCGAATCAATGGAATCGAAGGCGAATCGAATGAGTTTTCAGTTGAAAAGAACAGAGCCTAAATCTTCTTCTCGCCGTCTTTCAATTCTAACCTCGAATCTATTTTGGCGGAAAGCATCAAATACATATCCTTCATCTTTTGCACGCTATGCTTTTGGAACATCTCGAACAATCCGCCGTCATTGGGTTTTGAAGATTGGGCTTCCTTAGCCTTCCTTTTTGCCTTGTCTCTTCCCATAGGGCGCCGAAGTGTTACTTCCGATGTGTCGCTAGGACTTTCCTCGGTGTTTGCACCGGAAGATGTGTACTCCCCCACTTTATTCACTTTCGTACGTTTCGGCATTGAAGAGTTTTTTGAACATTCCGCATACGCTCTCCACTTAGGTGCATCCTTTAAGATGTGGTAACAATGTTCGTACTTCCACACCGGCTCTTTGGCCTTCGGATCTTCTTTGTTCCACGATCTTTGGACCCAAATTTCCCAACTATCCAACTATTTGGCTGATGGCATTTATCCCAACTATCCAACTTTTGTGAAGTCGGTACGGGAACCGGTGGAGGAAAAAGAACATGTATTTTGTAAGATCCAAGAGGGTTACAGAAAGGATGTCAAACGCGCATTTGGCATTATTCAGGAGCGTTTTTCGATCCTTAAAGGCCCGGCACGCTTGTGGGATCCGATAATGCTTTCGAAAATTATTAGATGTTGCATTGTTATTCATAATATGATTGTGGAGGTTGAAGGCCACAAGTATGTTCGACAGTATGCAAAGGGCGACTACGACCAATTGGAGGAAAATTACGCTGTACCTGATCACAATATTCCCATACACATTTAGGGAACATATCCTCAACAGAATGCGACACACTGATCATGCTAAAGCGAATGTATTGCAGAAAGACCTGATCGAGCACGTATGGGAAAATCGTAAGGATGGGTCATTAATCTAGTTTACATTTTGCAAGTGCGTTTTTATGTTTTTAGTGTCTGTATTTTCTTTTCTACAAGTGTGATTTTAAATTCAAATAATATGTCTTTTAAATTTTAGAAGTAATGTATAATTACATTTTATATTGCTACAAATATTATTAGTAATAATGAAATTTGAAAACAATATATTACTTGTAATTTTAGTTTCAATAATTAAAAAAACAAAGCAATAAAATAAAAGAAATAATTTATTTAAAATTTTAGAAAAACAGAATAGAAGTTAAAAGAAGAGAAAAGGGAAGAAATTCAGAAAAACAACAAACAATTAAAACAAAAGAGAAAAGAAAAAAAAACCAAAAATCGAAAAAAATATTTGGGCATTGCTCGGATCTTTGAGTCTGAGCCATTAACTTAGTGGAGCTGCTCTAAGTTGTTAGAAATGAAAGCAAAAAACATATGTACAAATCATATTCCTAGTCATAAATAACATATATACTAACCGATATCTGGTTGTCTATAACAACAGCCCGCGACCCATAATGATGCCTGGAGCTGCCCGTACCATCTTGCACCTCAGTCAACCGGTTCGATCTGTTCTTCGCCGCCGTGTCCCTGACAAAGGGATCCTCCGATTTCCTTAAAGTGCCCACTCATCATCCCCCATGAACTGCGGCTTTACCCCAGTGGTTTTCATGTTGTTAACCATCCTCTTATAGCACTCTGATCCAACAGTCTCGAAAACAGGCCACAGTTGGGGAATCAGGGCATTGGGAATGAAGTAGTACTTCTACAATATTTCCATAAGAAGTATAAATTACACAAGGTTAATGAAAGTAGGAATTTAAAGATAAACCCAAGTACAATGGCTAACATACCACGAAATCAGCACAACAAGTTCAGTAATGGTGACTAACATATCACCCAAGTACAGTGGCTAACATACCAGGGATAAAGCATTGTAACATTTAAGCTTACCCGCATCTCATCAAAGTAATGGTGCTTCATCCGGTCCAGGAGTGTAGACCACTTCTCGCCTCCTTCACCCGGCTTCTTCCTCCTGAGCCTTATAATCTTACCAAGATTTTCGCTAGAACCTTGTGGCCAAAACCTGTTATAAATGAGACAGGCATGAAACAAACATTCTTAGTAAATTCATGTGACATTTGCTAATTATCTGAAGTTATGTTCTACAAATGCATAATACTTACTTCTTCCGTTAAGAACAACACCGCTTCAATTCCAAGTAGCATCGGTGTCGAGCGGTGTAGGACACCCATCGAGGATAAGTCACCAAACATGGGTGGCGTCCCCATGCTCGAGCGGAAGGAGTCTCGGGAACTCAGTGGTCAGCTCCGCCAATGTCATAGTTGCAGAAGAAGGCTACCACTGCCGTGCAGAACCACCACCAGTATCACTAGACACCGGAGGACGGTATGTGGACCTCTTCTACCGCGGCATCTGCAAAAGCATACAACAAGTGTTAGTAAGAAAGATGAGATGAATTGGCAGGTAAAACATATACAATAGACACATAATAAAGCATATATAACAACATTTGTTAGTAAGAAAGATGAGATGAATTAGTATGCATGTAAAACATATACATTTAACACGTCAAGAAGACTAAAAAGTTGAGTTAATCAAGAACCACCAGTATACACATACCCTCGTCCTCCTCGCCCGTGATTAAGTCTACATATTGGTCTTCGTGCAGCTTAATGTAATCATCAGGAGCATGTACAACATTTCTCGCTGTTTCATAATCCATGAACGGTATTGATTCCTCACCATGATAACACCATACCTCATTCTCAGCTACGAACCCCTTACGTTTCAAGTGCTCGACTACCGTTCTAGGAGGCAAAAATTACTTATTCCTACATTTGTTCGCATTGTAAGGGCACTTCATCATCCCCGACTCAAACAACTAGTCTGTGTAAGTACAAAAGCAATGAAGGCTTCAACCCCTTCCACAAAACTAGATTCAATTCTGCCATTAACATGCGACGGTACATCCATGAACGATCGGGATTCATAATTCAACAATTAACCTGCGTCTCAATTTATTAGATTTAATAATGTATAGCATTACGTATTTAGTTTCATTACAATTACAATTACATTCTTAATTAGGATACGTTAACAATTGGTAATGAATTACATGCATTTTACGATTACAATTCAATTTTCTAGTAGTTAAACTTCCATATATCTATTAACATTACAAATTGTAGATGAAAGTATTAGTAATTATTTTTATGTTAATACTCCAAAATTATATTAAAATCACCAAAATCACCAAGTCTCCAAACACACAATTAAATCTTCATAATCCTGGATGTATACGAAAATAGCTAAGTAAATACCCTACATACTTACAATCTTACTAACATCATACTAGCAATCCAATTTCACAATAAATATATCAATTGCACATCTCAAAGCTAACCCAATATGTAATTAATCTAAATTATCTACTACATACTTCCTATAAACATACAATTGATCAAACTAGTCGAAATTAACAAAATTCCCAAATTTTAAAAAGTAAGGGTTTTAGCCAAAATAACTTCAATTCCGGAGAAAATAGCGGATGAAAGTTGAAATTGATGCACAACCCGAGTTCCTTGTCCCACGAGCTTTGAAACGAGTCCAAGATTGGCCGGAATCGTCGAGATTTGGCCGGAAATGGCAAGTGGCGAATTTGAGAAGAGAGGAGGAAGAAAGAAAAACAGTGAGCAAATGGGGGAGATCGATCCCCACTGCTCGCTGTATAGGGCTGCTAGGGACGGATAGCTATCCGTACCTATTTAGGACCCCCCCCCCCCCCAAAGTTTTTTCTTTTTTTTTCTCGGTTAACTGTTTTAGGGATGGATAAAATATCCGTCCCTAAAACAGGGACGGATACCATAATCCGTCCCTATTTAGGGACGAACTAGGGACGGATAGGCCTAATCTGTCCCTAGTCCGTCCCTAAATCCGCCGATTCGTCCGTAAGTTAGGGACTGATTAAATCCGGTTATTCTTGTAGTGTGCCAACGTACATATGTCGATCTGTGGGATCCTGCATATATATCATCCGTATAACAGTCCTCCGATAACTACGTCGGACCACTGGGTTGGGTCTCAATCGAATAGAAGTTGGAAGTTGGACCTTACGTACATATATTCTGATATAATAATGGAATCTATAGAATTATCCTAACCAAACATACCCAGGTAGTTATTACTATATACTGAAAAGAAGAAATAGAACGAAGTAAAACGCTAATGAAAAACTCATTCTTTTAGTTGTCACGTACTCCCTCCATTTTCTTCGATACGCAAACTCATTCGATTCGATTCGAGATCCATTCGATTCATTTCCGATTCGATTCAATTACATTACATTGACGAAGAGAACATAGCCTTACTCTTAAAATATTATGATAAAAATTTAACAAAATTATATAAAAATGTATTAATGAAAAAACTAACCAATTTAATTTTACGCAACATAATATCAGAGCCTCCGGTGTTAATAATACTAGTTAGATAAGAATGAAATTCATTTAAAATTAAAAAAATTGTCGAGTTTGACTATGCATCAGCACGATTTAAATTGGGCCTGGGGATCATGAAATCCGGTGCTTTTGGAATTTGTGTATTTCATGTGGGCCTAAACCCAGACTCACTGAGCAAGTTACTGGACTACTCTAGTGGACTGGTCTCCTTTACTTCGTGACTGGACTAACTAATGAAAGTGATTTTCGTCCAAGCAGTGTACATTAGAATTGCCATTTTGGTACTTTAGAATTTACGATTATTCGGTGTAGGTGTATATAACTAGACCACCAATCTCAACTATTATGATACCTTTTGGGTGATTACAAAATTAAATACATGCGGACTCCGGTCCAAAGCAGACAATATCATACTAACGTGAAGTGTGTGGCTCAAGTCATGTGTAACCGCACTGGCCTAAAGAGTTAAAGTTCGATCGATTAGTGGTCGGGTAGATACACGAATAAGGAATAAAGTAAAAAAGAAAAGAAAAAATCAACTTTTTGTTGTCATATAAATATATAGTAACGTGAAGTGTGTGGCTCAAGTCATGTGTAACCGCACTGGCCTAAAGAGTTGAGGTTCGATCGATTAGTGGTCGGGTAGATACACGAATAAGGAATAAAGTAAAAAAGAAAAGAAAAAATCAACTTTTTGTTGTCATATAAATATAAAACGATATGAAAGTGTTGCGAATCATATTTGAAGTACTTATTCCCACTAAGCGTGTGGGAATATTTATTATCAGTGGATTATACGCATCACAAAAAGAGTATGGAATCAATTAATGATCCCTAATTGATTATTCATCGTTCTTAGGCGAAATAAAAAAGGTCTTCGGTTGAAGAAATCATCAAATCAGCAAGCAGATTGATTCACAATGGAGTCCCAAAAAACCAAGATTCTAATGTTTCCATGGTTAGCTCATGGTCACATATTTCCATTTCTTGAGTTGGCCAAAAGAATGTTGAAAAGACGAAATTTTTACGTATACTATTGCACCACATCCATCAATTTCACATCAATCAACAATTTCATTGAAAACAATTCCTTACAAAACTCGATCGAGTTAGTACAGCTCAATCTTCAACCTTGTCCTGAACTTCCTCCACATTACCACACCACCAAGAATCTGCCATCCAATCTGATCTCTACCCTTATCAAAGCTTTCAAAACTTCTGAACCGAGTTTTCGCAACATTTTGGCTGCTGTGAAGCCTGATTTGGTGATATATGATTTGTTCCAGCCTTGGGCTGCTAGACTTGCTTCTTCTCAAGGTATCCCTGCTGTTCTTTTCTTTATACTAAGTGCAGCCAGAGCTTCATTTTCGTATCATTACTATGTTTGTTCCAATGTTACGTTCCCGTTCGACGAGTTGCATTTTCGGGACCGTGAGAAAGAATGTCAGGACAGTTTTGTCCAGTTCTTGTATGAGAATGTTTTTGATGGGGATAAGAATCTTCATTATGTCAACTTTTATCTATCTTGTGGAATTGTGTTGATGAAGACTAGTAGGTGCTTTGAAGGGAAGTATGTAGATTATGTGCATGAAAAATGCAAGAGAAAATTGGTTTCTGTTGGTCCACTTGTTTCGGATTCATCTCAAGAGGGTCTGGAGATTATTGAATGGTTAGACAAGAAAGATGAGCATTCCACTCTGTACATTTCGTTTGGAAGCGAATCGTTCCTGTCCAAGGAAGAGATTCAAGAAATTGCGAAAGCGCTTGAGCTTTGCAAAGATGTTAATTTTATATGGGTTATCAGGTTCACTGTTGAGGAGAAGTGTGTTAAGATAGAAGAAATGCTTCCGGCTGGATTTCTTGATAGAGTGAAAGACAGGGGAATGGTAGTCGAGTGGGCTCCTCAGGCTCACATTTTAGCACACCCAAGTAGTGGTGGTTTCGTGAGTCATTGTGGATGGAGTTCGATAAATGAGAGTGTGTGTTATGGTGTACCGGTCATAGCCATGCCCCTGAATTCCATCTTCTTTGTGGATGTTAGGATGGCGGTGGGGGCTGGCGTTTGTGTGGAGATACCAAGAGACGAAGACTATGTGTACAGGGGAGAGGAGATTGCAAAGGCCATGAATATCGTCTTCTATGAGAAGAAAGGTCATGAACTTCGTAAAAGAGCCGGAGAACTGGGTGAGAGGATGAGAGCTGAAGAGGAGCAGGCGTTGGATGAAGCAACTGATCAGCTCTGGCAGCTTTGTTTGGACAAGAATGTATTAGCAAACAGGCCATAGATGTTTAAATGAACACTGGAACACCTGCTGGAAACTGATCTGAAGCTATGTATCTTAAATTGTCAAGTTTCAAGCAAGCTGTCATTTTGAATGGCCATTCATCGCTGCTTCCTATCATTGTTTTGATGTATTGAACATGTGATTCAAATATGAAGTGGCAAGTTGAACACTTGAGGGGTTCCTTTTTCATGGAAGATGGGCTTTTAGCTGATCTTCTCTCCTTTTGTATGTGTTTTTTAGTAACCAGTCCTCTAAGGTTTAAACAGTTGAACCCTGAACAAGTAAACTAGTAAAGGAACTTTTAGTATTTTACCAGAAACACTAGAGTCTACAGCACCACCTCATTCCAGATATAAAATAACAGTGACAGCGTATATTATATTAATCCGTTCAAATCATCCTCAGAGAACTGGAAGGAAAAACATTTAGTTACAGGATGCGCCATATCAAAGGCTTTTTCATTATGTACGAAACAGAGACTGCAGTTCTGAAACAAGGTGTCAATTGTGCAACATTTACATAGTGGCCAAGTTCGCTTCTTCAGCTATGAACCCGATACTGAAGTCGTAATTGAAGCATGCAAGTTGTTTCTTGTTTGCATCCATCATTGTCATTTTGAGGTGATAGTTACCCTGTTAAAATAATCCAAGACATCAGGTAAATCTCCAAACACACCAATATCTTGTATACTACAACATGCCACAAATGACAGAGCCTAGTTTCACGGTATACACGATACTGAATTTCTTCAGTTACCACCAGAGACAGAACTAATAGGCAACTTGAGCTAAATCAAAACACTGGGGCATAAAAGTGGAGTTGGAACAAAAAGAAAAAAGACTCACAGGTGGTGTAATCCCAGGTAATTCTTGGGTGTGAGACACAACAAAATCACCAGCAGGGATTGGGCACGATGTGTCCGAACACAGATTTTCAGTTTCACTGTAGACGCTAAAGAAGAAGTATTTCACCTCAATCTTCATTTGTCCACCAGAGATTGGTGCATCTGCACAGAAACAAAAGAATAATATCATCATCATCATCATCATCATCATCAAAGAAGCTTCCTTGATTTCAAAACTTCCAACAAGGTCAAAGGCTAATGTATGTAACTATTATTACCTGTATAAGCAGAAATTGCAAAAGTTGTGTTTCTGCCAGTGGAAATTGGATAAGGGCTTACATCCAATCCCTTGACTTTGACAGGATAATCGGCCTTATCGCCTGCAATGCAAATATTCAACCCAAATAAAGAAAACAAAATTAACATCCACCAATAGACAGGAATAGGAACCTCAGGATTATCTACACGGAAGGTGTGTTTATCTGGACCCCCCCCCCCCCCCCCACACCACACACACACACACACAGACACTCATGAATCCGAAAGCCTCCGATTTACACCCCCAGCTCTCATCAGTCATCTCACATCTTATGTATGGTCAAAATAAGACATCATCATGAAACAGAGCATGTACAACCCAGTAAAAATCAACGTCATCAAAGAAGCTGAACTAAATAAATCCCCGAAAGGAACAGGAAAGAAAAGTTGTAGCCAAGAGCCAAGAAAAGCTAAATTGCATCAGGAATAGAATATGTAAGTACCAAGGAACTCTTAACATCAAATCAAACACTATGCGTGCATGAGCTAAGATATTAACCTTCTAAATTGCATAATTAGCTTCCCAATCAGATGATACCAAAAGGCCAAAATCAGCTGAAAAAAAGCTGTAATGTACAATTTGTTTACAGTGATATCCATTTTAACGAGCAATCTAAACCTAAAATCAACCGATTACTAACATAAGAAAAAGGGAAAAATCACAATTGACGAATTGAATTGTAACAGAAACCCTAATTGCAAGACGGTAAACAACAGAAACGTACTGCAGAGCTTGACGTTCTCGGTAACAGCAGAGACGAAAGGTACGAGCAGACAGAGAGCAACAAGAAGTAGAGTATTGATCATCTTCACCATGGTTAATGCTGGAAGAAAGATGAGAATTTTTTCAGGAGAAGATGGCAAGTTTCTAGGTTTTGCGGTGAGAGGATAAATTTTTAAATTATGACGATCGTGTTGTTTAGGTGAGGCCACGAATAAGTAAAAATTAAATTAATGGATAATAATTAGATCAGATTGATTCTTTTCCCTAACTCGACGCCTCTTTGACTTCACATGGCTACATATATAATTATTCTTACCGAAAAATAAATCCATCATATTTTTAATATATATATATATATATCTAGACTCGCACGACAAAATACAATGAAAAGCAAGCCGATTAAATCGTATACCGGAGAACATTATACCTAAGAACATTTTACTCAAATAGTTGAGAACATTACCAACATAGTTTAGAATATTATACTCTAGAACATCACTCATATAAACAAGAACATTACTCAAATAGTTATGACCATTACACAAATAGTGAAAAATATTTTTCAAAATTGTAATATATGGAGTGTCATACATATGAATATGTGAAAACATTGCTTGGATATAAAATAGACAACATTAGCTAATACATGAACTTTTTTTTAATCACACTTAGAGTTTCCTCAGGTTTTTCATTTGCCTCGTCAACTATGTCGGCATTGACTTGTTGTACTTGTTGTCAGTATTGACGGAACCGATGAAGTTTTATCACCCGAGACATCGAACATATATCAAAGAACATTAGTGATATGGTTTATAACAATACTAATTTAAGTCATAACATTAAAGGAATAGTACTTAACACCTGGGATATTGCGAGCAGGTCACATTGATATCCATCTTCCAATATTCCCCTAGCTGCCATGTTTCATATACAGTCGAGTTTTTCCAACGCAGTACATGGTCCCAAATATGACGTTGATGAGAACATCACTGTTAAACCAACAAACATAGGCTATATAAGTGACAACATTGACGATATAAGCAATAACATTTGCAATAGCATACTATCATTGAAAACATTACAGACATCACCAGAAACATTACATGCATTATGTATTATTAACAACATTACTCATATTATTACACAAATACTACGTATAAGTTGTACATCCTCCATATCACTGATAACATTACATACATAAGCCATAACGTTATGCATATTAACTAGAACATTTGAACAATTCTCTATGCGATTTTTTTAGATCTATTTCTAAATTTCAACTATAATTGTGAAAAAAAAACCATTCATCAATTAATATTTGAATCAAAATATTGTTGAAACTTACATACAAACATATTTTGAGTAGATTGGGGGGATAAACAACCAAATCGTAGTAGAAACACCAATTTTCGAGCATATTTGCATGTACTCTGTTTAGTTGAACATCCTACATATAAGCGAGAATATTACAGGAAAAGTCTAAAACATCACACGTATTAGCTAGAACATTTGAAAAACAGTTACGCGATTTTCAGATCTGAATCGAAATTTCAACTATAATTATCAAAAAAAACCATTCATCAATTCATTTTTCATATAAATCGGATCGAATAAACATCAATCACATATGAACTAGGTCACATAAGCCAGATCGAATGTTTTCTAACCTTTGTAGTGATGTTTGAGAAGATTTCGAGTTTGATATCTTCATTGTTGAGCTTGATTTCATAGATTCCGGTGAGATTTAGCTGATCTCGGGCGGTTTCCGACGAATCTCCGATGAAAATGGCGGAGGATTTTGTTTGGAGAGGAGGAGAATGTTGATTTTTAGGTTTTTGGATTTATGAGATTATGATTGTGGAGAATGGATATTTAGTATATAGTGACCCGTTTTTGACCCGGTTGTTGGCTTTTGGTTGGGTTGGGGTAATTTAGTAGATAGCTTTTGGTTTTGGGTAGTTTTATAATTACTGAAAGTTAGTCTTTTAGGTATTTCTCTTAACTTGGTCTCTTAGGAGACTCCCTCTATAGGATAACTTAGAACGTATTTTTTCATGGTTAACAGTCCATGCGTTAATTGAGGAAGTGTAACATTTCTTACATACTTCTAGTGGATAGGTTCAATGCCTACCATAGGCAGCTCCTCCTAAATCAACAACCATTATTATGAGACAATCTGGATCTCTAGAAGAAGATTAATACAATTCTTTGACGTTTAGTGTAACATAGTAATTGTTTCTATGCAAGTGAAGCTATGTAAAAACTAAATCTACAATGTGCGATTATAGGGGAGGTACCCGTTTAAATATCACATCATAATTTATTTATGGTTCTGCAATACTCGTTCATTGACTTACTTCTAGCTATCATGTCATATATCTCTTAGCTTCACAGTGGCAATGTAAACTTTCGTGAAGTTTCATAAAAAAAATCTTATTAATGGATTTATTATACTACATAATTTGAAAAAAGTGTTACATTTCTTATTACTGTCATATAATCGTTTTGACCACAATTTACTCTTAAGCGATATTAATAAATAAATTATTAAAATTATATAATGAAAATTTAGTAATTAAATTTTATTATATAATTTTATTAAATTATTACTATTATCGTTATGAGTAATTAGTCAAACTCAAACGATTGGCCATTAATCAAAATGTAACACTTTCTCTGAAATGGAGAGAGTAATACATATGTATGCTCATCTTCAACGGTTACATTAGCGTGAATACGTCGTAAATTACATGGCGCGTGGGAGCTGAGCGATTTTGTCTCAATTGTCCAATTTCGTTTGTAAAAAGCATTTTTTTCAAACAATCGGACACTTTCACATGTCACATCGTGAAGTACACGAGCTTCCCTTCCAAATCATCTACTGTAAGAATTTTAGTCTACAATGAGGCTAGTCCATGTTTATGCATCTAAACCAAAGGGGCCCCAAATCTACTATAGTAGTAGATTGCACTTGAGAAAGAATTACTAAAATTCATTGAGAGGTGAAAGAGTAATTGAAGCTCAAAGTGTGTTGGTTGATGCATTAAATATGGAATGCCAAGAGTTGGAAATGGGAAGAATCCCACATGGCTAAAATTGAGAAAGAATGAACTAGTTATAAGTCCAAAACTTGCTATTGGGTTTGGGCCCCAAGGGGCACCCATGGTTTTGAAGGGGGAGGAGCTAGCTCCATCACTTGACCACACGCCTTGAGATCCGGGCCGGATTGCGGGTCCATGGTCATGATCTTGAGTAGATTATTATCTTTTGGGCGTAAACATATTGTGTTTGGTTAAGCCCAACAACCTGAAGGTGAAGCCAACGGATCGTCTGTTGGTTTGGCGAGATTCGTGACGGATCATCCATTCATTTGAAAGGATGTAACTGAACGGGAAAAATCCAACAGGTGTGCCTGTTCGAATTTTTCTTTCTGCAGGGACCTGTTCGTGAAAGGCTACATCTATTCAGACAGCAACTCTTCAATATTATAAATAGACCCCCAGAATTAGACTTTCAACATACCGAAATCAAAATCTTCTTTCTTCTCTAATTTCTCTCTAAAAGCCTGAACTTTCTATACAGCCTAGTTCGACAAGTTAGCAATTCAGTGCTAGAATTCTAACTTACTGCTGCTCTATCTTGGGAGACTGATCGCTAAGTAAACTGTAGGCACCAGGACGGGGCGATCAAAGTCTTAAGGGCCGAGGGCCAACCCTCAGCTCAGCAGACTTATACTCTCTGTTTTCGTATACCATCTTCTATACACCCATTCTCTACATCCAAAAACTTAAGACTTTGATCCTGTGTATGGAAGATGACTACCAACGAAGTTGTTGTGTCTGCTGCTCGTGTGAACTCTGCTCCTGCTCACCATGGGGAGAAGCCAGAGAAGTTTGTGGGGACGAACTTCAAGCAGTGGAAACAGAAGATGATGTTCTAATTGACCACCATTGGTCTGGCGAGTTACTTCACTGTTGAAACTCCTGCCCTACCCACTCTGCAGGAAATTGATGAAAACGCTATGGCCACGGAGGAGGTGCATGCCGCACAAGAAGAAGCAACTAGCCTATGACGCTTGGATCCATGCAGACTTTCTGTGTAGGAACTACATTCTGAATTGTCTCTTTGATGCTCTACATATACGCTTTTCGCCGTACCTGAAAGGAGTTGTGGGAAAAATTGGACAGGAAGTATTGCGCACAAGATGCTGGCGCGAAGAAGTTCATTGTGGGGAAGTTTCTGAACTTCAGAATGACTGACTCTAAGTCTGTGATGAGTCAGGTTCTGGAGTATCAAATGATTCTCCACGAATTGGAACAAGAGGGCATGAAGCCTAATGAGTCGTTCCTGGTTGCTTCACTGATTGAGAAACTGCCACCATCATGGAATGAGTTCATGAGTTATCTCAAGTTGAAGACCAAGGAAATAGGGCTTGAAGAGTTGGTCATCAAGCTTCAGATTCAGGAAGACAACCGCAGGGCTTTAGTCAAAGGCAAGCAGCCCATGGATGCTAAGGCTCACCTGGTGGATTCTAAGGGAAAGTCCAAGGGGAATTCCAACAAGAAGCGCAAGCGGCGTGATGGGGACGTGAAGTCTCAGGGGAATTCTGGGAATTCCGGGAATCCAGGAACGTCCAGGAAAATCAAGGGAAAGTGCTTCAATTGTGGGAAGCCTGGACATATGAAGGCAGACTGCAACCAACTCAAGAAGGAAAAGGCCAATGTTGTTGAGGCAAAAGATGATCCTATGGTGGAGGATTTGGTCAAATCCTTTGCTGCTGTGGTCTTGGAGGCTAACCTGGTTGAGAATCCAAGGCAATGGTGGATGGATACGGGTGCAACCCGACACATTTGTTCTGAAAAGGGTGCCTTCTCCACCTACTCTCCGGTGAAGGATAAAAAGTTGTTCATGGGGAACGACGCTACTTCGGAAGTGAAGGGAGTTGGTAAAGTGGTTCTGAAGATGACTTCTGAGAAGGAGCTCGTACTGAACGAAGTGATGCACGTTCCAGATATCCGCAAGAATTTGGTGTCCGGGGCTTTGCTAGTTAAGGCAGGTTTCAAGATGACTTTCGAGTCTGATCAATTTGTAATGTTGAAGAATGGTCAATTTGTAGGAAAGGGCTACATGTGTGATGGGCTCTTCAAAATGTCTGTAATGTCTGTTGTACGCTCCTTTGAGAGCAATGAAATAAAGCATTTTACCTACTTGTCTGAGTTCTCTAATTTATGGCACCATAGATTAGGGCATACAAACTACAATGCAATTCGACAGTTAATCAGATTGAAACACTTGCCATCCTTTGAAATCAATCCTCAAAGTAAATGCAAGGTTTGTGTCGAGGCAAAATTAACTAAGACACCATTTCATTCAGTAAACAGAACCACTACTCCTCTAGAATTAATCCACAGCGACTTGTGTGATTTAAAGTTTGTGCAAACTAGAGGAGGGAAAAAGTATTTTGTTACTTTTATTGACGATTGCACAAGATATTGTTATGTTTACTTGCTAAGAAGTAAGGATGAAACCTTAGAAGCATTTAAACATTACAAGACTGAAGTTGAGAACCAACTTAATAATCGAATTAAGATAATTCGAAGTGATAGAGGTGGAGAATATGGAGCACCATTTGAAGAATATTGCTCTCAGTTTGGCATCATTCATCAAACTACCGCTCCTTACTCGCCTCAATCTAATGGTGTTGCTGAACGTAAAAATCGCACTCTCAAGGAGATGATGAACGCACTATTACTAGATTCTGGGTTACCCCAGAACTTGTGAGGGGATGCTATTCTCACGGCCATTACTATTCTTAACAGAATACCCCGGAAAAATAGTGACGTTACTCCATATGAATTATGGAAGGGTCACCATCATCTGAATACTTGAAAGTGTGGGGTGTTTGGCTAAGGTAGAAGTACTAAGCCAAAGCAAGTCAAGTGGACCCAGAGTATATTGCATATTCATAGGATATGCGAATAACGATGGCGTATCGCTTCTTAGTGCATAAGTCGCAGATACCGGATATCCATGAGGGTACAGTTATTGAGTCAAGGAATGCAGAATTCTTTGAAACGATCTTTCCTAGAAAGGAGAAGAAAGAGTTAATCACTCGCAAGAGAGATTATGAAACGCTATAGGATCGAATGAAGAAATTCCTGAACCAATAGTTGACAAGGAAATTCCTGAAGGAATGGAACAAGTTCCAAATAAGGAAATTCCTGAACCAAGAGGTTCAAGAGGGGAACCTGAAGGTTCACATCAAGAGACTGTGGTGGTTCCTGATGTCGAACCTAGAAGAAGTAAAAGGGCAAGGACCGCGAAGGACTTTGGACCTGAGTTTCTTACCTACATGGTAGAAAACGAACCAAGGACAATCAAAGAGGCGATGTCCAATCCTGACGCTGCTCTTTGGAAGGAAGCCATTGAGAGCGAAATGGAATCCATAATGCAAAACCATACTTAGGAATTGGTTGATCTTCCTCCGGAAAATAAACATCTGGGTTGCAAGTGGATACTCAAACGCAAGTATAAAGCATATGGGACCATTGATAAATACAAGGCTCGTCTAGTAGTTAAAGGCTATAGACAGAAGGAGGGTCTTGATTGTTTCGACACATACTCACCTGTGTCAAGGTTAACCTCCATTAGAGTATTTATAGCCATTGTTGCGCTGCGTGGTCTTGAGATACATCAAATGGATGTTAAAACCGCTTTCCTAAAAGGAGAGTTGGAAGAAGAAATCTACATGGAACAACCTGAAGGGTATGCGGTTCCAGGACAAGAGAAGTAGGTCTGTCGTCTTGTCAAGTCATTGTACGGACTTAAGCAAGCTCCTAAACAATGGCACGAAAAGTTTGACAACTTGTTGGTGTCGAAGGGTTTTTCTATAAATGAATGTGATAAGTGTATCTATGTAAAAGGGAATGCTGAATCCTTTGTCATGATATGCTTATACGTAGATGACATGCTCATTACTGGAAGTAGTCTGGAATTGATCATGAAAACCAAGCAAATGTTGAAACAACTTTTTGACATGAAAGACTTGGGTGTGGCGGATTTAATCTTAGGAATAAAGATCTCTAAGACATTCGAGGGTTTGGTGCTTTCACAATCTCATTACATTAAAGACGTCCTAAAGAGATTTGGGGTCTTTGACTCTGCACCTGTGAAAACACCCATGAACAGGAGTCAATGTTTAGACAAACATCATGGTGATCCTGTGGAACAAGTGCAATATGCCCGGATAATTGGCAGTCTAATGTACCTGATGAACTGCACTCGTTCAGATATTGCATATGCAGTCAACAAGTTGGCTAGATTCACGCGTAATCCAGGAAGTGACCACTGGAAGGCACTAAATCATCTATTGAGTTACTTAAAGTACACAATAGATTATGGATTACACTATGGAAGATATCCAGCTGTATTGGAAGGATACAGTGATGCAAACTGGATATCTGATAGCACAAACACCAAATCTACAAGTGGGTATTTGTTTACCATTGGTGGTGGGGCTGTTTCATGGAGATCCTCTAAACAAACTTGCATCGCCCGATCCACGATGGAGTCGGAATTCATAGCTTTGGACAAAGCTGGAGAGGAATCAGAATGGCTTCGAGAATTTTTAGAGGACATCCCTTGTTGGGAGAAACCTATGCCTTCCGTGACAATACATTGTGATAGTATGTCAGCTCTAGGAAGGGCATAAAGTAATATGTACAATGGCAAGTCTAGACATATACGTCGTGGGCACAAGACCATTAGGCAATTGATCTCTACGGGGGTTATCACTATTGATTACGTGAAATCAAAGGATAACATTGCGGATCCGCTAACTAAAGTTATACCTAGAGATCAAGTTCTTTGCCTGTCTAGGGGAATGGGCTTCAGACCCACTCATTAAAGGACTTTGCGGTGGCAACCCAACCATACTGACTGGAGATCCCAAGAATTTGGTTCAATGGGACAACTAAGCTGTAAAGGACTAGTACGTGCCTAGTGCTGCTTTCGGCTACTGGACGTTGCGCCATCTAGGGTCGCGGTCTTGAGTAGATTATTATCTTTTTGGGCCAGAAACATATTGTGTTTGGTTAAGCCCAAAATAGATAGTCTGAAGCAAGCCAACGATCGTCTGTTGGTTTAGTGAGATCGTGACGGATATGTCCATTATTTGAAAGGATGTAAGCAGGAAAAATCCGGCGGTGTGCTGTTGAATTTTTCTTCTGCGAGGACTGTTCGTGAAAGGCTACATCTATTCAGACCGCAACTCTTCAATATTATATATAGACCCCCAGAATTGGACTTTCAACACACCGAAATCCAAATCTTCTTTCTTCTCTAATTTCTCTCTAAAAGCCTGAACTTTCTATACAGCCTAGTTCGACAAGTTAGCAATTCAGTGCTAGAAATCTAACTTACTGCTGCTCTATATATCTTGGGAGACTGATCGCTAAATGGCAAGTAGGCACGGTAGGCGATCAAAGTCTTAGGAGGAGCGACCACTCACCAGACTTATACTCTCTGTTTTCGTATACCATCTTCTATACACCTAGGGGTGAGCATCGGGCCAGAACCGGCCCGAACCGAGACCGAACCGAAAATTTTGGTTCGGTTCGGGCCAAAACCGAACTAAACTTTTCTTCCCCTTCTCTTTTCAGATCTCATTTCTTTTCTTCCCAGCCAAAACCGAAAAATAAAAAAATTAAGAAAAAAAGAGATGGAAGAGAATAAAAACTGTCCAGATCTCATTTCTTTTCTTCCCCTTCTCTTTTCATGCTCATCCCCTTTTTCTTTTCGTCCCCTTCTCTTTGGCAGAACAACATACTAATCCGGCCAAAAAGGGAAACAACCTTGGAAACAGCAAAATGACACTCTAACAGATCCCCTTTTTCTTCTCTTTCAATGATGGGGCGGAGGTGGAGGCGTGGTGGACGGAGGCAGGTGGGCGGAGGTGGAGAGGCGTGGTGGGCCAGGGAGGTGGAGGCGGAGGCGGCGGAGTGGTGGACGGAGGTGAGTTGGGGCGGAGGAAGGAGAGGGTTTGGATTGGGGGCTAGGGTTTTATTTGGGAAGAAGATGATATTATTAAAGAATACACACACACACACACACACACACACTAATCGGTTATGTTCGGTCCAGACCGCGGTTTTTCGGGTTTTGGCCCGGACCGGACCGAAAACCGAAATTTCATAATTTCTAGGACCGAGGACCAGACCGAATAGGTTTAGGGCTGGCCCGAAAACCGATTTTTTGGGCCGGTTCGGAACGTTTTTCGGTCCGGTCTCGTTTATGCTCAGCCCTATATACACCCATTCTCTACATCCAACATCTACAGGCTACAGCCTTTTCTCTCCCAATTTGTAGTCCAATCTTCTTCTTTCTCTGTCCACTATCAGTTTAGGATCCACGCATATCACTATGCTTCAATCACTCAACCATACCAAGAATGGGGTCGATATTGTATCTGGAACTCAGTTAAGTAATATTGTATCTGGTGCCGCCTCCTATGGCGGTGTGATTATAGATCCGGTGTTTCAGGATTCTATTGAGCTCATTTGGAATTCCGGTAGCTTCTATTCAAGTGGCGTTCCTCTTGTGCCGATCTCTGGACTTCCGATGCGATTGAGGTTTCGATTTATTACTTTGGGTGTCAAGGTCCACTTTTGGACGGTTGGATTGTGCTTTCGCAACTAAAACTTTATGTAATTTGGCATTGGATGATAAGCTCGTGAAGAAGAAAAATGGATTTGAACTTTTGAGACGTCTCAAGTTCAAATTCTCATATCTTAAATGGAAAATTTATCTTCTCTTTTATTCAATCTATCTCATATTTTATTCATTATATCTCATACTTTATTTAATTTTTTTTCTATTTTATTACCAAATTACCTACTTTATTCACTCTTCTCTTAAAACTTGTGAGTGGATCATTGAGAAGTTGAATCCAGGACGGATGGAGTATCTTCTAATTTCACGAAAAGAATAAGCTTCACAAACTACGCGTGTGGACGCAAATTCTAGTGATATATAAATATGAAAAGAAGTAAAATTGTAAAGGGGGAGGGAGCAAGCTACTTCAGGCCTGTACATTGAAAACTTTCTGAGAAACACCTACAAAACAATATTTTTCACTTAAAAATTATAATAAGGCTCTGTTTAGTGCTAGCTAATCAGCTCGATAAACTTATTTTAAAAATAAGTACTATGTTATATGACCGTCTAATGGCTACTAGCTGATTGATAAGCCAATCTAGGAATCTTATAAAAAATTAAGCTAGATAATTTGTTTCTACATACTGTCAGCTAATTAGTTTACTAAACAATTTTATAAAAATCAACCAGCTAGTAATTTTGTTAAACGGAGCCTAAGTTGCAAAGAAGCATGAAGACCTGGGGTATTCTGTTAATAAGAAAGTTATAGGAGGTTGAAGATGCAAATATCCGGAAAATAGATTGGGAAAATCAATCAAGCATAAACCCTAACTTCGATTTCATTTCTACTGACACTTTTGTGTTTATGAATTCAAAAATCTCACCACTTCGATTGAATCCGAGTTTGCTCTTCATTCTGACAAGGCACAGCAACCGCTAATTTTTTGTGATCATAACATAATTGGATCCTTCAAGGCTAACAATCTGAATCTCCCTGTATACTGGTAAGTTCTTCTCTAATGTCAACATGTTTCGATTGTAAAAACAATTCATGTGATGCATATATGTGGTTGTTTGTTGTTACGGTCTGTGCTGAATAATTGATTGAGATGATGACTGAATCGAATTCGATCTGTTCTGTTGATCTGTTATAGCATCTATTTACGTCAGCTTAAATCAGCTATTTATCACTAGAAAGTTGATTGAACAATCAAGTGGAACCAATTCAAAGAGAAATCAACCGAGAAGATACCTTTCGAAGAAGATTGTAGTTGGATTATTCAGAGTCAGATTTTATTGAATGATGATAATTGATAACTGCCTTTTCAATGAAAGAATCTAGCTTCTATACTAGTAACATTCTAGCTCAGAACTGCTAAATTCCTGTTATGAATGCAGAGTAAATTGAATGAAACTCTATGAAATGCAAGTTATTGGCTCCGTTGATAATGCATCAGATCCCCAACCCTGCACTTAAAAAGTTGCCAAAAACGTAATATTTCTCATGTGCTTTTTAGTTGATTGATGATTGATTTATATGCCAATACAGCCAAGTAGTTGTAATTTTTTACCTCATGTTCAGCGTATGCAATTCTTGGTTTCCTTAATAAGTTTCCCAATCTACTTGATGCAGATTCGCATATAATGCCAAAGACGAAAAATAACCTCATCCCTTGTCCTCCCGAGAAAATTAAAAGGAAGAAGAAAAGTCAAGCTGTTCCGGAGTTAGATCCACCTTCTGAAGATGATTGGGTGGTGGTTAAGAAGCAGAGAGTCACCATTCTAATCCCACCTTTACCCACAAAATTGCGGGGTGCATTGCCTAGTGTAGAAGACATTCAACCACCACAACAGCTCGGTAAAGCGAACTCTAAGTCGCTGGACACCACAATGAAGTCTCAATCCCAATGTTCACCAAGGGTAACTGCATTGAAGCAACCAGAATCAGCAGGGGAACCTGAGAAGTCTATGTCTTCGTTGCCTCCTGAACTGACTGTTCCACCTACTGAAACAGTTCATTGTTATAGCCCCAATGTAATATCCCAGGAGCGAACAAGTTTGCCTGTTGGGGTTGCTTCTGGTGACTCCCCACTGCATGATGTTGGAGATGGGATGGGGGTTGATGCTAATGGCAGTGCTGCAAAGGTAAGGAAGCAAACAATGATAGTTGTTGATACGAATGCATTTATGGATCAAAGGATGAGAGCAACATACCTGGACAAAAAACTCAAGAGAGCGGGTGGATTAGAAAATTGGCTGGTTTCTCTCGGTCTTAGCTGCTTTATGGAAATTTTCCAAAGGAATAGAGTTCAAAAATTTCATCTAGCACGACTTACTATGGAGAAGCTTAAAAATATGGGTATACATCCCGTTGGCCCTCGGAGAAAACTTATCCATGCCATTGACTGCCTCTGTGAACCCCATTGCTTTCAACACATGTGAACGTTACAAGCTTCTTATTCTTTCGCCTACTGGTTCTTTCTTCAACTGTTTACAGGGATCATGCTGAAGTGTATATTTCCTTTTCTTTGTATACCAAATTTTTTAGCCCTTGTGAAGCTCACAGTAGGTTTATTCCAAACATCATTTCCAGGTGTGTACGCCTGAATGCTATGAATGCGCAAATATGCTTCAATGAAGTTCGTAATATTCTGGTGGTTTTTTGCCTGTCATTCCATGTTACCATGTAGTTTACTTAGTTATATTCTGACTTTGAATTGCGTGTTGTTGGTCTGCGTTGTAAATTATGTGTGATTTAAGTTATCTTTGTGGTCTGCTTAGATGCACAAGGTATGTGATATTGTTGTCTATTCTATTAGCAACCCATGTAGTTGGACAGACTATTGTTGAGACTAGTCGGCATGTTATCAAGTTATATGGTTGGAGACTTGCAGAACTTCATTCAGCTCTCTAAGAATTCTAAAACTTAAAAGGTACCAGCTGTACCTGGACGTACATAGACTGAAAATCTTTGAGCATTACAAAGTTCTGGAAGATCTTACTGATGAAGTAATATCATAATTAAATGTTGATATTATTGTCTAGTATCGAGAAATCAGGCTTAGTGGGTTATTGCACGTTTCTTGTACTACCCATATCTAAGAGACTAAGACACATGGATTACAATCTCATACAGAGGAAATCACTAGGATCATTTGAAGGAGACATTTGGATGTGGATTACATGTATGATTATTTGTGTTTACACAAAGTTTGTGTGGTGAAATGTTTGAAAGTAGCGGATAAGCTTGCTAAATTAGCTAGTTTGGGTATAGTCGGGAAACGCCTTTGAGAAACTCTCTCAATTCAAGTTGTATCTTTTTTTAACTTTGATATAGTCGAAGGATTAAACATCTTTCTTTAGAAAGAAAACTTGTTTCAAAGTACGCAAGCGGTTGTCGACCAATCATAAATGTCGAGTGTGGTGGGTTATTTGATAATCCAGACCACGATAATTATGAAATTTTCAAAAACATTATCTTGTGAATAATCTTTCAATGCCAAACACGGAAATAGAGACCAATTATGATATTTCCCCTTTTGAGCCGATGTCTAATTTTTTTGAAAATTAACCTGATTCATGTAACGCTTACGAGTTACGACATTCTAAAATGGACATGCATCTCTCACACTTAATTTTAGACCACAAATTGAACTTTTTTCATAAAATATCCAACTTCGACACACAAAAAGCCCATGCCCGATATGTACTTATCGAATAAGTTGATAAAAATATTCGACTTCAACACACGAAATACTCGTGCCCGAGTTGTACTGTTCGGATAAATTGATGAGTACACAGTTATATCAAGAAATGATGGCAACCAAATGGATGTTATTGTACCATCATTGTCTCGCTTTAGTTCCATGAGAGAATCTTTCCAAGATTGTAAAGTTTCATTCATCATAGATTTGGATTTAATGTGCACACTATACACAGTCTTGGGACACGTTGATGAAATGTTATTCACACTCAACTTTGCATCATGTTCTGTCTTTATTTCTATTTTGTTTGTAAACACTAGATTTATATTTAGGCATGTAAAGACTTTCAAAGGTAGATATGCAGTATAATATATTGGTGCAAAAAGCCAGATTCGGCCTCTTTTTCATTACAACAAATATCATGTAAAGGTTCTTGGCGCTTTCTGGACAATGCTCTGACATTGCGATCCTGATTATGCTATCTTTCCCTTTTTATTTTTTTATTGTAAAGAAACACAAAAGGGACGTGCATTTTAAGCCATACACTTTGGCATGCATCTTTTACCATATATTCACCAACTTAGACCATCTCCAACAAGAGTGCAGTTGCAAGTTTGGGTTCGTCCCAAATTTTGGGCCGAGTTTTTGTTTTTTTGTTTTCTCTTTGTTTTTGCATTATGTTTTCTCTTTGTTTCTTGTTTGATTTTTGTTTCATGTTGTTTTTGTTTTCCTTTATTTTTCGAGTATTGTAATTTTATTTAAAGTAATGTAATTTTTTTCCAATATCATGTATTATTGATTATTTTCATACGTTATATAGTATAAGGAAGCGTGTGAGTTTCTCGGATATGATAACTAGGGTTTACATATAGTAGTTTAATTGTTGTAATTTTCAATTTCAATTATTGTAATTTTCAATTTCAAGTATTGTAATTTTCAATTTCAAGTATTGTAATTTTTTAAGTAATATAATTTTTATTTTCAACTAATGTATTTAAAAAAAGATAATGTGATTTTATTATAATTGATTAACGATATTTAAAATAAATTAAAGAATAAAGTTTAAAAGGAAAAGAGAAAAGAAAATGAAATGAAAAAATAATTTTGAAAGAAATGGAAAAGAAAATTACTTTGGGCCTCAACTGTTGGAGTATAGAATTGTAGAGAGTTGCAAAGAGGGTTGTAGTGAGTGGAATGCTGACGTGGCAGAGAGAGTAGGTTGCAGAGAGTTGCAACCGTCGGAGATGGTCTAACTGTTGATAGAAAAATATTTGTTATGAAGCAAGTGAATTCGAACCATTTCCAAAGATTCTCGTTATTAACTTGAAGAAGAATGGTTTCTTTATGTGAAATGATCGAATGATTACATATAACAAATAACGATTCAACACATTATACTCTAACTTCATTATTAATCGACAACCTTTTAACTTCTGAATATTTATAGTCAGTTATAACTCACAAGTAGTAATACACACACATAAAAATTGTATGATATACATAGTAAATGGAATTCGTGCACATAGGTTTATAATGCTTTAGTAAACCAAGTATTACATGATGCATATCTTATAGTTAGCTTTATGAGATTCCAACTTCCACCTAATAGAAATGTTATGACATGACATGTATCTACAATCAACTATGAAACCATGTTTAGGAAGTGCTTAATTTAATCATGATCTCATAGTGGAGAGGGAATTTCACTGTAAATGTTAATGTGATGATATTCCATTTAGTTTGCTCCCTTTGTGATATCTTGCACATACCAATAGTGTTTCAAAGTTAAAATTGCTACTCGTTCAATTATGATTTGACATTTATTTTCAGGATTCAATTACAAAGAATTCTAAAATTAAACTTAATTACTTTGAATGAAACAATCTTAAAATTAATGACACATTGGAAATACTCCCGATACGTGCAGAGGACATGTGTTTGTCTATGTAGCAACTAGCAAGCACACCGCTCAAATAACTACACCAAACTGGAAATTGTATGTCTATCTTGGTACGTACATGGAAACATGTGTATGAGTCATTCATACCACCCAAAGAATACGTATGTTTATATGCGGGGCATGCATACTCCCCTGGTGTGTGCATGATAACATGTGCTTGTGTGTGGAACAACCATAAGAAAAAGTTCATAATTACCACACCGATCCAGACCATTTAGTTGACATACCATCAGATAGCGTCCGAGATTTTATTCAAAGTTGGTAATTTTTTTATTCCAACCAATTTAAGTGATGTTGTAACCCTTAAAGTTTAAGATATATCAAAACGATTTGAGAACGCTACTTATATTAACAATGCGTATGTTTCTTTTAGGAAATTCGTCTATAAGAACTTCATAGTTAAACATGTGTGATCTGAAGCAACCTTAGAATGTGATCCAATAGAAAGTTTCGATACGAATTAAGAGGAAGTGAATGGACATGATATTTCACTGCCATACCAGTATGTGTGTGTATTGTAGTGGCAATGTCACAGTCTGCAAATGTAAGTATTCAATGTCATTATTATCTTGATACACTTGCCGTGAATGATAAAAATGAACATATAAAATGTTTATGTACAATATAAGATTGGGTCAATTACATACTAGAGTAATTCACTGACTATCAGTGTTATATACTTCATTTACTACTTTAATTTAGTGTTTATTTGTCTAACCCTTTCAAATTTGCCTCAACCAGATATAGTACATGTTCCAAGGTTACCATTACAATCATTTAATTAATTGTTTACATATTAGGGTGTCAAAATGTTGTGAAACACGATCTTGGAAAACAAACAATTATTCATTTTGGAGTCACATATACTTTTATAACGGTTTTTTCTCCCCTACCGTATGCTGCACTACCATATGCATTAAATGTTGTACGATACAAAATATTAAAGCACCAGAATGTAGTACAACATGCTGTAGGATATAAAAAATCTTTTATAACTTTTCTATTAAAATTGTGACCAATATAATTGTTGAAGTTTTAGTGGTAAAACGGATGGAATATTACTTTAAAATCAACTAAAACTTTAACATAGTTACATTTGTCCAATGGGACTCAACCGACGTGGGAATCGGATATTACAATACTTCCATCCATAAAGTTACTATGTGCTGGACTGATGGTCATATGACATGTCCCATCAATGATCACACCACCTTTCCCTCCTACTATCACTATATTAAAATATTCATAAGAATTACATGCACAACAAGATTATCATTGAAATAAAAAGAAGAATAAAAAGAAATTGCAAATACTCCCCCGTCATGTTCCGAATTTAACTTCATGTGCATCTAGAATTCTAGATATAAATTCTAAAATAAGTTTAAGATAAGTAGTAAAGAAAGTAGTAGAAATGAAGTGAATAAGCATGTGATATAGTAATGAATAAAATATGAGATATTTCAATTTACGTGATGATAAATAACTTAAAAATTGAGACGGACGAAGTATAATAGTATTATTAGAATATAATAAATCATCCGAGAACATCAATGTTCAGAATATTTATCATATCCGTTCTGATTTCAACTTCTTGCATTCCATTTTGGAACGTCACAATTTCAACTTCTCATCTTTTAAACGGAAATATATCTCCTACTTTAGTCACCATCTTACATATTATATTCACTATATTTACTACTTTATCACTGATGTGGGGTAAAACCGGATAAGTCAATAGTCCGAGTCAAAGTCAAAGAGAGTCCGTCGGAGTGTAGGTATGGTTCTTCCTAAATCATTAAGTCTCAATTCGAAGTCCTTTAGTTAAGTAAGTCCGGCTACAAATTAGAAGTCCGCCTAGGAATAAGAGATAGTCAGAGTGTAGAGTTCCCTGATAGCAATGGGTCCGTCAGTCAAGTAAGACCGTCCATGTGTGATGGTCCGTCGGTTGGACACTTGGAGGTGGCTGAACGGTAAACAAGAATAAAAGAGGTTAGACCCTTTTGGTCCGGCCTGCCTTGGACAGTCCGGACTAAGATTCAACTAGTTAGGAGGGGGATCAAGTTTGGGCCCGGACCTCAAAACTTAGAGAGTGGATTATTGCGAAGTAGTTACCTGTCATTATGACGAGTAAATGCCTCATATTTATAGTGTTGAGCTCTAGGGACAAGTTCTCTGACATCCTGGAGTTTGGTCGGCTTGGTGATAGGTTGGCACGTGGTCCCGGAGATAGGTGGCGCGTTGGACTCACGATGATATTCAGGACAAGACCAAGGGTAGTCCGTCCATGGACACCAACTGAACAAAAGTAAAGGACGGACTTATTTTATATGGTCTTGATCAGAAGTCTAGTCTCCAGAATGCAGATATACGTCCGTGGTGAGGAATGTGGGGGTCGGACCGGCCCATCATTTCAACCTGGAATCTTGATTATAAGAAGAGTTCTAGTGCCGGATCATGAAGCTTTTGCGGTACTCCAAGAACGCATATTCATGTAACGACAAATGCTTCATTCTGGAAGAGACGGCGACTATATCTATCAATCACCATCGCTCTTACTTTAGTAACTCTTCCTATTAAACTTGTATCCAAGCCGTCGCGTATTTAAAACCCGGACGGACTGCGTTGTTTTAATAAGTTGAACAACAACGACCAGGCAAGCGAGAACCTCCTATTTCCTCCCTCCTCCCACGCACCTCAGTCAGTCACTCTAAAAACCACCACCACCACCACCGGCCGGAAATCAACCAGTGAATTCAATCAATCAATCAATTTCTGAGCAACAAAAATGTCACTAGTATTACTCTACACCAAACCTTCATGCACCTTCCTCTTCCTCCTCGCCATCTCCCTCGCCACCCTCCTAACCACCACTCTCCGCCGCCACCCACCACCACCCCCAAACCACCACAATTCCTTCCTCTCCTCCGCCAGCAACACCACCATCGCCACCCACCTCTACCGCCTCACCACCCACCCCCACCTCGCCGGCACACCACCTTCCCTCACCACAACCCTCTACGTCCAATCCCAATTCCAATCCCTAAATCTCCCAACCCACCTCACTAACTTCACACCTCTCCTCTCCTACCCTCTCCACTCTTCCCTCTCACTCCACTTCCAAAATCACACACTCCACCTCCCTCTTTCCGAACCCAACATCTCCCGAAACGGCGTCGTCTTCCCCTACCACGCTTACTCCCCTTCCGGCTCAGCCTACTCTACACCGGTCTTCCTCAACTACGGCACCGAAAAGGACTATAATACACTTGCTGAGCTAGCGGTTGACGTGGCGGGGTGTGTGGGGATTGTCCGACGTGGAGAGGGGATGTCGAGGTACGAGGTTGTTGCGAATGCGGCGAGGCACGGTGTGGCGGCGGTGGTGATGTATACGGAGGGGGAGTGGAAGGGTGGGGTGGAGAGGGGGACTGTTTTGAAGGGGGTGGGGGACCCACTTACTCCTGGATGGGCTGGGGGTGAGAGGTTGGATTTGGGGGACCCGCGTGTGGTTGAGAGGTTTCCGGATGTGCCGTCGCTTCCGATTTCGGAGGATGTGGCGATGGAGGTTATGAGGTGGTTGGGTGGGGTGGTGGAGATTCCTCAAGGGTGGGGGATGATGAGTGGATTTGTGGGGCCCGGGCCTGTATTGCTCAACTTCACCTACGAGGTTTGTAGTACTTGTGTTTGTTTTTCCTCTGATTGAATTGTATACGTTTTATTTTTTACTAATCTTTTTTAGGAGGTGTTATGGGATGTTATTTGTGGATAAGTTCAGCATTTGATAAAGTTTTGATACAAATGAAGCATATATAATAAACAATGGAACGGAGTGAAATGTAATACGTATACAAACCATCAGAAAAGATTAGAGTATAATTTATCATACGACGTTGAATGTTTGGTGAATATTATGTATAGTTGAATTTTTGTTTGTTTGTTGTCAATTGTCATCGAGTGAATGTTTTTGTTTATTGAGAGTTACTTTTGGGACCAGAAGAATAAGAAATTGGGCCAAGTGTTTTTCTCTAAAAGTAACTTGCAGCTATTCTCCTTTCTAGATTTCAAAATCGAATGATCAGATAAGCAAGCTTTCGATTAAATCAATGGTTATCAAGCTAAGGCAAATGAGTCATGTACACTGGAAATGCATTTATGGACTCGAGTTCATTTCTTTCTCGTTCTGTTATTGTTGTTGCAGGGTGAGAAAAGGATGGCGACTATCCACAACGTGTTTGCTGAAATTAAGGGGTACGAAGAGCCTGACCGATTTGTTCTTCTAGGCAATCATAGAGATGCATGGACTTATGGTGCTGTGGATCCGAATAGTGGAACCTCTGTTTTACTTGACATTGCACGTCGTTATGCTCTTCTTATGCAGTCGGGTTGGAGGCCTAGAAGGACTATCATTCTCTGCAGCTGGGATGCAGAGGAGTTTGGAATGGTAGGTAATTTGTAAGCACATGCGTATCGATAGTGACTGAGCAGTTTTAGCATATGCATAAGTTACACTGGTCTCACTTCAGTTGTTACTATTGCAGCTGCATATCTTGTTAAGACTGGTGTTACGTCTGTTCTTGTCAACTGTTGCACTGTAAATGATACTGGCACTTAGCACGAGATACATTTAACAAAAAAGAACTTAATTTGCCGTCGCTTTTACTTGCACCTTTCTTTTCTTTAGATGCTAACTGCTAAGAATGCTGTTTCCTCAAGTGAACTTGCATTTAAGTTGCGTGTATAAAGTCTCATCTAACTCATTCTTTAGTTGCTTTAATGCCAGATTGGGTCTACTGAGTGGGTGGAGCAAAATCTCGGAAATCTTGGCTCGAAAGCAGTGGCCTACTTAAACGTGGATTGCGCATCCCAAGGGCCTGGTTTCTTTGTCAGCGCGACTCCTCAGCTGGACGACCTTCTTGTTGAGGTAACAAAAAAAGTAAGTGATCTCCTTCGGCTGATGGATGCATTTGTATTGTACTATTAGTATAACTGTTTAATATAATGTGATTTTCCTTTTATAGAACCAATATGCGTCACAAAAGCAATCCTGTGTCACAATTAATTAAAATTGCTCTAGCGTTATCACCAGCCATAATTAAATTTTATGTTTTATTGTTTTTCTTCCAAAATATTTACCACGTGCATAATTCCAGGTTAGTGATCCTGAATCCGAGAAAGAATCTCTGTATGCAACGTGGACAGCTGATAAGAAAGGTGTCAATGTAAGTCTGGTTTATTGTGCCTCAAACACAAAACTGTCAACATTACGTATCTAGACTATACGATAGACCAAGTATATGTGTATCAGTTCAATTTTCTTTGTTGTCAACCACAGATTGAAAGACTTAGCAGAGTCGATTCTGACTTCGCTCCATTTTTGCATCATGTGGGGGTCCCTTCCGTGGATTTATACTATGGAAGTGGTGCGTTTTTACATAATCCCTTTTTTTTATTTGGAAGACAAAATTTAACTAAAGACCTCTCATTTTAAAAAGTTGATTTGTATACCAATAGTAGTTCTCCTGCAGATTTTCCAGTCTATCACACTGCTTTCGACTCCTATGATTGGATGAAGAACACTGGAGATCCCATGTTTAAACGACACGAAACAGGTAGCGTTTTGTTTTATTCTGTATGTGCAGACTGCAGAGTAAAATTGATGCTGCACATAGATAGTAATTGTGATATGTTTTAAGGTTTCTATCTACTCGTCAATCTATCGACTTCCATAAGATCTTGTGTAATTTGTTCTTTTCATGGCTTCAGTGGCAGGAGTATGGGGACTTGTTGCGCTTCGCCTTGCCGATGATCCAGTTCTTCCTTTCAACTATCTCTCCTACGCAGCTGAATTGATGGTAATGGGTTTTCTCTTCTTTTAATCTTTCACATGCGACTGGCTGCCCTATTTTGATAATACATCATGAATTTCCAGTTTCTTTTGCCTTTTTCTTTTTTAGATCCATTAAGGTATAGTAATGCTAATCCTTTTTGTGTTAACAATCTGCTCAACAGAAGTATGAGAATGTTCTGAAGACCATGTTGGGGGAGACCATCTCCGTGCAACCAATAACTGATGCGATCGAAGACTTTGTAACATCTGCCAAGCAAGCTGAAGAAGAAGCTAAGGTTTGTAGAAGACTTTACATTCTCCGATGAGATCAGAACTGTATTCTCTAGGTTATATCAGACCAATTATTACAGAGTTAACAGAATCTGTGCTTTAAAATGAACAATATATAAGTGAACAGAAAGGTGTCAAAGGTTATGCAGTGGTTTGATATTTCTACTTCTACAGAAACTAAGGGAGGATAAAAACCTGGACAATGCTTCAGTGCTGAGGAGACGTGCACTAAATGATCGACTAATTCTTGCTGAGAGAGGCTTTTTGGAACCTGAGGGGCTTATAGGAAAGCAGTGGTTTAAGCATCTCGTAAGTTCATACTATTCAATCACGATTTCATTGCATGCCTGAACATTGCAACAGATTCTGTTGCCTGTCAGGACCTAAGTTCTTACACTAGTTGAGAATTTGACATTCTACTCGAATGTTAGATGGTAGCCGGGAGTTACTAATTCTTGTTTGATTTCTAGATCTATGGACCTCGAGATGATCCTGAAAGCAAGATATCATTCTTCCCCGGGATAGCTGACGGAATGTCTAAAACAATCAACGAGGACGGGAGGCAAGAAAGAGTAAGGCATGAGATCTGGAGAGCTGCCAGGGCCATTCGAAGAGCTGCCTTCGCTTTGAGAGGCGACCTTACCTGAAATTGAGTGGCAGAAATTTTATTGTGTACAGAACTGAAACCTATAGGATGCCACTGCTTGCTGGAATTAAATGGAAGCAGAGTGACTTCACTAATTTCCATTTCCCAGTATAACAAAAGGATGGGAACAATGATACTTAAAGAGACCACCCATTGCTTTCCACTAGTCACGTACTCACGTACACCTACGCAAGGTCACATTTGATGTTCCTTAATTATTAATGATTATCCCATTTCCTAAACCCCAAATGGTGTAAGTTTTTGGTTACTAAAAAGAAAAAAGAATGGCACACGGTATTGGAAGAGACTGCATTAGTGAAGGACGGATTTATATTTTTAAATATAATTATAATTTTTTAAATAATATTAGTACTCCAATGATTTACGAGTGAAAATTTTATGTTTTTTTTTTTAAATGTATATATACATATCACGGATGTTCTATGTAATGTTTTTGTATGTAGCTGTAATTTTTGTTCTCTTTTAGTCTCTATATGAATACGGTCTCTTGGGATACTTGCTCCAAAGAATTGAAAAAAAAACAAAGTCGGCTGCTGTAGCAAAAATGAACGGATAAAAAAATAAAAATTACTTCTTCCTTTTGCCTAAGAAAATCTTGAATCTCCTCTTTGGGATAGCAAGACATCAAATTTGCGTCCATAGAATCATAGGTGTGTTGGAATCACTTTTTTTTAAGCTACTTGAAAAAAAAGATATTCTCAAGTTCACAAATTTTGAATTTTTATTATAATTCAATTATAATAAATAAAATTTAAAGAAAAAATTATACAAGCCGTTACAAAAAAGAATGGAGTAAAACGACAAATTTACACTTGTTATAACAGTGAAGTTAAGAAAATGAAATTACAGCTTGCTATAACAATGAAATTTCAAAAAAATAATTAAAGTTTCAAAGAAGAATTATACACGCCGCTAAATATTTTTTTACATTGGTGATAACAATGAAGTTAAGAAAAAGAAATTAAAAAAAATATATACGCGCCAGATAGGGGTCGAACCTACAACTTTCTACTTAGGAAACAATTTTTTTACACTTGTTATAACTAGGGGTGATCATAAAATCCGAAATCCGAAAATCCGATCTGATCCGATGTATTCGGATCGGATTACGGATTATGATATTTTTAGATCCGAAGATTTTCGGATTAATCCGATTCGATCAGTCGGATTTTCGGATTAATTCGAAAATCCGAATTAATTAAAAAAACAATTCCCCTTATTTAGCCAAACAAAATACAAAATAGAAAGTTAGCCCAAACAAAATACAAAATAGAACATGAACTCCAAACTTTTCGTATTTGTTGTTTTGGACTTGAAGTAAACTTGTGAACTTTATTTTGTTTATTTTGAATGTGGAACTACTGAACTAATATTTAATTTGGCTACGAAATACTATTTCAGTTTATTTTATTTTTTTTAATTAAAGTTCGGATTATTCGGATTAAATTCGATCCAATCCGAACTTTTTTCGGATCAATCCGAAATCCGATCCGAACGTTCGGATCGGATTGAGCCTTTAGTGGTCCGAAACTTCGGATTGATCCGAAAAGAAAAGGAAATTAAAAAATATATATGCGCGCCAGGTAGGGTCGAACTTACGACTGAGACAAATTTTTACAATTGTTGTACGCACCATGAAGTTAAGAAAAGGAAATTAAAAAAATATATATACGCGCCAGGTAGGGGTCGAACCTACGACTTTCTGCTTAGGAAACAGACGCTCTATCCACTGAGCTACAGGCGCTTATTGATAATAATATTTCCTAACCTTGTATAACTTCAATATTTACAGCACATGGACTTTGTTTTTCCGTCTTTACCATTCATATCTCGATCCGTGTTACAGCTTCTTATGGCTCAACTCTCATGATAATATTCATATCTCAATCTGTGTTACAGCTTCTTATGGCTCAACTCGCATGATAATATTCATATCTCGATCTATGTTACAACATCTTATGGCTCAACTCTCATGATAATACCCATCTCGATTTGTACACACTTTTACGATAGACCGTCTCTCGGAAAGACCAATTCAACATCATATTTTTACGTACAAACATCATATGACTTCAAACATTGTTTGTATAATAAACATGCATTATACTTACTAACATGTGATGTTTGTAGCTAAACATGCAATGTTTGTGATAAAATATGTAATGTATGATTTGATTTCTCCGAGAGAGGGACTATCGCAATAATTACTGGTCGATCTGTGTTAAATCTTCTTATGGTTCAACTTTCATGATAATGATAATGTAGTACTCGTGTACTTGGTTGCGCAGGCTAGTTTTATAACACCTTTTTTTTCTTTTTCATGCTTACATTTTCACCTTGTTTTATTTCTAAGGTTTTGGATTAAAGAACAAAAGCTGTCAGTGCATCATTACTCTTCCAAATATCTGCTTAGAACACTGTCTAAAGCTTCATACTCCATTAGGGTACTTCGGACTATTAACACATAGCCAAGGGTTTTCACAGGAAAATAAAAATAAAAACCAGTGTTTGGCGCCACCACATGGAAGCAAGACGCAATATCAATTACTACTACAATAACTTGGCTAGCACAGATGATATAACGAAAACTGCCAGAACGATTACCAGCCGTCTGATCTGATTGATTGACTAGCACCACTTCTCAAGAACAGATTAGCCAAAACCAGCGCCCTGTTTCCTCCCCATCAAATTCCAGAATTGAGCTTGACAACTCCACAAACTCCGAAATCTACCTGTTATGGGGAAAAACTTCTGAGCAGAGTCCCCAAAGAACTGAAATCGAGGGCTCGTAAAATCTATCTTATATAAGAAACCAAGGCAATAATTGTTCTTTTACAACTTCATCCCGCCAGTCAATAGCCAAACTAAGGTAGGGGACAGATATCTCGAAGCAAAAATGATCAAAAGGAAAATAGAATAATCACAATACAATATCGGACTGGAGGCCTAACTAGCAACTATACCCAACTTTACAACCCCACGATGACCAAAATCTCCTGTTACGATAAGTTACATAAAAAAACTTCAGATTCTCCAACTACAAGCAGGTAAGAATTGGAAGATGGGAAGTTCGACATCTACTGATCCCAGAAAGCAACATGCAACTAACAAGGGAGCCTCCAAGTCCAACAGAAAACATCAGTGAACAAGAACCATCCGATTCAAGAAAAAGTATCATCTGATTGTCCTTCAGCCGCTTCTATTGTGTCCTTTCCATATCCACGGTCAGGGATATCTAACTTCTCGTCGTGGACTCCAAGAGAAAATGTTCAGACAAGCTATTCTATAATGCTCAATTGTATATTTTTACAGGCTTCTCATATGTGTGGCGGTTCTGCAATCAGTAAGGTAAACATTAGATAAAAATTTGAGTAGATACCGTCTAATTAACTAAAATAGAATTGAGTTGCATTGTATGTCAAGGAGAAGAGTTTAAAACTAAAAAGAAAATCAGTACCAAGAGCAATTTCTCCAAACTTCATCATTTGCCATAAATTGTCAAATAGTATAAGTTATATGTAAAATATTTACCTGGTTTGCAGAATAAGCTCTTTTAGGAGTCGTATCTGGGTGCTCCAAACCTAGGTACTGCTCCCACGCACCATAAACATCTCTTCTCTGTTAACAAAGAGAGATTAGTTTGTTAGCTCACAACATGTAAAATTGGAAAATAAATAATCAGATGAAATGAATCATTAAAAAAATGCCTGGAAGGATATATAACCTGAAAACGACTGGAGACGATGTCTGAGTCTTCGAGATACTCTGGACGTCCCAATGACAAAAAGGCAACTTTCCACTGGATAAGTTTAAAGAAACCATTTTAATAGTGAAAAGAAACTTGCAATCGGAAACTTTTAGCAAATTAACTGTAACTATTTAACAGAACAGGACATGCCTTCGAAAACTCCTCGTCAGGAACCTGCAATTTCTTTTGGATGCGTACTTTAATATCTCCTAATGTTTCACCTTCATGAATGACCAAAAAGAACGGTTCCCCAAAGTTTTGGACTTGCTGTACAGGGTTGCAAAAAGAATAAGAGAAAAGAGTGCAATTTAAGTAGATAGTCATTTATCTCTGCTGAAGTGCATGCTTAGAATTCAGTTACTGCTTCAGTACCACTTGATTCTGGGCACTCTCTTTCGTGAAATGGTAAACATGAATTAAGCGGTCATTTGGGCCCAGGTTCTTCTCTTCATCTGGAATCTGAAACAGAAAACAAATAATGGGCAGAGTGAGTTTAAGCTTCACAAAAAAAAAAACAAAAAAAACAAAAAAAAAGGGAAAGAAATCAGGAGAAAATTATATGAACTATGCATAAATAAGGAAATACACCACAAAGAATACAAATCCCCAACTAAACATACTACTTGAGACGTATTATTTTACAAATATTATGATGGTGCCTGTAATTCATCTTGAGGAAAATATCTAGACTAAAAATTATAGACACACAAGATTTTGAATTCTACTAGTAGAATTTATGTAGCTTACATAAAACACAATAAAATTCGTAGTATAATTGTATTAAATGTTTTTTTGTGTGTAGTTGAGGAGTAATTTGTGATCAAGAAGCTCTGTAAAGTCAATGGGCGCAAAGGAGTATGCGTTTAGGCAATCAAAGAGATGATCCCTCATTTTTACAGAAAGCGTGATCAATGTATCCAATACTGGTCATTTATACTCTCAATTTTCCTGTCAGGGTCTCACTTTGGAAGTTACATAAACAACAACAAAAAGCACACAGATAAATAAATAGATCTTCTGAGAAAGCTCACCTCCTCAGCACGCAGTGTCCAATACTGGTCATTTATATTCTCAATTTTCTCTTGGAGAGGAAAAATCTGGAAAGAATATTATGAAACACATAAGAACATCTGAAAACTATGCGCGCTTTCAGCAATGAAGCCATGTTTTAACAGAATTACCTTGTAAATTTTGTGATAGAAAACTTCAAGCAAGCGAAGCTCAGCATTTGGATTGGACAACTCCACCTGTTAATGGATGCAAGAGATGCACAATGATGTCTTGAGTACGCAATAAATTTCCCAATTTATACATGAGATAAAAAAAATTCCAGTGAATTTGTCCCAAAAAGGTAGCGAGAAAAGGCAAATAATCAGACGTGTCATATATTTTACTAAAAGCTAGTAGAGTAATTTTATCAGAGCACTAATCTAACCTTTGTTTTGATCTCATTGAGAACATCACCCACAGTGCTTTGTTTTGGCAATCTAACATTGAGAATCATAGCCTGAAAACAAGTTATGAGTAAGTCGACCTATTTCATACAGCTAGACTGCCAAGGAAAATACAAGGTTTAGCACATTATTAAGACCTCATCCTTTGTGGCATGGTGGAAGGCAACTTTCAGTGTCTTTAGACATTGTAATTCTGGAAGGGGGATGTCTAGCACTTCATAATACAGTATATCAGATATCTGCCAATAGAAATCAGAATGTCATCCATGAAGCAATAGAAACCAGAGAACAAGCATCTCCACTCAAAGGTCCAACCCAACAACAGAAACGGAAAGACTACATTTTATGGCAGAGCTACCTGATTGTAATGAACAAGCATGTCTAGCAAATGATCCACTGATCTATATTTGATGGGATTTGGCTTCGGTTGCTGGGAGTAGCAATTGTGGGGAGTAAGCCGTATTTTAGATGGATCATCCAGGCCAAGGCGTTGAGCGAGCCTTTCCACAACATCATCATATGTGTGATTCTTTGCCCTGTTAAAGAGCATGAACCAAAAACAATTTTACATGAAATCAGACGACAAAAAAAAAAAAAAAAAAAAAAAAAAAAAAAAACCAAAATCACCAACATATCAATCAGGACTAAGATATCATAAAGTACTTACAACTCAAGGCAAAATTCATCTTCTTTGGGCCTCTCTAAAGCTCGAAAATGCACAATCTGCTAATACAAATTGAAAACCAATTCAAGCGAAAGAAGCAGCCGAAAACAATCAACACCATGGACATACAGTTTACGATACCAGGCAAGCTTTCGGATTACAAAATTTTTGGAGAGGAAAAAAGAACCGTATAGAACAAGAACACCATAACCCGAACCAAACGTAGAAACTGGGTGGCTGAAGATTAGTCGAAGTCGCATTGAATAAACAGAGTGTCAGGCCACATAGTGGATTTGGTTTAGCAAAAATAAGGAAGCCCTTGTGAAAATTCAAAGGTTAAAGTATTTGATACACTAGAGATATTCTGAACATATGAATCTAAATGTACAATTAACATGACAGGGGACGACACCAAAAAACAACTCAGAATAGGCACAAGGATGACCTGGCGGTTTTTCACATATTCCAAATATGAAGGAACATCAAGAAATCGAATTCTCTCCTCAGCTTCAGGTGGTGGGCTTTTCTGGAAACATATAATGTCCCCATCTTCAAGCTGCACAGGGGAGAAACAAGAATGGGGACATGTCGGGACACAATAAACATATTATAATGATAAAAGTACGAAAAAAACATCAAGTACCTGACTAAATCGAAATGAAGCCTTTTTATCAAGACGTTCACACATGACAGTTGGTTCAAATTTTATTTCCTGCATCAACAATTATGGTCATCTGTAGTGTTTCATAAAACTAAAAAGTAATAGGCCTCAACATCATTATGTGATAATGCCATTAAAATGAATCTGTTATCTCAGAGCATTATCTTGTCCATATATACCTCGAAAAGTTCTATCTCTTCATCTGGGGCGAACCCAGCCAATTCGTTTAGTTTTGTTAGGATCTCAACTGGCTTGCCAGAGCTCTTCACAAAGAGCCTTCCAACATATCTGAAGACAGATGGATATACATATTAAAACGGCAAACGACTCCAACAAAATGAGATCCGCGTACATGCAGCTGAGAGAAAAAGTACCTGAGCTCTTCTTTCTCAGGATCATAAAGTTTAAAGAACAGCAGTATATCTTCCTTGATTTTTTCCGGTGGAGGAACAGGATGCAAATCCTATAGGTTCAATGCAGTAAACATTGTTTAACAAGAATCAGGAAATAATTTGAATAATATGACCACCCTGCACCCTCAGCCAACTAACTCCAGATTAGGGTTGAAAATATACCTGTCCATGTTCTATTTCCAAAAACAACTTCAGCTCGGCATTATGGGCCTTGTTTGAGACTTCCCGCAATGCTCCTACCTGGAAAGATCAATCATTAATCATTAATGAACAAAATAAATACTTCTGGAAAAATGTTTGATTAAACATTTCCAATTTTAAATTGTTATGATGTCATACGGAATCCTAATCCTCACGAATACAAATACGCATACGAATACGGTACGAAAACGAAAAGCGATAAAATTCAAAATATTAAAATACGAATACGTCAAGAATACTTTGGTTATTTATATTTATATATTTTTATGTTGTGATATGGATAATTATATGTCAAGATTAGATCTATTAAATTAGGTCTTTTAGTAATTAAATCACAGCACTTTGAACTTTGGCCTATTTAGGAACTAGAACTGGGTCACACGTGTAGTGTAATCTAGATCTACATTATGTATTTTTCTAAAATCTACACCACCATAATACATATTTTTAGATATTTATAGGTTAGTGCTATCTTTTCTTATTTATTTATATACGGAATATTTACAGGTTAGTGCTATCTTTTCTTATTTATTTATATACGTAAAGTTTTTTCATTAAATGTATTATAATGAATAAGTACAATATCATACCAACAAGTCCTGATTAACTTTGCAGGTCCAATAGGTCGGGTCTCGGTCCATTAGTGGTCGGATCGTTACAGCAAGTATAATCGGAGCTTCTTTAGACTAACCCACCAACACCGTGGTTATATCCCTAAATATTAGTATTTGATTTTACTAAAACCATCTATGATGTTATACATACACATAAACCTATTAAGGAATTAGTAACAAATTTCACACAGACCCATTCCATTTTATTAAAGGTTTCGTTTTTACGTGGCATTGCCTGCAAATTTGCAAGCTCTATACAACTTCTAATTTTTCCTAGCACAGACTAACAATGCTTCTCTGCTTCATTCTAAAATAAATTGACAATGCTTCATTAGTCATTTTTCCCCAAATTTGCACTCCGCTCTGCTTCCTCTTCTATCTTTTTTTTTTTCAACGACTAAAAACTGTATTATCAATAAGGTGTTTTTACGAGCATAAGGAATGCTCGATTACAAATGGATCGACACAATCGTCATCGATACAGGCCATAACCTCCTTGTACGATCCAAAACCATTACAATACAACAAATTACAATGGTCTAGCCCAATTCCTATCCACTAATCTCGACCAGAACTTCCATCACCAAATAGAAAATGAATTCCCTCACCTTACAGATTACTCCATCCTTCAATTGAACTTCTTGTCAATTAATCCCACTTGCTTAAAATCTCAAACCAAAATCCACAAAATCATTTTATCCTCCATCTTGACTCCGTCACATCCAAGGAGAGAAAGTCCAAGTTGATTATTGTCGTCGGCCACAAAATTGAAACATCTGAATTGAGATTTTTCATTAGTCATCCCAACCTTCATTTCCTTCTTCCTTTGTGTTTGGAGTTGTAGATCGGAGTGCTTTTCTCCAATCTATCCATCTCCCTTCCCCTTGATAGTATAGAACAGGAAGCAGAGCAAACTTACTCAGAGACCCCAAGCAAACTGCTCGGAAATCCACCGGCGGCAAGGCACCACACAAGCAGCTCGCCACCAAGGCAGCTAGGAAATCTGCTCCTGCCACCGGAGTGAAGAAGCCTCACCGTTTCCGCCCTGGAACCGTCGCTCTGAAGGAAATCAGGAAGTACCAGAAGTCGACTGAGCTCCTGATCGAGAGGCTTCTGAGGGAAATTGCGCAGGATTTCAAGACGGATCTGAGGTTCCAGAGCTCTGCGGTGGCTGCGCTTCAGCAGGCGACTGAGGCTTACCTTGTCGGTTTGTTTGAGGATACTAATTTGTGTGCGATTCATGCGAAGAGGGTTACGATTATGCCGAAGGATATCCAGCTTGCGAGGAGGATCAGAGGGGAGAGGGCTTGAGTTTGGGTTGGTGATTTTGGGATTTAGGTTTGTTTGAAGAAATGAGTGAAAGAGGGAAAGAAGAGGGCAAGTAACAACACGCGCTCACGCGCTAGGGTGGTGCAGCTGGGACTTTCCAGCATTTTCTGAGGAATTGTACTGTGATATGACAAAATTGAGATCCAATTTTGCTATCCCCACGCGCCTTAAGTTTGGTTATTATATTACTTTTAACAAATATAAGAAGTCTTGTTGAAAAAAGACTCTTCCAAGATTCAGTTCTATCCAAAAAGATAACATATCAGAATAACTAACGCCTGGAAGAAGAAAAAATACGTATTCTTCAAGTATTTCAACGTATGCGTATTAAATACGTACGCAGGTTGAATACTCTAGGCCAGAAACGTATGCATGCTTCTTGTCTCTCGCATACACTCAAACTAAATGAAATAAATCTGTCTATTGTATTTTACAAAAATCTGAATCTCCCATCAAAACGAAAAGAAAGACCATTCATCCAATGCTTAGGGATTGAGGATAAAGAGAAGATTAAAAAATTGTTCAAATAAAGGAAGATTCAAATATGTAAATAATCAACCCCTGCAGAGAAACACAATGCAAGCCGACTTTTATGCAATAATTTGCCCTTTGCCCATATGATAGTATTCAGCTGGAACAACAGTAACTTGTCTCCCACATCAAATCACATATCCAACTTATCTCACATCACTTGAAACAGTAAAATGAAATCAATAGAGGTACTCACAGTTTGCGCTTCCTCCTGCGGGGTTAGTGGCCTGTTAGGGCGGTAAGTATGGTTCTGTCTCTTTGCCCATATCCAGAACCGCTGACATTGAACGGGCACACCAAATTCTTTGGCAACCTCTTCCTTGAGTTCACCAGAGTCAAAAACTAGTTAGAAATTCACATTAAAACAGCACATAACATCGAAGAAAAGAGACATCAGTTTGTATGATTCCAAATTCATTGAACGGGCACACCAAATTCTACTTTAAACTGTTCTCCAACACGTTGAGCTAACACCAGCACATTATCTAGAAACTCAATTTTGCATGATTCCACTTCATTTATGCACTTTGTATTAATAAATTCTCTTTGTGCAAACAGGCACTTGGATAATTACAGGTTAAGGCATCATAGGCTCATCACTAAGTTTGCCATGTAAAGTATAATGTGACAAGTAAATTGGGTATTATACTTTAAGTTCAAAGAACACTAAAATCTAAATTACAGAATTCAGGTGGTAACTACTGTACTTAAATCCTTACAGTATTACACTTGTAAGGATACCAAATGTTAAACTTGATATGTCTGGTTACAAGAAAGTTTATTGTTGACAGTTGACACTTCAGTTGCATTACATAAGCGCTATCAAATCTCGTTTGTCATACTTCATGATTAAGCCTCTAATTCGTCTGAGGGTAAGTGGGGGTACAGAAAAGAAAGACGGCGTAAAATTTTATATTGTTACATCCCTGGATTCGTGGAAAAGTGCCAAAATCTTTCCAACTAATCCTAATGTAGTTTACCAATTCTCTCACACCAAATATTGGCAAGTTCCAAGAAAATTTAAATAATGCATGAAAATTATGGAATATTTCAATTTTCTTAAAATATCTTCCAGGAGAATTTGACTGTCCCCCATCTATTTTATTTTCATCATTTTCCCTCAGATCAGGGGGCAAGCAATTGTTAATTCTTGAGGAACATTCCTACAAACTTCCCATCATATAGGAGCAAGTGCTGTAGTTGTATTTCCTTATCATAGACTCATAGTAATTGAGCATGCAAACTGACAACAATTGTATCATCTGATTTCCCGCAACTCTTTTATATTTTTCTCTCAGCATTCCAGTGGGTTGATTCAACATCTTCATCTGGCTGATTGGCCAGGTCTTATAGTCAGCTCATTAGTATTAGTTTTACTTATAGTATAGTAATTGTTTGGCCTGCTCCTAATGATTTGGCATTCCAAAGCTTACATGCCTGAAAGTAGATGCAGCCATCAGGATCCCTATTATTGAATGCAAGCAACCTCATTCAATCCCAATAACAGATACTATCTTCTCCAGTATACCAAGGTTCTTAAAAAATGTTATTCTATACGATAGACACAGGCACAACTGCAGATGCTAAAGTCCAGCTGCTAAATATATTATTATTTTCTTGGTTTCAGTTTATCAGAAAACCCCAACTCAACTTAACCAACTATATATCCCACTTCCAGTCTAGGCCACCATAGTTATCGATCCTGGATAGCGGCGCAGAGCAGCCGACCCCAAATAGCGGGAGCAGGATGACTGCTATTCGAAGTATTGCACATACTCATCATAAAAATTATTTAGTGCTCATGATCATACATATGCAAACAAATACCCAAAATCCAAGATTTTAGTAATAATCACCAAAATGACTCATCATTTTCATCACCAAAATCATCCAACAAATCCTCAACATCAACGGGACCTCTTCCACTTAATTCGTTTTTTTCAACATGTTATCTTTTCTTGTCATAGGTAATCTCGACTGTATTCAAGAGTATGGTATAATGTACAGGCAGTCTATTGACATCATCATGCAGATTTATGAACCGGCAGAAACTGCACCGAAAAAGGTATAATGATCTAAAAAAAAGAAAAAAAACATTGTTTGAAATCAAACCTTGAAAAGATTAAACGGCATCTGCTTCTGTATTCTAAAATTGCGAACTTTGTCATGATCAACGAGATCAAAAAATATATCCTTTCCAATTTGTTCCTTCAGATCCTCATCTCGGGCAACCTGCAAAATTACTAAACACTTCAGAAACCAACTCAAGAAACACTTTTAACAAGAATGGCCAGTAAGCAAAAACCTTGATAATAGTATAAAGATGGGCCTGCGCTTTGTATCTTCTCTTGTCTTCCTTTTGTTCTTGTTCTTTTTTCAGTCTTACCTGCAGCAAAGACCATGGGATGTCCTAATGAAATGCCATACAATGTTAATCAAATGAATCCAGATGAAGGATGGTGATAATATTACCCGGAGATGTTCTGCAATATCTTTCTCATCTACATCACAGATTATCTTATCTTTGTCGCTCACCCTTATATACACAAGCATGTATGCATTCGAGTATTTTGTGAATTTGAATGGAGTGTTGTTGTAGCCAGGATTTGTCTGAGGCAACTGTAGTCAATAGTAAAATAATTGCAGGAACAAACATGCACATTAGGCAACATGAGAATAAGTAGAGGATGAAAACAGAAAAACAGGAAAATACCTCTTCTTCACCACCATATTGCTCCTCCAATGCCCTCTTCACATCTTCTTTAGTTACCCTCTCGTCATCAAACTTGTACCTGAAAAGTCAAAAAAAGAACACAGAGAATGAGCCTTAATATGATTTCACTGAATCACTTAGAAGTCAGGAGCACTATAAAAAAATTAAATGAGATTACTGGCAACCATATCCTGCTGCAAAAATCTTTAAAGGATGTGCCTGGATTGAAATAACCGATTCAATTTCCTTACTCCTAAAATTTGTATTGATGGGGGGAAGGGGGGACTAGTAGAACGGGGATGTTCTTCAAAAATATGACTAGTACCATTGATCAGAGAGTGTGGGCCTGATGAAAGCATAATAATGCCCGCCATGCACCCCACCGCTATGAACCAGCACACTGGAAAGACAGGAAACAGAAGAAACAAAGGAGAAGGTTAAGTGAAAAATACCATATGGGGCGATAGTTGATATATTGTTATTGGCTAATAGCAAATTATGTTACGAGATGACAGCAGCATTGCTACAAGCAAGGCACACTGAGTCGTTTTGTGTTCAAATTTCTCAAGGCATATTTAAGGCAATTAACAATCAACTAATTTCTATAGGAAAGCAGCTAAGCAGTACTCCTAGTCAGGAGCAAAAGAAATTAGATGCAAGAAGGAAGAATAAATATGATGAAACAATCACCAAACAGAATGGAGAACATTCAATGTAGAAAATTGAGCTTACACAAGAAATGGAACATCAGGAGGAAGAGAATGAAAAGATAAATTGTTCAAAATCGATATATAGATCCCCGACAATCCCGCAACAGACAAGTAGAAGGCTGCTGCGGCCAAGCACCAAATATGAACTTATTTGGTATTATTCCCAAGCATGCTTTTGTCATACTTGGTCCAAGTCAACATCACTAGTAGTGAGGGAAAACATAAAAAAGGGAAAAAAAATGGAAGGAGGAGAGGAGAGGCACACACGCATTCACACCCAAATAATCCGACAGTCAGAACGGATGATAGGTAACAGGGGCATATAACCTGTGAAGCATGTAGAGGTTTCGTACACTCTTATCCGCTTCAGGTGACAAATACTTTCCATTATCTCTATCAAGATCCAGTTCCAAGGGGAATTCATAGCGATCATTTATCTGCCATCAACATTTTGTGAACCTTCATCAGAGGCTGACACCAAGGGAGAAATAGGTAAAAACCGCTAAAACATTTAACAGAAATTATAAATTCGCTGCACATGGAAAATCAACCAGATTGCTCACGACAGAGAAAAAAGGTTGTCAGAGAAGTTTTCAGTGAGGTTACATGCTTGGTAACATTTTTTGTTGTAATGAGAGCACCAAGAGATGCATAGAGTTGGAGTTTGACAGCATCAGCAGCAATATTAAGTATCAAATTCGCGCAGACACTTTGAAGAACTCAAGCAAATATGAATTAGCAGCACAAGCATGAAAACAATGATACAGTAGAGATATAGAACCAGATCTGGTTTTTGGCATGCTCCTACATATAAAGGTAGTACTAGAATGACTAGTTTATTTCTTGAAGAAGATGTCCAAGTCATTTAATAGCATCCTCTGAATCAGAAATAAACTAAGAAAATTCAGCATTCCAATATTGGAGAAAAAATTTAAGTGATCAACAGACATTTTATGCCACAAAGGTAGTACTGGAATATGTTCAACGCTAAGAAAGTTGATCAACAACATGGCAAACAGCTAGCAACAACATCATCTGCAAATGTCTATGTGACTTGGTGAAACATGGTTTATACTAACATATTGTCATGCAGGATTTTGCAAAAAATATAGCACCAGATAAAGATTACGTGTCATAAAAAAGCTAGAATCAACATGCTACACAAACCTTAACCATCGTATCTCTCATAAAATCATACTCAAAGCGCTTTAACTGAAGCTGGAGAACTGGAGGAAAGTCAATGAACAAAACACCCTTCTTGGCATCCTGCAATTCAAATGATGTTTTTCAGGACAAAATTTTTACAGCAAAGAGTTTCAAGGGTGCTAGATCTTGAATGACAGTCTATTTAACGAGGCCATCATCCGCTTGCAAGTTCATTCAGATACTTATGCACCATGTCTAATCAAACACCACTATAATAAGGTACAGCAATGCTTGGCACTTTTTAAGATCTCTTCGACATGAACAATCTATACTAGTGGTTCATGACCTTCCAAACTAAAGATGACAACCGGAAAAAAATGTTGCTATTAGTGAAAGACAGTACATGAATATACCAAATTATTGTAGATCCTTATCTAATGATTGCAGGAACCTTGCCCTCTCTCCACAGACTAGTGCATTTATTTACTTCTCTAACATTTGACACAAAATCTTCATAGGTGCTTTCCTTCAGCTAAGATTTGGTTAACAGAGTCCTACTGTCATCATGTATCCATACCGAACAAACAGTATTCAATGACTCGTTCGGAATTGCTCGCATCAACTACGTGAAGATGGATACCTGTAAACCATGTCCTTCAGCATGGTACTTGTTATCTCCTTCAAGACGTTCAACTTCCACATACTTGTCAAACGAAGCATAAACATCCTTACAACCTTTTACATCAAGTTGAAGATCTGACACAAGGGAATGATTAAGAATAAAACTTTTTACTTGAGCCAAAAAATCGAAAGCAAGCCTGAGAAGCAATTGATACCATAAAATGATTCCTTTCTTGTAGATTTGAAGTCTACGTTGATACACTCAATGTAATTCATATGGTGCCCTTCAAACAACTTCTGTATGGTTCCTTCAACAACAGTTCCCTGCACATAAAGAATTATTACATCATGTCACCTCTAATATATTCTTCTGATATAGTAACATTAACTGTAACTGCTTAATAGAAATGCACCTTCATCTTATCCTCAAGTTTTTCGCACAGGACCCTATTAAGTTCTTGCACATCATGTTGCATGAAGGAATCATATGTGTCCCATCCAAATGATTTAGTCAATTCTTTTGTAGAAACACTGGTGTCATTGTATTGGAGCTTATAAAATAAACTCTGCAAAGCCAGAGGTATGCTCCCTGTGGGGTTATCATTCTCTGTAGTCGGCATATGATACACAGCCTGGTACAAATTTCTACAGTGAGGCTCCAAGCTACCCATATCATTGCATGATAGACAATCAACAAACAGAACTAGATAAATCGTAAGAATATATAGCAACCTTTCTGAAGTAAGGAATATGGTACAAAGTTTGGAGCAGGGAGTTCATATAACAAGTTGCTCCCTGATTTTTGAGTCCAACATAGCCTGTCTCTTTCTTTGAGTCATATGTCCAATAATCAATGACTTTGCGGACAGCAACATCAGCTTCAATAACACAAGTATCATTCACGAGATACCCCTTGCTGGGGTCATAGAGTTCACTAAGAGCCATGAAAGATGTGAAACCCCAATCACTCTCCCTTTGGTTGAATTGGTGCTGTGTGTCTGCAAAAGCAACAAACAAGGACCATGACAGAAATATTAATCCAGGGAAAAAGATAATTTAGGTGCTGGTAGGTTATATAAATTTCATGCTCAAAAAAATAGGATGAATAACAATGTTTTGATTGTTCTAGTAAAAATTCGACCAGCATGTGGTTTAAATTCAAATTTCAAACTTCAAAACCAAAGTTCATATCAACAATTTTCTAACAGTACACGCTTCAACAACACCACCTCAAACCATGACTTTCACAAGATCTCAGTTTACTCAAAAACAACCACAACAACAAAAATTTTTAGCATGGACATCTATAAAAAAAAATATCATGGGAACTTCAATAGTTCACTCCAACCTCAAACTTCTTGTTCTTTCTTCTTAAATATTATAATTCACTCAAACGACATTCTGCATGCCCCCAAAAAAAAAAAAGAAGAAAAAAAAAAACCCTCTGAAAAGTAAGTTGAGACATTGGATGTATGTAGGTATGTATGATAAGCATATGCACGTGAACTTTGTATTTGTACTTTATCAGGTATCAAGCTTCAAAGAGGGAAGAATTTGGTGAGTCAGAGGACATACCTTTTTTAATTGTATACTTGTTGTGCATTTGATTAACCACTGCCAAGCTAAACTGTGCATATCTACTCCATCCATAAGGCAGGGCAGCTGAATCAGCCACGTCTAAATACATAGACAAGTATTCCACGTTATTTCCTTTTGGAAAAATAAGCACCCGCCTGAGCAAAAATGAATGTAAGTCAAAAGTAAGTCTGGTCATCTGAAGTAACGCATGTAACATGCGGAGACATGAAGAACCGCCCTTCATTTAATGAGTGCTACCAATAACACAATAAATTCCATCCTATCGCTCACCGATATCCATTAAAGTTGAAAAGACAAATTACCATTTGAAACCACCGACAACAAAGACGTCGGAATAAAGCTTCTTAAGATTCAACCGGGAGAAATTCTCAATCGTCCACGTAAAACGGGTTTCCTGAGGCTCCTCATTCGCCTGGTTTTCAACAGTTCCAGCATTATCTGCTTGTGCCACTGTACATCGAAAATGTCAATTGATATCAACAGGAATTTTATGAGATTAATTAGCTAGAAGTGCAACAATTTTAACTAGGAATACAGAAAATAAAGCCATAGGGACTAAATTTCATGAGTTTAGTGTTCTTTGCAGGGTTACACCCCTCATTCACCTTCCTAGAAAAACACACAGAAAAGGATAAAATCTCGATTATTCAATTGTACAGTTAATACTTAATAGTGTTCCTAAAAAGCAAACATCAGTACTCCTTGTCTAACATATAAGAAATTCCCAGAATAGCAAAATAAAAGCTCACACAGGCATTTTCACTATTAAGACAACATAACTGAGAACCAGACCTTCCATCGGCTGAGGTCCTTCGACTAAAGGCTGAGGTCCCTCAACTAAATCAGAATGTGGCACCAACATCTCTTCATCTTCCTGCTGCTGCAATTCCAGCATTCCCATCACGAGAGAAGTAAAGGAAAGAAATGAACAAAAATGAGCTTGATCCAGTAAAATCACAATCTCTTTTACTTAAGACTAACTCTCACGTACATTAACGAACTAAAAATCGCTATGAATTGAATTGATTTGAACTAACTTTCTTAAACCTCCCTTCAGTTGCGCAAAAACCCTAGTCGATCACACAAATTTACTTCCCTTACCCGACACAGAGAGAGAAATAACCGCCAAATGAAGCAAATTAATAAATTCCACAACTCTCGTGCATGCATATGTACAGACACAGACGACGGAAAATACTGAACAGTGACAAATGACAATGAGCATGAGTATAAATGAGAAAAGACGAAGAAGTAGAGTTTACATCCAACGGTTGAGGAGTAACCATCGTCATGGCAGAAGTGATTAAAGCTTCCCGATCGATAAATCACACTTTAGCAAAATAAATTTAATGAAGGAAGACGAAGAAATGGAGATACAGAGCAAGAGGAAGAAGAAGAAGAAGAGGGGGAGGAGAGAGAAAGGGACGATTTAGAGAGAGAAAGTATAAAGGCGTCTGAGTTTTTTGTTTTTTTATTTTTTTCCCTTGTCAATTAGTAGGATAGTTTGGGGATTTCAGATTTTGTTGAGTGTAAATTAGGGATTGTGAATAGTGAAAAGGCGCAAAAAATTACTACGATTAGGTTCTTTTCTACCTGCCAACTAGGTTATGACACGTAAGCGGGACATGATCAGCAGTGGCTTTTGGTTTCTTCTATCAATCGACGTGGAGTTATTACAGTGTGCGGCAATCCAGGTGATAAACCGACATATCTTAACGGCTTTCGGCATTCCTAATTTTTGCTTGACTCTTCCAATGACTTTTCATTTTGTTTGTGATGATTAGGTTTTGGGGATTAATTTTGTAACTTGGGACTTTCTACTATCAGTTAAGGTGTCGCCCTGACTAAAAGGTGTCACCTATTTTAATTCATTAGATTAAAATTTTAAGCATTGGGTATTCATGTCGCATTAAGTGTTCTTGGTGTCATGCGTGTGAGTGTTCTTATTACGATGTTCTTCCAACCGTCGCTTTTAAATTATTTAAATATATTAAAAAAATATTTTTGCTCTAAGCCGCCTTAAAGCTTGATCGGACTTAGCTATGATCACGGAGCTCCGGATGATTTTTAATTGGTGGTGTGCGGTGTTGGTGGTGGGGAAGAAGATGGTGGGTAATGGTGTTGGTGCGGTGGTGGTGGGGATTGGGGAAGGAGAGTTAAAATTTTAATAATTAAATTTTTTTGAAGAAGTTAATAGTTAAAAAAAAAAACAAAAATAGCGGTTGAAGACGATACAGAGCAATGGTTGAGGGCGACACAGAGCAACGGTTTAGGGCGATACTGAAGAACGGCAGACGTGTCGGATGTCGATACGTTGTAATCGACAGTAATGATGAAAAGCACATTGTAACTTTAAGTCCCGGTCCTTAAAGGTCCACATCACAACGCTTGAAACATCGAGATTACTCATGCATTAGATTTGGATAATATGATGATCAAAATATGTACTTTCAGTCTCAAGTGTATTGTGTTAAACCGAAAACTTTTCAATATAATCACATGTATTATAATTCCTCAATACCGTACACGTTTATAAATTCTGAAATTATTGCATGTAATGCTTTATAGGGAGATAAGTATGTCCTGGTTTTATGGATTGCATTGCCAGCCTCTTTAAATTCTCTTGTACTTTGGAACATTAAAATCATCCTCCGAATTAAAATCATCCTCCTCAATTCGTACGACATCTACATCGCTCATTTCCTAAATGACTAGAAAATGGGGTCCAAATGTTAAACATAATACGATGTTGGAAACATTTATACTGCTAACATAATTTCATATCTAATTTAAATTTTACAAGTGTTCTTTCGATATACATATTGATTTTATTCATCCAGGAGCATAATTGATTTTATTCATCCAAGAGCATATATAAATAGTCATACATAGGAGTATATCGTGGAAAGAAGAACTTGCACTTCTCAGTATGTATATGATAGATCTAAAATGACAAAGTATTAGAAAACCGATATACTAGTTATATCATCCGGAGTACATCATGCATGATTCTAATTTTCACATGCATGGCTCCATTAGAGAGTTGTACGGTGCATAAACTACATACTCCATATGTCTGTCAAGTTTTGAAGTTTGTTGATCATAGAATTTATTTGAGGCGGGGGAAGTAAAATTTGCAACTTATATATTCCTCATACAATAAATTTATTTGCAATTCAAAAGGAACACATACAAGTGCATATAGGACATGTATCATTCAACATTTTGATAGAGGAGGAAGATCACCTATCAACGTGATTTGGAATAGCAAATCGAACATCTAGAAACCTCATCATCCCAAATTACTCCTAGCAAGACTAGTTTGGCGACTTGATAACTAGAACAGGACATTTTGTTTGGTGGATGACATGGTCCCTTACACTTCTCCAGTGGCGAATCCATAAGCATATATTAAGGGGGTTGGAATTTAATTGAATGATATACCAAGGAATTTTTATATCTGATTATATATTTAATTTCAAAATAATAAATAATATTTTGAAATGAAGAATATGAACAAATAATAAGGAAATATAAAGTCAAGGGTCTAAATACAACTAAAGATGATATAGAGATAAAATTGAAAAATCAAAAGTTAAAGAAAAGAGCCAAGTGAGGGAAGAAAAGAAAAATCAAATAGGAAAATAAGTTTTCTGAGAATTAGTGTAAATAGTGATAGAAAAGTACAAGAGTGAAGAAATATTTATGAAAGAGTTATAAAAAGAAGTAAAGAAAAGAATACAATAGGGGGAAGAGAGTATACAGAAGACAAATTAATGGATTGGGTGGAAATTGAAATAATGAAAAAGAGTAGAGAAATTTGTAAAGAAGTAACTCAAAGTCTTATGAGAGACGGTCTCTAGATAACTTATCTAGAGACGGCCTATGTTATCAGTAAAATTATTTATGTTATTAATCAAAATGTTTATATTGTTAACGAAATAAGTCTTGTTGTAATGTGAAAAAAACACCAATGTTGAGAACATAAATCTTTTGGTTAATAACATCGATGATTTTTTTGACAATATAGATCCGTCTCTAGATAAATTATCTAGAGTCCGTCTCTCATGAGACTTACTTAAAAATAAAAGTATGAAATTGAAGTAAAGAATTCCATGATGAAAGAGTAGAAAAGGCAATTAACCAAAAAGAAATATAGTAGTGTTCCTAGCAGCAAAAGTAACAAGAAATGTTCCAATGAGTATTTGAACCCTAGACGTGAGCTAACAATTTCATGAACCAAACCACTTGTTTCAAGCATAATCTCACAACATTGTTGTACTGTAATATAGTTGACCAGAATCAAAGGGGTCAGCTGACCCCACTGGACCCCATGGATCCGCCACTACACTTCCCATGATCACTCTGCATATATAAGAAAAATTCAAAACAGGGAATTGTGTAAAAAAAAAATTATGTACCATTTATTTTCCTCAAGTATAATCGGTACTTTTCAATCTTCCCAAGACATCAAGTGCCTGTAACAATAAGATCAGCGCGCATTTGCTCCGCCATATCAGTATATCACATATGATATTTTTTGGATCCCCTCCAATAACTGAAGTTATTGATGTTACCTGAAAATATCAAATTTTTTGTAGACTCTGGTGTGTACTTGACATGCAAAATTATTCTCTACCTGGAAAGTGATGCATAAATTGTGTTGTCTTATGAAGTAATAAAAATATGTTTACCGGTGAGTCTTGTTTTTGTGTCCAACATTATCTACATGATCTAGTATACCCGATTTAATCAATAATTTCCGTACAAGCTAGACAAATAATTAAAGAAGGTTGCAAGAAGAAGCGAAGAACAAACCCCTTTATCCGTACACATGTTCAGTGCATGAGCGAGTAGCCCCGAATCATTATCTTCCCCACATTTGCTATATCACCGCCATGATGCATTATTGAGGTTGTCGGAAACACAGCTGACATTTACAAGTGACGCTTAATCAATTCTTTAATTTTATTTCAACCAAACTACAAATCATCTGTACGGTAATAATTAAGTATACTAAAGTAGCGTGTATGTATGGATATATATACTTAATGTCCAAATTGGACCAAATTTTGGACGATCAAATTACTAATTGGACTAAATTGTAATTATAGTTTGTTCGGCAAAACCAACTAACAAAACGAATTGATAAAAAAAAATACTACGGACCATATGATATAATATAGCACATATTTAGTTTACTTTTAAAAAAAAATGTAAATATATATAATATCAGTCATGGATAAAGAGTACCTAGCAAGATCCAAACTCAATCAGAATGAATTGTCAAAATAGCCTTCATCCAAAAAATATATTTCAAACTAGCCTTCTACAAAATTTATTTTCCTTTTATAGCCTTCTTTACCACATGAGATGCCATGCAGATAATAGAATGTCACAAAAGCCAACTTAAAATGTCACAAAATCATTGAACATAATATATTAAAGAAAAAAAAATCTCTTATCAGTTTAAATATTTTCATCTAGTCTTCAAAATATTTAAACTATTTAATTAATTATTAATCTTACAAAATTAAGACAAAAATGTAGTCATTACTAATTGTTTTAAACCCTACTAATAAAGAACCATCCGTATTAATCGACTTGAGGTTGACCAAACAATAAATATGAATTATATAGGGTTAGATGCAAATAACCCAGAAATTATCAAAAAGATTTAAAAAAAACAATTAAAAGATAGATCTCGCATGAAATTTTAATACATTTTGTTCAATGTTTTTGTGAGACTTTAAGTTGACTTTTATGCATACAATGGCATCTCATGTGGCAAAGAATGCTATAAAAGAAAATAAGTTCTATAGAAGGTTAGTTTGGGATATATTTTTTGGGAGAAGTCTATTTTGGCAATTAATTCGATCAATCCACTAAACCCTATTGAAGTTCAGACCCAAGTCCCCTCGAGGTGTTGCTCCATTGTATGCATATATTCTAGTGATATGTACCTTTAAGTCCTACTCCAAGAAAACTTGAACTTTGTTCTTGTTCTTCAATTCGATTCGATTCCATTGATTCGATTCAATTGATTCGATTCGATTCGATTCTGCATAGTTATATTTTATACTACAATTCAGTTCAGTTCCGTTCTGCTTAGTTATATTTTATACTACAATTCAGTTCAGTTCAGTTGAAAAGAATAGAGCCTTAATCATATCGGGACAATGATATCAAGGGAGTTCGACCTCACCAAAGTTAAAGGTCCGACTACACCAAAATCAAGAGGCCGACCCTCTAATACTTCGACCTTTGGACTACAATCCAAGCCTCATCTACTTAAATGGGCCAAGTCCATTAAGGGCCCATGAGCCCAACTTCTAGCATGTATGAATCCGGACCGTATACTTGGCACTCATCCAAGAGAGGATGATAACAAACATTTGCCTATAAATACAAGGCCTCTACTCCTCATAAACGGTAAGTAACGACTTCCGAAAATCTACTATCGAAGTTTTTAAGTCCTATATTGAAAAGTCGACTGACTTATTAACTAGTTGAATCTAAGTACCGGGTTGTCCTAGGCAAACCGGTCCAAAAGGGTCTAACCCCTTATTTTATTGTCACAGATCAACGACGGACACCACCGAGGACCGACAGACGCAACGGAGGACCGACGGACTCAACCTCGGACCACAAACGTGTCTAGGTCCACTTTTTCGTCCACACACTTTCCGACCTTCGCGAAGTCACGAATTTAATCAAAGTAAAGGCGACTTGAACCAAGGACAATTTGACTTCCGCTAACTTATATCATCGTTCGAGCAAGAACTACATCAATCTAGGGCGTCGACGAACTAACTAGTGACTTATCCATTTTTACCCTACATCATCTAGGATTCCACATAAATGTACACACATATAATCAACTCGTTAGTCTCCTATTTCATTATATTTTCCCTTGAATTCGACCGCACTTTATCAAGACTCACCGGAACATACCCATTTTGAGGTGCCTCTCATACCACAGCCCTCGGAATTCGGGCTACGGATTTTGATATCATTAGATTGGGAGACTGCTGCAGTGTTACCAAGTTACTAAACTCACTTTTTCAACAAGTTAGGTAGAGTATATCTTTTAGAATCAGTCGACAATAAGTAACTTATTGCATGCAATCATATCACACTATCTTGGTCAAATAAGAGAGGTGATCACGTTATAATGTGATTAATCAGGTCACAACAAACACCTCAATATCGTGCTTAATTGATCAACACGGATTAAAAATGAAGATTAAACAATTAAGTAGTCGAATTAATTATTACCAGGAAGACCAGAGGGGACATGGTAAGCGATAGAGTGCTTGACATGCAAAATAGTGAGCTTCATGCTGCTGCCGGTGGTAGTGCGAGTATGCTGCTTTGCCTGCTCATGTCGTCGTCCAACGAGTGTTTCAAGAACCCATTGAAGAGCGTATAAGCTCTGGTCGCTTTGATCAATGGCCACCATCACTCTCGTTTTCTCGTCGTCGTCAACATCATGTGTTATTTCTTTAACATTTTCGGCACGATCTATAGTAGTTGCTCTCGGAGTGATCTCCATGACCGTTTTGACGTGTGAACTATAATGTGCTTTGTATGTTGTGATCAAGTGAACTGGATAATCATGTAGCGACTAGGGGCGGAGCCAGAATCTCAAACCGCCTAAGGCGCATAAATATGGAAAAAATATATTTACTAAAAGAAAGGATTTTTTATTATTGTTAATGCAAATATTTAAAAAAAATGATAATTTTACCCATAATATATCATATATATGTGCTAAATACAAAGGAAAAACAACATATAACATAAGAAGGGTGGTGTAAAATGGAAAAATATGATAAAAAATACACTACAAATTTATTTATTTTTTTTAAAGGGCCCCTGGTAGCGACAGCACCGTTTGGTTTAGGATAATGTAGAAATAAGGGAAAGGAAAAGAATAAAGAGAAAAGGTAAAATTGATGACATGATCCAGTTATCCACTGCGCGAGAAACTATATGGGCCTGATTAATTTGGGTCTAGCTGATGAAAATTCATCTAATATGGAAGCTCACTCTATATATTAATTTTACAATTTACAATAATAATTGCACTTACACAAAGTATCATAGACTATTAAGGGGTCTCATGAGACTATTACTTAGATAGTGTCTCTTGTAATTGTATTAGCTGTAATGTAGTGATACTTCTAACTTTTATATTTAATCTTTATCTTTTATGTTTCTTGTCCTGTCTGGACTCATTCTTGTAACTATTTATACTTGGTGAAATACAATCAGCAAAACATTGATTGCCAGAATAATATTTACATGGTATCAACGAGCCTTTTGGCTAACACCCTTCAAATATCGATCTTTTTTTTTATTGGAATCTTCCAGCACCTCATCTCCATCAAATTTTGCCATGGCTTACACCACCTTTGCTTCTTTTCCCACCTTCAACCTTTCTCTCATCACTGCTCTCTCTCATCTTATCACTATCAAACTTGATCTGACCAATTATATATTTTGGAAAGGTCAAGTCATTCCGCTTTTCATCGAACGCAAAATCATTGGCTATATCGATGGCACCATGACCGTTCCTGCTCCCGTTCTACTTGATGATGCTGGCAAATCTAGTTCGAATCCAGACTACCAACTTTGGCTAGAGATGGATGCTAACCTTCTTAGTCTTCTCCTCTCGACCTTAAAGGGAGAGGCTATGTCCGCTGCTCTCGGTGCGACTACTTGTCGTGCTCTTTGGCTCCGTCTTGAGACCGCTTTCAGCCACGGCTCTAAAAGTCGTGAACTTCGCCTAAAAGATGAGCTTCAACGAATGAAGCGTGGCTCGCGCTCTGTTGGTGAATACTCTCGGCATTTCAAATCCCTATGCGATCAACTTACTGCCATTGGTCGTCCGGTGGATGATACCGACAAATCGCATTGGTCCATTGTTATCTTTGGGGGCATCTCCCTCTCTTTCCTGTGATGGTTATCGATATTATATAATTTTTGTTGATGATTATTCTCGATTTTCATGGATATATCCTATTCGTACTAAATCCGAATTTTTCGAAGTGTTTACTCGTTTCCAAAGCTTGGTAGAAAATCAATTGTCAGCAAAAATTAAATCCTTTCAAAGTGATGGTGGGGGAGAATTCACTAGCAACAAATTTCGTAACCATCTTCAGGCTAAAGGCATACATCATCTTATTTCATGCCCACATACTACGGCCCAAAATGGATGGGTTGAACGGAAGCATCGCCATGTTACCGAAACGGGTCTATCCATGTTGTTTTAATCACACATGCCGGTTTCTTTGGGTTGATGCATTTTCCACTGCGGTTTATGTTATTAACCGGTTACCGAGTTCCGTCCTTTCTAATGTTTCGCCTCATGAGCTTCTCTTTGGTGTTGCTCCTAATTATGAACTCTTTCATCCTTCCAGTTGTCAGGTTTTTCCATATCTTCGGGATTATGCGCCAACCAAGCTTGCACCTCGTAGTCGACCTTGCATATTCTTGGGTTATAGTGCACATTACAAAGGTTTCTGATGCCTAGAACCATCATCATCTCGGATTTATATTGTCTGTCATGCTATATTTGATGAATTAAATTTTCCTGTGGTAGGAGATGTTCCTACACAAAATAATGTAACTGAGTTCAGCAACTTTGAGGAGCCTGTGAATTTTACTCAAGCCAAACTACCTTCAACCTCACAAGCTCACAATTGTCCCGATATTAGGCCATGTAGCATGTGTATTCCAGGCCCATATCCACTAAACCCACAATCTGGTCCAACACAAGTCCCATTCAACAATGAACCCACTTCACCATCTTCTCCAAATCAATCCACGCCTACTTCTCCTTCTGCAACACCATTTGCGCCTCCACCCGCATCGCCAAAAATTCCTCTATCACCACCACGGCGGCACAAAGCCCCAAAATTACATGTCCCATCTCATTTTATGAAAACTTTGGGTGCTAACAGAGTTTTTAAAATAAAAAATCCCGGTCTCCTAGCCGACCTTCGTTCCTCCACTCTTCTCTCGGCTCTTCTTTCAACCAAAGAGCCTCGCGGTTTTCTCTCCGTCGCAAAGCACCCCCACTGGGTAGCTGCCATGGAATAAGAAATTACAGCTCTGCGTGACAATGGCACTTGGGAACTCGTCCCGCGGCCGGCGAATTCAAATGTAATCGGATCCAAATGGGTTTTTCGAACTAAATTCAAATCAGATGGTACCGTTGACTGTTTCAAAGCACAGTTAGTTGCTCAAGGCTTCTCTCAAATTCCAGGTCTTGATTTTACAAACACTTTTAGTCCAGTTGTGAAGGCTTCGACTGTACGTGTTGTTCTTTCAATTGCTGTTATGCATTCTTGGCCTTGCATCAATTAGATGTCAAAAATGCATTCTTAAATGGGCTGATTACCGAAACTATTTTTATGGAGCAACCTCCGGGTTATATCGATGCTCAGTTACCTACTCATGTCTGCAAGTTCAAGAAGGCCCTCTATGGCTTAAAAACAAGCTCCGCGAGCTTGGTTTCATCGGCTTAGTGACTTTCTGTTGCATCTCGGTTTTCTATGTAGCCAGGCCGATACCTCTCTGTTTGTATTTTGTCGTGGTCACGCCTTGCTTTACCTACTTGTTTATGTCGATGACATAATCCTTACTGGAAATGATTCAACTCTTATTCAACACTTTATTGGTCATTTACATTATGAATTTGCTATTAAGGATCTTGGCAGGTTGGGCTATTTTCTTGGACTTGAAGTTTCTTACATGCTAATGGGTTAGTCCTTAGCCAAACAAAGTATGCTCAAGATATTTTGCTACGTGCAAACTTAGCAGAGAGTAATTATGTGTCCAGTACACCTATGGTGGTTGGGCAACATCTACACACGGATGGAACACCCTTTGACGACCCTACGCTATATCGTTCCTTGGTCGGTGCTCTTCAGTATCTTATTATAACCCGACCGTATATTTCTTTTGCCGTAAATTCGGTTAGTCAATTTCTTAAATCACCTACTACTGATCACTTTCTGGCTGTTAAGCGTATTTCACGGTACGTCAAATAAACTTCTGATCTTGACTTGCAATTTACTCGTGGTGTTGTTCCACATTTATTAGTATACTCTGATGCGGATTGGGCTGCTTGTCCTGATACTCAACGCTCGGTTTCTGGTTACTCTGTATTTTTTTGTTCTAATCTTGTGTTATGGAGTTCTAAGAAACAGCCAACAGTCTCACGCTCTAGTTGTGAATCAGAATATCGTGCGTTGGCAAATGCAGCAGCTGATGTGGTATGGCTTACTCATCTACTTTATGATCTGCGAGTTCGTCTTCCGTTGACACCAGTCCTTCTTTGTGACAACAAAGGCGCTGTCTTTATTACCGAAAATCCAGTGTCGCATAAGCGAGCCAAGCACATTGTTCTTGATTATCACTTTACTCGTGAGTTGGTTGCTTTCAAGAAGTTGCTTATGAAGTATGTTCCTTCTCAAATCATTTGAATGTGGCTGATATCTTTATAAAGAGTTTGTCGCGCCAGCTCTTCACCTTCTTTCGATCCAAGCTACGCATTGGTTCACACCCCACGCTCAGCTTGACCGGGGGGGGGGGGGGGGGTTGGGGTTGAGGAGTCTCCAGATTCTACTATATCCTCATCTCTCAAGACTATTACTTAGATAATGTCTCTTGTAATTGTATTAGCTGTAATGTAGTGATACTCCTAACTTTTAGATTTAGTCTTTTATCTCCTATGTTTCTTGTCCTATCTGGACTCATTCCTGTAACTATTTATACTTGGTGAAATACAATCAGCAAAGCATTGATTGCCAGAATAATATTTACAGGGACGACCTATGTTATCAATAAAACCATCAATGTAATTAATCAAAATGTCTATTAATGAAATAGGTCTTGTTGTAATATGGAAAAAACACTAATGTTGAGAACATAGGTGTTTTGTTTAATAATATCGATGATTTTTTTTGAAAATATAGATCCGTTTCTAGATAAAGGCTCTGTTTACCACTAGCTTTTCAGCTAGCTTTCCAGCTCCATGAGCTTTTTTTTACCATTGACTAATAAAAAGCTCGTTACGTGAACGCGCAGCTTCTTTAACTAGCTAGCTAGAAAAAGAAACTAGTCAATGTAGCTTTTTTTAAAGAAGGAGCTTCTTATCTTTTTCATTCCGAAAATATCCCTAACCTATATTAACCTAAATTAGAATAAAGAAAATAAGAAACCATCTTTTTGTAAACCGGAAGGTCATTAGAATTCTCAACTTATATTTTATATTATTGGATCATTTGTTATACATTTTGTGTACTTTTTTGCAACTAGCATAAGGATTAATGTATCCGCACCTCTTTAAAATGCATACATGTAGTACACATCAAATACTGATTTTTTTCATTACTAAGTTAAAATGCTCAACGATTATTTCTTTCAACTTCTGATAATTTTGATGATGTTATTAAAGTGGCGATGTAAAGTACATTAAATATATAATATAATTATTGGACAAAATATGATATATTATTATTTAAAAACTATAGACTAATACTATTATAATACGATAAGAAAGGTTAAAGACAAGAAAAATAAGAGTAATGTACTTTTATGTCATTTTACAAAATACCAGCTAGCTTTTCAGCTAATTTGCTAAATACCTACATTTAAAACCAAATTTTTCCAAATTTCTTAACCAAATTCTAATTTTTTTTTAATTTTGCTAAACATAGCCAAATTATCTAGAGACCTTATCTAAATGAGAGTTACTCTTACACTTATAACTGCTCTTTGCCAAATGTAAAATATAAGCATGTAAAAAAAAAAAAAAAATAGTGTACTTCAACATTACTCATTACATCGATCGAGTACATGAATTCATCATTTCATTTTTATCAATTATTTTTGTGAATCCATTTTTCTAAATTGACATGAGACCTCAACTTTTTTAAGTCAAACCCTACTGATCACACGATAATATTGAAACTTCAATATTGGCAAAATAATTTTATTTTTAAAGAGATGATAAACATTTAAATGTTATAGGCAAAATAACATAATGAAAGATAGCATATAAATAACACAAAGTCTTTGAAACGTGTATTAATGAAACACCTAAGGGACGAATTGATATTCTTAAGTATATGTGTAATGTTTTATAAGTGAATATTTTATATAATTTTTTATGTAATGTATATGATCACCGATGTTTTTAGTAAAACTTGTCATGTTTTTGGATATAACTGTAATGTTTGTCTGTCTTTTTAGTCTTTCTATAACACCGTCTATCCAGAGACTTATTCTATAAATAATGACATTTTTACAAAAAATCAACTGTATTTTATCATAGGAGAGAAAAATAATAACTTATCGATATTATGAATCAAAATATCTATTTCATTAATATTGATAATATTGATGTCTTTCACACCATATGTTCGTCTTTAAATAAGCTATCTATGGATCGTATCTCTAGAGTAAAGTCTCCAGCGAGACGATCTTTTAATAATTTACCTAAAGACGTATCTATGTTGTTAATTATGTTGTTGAAATTCTCGATGTTATTACTCAAAACATCGATTCTCTTGACATTTGTTTACGCTACAAGATGATGTACTCACTCGTACAAAAGGAGTACAAGTGCAGTATTAAATCACCATCATACACTAGTACACTACCACGTCTATCACGATTTAAGCAACTTATCAACCAACAACACTCCTACATGCATGCTAACGACATGCATATATGTCTCATTTAATTTATTACAAACACCATGTTATTCACATATTGAGGACGACTTAATTATTACATGGCATAAACTACACATAGATCCTCACTTATTCTCTAATATCTCTATTAATCATCACAGATTTACAACCACATATATCACTGCGGTAGGGCTCCGGATCTAGGACGATTTCTTGGTTGGAGTAGGCTTCACCACAAGAACTGGACATTTTGCATGGTGCACACAGTAATCACTTACACTTCCCAAAAACGCCCTGCATTAAATATCCAAAATCAACTAAAATCGTCGAACGGGTACTAAATTTAAGTAAACCATAGATCTCCAGCTAATAGGTAGGATAATAAACTGAAACATTCTGGGGATACAAAGGTTATATTAAATCAATAGACATTCATCATAGAGTAGGTGTTAATACGAATAAGACGGAATGTTTGGAATATAATTTTAATTGAGGTATAAATGAGACTAGTAACTAAACTTTAATTGTGTTGTAAAAATTTATATTTGGTATAGAACTAAAAAATTTATATTTGGTATAGAACTAAGGGAATGAGAGAGAGAGAATAAGTCTAGGGAGAAAGCGGGAAGAACTCAATTAAACTAAGGTTGACAAAAAAAATTAAAATTGAATTGTTCAGTTGGGACGGGGTATATTTTTTTTATCAATAGATCAAACACATAATGTTGTATGGAACCTCTTGATTTGGCCTAATCCACGGCTACCCACGACAAGAAGGTCAATCTTCATCTCATCCACCGAGCGACATAACCTCTCCTTTGGATCCCCTTCGAGGATCAAGGTTTTCGCCCTCAGCTACATATATACAAACACAATGTTACAACAAATTTATTACCATATCCTGAATAATAATAATCAATATGAATGGATTAATTTCGTGGAATTCAGTTCTTTAGATTAAAATCAGCCACAAAACCGAACATATGCGTACCGATCTCTCCTTGCAAAATTCATAGGCCTTAGAGAGCACACTCGCAGCATTCTGTTCCTGTGTCTTGCTTACACTTTCCACCACCCCTGCAATTTTACAAATCAATGAAAATAACCGAATCTAAGACATTTACACATTTCTTCAACTCATACAGAGTCGGTGTGAAATCTAATCATTTATATTAATTAGAGTCGAACCGAAATACAAACCATAGCCACTAGGAAAGGCATAACGGGGCAGCGGCTCGATGACGGTGACCAAAGTCACCAGCTTAGACTCTCCTCCTTCACCACTAAGTTGTGCAGGCTTCAACAATTTATCAAGAACCCATTCGAGAGCATAAAAGCTCTCTTCACTGTCATCAATGGCCACCATCACATTCATCATTCTCGATTCTGCCCCATCACCTGTACCTGATCCCTCCATCTCCTCTTTTCTCAATTTTTCGATAAAACTAGTATACTTTATTTGTTTGCTAGAGCAATTTATATTTTTTCAATAAGTTGAAAGAAATGGACTTAAGAGTTGCATGAGGAAATGGATTTTTCTTCTTGCATGAAAGACATGTGTCACTGAACACGTGACATACATACTACTAATTGTGGCTGATCCTTATCTTCTTTTCCCCTTTTTTATTTTTGTTAAAAAGTAAAAACTAGTCGGTGGTACATATTAGAAAGTTCAAGACTTCAAGAAGGTCGAGAAACAGAACAGGGGAATGGCAGAACAGAGTGCATCGGTGGAGACGGCGAGAGGGCAGCCGGTGGGGATCGGTAAGAAGACGATGAAGATTTTGGTGCCGGTGGATGACAGTGATGGGAGTCTCAATGCTTTGAGGTGGGCTTTGGATAACCTATTTGGTGAATCCCCTGTTTCAGCTGATCCTGATCTGGAACTGGATCCGAACACGATTACTCTGCTCAACGTTCAGCCTATTTTCCAGCCTTTTATATACCCAGCTGGACCAGGTTTAAGTATGATTAAATTGTACATACTTAATGTGACAGTTTATGAGGCTTAATTTAGTGATGAAATTTGGGTATTTTGTACAGTGATTTATGCCACTCCTCAAGTGATTGAATCTGTGAAGAAAGCTCAGAGGGAGTGTGCTGCTGCTATTCTCTCTCGTGCATTGCATATCTGCAAAGCAAAAAAGGTTTTTATGTGCTAATTCTTGGCCTTTTGGCATGATTTTTGTGGAATACTATGTGTGAATATTGAACTATTGGAACCTTCAACTTTTAGGTGATCGTTTAATTTAACATTGTGTAGTTTATGTTAAGTGGTTGGCCATGAAAATACAACATCTACAAAAATATGTATGCGCATTTGAAAGAATGGAAAAACTAGAATGAAATCGTAGGATTTTTCTTTGCATTGAAGAGGCGAAATGCCGAAATTTGTCTGCATTATAGTATTTGACTGTTTGGGGAATGTATTGTACACTAGTAAATGACTCTGAATCTCTGATCAGTGATTATGAGATGGTAAGTGCCAACTTCTAGTCCTTGACAAAGTTTGTGAATGGTATGGCCGTATGGAACTGCCATTTGGCCATGGACCAGCTTAGTACTTTCAAGCCTTTTTCAGGCTTAGTTTAGTTATTAGCTTGGAACACTAACTTATGTCTTAACCATGTCTTCGAATTTTTTACTCTGTGACAGTGGATTCGATCTTATTTTTATCAATTTTCATAAATTCTATTATTGCTTTCACCTAACTATCATTGACTTGGTGATTGTCTTGTAACGAACAGGTCATATATATTAATGATCAGGGCACCATAGCGCTAAATTGATCTCAGTTTTTTAGAATCCAAGTCATAGTTAATATATAATCACAAGGAGCAAAACTCCGATCTCAATTGTTCTTAACCCAGTCACAGTTGAGAAATAATCACAATGAGCGAAATTCCCAAGAATATGATCAATAATTTGTTTATTCCAACGCAACAGTTAAGCAGCATTTAGTTAACAACTAACATCTTACATGCATTAATCCATTTTTGATCTGGATGTACTTCAACTTCTAGATAGGACAACATATTTTTGTTTACTTCTTTAATTGTACTACTATATGCGGCCTGTAGAAATTGAAAGTGTTTGATGTAAAGTCCGCCTTTGTTTAGATCAAGGCAGAAACTTTGATCCTGGAAGGAGATCCAAAGGACCAAATCTGTCAAGCAGCAGATCAATTGCACGTTGATCTCCTAGTTATCGGTAGCCGTGGGCTTGGGGCGGTTAAAAGGTAGCACGGCCGATCACTTAACTAATTCACATCGATTTTGTTCAAGTTTTTCTGAATTATGCCGCTATATATAGTCTTATACTAACCTTACCAGCTACAAATTGTGTATGTTTATACTAAATAAGTTTGTTACATGAAGGGCATTGCTGGGGAGCGTTAGCAACTATTGTGCGCATCATGCTCGTTGCCCAGTACTCATTATCAAACCTCCTTCTACGAAACAAGCTCATGATTGAAGCAACTAGCAATGGCCGGTCCCAATCTTTATACATGATGATCAGGACTCAGGAGCTTATGCATGTAATTAACTATGACTTTGGCTGTATATGTAATTAATTTTGAACGTGGATGTAATGTTGGAGCATAATAATTATCTGCCAAAGCTAAACCTACATATGGGAAATTAGGTGATTGGATATTATTCAAATGGAAGAACAATAAAGATAATAAAGAATAAATGTTAGAAAAGAAAGTTTTGATATATTAAGCAGAGTGAAGTGATACAAAATGCCTTAGATTAGGGTTTCCATTTATAGCCACAAATTGGAACTATTTCTTGGAGATGAAGAAAAATTGATGCAACCTTATTGGTAGAAAGCATCATGACTATGATAGACTTAAACAAATTCAAGGAAAACAGTCGATCTTCTTGCTGAAATTGATCGAATGGTGGAGGAGCAAATTCGTACAGAACACGTACAAATGAGGAAGAAGACAAGTGATCCGGTGTGGCACATTTTCCGTGTTCCCAACGGCTTCTCGTGCTGAAGTGCCCATGAGTGCGATTCGTACGTCCAATTCATCTGTTGTGTCGCAATGCTATTGGCTCATGCTTTTCTTCTTTCTCTCTCCCGTATCTTTCTTCTCTTCACACATTGAGCATCAAAACTTCCTTCTTCTTATTTGCAATCAAGTCCTTTCCGTTTTACAGAGTTGGTCCTTCTAATTTCTTTTTCTTTCCAATAATAAAGAATGAATAAATGATGGTAGTGAATTCTTAATGTGGCAAGTATAACCGTCAGTCGGTAAAATTGTAAATATGAGTGATCATAAGTTAAGTCGAGAAGTTTGTTCCCGGATGGAGGGGGTATATTTTACCAATAGATCAAACACAAATAGAATGTGTGAGGTTCATGTGTGGTAGTTACATTTTATGTGAGAGGGTGTACTAGTGGTCACGCCCCTGACATCTCAAAAGCCCTATCATAAACAACCGCAAAGTCAAAGATATGTACAGATCCCTCATTGAAAAATTCAAAGGCATTAGAGAGCACACTTGCAACATTATGTTCATGTGTCTTGTTTACACTTTCCACACACTTGAAATTTTACAAATCATTGTAATGTGTAAATACCGAATCCAAGAGATTTAAGAATTTTTCAAATTTATATAATATATACAAAAATCTAACCGTTTATTTTAATATCCATCAAATAGAATACAAATGATAACACTCGGAAAAGCATAACGGAGCAGTAGATTAGATGACAGTGACCAAAGTGACACAAGGGGCTCATTTCTTACCCCGTGCTCGACTCTAACTCTCTTTATCAATATATAATAAGTAATTATTTAAAATTCAAAATTAATAAAATATTAACTACATGAAATTAAGTTCGTAGAGAAGGCGGATTTTTCTAAATATTACTCCATTTACCCTTGGCTAAGTTGGACACAAATATACAAAGTAAATTATATAAATAATCAGAATAATTTCGAAAATTTAAGGTGTAGTGTAAATGTATATTCAAACATTTGCGGTAGGGATGAACATCAATCACATGCTTTGCTACACACATTACATACTATTTTTTTAAAATTTAATTTATAAAATACACAAAGTCTTGTGAGCGACCGTCTATACTTAATCTTTAAAGAGATCGACATATGTTGTCAGGAAAAAATCAATGTTATAAAGCGAAATGTCCAAGTTATTAACAAAATGAATTTTTTATTTAAAAAATCACTAATATATGATATAGGGTTAATTAAAATTGAGTTATTGATAAATTTATTTGTTTTTAATTTGGTTTTAGTGTTTAACCGAACACTCTCTATCTTTAGTCGCCCCATAGCTTGTCTCAGAGGGAGTGTTGAACTGGATACTTATCCATACAAGAAAGAGGAAAGGGGTAGAAGGTGACCCTCTCTATGACTAATGAAAGAAGATAGAATAGAGTCGGAATGACAGGCAAAAGCTGGGCGTGGCGGACCCTCGTTCCCTTACATGAACTCATTTGTTTCAAGTTTGTTCGACTTGCACGTGTTAAGCATATAGCTAACTCTCTAGTATTAATGTATTATAAAAGTATATATATAAGTGGACAACTATTGAAGTTATGCAATCGAGTACTTAATTTAAGTTAAATTGGACCCATTTGGAATATATATGTAAATTAGACTTTAATTACAAAAAACAATATGTTTTCTCCTTTTAAATTACAAGCACTAATACAACTCCAACAAAACCAATTTCATGATTAAAAAAAAAACTTAATATGCCTTCTCCAATTAAATTCTAAGCCCTAATTCAACCCCCAACAAAATCAATCATAGTAAAAAACAACGATAACCAATCTTTATTCTCCATCTTCTCCAATTGAATTAAAACATATCAATCCGCACTAACCTAAACCCTAATTCAATTTGAAAAATGGACAATCAATTATCAGAAACAACGATATTACTTACTTTCATATATTTCATCAATTATTTGCAAGTAGGTGCCACGATAACACGCTAGCGTGTTCTAACATTCTAGTTATATATATATGTATAGATGTATATATATGTATATATAAGTGGACAACTATTGAAGTTGTGCAATTGAGTACTTAATTTAAGTTAAATTGAGCCGATTTGTAATATATATTTAAATTAGACTTTGACTACAAAAAACAATATGTCTTATTCATTCTAATTCTAAACTCTAACGCTACTCCAACAAAATCATTCATCATGGAAAAAAACTCAATTTGTCTTCTCCAATTAAATTCCAAGCAATTTTTTTTTTTTTGAGAGAAAGTTTACCTTTTTATTAATACAAAGAGCAATGTCAGATACACGATTCAAATCATAAAGGTAAAGAAACATTTCCATCACAATCGACATAAATCTCCTTAGCTAATCTACGTGCTAATACATTCCCTTCCCGACGAATATGTAAAAACTCCACGACATGAAAGGATGCTAACAAGCTTAGACCTTCTTGCACGAATATACCAGCAGGCGAAAGGGTCTTTTCCTTTGTGCGAAATGCAGCCATAACTGATATATTGTCTCCTTCGATCTGTATATTGGACCAGCCAGCATGGGCAACAAATTTAATGCCCTCAACTACAGCCAAAGATTCTGCAATATCAGGTTGGTTGATGTGTATAAAGTGGCGATGGCTCCATGTGAACTGCTCCAGCTTGATTGCGCGCCACTATGCTAATTCCGACTGAATCTGTTCCCTTAATTAAACATGGCTGCATCAATATTAATTCTGACAAAATTTGCAGGCAGAGGACACCACACTGTATTTCCAATGGCACAAGAAGGTTGTGTAAACATCATTTTTGCTTCATGAAACCTGTCAATATAATTTTCAATAAAACAAACAGATTCATGTGGATCTAACACCGAATCACCATGAACCACCATGTTGCGTTGGTACCAAATATTCCAGCACAAGCAAATGAATTTAAGAAATTGTGATTTCTCCACTGCTCCCTTAACCTGTTGAAACCAATCCCACATATTCGACACATCACAATAGATAGCAGTTTGGGGAATATGAGACAAAGCCCAAACCAGCCTTGCGAAATGGCAATTGCGAAATAGGTGCTGGGCGTCTTCTTCACTGCTGTTACAAAGTGGGCACACCGAGCATTGAATAATTCTCCTCCGAACCAAATTAGTTGTCAAAGGAAGCCCATTTCGTAGCAATCTCCAAACAAATACTTTGATCTTGGTAGGTATGTCAAGGCGCCAAATGAAGTTCCATTGTACAGGTTGCGGCCTAATGCTTGTTCCAGGATCCAATCGTGATCTCTGCTCCTTTTCACTTTACGGAACAGATGGTAAGCTGATTTTACAGAATAATATCCGGACTTGGTATGATGCCACACATGTGAATCCGCAATGTTAAAACAAGGAACAGGAATATACATAATATCTTTAACATCTTCATCCCAAAATAGAGCCCGAATCAATGTCTCATTCCAAGAACCAGTACTCAAATCTATCAAAGAAGAAACAGTCGTGTCATCCAAATCATACAAGTCAGGAGTCAATGGCTTGAAAGTGGTATCTCTTGGAATCCAGTTATCTTTCCATATACTTATATTCTCCTCATTTCCAACTCTCCATCTGACTCCATGCCTAACTAGATCAATAGTACCACAAATACTTTTCCAAGTAAAAGAGGCATTAGCGTTAGGTGTAGCATCTAAAACACTAGTATGTGGAAAGTATTTGGCCTTCAAAACTCTGCTTAATAAAGTTTCCGGATAAAGAAGAATGCGCCAAACCTGTTTACCGAGCATAGCTTGTTTAAAAGCACTTAAATCACGAAATCCCATGCCTCCATCCCTTTTACTTTCGCAAAGTATGTCCCAATTTACCCAGTGTATTTTCCTTTCATTTCCTTCGCCCCACCAAAATTGCGCAATGATTGACTCAAGTTCATGGAGAAGGTATTCTGGCAATTTAAAACACCCCATGATATATGTAGGAATGGCTTGCAAGACAGATTTTATTAGGACCTCCTTACCACCTTTCGATAAAGCCTTCTCACCAAACCTTCTCGTTCTTTCCCAGAACCTCTCTCGAAGCCAACCAAAGACCTCCTTCTTTGATCTCCCCATTTCCGTAGGTAAGCCAAGTATTTCTCATGCTTTTCTACTACCCGAACCGGGAGGCACCTCCTTACTGCCTCTATCCTATCATGTGTAACATTCCTGCTAAAGACAACTGTCGATTTCTCCATGTTAATCTCCTGGCCCGAAGCTAAACTGTACCTATGTAGAACATTAGCAATCTCCAAAGCAGCATCACAAGTAGCATCACATAATATAAGAGTATCATCCGCAAACAGTAAATGTGAGGTCCTTAAATCAACCCCAACAGAATCAGTTCATCATTAAAAATACTCAATATGTATTCTCCAATTAAATTCAAAGCCTTAATTCAACTTAAGAAAACCAATTCATCATTAAAAAAAACAATCATAACCAACCGTTCTTCTCTATCTTCTTAATTTAATTAAAGTGAAACAAATCAATTCGCATTAATCCAAATCCTAATTCAACTTGAAAAAAGACAATTCATTATAAAAAACAACGATGTTGATATTGCCAGAGCAATATCCCTTATGCCATAGCACTTTATGAACTCCCTGTTATACCCTCTTGTGTTAAATGGAAAGCTCTGCACATTCCTTTCATGTAAGTTGCTAAATGATGGAATTGCATCTTCCCCAACATGAATTTCCGAAATCAAATCCTTACCAAATTATTTTTGAATTTTTGTGACAAATCTATAGAACAATGATGGTAGTACCTTATTACCAGCGGAAAAATCGAATTTTTTTTTAATTATTATAGCACAAGAGGGTTGTAATTCTTCCGGTGAGCTTTTATTTTGAGGGATTACAAGTGCATTTCTGTTACTCTGGAGTAATTAATCAATGGTGCACATGACATGCCATGCATTCATGATTAAACTAGGAATTATTTAGTCTTTTCTTGCTGAAAGTAAGTTAGATGAAACCCAGTTGCTTTGGTTATGTAGAGAGTTGAGTAGGAAGGAAAAATGCTTATGTTGCTTTGGTTCTTACCCAAAATGCTTTTCAAGAATTAAAATTTAAATGAGAGGGGTAGTGATTGTTAAATAGTTGTGCTTCTCTGCCAGAAGTGTCGTTCATTGAATTTGTCATTTTAGTGATGAAGGTAATCAACAGTTCGGACGGTTGAAGAGTCACCGTTTTTTCCGTCAAATTTTCCCTGCGAATTTCGTGAGGAAGAGGAAAAGTATTTTGGTAGTGATGAGATTTATGATCTATTCCTACAATCTCGTTAAAGAAGATATATTTGGGACATATGTTTGGTTCCAATAAAGAAAGATTAGCAGCTTTCCATTTAACACAAGAGGGCATAATAGGGAGTTCATAAAGTGCTATGGCATAAGGGATATTGCTCTGGCAACATCAACAGCCAAACAACGATGGTATATACTTATCTTCATATATTTTTTTTTCTATTATTTGTAACTAAATGGCACAATAACACGCGTAGCGTGTTCTCACATTCTAGTTTACAGTATATATATAAGGAGTAAGTATAGTATAGGGCCTGATTTTCCATTAGGATATAGAAATGCCGATTTTTTACATTAAACCGCGAGCGGTCAGTTTCTCCAGCTGCCCGGAATCTCGGTCACACTATAAAAACCCCTAAATCAGATCCAAACCCAAATCAACAGTAATCACACAGAAACAACATAAGAGAAATCAAAATCTCCAAATTTCACCAAAATTTCCCCAAATCAGGAGGGAACAGCAAAACCGGAAATGGACTCTCTGACGACCACGAGAGCTGGAGCCTCCATGTCCTCCGACCGCTCCTCCGATGGTGGATTTGAGGTTGCCGTGTGGAGCGGTGGTTTGAGATCGGGTGTTCTGGTGGATGCATAAGAAGGTCTGGATTGCCGCTGGTGATATCATCCTCGTCGGTCTCCGAAGGAGAGGAGTAAGAAGAGAAATGGTTTGAATAATCGCAGTGGGTGCTTGTTTGGAGGCATGGTGGATATAGGTGGATCTGTGTGCATTGATGAACGAGCTGTGCGTATTGGGGAGAAGGAAGAAGAGATGTAGAGTAGTGATGATGATGATCGATTGATTTATTTGCTCAATTGATGAGTTGATTGTTTTGTTATAAATGAAATTGAGCCGATGAGTTATGAATCTGCGATTAGGAGTGAGTGATGTATAATAGTATAACGTTGGTTGTTTTGTTTCTAGAATTTGTGTACTTGTTTCGAGGATGACTTTGGTCTCCGTATTTTATTCTTTCTGTGAGATTTATATTGTGATTTGGGGATTTTATGTTGTGTCTGCGAGATTTTGCAAATATGAGATTTTTGCTATGTCTGTGGGATTTTTGTATCTGTGAGATTTATCTTGTATATGAGATATTTATTTTATGTCTGTGATATATATCGTGTGTCTGTGAGATTTTAAAACTGGTGGATTTATCTTCTGTCTGTTAGTTTTTGCATCTGTAAAATTTATCTTATGTCTGTGAGTTTTTGCATATGTCTTTGGATTTTTGCATGTGTGAGATTTATCTTATGTTTGTGAGTTTTTGCATTTGTGAGTTTTATCTGGTGTCTGTGAGTTTTTAAAACTGGAAATTTATGTTGTGTCTGTGAGTTTTTATAACTGGGGGAATTAATGTTTTGTCTGTGAGTATTTTTATAACTGGAGGAATTATTGTTGTGTCTGTGAGTATTTTTATAACTGGGGAAATTAATGTTGTTGCATGAGTTTTATAATCGGGAAGTTCGATTCGACGTGCATCAGCAAGATCATTGCGATCATGAAACTTAAAAACCGGTATTTCCTATTCCTAATGGAAAGGCAGGCCCTTTACTAGACTTTTTTGCATATATAAGTGGACAACAATTAGAGTTGTGCAATTGAGCATTTAATTTAAGTTAAATTGGACCGATATGTAATATATATGTAAATTAAACTTTAATTATAAAAAACCAATATGTCTTATTCGTTCTAATTCTAAGCCGTAATGCAATCCCCACAAAATCAGTCCATCATTAAAACGAACTCAATTTGTCATCTCCAATTAAATTCAACGCCCTAAATCAACCCAATATAATCAATTCATCATTTAAAAAACTCAATATGTATTTTACAATTAAATTCAAAGCCCTAATTTAACCCAACAAAATCAATTCATCATAAAAACAAACAACAACAATGATAACTAATATTTCTTCCCAGTCTTCTTTTATTAAATTAAAACAAATCAATTCGCACTAACTAAAATCGTAATTCAACTCGAAAAAAGATAATTCATTATCAGAAACAACGATAATACTTACCTTCATACATTCTATTATTTATAACTAATTGTCACAATAACGCGCATAGCGTGTTCTCACGTTCTAGTTTTTTAACTAACCACCTTAAGTTGCTAGTGATAAACTTAAAGTTTGTATGTTATTGATTTTATTTTATTGTAAACAGTTTACTCTGAGACTTATTTATAAAATATATCATGTTAAATGTTAAAAAATTTAAACTTAGACTTTATCCGTCTCAGATAAATTGTTAGTCAATAAAATTTTAATTTAAATTTTAAATTAATCTCAAATGGTAACGACACAATTTTCAACTGATTCTTTTCCAAAAAACCTCTCTTTTTTAGAGCAATTTTTTTTTTAATAAGCTAATTATATTACACGGGCTTAAATACCACTATTTCTTGTCTTCTGCCTCAACCATCTTATAACTCCTTGCTTCAACCTCAACCACCTTATAACTCCTTGCCTCAACCAACTTATAACTTATTTTAATAATTGACGCTGCCAGGTTCGAACTCTGGAAATTAATTGATCTGTCTCTGTTTGCATGAGGAAATGGTTTTTTCTTCTTGCATGAAAGACATGTGTCACTGAACATGTGACATATTAATTGTTGCTGATCTTTACAACGGATAATTAATCAAGAATGAGTTTGATGGTAATCAACCTTAGAATGAAAAAGTAGATATGAATTCTCCATTATTGACTTTGGCTATATGTTCACTAAATTGGGTTGGTGACATTGATAATGTAGTTGAATTTTTATAAAATTATTTAATAAATTAATTTATTGATAAATATCAGTAATATCGGATGAAAATAAATCACTAGTTAGCTCGTCACTTAAGCTACTAGCTACATAACAAATTAGAAAGTCCAAGAAGGTAGAGAAACAAAACAGGGGAATGGCAGAACAGAGTACATCGGTGGAGACAAGCTCGATGGCGGCGGAAGGGCAGCCAGTGGGGATCGGTAAGAAGAAGATGAAGATTTTGGTGCCAGTGGATGACAGTGATGGCAGTTTCAATGCTTTGAGGTGGGCTCTGGATCACTTGTTTAGGGAATCCCCTGTTTCAGCTGATCCTGATCTGGAACAGGACCCCAACACGATTACTCTGCTCAACGTTCAGCCTATTTTCCAGCCTTTGATTTACCCACCTGGGCCAGGTTTAAGTAAGACTCCACTCAACAATTTGCTTTTCAGTTTTATCTTTAATGTGAGAGTTTATGAGGCTTAGTTTGGTGATGAAATTTGGGTATTGCACAGTGGCTTATGCTACTCCTCAAATGATTGAGTCTGTGAAGAAAGCTCAGAGGGATTGTGCTGCTGCTATTCTCTCTCGTGCACTGCATATCTGCAAAGAAAAGAAGGTTTTTTTTTTTTTTTGTCTGTTAATTTATTCTCTTTTGACATTATTTTTGTGGGGTATTGAATTTTGAAAAATATTGGAAGCTTGAGCTTTTAGATGAGTGAAAAATAATTAACATTGCGTAGTTTAGGTTAGCCTCAAAAAGATTTTACCTGCTACTAGAGTAGGTATGAATGTTTGAAAGAATATGGAGTGAAAACCAGAAGGAAAGCCTCAAAGGGATCTTTATTTCATCTAAAAAGGCGAACGCAGTGCAGGAAATTATATAGAAAGAAAATTGTGCACTAGATTAGGTGATTCTGATGATTGACTATGAGATTGGAAGTGCAAAGTTCTAGTCGAGGACATAGTTTGTGGATTAGTGATTGTCTTGTACTCCAGTGGGCAAGTTTATGTGTTAATCAGAAAACTATGATGCATTATACGTACTTGTTAAATTGATGTCAAAACCCGAGTCGTAGTTGATAGATGATCTCAATGAGCATAACTTCAGAGAATTCATCAATCCTTGGTTTAGTCCACTGCCAAAAAAATAAAAAAAGTACTCCATTTAGGTACATCTTACAATTAATGCATCTTGATCAGGTTATACAATCAACTTATAGATAGCTTCGCAGTTGACCTGTCTCATATTTCTGTTCACTGCGTGCTTTGATTGTACAATATGCAGCCTGTAGATACTGAAACTGTCAAATGTAAATTCCACATTTGTTTAGGTCAAGGCAGAAACTTTGATCATGGAAGGAGATCCAAAGGATCAAATCTGTCAAGCAGCAGATCAATTGCACGTTGATCTCATGGTTATTGGTAGCCGTGGGTTTGGGGCTGTTAAAAGGTAGCACGGCCCATCACTTAACTAATCCACATTGATTTTGTTCAAGTCCGATGTTTGAATTATGCTCTTTTATATACACCTTAGCTGCTACAAATTGTGTATGTTTATACTAAATTTGTTACTTGCAGGGTATTACTGGGGAGCGTTAGCAACTACTGTGCGCATCATGCTCGTTGCCCAGTACTCATTGTCAGGCCGCCTCCGACGAAATAAGCTCATGACTGAAGCAGCTAGCAATGGTCCCAATCTGCATGTTGCTATGACTTTGGCTGTAATGAAGGAACATGATAGTGATCTATTAGTCTTAGTACCAGAACTTGTAATTAACTTTGAAAGTGGGTCTGGTCATTTGGATGTAATGATGGAACATAATAATTGTCAGCCAAAGCTAAATCTATATATCTATCGTTAGACTAAAATGAGTATGCAAACTAGCTGGTACCTGATAACTTGGCTAATTTTAAAAGTTACCAAAATAAGCCCTTTCAAAATATAAGCTGACTTATAGTTCTAGTCCAGTTTAGTGTTTACTTATCAGGCAGTGTATTTAAGAGACTTGACGATGCACACTTTTATTGCAAAAACTCATGCGGTTCTGGAACTCAAAGTTCTCTGCTTTGGGTCGAGGTTGGAATTGACATCCAAGTAGAGAACGATTGTAAGGGATCGAACTAGACATCTTTCTTCTTGTTTTGGACATGAAGTTAATTTTATCCGTCATGTAAGATAATAATCTTGTGCATTGATTCAATAACGTGATAATCTGATTTGATTGATAATTCTAATCTAATTAGGAATCCAAGTATTCTAATCTAATTAGGAATCTACTTTAAATATATACATATTCTAACACGCCCTTGATCAAAGCGGAATGGTGGCGAATCGTCACGAAAATCATCAAAGAGAATCTTCGGAAGGCCTTTAGTGAAAATGTCAGCAATCTGATAACGAGTGGGTACATGTAAGACTCGAACTTCACCCCTTGTAACCTTTTCGCGGACGAAGTGTATATCCATCTCTATGTGCTTCGTGCGTTGATGCTGGACTGAATTACCGGACAAGTAAATGGCACTAACATTGTCACAGTAAACAAGCGTTGCCTTATGAACTGGAAAGTGCAGTTCGAGTAGCAAATTGCGAAGCCAACAAGATTCGGAAACAACATTAGCAACACCGCGATATTGACTTGACCTTTGGAGCGAGAAAGAGTGGGTTGTCGCTTAGACGACCAAGAGATGAGATTATCACCGAGAAAAACACAATAACCAGATGTAGACCGTCGTGTATCAGGACAACCACCCCAGTCAACATCGGTGTAGGAAGTCAATTTGTCCACGCGCGAGTTATCTGATTCTGAAGCCAAGGTCCTTGGTTCCTTGAATGTAGCGTATAATACGCTTGAGAGCATTCATATGATCAACCCGAGGATCGTGCATGTGAAGACACACCTGTTGAACCGCATAAGAGATGTCCGGACGAGTGAATGTGAGATATTGAAGAGCACCAGCAAGCTGACGATAGGCAGTGGGATCCGCAAAGGAAGCGAGGCTCCCAATTTCGGTTTGGTATCGAGGCGTTTGGGAAGGAGAGCAGGAGGACATGTTGGCTCGTTCGATAATCTCCTCGGCATATTGTCTCTGTGTGAGAAATAAACCGTCTTTGGTCCTAGTCACTGCGATGCCCAAGAAGTAACTGAGAGGACCAAGATCTTTCATAGAAAATTCGGCACTTAAGAAGGCCATAATGGATTTGCGAAGAGTGTCGGTAGATGCAGTGAGAATAATATCGTCAACATAGAGAAGAATATAAGCAATGTCAGAACCACGGCGGTAGATAAACAGAGAGTGATCAAGTGTGCTGTGAGAGAAACCAACTGTCGCAAGATGATCAAGAATCGGCGATACCGGCCCTCGGTGCTGTTTCAATCCGTGAGGATTTCTTCAAGATGTGAACATGGTCGATGTTGAGAGTCTCGAACCTAATGGTGATGCATGTATACGGTTTGATGGGTTACCGTGAAGGAATGCATTCTTGACATCAAGTTGGTGAATTGGCCAGGAACGAGAGACTGCAATACTGAGCACAATGCGAATAGTAGCCGGTTTGACAACAGGACTGAATGTTTCATCACAATCAACCCCTTTTTGCTGGGATCGACCATCACCTACAAGACGAGCCTTGTGTCGCTCAAAAGAACCGTCAGATTTCTTTTTGTGACGAAAAATCCACATAGATCGAATAATATTTGCATTGGATGGCTTAGGAACTAACTCCCAAGTCTTATTATCAATAAGAGCATTATATTCATCGAGCATGGCGGATTTCAATTGGGTCGGCTAAAGCATGTCTTTGGATTTCGAGGAAGAGGAGAGATGGCAACGGATGTAGCAAGATTGACATAATCCGGACCATAGTATTTAGGGTTCTGCGTCTGACCGGGTGAGAGGTGCGGTTGGAGGAAACCGGGAGGAATGTGGGCGATTAGCGGTTGGCCCGAGCAACTGGTTGTGAAGCGGTTTGCCAGTGGGGCAAAACCAAAGGGATATCGGTTGGCTCAGTTGAGGCAACTGCCTAGAGGTGGCCTTTCGGATGGGCGGAGATGGAGTTAATGAGTGAGCAAGTGATGAAGAAAAGATGGATCAATATCCGAATCCAAGTACTCATAGGTGGTGGGGTCGGGTGTGTGGTGCTTGGAGAAAGGAAAACTCGATTCGTCGAAAACCACATGTCTAGATACAATGATTTTGCGACTAGAGATTTCATAGCATTTGTACCCCCGATGATCAGACGGATACCCAAGAAAAACACAAAGGGTGGAACGAGCTTGGAGTTTGTTTATAGTAGAAGAAGGAAAGAGGGGAAAACAAAGACAACAAAAAACACGAAGATGGTCATATTGTGGAAGTCGATGGTATAGATATTGAGTGGGGGAGGAAAACTCAAGTACCTTTGAGGGAAGGATGTTGAGTAGATAAGTCGTTGTGGCTAGTGCATGATGCCAAAAGGATGGCGGGATCGATGCATGAGCAAGAAGAGTCCGAACAATATTATTTAGGGAACGAATATGCCTTTCGGCTTTGCCGTTTTGGGAAGAAGTGTGAGGGCAAGAAAAACGGAAGTGAATACCGTTGATTTGTGCAAAAGAGTGAAATAGACTATTGTCGAATTCCTTGCCATTGTCGCATTGGATGTTTTTAATAGACGTATTGAATTGTGTGCGAACAAATGCATGAAACATAACGAATATAGCAAATACTTGAGATTTCTTAGAGATAGGGAAGGTCCATAAGAACTTGGAAAAATCGTCAAGAAATAGCACATAATAGCGGTGACCGCTAGAGCTAGCTATAGGGGAAGTCCAGAGATCACTATGCACAATATCAAAGGGAGAAGTAGTAGTGGATAATGAATTATGAAAAGGCAATTTTATTTGTTTCCCTAAAGAACAAGAGGGACAAAAAGAATGTTTTAGAGCATTACAACGAATAAAATTCTTGCGAGAGAGAGAGATAAGTATAGCTTCTCCCGGATGCCCTAAACGACTATGCCATAAAGTAGAAGGAAAAACTGAAAAAGCTGTTTGAAGGGAGGTGGCCGATTTTGTTGAGTGGATTGGATATAGGTCTCCGATGCTATCACATCTCATGATTCGTTTCCCGGTCTGGAAATCCTTAACAGAAAAACCAAAAGGATCAAATTCAATGGAAACAGAGTTATCTGTGGTAAACTTGCGAACATAGACAAGATTTTTAACAAGGTTAGGAGCATGTAACACGTTTTTCAGGAGAAGAGGAGGATGGGGAGGAGATAGGTAAGTGTTACCATAACCTTGAATCGGAAGCATATGACCATTGCCAACAATAACTCGATGATTATAAGTACCCGAATTGAAATAAGGGGAGAGAGTACCTTTGTCGGGTGTCATATGAGATGAAGCACCCGTGTCCATGTACCAGTTACCATCCGGAGGAGTGAGTCCCAAGGTATGCATAGCTGCCTCGACATCGGTGGGTGAAGCACCGGAATAGAATGCTCACGATGAGGCGGACGAGGGCGAAGGAGACCCCCTGAAGTTGGTGGGACGAGGCAGGTGCCATGGGGCCGTGGGGAAGGGGCATGGCGGGGCCCATTCTTTGCTGAGGGCTGACGGTACGCCATTGAGAGTGAGCCGTGGTCGCCATCGTGAGGAGGAGCTCCAGGAGGTTGCCCGTATGTGGTGTTGCCTTTGCGGTTTGGACCGCCTCTGTTGTTGTTCTTCTTCTTGTTCTTGGTGTTGGTGTTGTTGTACACGGAAGAAGAGGATGGGATGACAGTCGAGGTATCTCGAGTTATGGCCACGGAAGAAGCTAAGAGGGCGAACCACCGCCTCTTTGTGTGCCACGATGCTTGAGTGTTAAGCTCATGAGCTTTATCTGAGCGAACACTCTCAAAAGAAGGTAGAGGATCCGATTTTGAACATAGTCAGCAGTTCGAATAAGCTTCAGTTAAACCAATGAGAAGGCGTAGAACTAGGCGGCTTTGAAACCTCAATACCAACGTCGGCAAGTCGATCGGCAAGGGACTTGGCGTGATTGCAATAGGCCTCGGCAAAGAGAAGTTGTCGGCGGACGTCTGCGAGCTCTTCCTCTAGATGAGTAGCTCGAGAACCTTTGTTATCCATGAAGATTTGTTCAAGACGGACCAAGCGGTACCGTGTCATTCTTGACAAGAATGGCATGAAGGAGGTCGGAAGAGGCGGTCGCATAGATCCAATGTAAAGCGGCGGCAAGTCGATTGTAGAGATCGATCGGCTTCCTTGAGAGCCTTGATTTTGGCGATGTCGGCCTCTTCCGTCGATGGTAGGATGTGATGCATAAGATTATGCACCCGTGCTTGAACCTGGAATAACGTCACCCAAGAATGATAGAGGCCTGTCTCAGTATCCAACGTGATAGGGATTAGTGATCGAACGTTGGTGATAGAGAGAGCCGGATGAAACTTGGATGATTCAGATATGGTGGAGACGAGGAAATTCGGGAAAGAAGGTGGCGTGGTAGGAAGAATAGAGGTAGGGAGGTCAAGCTTCCGCGTGAGGTTGACGAAACAGGAAGGGAAGCGTAGAAGAAGAGGGGCGCCGAACGGGAACAGCTAGTAGCGGAGGGGACCGAATTTAGGTCGTGATACCATGTAAGATAATAATCTTGTGCATTGATTCAATAATGATACGTATATTTATCTGATGTGATTCGATAATAAAGATTCTAATCTAATTAGGAATCCAAGTATTCTAATCTAATTAGGAATCTACTTTAAATATATACATATTCTAACACGTCACAATTGTAACGAGGTAGCTCATTGTTGAGCACTTATAGTGCTTTTGGAAACCGTCTCTAATGCATTTTCCATCCTTATAAATTTTGAAATGAAAATCACATCTTACTTTACAAATCTTGAATTGAGTAATAAACTTTATTCGTTTTTCTATATATTTCATCCCGAGTAAGTAGGAGAAAAATAGATAAATGCCCTCTTCAAATTAGCTTCCAAATGTTTTTGGTTTTCTTTCTCTTGGTGGTATCAAAAGTGTCCTATGTCTGGATATCTTATCCGTTTCTCTACATACAAACACCCGATTAAAGTCCATGAGCAAAATGGTCGGATGACTCGGATCACGTTACTGGGCCGTTACAATATCAAGACTTGGGGGGACTAGCGTCATCGAGTAGTGAATATTTATTTTATACACAATTCACCTGAAAGACCGATAAATTCTGCACATTTTCCCAGTATGTGAGAGTCTTGCCAGAAAAAGCAACTGAAACAAATGAGTACAATGGGATCTTGTCTTCGACAATGAATTCATCCAAAATTGCTTTACTAAAACTTCGTAGCAGACGAATTATCTGAAATAGAAACTGCATGATTAGGAATCCCCTTTTCAGTTCTTTCTTTCTTTCAAGTCATTTTCACATTCTTTCACAGTTTTCAACCGCAGAGCATAGAAAAGCGTTTTGAGTGTGTCAGTTGCAAGCTGCAGCAGAAGATCTGCTGAGCAATTGAATTCAGTAACTGTTACTTGCCGGAATTTTCTTGGCGGAATAACCAATGGACAAGGTAATTTACCCCTAAAAAAAATTAGCTGGTGTATTAGGTTAGTAGAAGAAGGAGGTGAATTTGATTGGGGTTTACTTGTTTTGTGCACTTCAAGTGTTTGTGTTATTGCTACTTGCTCTGCTTTAGCGAAAATATACAAGATTGGGCCTTTACATGTATCTCTATTGATTATTGTTATCCCCACAACAAAAAGGGATTTTTTTTCCGTCCGGAAAGATAGGTTGAACTTTATGAGTTGTGAATTTTGATGGTGTTTCGATAACAGAACATGAGCCTTGTTAGCTTTTAATTGTAATTCTCTTGGTTATTCTGCCAAATTTGTATCCTTACTCATCATATGGAATGCAAATTTTAGATTGTGTACCTGTGTAGAAAGTAGAAACTTTACAGGACTAGGAACGCTCCATTTATTCAAACGGTGTTTGCATCTGGCCGATTCGATTTATATTTCGTTGTTTCATGAAACATAATGTAGCATTTCTTGTATTGGTTCCGTTGTTGGATGAAAGAACAGATATGGCTCAAATGGTAAGTTCCAGGAGTGTCAGAAGCATAGTGCTGTCTGGATTAGGATTGGTCGCAATGTGCGATAACTATGTTCTAGTTATGTATATCGACACGTTATCTTCTTGGATTCTTCCCATCTGGGGGTTTCCTAAGTAGGCATGTTTTAAACATTATATCTTCTGGTAATCCAGTATATTATGCCACACGTGTGTTTCATGGAAACATGAAAACTGATTGGACGGGGTACCATCTTAGCGTTTTAATATCCTTTGGTAGCAAATGGAGCAATTTCTCATAACCAATGGAAAAATGCACTGTAACTTAACAACACAAATTGCTCACTGGTAGCGAACCAAGTGTAAAGTTCTAATGTACGCAGATAACCTAATTTTTTTTCTATTTTCTTTTTCTCCCACGAACTGAATGCCATTTGGCCGAGACTTCAAAAAATACTGATGATATGGAACACAAGGAATTGGTTTGTACTTGTCAATTTACGGCAAGGACACATACCATTGCTTCTACTGGTGTACTGGAATTTGAGGATAAAAATGAATCATGCGAATCATCTCTGAAAGGAGGTGAAGACTCGGAAATCAATGAATCTCCACACTGACTAAGGTTGATGCATTCCAGGTTTCAGGACCAAGGGCAGACAGAAGTGAAGGGTGCAATGGCACTGTGAGTGCTTAAATTAATCTATGTCAAAATTAAATATTATGGTTTCCTTTCTAAATTTTCCCTGTATTGGAAGTTCTAATTAAACATATATTTTTTCCCTTCATTTCCTTAGGCTTATAAATTGGGAAATGAAGAGTTGGTTTGTATTTTTGACATTGCGGCGGCTACGACAAATACTATAGATGCTGCTGAAAAATTAGAGAATGGAAACGAATCGTGTGTATCATCTTCTAAAGGGGATGTAGTTGTAGAAAATAAAGAATCATCCACCTCGTCTGAAGTTGCTTTACTCCAGGCTTCAGTATCGAAAAGGCAGACAAGTGAAGACTGCAATGACATTGTGAGTATGCCGTGTATTATCTTATGTCAAAATGAATCATTATGTTATGCCTTTTTTTTTTAAAAAAAGTGGCTGTTTCCGGGCCTCTGTTGACGAACAGTTCACTGAAGGAGCAACTTATTATTGCTATCTAGGCAAGAAAGTAGGTTCTATGACGGTATGCCCCTAATATGTTACTATCAGCTTTCGGGCTCTAGCATTATGAACCATACCGGTTTTTCTTCTATGCATTTCATAGGTTTCTTTTGCTTTCGCCAACCAATGTAATGATTATGCATATACGAACTGACTTCTGTTTTTGTACGTTAATCATTGTACTGTAGATTGATAATCAAAGGGGGAAAGAAAATAATGGCGGAGTGCCAATGTTGGATTTTGAAACAGGATCTAACTTCAGAATGAGATATGTAAGTTGATTGGCTTTGATATGAAATCTTCGTGAATAGTTACATATGTCTTGGAATTCTTGTTTGTTAATCTATCCTAAGCAAGTCAATTTACCAATGATTTAGCGAGCACCAAGGTACTTTGACCGTCCCGAGTACAGTTTGTGGCCATGCTACGAGCCAGATGGAAATATTAACGTGGACAAGAGACTTAAGAAGGGCAAAAAGCGGATATGCTATCTCTGTGGTGATATTGGGCATGAAGGACCACTCTGTAAATATGTAAGTTGACATGTGCTTTCAGAAATCACTTTACTCTTTACTCTTTACTCGCTTTGGGCCTTTTTCCAATTTCCATATCTTTCAGACTTTTACCCCATAATATAACAATTTTTCTGTTAAATAGTAGTAGTAAAGATGGCAGCCCTGTGAAGTGCAATTTTTTTTGTTAAATAGTACTAGTAAAGATGGCCCTGTGGTAAGGGACTTGAGTTTACTTAAACAAGGTCTCGATTTCGAGCCTTGTGGATGTCAAAAAGGGTCCAATAGTACTTGGCTGGGTTAGTCGCATGTAGAGAATACCAAGATACCAGTGAGAAATCGAAAAAAAAAGAAAGATGGCTGCCCTTGTAGGCCATACTAGACCATATATGTCAACAAAACAGAAGGTAGTCAAAAGCAATCCTTGGGAGGTGGGGGGTTGGACAGCTAGGAAAAAAGAGTCCTAGAATTCGAATCTATGTTTTTAAACTCAGGATATAATTAAGTATATTAATTTAATTATGAATGTATTGACTATTGTCATATGAATAAAAAAAATGAAAAAATTACACCAGCTCCCCCTAGTAAACAACCCCCACTCATTGTAGTCCCCGACATTTCAACAATTACAGATTGGTCCATTTCCTAATTTTAAAGTTTACCTTCCAAACATGGCCTTATCTTAAACCCTCACATGTCTTCACTTTCCTTCTTATTCAGCGATAAATCACTTTTCGCACCATTTCAATAAAATTTGTTGGATTTTATCATCATTGTTGTTCTATAGACGAACCATAGTTTGGCCATTAAAGAATACACTACACATGCTTCTGACACAATAATACGTGTAGCGTGTTATTTATAATTCTAATATTTTATTTTCTAATATCATAGAAATATTCTCAATTTTGTGCATCATTATAACTCAAGTATCTTATTTGTAAACACCATACGAATAATTCTAGCTAGTGTTTTATTTCCTAATATCATACGAATAATTTTAGTATTTTATTTGCCAACTTTGGCTCAAGTTTTAAATTTAATTTACATTTCACATATCTATCTTACTCATTCAATTTTAATTTGGTGCATACATGCCTTTTTCTGATTAAGGTTCCGTTCTAGTTCGTTGATGTGATTATTACCTTTTATTTATATTTTTAGAAATCTTTATTTTTTTTTTAGTTATGTTGTCATATAGTTAACAACGTATTATTTTAGTTTTTTGTTACACTTGGTTTATATATGTAAAAAAAAGTGAATTTCATTTGGTACCTCTACTAGATACCTCAATGATATTATTAGTACTACATATTTAGGTTTGAACTATCATAATTTGACCTTTACTAATTAAATGGTAAACTCACCTAACGAAGCATTAGATAAATGGAGGAAATAAAATATAACAAAAAACTTGGCTCAAGTTTGAATAAACTTTTTAATTTAACTTAAATTTCATACGTTCATCTTACACATTCTATTTAAATTTGGTGCTAACACGTGTCCTTTATTTTATATGATTATATCCCTTTTATTTATATTTGGAGCAATAATCATTGTTTATATTAATTTTTTAATAAAATGAATGTTATAATAAAATTGTAAATTGTAAATTTAAATTAAGGATGTGTTTGGCTACAATTTGACCTTTAGATTATATTGTTATTGATTTGTGAAACCTTTTCTAATGTGTTATTGTTAATATGTCAGGGACCCCGTTGTTATTACGAAATTTATTAGGCGGAGCAAATGTAATTCACCCTAAAAAAATATACTATTTTTTCATTTGACTGGGTTCCGTCAATTGTGGTGTCAACTTAGTTTCAAGTTTCAACACGGTGAGGCTTCAAGCTAGGTCGAGGATTTATGGGTCGAGTCGGCAGTTTCAAAATGTAAGTTAGAATAGTGTTGTCAATCCTGGTGGGATCGCGTCCCAGTACGTTTTCGCACCTAGGGATTATCATGGGGGAAATCGCGGTGGGATTGGGATCCCAGAAATGCCGGGCAATACCAGTCGAGACATTAAATTTGAGGGTAAATTGGTCACTTACCCCAATTATAACCTAGTAATACATAGCCAATTTTAACTCGGTCCAGCAAATTTAGCCGTAATCCGATTTTCTCAAGTTTCTGCCTTTTCTTTGTTCATTCCGCCGTCAGTCAAATCGGTCAATTTCTGGGCCGTTTCCAGCCTGATTTCAGTCAATTGCTCCATCGAGTTGATTAAATGAAGGTACATTTAGTTCTTGAACATCAGTTGATCAATTTTGATTTTTTTTTTTTTTTTTTTTTTTTGAAATTGGATTGAGGATTTTACTTGAAGCTTGTTTTCTTAGCTTAATAGTAATACTTAATTGTTGTGTTATTATCTTAATACTGCATAGATACGGCACAACCACCAGTTGAGAAAATTATACCAAAGGGTAAAAACGTTGATTTATTTCCTTGACTTTGTTTTCGACTCTTGATGGAGTAATCTATGACTTGTATTATTAATTGGGTTATTTATTAACCTTATATTAATAAAGAACCCAAGGGATATGGAAAAACTATTATTAGAATTATTAATAAGAAGAAAGAATCCTAAAAGAACTATAATCATAAGAAAAATCCTAGATATATATAGAAACACGATCTTGGTTGAATTATTCATCACATTCTATGTGATTATAAATATTAAAAATGACCTTTACCTACCGGTGTCCTGCTTTGGGACTTGTATGGATCTGTAGATTTTTGGAGATCAGAAGTTTTTAATGATTGTACAAGCTATTCAAGCGACATTAGAAGAAGGCTCATCCTCGGCAAATTCATGCTGAAAACCATTTGAAAGCTTTATAAACAATTTTAATAATGTTTACTCCCTTGCTTCCTTGTTTGCCTCTACTTGCAGGTTACAGTTTGTCTCATCTGCTCACAAAAAGGGCACCTGATAAATGAATGTCCACAGAGAAACATGGAAGTGGATGCTTCTACTCTGTGTTTAAAATGTGGAAATAAGGGCCATGAAATGTTCACATGTAACAGTGATTACAGCCCTGAAGATCTGAAGGCATGTGAATTTTCTCTATTTGTCGTTCATGTTTATCCTTTACTTTCAGAGTCGAGAATGGTTAGCATTCAAAATTGGCATCTCTGTTGATCTGAATTGAATTCTATGTTTCATTTAAGCCTTATTTCGCCCTCCTTTTGTATGTGGTGGAAATGTGCAAGCTGTGCCATAAATTGAAATCTTCCATCCAAAAACTGTTCCTCGTTTAATTTATTTCATGCCGACTCTAACAGTGTTCAACACTAACCAATAGTTATTACTGAAAAGATGACTAGCTTGTTTGTGGTGTATGATCTGAATTGAATCTTTTTTTTGGCGTGGGACAGCATATCCAGTGTTGTGTTTGTAAAGATTTTGGTCATCTCTGCTGTGTGGACTATAAAATGGATATTCCACTAGAGGCTTCCTGTTACAAATGTGGGTTGTCTGGCCATTTTGGTTCGGTAATAGAACTGTCCATCTGCAAATTTCACTGTCATTCACAATTATTCTGCAGAATTCTAGTGCATTGACCCTTTTTATTTCTAAACCATGCAGGACTGTGGGTTGTCTGAAGTCCCAATTACCGTAGAAAATGAGTTCGCTGAAGCGCCTGATGCCCCTGAACAAGAGATATTGTGCAACAAATGCAGAAAGACTGGTATCTCTAAGCATGGCTGCCGCCATTGTAAAAAGGTAATACCGCTAGTCCGCTACTAACCACCACATAAAAGAAGTTTACGTGATTCTTGAAAACCAAGAAGTCCCAAGCGTAATTATCCCTCTATGCTGGGTGTATGGGCTTTAATAAGCCTATCTTGTTAACAGAGTACCATAACGGGCACGGGCCATCATCTGTTTTCTGATTTCATACAGGCTCGAAGAACAGTGGCAAAGAAGAAGAAGAAGAAGATTGCAGCAGAAAGTGTTGCAGCACCAGTGTCTGCAAAGGTGAAGAAGTCTCGAAAACCTCCCCGCAGAATGAAGAATTTCATGCCACTGCCAGCAGTTACTACGTATCCAGTTCCATACAATGTGATATGGCAACCCCCACCCAATTTTGGGCCATATTACGGTAAACCTGGATCAAACGTTTGGCTGTCACCAGCAGCAGCAGCAGCAAGACCTGCTCCTAAGCTTCAAAACCAGCCTCAATTCCCCCCTCAGATTTGGAACCACCCACAAGTAACACAAACTCCTCAACAGCCCTTTAATCAGCAAACTGCAATCCCAGTTCCTCAGACACTGACTCAAATTCCTTCTGGACCATTCGCCTGTTTCACACAATTTCCTCATTCAGTGCAAATCCCAGTTCCTTCAGGACCATTCACCTTTTTTACACAATTTCCTCATTCAGTGAACATTGAAAACAAAACAGAATCAGGAGGAGAAATGGTTGTTCCTTTACCCTGCAGAAACAGTGAGAATGAGACCGAAAACCAGAACAGTACCTGCTCCCCGATCATTTCACCTCCAGAGCTTGGCTCAGGTTCTTATAGTTTGCATTGTCATATTGAAAGGCAGGTTACTGAGGTCGAACGCTTGGCAGTCGAGTTCAGCGGACGACTTTGAATGACTAGGGAACCAGTTGAAAGATAAAACAGCTCGTGAAGAGATTCGAAAAGGTGTCTGTATTATGACTGTTCTGCAAACAGCTTTGAGTTTTTCCTTAGTATAGTCTTTTGGCTAGTATGTCTGTATTATGACTGTGTTCTGCAAACAGCTTTGAGTTTTTCCTTAGTATAGTCTTTTGGCTAGTATGAACTATGAAGACTAGTACTTGACATTCATTTTAGTCTTTGCAAATTAAACTGAAGCATATTCAGTTTTACAGTTTAAATTGAAATCAATCTCTTGAACATATATGGCTATATGTTTTATAATACTAATAGAGCATTTACGTAGTGTGTAGCATTTCTGTATATAATAAAAGAATGACATAATTGTAAAAAAAAATAAAATTGATAAATAGAATAGAAGGAATATGTTAGGCCAATGTGATTTGAAATGTACATATTAGATTGAAATTGAATAAATAAAAATGGACGAATAAGATTTAATGAATTGAGTTGTAAACATTCAAGTGGATTAGAAGACAGAAAAATTGTAGATTTTGTAATAATTTGGAGCCATTTTGATATTTTCTCACAAGTTCATTTAATATCGTTGAAAAATTGAGAGAAGTTCTGTTTAAATAAAGCTTGATCAAAAGATATTAAACTCAAAAGGAGGAGTGTTTGAGTGAGTGTAAAATAGTTGGGTCGTATTTAGCACTATCTTATGAGCCCTTATTTTGGAAAAATGTTATATGAACATTTAGTTGTTAGCTTATAAGCAATTTGATATGATAGACTTGTTCACTTAGTTTATTAACAAAAATACGCCAACTAATTTGTTTTTTTATAGTAATATATATCAAATCATCTAATTAATTTACTAAAATAGATAAAAATTACTTCTAACTAACTTACCAGCTAGTTTATCAACTTACAAGCTCCATAAACTATAAAACATAGTTTATTTAGAACTCTAAATAAATGTAGTTAGGATTGGGATTCCAGGTTATTTCGGAGTTCAACTAGATTTCTAAACTTACAGAAACCTTGAAAAGGAAAAGCATGAAGTTGTTTTTTTTTTTCCGAAAAGTTGTGAGTCGATTAAAGGAGTATAATAGTTGATTTGGGCTTTGGTTGGAATCACAAGCTTCACGAAGAAATCTTTTGCTACAAACTTTGTTCTCTGTTTTCGATTCTTCGTTCGAACTGAATTTTGGTCTCTTAAATCTTTTAGTTGCCATTGCCGTTTGATTTTTGGGTCGTACTGTTCTTTATTGAGTTTATCTATCTTGCTGTTTATTATTCTCTTCTCATATTGTGTTTACAGATTGAAATCAGGTTACTTGAACGGATTAATTTGATAATATACCAATCGACATCAGTTCTTATCATGGAACAAAAGAGTTGTAAAGAAAGTGACAGGGAAGTTAGTAGAGCAGCATCGATTCTTCTATCTATGAAGCAAGCTATCTTGGATCCTAATCAGGCAAGAATTTTGGAAGACAAGAAAAGAGAAACTTTATCCAAACTACAATATTCCTCTAAAAGGGCTAAAACTCAAGTTACAGTGCTCCCTGAGGAAGGCTACAGCATTGACGGGACCAAATTGCCAGAACGGCCACCGGAACAGACTATTCAGGCACTTATATATGGCGATAAGATTAGCCCGCCTTTCGAGAAGCAAATTACGGAGAGTGATACTACGAAAAACCTGAGCAGGATTAATCTAAACAAGAGCATTGCAGTAGAACATTACATAAAGATGTTGGGAGCTAACGTGGAAGAAAGACTGAAGGTGGGGATAAAGGTCACGACTTACGGCCCTGATGGAAAAGGATTTGATATGGACTTCAAGCGTTGGAGTGATAAGTATTATTTTCTCGACAATGGGTGGCATGATTTTTGCATGGAGTATAAGTTGAAGCCGTGGATTAACTGGGCTACGATTTGGATGTTCATCGATAAACACGGTGGTATATGTTTCGCGATCACTTGGAAGACAAATCATTCCACCACCGAACGGGTTAGAGGAAAGGCCAAAAAGAAGACCTTGAAGATATGAGGATCAGCTTTTTTTCTTTCTTTTGATTATTATGGTGTTGTTTTTTAAATACGAATCACTCTGAAACTAGAAACTAGGTCACTAATGTGTAGTATATGCACAAGTTCAGTTAGTTGGATTCTTAGCTATATATGCGTGCCTTGTCTTGTTGAGTTTAGGAATATCTGAACTGAAGTCTTGTCGTTTGTGTCGACTCCATGGATGTTCTTGATAAACTAGGAACTGTTATGTACTTAATCTGGATGCACCAGGTACTAACAGAATCCCTAATATGGATTTGTGTACTATACATGTGGCTGAGCGTACTCCTCAATCTTCATAATTCGTTACCTTCTTTGCCACATCAACTCGTTGAATTTTCAACCTGCTAAGTATTACCTGGACTCATTCAATACCTTCATACCTGTAATCTGCTAAACAAGAGGATAACATATAGAGTGTCAACCAGACTCTTCAATTCCCCTTGCATACTCGTGTCGGACCCTCAACGGTTGGATTTAGAGTATGAGACACTTCATATAGGCCAAACGTGAGTTTGTTTTACTTGAAATAACTGTGTTCGATACCCGGATACATACCCGTATCGGATATTTGGTGCCGAGTTCGAGATAAAATAGCATATACTCCCTCCGTCCCGGAGAACTTCATACATTAGGGTTAGCGCACAGTTTTATACGAAAAGTGAAAGTAATGATAGAATATAGAAAAGGTAGGAAAAAATGTACTTTTAGTGGCAAAAGGTGTAATTTGAGTGTAAAGTTGAGATTGTTTATTATTTGTTGGGTGTGGGGTAGCTTCCTTTTTTGGTAATGTATGAAGTTACGTGATAAAATTAAGAATGTATAAGCTCATGATTTTATGAGTATATAGTAATATAAAATGAAAGACTTGAGTAGTGACTTTGACTAATGACACGTTTATACGACTTGTATTTATTTGACTGAGTCATGAGTACTTGAAGGAGTATATTTGTCCACAATGTAATCAAGACAACACAATATATTTGTCCACAATGTAGAATATCAAGACTACACACAATATATTACAATCAATTGACCTGCAGCTGATAGACCATTAGTAACAGCAACCCATGGATCTTCATTACCAATCAGGCCTGAAATGCATTACCATTCTTGTTTTTCTGATTATCCCTGCTGCAACTGCTTTAACCTTCAATTTCAGCAGCTTCTCACCCAACGATAACGATGTTATCTACAAGGGATTAGCTCAAGTAGCATGTTGAACAATCGAACAATTCCGATCAAATAACCGATCGAACAAAGACGATTATGAAACTACAATCAATCGAATGCATTAAGAAATCAACACAAGATTTACGTGGTTCGGCTTAGCCTACATCCACGGAGAACAACAAGAACGATTCACTAATCAATGAAAGATTACAAGAATCAAGCTTTTCAATCACAAACAATGGTGATAAGCTCTTTCAACCAATTCTCTCTCTCACTAGTGTTTCTCTCACTATAACTGACAAGTGAATGATTAATGGAAATGATTCTCTTCTCAATTACAGAGATTCAAGCTTATATACACGAATTACACAGCAATTGAAACGAATTCGGAAGAAGCGAACTAGATGCTCTGTTTCTGTAAACCGCCAACTAATTTTCCCTCCGCCTGAGTTTAAATCCCAACCGTTAGATTGATCAGATCAACGGTGCCTGTGCAATCTGGCAAATAAACTGTACTCTGTAAACTTGCTGAAATAAACCACAGAATCTGTACTAAAACCCACAAAACCTGTAATAATTCCCACAGAATCTGTAGTAAAACCCACAGAAACTGTCTAATCTTCACAATTCTCCACCTTTAGAGAGTTTCTTGCTTCAGTTCTCACTTAATCCAGTTCCTTCAAGGTTAGAACCAATCCCCTTTTCATTATGTTCCTGAGGTTAGAACAGACCCCCTCTCACCCATCATCAAACTGATGTTGCTGTGACATTGCTGCAATTGTTGATCAATCTGCAACAATACTCAAACTTCCCTGATGATAATACCTTAGTCATTGCATCTGCTGGATTGTCCAAAGTTGAGATCTTCTTCACTTTAATCTCTCCTTTCTCTACAATGTCTCTGATAAAGTACATCTTTACATCAATATGCTTGGTTCTCTCATGATACATCTGATGTTTAGTAAGATGTATTGCACTCTGACTATATCACAATATATGCATATACACTCCTGAACAATACCAAACTCTTTGATGATTCCCTTAAGCTAAATAGCTTCCTTGATAGCTTCAGTAAGTGCTATAAATTCAGCTTCTGTGGTTGAGAGTGCTATGAATTAAAATGACAAATAAAAAAAATAAGTGTAAATTCGGGTACCCAAATACCCGAAATTGAATACCCGTTTAAATACAAAACCCGAAAATCCAAACCCAAAATACCCGACCCTGAAATATCCGACCCGTGCCCTGCCCTACTCGCGTGAGACATTTTGGTACGTTACCTTAAATTTTAATTAAGTGGGGCAATATCTATTCTTTAAGAATGATTATGATAAACCAGATTTATTTAAAATGAATAATAAACCTAGATTAAAAAAAAACAGCTGTGATATCTTAATTATTTTGATATTTAACATCAAGTACTATTTATTAAAGTTTTTATCTTTTACTTGGAACCAACTAAAACATTATAAGTAGTAAATTTGTATCTACCAATATTTTTAGGAGAAGTTAGATATGTGATAATTGTAAAAATAATACTGTTAATTGATTGTAAAAGTCCTTTTACAATGATATAGAAGTATAGAAGAAAAGTATAGTATAGATTACAATGATGAGATGATCCTCAACCTATTACCATTTCCTAATGTACACGTGAGGGGTTATAATCCCTAATAATTCACACAAATATCGATAGTTGAAATCCCCAATAATCTACACAAATTAAATTTGTCCATTAACGCATACTTAGAGCATAATGACACAGCAAAAAGAAAAGGAAGGAAAAGCAAACACAGATAATAGCTTTAAAATGACACACCTGACATGTTTACTCAATCATGCGAGCCTGATTCGAATTGCAAGGGTACGGGCATGGCGGATTATGATCAGTTTTATGCTAAGTGTGTTGATGAAAAGGCAAGTTAATAAGTAGAGTATTATCCGAGTAATGAGCAGTTTTGGAGGTTTTTTTAAAGTAGTTTTATACCTTTTTTAAATGATTTTTTAACAATGGAGAAACAACTTCTTTTGTAGTAATAACTACCTACCTATGGGACTTTGATTCTCGTTGTTAAAACGAATTGCACTTTGTGTATTAAGTCACTAAAATTATCAAGTGATTAATGCTTTAAGTGTGTGTTTGCAATTGCTTTTACTGGTGCTTTTTTGTCTGATTTTACTAAAAGTTCATTAAAGTTGATTTTAAGTAAAAGTTAGTGGTGTTTGATATATTATTTAAAAAGTAGATTAAAATTGTAAAAGTAAAAGTTTTAGTGTTTGCAAAAATTAATTTAATTAGTTGATTTTAATTGAAAAAAAAAGCTACTACCTGCTTAAAGCAGTTAGAAGTAGCTATTGGGTTGCTTCTCTACTTCTGACGGTTATCTGTTTTTTTCCAGAGAAGTTGCAGCAGAAGTTGTAATATAAAACACTAAAAAACTACTTTTACTACTTCAAAATCACAAAAGCACTTTTTTTAAGCATTTACAAACACAAGCTAAGTGTATTTGATCAATACATGAATGAGTTAAGTTATCATAAACATGAGGATTCGTAATCATATGTTCTAAAATTCGCGTTTAAAGAGCAAAGTAATCGAAAAGACAAAAGAAAAATCGATTCTGGGAGAAAAGCTGAAAGCTCACCGCGGTTGGCCCCAATATCAAATGAGTCACCGCGGTTGGGCAGAAAGTTTGTTTATGCTAACCGACCGCGGTAAGGGGGGGTCTCACCGCGGTGAGACCTGTTGGCGCTAAAAAGTCGCGATTTTCTCTTAATTTCGAATTTTTCCTTGTATTTTCATTAATAAATACTTCCCTTGAGTTGAATAATTGTATCACTTTCAACTTGTGTCTATTGAATGAAGAGTTAACAACTTTAGTTGAAAGATATAACTCTTGAAAAGATCACCAGACAAGTATATCGATAGGGCTAAGTCTAAGGTCCGACTACAATTGTAATGACTTAACATCCGCCCATATAGGTTGTACTCGCTTTTAACCGTTAGATCACTTGTACAAATTATATTTTATGTTGTACTCAATCTTAACCGTTTACATGATTCTAAAAGAATACAATGACAATTAGTGCAAATTTTACTATACAAAAGGGGTTATAATGACAGGTTATAATGTCATTATATAGCTTTTATATTCATATAGATCATAAATTAAATCTAACAATTAAAAACAAAATTTTAAATATTTATTTATCTTAGATTATAATCAGGTCAACAACAATTATTTCATGCCTATCTAGAATTCTATGAACTCTAATCCCCAATTTTCGATCAAATTCATCTCTAAGTGTGCTACTAAAATTTAGAGGGAGAAACCAACCTACAGTTATATATTATTTTCTTCTTTTATGAAAAACTAGTAAATGACCCGTCGATACTCGACGGAAATCGAAAAAAAGTTCGCTTAAGCGATATACTATCTTTTACACTTAATGATTAAAATGTGTACGGAATCATGTTTAAATCGCTTCAGCATGTCATACGAAGTCATCTAATAAATGTAAAATTAAAAATAATATTATCAGTGAAAGTCAACTTTACTTAAAAATGAAGCAATTTAGTTATAATTCTCTTTCATATAACAGGTATGATACGCAATAATAATTCATAAATTGCCGAATACTTTTTTTATACACCATTAAAAAGCTTTTTGTGTAGTGAATTATTTTACTTTATTACTGAAAATCAATACTTCAATTCCACTCCTACAATAATTGTCGGAGGTCGGATAAGGGCGAGGAGAGGTAAAGGCCCATGCGAGAGAAAAACTGTCCCATACTCTTATTTATTGTCATAACAAAGTAGACCAATATAGGAAACTGACTCTAACACAAACTTAATGAGAACTTCTCTCATCGGATGCGATCACCATCATCCCAGAAATTAAAACCTTTTGTCCTTCATCAAGATATAAAAATCTCCTCGGCAGTATGCTTCCTAGATCATGCCCGGACCCATGACTCATTTAGGTTCCGGACCCATTTAATTGGACCTTTAGGGGCCAATATGATCAGAACCTATTCCAGGCCTGAAGGGTTGTTACCCGGTATTTTTATTAGGTCATTTACCTGACCCAACGGGTGCTCCCCTCCAATTCCAAACAAATATTATTGTTTCAAAAACTTAATTTTTCATATGTTTCAGTGAAATCCTTATTTTTGTGTTGGGGGAGACGGAACCCACCCAACTGACCCACCCCACATTTGCTATGAGATGCCCATATGTGGCTCGACTACTGGGTGTATACCCATTATATTCTCAATGAGATCACAAACAATTTATATATATATATATATATATGTATGTGTGTGTGTGTGTGTGTGTGTGTGTGTGTGTGTGTGTGTGTGTGTGTGTATATATATATATATATATATATATATATCGATAAGAAAATTTTTCTATCATCTTGGGTCTGATTAAAATTGTTTGACTCATTATTATGTTATGGGTCGGTTTAATTTTTTATATAATACCCCGCACCCACCCTTTCTCATCCATAATTTGCATGATGTGGAATTGCATGCATGATAATCAAGTAAAAAAATGATGATTGTCCCCTCTGAACACATTGTTCAATTTAAATTATCGTCGGATAATCATGTCGAATTTTTTAATTATCTATTCTTCATGCACAATGCAACTATCATATCTCCTTTTTTTATATAGAATTTATGTAGAATAATTTATTCCAATACAATTGTTAGCTATAGTTTTAAAAAAAATCGTAGAAATAGAGTGCCCATTTGTCATGGGATTTTTTATAAAATACTAAGTTTTGTTTCTACATTACCACATTAATAAAGGAATGAGCGTCCATAAAGGAATACGTTTATTAGTGTGGTCACGTAGAATCAAGCATGATCATAATGCAGTTTGAGTACTCGTGAACCTCTAATGGTATCTCAAATATGAAATGAGATGTTTTACCCATAGGAAGTTGGAGGGGATGACAATGGGCCTGCCACGGCCGAGCTTTATTAGGCTCAGTCTTTGTGCAAATGTTTTTTTAAAGGCCATACTGGCCCCGTTAATATCGGACAGGGTGCCTGACTCGTCCCATCATACAATTTTTCTTTTCATCTTTTTTACATTTTTTGTGTGTTTGGCATAATTATTTATATTATAGTTAGATGTAGCTCAAATGGGGTTTTTTCTACCCTGCAGCATGCTGCACTACCTCTTGGTGCTTTAATGTGTTGTACAGTACAACATTTAATACATATGGTACAACCATAGTACAACCTGTAAAGCACCAGGAGGTAGTGCAGCATACGGTAGGGAAGAGGAAACCCTCGAATGGTTAGAGTTATGGACATACTTGTGTCTTTAGCACCAAAGTTTTCTTTGATGGCGGTTATAATTTTAATCGTTTAAAAAAATTCTCCATTTGAAAATTATAAGTTCTACCAAAATCGTTTAAGTACTTACACAAAACCACTTTTGTTTTCGTCCTTTCAAGGTTCTAACAAAATATGATATCATTTTATTTTAATGTTAATATAGCAGGGGGAAGGGAAAATTACAAATACCACCCCTACAATATAGCCTCGTCACTTTAGTCCCTCATATTCAAACTATTACAGATCAACCCATTTTTTACACACAAAAAAAGATTGTAATTACAAATAGGCCCAAAAGTCAACATTTTCTTTCTCCTATTTTATATTTTCTTTATAATTGCATAATTCATTGAATAACCCTTATTGTAAAATATACCCCAAAACGTTTCTAACTCTAAAAAATAGACCCCAAAATTTTTATTTTTTCAAATCTAAGTACCCACCATCTTCACCACCACTTCTAACCACCATCTCCACCACCTCCTCCTCCTCCTCCTCCTCCTCCTCGTCTTCCTCTTCCTCTTCTTCCTCTTCCTCCTCCTTCCTCCATCTTTTTCCTTCCTCCTCAATTGGACCAAACAGCTCCGTCGGGCCGGGGAGGAGTTGTTTCAGCTCCGATTTGGATCGAAAGTCTGACTCCTCACCGAAATGTTTTACTCACTTGGTGCGGCTCGATTTGGAGCATAAATTGACTCCTCACCGGAGCTGTTTTACAACTCCAACTACTCCAAATCGGAGCTGTGAACAGCTCCGGCGAGGAGCTGTTTACAACTCCGATTTTACAGCGGCTTGTCGGAGCTATATATAATAGCTCCGATCGGAGCATTTTTTAAGGAGGAAGAACATGATGATGGAGGAAGAAGAACAAAAAAAAATTGGGTATATTTTGAGAAATAAATTTTATTGGGGTTTAATTTACATAATATTAAGTAATTGTTACAAATTATAAAACATTAGAGTAAATGTGTAGTAAATTGAAAATTGTAAATTGCAACCAAGTCCAACTAATTTTCTTTTCTATTTATTTTATTTATGTCCAACTCAAAAATCAGGTTTTGAATATATCTGTAATTGTTTGAATAGAATGGAATAAATTGTAATTGGCCCAAATTTAAGGGGTAACAAACGTAATTTTTCCGATATATTAACTAACATAATTCAAAGACAGTTAAACATTTGAATACACAAATATATACTAAAACATACAAATATTAACATGTTATAAATATATATCGGGCCGGGCCAATGGGCAGGCCCTGGCCTTGCCCATTCTGGTTTGGTTAAAGCCCATTTGACCGAGCCTGACGGCCCAAATCGCCATCCCTAGAAACAAAAAAAAAGATGCAAGTTGCTTACGAACTTCATTATTTTCAAAATAACCCTCATCTATTTCCAAGAATTTACGGATATAATAAGTTGAAATATATATGACATCTTTCATTCAACTTTAAATACTTTTTCCCAAAACCTTAACCATTTCTCCTCAAACCTTAAATATTTTTCAAAAAAGTATAAACATGACATTTTTTTTCTGTGTTTTCATATAGTTTTAGTGTTTTACGTATATAAGTTGAAATGTAACATAATTTCATGAAAACTTAAGCCGAAGAATATAAAATGCAAAGGGTACTTCGAAGTTCCTTGAAAAAATATGCATTTAATAAATATATTGCCCATTAAAAATATATAAAGTAATTAAGAATTGATGGTAAAATAGGGTAAAATTCATTTTTGATACTCCAGTGTGAAACATTTCCGATTTTGATACTTTAGAGTGGTCACATATAATTTTGGTACTAACTATCAACAATTAATTACAATTAAAGTACTAATTGTTAATTAAAAGGTGGAGCGTCTCAATTGGATCCGAATTACAATTAACAAAATTTATTTAATAAATAGATTGGGAGGGGGGAGTATTAAATATTTAATAAACGCTCTATTTTTAAAATTTTGTTATTTCATGTTCTTTTATTTATTAAATTTATATTTTATTTTAGTGAATAAAATGATGTATTTAATTAATAATAATATTATAGATTGGTGTTTATGGATTCGTCTTGTCACAGTGAATAGAAATATATGTTCAAAATATTTTTGAAGTTTTGTAGATAAATTTATATGATATTTAATAAAAACTATATATACAACCAACATACAAAAAATGAACATTATTGAAAGATATACTGGTTGAAAAGACAACTAATTCCATAAAATTTCATGTAGGATTGAATTAATTTAATAAATTCTATATTTTTTTAAATTCCATTATTTCATTTTCTCTTATTTAATAAATTTATATTTTATTTTAATGAATAAAATAATTTATTTAATTAATAATAGTATTCAAGATTGATGTCTTTGAATTTGTCTTGTCACGATGAATTCAAATATATGTTCAAAATATTTTTTTAATTTTTGTAGATAAAGTTATATTAGATTTAATAAAAATATATATGTAGTTAAATATGGCAGTTACTCCATCTTCACTCATCTTGGTGTAGGAATCCACCTTCACTAAATATGTAAGAGCTAGTAATCTAGTTACTCTAATTATGGCAGCGTTGGGCCAAAACTTAAGCACACTATCTAACACAAAAGCCTTGAACATCCTTAAACATGTAGTGCATGATAAAATATAACATATAGTTAAAAAATTATTCAGGGATCATTATATTATTTTTGAAATGTCAGGGACCAAGATGAGTGACCCATATTATTAGGGAGAGTCTGGCATAATTTTTCCTAGTTAAAAAAGAATATTATTATATTCCTTAAAAACACTGTCATGAAACCCATGAATTGGTATTTTATAGAAATATACAAATTGAAATTAATAAGATAGATAATATAAATATGAATGAGTTTAAATAGAGAGCAAAAACCTTAAAATATACCTTCTTGAGTCTTTTGACTTGATCAATAATATAGTTTATTATTATAAGTATTACTCCATCTATTCTATTTAAAGGTTTACATTTTTACATTTTGAGAGTTTTTTTTTTTTTTTTTAAGTCTAACACTTCATAATTTTTTGAAAACCTACTATCTTCAATTATTAATTTTTTAATCAATCTCTTTCACACTTTATCTCTTCCCTCTCTTACTTTTTCTATACTCTCTCTTACTCCCTCCGTCCCAGATCACATGTCAGTTCAATTTAAATTTAATCTGCCCATCTAACTTATTCAATTTTAATACACTGAATATGCATGCATGTCTCTTTTTTTTGTTTGATCAATATTACAATTAAAGGAGTGTTACATTTAATCAAAGGAATCAACTATCACAACTACAATACAGTAGAACACAATTCACATTTGACGGGATTTGAACCCATAACCTCTGGATTATGACACCTCAACCTAACCAAATGAGCTATGCCTCATTGTCACTGCATGTCTCTAAGTATATACAAAAATAAGACGATAAAATATACTCGAATAACATGTGTAGTGTGTCTACACAAAATCTAGTTTGCTTGTAGAAATGTTACTGGATTATACAATGTTGTTGTATCACCTCTTATACTAATAAATAGGAGAGATCAAGTTAAAATGAGACCGTCCAAAAGAAAATAGTTTTTATTTTTTAGTTACAGTACTCAATATTAATATTTTGCCATTTACATTAAAACTTTTACAAACTTTTACGTGAGTCCATCCAAATCAACAATAATATTTAATTATAAATATTCTATGATTAACTTTAGACATCGTATGTGTAGTAAACCTGAATTATAATTGTATTATCTGCATTTTTGAACATATAATATTTGTAAAAAAAATATGTAATGTTTGATCTGGTATTTTCGAGAGACGGTTTCTTGTAAAAGTTGCGCGAAAACTTTAAACAATTTTAATTCTTGATTCGTCCATTTTTATGTTTTTGTTCTCCAGTCAAAATAGAAAAAATTGGTCGTTCATACATTCAAATGATAGATATAATTATGTCAACAACATTAAATAATAATATAATTTAGAATCGATTATATGTTGGGTATGAATAGAAAGTAGGTTTAATCTCGCTGTCCTAAAAAATTGTTTCATAATAATGATGATATAGTATGATTTTAATAGTGTTTGCTCTATATTTAAAATTTTTGTTCTAACATCAATCTTAAAAAAAGCCTCTTCAAAGGTTTAATATATACTACATGGGTCATGCATCGTTTTTGAGAATGTTAAAGAAACCGATTCTTGCTACTGTACACGTCCGAGTATTTTTCTCAAAAACCTGAAAATAACATTAACCTGGAAGTTGATATCATGTACAAAGCCAGACAATTAGACAAATAAGAATAACATTAAGCAGTCTTTTTCTAATTCATTAACGTATATGGAGCATCAATTTGAATGTTCAGTCCTCTCATTTCTTATTCACATACCTAAATCAAACTCTGTTGACTGAATTTTAGTCTGCATTTTTCCTTGTTGGACAATATATAAAAATCAAACATTGATAGTGTTTCTAAATTAAGATATTGCTTGAATGTCCTCCAGTAATTACGTCTACTAATTGACATAATTAATTTCCATGATTAAGACTGAATCGATTTGAATTGAAATGTTTTTTTAATAAGCTGGTTTCGCATCATTACACATCAGCAAGAATAGTTTTTGACCAATCAGAACAAAATGATTTAACACTCAGCAAAAGAATGGACCAATCACAATATAGGAATTTGCCACATAGTTGATTGAGGTGGACACTATAAAATGGCTGCAAAACTTTTTTATTTAATGTATTATATAGATACTCGATTGGTCAAAGATATCTAAGGTTGGCTGATTTACTTAATTTGCTCCTTTTTTCGAGGTCTTAAATTCAAGTTAGTGCTTAGGCTCTGTTTACCACTAGCTTTCCAGCTCCATTAGCTTTTTTTGACCATTGACTAATAAAAAGCTCGTTACGTGAACGCGCAGCTTCTTTTTCCAGCTAGCTGGAAAAAGAAGCTTCCTTGAGTAGCTTTTTTGAAAAAGAAGGAGCTTGTTATATTTTTATTCCGAAAATATCCCTACCCAAATTAACCTAAATTAGACTAAATAAAATAAGAAGTAAAAACACCCATATTACCAAGCAACGAATTCTATACATCATGCACCCAATATTATCACCCAGTAATTCTATACACATCAATTACTAATTTTTTTCATTACTAAGTTAAAATGCTCAACGATTATTTCTTTCAACTTCTGATAATTTTGATGATGTTATTAAAGTGGCGATGTAAAATACATTAAATATATATTATAATTATTGGACAAAATATGATATATTATTATTTAAAAAACTATAGACTAATAATACGATAAGAAAGGTTAAAGACAAGAAAAATAAGAGCAATGCCCTTTTATGTCATTTTACAAAACACCAGCTAGTTTTTCAGCTAATTTGCTAAACACCTACATTTAAAACCAGCTAGCTTTTCAGCTAGCTAACCAGCTACCTAACCAGCTAGTTTTCCAGCTACCAGCTAGATTTCCAGCTACCAGCTAGCTTTTCAGCTAGTTTTGCTAAACAGAGCCTTAATAGATCTGAAAGGGAATGAAATGAGTTTTGCATATCAATAAAATTAGAGTTCTTAGGAAATTAATTGGGAAGATAATAAGTTCAATGCAATGGAAGTAAACGTAATTAGTCTGGCGTAATTAAGAAATAAATATGTAGAATTTTATTTTTAATTTAAAGATTGAATTTTTAAATACAACTTGACATTACAATCCCGTATATATATCAAAATTTAAAAGATTTGTCATTGCAAAATTTACAATTCGAATGAACGATTATGATTAATTACAAGTTAATGTAATAGTTATACAAATGATCTAACGGATGTGGATAAATACAACTGAGATTAGTGTATGTTAAGCCGTACAAGTATAGTCGGACCTTAGAACATCCAAGTTATATATAACGTTATGCAACAATTCATGAACCAAGTCAAAAAAACCAAAGTCAAACTCATCAACAAATTTTACAAAGTAATTTACTAATAATAGTACTAACTAGTAGCAAGCAACAATTTGACAAATTTGTCAACTAAAAATAATAATTCTCATAAATGAATTTGGGGAGAGTTGTAGGAAGTACATGATAATTTGCTCTTTTTTTCGAGGTCTTTAATTCAAGTTAATGCTTAATAGATCTCAAAGGGATGAAATGAGTTTTGCATATCAATAAAATTAGAGTTCTTAGGAAATTAATTGGGAAGATGATAAGTTTAATGCAATGGAAGTAAACGTAATTAGTCTGGCTTAGTTAAGAAATAAATATGTAGAATTTTATTTTTAATTTAAAGATTGAATTTTTAAATACAAATTGACATTAATTTCAATCCCGTTTATACATCAAAATTTACAAGAATTGTCGTTGTAAAGTACAATTCGAATGAACGATTAGGGTTAATTACAAGTTAAAGTAATATTTATACAAATGATTTAAATGTTGTAGATAAATACAACTGAAATTGGTATATATTAGAAATGACATAGTTATATATAACATTATGCAACAATTCATGAACCAAGTCAAAAAAAACCAGTCAAACTCATCATCCACTATGCAACAAATTTTACAAAGTAATTTACTAATAATAGTACTAACTAGTAGCAAGACATTTACAAAGTAATTTACTAATAATAGTACTAACTAGTAGCAAGCAACAATTTGACAAATTTGTCAACTGAAAATAATACTTCTCGTAAATGAATGGTGCCAAATGAATTTGGTGAAAGTTGTAGGAATTACATGACTTTTTTATTAGGATGTGAAAACAATCCGTACGACCGACCCGTCTGCACAAACCGCTCGCATCTCACTCGCATCCGTTGATTTCTTTTTTCAAAAATTTTACGCGAGTTAAATTTTTTATAACCCGTCAATTGGTGGGTTGGTTGGGTGCAACCCACCCACCACACCTACCATATTGTTCACATAACAAAAAAATGTATTATGTGTGAAATAAAATAATTGTCACTTAAGTGAATAGATAGAAATATAGAATAGATTAATAGCAATAAAACTAGGGTTATTTCATATAAACTAAGAAACTACATATGTAAAAATGGTACGTTATCATTTTATTTGCTTTCAAAATATTTTGTTAATGTGATGGATTACTATATATCTTAGTGGGTGTAGTAATTCACCCGCCAATCCGCCCGCAATCCACCGGCCATTGTTGTCACCCGAAACGCCGCGGGTTGGAAAATTATTCTACCCGCCGTGGGTCGGACAAATAATCACCCGCCATAGGTGGGTTGGTTTGATTTTTTGTAAATACCCGCCCGCGCTCATCCCTACTTTTTATTGATTAAGGACTATCTAAACAAATTTTGTTGATTATAATCTTCCATTTATACCTTTGAGCCTAAATTTTACAAATTAAACTTACCAAAATCAATTTAATTAAAACATCTATTAATATATTCAAGGGCATATTTCCTACAACTTTTACGTTATCCATAATGTTTTGTTGATACAATGCTTCATACTTCATGTTTAATATGTTGATAAACAAGTCTACAGGGGCATATTATGAACATATCCATATATCACGAACATATGTCAGTACCGACACTGACATATGTCTGAAAGAGTAATGATATGTGTCTAAAAGTGTCAGATTCTGAACATGTCCGTTAATGCTACGGACATATTATATATATGCACTGACATATGTTTGAAAGAATATCGATATGTGTCTACAGTTACATTCTGCATTTGCCCCAACTCAATTAATATCTTCATAATGAACCTGACCACTCATTTGACAATGTTGTCAATATCAACAACAAAAAAGTTGATTGTATCTTGGGCTTGGCTAATTTCAGTACTACGTCGCACTGTACTAACGTTAGTACACCATTCAAAACTTGATAAATGGCACAATTAACAATTAAAAAATAATTTATAAAACCTTTAATAATTCAAATACTTAGAATACTACTCATTTAGAACTTTTTATGTAATTAATTTTAATAAATTAAAAATTTATAAATAATAATCTTCACCTCAAACCACCACCATCTCCGGTCACCACTACCATCTCCGACCACCACCACCATCTCCGGTCACCGCCATAGTTATAGTTAATGAAGGTTTCCCAATTCATTTCCACTACTCCCATAATGGTATCTAATGTGCCGATGTGCTCAACCTCGCACTGTTGCCGACCCCCACCACCAGCTCCGGCCACCCACCGCCACTTCCAATTACAGATCTGAATCTGGGTACAATGCTGCAGCAATATGAATGAATGCTGCCGCGTCAACAATTTATGGTTACATTTCTCCCGTCTCAGAATGCTACAGCGTCACAATTTAGTGTTATGTTTCCCACAAGTTTAAGGTTCAATACTATCATAAATCTTGCTCGATATTTCACACCATAAAACTACGATTAAGCGTCTTTGATCTTTGATTTTGAATCGAATTTGAAATTCAGAATTGTACTTTTTAAAATATACAAATTTTGATAATTAGAGAGCTAGATACCAATCTAATTAATATGAAAATTTTAAAAATTATTCAATGTACATTTCATTAATTTACAACAAATATACTCATATTGATGCATTAAATACCTTAATATATTACTTTTCATTCATTTCTCTAGAAAAAATCATGAAATGTATTTATATGCATCTAATAGTTACATAAATATTTTTTTGTGACCAAAGTACCTGTAAATCCACGTATTTGACTTGGTACATTAGATTAATTACATGAATTATGCAATCACGTTAATTACTTGATTTTCACATAATACAAGAATTATGCAATCATGTAATGATTTGTAATTTATGGTGCATGTTTTTTGGGCTGTATAGAAGTGTTAAAATTATTATGTGTATTTGATCAGTTGAGGTACTTAATTTTTTCGATAGTATATACTCCCTTCGTTTCAAAGAAATCTTTCCATTTTGACTTGAACCAATCAACTGTCTTCGACTTTTCTTACTTTTAAAATATAATAGTAAATCATTTAATAAAACCAGATAATAAAAATTTAATTATTAAAAATTAATTTTATGATTTTATTAAATTATTTACTACTATAGTTTAAGAGTAATTTGTGGTCAAAATCGAAGAAAGTTGATAGCAAAACAGTAAATTGTAAAGATTTCTTTGAAATGTAGGGAGTAATTCATTTCTTTATGAGGTAGTACATGATTTCTATTGTGGACAAATAATAATTTCTTGTGTACTTGATTTACTTAAAGATGTATTCCTTCATCTCAAACAAGCTTTTATCATTTTTTTTCCTGGTCAAACAGCTAGAACTTTAACTACTAATTAATCTTAAATTAAATTGGTAAATTTTAATTAAACTATATAATAAAAATTTAGAACATACATATTTACTACCCCATCAACGAAACAAATTTGAGCGTACCGGATCCAATCAATCACCGTTAAAATTATACAATTCAGTTTTCACACATAAAAGCACGAAATCCATGCGTGTCATCGTGAAATTAAACGAATGATATGTGAAATTGAAAATGTATTGTGACAAATACGCTCTTGATTCATTTAGCTTAAAATCGACCTACATGCTTGGACATGTTTAAGCATGCCTAATTATTTGATTAATGTCTAAGCCCCTAGATTCATTCATATATGCAAACGATCTCTAATTCTCCAAATCAATTTATACTGGACCAATGGTTACGATGATTGAGTCAGCATGATGGATCGACTCAATTCTACAAATTAGTTGGACATGTTTAATGTTTCTTGCGACCATCTAGACATAACAACTTTAATCACTCTAGTATGTCAGGTCGGTTAGCCTAATTCACTTTATATAAGCTTAATCCATGTCAACAAGTGAAACGTATCAATAAACCCAAACGGTAGCTACCGAATTGTATAATTCGAGCAATCCAATGAAATAATTAGAACAATCAAATAATTTCAAGTCAGGTGAGAGGCGTAACCTCAATTGGTAACTCCAATAGGTTGGAGGGAATAAGTAAACGAGTCTACCAAGTCAAGGGAACTAAGAGATCATGGAGCTAGGATATGTTCTCCCAAAGAAAATCCCACATCTCCAACCATCTCCGAAAAATAAGATTCGTTAAAATGATCTGTTGACAATTCGTCAACTATCTCAACAGGGAGAGAATGGTAGAGACTTTAGAGTCTATATGAGATCTACTACAGTTTTTATATAATGCTTGAACTATAATTTAGCTATTATCATCGTCGTCTCCTCCTAAGTTGTCATCTAAAGAATGAAACCAGTATCGATAAAAACAAAAGCTCTGTTCGTTTGAGTTCGACTGAGCCTATATTATAGCTTGACAAAATTTTCGAGGCGAGTTCAACTAGTGAAAAGTTAGGCCCGAAAGTTCGCTGAGCCGCTCATTTATCAACAATAATCTTGGATTGCTCAGTGGGTGCAAGAAAGACGGAGAAGAAGATGAAGTTATGCGACATTTTCTGGGTTCTGTATAAAAATGGCAATTTGGCCTGCCCTGTCCGGTCAATGCCCATTTGACTAGCCCCACAAGGCCCGGCCTGGACAAAAATTTAGGCCCTCGGGCCTCCGGTATATAGGTCTTAAAATTAATATGATTGTGAATTATCTATTTTTTAGTTAGGTATTGGTGAATTATGTTAGATACTACATGAAATATTAAAATATAATAAATAGAAATAATTATCTTCAAATCTTGAAATGAATAAAATAAAAACGGTTTTGACTTCTACTGACAACTAAAGTTGAAGAGTTAATATCAAGTTAATTAGAAAAAAAAACTCAAAAATTCAAATTTAAAAAAAACATTTTGCATTGGTTCATGAAATTATTTAAGACATGATGGTATTGATTGTTAGAAATTGTTAAACTCAGGTTCAACATAAAGGAGAAGTTATAGCACAACATTTAATTTCATAAAGTGGGTGTAGCAATGCATTAATGCTTGTTATTTATTTACAAGACATACAATGCGGCAGCAATACGTTTACGCGCTGTTGCGGAAGTAGCTGTATTTGTTATTTAGAGTATCAAACGGATGCAGCAGCATTGAGTTAAAATGCTGTAGCAAGAATCATCGTGTTTACTTGAGATTGTCAATGAAATGCTGGATCATAATAGTAACATTGTTGCAGCGTTGCTTACTGAGTTTCTTCACATACGTGATTTTTTACAGAGTCCGGCCATGACTACTTGAACATAGTGGATGTCGAATTCCGGTGGATGATACATCATCTAAACTCGTCAATTTTTTATAGTGGATGTTGAATTTCAGTGGTTGTCGTTTCCGGTGGTGCCTAAGGTTGTCGTCGAATTCCGGTGTGCTTGAGGTGGTCGCCGGATTTCGGTGGTGCATGAGGTGGTCTCCAGATTTCGGTGTGCTTGAGGTGGTCGCCGGATTCCGGTGGTGCATGAGGTGGTCTCCGGATTCCGGTGTTCCTGAGGTGGTCGCCGGATTCCGGTGTGCCTAGTGGTCGTCGGATTCCGGTGGTTCCTGAGGTGGTTGCCGAATTCCGGTGGTGGCTGCCGGATTCCGGTCAATGGAGGAGATAGAAAATATTTTTTATAATGAATTGAAGTAATTGATTTACTATAATCAAATACTCCCTCTATTTCAAAGAAAGTGTTACATTTTGACTTTTATTAATCGTTTTGAGTTTGACCATAATTACTCATAAACGATAATAGTAAATAATTTAATAAAATCATATAATAAAAATTTAATTACTAAATTTTCATTATATAATTTTAATAATTTATTTATTAATATCGTTTAAGAGTAAATTGTGGTCAAACGCGGAGACAGTTGACCGCAGAATAGTAAAATGTAACACTTTTTCTGAAATGAAGGGAGTAACATTTAATAATAAAAGATGTTTATATTATTATATTGCGACATAGCGCAAGGCTATTATGCAACAGTGCGATGCCCCATCGCATAAATAATAATTCAACGGACGAGATTGAATCAAGAATTGATCTAACGGTTTAAAGGAGTATACTATTGTTAGTACAATGCGACAGTACTAAAATTATCCATTAGCTTGTATCTTAATCAATTTTTTACCCAACCTTATAGTACTACTTTTTAATTGCACCAATGAATAAGCCAAAATTTGTCATAAAGAAATATTTTGAATTTTTACAACATAGCTAGGTAGGGTATATTGATCAAACCGCCCGGCATTTTATCAGCAAGAACAAGACTACATACAAGAACTATATATAATATATTCATTACCTGCAGTTGATAAAATTATCACATTCCCAGCAATCAGCAAGCAGGAACACCGAACACCTATATATATTACCAACTACCAAGTGATAATGAATCATTCAGGCCTTAAATGTCTCACCATACTTTTCCTTCTGATCCCTGCTGCAGCTGCTTTATCCTTCAACTTCACCTCCTTCTCAACCAATATGAATAACACCGATATTATCTGTGAGGGAATAACTACATTAGCCAGCGATTACATACAACTCACTCCAGCCCAAACGCAAACCGGAGGCCGTGCGACATATGCCGAGCCCCTCCATCTATGGGATAGAGCCTCAGGAAATCTCACAGATTTCACTACACATTTCTCATTCGTCGTGGATATTTCTTCCAACGTCAACTTGACAAACTACGGAGATGGATTTACCTTCTTGCTTGTACCAAATGGTTCAGTCTTTCCTGAACTTGCTATAGCCGGAAGATTAGGTCTTACGGGAGGACCCTGGAACTCCACAGACCTTCAATTGGTTGCTGTAGAGTTTGATATATGGCCAAATGTTGATGAAGATGTAGATCCACCATATGTGCATGTTGGCATTGACATCCACGCATTAAGGTCAGTCACCAGGGTTCAATGGTTCAACGGTGATGGCATGTTGGAAGGTAGGGAACAAGAAGCTTGGATTAGCTACGATTCCCAGTCAAGAAATCTAAGCGTACGCTTCACTGGTTTTGCAAACCGTTCTTCCATCACACAGAGTCTGTCTCACGTGGTTGATCTCAGGGAATACTTACCGGAATTCGTCAATTTTGGCTTCTCTGCTTCAACAGGAGGTGGTGTAGCATTACAGCGCATTAACTCCTGGAGTTTTAGCTCTAATCCTCAAGTAAATGTGAGCGAAACGAATTTCACGAGGCCTGGCAACAACCACGAATTTATAGGATTGAAGGTTGGCGGTCCAGTTCTGGTATTGGCAATAGGGGTGCTTGTGTTTATTTTGTGGATGTGGAGAAAGAGAACGATAAACAAAGCTCATAAAATGGGTGATGAATTTGAAAAGGGCAGCATATCAAAGAAGTTTGCATACGATGAGCTCAAGGCAGCAACTGATAATTTTGCGGAGCAGCATAAGCTCGGGGAGGGAGGATTTGGTAGTGTTTACAAAGGCTTCCTGAAATCAATAAAATCATATGTTGCTGTGAAGAGGATTTCCAGTGATTCTAAGCAGGGAATAAATGAATTTGCGTCAGAAGTCAAGACTATAAGCACATTGCGGCATAGAAATTTGGTACAACTCCTTGGATGGTGCTACGAGAGAAAAGAACTTCTCCTTGTCTACGAGTTCATGCCTAAAGGTAGCTTGGATTTCCATCTTTTTAAAGGAAAAAGTTTGTTAGGCTGGGCTACCAGGTTCCGGATTGTGAACGGGTTGGCTTCTGCGTTGCTGTATTTACATGAAGAATGGCAACAATACGTCGTGCACAGGGATATTAAGGCGAGTAATATCATGTTGGATGCAAATTTCAATTCAAGGCTAGGGGACTTTGGACTTGCTAAGCTAGTTGATCATGAAATACACAGTCAGACAACATTTCCGGCAGGGACTTTGGGGTACATGGCACCCGAGTACATGATGCACTGCAGGGCTAGCAAGGAGACGGATGTGTTCAGTTTTGGCATAGTAGCACTGGAAATAGCTACTGGGCAAAAATCAAGACATGTCAAACCCGATGGCCATTTACAGGATCTGGCAGAACACGTTTGGAATCTCCATCGCACGGAGAAGCTCCTTGATGCTGCCGACCCTCAACTCAACTCCGAGTACAACTCGGAAGAGATGGAGCAGCTGTTGCGTGTGGGTCTCTGGTGTGCCCACCCGTATAGAAGCTTACGCCCTCCTATCGGAGAAGCAATTCGCGTGCTTAAGTTTGAAGCTCAAGTGCCTGATCTCCCTATACCAGATTTTTTTTTGTCATCATGCGAAAGCAGCGATGTTTCAATAACAAATTAAGCTATGTTTATGGCCAATTGCTGACAGTGTCTTCTGCATCTTTAGAAGCAGCTACATTCTCAGAGATTCTGTAAACTAGTTGTGTAATGTACTTCTATCAACCTTATGGTTTATATCGAAACTTCAATTTTAGTTTTAATGTAGCTGAACCTATACACTAAGGGCGATTGGGTAAAAATCCCTTCAACTGCCAAATTAAACTAAAAAACATCTAACATGTCCATTTCTAAAGATTCCAACAGTAGAACTATTTCTCCAATCTCGAAATCACATGGAGGTGAAATTTACTCGTTTATACTCCACTCTATTTGTTTACAAGCTTTTCACTATTTCACTATGAATTTTTCCGGTTAACCGTAATCAATTTAAACCCGAATTATTTAAATATATATTGATAAAAAAATTTACAAGATTGTATAACGAAAATTTAGACTAACATATTTCATTATTTAATTTTATTAAGTGATAAATTATTATAATTTAAAAATAATTTGTGGTCAAATTGATAATAGTTGACGTGAGAATAGTTATAACGCCCCAAAGTTTCAAGTTAAGTTTCACGGATATTAAATTGAGAACGCTACTCACATCACTAAAGTGCACTTTTCTTTTCGGACATCATGCATCTACAATAACTTCAAAGTTAAGTGTGCGTGCTCTTGAGCAATTTTAGGATGGATGACCCACTATGAAGTCTCACAGTTCGCGCATAAGTGGGGACAGTGTATGCGAAAAAGTACATATAACCCGGAAAGACCTGCAGAGCAACCAATGAGTAATCACGACGGCCCAAAGGATCGGACGTTGTAAAAGTAATGTGTAAAGCTTGTAAGAAAATGTAGGTCGTAAAGCCGTCGGAAAGTCTGTTTGATTGCGGAGTCTGGACTCTGGACATAACGTGGACTTAGCTCTGCAGGCTGGAATACTACCAGTTTAAACCTACAAGAAGACAAGTTATACAATAACTGACTAGTTCAACTACCAAACTCACATCATATCTTGTGAATTAAAACCTAGAGGAAGTCAAATACCAAAAAAGACATCAAATTGCATGTATATTTCCTGTACCTAAATGACATAGCTTCTCTATCACACGGCAAACATCGTGAAAAGTTTAAAACCAATAAACGCATTTGATAAAATATGTCCCATTAGAAGAAATTAAGACTTGAGTAGATTTCCCTGACACCAGGGAATTCCTGAAATTTCACTATCACACGGTCACACCTACTGTACGTCCATCACATTTTTTTCCGGTTTGTTAGACTCCAGTCTTACCCGATGGTCTCACCAGTGAGATCCGGTTTTCCCATATTTCCACCACCATTAACGGAGTAACAAATTCCGTAAGTATGACCTCTACACAAATGTAGATCTATACGAAATTTACCCAAACATTCAGGGGCGGACCCACTGAAAGGAAAAAAATTATTTTTTTAAATTTCGAAGGTCACTTTCAGTTTGAGTTGAGAAAGACAAAACAAACCCAATTCACGTGTCTTCTTCTTCGCCTCTGCTCTCTTCTCCGATCTGCATCAGCTCCTCCGGAGTCCGGCCTCCTCAGACTGAGCGGAATCCGCTCCTGCTTGGCTGCTCCGCCACTTCGCGCCTCCGCCCAAGCTGATGCTCGTGCTCATCATCTTCTATTCTGCTGCTTCACTGAATGACAGGTGTGTGTATGCTAACTATCGATCTAATTGATGTTAATTAGTTGATTTATACTCATTTGGGAATTGTGGATGATTTAATTTGATGTTTAATTGTTTATATTGAGTTTATTTCTGATGTTTACTGTGTCAGTGTATATTTGAATGGTGAATTTGTTTGAGTTTTTTTTGTTTTATTGCTTGTAATGTTAGTTTTTTTTTATGTGTTGTAATGTGAGTTTTTTTTATTGATATGAGACAACCAATTGGTGTTGTAATGTGTTGCTATGAGACAACCAACTGGTGTTGTAATGTGAGCTTTGCTATGTATTTACTGTACTGAAACAATCAACTGGTGATGTAATGTGAAATTTTATTATTTTATGAGTTCGTATTGCAAAAGACTTCTATATATATAGAAAAATACCGAAAGTTCTCTTCAAATGTTAAAACTAGACAATTATACCTTTTTTCTCGACTTGATTTTTTTATGGTTTTCTGCGGATCTTTTGACCCGGATTCATTAAAAACGAGTCAAGTATAATGTAAAAACTAGATAATAAAATGTAAAAACTAGAAAATATAGACAATTATGTTTCACTGAGTAAATTTCTGGATAAGTAATAAAACTCGACAATTCAGTTACAAAACTAGACAATATCATCATCAGTTCAAAACATTAATTTTTCTTCGATTGCTTTAGTTTCTTCAGAGTATTCTTCTGCAAATCATCCAATACACCCTCTTCCAAATCATCATCAGCATAAGGTCTCTTATATCAAGGAAAAGGAGTTCCTTGGAACAGCTCCGTATGCTTCATCAGAAAAACATCACAGTCAAAAGTTCCAAGTTTACCATGTCCAATCAAGCTTCACAATTTATACAAAAAAAAAACATTGAACATTTATACAAAAATTAGAAAATTTCTCTCATAAACTAGACAATATAATATAAAAATTAGAGAATTCATCTCTTAAACTAAACAATATAGTGTAAAAATTAGACAATATAGACAATTATGTTCATGTTTGATCATAAAACTAGACAATATACACTAAAAACTAGACAATATCTCGTAAAAACTAGACAAATATGTTGAGCTCAATTAGTAAATTTGATTTGAAGGTGAAGGTGAAAATGTAAAAACTAGAGAATTCCTAGATATAATGTAAAAACTAGAAAATTTCTCGCATAAACTAGACAATATAATGTAAAAACTAAACAATATAATGTAAATTTAATATCATGTAAAAACTAGAGAATTTCTTTCATAAACTAAACAATATAATGTAAAAACTAGACAATATAGACAATTATGTTCCTGTTTAATCATAAAACTAGACAATATACACTAAAAACTAGACAATATCTCGTAAAAACTAGACAAATATGTTGAGCTCAATTAGTAAATTTGATTTGAAGGTGAAGGTGAAAATGTAAAAACTAGAGAATTCCTAGATATAATGTAAAAACTAGAAAATTTCTCGCATGAACTAGATAATATAATGTAAAAACTAAACAATATAATGTAAATTTAATATCATGTAAAAACTAGAGAATTTCTTTCATAAACTAAACAATATAATGTAAAAATTAGATAATATAGACAATTATGTTCATGTTTGATAATAAAACTAGACAATATTTCTTAAAAACTAGACAATATCCTCTAAAAACTAGAAAAATATGTTGAGATCAGTTAGTAAATTTGATAGTTGGAGGTGAAGGTGAAAATGTAAAAACTAGATAATTCCTCGCATAAACTAGACAATATAATGTAACAACTAGACAGTTTCACACAAAAAATTCAGAAAAATCTATACCATGAAAAACTAGACAATATATGCAAGAAACTAGACAATTTATGCAAGTATTTATGGAAGACTTTCTCCATCCAACGAAGAAAAGAATTCTGGATCCACTCAACATTCTTCTTACTCATACACAAGTACACAACTAAAACACCAAACTTGTGATGTTGCCTCTACCGTCCATAAATCACTATCACCACGCTTGATCTAAGCAACACATTTTTCATCAAATTTAAGAACGTGAAGCAATCGGAACAGTTAATTTGGCAGATTGCTAATACAAAATGATAGGCGATTATGAGTTCAGGCGAAATAGAAGGCAGAAATCATACCTGAAATTAATCTGGATCAAGCAAATAAGGAGGAATATGGTGGTAATTCACTCGGATCGATCTCGATCTCAACTCGTCCGTTCGATCTCCGATTTCAACTCCTCATTTTGACTTCATAAACAATCAGTCCACAAGTTCGATTCAAACAAATCTAAAACGGAGAATATGCAAGTTAAAATAGTAGAATGAAACCAAAACGGAGATGATGAGATGCAAATCGAATATCAAAATTGAAAAAAATAGATCGAATAATAAACAAGCATACCAAATCGGAAAACAATGATGAGAATCTGAGCATCTGCAACTTGAATTAGCAAAATCGAACCAACAACATTCCTTCAGCTTCATCTTCTTCCGACTTTTCAGCTTCGCCTTGAGTAGAACCACTTGTATCATTCTCCACCACCTGATTCTCGTACTCCTCGACGGTTTCCTTCTCTGAACTCACAGCAAACCGAAGATAGGGTGAATCAACACAACAGAAAACTCATCATCGGAGAAAAACGGAAGAAAACTAGGGTTTTGCCAGATCCAGAGAAAAACGGAAGAAAATTGAAAATCGGAGAAATCGGAAGACTGCAAATGAGATAAAAAAATGGAAACAAAAACTGAAAAACGCCTTTTATACTAAACCCATGAAAAAAATGGTATGACCCGGTCCGCATTTTGACCCGTGAAATACATCGGATTTTGACCCGCGAAATATAAAACGGGCAAAGCTAAAAACTAGACAATTTCTATAGAAACCAAGGGGTCTTTCTGGACTTTCATAACATGATAGGACTTTTATAAGACTAATATTATTTTATTGCTATGCTCTTGACCTTGCTGTATGTAACTAGAACATTTTAAATTTTAAGGATGAAGTAAAAAGATAGAGGAAAGAAGAAAGTTCTAGTAACTGGTTTTGGATCAATTAAATCTTTGTTAAATCTTTCTTCAAAAGTGGTGAACCATCGATTAGTAAGGAGCCCGAGCCTTCATCATCTAATATCAACACTTCAAACTCGAAGGAGACTCCATTACCTAAAACTTATGATTTGGTCATGTATTTTGTCGACAATGTATCGTATGATTTGCTATTAAAACTTATTATGTAGTTAATATTTTGACATGACATCTTATGATGTTGAGTTTTATTTATTTATTTTAGGGATTACTATTTAATTTTTTTTTTAATCGACTCATATTTACCCCATGCTTAATTTTTTTCCTGGATCCGCCCTGCAAACATTCATAACCCCAATGCTCCATAAAAATCTAACATATAGCCCCTGACCCTTAACCACATACCATACGAAAAAGTCTATCCGTTAAATATGTGATGTTCTAATCTCACCCATATGGTACTTGGTGTTGACATACCTAATATGAAATTTTCAATATAACTAGGAGCCGTAGGGTATATTTCGAACCCAACATTGACCTTAACGAACGTTTGTTCGTTTCATATATGCCATATTTAGTTCGTGTCCATGTTCGTTGAACATCTCATCACTTGTTTATGTTCAGTTCGTTAAGGTTTCAACATGTTCAAGAACAGTTCACGAACTATTATAGGTTTTGTGTGGGTTAGGTTAGAGAATATTACTCCTTCTGTTTTTTTAAAAGCTTTCCACTAAGAGTATGTCTTATAAAAGACGGTCTTATAGAAAGACTAAAAGAGACGGACAAACATTATCGTTATATTAAAAAAACATTAAAGGTTTTACTAAGAACATCGGTGACACACACACACACTTATATATATATATGTTCACTCATAAAATATTACTGATATTGTTTAAAACATTATACATATAATTAAGAACATCAATTCGTCTCTCACTAATACACGTCTCTTCCAAAACGTTGTGTTCCACTAACTATTATGCGGTCAACCATAATTAATTCTGGTGTTTTGTTATGGTTTTAAGAACTGGTGTTATAGTTGCAAGCATCATTGTTATGGTTTTTAGCTTGTGTTGAATGTTTCCGCCTGTTATTGTTTTAGTGCATATGTTATAGTTTCAAGACATATTATTGTAATTTTAAGCAGCAACGTTAGTGTTTTTAGCCTCTAGTGAAATATTTATGATTTTATTTTTTGTAAATGCTTTGTTATAGGTTTAAGATGCATTGTTATAGTTTTAAGATGCACTGTTATGGTTTTGAGCATCGATATTACTATTATGTTCGTGCTTTGTTATCGTTTTAAGAGGCATTGTTGTAACACCCCGGATTTTTCAGAGATGATACTATGCTTATAAGTAACATTACAACTGATAATATACATAAGATTCAGTCTCAAATACAAAATTCGAAAAAGTTAACATACAATACATCTCGTCGTATGATACGATAAACCCAATACACAAATAATTACGATAAGGTAGTCTTCTGATTCATCAGCGGAAGCTTCTTCTTGCGTTCACTGATCCTCACTCGATGTTACATCACCAATTCCACCACAACCCGGTTCGTCTGAAATATTTTAGAAAAATGGAATGAGCTAAACGAGCCCAGTGGGTATGGGGTGGGGTTTCATTTTAAGAAAAAATATTTTTCTTTATAAAAAAGAAAACTATGGTAGTTAAAGAATTTAACGGTTTAAGGAGAATGTTAATTGATATTGTATTACTTGAGCAAACCACGAGGTTGGTCAAACTTATAATTATTAAATATATTTTTGTATCACGCTTATCAATGCAAAATTCGAATTTAAATTCCATAATTTATAGAAGTTATTGGTTATCCAAATTGTTGTCCTTGCAAATAATTCGATTATTGATTATCGACGGAATCAGTCCTCTAGAGATGGCCCCTACGGACTCAAGAGGTGGCTCCCACCAAATTGTGTGGCGTAGCACTTTATTCCGAATGGCACTTAGCGACTATTTCAATAACCATCAGTCCTCTAGAGGTGGCCCCTACAGACTCAAGAGGTGGCTCTCACCGCATTGTCGGCGTAGCACTTTGTTCTGCATGGCACTTGGCGACTTTAGGTTTTTATCGTATGAAAGAATCTCATCTCGATTTAGTTTCCCCTTGGTAGGATCTTATTAACTCAATCATTCATTAAATCATTACACGCGTTGTGGGTCAGTCTTCTAGAGGTGGCCCATACGGACTCGAGAGGTGGCTCCCACCGCGATATGCGATGTAGCACTTCGTTCCGCATGGCACTTACAACTGCCCGGTTTGGAATGGATCAGTCCTCTAGAGGTGGCCCCTACGGACTCGAGAGGTGGCTCCCACCGCGATGTAGCACTTCGTTCCGCATGGCACTTACAACTGTCCAATGGTGGCTTAATTATGTAGGAACGGTCCTCTAGAGGTGGCCCCTACGAACTCGAGAGGTGGCTCCCACCGCGATATCACGATGTAGCACTTCGTTTCGCATGGCACTTACAACCGTCCTAAAGTTCAACATGGACTCTTTTTACTCAAGGTTGCCACCCTTGTTTGGATCTCTTTTTACTCGAGGTTGCCACCCTCGTTTGGATCTCTTTTTACTCGAGGTTGCCACCCTCGTTTGGTTCTCTTTTTATGCGAGGTTGCCACCCTCGTTTGTACTCTTTTTAATGGGGTTTCCACCCTCGGTTATTATTATAATCATTATTTTATTCGTAACACTTCCCTTTTATTGACAACAGATAAATTTAGTGGAAATACTTTCATAGAGGTGTGACAATCCAAATTGTCTCCTCGTATAATTTCATTTTTCATTTGAGGAAGGTTAACCCCTAGGGTCAAAACGCTTGCAAAATGATTTATTTACCGATCTTAAGCCAGCTATAAATATTTATTTATGCCTTTGAAGTTATTCGTATGATGAACTTTGAATTTAAGTTCGGTTTATAAAATTCCGATTCTGGCAGTTTGCTAGTCCTTCACTATAAAATACATTTCAGTGGTCAGACGTTCTCAATTCTCGTGTTTCTAATTTTTTATGCTAGATTACTGTGTTTTCTATTCAAAACATACTTTTTAGTTTAAAACACCTTTATATTCTATCACCTAGGAATTTTCTACCTAGACTGCCCATGCAGTGAGCAATGATGGAGAAATATTCACCAAATATTTTATACAACTCCAAATATCATAATTCTTGCTGGGAAATATCAACATCTCATGGATCTTTCATTTTTCATAGATTAAAGACAATTTGATCATTTTGAAGAAGCATGATTGGGGTTTTACTAACAATACCCTGTTCTGTCAACATTGCAAATGTTGAAAATCTTGAGAATTTTAGTTAATTCATTAAAACTCCTTTTAACCAAATTCCAAATCTCAGAGATTAATGATAATGTTGTACATGTCTAGTTAAATTAGAAACATCAACAAACGAATGAAACTATTTATTTTGTATTTTACAAAAGCAGGGCAGATTGCTTACGGGGTTTGGGGATTTTCAAGATTTGAGCTTATTCTACATCAAAATCATCATGCAATCCATTAGATGACTTACCCAATTGATTGTGAGGCCATATTACTCACTTATTTTAGTTTGTAAGAGAAGAATCATCAAAATTTCATCAAGAACATGTGCATGCATCAAGATTAAAAACTAGTTTTAGAAGAACATTTTAACCCACCTTAACACTTTTCTTCTTAGAGTTTTGGATCAATTCCTTCTCCACTTCGAAATTGGATTGACAAATTGAGTTCCTAGAAAGTGTTGAATGGACTAAGATGTGTTAGAGAGTGAAAAGAGTTAAAAGGATGAAATAGAAGAATAAGGAAAATGAATGGGTATGATTTCATTACCTTCTAACTTCTTTGTTATAGCTTGATCATGAATTGAGATGTATCATTAGCTTTCTCATGTTGAGAGGATAAGGAATATGTATTTGCATGTAAGAAATGATGAGGTTTAAGTGGAAATTTGAAGCTTGAGGTGGTTTGGCTATGGAGGCTTGTTAATGGAGGTTGGAGTCTTGGAGAAGAAGAAGTGAATGAGGTAGGAGATGGTGTAGTGAATAATGGAATTGATTGTGGGGTATACTTGTATGTATACAAGTATGTCTATACTATTTGTAGGTAGTGAATTATCTATTAAAATGGATTTTAGGTTGGCTATGGTCAACTTGTCATGTGTTACATGACTATTTACTAGTTAATCATATTTGTCTAGTCTAATATTATTATGCATTGGACCATTATAATATTTGATTCGAGTGTTGATTTGAAAATGTGGTTTAAAATGGGTTTCTTGTCTCTTTACGATTTCTTTATATTTTTATTTTCGATTTAGTTATTTTGATTCCTTGAATTCGTCACTTAATTTGAGAATCACTTGATCATACGATGGTTGAAAGGTAACATATTTGTACTACTAGGACCCGAGGTAAGTTCGATGCTTCGTGGTGCTCTCCTTCGGACATGCCATTGAGTCAGTCGTAATTCCATTAAATGTTTCATAAATGATTAAATTATAAATTAATACAAGATAGTCGGTTTCTTTATTCACAAGTTTACCTTATTCTTCTAACTGAGTTCCTAAGGATTTTCTTTTCTTTTCGAGGGGTCTCACAATTGTTATAGTTGTAAGATGCATTGGTATGGTTTTAAGCATTAATATTACTATATTTCGCTTATGTTGAATATTTCTGTCTGTTATTATTTTTAGCACATATGTAATAGTTTTAAGACCTATTGTTGTAGTTTTAAGCATCAACATTAGTGTTTTAGTTTTTTATATATATTTATAATTTGATTTTTAGCAAATGTTTTATTATAGTTTTAAGAGGCACTGTTATGATTTTCTGTATCAATGTTACTGTTTTAGTTTGTGTTGTATATTCCTACTTTGTCATAGTTTTAAGATACACCGTTTTGGTTTTAAGCATCAATGTTACTGTTTTAGTTTGTGTTGCATGTTCCTTCTTTGTTTTTAAACACCAATGTGATAGTTTTGATGAGAGTTGTTATGGTTTTAACCCAGTTAGTGAATGTTTTAAGTAGGTGTTGATGATGACATCGAGTTTGATGATAGGTTTTTCAATGATGTTACTGGAGTATTGAAGCAACCAGCACAAAAGCAACAAAAGGCAGGAAGCCGAAGTTCACCAACGAGTTTAATCGGAAAAATCCTATTTTAACAAACTCAGTTTGCATTGCAACAAAAAACACCGAATGAACGTTTATTGTAATTTTTTTCCTATGAGAATAGATGTTTTAAAACATTTAGATGACTGCAAGTTTCAATATTGTAATGATTGAATGTTTTAAGTAGCTTATTTTAAGTTTGTTTATATTTATTGATGTTTAAATGGCATTTCTGAAACTTTTAGACTTGTTTAGTAGTGGTTTAATGATACTAAATTGTAACTTAAAATTATAACAAGCCATCTTAAAACTATCATGTAACTCCTTAAAACCATCACACCATCTCTTAAAAAATTAACAAAAGAGGTTAAAATCATAATTGAAACATACAATACCGACGCATTAAAACCATCACATCATCTCCTAAGACATTAACAAAATGTGTTAAAAATGTAACTGAAACTTTCAATGATAACAACTTAAAACCATAACATAATCTATTAAAAGCATAACGAAAAAGGTGTGTCTCGACGGTTTTTTAAGAAACTCGACCGGTCAGACCGCTAAAACCCAAAAACCGCAAAAAACAAAAAAAAAACCTTGAATTTCTATCATTTAAACAAGTCTTACATTTTCCAAGACTTTGGCTTAATTTTGACCATTGATTACTCTAAAAACATAATAATTTAATACTCAATAAAATTATATTATGAATATTACCAGTTTAAATTTTCATTATATAATTTTTTTTAAAAATTTTATCATAATATTTAAAGAGTTATTCATGGTTAAAGTTGATTAATGTTGACCGGTCAAAGTCAAAGTCAAAGTGGAAAGCTTGTAAAATAACAGAGGTAGTATAACTTATGTGAAAAATGAAAATGATGGATTAGGTTAAGAAATATTATAACATATATAAAATAATATAAAATTATTATAGATATAATTTGTTGACGAATAGTTCGCGAACTATCGAACAATAAATTATATGTTCGTGTTTGTTTATTAACGAACATGTTCGCGATCTGTTGGGTTTGGTTAAACTCGAACACGAAATATTTTCACTCGCTTCATTTACCTCCCTCTATGAGGTATTGACTGACGACTCGAGACCATGTGAGACCCATAGATTTTTGGTTATCAAGTCAGGTCCGTTTTGATACTTCCTTTTCCCCTTTCGGTTCAAGTCCAGTCCTTACCCGTACTTGAAACTCAAAATTTTATTTGGATATTTAGACATATTTGGGTAGGTTAACGACGAATTATATATATGTAGGTTATATGTATTCTACTCGTTTAGAAATATAAATATTTACAACTAATTAAATAATGTCAACGAAGAATTATAGAGTCGTCTGTGTATAATGCACCTGTAGATGTATTTGGACCCAAAAATATGAAGATTGTGAAAAGATGGTAACAGTGCGTATGAAGAATGTGGAAAGATTGTGCAACGATTGGGAGATTGTGCAAGGATTTGGGCACATTGCTTGCCTAGGGTAGCCACAGCCTACTTCCGACTATCACCATTCGTTTATCCCAATACACATTTGTATGGGATTACATTACTTACGAGCATATGTGTATTCTTACAGTCCTCAATCAGCTCAGGTGCCAAATACTTAACTGGAGCATAATAAACCCCAACAGCTTGGTGTCCGGTACTTGCTGTTCGTTTCTTGGAATGTAGGTCGCATCCCTGCCATTAATTCAATTCACCATGATGTCTTCGGCTGTATGACTTTCCAACTGACTAAACTATGCACAGAAATCTTCTTCTATAAGATATAGGAGTAATTAAAAGAAAGGTAATGATATCACCCAATTCGGCTCATATAGAAACAAATCTATTTATAAGATAAATTGAGCAAATCAAAAAAAGTGTTATTAGAGGAAGTTAAAAGAAGTAGAATACAGATAGCATTAGAGAACACACCCTCAGATGCATATAAATCGACTTACAGTACATATACTAGTAATACAAAGGCTGAAGTCACACTACATCAACTCTTCATCCCAGCCATCCAGTCTTAGCCCAGGATCATAGCTGGTAAAAAGCCGAAACTCATTGCCAAGTTTGCTCGAGTGCTGAGGTCGAAATCCACATGGCCTTAGGCCTAGGAGCTCTGCAGCTCTGTCCTTCTGTACCTCACCTACAAGAAGTTAGAATGATTTTAACAGATACTACATTACTACTTATGATCTGATTATTAGTGTCATATAAGCTGCTAGAGTTGATGTTTCAGCTGACACCACTAGTGTGCTTTGTTGCTCCACAATTCCTTTCAAAGCGAGGTAAACAGCATCTATTGTAACTGCTATTGTATATTTTAAAAAGCACACAAAATTTGATGGGTAAGTAACAGAATCAAAGGCAAACATAAGTCGTGAAATTTAGTTCTGTTAATATTTTTAGCTACAGAGTTAGTTCTCTAATCTCAATTGGCTGAAGAATGATGATCAAGACACACCTGTAAGCAATAGCACGTGAGCTCCCGGTCTGGAGAGAAATGCAATCGTTTCAGCAACTTTCTCTAAGCATTCCTTGCTCTAACACCAAAACCATGTTGCAGGATATTAACAATTACAGTCAGCTAAGTTTAATGCCAAAGAACTTGTATGATCCACTATAGTTCAATAGAAAAACAAAGCCGCTCATAGCTAACCGAAATACGTATGAAACTTAGTCAGTGGCATGCAATAAACTAACATTCACCACAAGTCATACCAACGGGAAAAAAATGCGAGTACAAGCAAAGTTATGAGCTTGTGACCTCAGTCAAAAATTTCACAAGAACACAAGATTAGCTGAACGTTCAGATAACAGTCAAGTTGAACTAAGGCAGATTACATATATTAACAGTTTTTAAAATCCATGAACAATTCCTTCATATTCCTAAATCCTAATTAGAAGAATTAACTCAAGGATATCAATCTTGTTTAGGTTTAGCTACTGTACCAGGTAAGGAGGATCTGCGACAATAATCGGAAATGAATGCTTCAACGACAAAGGGAGATCCTCAGGCTGGTTGTAATCATAGAACGTGAACTCGTTCCCATACTGCCCGAATCTTTTATCAAACTCCAGAATCTGTGCCGGCACTTCCGGACCAGCTTTCTAAACATTTCACAAACCAGTAAAATAAAACAATTCTCCAAATGCACAAATCTATCAATAAATAACACTCAGCTGCAACATTGAATAAGTGTGGTTAATCAATCAATCAATCACAAGAACACAACAGATGTAAGATGTAGTACATTGTGCTCCAAGAGATGTACCTTGAAATAGGCATAGAGAGTGGGACAAGCAATGCAAGCCACAGAAGGAGAGTCTAGGGTTTGGCAGAGAGTGAGAACTTCAGCAGCGACTGTCTCGGCGGTGCAACGGTCGTACCAGAACTGGCTGAGCCGCCAGTCCTCGGAAACTAGATCTACCTCCTCCTCCGCCGCCTTATCAGAAGCGGAGAGATCACGATTCTGCTCGGAGAGGAACTCCTTCAGCGCTTCCAGAGCTTGTGAGCTCAGCATCGGAGTATCTTCATCGTCTTCTTCGGATTGGTTGACTGCGTTGGTGGAAACGTCGCCGTTTTGGGTAACTTCCGTCACGGTGATTTCTCTCTCCGACTCCATTTCTTCGCCGCCGATTGGAGAGGTTTTTTCAGGGGTTTGGTAGTTTTGCAATGTAAGGTAGAGTTAATTTCAATTTAGTGCCTCAACTTTGACAGTTGATGCACATTTGAGCCTATTCTTTTAACAATTGTAGCTTAGTGATCATATTTATGGTCCGGGACTCCGGGTACAAAGTTCTACGAATTGTTTTGTTATGATACGGGAGACACATGATTAACTACAAACACCACTCCATTATTTGGAAAGCAACTTAAACTCGATTTTACTTCTAAATACTTCCTACACCTACATTTATGATTTTCGACATTACATTGTAGTTGTCAACTTTCATTTATTTATCATTTTAGAAAATGTTAATAATATTATATTCTCCACTAACAATACAATTAAAACAAAGTATTATGCCTTTGTAATTTTATAGTATCCATTTAAAATGCAATTAAAATCAAGTATTATACTTTTATAAGTTTACATTCTCTGTTATAATAATCCACGCATATAATAATCCACTTCTTGTTATGTGTGTAGAAAGTTAAAGCGGACAAATTTTTTGTGACTGGTAGTATGTGTTTTTCATATTATAAAAGAAATGAATGTAGTTAACAATATAGAAATTTTGATTAATAACATGAATCATTTTACTAAAAACATAGTTCGTTTATAGATAATCTATCTAGAGATCATCTCTCATAATACTTTTACTTTGTGCATTTTTATAGTGGAAAAGTGTAAATGCATTAGCAAATTAGAAGACTACCCCATAACAAAATAAATCCAACAAGCACACTCACCTTGTTAATAATTGATATGCCAAGAGTAAGTGTATGAAGAGACGGTGTTATAGAACGACTAAAACACACGGACAAACATTACAGTTATATCTGAAAACATTACAGGTTTTACTAAGAACATCGGTGATATACATTACATAAAAAATGATATAAAATGATCACTTATTAAACATTGAGTCAGTCTCCTGAGAGTCCACAATATATTGAGAGTCTTTGAGAGTCCTACATAATAGACAAACATATGCAATTTATACAAAAAAACTATACAATCTCATTTTTTCGCGGGTTGACCCGGTTGAACCGGGTCAACCCGCATTTTTTTCTTTACAATACACAGCTCTTTTCACGTGTCGTCCATCCAGTCATATTGGTACTATGAATCAAATTGTCTATGTTTGATATATAATTATCTATGTTTAGCATAAAATTATTGATGACAACCTATTTATCCCAAAGAAACACAATATTTATAAATAAACATAGAAATCAATTTTATTCATCAATCAATAAATGTCATACATATAAAACAATACAAAAAATTTAAAATCACTATATCCAAACTACAATCATCTTTGCAAACAAATAAAACACCCTTGAATTGTTCGTCGACTCCTCCATCCACGTCTCCATCTTTATCATCAATCATTTTCTTCATTCGACTAACATTTTTACGAAAACCTAGTATATGCAAAAAAAAACATTAACAATTTGGCAACTGTCATACACAAATTTACCAAAATAATAGACTATTACACTACAACATAGACAACCAAGCTGCATAACTCATTGGCTTGTCAGGCACAATCTTCACACTAGTATGGGACTAAATTGACACATTCATGAACATATTCACACATCCATTCAATTATTTGGCAACTGTCATACACAATTTTACCATAACAATAGACTATTATACTACAACAATAGACAACCAAGCTGCATAACTCATTGGCAACTGTCATACACAATTTTACCATAACAATAGACTATTACACTACAACAATAGACAACCAAGCTGCATAACTCATTGGCAACTGTCATACACAATTTTACCATAACAATAGACTATTACACTACAACAATAGACAACCAAGCTGCATAACTCATTGGCAACTGTCATACACAATTTTACCATAACAATAGACTATTACACTACAACAATGATAACCAAGTCAGATAACTCACCGGGTTTGTCGGGACAATGCTCACACTAGCATGGGACTCGATGGACACACTCATGAGCATATTCACACGTACCATTCAACTATTTGGTAACATACAATTTTACCATAACAATAGACTATTACACCACAACAATAGACAACCAAGTTGCATAACTCATTCGCTTGTCAGGCACATTCCTCACACTAGCATGAGACTCAATGGACACATTCATGAGCATATTCACACAGACATTCAACTATTTGGCAACTGTCATGCACAATTTTACCGTAAGAATAGACTATTACACTACAACAATAGACAACCAAACTGCATAACTCATTGCAACCATGTTACACTTGAAACGAGTTCCTAACCAAATGATTTTTCCAGAAAACAAGCATTTGAAATTTCAAACCAATAAAGCACACTAATCATGAAAATCATTAAGATTGAAACAAAACATTCAAACTAGATCTACGAACTGATCATGCCAGCTAATTTTAAGCATTCTCCTTACAAAAAGCAATAGAACGAGAGAGAAACAGGCTAAACAATGATGAAACATCAAACATCGTTAATCGCGAGTGAAGTCGGAATAAATCGAAGAAATCAACACTCAACAACACTGATAAAAGTAACAAACCAGTATAGTATAGCATCAACCATATAACAACAGAGGAATCGAACGAAATCAACTCGAACCCTAAAAATCGAATGAAATCCAATTCAAAAACCTAAATAGCGAGAAAACTTACGGTTTGTAGATCTCAAGCAGAAAGAGTCTGGAAGAATAACCGCTCTCAAACGTGAAGGCGTTGTTGATTGATTTGCAGAGAAAAGCAAGCATTGATGCAGAGAGAAGCGCAGAGAAAATCTGGAAGAAGCTGGAAGAAAAGAAATGATGAAAGAAAGAAAAGATCTGAATCAATAAATATCATTTTTTTTTTAATCCCGTGAAATCTCATAAAATGGATTAAGTTGTATCTTGTGAAGGACTTTCAGACTCTCATTATCACTAGAACTCTTTTAAGTCTTTGTATTAAACATTACTGATATTGCTTAAAATATTGAGAGAAACTCTCCGGTAGCCCTCTACAAAAAGATTCACCAAGATTAATTATCAATGATACAACAATTCTGAATAAAAATCAATAATTTCTGTAAAATCATGACAATTAATATACAATATTGCAGGACTCTCATAAAAACTTGAACTTTCACAAGTTTTTGTATAAAACATTACAACTTAAAACATCAATTCGTCTCTCTTTGTGATTACAGAACGTCCAAAATCAGATCACAGCAAAATTGCAGTCTTCAATCATCATCATCATCATCATCATCATCACTCTGTATGAGCCAAACCAGAAAGAAGACATCAACAAAACAATGGCAACTTCGTCCGTCCACCTACTCCACCTTCTCATCACGCGCCGCCGTGAACCACTCACACACACTCACAGACTGAAGCTATTCTTCTTACTCATGCCGACAACTCTAGCTCTTGTCACATCTCTTCTAGTTCTCCTCTACATTTTCTCCACTTCCAGTATATTCCTCGTTCACCCAGTTCATCACCGTCTCCACTTAACCTACCCTACTGATTTCATCAACCGTGAAAAACCCACCAAAGATTTCAATTTACCCCCTCCAAAATGGGTCAATTCCACCCAAGTTCCTTGCTTTTCTTGTGTTCTTGGAAGGTCTGAGGATCAGAATGCTGAGAAGCTGCATTTGGGCTATAATGGTATGTCAAAGATTCCAGCTTTATTGGATATTCTAGTATTTCTGCTTTTTCGAACTAAATTGTACTCCATGAATTAGGTCACTTTTAGATTGTGTATTTGGGCATGTAATGCAATTAATCTGATAATTACTGAGCTTAATCGTCACCTTTCAAGTTGTTCAAGTCGATTACTTTTTGGAACAAAACTAAGCATGATTCATGAGTTCATCACCTGTTGTTTGGCATTATACTACTTGTGCAAAATCATTTATTTGATTGCTTTATTGTGTATGTTATGCAAAGATGTATGACCACTCATGTATGCTTTGTTTTGAAATCCAATTTGGTTCCTTGTACCAATTTCTAGCAATTGGGCATTATATTATCGTTCCTGTACTTTCTGGAGCCTCTGAGGCTAGGTTGGGAGAAATAGGTGATAAGCTGTTGGATGACAAGTTAGTTTATTATTTAAATTGGGAGTTGAGAAAAGCTAGCTGATTTGGGTGCAAGTCTTTGGCAAATGAGAAGAGAAGGTAGCTAGGCATTCACGCAGCATGATTATTTTGGTCAAGCGGTCCTAAGCTTGCTAGTAATGCGACGCTAAAGTGAGCCTTATATGGTTGGTTGTAGGTTCAGAGATCTATGTCGATAAAAAGAAAAGGCTGTTCCATGATGGTGATGTCTTCCTGGAAAACTACAGGCAGATGACTAGAAACTTAAAGATTTATGTCTATCCCCACAGTCGTGATGATCCGTTTGCCAATGTGCTCTTACCAGTGGATTTTGAACCTGGTGGTAACTATGCCAGTGAAAGTTACTTCAAGAAAGTTCTCATGAGCAGTCATTTTATTACAAAGGACCCTTCCAAAGCAGATCTGTTTTATTTACCGTTTTCAATCGCAAGGTTGCGGCATGACCCACGAGTAGGAGTTGGTGGTATCCAAGACTTTGTGAGAGATTACATTTACAACATTAGTGACAAGTATCCTTACTGGAATCGTAGTGGAGGGGCTGATCATTTTTATGTTGCCTGTCATTCCATCGGACGTTCTGCCATGGAGAAAGTAGTTGAAGTTAAGCTTAATGCTATCCAGATGGTGTGCTCTTCCAGCTATTATCTATCTGCCTATGTTCCTCACAAAGACGCATCATTGCCTCAAATTTGGCCTAGGGAAGGTGATCCTCCAAACCTTGCTCGTGAAAGGTGCGTGATCTATTATGCTTTATTGTCATTTTTAACTCGGTTGCAGAATCATGGTGTTAATTAGAAAGCTTTGAACATTTAATGCATACTCAAATTCACTTCATGTATAGATAAGTCTGGGTGTTGTCTACCAAGTTACTCATGTTTTGTTCACAAATTTCAGGATGAAGCTGGCATTTTTTGCTGGTACAATAAACTCACCAGTTCGTGAAAAGCTTCTTCAAGCATGGAAAAATGACTCTGAGATCTCCATCCACTTTGGACGCCTCACAACATCCTACACTGAAGAGCTTCTACGAAGCAAATTTTGCCTTCACGTGAAAGGGTTTGAGATTAATACAGCTCGCATTGGTGATGCACTATACTATGGCTGTGTCCCTGTAATAATTGCCAACCATTATGACCTTCCTTTCCAGGACATACTGAACTGGAAGAGTTTTTCAATAGTTGTTGCCACATTAGATATTCCAATCCTGAAGAAGATCCTCCAGGGGATAAGTGTGAAAGAATATTCAATTTTACAAAACAATGTTTTGAAGGTGAGAAAACATTTTCAGTGGCATCTTTCCCCTGTTGATTATGATGCTTTTTACCTGGCGATGCATGAGTTATGGATTCGCCGAAGTTCTTTGAGAATTAGATCTCAAGTTCTTTAGATAAACCAACCATCAAGTGTAAATTTGCTCCCCCTGAACATGCTACTATACAAACTGTACCTTATTTATAAGCATCATGAAATCATCTTGGGAGAAAAAAGCACAGTTCAGACTGTTTCGAGTACACGAGAAATTCATACATAAAATTATGTCCATTGTCACAAGCACAACGTCGTATATGGCTCATTTTACACATCTGCAGCTAAAGCCCGTTATCAAAAGAGTACAGGTGGTCTTGCAAACTGATAATCTGAATGCCACCAGTACAAGAATAATCACAATAGAAAGTAGGAAAAAGAAAGAACAAAACAATTCTCAGTTGTATCCACGATTCTAGTCATATCGTACAAAAGTATCACCTATGCACCTCCTCCCCTGTTCGTTTGCCATGGTTTAAGAACACCCACAACAATTATCGCGACAACGATGAGAAGTATGAGGATTGCAATGCACATCCATTTCCTGCTGCTTTTTTGTAAACTTTTTGCCTTCTGAAGGGCTGTGTTACCACGCTGCACGTGGTCTACAGCGTTTGAAACCTAAGAAATGCAAACAAAGTTATTCGTCACAAGACTCGAAACCTTAGATTTTCATACATAATGCATCCTAGTTCTCTCAAGGCAACCTAAGAAATAATACCTGTGACTCTATGTTATCAAGCAAGTCACCTTGGTGATCCACCATGACGGCCATGTCCATAAATACCTGCAAGAAACATGACATTTCATAAATATGCTTGGCCTAGAGGTTTTGTCGGTAGCTTTTATGTTGCCTTAGGTTCTGTTCTCTTCGTCTGAACAGAAGTGATATGAACTGAATGGAAAACTACACAGGATTTATTTGTAGTATAAACAACAACTAAGCAGAACTGAACTGAAATTAACGAATTTTCAGATGAAGAGAACAGAGCCTTAGTCCAATAAGTCTAAACATGGAAAAACCAGGATTCGAGATTATAATATCTATATAAAGACAGCCTCTCACAAACTTTCTTTTTGACAACCAAAAAAAAAAATTCAGTTAAGCAGATATACCTGCTGTAAATCGAGCAGCTTTTTTTCTAAATCTCTGACTGCATCATGTCGCTCCTGAATTTCGGCCAGAGTGTCCATAACCTACAACATTGCAGAAGAAATTTTCAGGTCATTAAACTGGTGTACCACCAAGTGATCATGTGAAAATCTTTGGGTAAGAGAACAGAGTTGGAGATGCTTAAAGCTATCAAACCTGGCCTCGGCCCTGCTCCCGAATTGCTTTCTGAAAGATCTGCTCGCTATCCCCAGTCTCTATCAATTGATCAATTGTCTGGGGGGAAAGGCTCGCGAGTAAGTGCGATGTATAAGAAGTAATCATAATTCTTTCAGTATATAAATAAAAAAAGGTTACCTCTTCATCAGCACGTGTGCCCGTCACTAAAAAGTGCACAAAACAAGGAACCATAGAATTGATAAGGAAGTGAATTTAATTCATTTGCAAATGCAAGCAAAGCTCTTTTTTTTAGTAAGCAATATCACCTGTGAACACACGCCTCTCAACCACTTCACGATACTCTTGATGTATGTTCTCTCTTAAAGTCTGCATAATTATTTAACAAAGATATTAGGATGTGGGAAATTACGATGACATTCAGCTTAACATTGACCTAATCCACCTGAAATTCAGACATCTTGTCTTTGAACTTCTTCTTCAAAGCCCTGCATCCAAAAACAATCATTAAGCAATGATTTATTCTGACATCTGTCTATGGCTGCCCATCTGATCTATGCATTTTGTAGAGATTTGGCATAATTGAAATGCAAACCTATCTAATAGACATTAATAGTACCTAAAATCCCTTTCGGCCAATAATTTATAACAAGTGTTTCGCCTCACTATCTCATTTTCACTCTCTAATACGCCAATGCTAAGGTTAATAGTTTAACATCACCATAAGGGCAAGCAGCGGCAGCTGGTTGGGGTCTCGGTTTACAGGAGCTACTTGAGCCAAAAGATGAACTCACTCAGAATAAGATAATTGAAGAGGAAAGACAGGCATTGAAAACAAATATCCTCATTGTCAATGTCATCACCAGAAACGAGAAGTCCCTCCCCCAATCACCACCCAGAAAGAATAAAGAAGAAAAGGAGGAAGAACAAAAGGGGAGGAGGATTGAAGGATAACTAGAAATAAGAGAACTAGAGCACATGACATATATACAAGTCGTATGACATATATTAAAACTTCGGACACCAAATTTTCTTTTATGATGCATCAAGGTCTTCTTATATAGATTCTCAGGTTTCAGCAAAAGAACACAGGAATCAAAAGAATGCCAATGTTAAACACTTGGTAAAAGGATGATTACTAGTTGACTGATACTAGAATGGATAACATCGATAGTTGGTAATCAAAAGATACCAACGCTAGTAGTTTATCGATTACTAAAGCACTCAATATTAAGCTCAGGTGAAAATACAGAACTGAAGATCCGGATTATATAAGATGATAATGACTATGCATAGGGGCGAAGTAGATTACACTGTTGTGGCTGTTCTGGTTCTGTCTACAGCTGATCCTTTTCCGCATCCATCCTTTTCTCTACTGGCTAAATTCTGGACAAGAATTAACAATATTAAACGACATATTACATGCACAAACTCCCAGGTGACGCATGCAAAATATTGCTCACCTCCTTATCAAGTGTTTCAATATTTGATTTTATAGCACGGGCAAGTCTTCCAACTTCGTCAACATCTTTCTCCATCCGCTGCTTGATTCCTGCAATTACACACAAGTCATATACAAGTGAGATAGTCTGACTTGGAAGTAATTTGAGACATTTAAAGACGTGTCTATGGGCCTTGAGTGGGAAAATAGATGAAGGGAGAAAAATAGTTGGAAAAAAGATCACATGCAACTGGTATAGAAAGGAACTGAAAGACCATTGAAATATAGGATTAAATATAAATGGGAAATCACTCCGATCAAGTTGAAACCCAAAAGAAGACGAACGCGAGCTGCTTCTGTATCGAGACAGGTATTTAGGCAGGAATTGAACTATTGAAGTGTAATGGCCCTAGGATCTCTTCATCTCACAACGTATAAAATATGAATTTAAGTTTTACATGTAACCAACTTGAAACTATAAAATTGTATGGGAAACAACTTTACACAAGCTTCACCACATTCCAGTGAGATGAAATCAATCTACCTTTCATAGAAGAAGCCTTAGTGACAGCTTTTGATTCCTCATGAGCATCCTGCAGCACACATAGTCGACAACTGTCAAAACTTACATGCTGGCACTACTAAAATTTAAGCTTAAACAGTCTTCAACACCAGACTGTAAACAACTAGTATATGGATTCCAAGATACATGGGGACAGACAGAATACCATTAATCTAGTCATTAATAGTATATCTGCAATCAAGACAAAATAGATAGTCCTGCGGTCCTACCGTACAGGTGGCATTTTACGGGAACAAGCATGTAGAGCAATGCTACTATGTATAAGAAAAAGGCATGCACTGCTCTTGCAAAGCAACCCAACATGTAGCCTTGCCTCAATTCTGTGTAAAATTTTCAACTTAATAAACAGAAGAAAAATGGAACCACATCCCAGGATTCACCAATAGTCCAATACTAAAGAGGGTCCCAGAAAGGTTTTACCAAATTCAATATGTTGGGAAATTCTAGAGTGACGGAGTAAGATTATACTCCTACATAGTAAAAAATGAAAGAACTATGCATCTAGAGAATGTCAAAAGTAGATTCAACAAACTCCACATAGGACATGAGGTGGTACGGTAATTGTACGTGCATTTCCAATGCATAATTTCAGAAAAATTTCACATGTTATGTTTGGTTGTACAATACAAAGCAAACTAACTATTAAAAATGAAAGCCACTAGATCATTATGTCCTGACACAATTCCTTACAGGGGAATTTTGGAGCTAGTATGCCAAATTACCCATCAGAAACTAACAGAAAGAGGTAAAATGAATACTATCTAATCTTATGAGTTATGAGGGAAACTTCGGGGATAAACTGCCAATTACATAAACAAGAGAAGAGCTTTCCTCAATGTAAAATAATAGGATAAAATTGAAAATCAGAATATAAAGTACGAGTCCAAGAGGAATGAATTCATACCTGAAGCTTCCTCAGTAGCGTATTGAGTTTCTCATATTGTTTGTCAATGTTCTGGACCTAGAAATCAGACAAGAAAAGGAAAAATATTTAGCTTGAGACTGAGAAAATCAAAATAAACATGATCTGATGGTATAAATAATAGAAAATCCAATGTAAAAAATCTTCTAAATTCAAACTTTATTGCATGAGTCACCTTCTTGAAGAAATTTTCCAGGCCCTGCTCTCCCGATTGAATAGGTCTCTGAATTCCCATTTCGATATCTCCATTTCTGTTCGTTTCATCCCGAGAGATTACAAAAGAATCCTACAAGGGACAAAGAGTAGGCATACATGACTGCTAGATGGATACTGAGAAAAGGGTTGGCAAATTCAACGACAAAAATACAACCCGTGAAAGCAAAAATACAGGATTGCTAATTGAGTTAAGTCCTTAATTACCATATCAGCAACAACTAACAGTTACAAAATGCCTCACCACACATGATTTCATGAATCCAGACAAATTAGCATTCGAATTCAACTACTGAAAATGAGCAGAATTGTGCAGCCAACTGCAGAGTACCAAACTAAACTATCCAGATTAAAACCAACTAAAAACTCTAGCAATTAGCAACAACAGAAATCAAAATCTATTCATCATAAATTATTAACCACATCAGCTAAAACCTCATTCCACATCTCTCCAAAGCACAATTCATACAAAGTCAGCGAATCTCACTCGTCTTGATTTGAAATAGCTCTTACACATCAAAGTTTGATCAGGTTGCCAACTTTGACACAACATATAAATGCAACATATATTTACCCAGTAAAAAGGTAATAAATTGATTAAAATTGAACAACCAAATACAGAAATCACAAAACTAAAGGTCATACAACGCCCGAATATTCAAAATTACAAATCCTCTCATAAGCAATCTACCTTTTTTAATCTAATTCTTCCAATCAATCGAAAATATCATTCCCTCTATCTTGAGCTGATAAGAGCTACATTATTGAAAGAAACGAAATCAAAAAAAACAAAAGCGTACCGTCATGAGATCATTCATGTTGAAGAATCTGTAGAAGTAGAGGGATTAAGAGAGGCGACGGAAGAGGATTAGGATTGAAGGAGAGATCTTTTTTCCTTTTTCCCTAGAAAAAAGGCTCTCTCAATCTTAATTGTCTATCTTCTCCTTTTAATTTGGTAAAGCTGGTTGAAAATGGAAGAGAGAGAGAGAGAGAGAGAAAGATATATATATATATATAGAGAGAGAGAGAATAATAATAATAATAATACAGCAGAGAGAGACAGAGAAGAACAGCAAGGAGGAGGACAGGAGAGAAAGAGCGTGAAAGCAGGTCTTTTCTTTTCTTTAATTTCAACAAAACCCCCTTCCTTTAATTAATTTTATTTATCTCCTAAACGCTGGTGGTTCGTGTCTCAATAAAGAATGAAAATACGAAAAAAATAAAAAATTAAGGGTGTTATTGATAATTTAGGGTGTCTAATCAAAAAATACAGTGAGATAAAATGATTTTCTTACAACTACATGCGCTTTACTTTTTAAAAAATTGTTATTTTTATGTGTTGGTTTATTTTCAAATTAAGTATAGAGGGTTTCGAATAAGAATTTATATTAATAGTCTTCCTTAAATTAATTTAATTTATCTCATTAATAATGGATGTATAGAATATCGTTAGTAGCATTGCTTAATTATTATGACTTCTTGCTAACAAATAGTCAATTACTACCATCTTTATTTTTGGTGACTTTAGCTTTTGCAATAAGTATTACTGCATGGTAAGAACTTATTTTCAATATTCTAAGATTCTTCTTCTCAAAAAAATATTCTAAGATTCTTCTCTAAATCTGATTTCTATTTTGGAACTTTTTTTTAAAGATAAAATTTAAATTGCGAAATGAGTTTCTACAGATACAACTTTCCCAGTACATTGTGTATACACACTACTAGAGTCTTGAGTATGTCAAGAGATTTTACTCATGTTTCGATATTATTGTTGTTGATCCAAATTATGCCAAAGTCTTGGAAAAGGTAAGATTTTCCTAAAATATAAGAAAGTTAAGGTTTTTTTCTGGTTTTAACGGTCTGACCGGCCGGGTTTCTCAAAAAACCACCGAGACAAGCATTTTTCATTATCCTTTTAATAGATTATGTTATGGTTTTAATTTGTTAACATTGAAAGTTTCAGTTACAGTTTTAAAGTATTTTGTTAATGTTCTAAGAGATTATATGATAGTTTTAACGCGTCGGTATTGCATGTTTCAATTATAGTTTTAACATTTTTGTTAAATTTTTAACATATGGTATTATGGTTTTAAGAAACCTACATGATATTTTTATAATGGCTTGTTATAGTTTTAAGTGACAATCTAATATTATTAAACCACCATTAAACAAATCTAAAAGTTCCAGAAAATACATTAAAACAACAATAAACAAGCTTAAAATAAGCACTTGAACATTCAGTCATCCAAATATTTGAAAACATCTATTCCCATAGAAAAAATTACAATATATGTTCATTCGGTGTTTTTGATGCAAATGCAACTGAGTTGTCAAAATAGGCTTTTTTCGATTAAACTTGTTGGTGAACTTCGGACTTCTGCCTTTTGTTGCTTGTGCTTGTTGCTTCAATACTGCAACGACACCTTTGAGAGACCCATCATCAAACTCCGTATCATCATTTGCACCTGCTTAAAACATTCACTAACTGGATTAAAATCATAACAACTCTCATCAAAACTATCACATGGGTGCTAATTAAAAACAAAGAATGAACATGCAACAGAAGCTAAAAACAGTTACATTGATCCTTAAAACCATAACAGTGCATTTTAAAACTATAACAAAGTAGGAGCATGCAACACAAGCTAAAGACAATAACATTGATACATAAAATCATAACAGTACCTCTTAAATCTATAACAAAACATTTGCAAAAAATCAAATCATAAATATTTCACAAAAGCTAAAACATTAACGTTGATGCTTACAACTACAACATTAGGTTTTAAACTTATAACGTATGCGCTAAAAACAATAACAAACAGAAATATTCAATAAACTAAATATAATAACATTAATGTTTAAAATCATTACAGTGCATCTTAAAACTATAACAAAGCACGAACATGCAAGACAAGCTAAAACGGTAATATTGATACATTGATCATTAAAACCATAACAGTGCATCTTAAAACTATAACAAAGTAGGAACATGCAACACAATCTAAAGACAGTAACATTGATACATAAAATCATAACAGTGCCTCTTAAATCTATAACAAAACATTTGCAAAAAATCAAATCATAAATATTTCACAAAAGCTAAAACACTAGCGTTGATGCTTAAAACTACAACATTAGGTTTTAAAATTATAACGTATGCGCTAAAAACAATAACAAACAGAAATATTCAATAAACTAAATATAATACATTAATATTTAAAATCATTACAGTGCATCTTAAAACTATGGGGGGGCTACCGATCAGGGCCTATTGGCCCAACTTTTTACATCTAGCAAACTGATATTGCAATTGTTACCAATTCATACCATCTTTCTTGTGAAAAGTCTGAAATAACCTTACTGTTCACTTGCCAGCTTGGTCACGTGAGTTCTACAGTGTTACTAGGGGGACCTACTATGCAGGGGTTATTGTGCAATAAGACAATATGATAGTAAGGTGAAACAATGCCCATTCCATACCTGTCCAACACACAAGTGTACTTTTTGGAAAAAAATTGTTGCACACTATATGATAGTAATTAAGGTGAAACAATGCCCAACAATCATGTCCGGTACTTAAGTGATACAATGCCCGTCACCCATGCCCGCACTTAAGTGAAACAATGCCCGACACTTCGGTGAAACAATGCCCGACATTCATGCCCCGAAAAATAATGCCCGACACGCAGGTGAAACAATGCCCGACATCCATGCCCCGAAAAGTAATGCCCACACTTAGGTGGAACAATGTCCGGCATCCATGCCCCGAAAAATATATAATGCCCGACATCCATTCCCCCCGACAAACAATGCCCGACACCCGTGCCCGACAATAATGCCCGGAACAAAAATGAAAACAAACAAAATTATATTATAATACAATTACACTTAAATTGTAATAATAGTATTTGTTATTAATTTTACCATCACAGTTTGATATCAATTTGTGTTGAAATAAAAATTATTTGATCGAGAAAAACAAAAATGCCGAGGTGGGTAGTATACGACATTGGTTGCGATGGTGGATTCCAAAGACCATTATATTCTCCAAATTCAAATATCAATAACTACCACTGCAACAATTCAACTAAAACATAAACAATACTTTCACAATTTCACCATTAAAAAAAAAAAAAAAAAAAACTGCACATAGAGGCTTGTCTGAATTCCACCATTCCCCCCTTGAATTCCTGTCCAATCCCCCTAATATTATTGACCCAGCCTGCTGATTGCAGTGTGATATGGGGTGGAGGCCTGGAAATGTCGTAATTAGGGATATCATCCCTTGCCTCTGGGAACCATTCACCTTTCTCATTGATGTCTTTACGCCTCCGTTTCTGCAGTTTTTTGGCTGCTGCCCTAGCTTCTTCCCTTTCTTGGTTTCAAACAGCTTCATCACCACTAAGATCTTCAGGTTCGACATCAGATGGATTGAATCCTCTTATAGTATATTCACCATTGACATAGGTGTCTTCATCAAAATCCTCATCCGCATGGTTACGAAAAGAAACATCATGACTGTTACCATTGGGGCTAAAAGGGTGAGTGGTTGTGAAAGGGCTCTGTGTACAAGAGTCAGCTAGTCCAAGATTGTGAAGATTGGTCCTAATTTTTCCTGAAATACGACTACCTGGGTTTGAGTTACTAGCACCGTCTAGATTACTACTGTAAGCATGCTTAGTGCCTGCCATGGGAGCAGCATTGGGGGATTGTAGAAAGAAACTCATTTTGGATAGGGTCATCGGGGATTTGGGTTTGATTATTGTCAAAGTGAACTTGAATCTTAACAATTGGTGGGGTAAACATAGCAGCTATCATAAGCATAGTTTCAAATTCATCAAGGGTTTCTAGAATACAATTTTCCAAAGATCCAACATGTAAAAAAGTTGAATAGCGGAGTGCGTTGCATCTGGGAACTTACAAGTAATGTTATCCCGGAGATCTGATAGAGAATTGGCATCCATAGAATGTATAGCGTAGTTGCCCTTGATAGTAGAATCCATAAAAACACCTGCAACGGCCATGGCGGCTTGAAGGAGGTCGATGTTAGGGTTTAGGGAACAACAGTTAAGTGAGTTAAATTGGGAAGTGTAAAGTGAGTTGAATTGAGGAGTGGGAAATGGGTATATCTCGGGTGTTATGGGTTTACCGTATGAAGTATTTGCAGATTCACCCCAGACTGGCTCACGTGAGGTCCGAAAGTGAGAATAATGAAACTTGACAATAGCCTATGTTGGCCAACCTGTGTACGTTACCTCCCAATACATGGACTTTGTGTAATGGTAAGAAATATTGGCCATTGGTAGGATTTACAATATGGATTTGCTCGATGCAAAAAGTTCTGTCAACTTGTATTAATCGGTAAAAATTCCTTAAAACTATAACAAAGCACGAACATGCAACACAAGCTAAAACGGTAATATTTGTACTTAAAACCATAATAGTACATCTTAAAACTATAACAATGCATTTTAAAACTATGATAAAACATTTGTAAAAATTCAGACCAGAAATATTTCACCAGAAATAATAGGTATTGGAACTATAACATATGCGCTAAAACAATAACAAACCGAAACATTAAACACAAGCTAAAACCATAACAACGATACATAAAACTATAACACTGGCTCTTAAAACCATAACAAAGCACCAGATTGCGAAATTCGATTTTCACTGTACGGATTTCAGATCTGAAACCAGATCTGGAAACATGAGATCGTAAAATCAGCGAAAAACGACAATAAAAGGTCAAATTTCATTTTCAATTGAGAATTTAACGGAAAAAAACAAGATGAATTTGTTGATTTGAACATTTTAGCAATTGGATCTAAAAATTCGGTGAAAATTCGGCAAGATCCGACATAAATCCGGCGAAGAGAGAGAGAGAGAGAGAGAGAGAGAGAGAGAGAGAGAGATCAGTACACCATAATTTCCGGCGGAGGATATGGATCCAACGGTGGTTCCGGTGAGGAGGAGGCGTGACGGTTCCGGTGAGGAGGGAGGAAGGGAGAGAGATAAATGGGTTTGAATGTTTCTCTCTCTAGGGTTCTTGTAGAGAGAGAAAGATTGTTAAGTTTTGTGAATTTTGTGAGAGAGTGTGTTATTATTTGGGTATTTATATTAAAGATATTAACCGATTTGTAGTGTTTCTGACCGGTTCTTTATTGTAAAAATCGAATTTTACTATAGATTAGGAAAATCTTCTCTTTTACTATACCTAATCTCAAATATGTTTGAAAGTTTGTTAGTAAAATGCGTTATGATGCAGTGTGGGAAGGGAAAATAGCATACTCACTTTCTTATTACCATACAAGTACACATTAAATATACATATAGTAGCCTCTTTTATTAAATTTTTCCATGTTTTGCATTCATGCTTAACACGCAAGTTTTGGCTTATGACTCGAAAGTTAATGAATTCAATTGAGTAAAGTGGATGTCAGATGTGGGAGTGGGACCAATAACTAAGGATTTTGTTGACAATGTGACAGACTGACAGTCGTAAATCTCCGCTCCGGTCGGTGCGACTTTATCTATCTGGTTCACTGGGTTGGGTTTTCTTGGACCGGCTTAATTTGCACTTCGGTATTAATGTGGATTGGATTGGGTCCTCTGGGCATATTTAATACTCCCCCTCCCGCTAGTTCAATTTTGAATTTTTCGGACAACCGTATTTAAGTTTAACTACAAATTAATTTTAAATTAAAATTATAAATTGCTCATTTAAACTATATAATGGAAACTTTAATCTCTAGAGTTACATTATATCATTTAATTGAACATTTTACACTTGCGATTTAAAATTAATTTGTAGTCAGACTTGGAGGCGGTTGACCGAGAAAAATCCAACTGGGACCAGATTAGCAGAGCGGAGTGAGTATAATGTCTTGGAGCGTACTTATTTGATATAGAGTTAAAACTGTGAGTTAATGAATATTTTAAGTGTTTTTAACTTAGTTTTACGGGTTTTAGTTTTTAGACACTCTATTATAAATTAAAATATATACTTTTCCACCCAATTTATTCCCACCTTGTGTATTGAAAACTACACTCTGGTCAACATTCTTTGATCTCTCTACAACAAACTATGTGTGTGAACAAACCGATTCGAGTCGATCTTGAACCTTACCGAGCTCATGCTCGTGTCTACAAGTCGATCACGATCATTGTCAGGCTTTAAAATTATGAGCTTGACATTAAGCTCGCGAGCATCGAGCTTGCTCACGAGCGACTAAATTAAATTAATTATATTTTTTAAATGAATTATTTAACGTAATATTATTAGTGAAGTAGTACATGATTCATTAAAACAATTTTCAAATACTAATATGTTACTTTATTCTTTAACACCATACATACGTGCATGAAAAAGTTATTATATCGACTTCCTAGTATGTTACTTTATTTTTTTAAAGCACATATAAGTAGAAATACATAACATGTATGTGTTGACTTATATACCGCTATTTGCTCACAATAAGTCGAGCTTTTTATTATCGTGCTTGTTCACGATCAAGCTCGCGTTGATGAACGAGTTTTGACCGAACTTTTTCACGATTGTTCGCGAACAGCTTGATTCGTTTACACCCCTACAACAAATAAACATAATTTTGTGCAATTGTCAGATTCACCAAAATAAAGACATAATGAGTAGTGTTCTCAATTCTTATAAATTACTCCATCTGTCCCGATTTCAACTTCTTGCATTTTATTTTTTGAAGTCTCAATTTTAACTTTTCATCCTTTAAATGGAAAATTTATCTTCTACTTTATTCAATATTTTTACTGCATAATTCACAATCTTTTATACGTCATTCATTGTGTTTTCTACTTTATCATCTGTCATACTTTCTTCACTGTTCGCTTAAAACTTATATCCAAGCTCGCGAGAAATTGAATTTGAACGGAGGGAGTATAATCTAATTGAATATTAATTTATAGCTGAAGTTGGAATAAATTCACCCTAAAAATTAAAACTACGACATGCTTAGCAGTAAAGAAAACGTCGGTCCCAACTTATTGGTAGCGGTCCCATAAGGGAGTTAGGTGTTGGAGATTTGCGCGTAAATTGCAAATGGCCGACACTGTCGCATCCCAATCTACACGGCCCCTACACCGTCACTCACTCTAACGCTTAAGCACATCACATTCACAACCCATTTCTATATATATATCTGCAAACACCAGATTCTGTCAAAACCAATAAATCGATCGATACCCAGTTTATAGACAAGAAAGAAAACCGAATTCATATACGCCAATTCTCCCATCTCTTGAATCAGCTGATTTTTCATCGTTTTCGAATCGAAAGGTACTCAATTTCACTGCATTTCTACGTCTTCAAAATTGTATCTTTTGTTTCCTTTATCATTTCTTGAAATTACATTTACTACTGTATCGTTTCTTGCCGAGTGTCAGTATGGAGTAATTCTATTTTATTCATCTTCGATCTTGACATTTGCGGTGTATCTTTGCTCCTCTCTTTTGCCATCTGTATCATGTTAAGAAGTTGGGTATCCTACTCTGTTGGCAGTTTGTATAGGGTGTCCTCAGTCTCTGATTACTATAGTATGGTACTATGGTCTATGAATTGATAGGAATAGGATATTGATGGTGGTATGTTGAATCTTGGTCTTTGAAATTGATTGATTATGCAAATTGGGAATCAATTCTCTTGGACTAGAAGAAATTACATCTTTGATGTGTAGATTTATCAGAAAGATATATTTGTTAATTTCTTGTCAGTGTGGTGAATTTCATTAGTAGAAAGCCAGGTGATTTGGATAATTATAGTCATCAAGGTGCACTGCGTTTCTTGATCGGCGAAAAAGTACAAGTCTTAGTTCTGTATTTACCACCAAAATGGTTTTCTTTGCTTGTATGCAAAGTCCTCATTGCAAATACATACTATAAATCAAAGTAGAATGTGTGGATCAATCATAAAGCAAATGTCAGGTTCCAGAGTTTCAGAACATTAGTTTATCTCCGATATAGGTTCTGTATAGCTCGAGTGGTAATTGGGTGTCTATTCTGTAACAAGTTGTACCAATTATTGAATTGCTTTCGATATGCAGAGGCGTTACCTTTGCAGTATTCTTGTGTTGTTTTTCTTCATATTTTATGCCATTTTGTCGTTCATGTACATGATTGCATGTGGAGCTTATGGTAGCTGCATCAGTTCATTACAATGATTTCTTTAGAATAGTTTATCTCAAAGCCTTAAAGTTTCAAAGTTTGAACCAACCATGATGATGCGAAGAGCTCAACTTTAATCCATGTTTCCTGTCTTGAGTTTTAAATACTCCTTGAAATGAATTATTTGTTTTTTTTTTGTATGCGGTGATTCAGTCTCATGTAATTGTTGCCAAAATATGGTCGATATATGATTGTGATGTATTGTTTGATTGTTCTCTCATCAGGTACTTCTAATAACGAGAATCAGTGGTACTGCTTGGAAGACAAGAGAGTTGTGATGGAAGATGAGAATAAGAATATTCTTATTGCAGATGACAATGTAGAGAAGGAAAAGTTTCATCTGAAAGTTGAGAGCAAAACTGAAAAGGTCAGTGAAGCAGAGGAAAAGACCAAGGTTGAGCTTGAAATGGAGACCAAGTCAGTAGTGACAGACAAGGTCAAACACAAGGAGGACAGTGAAAAGAATCACGAGGAAGATGTGCATAAATCGAAAGATAAATGTTTGTTGAAGGAAGAAGAGAATCATGAGAAGAAAAAGACTGTCAAAGATGAAGAGAAAGAGGATGTAGAGAAGAAGCATGGCAAGAAGGAAAAGAAGAACAAAGGCGAAAAGTCTGAAGAGCAATCCGACAAAGAGAAACCTAAAAAAGACAAGGAGAAGAAGAAAGATGACAAGGAGCTATCTGATGGAGAGAAACATAAAGAAAAGAAGGAGAAGAAAGAATGCAAGGATGAGAAAAAGAACAAGAAGAAGAAAAGTGAGGAGTCTGAGGAGCTATCTGATGAAGGGAAATCGAAAGAACACAAGGAGAAAAAGGACAAGGATGTAAATAAGAAGATAAAAGAAATTGAGGTATCTAAGGAGCAATCAGATGAAGAAAAATCTAAAGAAAAGGAGGAGGAGAAAGATGACAAGAAAGAAAAGAAAAAGAAAGAGGAGAAAACACAGAAGAAGAAAGATGAAGATTCTGAGGGTGAATGCAAAGAAGAAATAGACGAGGAAAAGGGAGGCAAGAAAGATAAGGAAAAGAAAAGGAAGAGCAAAAAGGATAAGAAAAGCAAGGAAACAGAGTCCGAAGGTGAAGAAAACATGGAGGAACCTGAAGATGGGAAGAAGGTAAAGAAAGATATCAAGGATGAAAAGAAGCACAAGGAAAAGAAAGACAAGGCGGTTTCAGATGAGGAGAAGAAAGATAAGAAACATGAGGGAAAAAGCAAAGCAAAGGGATCCAAAGGGAAAGACGCAGATCCTAATCAAGAAAAAGATGATCACAAGACTGAAGACGAAGACAATGTCACTTCTAGGGAGCTTAAAATTGATGGCCATGGGAAACTATCAGATGTTAAAGCTGAGGATAAGAAAGGAGAGAAGACAAAGGAGGACAAGAAAGACAAAGACAAAGTCAAGAAGAAAACAAAAGAAGAGAAGAAAAAAAAACTAACCGAAAAGTATAACGCCAAGGATCTTGAGAAACTGAAAAGCAAGTTACAGAAAATCAATGACAAAATTGAAGGTCTTATGGAGAAGAAAGCCGACATCTTGAGGCTGATTAAAGAGGGCGAAGATCTTGTTAACACGTCCAAAGATGCATCTGAGAGTAAGGCCAAAGACGATTGAGCGGCAGCTGACATAGCTTTGTGCTTTGTGCATCTGTAACATCACACAGTATATTGACACATGTCTAAATCACAAATAACACTGTTGTATGACTGTATCTTATAATATAGTACTTCTAGTTGTGAATTTTGGTTTGAATAAAAATCTTTCTTTTCATTTTACTGATAATCCCCATAGCTATGCTTTTTAAGCTTGCAAGTTTTGAATTTTATATTTTATATCAATGGAACTGGTAGAGGTACATACTTGCAGTGACTATTTACATTGGCAACACATACTTTAAAGCAATCTTGATAAATCTAGCAATGCTATACTGCACAAATAATCAGCTAACAAGCTCTCATAGTCTCATTTCAGAAACTTTACTCACAGCCTAATTGCTCTTTACAGGTTTTGTGCTAAGTCCAAATCCAAAGGGGAACAGTGGATCATAGTGCCTATCCCCGACGTTCATGGGAAGCTGTTCGACAGTTTTGAACCACGTACGAGGAAGCTTCCCAGTGAAACCAAAATCACCAAACAAAACATCTGCAACACCTTGGCCTTCTGATCCTGGAAGCCAGGCAGCTACAAGTGCACTCATTTGAGAGACGTATGGTTGAATCACAACAGGACGGCCTGTAATGAGAACCACAACACATTGCAGTGAGCCACAAACATTTGTGATGATTCTAGGCCCTGGATCAGGAAGGGTCAAGTTCAGGTTATCTCCAGATGTTTCTGAGTATGGTACTTCGCCTACAACTACAATGGCGTATGAGAAGTTGTTGGCCTTAACATATTCCGAATCTGGGTTTTCGCTGAAAACAACTTCTGTTTCAGGGTCCACAGTGTTCTTAATTGCATCCAATATTGTTGTACCAGCTGTAATGTTGCCGCTTTGGCCGTGCCATTCAATTGTCCAACCACCACACTGGTTACCAATATTGTCGGCATGAGTTCCTGCAACAAGAATCTTTGCTGTCTTCTTAGGAAGCGGTATTAATGGTTGGTCTGCAGATTCACCGTTCTTGAGCAATACAAGCGATTTCCTTACTGCTTCTCTTGCCAATTCTCTGTGTTCCTGAGAAAATTACACATACACACACATGTTAAGAAAGAGCTTTCAAGAGTTCAAGCTGACATTGATTTTTCAAAACTAACCTGACTTCCCAAGTACTTGGTCATACTATAATCCGCCAACGGGTGTTCAAAGAGACCCATTGTGAACTTTACTCTTAGGATCCTCCTGACAGCATCGTCAATACGGCTCATGGTAATGAAATTATTCTTAACCAAGAACGTTATGTCATCAACAAATTCTGTCGTGTTGTATGGAAGCATTATCTGCAGTATATATTCAGTAATCGAATTCATTAGTATTTTCACACTTCTGGAGGAATAAATTCTGAGACGATGAAACTAACCATGTCGAGCCCGGCATTAACTGCAGTTAAGATAGAGTACGAGTAGTTCGCACGAGGAGGATCAGTGATTCTGTCAATTCCCTGCCAATCTGAGATGACAAATCCCTGAAGTATTTGAAAGATAACCAATGTGTCACATTAGCTGTCTTGTTTAAGTGATGATTGAAACAAATCACTAGCTAGGGAGATGACATTACTCTAAAGCGCATTGTTTTCTTAAGGAAATCAGTGATTAGATCTCGATTGGCATGCATTTTTATCCCGTTCCAGCTTGAATATGAAACCATGATGCTAGACACACCTTTGATGATTGAATCATAGTAAGCTGGCATGTGTGTTCGAAGTAACTGATGCCTGGTTGCTACGGTGTTGTTCTCATTTATCCCCTCAGTAGTTCCACCATCACCAACGAAATGCTTAGCACATGCTATGACATTTTGCCTGAACAAAGAAAAACATTCAAAATTTAACAAACTTACAGAAAAAATGTTCTCAAAACAAACATCTGCAGACTGCTATGTTAAACTTACAGACAAACAATTTTCAGGACAGAATTGATTACTACTTATATCTTTACAGTACTGAATAACTGACTTCAGCCTAAGGAAATGGTAAATAAAGTAAGAGACATACTGTCCAGCCAGATATGGAACGCCCTTAGCATTAGCCGGTTGATCGCCTTGTAATCCAGGGATAATCTCAGTCATTGCCCTGACTATATTTGGATCTTCACTGAAGCTCTCGTAGCAACGGCCCCACCTTGGATCTCGGCAAACCTTATCATTGAACAAAGAATTTAGAAAGCTACACATTTATAGCTATAGGAACCATGATTGACAAAAACAGATTAATTTCCTCACCGCAATACAAGGAGAGAAAGCATATGGAATGCCGGTAGCTCTGACTTCAAGGGCTGTTGCAGCGCCAATTCTCTTGATCAGCTCAGAATCCCTGATAAAATTAGCCAACAGCACAAATCAGAAACATCTCTCCGCAATATTTATCCAAAAACCGCGAAACTACTTACCCAGCAGCACCAAGACCGATATTATGAGGAAAAATAGTGGCCTTATAAACATTATTGTTTCCATGAACTGCATCTATCCCATATATCATCGGGATCCCAAGACGAGTAGACAACGCAGCCTTCTGGATATTATTGATCATGTCAATCCAGGTCTCCGGAGATGCCTGTGGAGCTGGAACACTACCACCACCACTCAATACGCTACCTACGTAGTACTTCGTCATGACATCAGGAGTTGCTTCTATTCTCTCAATCTGTATCATTTGGCCTATTTTCTCCTCCAGGGTCATCCTGTTCATCAGGTCCCTGACTCTACGACTAACAGGCTGTTTTGGATCTTTGTACAGCGCTTGTTCTGCATTTGCTATGTTTGTCCAGCAACATAAGGCTAGAATACCGATCAACAATGTCGTAGATTTCGCCATTCTCTGCCGCTATATGCCAACTTTCTTGCAAAATGTAATGACAGTAGTTTATATATCTGCAACTATAACTCTGGAATAAGTAAGACCATCTATAGAAATATATATACAATTCACACATGTAATCCAAAGAACAGCAGGTAACGATGATAATGCAAAACGTGTGATTTATTTCAGCAAGATTTTACAATACATGTTGGTGTACTTGCATTGTTTTCATAATCGGCAAAATCGCCTGCTATTTCCAGTGTTGCTTCATTTTCTTCTTATTGATGTTCTACGTTTACTACTTTTGTGTTTTGTCCATCTGATTTCTGTCTTGTTTTAACCAAAAATACACCAACAAGCAAGGAGGTGTTTTTTCCCCTTGTCCACCAAATCTCAATTTCTCAACTACCCAACCTTCCACCTCTAAAGTCGAGTATGATAATAAAAGGTACAGAATACTCTCACGTTGTTTCAGAAAATTTCAAAACTACATCCGGGATCCGGTGAAAATGTACAATATCATACCCCATATATATATTCTTTATATGGCCACGAATAACCGCACTGACCCGTAGGGACTGGATTGGATCTAACTAGATTCGAGTAGTGTCATATCGTTAAAAAAATACATTTTTTGGGAAAGACAACGTAACTTGATCTTATCCTTCAACTCATTATCAATGAATACAAGAACTTCAAAGAAACGTTTAAGTTGGCGCTATTCTCAAACGAAAAGGGTGTCAAATACTTTGAAAATAATTTTGCCACTTTCCCTATGGGTAAAATAAAAAATAACAAGTCAGTACGTTGTTCCCCTTAATTCCAACAATGATTCAAAATGAAATGATGATATTAATTACAGGTGCATTTCAATATAAGTTAAGAGCGGAAAAAAACTTACAATTAATCAACAGCTCTTTCTCATCTGCAGGCTATAGATAGCCACCAAAATAGATTAAACTTAGTGTGTATTGATGCTTGATGGAAGAAATGGATGGAAAAGAGGCTGTATTTATAGGGAAAAAGTAATTTAGTGGTAAAGTTCTTGATATATAATTTGGATAGAGTCTTAGAATGAAGGGGTGATTGATGCATTAATTAATCATGGATAAGTTCATTTGCTTTGCTACAACGTGTGATACGAGTCAAAGCATATGCGTGGTGTTACCTTAATTAAGGATTAATCCATTAAAGCGGACCAACTTACTAGATTCATAATCCGAACGGTCAAAATTAAGGATCCTGGATTGAATTGATAACTGCATTGACTGATTTAGTAATTCCAAAAAATTCACGAGACTTGTTATTACACACTGATTCCAAATTCATCTGCTTCATTAGTCATTACCCTGATCCAAATCAAAACCTATATCATCTGCTTCATTCGTCATTACCACCATCAAAACTTAAACCAGAAGCAAAGCACTTTCAGTTTCATCATTGATTCGAGCTCATTCAAGTTCAACTCAGATTCCAAATTTGTTTTGCCAATATAATAACACTGTCAGTTTGCCTGCAGAATCTTCCAAAAATTGAAGCTTTGATACAAATGATACTCATATAGTTTACCAGAAAGAAGATAGGCTAAATGTATGCACAGCATTCCAATATCAAGGTTAATTCATCAAGCATGGACAAAGTCCAAATTAAAAATGGTCCTTCAATTTCAAATTAACCCCAAAGGGAAAAATTGACTCACCATTGCAATATGATAAACCCCCAAATTGAAGCTGTAACTAAGTGAAACAACAGACTGTACATGACTCTATACATAAGGTACAACATGAATTAGGGGTTGACAGATTCAGATATCGGTATTGGAGAAATAATAATATTAATGACAGGTGTGAAATTTAGTCATTAATATTAATTCTCCAATAATCGGCGCTTGAAACACTTAACTTGAGGTGGAGACACTAATCAAGTCGCTTCTTGACATGTTCAGCATGATTAGCAGCGTCAACCTGCGCTTTGGTCGCCGTCATATCAGCTTCGGCGGCTTCCTGTTCGGTTTTGGCGGTGATTTTCTTAGCGAAACCAGATATCGAAGCGGTTACATAAGTTAGGCTTTCTCGGAAAGAAGCGGCGAAGGACAAACACCCTGTTTTCACGCCGTGCTTCCTTTTTCCGGCGTCGGTTTGCGGCGGATTAGATTGTTTCATTGCGGTGGTTGGTTGTTTTGAGCTGTTTCAGTTTTGTTTGATTGGAATGGAATGCCGATGGAGTTGAGTTGTTTGATTCATAGAGCTGCTTGCTACATGCCACGTTTCTATTTGTCATGCCTAACGTGTCACTCTTCTTTGAGTAATTACTTTATTGTATATATAACTACTACTAACCCGTGGTGATGCCACGGCGTTGGGTTTCTTTACTAAACAATTTAAGAATGACAGCTTAAATAAATTAAGAAATTCAATTAGTCATCGTAATAGTCAAGTATGTATTTATAAATTAAAGTACAAAAAATTATACCTTCAACCTCTTAGTATATCCATGAAGAAAAAGAAAGTGAAAGGATAATTAATTGACAATTGACAAACCGTGCAATGTAGTTAAAGTAATAGTCAAATACATATTAAAAAACGAAAGTACAAAAAGATTTAATTTTCAACCTCCAAATGCATCTTCTTCACCTACAAAGTAAAGCACAATACACACGTAAGTTGTCGTTAGAAAATAATTGAGGAAATCTATATTGAATGCATTATAATGATATGCACATACCTTAAAGATTACTAAAAACTTCTTTGTAAACAACATTGATTGTTGTGTCTGTGGGGGTGTCCTTCTTCATACAGGATTAAAACTTTGAGTCATTTTCTGCTAGTTACTCTTGAGAATGCAACATACAACTGACCATGATTGAATACGGGTGCTGGAAGATACAAACCAACATTTGCTAAGGACTGGCCTTGACTCTTGTTGATTGTCATGGCATAGCAAACTGATGTAGGGAACTGCCTACGCTGGAATCTAATTGAAAATTTTGTAACATCTGAAGGTGTCAGCACCATGCGAGGTATAAGTACCTTCTGTCCCACATTCTTTCCAGCTATCATCTTTGCCTCTATGACATGCTTCCCGATTGCAGTCACAATCAATCTTGTGCCATTACAGAGTTCGTCAGACTGGTCTATGTTCCTCAAAAGCATTATTGGACAACCAACTTTGAGTCGAATGAGATGGTTTGGTATAACTGATGCCCTAATAGTATTAAGGAATTCGATTGAATATACATCTTCTCTATTAACGATTTCATCCTCATCAGGACATATGTTGTCACTACTCATGAACTCGATCGAATCTCCAGGTAACAGTGACATGATGTAGTCATTAATCTCATGGACTATCTCATTAGTCGGTGCAAGAATCGCCATGTCCTGGAAAAATAGACCATCACCAACATGGTCCATGAGTGAAGGATATGTGCTACTGACCATGGCAGCAATCGGATCTGGTGCATCACGAATAAGGATATCTTCAGGCAACTTGAAACTGACCTCGCCATCATTTGTCGCGCCTACTTGCCCATCTCCAATGCGTAGCAACCATTCGGCAAATTCCCTTATACTGTCAATCTCGGTAGATGAGCTGCCAGCCTTGTCAAAATATAAAATTATTAAATAATGTGTTTGGTCAATATAATTTTTTATCTTTTTAGAAATTGAGCAAACGTGCGTAATAATTACGTAAGTGCTCATACCTGAAGGCGCATGTTCTTGGTTAACTTCAAAACACGACATGAACTGCACAGTTTTTTCGATGAGCATAGGTTAAATTTTCTAGTTATAGTTAATTTTAATAATAAATAGAAAGGGATCGAGAAAATAAAACTTGCAAACAACGTTGACCGTTGTGTCGGTGGTAGTACTTCACCCAATACTATATGACATAATCTATTTTTATGGTAACTATAAAAAATGTAAAATACGACTCATCATGATGGATTTGCTTTGAAAGGGTAGGATCCAAGCCGAACCCGTTCAAGACCCGACGGGTTGGTAACATTATATTGGATCATCTGACCCGTTAATTAGCAACTTATACATGTTACTTAAAAAAAAAAACAGTATCCATCAAACTCGAGCCAAATAAAATAAAAGCACATGCTTGATTTCTGGTTGACTCCCAACATCCCCGAGGTAGTATGTGGTCCCCCACCACACAAATAAGAATTACTCCCTCTGTCCCGAATTCAATTTCCGCATTCCATTTTGAGACGCCTCAATTTCAACTTCACATCGCTTAAATGGAAAATCTATCTCCTACTTTATTCACCATCTATCATACTTTTTCACGATCTCTCCTATTTTATTCAATCTATTTCATACTATTTATCCTACTTTACTCACTCTTCTCTTAAAATTTGTGACCGGGCCCGCGAAAAGTTTAATCCGGGATGGAGGGAGTATTATTTTACAAACATAATTTCACATGTTGCGGTAGTTTCTTGGCACCCACCCCGCACCCCCTTCTCCGAAAAATGTACTTTTCACTAACTTAACCATAAAATGTTGATGTCTGGGTCTTGTTTTACGAAGGTATGTAACGGGTTCGAGTATATACATAACCCAGACCTGAACCTTTATTATTTCGAACGGGTTTAAATTCGGGTTGTATGGAACCCGACCCGTTCAAAAGTAAAATGACGGAATACCCGTGTAGTAAGATATAGACTGGCATGACCTCAACAGTGTATTCAGCTCTTGATAATTGTCATAACTTAGTAAACATGTGTAGAAAAATGTATGTGTTGGAATCTATAATACGAATTGTTTATCCTATATATACATATTATGTGAAATTTAATATCTTATTGTATATGACCCGCTTGTAAACCAAAATAGATGTGAATTCAGTTCATGAGTTAAAATTTTAGTATTATTCTTAAAGTTGAGTTCCAAGGTTACAAATATAAAATTCTTTGAGTTGGTTCACACTCCGAATTGAGTTCCAAATTTGGAATCCTTTTTTCGAGCATTTTACCACAAAACGTGGTTTACTATTCAAATTAAAGTTTTCAAGATGTAATTATCTCATTTTCAAAGTTGGTTTATACATAGAATTTAGTTGTCAAATTCAAATTACGTACCCCATTCTTAGAGAATATTTACATACATTGTGGTTTGCCCTTTCAATAGAGTCTTAAAGTTGTAATTACCTTATTATTAGAGTTGGCCTGAGTTCCAAATGTGCAACTAACTATTCCAAATAATGAGCTTTACCTTTCAATAAAGTCTCCAAGTTATAATTATCACATTTTTGTAGTTGGTTTGCTCGTCAATTTGAGTTTTCAAGTTAGATTGACCACATTTTTATAGTTGAGTTTATGCTACCAATTGAGTCGAGTCCACAAATTGGAAGTACCCTTTCTTTGAATAAGTTCTTCATATAGCATGGTTTAGTCTCCGAATGTAGTCTCCAAATTGTAATTATAACAATCTTAGAGTTTGTTTACCCCTCGACTTGAGTTATCAAATGAAATTATCATATTCTTAGAGTATTTTACCACATAAAGTGGCTTACGTTTCTAATATAGTTTTACGTTTAAATGATTTCAATAGTAGAATATTTTTACCGTTCGAACAAAATTCCTAATTCGGAATTATCTCATTGTTAGACTATTTTCAAATAGCTTGGATCATCCTTGCATTAGAGTCCCCAAGTTAAATTATATTATTCTTACACTTGTTTTGCCCTTCAAATGGAGTTCTCAATTAAGAATTACTTCATTCTTAAAGATGAGATTAACATTTGAATTGAATTTCCAAGTTAAAATCATCCCATTGTTAAAGTGTGTTTACCCTTTGAATTGGGTTCCGAGGAATTTATGTATTTCTTCCAATAATTTTTCATATGGTGTGGTTTACTATCAAATAGAGTTCTCAAGTTGGATTTATCCCTTTTTAAGAGTTGATTTTAACTTCAAATTGAGTTTTCAAATTGCAATCCCATTCTTAGAATTTTGTTTGCTTTCACGTTGAGCTCCCATGTAGGAACTATCTAATTCTAAAATTTGAGCTTACCGTTCGAACTAAGTTTTCAAGTTTTTTTTTTATCTCATTGTTATAGTTGATTTGTCATACGAATTGATTTCCCTAGTTAGAATTATCCCATTTTTTTAGTTGAGTTTACTTTCGAATTAAGTTCCTGTGCTTGAATCATTCCTTCATTAGAGTATTTTTCCCATATAATGTGGTTTATTATCCGAATAGAGTTTCCAAGTTGTAATTATCTCATTCTTATAGTTTATTTGACCTTGGAATTGAGTTTCCACGTTCGAATTATTTCATTCATAAAGTTGAATTTTACTTTTCGAGTTGAGTTCCCAAGTTTGGATTATCCCATTCATAAAGTTCGTTTACGCCTCGAATTGAGTTCCTAAATGAAATTATCTCTTACTTAGCCATATCAAAATTTTCAAAACCGACCCTTGCTAAATGGTCTTTTGTTTAGATTAGTACTCACAGTTCAAACAATTACAAATGGTTCCAAATTTATAATGCAACAAACCAAAAAAGTCAAAGATTATCTAATTTTATAATGATTTTTTCTATTTTAACTTTTCTTTTAGTCTTCTCCTGTGATTTCAAATATTCAACACTTTTTTCTATTTTATGCTACTCAAATATTCAACACTTTTTTTTTTCAATTTATATCTTATAATTGGTGTCTATGGATTCGTTTCGTCGCGATGAATCCAAAAACATGTTCAAAATATTTTTCGAAGTTTTGTAAATAAAATTATATGTGATTTAATAAAAACTACATATGTAGTGAACATACTAAAAATATAAATAGTGGAAGTTATAGTGTGCATTGCATTGTCAAAAATAAAATGTTCCATGACTTATTTTCCAAATTTAGAATTTACACAACCAATAGATCTCATTTAACAATTTGATTTTTTATTTTAATATATAAATAATTTATTTAATTAATAATAATATATAAGATTGGTGTCTATGGATTCGTCTTGTCGCGGTGAATCTAAATATATGTTTAAAATATTTTTCGGAGTTTTACATATAAAGTTATATGTAATTTAATAAAAACTATGTATACAGTTAACAGACAAAAAATATATAGTACACTTTTAAATTACCATTTTCTTTTTTATTTAATTTTGTGAATAAAACTAAATGAAATTCAAAGAGACATGCCACATAAGATTTTGCACATGTGACATACCTCTTTATTGAGATAGGTCACCACTTTTATTATATATTTAGATTTTTTTTTTAATTTCTATATATAAGTGTACGTACAACCATTGAATTTGTTCAATTAAATACTTAATTTTGAGTTGAATTGGACTCATTTATAATATATGCAAAAATTAGACTTTAATTACAAAAAGCAATATGTTTTATTCAATAAAATTACATGCCATAATTCAATCTTAACAAAATCAATGCTCATAACAAAAACTAATCTTCCTTCTCCATTAAAATTTCAAACACTAATTCAACCCCAACAAATCAATTCATCATTAAAAATGAATAAAAAATAGATAGTGGGTTGGCAAAGTTGTAAATAAGAATGCATTATGATGGTATTAATTAGGTAGGGTATGCGGTCGGCGGTTCCATTACCAAAAATGGAAATAAGAAGCTTTGTGTGGGATAATTAAAATGACAAAATGAGAAGTTTTGACCGGGACGGAAAAAATGAGTTTTGACCGGGACGGAGAAAGTAAGATGAATTAAAGATACACACTTTCACATCGTGTGATTCTAAAGTAGAAATTGTGAACTCTAGTGTAAAATTAGAAAACATTAAACCAATTAGAGCCTCATTCATTTGTAACCTTCAATTTTTTATTTAAGTCCTTGAACTTACGTTTCTGTAGTGGATCAATTCGTTAACATAGACAAGTATACGGTTCGACTACGACTGTAATGACTTAATATACATTCATCTCAGTTGTACTCATCGGCAACCCTTAGATCAACTGTACATATATTATTTTGAGTTGTAATTAATCACGGTCGTTCATTATACTTGTAAATTTTACAATGGTAATTTTCATAAATATATCTATACAAACAGGATCATAACGTCATATAACCTCTTAAATTGAATATATTACAAATTCAATCTTAAAATCAAAAATAAAAAATTGAAATTTCATAAAATCTAAAACAAAATTTTGAATATAGACCATCATTCCAAACGGCCGGCCGCCACACTATATCTTGATCTTCCCTTTATAACGAATGGTTCAACCTTTATTGATGAGAATTGTTCGGTGCCTACTCACAGGTTTACACAGACAATACAGTGCTTGGATCCAATTTATAAGAGTTGTGATTACTATTTTATACTTCTGTGCTTCGATTCGAATTGTGATAATATTTGACCATCACTTTCCTATAGTTCTGCTACTCATGAATAGAATCAAGTTGAGAATTGATTGGAATGATGAATCGAATTGGGGCAAAGATTAATATATTAGGGTTTATACGGATGAATTGGGGAAGAACGTATGAATATAATTAGATTTTAAAGTTAATTTTATATTTTAAAATTGAATTTATAATATATTATGACAATACAATTTTGTTTGTATAGATATATTTATTGAAATTGTCACTATAAAATTTACAAGTTTAATGGATGGTTATGATTAATTACAACTTAAAATAATATTTGTACAAATGATCTAACGGTTGTGGATCAGTATAACTGAGATGGGTGTACGTTAAAGCTGTACAAATGAAGTCGGACCTTAGAAGCGCACAACGTGCTCATTTAGGCTCTGCATGGTTTAAGTAATTCCAAGGGAAAAGAAAAGAAATTGAAGGAAAATATAATTTTCTCATATTTGTTTCAAAGGAAATTAAGAAAAGGAAAAATGAAAAACTAGAAAACATAGGAAATTGTGGAAAATGAGAGATCAACCGAATCTCCATCTCTTTATCTTCACCCATTCAATTCTTTACAATCTGATTCTCTCTCTCCAAAAATAAACAAAATCAACCAATTAGGCTATGTTATTTTCAGTTGAAATTTATCGAATCGAATCGAATGGGCAATCGAATCGAATCAAATCGAATCAAACGAATCAAGAAATTACATTTGTCCCATTTTTAATAATAATGAATACTACATCCGTCCATTAATAAATTCCTAAGGAGACTTTTTTACGGGCGTTGATCAGATTACTCGCAAATTACACGACAAAAGAATATAATAAAATTATATTATAAAAATAAATTAAGTATATTTGACTAACATAACTTTGTTTTATACTTTTTTGTGCGTAATTTGCAAGTAATTTACGATTTAAGTTCGAGAAAAAAAATTCTCGTTAGAAAAATCGATTGTTAGTGTAATATAGCGTCCGAGGAAGATAACATGGAAACTAATACGGAGGAATAAATGCCATTTCTCAATATTTGTGATAATGTCGTTTTGGTTCGACTTTAGTTTGGTTTAACTTGTTTTGGAGTTTTTTGGAGTCATTTGAAAGACTTGTAGAGTTTGGTTTGACTTTAGTTTGGTATAACTTGTTTTTTATTTATTAAGTTTGAGAAAAAACTCAACGTATACTTCTGAGTTTACTTCTATTTTTCTAATATCTTTCAATAAAAGAACATGTCGATTTTTTGTTAGAGATGTACGTACAAAGTATGTGAACCAGTTTAAATGGTACTCTCAGGTTCCTATAGTTTCTTATCTTAACTCAACTTTTACGGTAGAAAAGAAGGGTAATTCGAATCGTAACTATACTTTTTATTTCATTGATCTACTAAAAGTCGTGTTAAAAAGAAAGAAAGAAAAAGGTTGAAAATATCTCAATTGGATAAATTTTCTTATTTTCCTCGTACAAAAGATGGGTTGTGTAAATAAATGATAAAATATTAATAATAATAATAATAATTTAATGAACTTAAGAGAGGAATCAAGAAAGTTGAAGAGAAATTTGAACTAAAGACGAGCTAAAAATGAATCGAATGGGCCCAATCGAATGAGTTTTCAGTTGAAAAGAACAGAGCCTTACTTCTCTAACCATCAATCCATTTCAATCAATTTGATTAACAGAATTACCGATTGCACCTTCATCATATTGGAGTATTAATATAAATGACTAAATTCCACACATCTCTACAAGTTCGAGTTTTTAGATGAGATGAAATTCTATCACATCATTCATAAATTGTGAAACTTTGGATCATTTGAGAGGGAAATTAAAATTTTGGAAATCACTTCTTCCCTCCAAGATGAATTACATTTCCCTCCGACATCTATGTGTGTGTGTGTGTATATATACCCCACATTTGTTTTACCCTAAACCTCTGGTTTATCTTGCTGGTGAGTTATATAACCTAGTCGGCATATGCTAAACGGATCAACATATGATTTGAGTACTAATTTTGTTTCAGTGTGTCTAGGCTCAAGTTCCTAGTATTTTATAACTCCGGTTTGCTTTGAGTGAGTTCAATCTCTGTCCTATTCTGTATGTCCAGTTTCCAGCAAGCATAGCTATACAATTACTATCTAGTTTGATGTTACTAATATGAGTTGATGCTAAAAAACTAAAGTAATCATTTATAATTAATTCATATCATGTGCACAAGACGTCTATGGATGAGGGTAGCTACAATGGCCTATGGCAATATATGATCTTTTTAATGATGAAATGAAAAATATCTATGACCTGAAAAAATTCATTGTTGATAAATTAAAGAGTTGTGATATCTAAAGTTTCAATTAAAAGTGGTTTAAGTGATGGACGTTAAAACTAATAGTGAGGGAAAGATTATAACTATTTTTAGTAAAGAGGTTAAGGAAAAACAATTACCATCAATTTTCCTGAGAAATGAAAGATCGAGTGCCAAACAACAGAAAATCAAGGAAAATATTGATTTTCCTAAAGCATTTTCTCAAGGAATTTGATTTTCATCTGATTTCTTTTCTTTTTCCTTGGAATTACTCAAACTATGCAGAGTATTAGAGAATGTGTACCATAAACTTGTAACCAACCAAGGTGGACCCAACTGTAAGTGTGACTACTGGGGGTGTTTTGAGAACACTCGCAGTATTTGTATTAGTGTTTTAATAACACTGTTGAGTTCAGTGTTCTCGGCACACTAGTTATATGTCACACTTTTGAGTTTTATATTTATTATAGTTTTTACCTTTATTCTAACTCTAACATTGTTCCACAGTTTTAGTCGGATTCTGTGTGCAGATATTTTAGGAAACAAGATCTTGTGGAACCGAAGAGATTGGAGCAAATCTAGGAGTATATATTCGAGTACGCTAAGGAAGGAAGGTGAATCCGTTTAGGATTCTGTTTACAAGGATATAACAAGAAACAATGTAGGACTCTACAAATGAAAGGCGGCGGCTTTCTAGCCTATATATATAGTAGAGTCGACATTGATGACGATACGCGAAGCAAGCCCGTAGTTCTCTCAAGAAATATCTTTATAGTTTCGTGTATTGTCAAGATTGTTCCGAGTTTTATCTATCTAGAATTCTCTATAGTTTAGAGGTGTATAGGTAGATTGGTAGAGGTAGCTCTTTACATCTACTCGGGTGTTTTGCATCTAGATATATTCGTAAGAATAAATCTAGACTAGTTGTATATTCATTAACATTATTGTTTAGTGGATATTTTCGCCATGAGGCTCGGTGGATTATAGAAATATAATCTGCTAGAAACTTATATCTTGTCTCGTATTTCTCCGCTGTTTTCTATTGTCAAGTATAAGTTTGTATTAGTCTTATTAGATAGGTGTTTTCTACACATCGGGTTTAGGCAGAGCAGGTGTTTGGAAGACACTGGTCGGTCAGTCTGGTTCAGTTTAGTGTCAATTTGGGTCCTTAAACTATTTCAATTGGCATCAAGAGCTAGGCACCAAATCAATTGGTGTTTTGGATTTGATACTAAAGAAATGGACTTTAACCCCAATGCCAACAAAGTTACCTATCTTGGATGGTCCGAACTACCGCTATTGGAGTATACGCATGAGAACTTACATCAAGTCCATTGATGTTCGTGCTTGGAGGTGTATCACTGAAGGATACCGTATCCCCATGCTGGAACCCGACAAAGATGGTGATGTCCTGCCCAAACCAGAATCGACTTACACCCCAGGGGAGTTAAATGATGCTACTTTTCATGAAAAAGCTCTTAACAGTATATTTGCTCATGTTAATCATCATATGTTTAAGTTGATTCAATCTTGCACTTCTGCCAAAGCTGCTTGGGACATTCTTCAAACCCATTGTGAGGGTGATGCTAGTGTTAAACTCTCTAGATCTCAATTGCTTAGTAGTAAATTTGAGAATTTAAGAATGGGAGATGATGAAAACATAACTGAGTATTTTGAAAAACTAATGGATATTGCAAATGAGAGTCAAATTCTTGGTGATCCTTACTCTAACAAGCAGATGGTTTTTAAGGCTCTTAGAACACTATCTAAGCGTTATGAGATGAAAAGAATTGCTATTGAAACTGCTAACAATTTGTCAACTATGGACTTGCAAACGTTGATGAACATACTTTTGAATTATGAAATTTCTATGGCTGATCCACCACCTAGTACTGATAGAAACAAAAGTGTTGCTCTTCAAACAAAATCTACTGAAGTGTCTGATGATGAATTTGATGAAGAAACTATTGACAATAAACTTCTTAATGCTATTGTTAAACGTTTTAAGAAAAGCAGTCTTAAGGACAAATTCAAAGCAGGTTCAAGTAGTAATTCCTCTAAATCAGTTGTAAGACCTGCCTACAAGAAACCATCTGCTGAAGAAGCTGACCAACTAAAGAAAAGAAAGTGTTTTGCATGTGAATGATATGGTCACTTTTCTACTGAATGTGCCAATACTCTTCGAAACAAGGGAGGTGCTTATTGGGTCTGTATAAGTGAAGATAATGCAGGTACTGAAGATGATGAAGATGCTCTCCAAGAAGATAATATTCAGAACTCAGTCCTACGTTCTTTAGTCCTATTGGATGAAGATTATGATGCATGGTGTGCGGAAAACACTGAAGATGCACATGAAGCTTTCTTTGCAGATTTTCCAAATTCTGTGTGTTTTGAGAACACTGATGATGAGATTTTTAATGAGGATACTAACTTCTTATGCATGAGTGGTAGTATTGATCTTAATGAAGGTACAGGTACCGAATCTGACGATGAATCATGCAATGATGAAATAGTGAAGGAACTGAAGAGCATCTATGCTGATCTCATTGATGAATGGAAGAGGGCGATCAAGAATGCTAAAGATCTCAAGAAGGAGAACAAGTATCTCAAAGTTACAGTCTCTCGTCTAGAAGCTACACTAACTCAAAAAGAGGCTGAACTTGAAAAGGCGCATTCAAGGTTAGTAAAGCATGAACTTACCTTTGCCAAGATTAATTCTGGTACATCAAAACTTGATGAAATACTCTGTGTTGGTAATGATGGAACTACTGGTCTTGGTTATCATAAACCTGTTGATAAATTGTTGCCTAAGTCTAAATCTGGGTTGGTTTTTCCTACTGGACCAATTTTTGTCAAAGCTAAAGAAACTATTGAGAAACCTTTACAAAAACAAAAGAAAGTGTTTATTTGTGAAAATTGTTCTAAACAAGGACATATCAAGCCTTTTTGTTATAAGAAGTTTAAGAAACCCATCAACTCTGACGACAGTGCTGTCAAGACACTCACTTATCAAAGAATAAAAGCAGAGAATCCAAGGTTGTCACAACACCTGCCTCGACATCAAAAAGAGAAATCTGGGAAGTGTGTCTCAACAACATCTGGAATCAGAGTCTCTGCTAAGAAAAGGGACAACAAATTGAAACAGGTTTGGAAAGTCAAGACCAAGATACTTAGCACAGTTGTCTTCACGGTCTTAAAAACTAATCCTGCAGGTGCATGGTATTTTGATAGTGGTTGCTCTCGTCATATGACTGGAGAAAAGTCACATCTTAGTGATTTTGTGAAACTAACCACAGGTACTGTAACTTATGGCGGTGGGACCAAAGGCAAAATAATAGGTAAAGGAGTACTGAATCTCCCTGGATTCCTTCCTTTAAAAGGAGTTCTCTTAGTACAAGGGTTGATGGCTAATCTAATTAGCATTAGTCAACTGTGTGATGATAATCTAATGGTACTGTTTAGTAAGAACACTTGTGAGGTGTTCGATTCTGGAAACTGTTACATTATGACAGGGACCAGGTCCAAGGACAATTGCTACGTGGTGAACAATCAAGTTAAATGCAATCAAGCTAAATTGGATGATGCAGTACTCTGGCACAAAAGGCTTGGACATGTCAACTACAGAAATCTAGAGAAGTTGATCAAGATTGATGCAGTCCGAGGACTTCCAAAACTGAGTAGTCCAGGGAAGATAGTATGTGAGGATTGCCTCAAAGGGAAACAAACAAAAGCTCCTCACAGCCCTGTTCTTACGAATGGACAATACGTCGGTACTAGTAAGTGCTTCCAACTACTCCATATGGACCTAATGGGTCCCGTAGAGGTAGAGAGCTTTGGAGGTAAAAGATATGCTTTTGTGATTGTTGATGATTTTTCTCGTTATTCTTGGGTTAAATTCCTTAAAGAAAAATCAGAAACCTTTGGTGTGTTCAAAACACTGCATGCTAGTATAGTCAATCTATATGGTTCGTCAGTTCTTCGTATCAGATCAGATCATGGAACTGAATTTGAGAATAGGCTTTTTGCTGATTTTTGTGATAAACATGGAATCTTTCATGAGTACTCTGCTCCTAAAACGCCTCAGCAAAATGGCATAGTTGATCGTAAGAATAGGACCTTGAAAGAAATGGCTAGGGTAATGTTGAACTCTATGAATGTGTTTAAACGGCTCTGGGCTGAAGCATTAAACACTGCATGTTATCTGACCAATAGAGTCTATCTTAGGCCAGGTACAACAAAAACCCCCTATGAGTTTCTCAAAGACAAGAAGCCAAATGTTGCACATCTTCGTGTGTTTGGGTGCACTTGCTATATCTTAAATGATATGGACAAATTAAGTAAATTTGACCCTAAGAGTGAAAAGGGAATTTTCGTTGGCTATTCCGTAAACAGTCATGCGTATAGGATCTATGTCCCAGCACGCAGAACTATTATGGAATCAGTAAATGTTGTCTTTGATGATTGTGTTAGTGATGCAGAAGCACAGGTTGAAGAAGAGCCGTATAGTGTTGGGAAAACACCAACTATTGTCTTACCCAGTGTGTCCAACACACCAGAAGTAACTCAAGTTCCTGATCAAACTAATGAACAGGCTAATAGTGGGTCAGATACTGAGCAAGATCAAGATTCAACTAATCCTTCATGTGTTCTGGAAACACCACCAGGTGACAATACAACAGGTGGAATTGTTGAAGATCACCCAACTGGTGACAATGCAAGGCGTGATCCTTCTACACGAATCAATAAAGATCATCCTTCCACCCAGGTTATCGGAGAGCTCATCATAGAATGAGAACACGTGTCAAAGAACGTGGACTACAAAAGATGGTAATCTCCATGTGTGTCTTCAACACACCACCGATCAAAAAGTCTCTTGCTTTGTATCCTCTTTTGAACCAAAAAATGTGAATCAAGCACTTAAGGATACTCACTGGATAAATGCTATGCAGGAAGAACTTTTACAATTTACCAAAAATAAAGTTTGGACTCTTGTTCCACGTCCCAATAATGTCAATATAATTGGGACAAAATGGATTTTCAAGAATAAAAGCGACGAAAACGGTATAATTGTTAGAAATAAAGCTCGCTTAGTTGCTCAAGGTTTTACACAGGTTGAAGGAGTCGATTTCGATGAGACTTTTGCCCCTGTAGCTAGGATTGAATCTATTCATTTGCTTCTTGCCATTGCTTGTCATCTGCGTATTACCTTGTATCAAATGGATGTTAAGGCAACATTCCTCAATGGATATATTGACAAAGAGGTCTATGTTGAACAACCCAAAGGGTTTGTTGACCCTTATCATCCTGAGTACGTGTATAAACTTGATAAGGCTTTGTATGGCTTAAAACAAGCCCCTAGAGCTTGGTATGATAGACTTACAGAATTTCTATTAAAGTTTGGTTTCACTCGCGGTGAAGGGGATCGAACTTTGTTTATACTCAGATGTAAGAAAGATGTGTGTATTGCTCAGATTTATGTTGATGACATTGTTTTTGGTTCAACTAACAAGTCAACTCTCGACAAGTTTGTTGAAACTATGACAGGTACATTTGAAATGAGCATGATTGGCAAACTTTCCTTCTTTTTAGGCTTGCAAGTTAAGCAGAAATCCAATGGGATGTTTCTGTCACAGGAAAAATATGCTAAAAACTTAGTGGAAAGGTTTGGACTAACTACTGCAAAGCCCTACAAGACACCCATGTCCTCCAGTATCAAGATTTCTAAGGATGGTGCAGGAGAGTGTGTTGACCACACCTCAGACGCTTCTATGATAAAGCGATTACTATATCTCTCCGCAACTAGACCAGACATCATGTACTCAGTATGTGTATGTGCCAGGTATCAGGCTGATCCTCGTGCTTCTCATTTGATAGCTGTTAAAAGAATTCTTAGATACATTTATGGTACTGCTTCCTTAGGTATTTGGTATTCCAGAGACACTAATGATAATCTAGTTGGATACAGTGATTCGGACTGGGCAGGGGATCTTGATGATAGAAAATCTACAAGTGGTGGATGCTTCTATTTAGGGAATAATCTAGTGTCTTGATACAAGAAAAATGTAATCGTATCTCTCACAACCATCAATCCGTATATATAGGCAGGTAGTCAGTAACCCAACTAGTATGGTTGAATCACATGTTGCATGATTATGGCTTAGAAAGTGATACTCTTCTGATGTTCTGTGACAACTTAAGTGCCATCAATATATCCAAAAATCCTATACAACATTCTAGAACTAAGCACATAGATATAAGACACCATTTTTTTGCGTGATTTGGTCGAGTCAAAGCTTATTGATATTCAACATATAGAAACCACACATCAACTGGCTGACATATTTACCAAACCTTTGGATGCTGAGAGATTTCTTAGTCTTAGGAAATCTCTTGGAATGTGCATAGTCTAAAAATCTAAGTGCTATGGTGTGTCCGCAACACCACCGGACCACACCTGTTTTGTTTGTGGTGTTATGTGTTATAACCTAGTACTAAATCCTCCTTACAGTTACTATCGGTTTTATTCATGTGTGGGATTCGTGCTCTTCAGTTCTTGACTTTCTGCGCTTTTAACGGTCTTGATACATGTACTTCCTTTTGTAAATAAAAATGTTCGTGTGTGTGCAGAACACCATGTCATCTGTGGGTTAAAGTCACCTGGGTATGGACTGTTTTTTACCACTCTCTGGACCAATAAAAAACTCTGATTGTTTCTACTTACTAGTTATTGATGGGATACCAAAGATTTGCATGATCTGTTTAGTGACTTTGAGAAGAAAAAGGTGTTGGTTGAACGGACTATTTCTGTGTCAGACTTTCGCTTGCATAGGGTATATCATTTTTTAGAAAGCCGGCATTTGCTAGAGTCTGTTAATGCACTTGATGCATTTGTTCCCCGTGTTGTTAAGGAGTTGTATTGTAACCTGCCTCCTGGTTTTGATGATAATGAATCTCCTGAGTTGCACAAGGTTTATGTCCGCAAGCGTATATATGCTATTAGTCCTTCCTTGTTGAATCAAGCCTTGGGCATGCCTGAGATGGTTGAAGATGACTCTGAGCTGGATTTGGATTTAGTAATTCAAGAGCTCACAGCTGGTAAGGTTGAAGCGTGGCTTCCTAAAAGTGGCCGTCTTTCCTCCAAGCTCACAGCCTTGAGCTTTGTTCTGTTTCATTTGGCTGCTTCTAATTGGATTCCGACTTCAAACACCACCTAAGTGACTCAGGAGATGGCTGTTCTTCTGTACAAGTTGAAGAAAGGGCTTCCGGTCAATTTGGGTGCTCGTATCTTTGCACATCTTGCTGAATTTTCCTATAAGGGCACTATTGTACTCCCATATCCCGCTCTCCTTTTTAGGGTCATCTCTCGTCAAGGTTTCACTCCCCGGGCTAAGGATGTGTTTGACACACCTGGTGTGATGAAGATTACTCAAAATATGCTTGGTGGGGCTCATCACTTGGATTTACCCTGGTTCGATGCGGCTAGTTGTGAAACTCGGGATGATGGGATGGTTCAGGTGCCTAGGGCTGTACTACAGGCTCGGCGAGATCTTCTTGCCCAACAGATTGCCGGGTTGCAGCAGGTGCAGGCCAATCTTGATGTTTTGCTTTCCACACATCAAGGGGGAGACTAGTGGTGTTTTGCAAACACCGGTGGCTTGAATTTGCGTTTCTGTTTATTTCAGTTGAATTCAGACACTTTTTATTTTTATTCTGGGTCTGTAATATTAAGAATTCTGTTTCTGTGGTCCTTTTTGAAGTTCTTGCTGGTTATGCTAACTTGATCTTTATGGTATTAAGGGGGAGCAATTTCTCTTATGTTTATTATGTTTTGTTAGTATTCGCTGTGAACATTTGTTACAGGTTTAAGGTGATGTGAAGAAAGGCAAAAACTAAGGGGGAGATTGTAAGTGTGACTACTGGGGGTGTTTTGAGAACACTCGCAGTATTTGTACTAGTGTTTTAATAACACTGTTGAGTTCAGTGTTCTCGGCACACTAGTTATATGTCAAACTTTTGAGTTTTATATTTATTATAGTTTTTACCTTTATTCTAACTCTAACATTGTTCCACAGTTTTAGTCGGATTCTGTGTGTAGATATTTTAGGAAACAAGATCTTGTGGAACCGAAGAGATTGGAGCAAATCTAGGAGTATATATTCGAGTACGCTAAGGAAGGAAGGTGAATCCGTTTAGGATTCTGTTTACAAGGATATAACAAGAAACAATATAGGACTCTACAAATGAAAGGCGGCGGCTTTCTAGCCTATATATATAGTAGAGTCGACATTGATGACGATACGCGAAGCAAGCCCATAGTTCTCTCAAGAAATATCTTTATAGTTTCGTGTATTGTCAAGATTGTTCCGAGTTTTATCTATCTAGAATTCTCTATAGTTTAGAGGTGTATAGGTAGATTGGTAGAGGTAGCTCTTTACATCTACTCGGGTGTTTTGCATCTAGATATATTCGTAAGAATAAATCTAGACTAGTTGTATATTCATTAACATTATTGTTTAGTGGATATTTTCGCCATGAGGCTCGGTGGATTATAGAAATATAATCTGCTAGAAACTTATATCTTGTCTCGTATTTCTCCGCTGTTTTCTATTGTCAAGTATAAGTTTGTATTAGTCTTATTAGATAGGTGTTTTCTACACATCGGGTTTAGGCAGAGCAGGTGTTTGGAAGACACTGGTCGGTCAGTCTGGTTCAGTTTAGTGTCAATTTGGATCCTTAAACTATTTCACCAACCTTTGGACATGGGTGTGCTCCAGTCCGAGGCCAAATTATTTTTAAAAAAAATTATAGTGTAAAATTTATGATTTATTTTTAAGTAGGCCGAGTTTATAGCTACTTTTCTTGTAATATTCCTAATTTATCTCGGGTGAAAAAATGTGTGTCAGACACCAAGCAGGCCATGTAAACACTGATGTATACTGCCCAGGAAGATCAACATCTTTACTGACGACTCCCATACTGTTTCTTCTAAGCTTTAGCATGGTTACATTTCAGATTCAATTTCTACATAGTAAATAGATGCAAGTACCTTAACCTCCAATAGTTTTTATAAGTCAATACCTGCTAAACACCCGAAGCATAATGATAAGAGATCAAATTATTGCTACTTATATAGTTGTATTATATATGAAGAACCAACTACACCATCAGCAAATCATGAGTTCAGCTCCAGAACCTCAAACTACAGCATTCGATCTGACAGTGAAGGTAGCCTCTTGAAGAAGTTGACAGCAGGCGATGGCATCCGGTCCCTGAATATCGGATGTCGCAGGTAATAGAATCCAAATGCCATAGCCACCATCTTGGACGGAACCAAGTATAAGATAAATGCCACGATTAAGCACAGCCCGACAAAAATCCCCGTGGCACGTGGATCCCTCCATGTCACCAGCGCTTGTGCACGTTCTCCTTGTGTGGCGATGTCTCCTAGTACCGTCTGAACACGTGCTCCGAGCATTCGCAGCTTGTCATACCTTCCTCGCACCATCTCATTTGGCCTGCTGCAGGGCATCGCATCAAACTCTTCGTCTAGCTCGTCACGGTCAACAGACTCCGCTAGTGAAAGCTTAGGATCAAAATGTGGCAACGAGGTGTTTGAGCGGAACCTATAGTTCCACGCTCCGACCGAAAACACGTAGAATGCCAACGTAGGGATAATCAGGTCAGGGAACCATACTAGCATCACTAACAGCGCGTGTACAAGCAGAGTCGCGGTTGAATTCTTCCATGTACGCGTGTCCTCAACCCACTTAAACACGTCTATTACCCCTGCTATCACATTGATGATTCTAAACCAATTAGCACGGACCTTTCGCATGCTAAATGTGTTAGAATCAGCATCTAGCAAGTATGTTACAACCTCACGTCTAAGAGGTGGCTCTGATCGCGACATATGTGCTGAGACTATCTTGACTGCTGCCGCCCTCAAGGATTCTTGCTGTACCATACCCAGTGGCTTTATATGGTGCATCATTGGCAACAGAGGCTGTGAGTACACATGTAAGAAATCGAGTGTAGGAGTCGCACGTGCAAACCGGATAGCTAATTCTATCTCCCCCATTTTCTTCAAACCAGCTGGTGATAGCAGAAGCAATGGAAACATGCTTCTGTACACCTTACCAGTAGTCAATGTAGATATACGAACACGTACCTTTCCTATGCGAAAATCAGGACGAGCAGATTCTTTAAATCCATCCGAATCAAATACTTCCCAACTGTCAAATATGCCTATTGTCAACACAGTTGAAGGATCATACACCCTCCAAGTATACTGCTCATTCCATTTCGGATCCAAACAATCTGAAATCGTTCGTGTCCTTACCCATTTGTTCCCATACTTCGCAACTGCATAAGCATCAGTAGAACCTTTTCCGTTAATTGTTTTCATAGGAAGCAAACTCTTGCACCCAATAATACCTAATTCAACCGTTCCAATTGGAGGTTTCCACAGCTGCCTTGCGGTTGGACGATAATCACTGCACACATGAGCCCCTTCATCCATCACATGATATCCACCATCAAAACATAGTCTTAAATGGACCCTGCCTTTATACACTCTCTTCTCTTCATTCGGGTCCTCGAATGTAAACCACCTTGATACCACATTACGATCATCTACACGACGCTCTATTGCCGTAAGTGGTACACTAGTCACTCCAAGAATGACCTGCTCCCTCGGTCCGCGGTTACCAAGCAAGAAAAATATCAGATTATGCTCGGTAAATGGCTCAGCTGCTACGAATAACAGATCTTCGCTCCAAGATGGGGCACCGGTACCCGTGACAACTGACTTCGTCTTCTGAACCTGAAATCCTAATTGTACCTTAACTTGAAACGACGATTCTTTTGACATGAACAGATCTTGCGCTTCGATAATTGTTGCTCTCAAGTACCACAACTTAGGTGATTGGTACACTTTTGACCGAGAACTCGGATTCCCAGCAGTATCAGTCTTCCACGCCTCCGGAAAGGACTCATCAGCTTGTGTTCCTATCCACGTGGCGAGCATGAGATCCCCTCGGTTGGCTCCACCACCTTCAAGTCGGTACCACTGTGGGGCCAGCGGACTATCTGGTGGATCCCGTAGTGGTATCTCGCCAACATCAAAGCAAATCCCACCTAAGAAATCATGACCAGCCACATCCGTCGTGGGGCCGAATGACATCCCACTCAAGGGATCCCACACCGATACCTCAAGTATGGTGGAAGAATCCGGTGAGTCACGATTGAAAGCAAATGTCTGATCCCAATCGAAAAACTGTGTTTTTCGGGCCGGTCTAGAAATGACATGGGAACCAGAAACTGCAATCTTCACAACAGGATTCCCCATTGTGGGGAGAGATCGAGCTTTAACTACACGAATGAAAAGGTAGTGCATCTTCTCAACTAGATCGAATGTGGACCGTTCCATGACAGATCTATCAGATTGATCAGAAATGAAGCTACTTACTGAAGAAACTCTACTAATAGGCTGTGGAATATGCATATTGTTCACCTTAGTTTCTGCTGATGCCACTGATGCCATTACCTGATCAGGTCCTTGTCCACCAGGATGTCCAGGTCCGTTCTGCGGAGGCGGATCCACTTGATTACTGTCTCCTCTGGTCCCAGAATTTGAATTCTCAACAGATGGTGGAGGTGCGGCTTCAGCAGGTGGATCAGGAGGAACAGGATTCTCATCAGGAGGAGGATTTGTGGGTAAAGCTTCCGTCTTTTCGGGTTCTGGTGCATCTGGATTAGCAGGAGGTTCATCAGGGGCAGGTTTCTTGTCATCAGGTGCAGGTTTCTTGTCATCGGGAGGGTTAGCAGGCTCAGGAGGAGGCGGTGGAGGAACAACTTCATCCGTGAAATAAATCTTCAACCCGATTTCGCCAGAAATCCAACTGAACAAATGTTTCTTCTCCAGGGGATAATAAATCAGGGCCTCTTCACCTTTCTTCACAAACTGGGCTGAATTTAACCTCACTCTGCCAAGAAAATTGTTCCTGGTGGTCGGTCCAATGTTCCGGTCATGGAAAACATCGAGCTCAAGCATGTCTCCGAACACTTCTGATGTTTTTCCTACATTGAATTCCACTGTCTCGTTCCAGGTCGGGTTCAGGTCCCGAACGACTGTCCTCGTCTTCCTTCGTTGCCCGTGGAAGTCGAGGATCGCGTACGGGCTTGATGCACCATGACCGTCTTTCGGTAGAAGGTTTCGAGCATCCACTAGTTCTACTATGAGCTTACGCACAGTTGCCATTTCAAACACAATGTTTGAGTGATTGCAAGATTTTGGTTCAGTGGCAATTTTGCATTGGAATTTCTGAGATAGTGCAAGAAATGAGAGAAAAGAGTCTTTGATTAGTTTTAGGATGTGAAGTTTATAGTGTTATGAGAGGTTTACACTACAGTGAGAAAAATGTGGAAGAAGATGGAGGGAAAAAAGTGCTAAACTTCAGTTGCAAGAAGTCTTTATGCTTTATTCTTTAGAGCAAAACTCAAAATACTTAACGCGTATGATATTAATTACCACATTTTTTTTTCATTTTTTGTAACACACAAGTAAAAAGGCATTATTGTACAGCAATAGATGAAGACTGGACTGGACTTGACTGTTTGGGATGAAGCTTTTTCTCATAATGCAGCTAGAAAAGATTCCAATTTCACCTTTTGATGATTAAAATGGTGGTAAACAACACAAGCTGAGATGGAGAGATAATATTCAGTAATTACTTTTGACAAATATTAGTCACTTTTTGCAACCGACCACGCGTTTCATAGATCTGCTTTTATGGACATTGCCATTAGTTTAACCAAGGACAGTATGATGAGATCTTGCTTTTCTTTTTCTTACTTTCACACTTATATGGAAATGGAATCGTGTATAATATAGGAGTACTTTGTTTGTATATTAATGCTTGTGCTTTTCATTTGACAGGTCTTGTTTCTTTAATTCTGGAAATCTCTGCCTAATCATGCTTGTTAGCTTAGCTGAATGCACAAGTGAAAATGATAAGTGAGATTTGTGTTTGATCCCACTTGATCCGAGCCAGGTGCGCACGAGAGAGTTACTTGGTCGAATTGAAATGGTTCAAATTTTACCATCTCATCACTCATACCATCCCCATGTATCAGCCACGTCAACATTCCAGTCAGTGCAACTATTGGAGTATTAATATAAATGACTAGATTTCATACCTCTCTACAAGCTTGAGCTTTTAGATGAGATGGAATTCTATAATGATATCAGAGCCTTTGACTTTTAGATGAGATGGAATTCTATCAGCAACTCATTTTCTTTCAAACTTCATTCTTCATTGCATTTTAATATTGTTAATTAATTATAATAACATCACATTAATTTTTAAAAATTATATTACTTAAAATTAAAAATTACATTACTTTTAAGTGCAACTTCACCCTTATATTTTAAATTATCATCTACTTTACATTTTTCAAGTATGTTTTATATGTTTTAGGACTTATAATTTTTTTAATTTTAGCAAGTGTGACTTTAATTTCAAATAATTTGTATTTAAAATTCTACAAGTTATGTATTATATATAAGTGTGTTTCAATTATTACATTCAAAATAAACAAATTCCAACAAAGTAAATAATATAAAAAATTAAAAGAAAATTTAAACAAAATAAATAAAATAAGATGAGATTAAAATAAAGAAGGGACAAAAGAAAACATAAAATAAAAGTAATTAAAAAAACTCAAAAAGAAAAGTAGAAACGGAGTTGGGACTCGCTGGGACGAGTCCCAAATTTTGCAACTCGTTCCAAACCGGCTGAGACTCATTTGGGACTCCGCTGGAGTCCCAGCAGTCCTACTGTTGGAGATGGTCTTCCGCATGTGTGGTCCAATTGTTGATAATGGACCTAGGCTAATAACTTGGCCTAACAAAATCTAGAAAATTTACCATAAATATATTAAGTTATGAAGGGGACTGAGTTTAGTTAGAACCGAAGCCGAGTACCCTTATGCTTCAACCAGGAAATAATAAAAACCGTTAAAAAGGTCTTGGGGAAATGAGATTCTGAAATTTACATTGTCAAGTCCTGTAAATAACAAAAAAAAATGATGTTACTGCGAGGTTTAAGATCAAAAACTTCTACAGCCTACTCAAAATGGACTAACCCCATAGATACCTTAAACCCAGGCTAGTGATTAAATGTATTAGGGGTCTCTAAACCCAAAGCCTCTATCTTGATCACATAAATCGAAAGCAGGAGCGGAATTGAGAACGAACGCGACAATTCGATAATTTTAAAAATATATGGGAGCGAGAGCGTATTAAAGTGTTTATTAAAAATATAAATAATAAGTTATGCTATATACATACCATCGTCCTAGAACAATTAACACATTTTGACTTTTTGCAGTCAACATTTATCAACTTTGACTCCGATTTAATATTAAATTGTTAATCTAAAATGTTCAATTAAATTACTAATAAAACTTACGAAACAGGCCAGGCCCAGTCGATAAGATGGCCCAATTACGTTTCAATCGGGTTTGGTAAACCCTTCTTCTCCGTCTTCCATTGAATTGGTGGAAAACACACAGCTGAGCTCAGGGTTTTAGCTTTCACTCTGCTCTTCCGCCATGACGAGCCTAAACGCCGTACCGAAATCCGAGCTAGGAGGCAGCATGAAAGCAAAGCTACTCCGGTCATTGGTTAAGGAATACGTTCCAACCGAGAAGCATCCATTCACCAACCACTCTGAGCTGTCGTACGTCGTCTACACCATTCAAACGCACAAGCTTCTCTCTGAATCTTCCAGAGCAAGCAATTCACCTGCCGATGATGAAGCGTGGAAAGCCGCTGTTGATTACTGGCTCAAACGCCTGCTCACTCTCGCTTCTAGTAATTCGGTAATTCGATACTACTACTGCTGCTACTTTTCATCGATTGCATTGCGTTTCAAATTCGTTGACAAATTTTCACTAGCTGTGTTTTCCTGAGGAACTAATTATGTGATACTGGTGTGCTGATATTATTTTTTGTTTAATTTTTTTTTTTGTACGTGTGCTTTAGCCAGATAAGTGTTGGGCTGGAATATGTTTGCTTGGGCTTACATGTCAAGAATGCAGTCTCGAGCGTTTTTCGTCATCGTATGCTGTATGGTTAAGTAAACTGCTCCCTCATATTCAGGTATTGAATCTTTTCAAAGTTTTCTGGTTAGGAACACAATCAGGATACATTTCGTTTTCTTTTTGTTTAATTTGGTTTTTGGGTCGGAATCGATACATTTGGGATAAGGAGACTTTGTATGCTTGGAATTAGGAATCAATCTACTGAATTTTAAGGTCTGGGTTCAATTTGTATTATTCTTCTGGAAGTAGAATTTTGAAAGTCATTTTATGTTAAATGTGGGATGGTCTTAGCTCTTATTAGACATAATTAGCATGCTGTTTATTAATATTGAGATTTCTGTAGTACAGTCTTCAGGCGAATGAAATTCACTGTATTTATTAACTTATAACTTTGCATGTAGCCTGTAGTTTTATATTAGTATTTGTTATGATATGAGTGGGTCTTTGGTATCTGAGTTTGTCTTATCATCGGTCATAATGATAAATTTATCCTTTTATCTGTTCTGTTAGGCTCAAGAAGGTTCTCATTTGGTCAAATCAGCTTGTTGTGCTTCAGTGTCAGATTTCCTTACAAGGTTTGTCCGTTCAAATTTAGTTTACCCAGCTAAATATTAATGTATCATGTAGTATCAGCATTGCAAATAACTGAAAAAACATGTGTTGATTCAGAAAATGTGTCAGAGATATAACCTTAGTTTGATTACCCATCGACTTTATCACCTGATTCCTGATCTTGTGTAGTGAACAAAATATACCTCAGTGTATGATCTATTGTTAGTGGCAAAAGTAGAAATTATTAAGATTTGATTGCATGCAAGAGCGTAATAAATTGAATGTTGATGTATTGGTTTTGTTTTGGGGAGGAGGGGGGGGGGGGGGGGTCATCTTTGAGAAACATTTAAACGTACAGTAAATATGTTATCTCAATAGTGTTTTCTTTCGAAGAAATCTGATGGAGTAGTAATCAACGTCAAAAGAGGAAGTTATAAAGGCTGTATGGCTGTTTGGATAACTGTCATCACTGGTCTTTCATGTTTTAATTTTTATTGTGTATTGTGAACCAGATTGAGCGGATTATCAAATGCAAAAAAAGATGCAACTTCACAAGCTTCGAAAATCATCGAGCCGCTGATAAAATTGTTGGCTGAAGATATCTCCTCTGTTTTATTGGTTGGTTCAGCCTTTTCTTATCCCATAGGCTTTTTTTTTTTTTTTTTTTTTTTTTTTTTACATTTTGATCTTGGGGTCTTTGTGGTGAATAATTGTCTTCTCACTTGTGTTTATGCTCATACATGCATCTACCGAACACCATGCATCTCTAATATTTTAGCTCTGATTTTCAGCCCTTTGAAGTAGTACTCTATTTAGGAACTAATTTGTTCATGATATGTGTCAGTACATCCTTTTTGCCTGACTTCTAGTTCTAGCTCTGAAAGTGAGATCTATAAATAATGGTAACATATCCTGCAGAGGGGACGCTGCTCAAGACATTTTTTAACAATTCCTGATGGGTTTTTAGAAGTGGATTGTGTGCAAAGTGTGGTATATTAGGAGCCTCATCTGCTGGTTTCCTCTTTTCTCATAGAAAGAAAGACAATCTGAATTTCGAAAATCAATATTTGAAGAAGGATTTCCTTGTTAGGTGGTGGATTTTTGTTTAGACAGGAAGAAAATGAGGTGGAGAAAAGGAGTTGCTAGAGGTTGAGATCATTTGTAATGGTGGTTTGCATTGTATTCCTAGAGCATTTCTTATGCTCTTGTAACTTTATCTTGATTAATCTAATACTTTCGCCGTTTAAAAAAAAAAAAAAGGTTGAGTAGTTGACACTTATAACACTACTTTTCTCCCTACTAGTTTAAGTTTATTCATATAATGACATCATGATTGAGCCCTGTCCATCTGTTTATCTCCTTAACAATCGAACACAATCCAAACAGCTAATTTATGAGACTCTAGGTAGTCTGGCCTTACATTGCCTTTTCATTGTTAAACATGTTTGCCTGGGTTTCTTTTGTATGATTTCTCAAATGCTCCTTGGTTTGATGTTAACCAGTCTAGAAGCCATTGGAAGATGGAATAATGTCTAGTGTTTGTTGATTTTGTGACCCAGTGTTTGATCTTGGCATGGTTTGTGATGCAGGAAGAAGCTCTTGCATTGCTTTGCACCATGATAAAACTCTTTCCATTTTCTGTCAACCGACATTATAATAGTGTGAGTGATTTTACTCTTGTTTTACATCGATCTACATACTCTGGATATGCCACTATCAGCAATCTTCTAGCATCTTCATGTAGTATAAATATTTTAAGGTTATGTTCGTGCACAGAAACCGAACACTGACATTGTTTGGTAATAGGTTGAAGCTGTAATCGTTTCGAAGCTTATGTCTAGTAAATGCAATGCGAGTGCCTTAGAGGTAAAGAGAGTTCCCATACTTTAGTTTTGTTTTGAGTTGTTTTGTTATGTAAATATGAGCACCTGCACAGAGGAGCCTTATTGGCTTACTTTACAGAAACTTGGTTCTGGCTTGGCCCTTCTTCCGCAATCCAGAGGAGATGAGGATAGCTGGTCTTTGTTGATGTTAAAGATCTTGTTGTGCATTAACAATCAGTTGAATGATGCTTTTCAAGGCCTAGAGAAAGGTAACTGGGAGTTTCTCCAAAGATAGTGGATATTCTGGAATATATGTATACCTTAAATTTCCTTTTTTTCAGAGAACAAAGGCACTGAGATAGTCAGGTTATTGATACCTGCTGGTAAAGAATCTCCGCCACCACTTGGAGGCATAGCTCTATCTGAACTTAGCAGATCAGAGCTTTCACTCAGAAGACCTGAGCGGCTGCTGGGGTTTAGGATTTCGATGCTCATGAATTGTTGTTCCATCTTGTTGACGGGTTCATACCCGGTTATGGTAGAGTATCTTATTTCTGAACTTCTTTAGTATCATTATATTACTTCCTTCATCCCTTTATGTAAGATGTTTTAACAAATGTGTGGGTTTTCAAAATATAAGATGTTTTAGCCACTTTTCCGTTCATACCCCCTTTTTTCACCAATACCCTTAGTAGTCTCCATGTCACATATTTAGAAGTACTTTTTAACTAACTTCCTACAATTAATAGGGTGTATCCATTGGAAAAAACCCTTCACCTTAACATCTTAATAATCATGTAAAAAGAATGGAGGCAGTACTATTTTATTGTGTGCATTCTGCTCTCTGCAGTCACCAGTCCATAATTATTGCAAAGGTGCTGTCATACAACTGAATCGTACTTTCTTGTCTTTGTAGGTTTCTCTACCTGTTCATGGCCTCATAGCTCTTGCACGGAGAGTGCTGATGGTTGATGGCTCCCTGTTTCAGTCTTCGAACGACAATTTGATGTCCACTATGAAACAAGAGTTTATCTGTTCAGAACTTCCACTTCTGCATTTTCACAGTTTGGATATTCTCATGGCTGTTGTAAAGGGGTTGGGCAGGTAAATTTCCACTAGCTATCTAGAACTCGGATCCCAGTTGAAATCACTGTTTAATGAACTGGCGTGTAATGAATTTTTAAACATGTATCTGGCTAATGAGCTAATGAGATAACATGTATGAAACACTCTATGCAAGTATCTTTATCAGGTAAACAATGATGATACAGATAGAAGTTATTTTGAGTCATCCAGAAGCATTCTAAGCTAAAAATATAATACTATTGAATTCCACATAACTGGTTCACCATTCCCTGGGCCTAGAGGCAACCTTTTTTTGGCCAATTATTCGATCTAAAAAATAGCCGTATTCGTCTAAGATCTATGAGGTAATTAAGTAAAAATTAACAAAATGGAATTAATTTTTAAAGAGTATGTCTTATGTGTCTGCTCATTGTTAGAATCCCTTCATATAGACCCTCTATCCGGTGTCTGCTCATTGTACTTAATGTGTAGGTGCCTTCAATATATCTGCAAAATGTGGAAGAAATAGCTTAAACTCTTCAAGTCTACCATGGCTTAAAATATAAGGAAGATGAATAAAGTTCAATTCAATATTGTAAGCATCTCTATATATCTGGATCTTCCTCAACAAACTATATAGCACGAAGAAGAATGAAACTGAAGAACCTGAGCTTTATTAACTTGTCTATATGGAGCTAATTTTTCTGTCAAACTAGTAATATTGTGTTGTAGTCGTGTGTTATTACTTATTACTATTGTTTTACCTTGTAGTAATACTAGTCCTGTGATTAGGCTGCTCAGTCTCCAACCAATCAAGGTGGTGTGTGTCCAAATGATCTAATGTTTGTTCTTTGTGCAGCCAATTATTACCGCATGTTGCAGAAATCGTATGGCTGCTTATGGAGTACTTAACGAGATGCACATCCCCAAATTTGAGAATAAAAGTTTATTCCATAATTAAAGTCCTCCTGATGTCCATGGGCACTGGTAGGGTCTAACACATTGAACTCATGTTTATGTTTCTATAGCTTAATAGTTCCTATCTGGCTCTACTTTTTTGCTAAATGAGGAAAGCATATTTTCTTGGTATACTGCTATACCATTATAAATTTCCTGCTATATATAAACCATGTTTTGTCATTTCAATAGACGTAATCCTGTAAGCACTAATTGCTGTCTCGTTTCTTTTTTTGCAGGTTTTGCAATTCATCTGAACCAGGACATCATCAACAATGTTTTCATTGATTTAGATTTTGTTGATGATGAAAAGAGTGATAAATCTTTGGGTGGTTACAGAAAGGTCCAGGAAGATACATTGAGTGAGTCTCATCTGAGGAAAAGAAAGCATTCAAATAAAACAAGATCTGCACAAGTGGAACCTGCTTGTGATGGTTTGCCATCTGAAAAGGTCCTTCGGACACCAATCTCTGTGAAGAGAGCAGCATTGGAGACATTAGAAGCTCTCTTGACTGTGGTATTTTCTTCTTCTCTGTAAATTTCATTTATATTACACCATGCATTTATATGTGAAGCATGTGAATTTTTTTGCCCTTTGATCTCTCATGTGGAGGACAGACTTTTTCGTACTCTGCATCATGGTCTTGTTTCTGCAAAATAAATCTTGTGCACCTATAAACCTCTACTTTTTTGCTAATATGGTTTTGATCATCATTGTGTATGGGGAAGTGGGACTTGGATGAATAGCCTAATGAAGCTATATGGCATATGGGTTTATGATCTTTTGGTTGACATTTGTTGAACAGCTGCTAAAAAAGTAAAGATGTTGCTAATCATTGATCACTGTAGTATAATGTATAATAACAGTACTGATGATGATGATGATGATGATATTAACACAGATACTAATTATAATAGAGCAGTAACCTTAACAAACTGAACACAATTTCTTTTTTCTTTACGTTATTTTCTTTCAGCAGTAAAATTTGTATTCTTGTGAAGTGTGAAGTCTTTCTGATGTCAGGATATCTTTCTATTTAACGTATTAAGATGTCAGGATACCTTTCTATTTAACGTATTAAGATTTCACAATGGCAAGCTACTTTAGTAGTACTCCTATGTTCAAGTTCCACATTTTGGAAAAAAATCCATCTTCTCAGCCATGAGGAGGATGTGGCATCAAGCTTTTGGGTTGTTTTATAGCACAGTGCTTTTCCTTCATTGTAGTACGTCAATCTTTAAAGGAACTCAAAATCCTGCATTTCTGAAGTTTTACTATGTTACTGTGCCATGCATTTTCATGAAAGTTCATAGTTTTTCTCTGTTATCGATCTCAATAGTGTCATAAATACATCTAAATCTAATACAACTGCTCTTGACAGGGTGGATCTGTGAGGTCTGAGAGCTGGCGGGAAAATGTTGATCATCTTCTTATCACTATTGCTACATATGCTTATAAAGGGGGATTGTCACATGAGGAACAGGATGTACGTTCTGGTGAACCCATCTCCATTTGGACAGACTTCCGAGTAGCCACTCTACGTGCACTTTTGGCATCTCTTCTTTCGCCAGGCCGAATACGTCCCTCACATCTTGGGCTAAGTCTAGAACTTTTCAGAAGAGGTGGTTCATGCTCTTCCCACCCCCCTTTTTGTAATCACTTTTTATCTTTGTGCAAAATTGTTTTTAATCTCTAAATAACTGTGTCTGTTATGGAAGGTTTTTTCTGAATTCACTCCTTTTGCAACATGATTTGCTGCAAATATGATTTGCAAAATGTGTCCAGTTGGCATATCGGTTTGTTGCCTAGTACTCCCTCCGTCCCAGACCAAATGTCCCATTTTGACTTTTCGCAGTCAACATTTTTCAACTTTGACCACAATTTAATCTTAAACCGTAAATGTAAAATGTTCAATTAAATGATATAATAAAACTTTACTTCCAAAAATTTAATTATATAATTTTATCGAATAATTTACATTTACGGTTTAAGATTAAATCATAGTCAAATCGAAAATTGTTGACTGCAAAAAGTGACATTTGATCTGAGACGGAGGGAGTAGTAGTTTTTTTCTGCCAGCTCCTGTCAATCAATCAGTTTAAATTGCTTACTTCGTTTAAACTCTACTCATTACAGGCGTACGAGAAACTGGAACTGAAATTGCCAAATTATGTGGGCAGGCACTTCTGAGTTTGGAAGTGCTCATTCACCCAAGGTCGCTTCCTTTGCTAGATCATGATTCTAGAATCGATGGTCACAGGCAGACCTACACGTTTCAGCCCCGAACACCGAGCCATGTCGCCCCTGGCGAGTCTGACTCCGAGGATGATTTAAATGAGAATTGGCTTGGAAACAATTATGAATCGGAAGTTCAGACTGAAACTCACCCTACGTCTGAAAAAGATTCCATGGAAGGAGATCCTTATGTAGAAGTCAGACATGGACATAAAGCAAGCGAATTTCCAGCATCTACAAATCCTGTAGCATCCAAGGGTGTGCTTGATCAGGATGATCATATGGTTGAATCGCCACAGAATAGAAACAATCAGATAGTGGATGGTGCACTCCCCTGTACTACAGCTTCAGATGATGAATTAGAACCTTTGAGAAAGAAAGTAGCATTATCAACGATTGAGGTTACTGACAATATCGATACAGTTGCACGAGGGAGTGAACTAAAGGTGTCAACTTCAGAACTTGTATTGCAAGGCAGCAAAGATGGAGTCGCCTCTATTATTGATCGAATATCTGCTACTCTATCAAATACAGAGAAAATGGCAGGTATCTTTGAACCAGACAACGAACTATCTGAAGATGTATTCCCTGACATTGTAGATACTGATCCAGACTCAGATTAGGTCAAGATGAGGTTCATATTGGTATATGGTGTATTTGTGGGTCTTAGTTATACTTTCCCTTTAATTTGAGCTATATTTAGTGTCGGTAGTATTTACTTGTATGCGTATTATCAAACATCTGCTTATCATTTTTGTCTGGAGGTGGAATTTTTGCAATTTACTGCTTACAAAATTTTGGAATTTGCTTTTGTAAGTTTGGATTAATTTAACCTCTTTTATGTACCTGATGCTGTATGTTTCCATTGAACTTTGCAGTAATACTTGATTGGTTATTGTGCGAGTGAATTGCAGTAGCTACATCTTTTTTGTTATTTATTTAATACCGGCTGTTGTTCCGATCAATACGAAATTAACTTATACTATTCAGACAGCTTATGAACCAAATGTCGCATACTCCATTTATATTAGTTAGTTACGATACTTTATATATGAGTTCCAATATAAATGTTACATTTTCTTTTTCATGTTTAGAACTACACCATGCAACACTTGTAAAATTACGCTAAAAAGTACTTCGTTCCTACTACTTTATCTTTATACATTAATCTATGTGTTGAAATGTAATGTTTGGTCCGAAACTGAGGAGTAAATGTTGGTGTTGAGGTCGAAGTTGGCAACTTTTAAGTTTAATATATTACCATTTTCTACAAAAATAAGTGCTACTAGTTTTATTTAATTAGTTAATTACTCCTTCCTCCAAAGTTTTATTTCTCGTTCATTCCATTTCCTCCAAAGCTTTCATTAATTAATTAAATTATTTTGCCACAAATTACTTATTCGATTTTAAAAAATAATTTTGCATTTCTTCCCTAATGCATTACAAGTATACCAGCATACGGACCCCTCCATTAGAAGGTTTAACGGAATAATTTTTTCAAAGACACCCAATTTAGTTAATTTCACACCTCTATCCCCGCACTCATTTCACAAGTATAGAAGTACTAGTACTCTATTCATTTTAGAAAAATTGTTACATTTTACTATTATACGGTCAACTGTCTCCGTGTTTGACCACAATTTACTCTTAAACGATATTAGTAAATAAATTATTAAAATTATATAATGAAAATTTAGTAATTAAATTTTTATTATATGATTTTATTAAATTATTTACTATTATCGTTATAGAAGTAATTATTTCAACTGATTAATAGGTCAAAATGTAACACTTTCTCTGAAATGGAGGGAGGATTATATAACAACCGACACTATTCATCTCTTAATTATTTCGTGAACAAATTTATAACCCAAATAAGTCGGTGTAAATTTTTAAAGATAGCCAAACGGAATCCGCTAGAAGATTCTTTGGTTCTGGTGTAGTTGGGGGTGGCTTCGGCAGGTAAAATTAAATTTTAATTGTATTTTTAAAGTTTTGGGTAGATTTTTCACACCAATATATTGATGCATATTCTCATTTAGTCTGAGTGGTCTTTTTTTTCTCAGTCCGCTCCTACTTTGTTTACTATTATTATTTTAGTTTTTTTTTTAAGAAGAAAATTGAAAAGGTAAGTCCCGTGAATTACAATTTTTATAGAGTGTCTAAAACATACGAACAAACATTATAATTATAACTAAAATATTAGTAGCTTTTTACAAGAAAACCGATTTTTTTCATAAACGTGAAAAATATATTTTTAGTAAATAATAATCAAATTATGTTAAAACATCGATACTCACGTTTAAAATAGTTCGGGTCAAAATAACGTTTAATAGCAATACATATATAACATTAATATATTAGTTTTTTAATAATAGCATCGATCCGTCAAGGGATGTCTACATTGTGAAGTTGAAATTGCAATTCATTGATTGAATGATTGAATTTACAAAGATGAGATGGTGCACTGAAATATACAATGAACCCCAATAATTCAAATCACTCTCTACTCTCTCTAGCTAGTCTATAGCTAGTATATATCATTGCATGATCAGTTATTATCCAACAATAGCTGAGCTATGATTTACAGAAACTGTCCCAAAGTGGGAGAAATAATTGAGGAAGTAAACCATCACAACAAGTACAAGCACATCATCTCTCCTTAAAACCATGTCAATAGCTTCTTTCATTCTTTACCAGCAATCCTTAGATTAATGCAACTGGAGGAGAAAGGAGATTCGAGAATAGAGTACTCCTACACTTTTTATAATGTGTATGTAATTTATACTTACTCTGTCCAGTCAACAGCTTCATGGACGGAGAATTCATCGAGGTAAGAATGATACCATTAAATGACATTGTCTACTCTGGAGTACTCTAGTCAAGTGTTTGGATAGTTCGACTTTTCATGATATATTATACAGAGCAGTTTCTATTGATGATCGATCAAAACAAAACACGTTTGGCTATATATACCTAAATGATTGACATATAATTATGGCTATCATTCTTGTCAATATTCACCGTGTCTACTGCATAGTAAACTCCGTCAATCGGATTATGAAAAAAAATTAATGAATGAAATTCTTACATTTTATTTGCTCTAGTTCCAAGTTTTTCCATGGAAGCCACCACATTGTGATTAAAAAACTGCAAACTTGATGAACTGAAAAGTTCTCAGACAGCACAAATTAATGAAAATATTTTGCATGATAGTAGCCGGTGCAAAAAGAGGTAGAATAAAATAAATTGATCAATGAGTAATCAAAACATATTGATCAGTATGTATCGATTGTTGGCTCAAGAAATAAGAAGTTTAATAAAGGATTAACGCCTTGTATGGGAGAGTGAGGCGTGAGGAATGAAGCCTGGTCCGAGATCACAATGACATGATAGAAAAATCACATTGAGGATCTTGGAACAGTCTCCATTCCAAACGCGCCACTATCCATTGATCATCTTCTTCTTCAATTCAACAAAACCATCATAAGAATCTTGATTCTCATTTCTGTTTGTCGCCCCTATATATACACAAATGATGAATGAAATCATTGTGCACTCAAAACCTCACAAGAAGAATAAATAAATAAACAAACAATAAAGCTGCAAATAATAAAGAAAGAGAGAAAACACTCAATTCCACAATCAAGATTGATTGTATTATATGTAATGTAATGTAATGAAAAGGCATCCATCATCCAACTAATAGTGCCAGTTTTATAATTGCACGTCACAAAACAACAAGGAATACTGATTATTCCGTACAAACACACAAGCTTTCCATTTTATCATTTTTTTTATAATCTTAAATAGAGCTTCAAATATTAAATATATTCAAGTTTCTACCTAAAATAGTGCTTCTATCTTGCATTTTTAAAAATCAATTTGTCCAATTGGCTAGCAATATTTTATTACAATCTCAAATTAATATAGCTTTATTTTGTTGACCCCAAAAGTAAACAAGTTTATTCTGGAGTGGAGGAAGTACATTGATTCTCAAACAGTTGTTAAATTTACTTTTGGAAAAACAAAGATAACGAGTAAAGTATAATATTGATGCATACTTGTTGTCATGGTGGGATGTACGTTTTACTTTGTGAGAAGCATTTAGCCAACTAGTTTTTAATAAGAAACTAATATAAAAAGTCTCACTAAAATCTTGTAGTTTTAGTTATTTCGGTCGATCATTTTCAGTTTAGAGCACAAATTACTTTGAAACTAAAATGATGCTACATAACTTAATAAAGTCATGTGTTAAAAATTTAAAAAGTAATTGTGAAAAAAATAGTAAAGATTTTTAGTTAAACGTAGATTGTGTTATCTTACGAAAATGGTGTATAGGCCAAATATAACAATTATAATAAGATGTTTAAAAATAGAAAAATGTAATAAATGTTTTGATACGGGTGTAATGAATGAAGAAACAATGGTGAATGGAATCAAATGAAAAGTGACAAAATTCAATAAAGAGAAAAGGGGACCCAAGGTACATTACATAGCATTGTCGTAGCAGGTGACATACACATGATGGACAGGTCATGTTGATAAAACTATGACATAAAAGGCTGCTACAGTTTTTGGATTCTATTGGCATGTCTTGTCTCTAAACTGCTGTTTCTGGTGGTGTTTAAAGTAAAGCACTGTAACTTGCTTGAGAGTTGTTCAATTGAATTGAATCCATCTGTGCAAAGTATTAGTCACTCACTAATATGAAATTGATGAAAATCATGTGTTTATGTACGTATATTCCTTGTGGGAAAGCAAATCCACTGGGAGACCATTATGGAGACACTGTCATTGGGCATGGGCATCAAGCAATGGAGGTCTACACATTAAGTGGTAAAAACGCAGCGCTTGGATCGCATATTACAATGCGGAGTCACATACCTCAACACGCAGGCATAAGTGCAGCAGTCGCACAAACCCATACATGTTTGTGACACGTTGCATTCAACATAAACTATGTGAGTCATTAGGGTGATGTATCTCTAACATCAGTCGAAATGTTAATGATATTGAAACTGTCTCAAACAATAACCTTTTAAGAATTTGTGTCAATTTTCTTTTAACTCAGTTAACCTAAACTTTATCACTATACCAAATAGTTATTTAAAGTTTAAACACTACCTTTTGGAAGTTAAAGTTTTAAACATCTTTTACTAGCAATGTTTTCCAATAATAGAAGAATCACTAACAATGTGCTTTGTCCCAAAGGAGTGAAAGATGGTCAATTTTACAGTAAATAACAGGGTCCCTTAGCTTTCACATCATTGTTACGATGTCTGTTTGTCTATCTGTCTGTTCTCTCATGTCCTGAGAAATTTCGTTTTCTTTGCAGTTTTACTTGGTGATTGTGTAACGAGCCAAATTCGAGTCTTAACAAGTCGAGTCGAAGGACTCGTGCAACATCTTTAGTTTTACCACTGCCTCTTCTTTCTCACTTGATTTCAAGTTAATTGGCTTCACTAACATGGGTCCAGCTAACACCATGCCCAAAGCTTCTGACTTTATTAAGCGTATCTCTCACTCGGTACCTTAAGCTTCGCAGAGTATAATCCCTTTGGCATCCCGGCATCTCTATCAGGTGTCATCAATCTAATTAGCTACAACCAGTTGACTTGTTCAAGCTAGCAAGCTCTACAAGAAACCTCCACAAGAATTTCAAATATACACACGGATACTCGAAAAAGATAAAATATCATGAAGATTTTTATTAACTCAGGAGCTTTATTGTTTAAATATCCAAGTGCCATGCACATTATTTTCCCTATGAATCAATAATGTGGAGTGAGATTTGATATCAGGAAACTGAGGCAACTAAAAGTTTGAAAACTGTCTGTACAGGTAACCTACAAATAATGGTACCTAAAACGAGTAAAAGGGAAATGAAGGAGAAACGGAACGAGGGAGTTCCTCTACTCTCTACTAATACTACTCTATCATGACTGGTTCTTTACAATTCTAACGTTGCTGTAGAAACGCTTGAGGTCCTTTATTGCCTTCTCCTCAATCTGAATTGAACGAAGGGATGAGGGCGTATCAGCCTCTGGTTTGAACCAGCGGTTCACTCCGGCAGGTTCCGATGGTGATCCCTGGCCACTCGTGACAGAGAACCCAGTGGTTCTGGTCTTGGGGCTATGAGACATGCCATGCTGCTTAACCTGGAGAAACCGGAGGGGAACATGGGTCAGAGCAGAGAATTTCAAAACCAACAAGAAAAGATGAACAAAGAAAAAGACAAGACAGAAACTCAGGGCAAGTGAAGCAGGTCAGATGCAACCAACCACAATATCCTGGCACGTAATTGTCATACTCCCGAGTATAGTAAAGGTATAAACAAGGAAAATTATTATGCACAATGGTTGTATAAATTATAAAACTACACAAATGAACTTAACTTACATCTTGCATATATACATAACTAATCTAGGCGCACAGATGAAAAGTGATCCTTACTCGACACAAACACCCTTGGTATGTATGAGCATGACTATGAACAATCATCATAGGTGTAATATAGCAACCGAACATATCGAAACATAAACAGACACATCAAAAATATACCTGTTGCAGCTGGATATCTCTAATTGATGGACGGGAAAGAGAAGGTGGAGTTCCAGATGCAACCCAAGGGGGGGTATGTGTTTCCCCATCAGGTGCCTGTCCTTTCCGGGCAGATACCACAGGTATTGGACTGGACGGCAAGAATGAACTCAGTGAGAGTTTCCCACCAGAAACGGTATCAGAAATATCTACAAGCAATTCTTTCTTTTTTGTTGGCTTTTTCTCAGTCTTGCTCTGCTCATCTTGTATTGAACGGAGTGAGGAGGGTCCTTTTGAAACTTTAGCTCCTCCCCAAGCAGGACCTTCACTTTTGGCAATCACAGGAGGTGCTACAACACTTTTTGGAACATCATCCAGGGCCCCACTGAGAAACATAGAGAGCCCTCCTTTTTTACTCTTTTTCTTGGATGCTGGAGGTGAAGTGAGCTTAGCCTTTGGAACCTCTCCGATTGCTTTCTTAGTGCTAAAAGAAGAATCCTCGGTTTCCCGACTTACGGCGGTAGCGGTGAAGTATGAATCTTTCCCCTGAAGGTCAATATGTAATTATATTGTCAATCACGCTTGGCGAATTACAGAAATGAGATTTCTGATTTACCACACTATATAAAAGAACAGTGGGATATATCCACTCATGGAGACTGAACTTGAAATAATATCCGCCACCATGTCAGAAGGGCGAAAGACAGACTCACTGAAAGAGTAAACTAGTAACAAGGAGTTACGCCAGACCACATTGTCACTCTTTTAATGAGCTCACTGGCAGCTTCACAAGAAGGTGACACAACCCTAACACATGCAATGCCCATGACTACAATTATCCATTGACAAAATCTTATTAAGATCTCGCATCTCTGCTTAAATAAATAGCCAAGATTTCAATAGGAATTTACCGAAGTATTTGCATCTGTCCAGTGATACTATTTAGGCAAACATTTCTTAAAAAGATTGACATGCAGTGTTGTTCCAGGCAAACGTTCTACATATGAAATTCACATGATTGCCCCACATTACTCGAAGCTATAACATTTTGAAAAATGCACTGGAACCTTGCTCTCGCTCAGAAACAAAAAATAGATGATAATACTTTCAGGCGTACCTTGTTCATATCTTCTCTGACTTCAGCATCTACAAAACCCTTGAGGATGCCTGATTCAGCATTGGCAGCAAAAGTATTGCGCTCCTCTTCCTCCATAGAAACTAATTTCTGTTTGCTCTTTCTCCTTTGCTTTTTAGATCCTCCTCTTCTGCTACATCTTTCGTCCACCGGTGAACAATCTTTTGACGGAACCGTTTCAACTGGGGCACCCAGCTCAGCAAGCGAAGTCTCCAGAACCAGCCGCATCTGTAGCTTTGCAATTTGCTGATCATCAAGGAGATGGCCCTTCAATTGCTTTTCCTCGAGGAGCTCAATCTGCTGCAATTTTTTCCTCAAAGTTCTTATCTGTTTCGAAATGCCTTCAGCTGTAGCATCATGGGATTGGAGAAATCCATCCAATCTCTGCTCTATACCTTTCTTAAAGGTTGGCCTCCTAATACCATCATCACGTGTTCTAGGTGATTCACTCTGCTCATCCTCTTCCTCACTGTTAATAATAGCTGGAAGGGTAGCTGTGGGGGTTGGGAGCCGACGAGAACTCCATGGTTCTGATGACTTTACATCTAGAAGTCTCTCCAGATCTACCAAAATATCCAACGAAGTACCAATAAAAGCTTGTGCCGACACTGTAAGAATATAATCAAGATTACGAAGTACAATTTCCTGCAGCAAATTTCAGTATTATTTAGTCGTCAGCTTACATGAAGAATCACCGATAATGGATAAAGAATCCCATGTCTGTTGCAATAAATAAAATAGTCAAATCTATCATGCGTAATATACCGTGCAATGCTTCCTAAGATCATCTGCTTCAAGTGAATCTGCAATTTCAAGCAACTGCAAAGCATTTCGAGGTTCCACTAGATGCTCCGCAGCCGTTCTCTCACAAAAGCTTTTTAAACTTGGTACTTTACTTCCATCCAAGAAACTTCTAGAACATGTTGCTGAATCATCCTTCTCCATTTTGGGGGAAGCATCCTTAGACTCCATATCATCGTACATAAAACCTTCACTCAATTCAGATAATTCGTCCTGAACCATAGGCTCCAAAGTACTTTCAGCATTAGGAGAGTAACTTGGATGGTAGAGGGAACTGACAATCAATAAATGTGTCTCTCCAACTGAAACAGAAGTCGCCTTCTTCACCCCATGCAATCTCGTCAGAGTTGGTGGATCATCTTTAACTGACTTACTATCCCACATATACGCATCACCTGTGACAGTAACAGCAGCAGTCCAGTACTTTCCAGCAGAAATGCTAGATATACTTCTCCCACTTAGAGAATATAACTACAAGAAAATGATACATGTTCAATTCATCAATTCACTGAATCCAACAAATAAGAAAACAACACATTAAATAGATCAAAACCTGACGACAGCGGAGGCCTGGATCAGAGGACTTCCAATAGAATAGCGCACCATCATCGGTAAGGGCAATGCTATGTGTCACCCCAGCAGCTATAGCAACTACATTAAGGCGTCCCTTTCGGTGGAATTTCATAACAGCATTTCCGACTTTCTTAATATTTCTAGTAACAATCACGCGTTTTGGAGTAACAAGTCGATGACCCCAAGTATATACCTACCAAATAGCACGGACAAGTAGTATGGTTCAGATGCATGCATGCCTGAAAGAGGTCCTATTATCCTATATAACATAACAGCAAGATAGGCAAGGTACTTTTGCATACCTCTCCATCAGAACCTAAGACAACAGTGTGGTACTTGGCTGCGGAAACTCCAGTAAACGATTTACCCTTCAAGTACTCAACCAATCTAGGAGCATAGTTTGATGCTGAGTTCGACGTACCATAACCAAGCTGGCCCTCTTTGTTGCAACCCCAAGTATAAATTTCACCCACCTCAGAGACTACAGCAGTGTGTTTGTTTGCTGCAGCAACAGCAACTACTCTCGCCTTCAATGAGCCCACTCTGCGAGGTGTAGGCTGTGTATCAACGGATGTATACCCAAGTTGCCCCTCTGCAGCGTATCAATGGAAGGGATAAATTTTGTTGAGCCATTAGAACTAAAAAACAACACTGATTACAGATCGCTCATGTTGTTCATAACAAATGATGCCAGCTGCTTTAGTTTAAAACCAAATTTATCCAAAGAACAGAAGTACGTCTCTTTGTGTTCCTCTTCCTTGGATGTTATATAAGCAAAATAGCACTGCCTCCGTCCCACACTCAACTTCTCATTGAGCTGTGCACGGGTTTCAATAGTAATTATATAAATAATTTAGAAAATGTAAGGTGGAATCCATAAAAGTATGAACGATAGTGAATAAAGCAGAGAGATCATGAATAAAGTATGAAAGCAATTTTACATTTAAAGTATGGGAAGATGAGATTGGGGCAAACAATAAAGGAAACTGGGAAGATGAGATTGGGACGGAGAGGGAATATATTAGTCACCTCTATTGGAACCCCACGTGAACACTTCTCCACCCTCTGATGCAACAACAGTGTGATGCTTAGCAGCAGCTATAGCTTTGACTCGGCGTGCTCCTAATCCTGCAATGACTTGGCGAGGAGTGATAATTGCGGCTTGACCACTGCAAAATATTAAAAAGTTGCAATTAGAAATTCAACGCATAAGAGTTGCCATAAAGGGGAATGGGGGATGCTAGCATTTCAGATTTAGGAGCATGAATATATGCTAATGAGCATATGACATGATTTTTTTATTCTGACCCCTCATATTGCTACTTGCATGACATCTGAATGAAATGTATGTAACATGAACCATAACTTATTGCAGACATTCTCACCCTGAATACGCTTCCGGAAAAGACATTGGAAGAATAATCAATAATCTTAGATATAAAATAATAGAAGAATAGGGTGCGTTGCACATTGATCCCAATACAATAAGACAAACTAAAATGCAAAGGCCAAGGGTATCATATAACCAATAATAGGATGAACAGAGTCAGTCAAATTATTGTGGAAATGAACATCGACAGAATCAGGGATAGAGATAACCCTAGATTTGTATCTTTATAATTCACAAGGAAAATGCTTCACCTATGAATGTCAAACTCCGGATGCCCAAGGCGTCCACCCCTACCAAATCCCCAGGTGTAGACTTCACCATGGTCACTAACAGCTACACTGTGAAACTTGGCCGCAGAAATCAATTTGATAAATGAACCATGGAGTGAATCAACTTTGCACGGTAGTTTCTGGATATGTGCATTTCCAGTTCCAAGTTGATAATTAACACCGCTGCCCCAGCTGAAGACCTCCGTAGCAACTGAAAGGAAGAATGTAACATTTATAAACATTGATCAAAACAAATAGTTCATGATAGAGAAAGGAGCATACTTGATTTGTTCTCTGTCCCAACAGCCTGAATTACAGGGCCTGAGAGGAGATCAGCTGGGACTCGTGATTTTGTATCCTCCAAGGTGAGAGAGGCACCATACTGGAGAAGGACACTAGCAACTGCAAGATGGCCAAAATGCAGAGCTCTGTGAAGGCTACTCCATCCTGATTCCCCATCCTAAAACAAAGAATCAGCAGATCTTCAGAACGGAACCACAAAACCAAATTTTACATTAAAAATAAAAAATTGATATATTGCAGCAATTCAATTACTAGTGCCATCCGTGATAGTTTTTTCACATGGAAATTCCTCTCTCAACAAACTAAAGGTCGCAGCCTGACTTCGCTATATGCTCCAACTGATAGATCATAAATCTATGTTTATGGTGTAGTTTATCATTACTTAAACAGCCAGTTAATTATGTTTCCCTTGGTCTAACTGTATATACTTTTAATTCTCTGGTGCTTCTTGAGAGGATAAACTGAAGCTCAAAAGATACTTTAAGGGTTAAAAAGAAAGAAAATAGAACCTGCTTTCCAATGGTTGAGTTCATGACAATAATAACTCCGTTTGAGTCATGAAAGTAATTATCCACCGAATTCAAAATTGAATAGATTATAAGATCAATAAGATCAGAGGGTAAAGTATACCCTCGCATTAGGGTCTGCACCAGCTTCAAGCAGTCTTCTGACAACAGGCACGTGGTTCCTCCATGTTGCTATATGCAGGGGTGTGAGGCCAAATGGATTCCTTGCATTAATATTTCCGCCATTTTTCTTCAGTGACAGCAAAGCAGAGTCTACATTAGACACAGACCCATCTCGCACAACAGCCCACAGATCCTTGTTTTGGGGACTGGACCTACGAGAAGTTTGTGTATTCTGCTTTTGACAAGGAGATGAAACAAAATCCTCCATTACAGAAACTACCAAAAGGTGAGATGTGTTTTCTGAGATCTCCTAGTAATTCTCTCCCCTTGTGGTAACTGGTAACTATGTTCAAGATGTGGAAAAACTAAAGATGAATTATTCTATGGTTTTTACAGAAACTCTAATAAGATCAGAATCGGGACATCAACAAAAGATTTCAATGCACAAAAGCTTGCATATCAGACGACTCCATTTTCACCTCAGTTGCATCCCAGATCAAACTGCCATTTTCTCACAAGCTACAGATATAACCTCCAAAATGTCTTTAAGAGCAAGGTCCTGCAAATTCACATCTTTCAGTTAGTAATGGTAGTTCCGGTTGAAAAGAAACAGCAGGAAAATCAGGGCATCAGGAACAACATGATAATTAACCATCTTGTCTTAAAATATCAAGGGCTATTATAAGGTACGCCCATTTCTCAGTGCAATGATCTCATCCTAAACACAAGATTGACCTACTGCAGCAAGGTACACTAACTGAAGGAACAGGTCCTGAAGTAATGGGTGCAAAAATGTAAGCTTTTAAAAATAATATGCATAAAGTATGGATCATATAACATCTATGACATTCAAGACTACGGCAAAAATAGAAGCAAACCCAAGTTAAACAGAAATAATCTTTCCAATTGACATAAAATATGAAAATTTCTACCAAAATACACGAGATCATAAACTAAAACTCAAGATTTTCTGCATCCAAAACAGTAAATAGTCTAATCCGATGCCACAGAAACATCCCCACAATCCGAATTATGCAAAATGACATCACCAAACTCAAATTCAAGCTAGATTTAGCATCTAAACACAGGATTTAACTACAGGTCTCAAGCTAACTCGTAAATCAAATCAGAGCAGGAAAAAAAAACCAAAAAGACGGAATCTTTACAGACAGTACATAATTGAAAGAAGAAACTGCACCTTAAATCATGACGATGATGCGAAATCAATCCATTTTGGTGTGAAATTGCTCCTAATTCAGCGAGCTGAGATCACAGTCTCACCAAATATAAATAGATATAGAAGCATGTACGCATAACCGTCTACACGTGAGCAGTTAAAATGAGATTAATTTAGAGAGAGAGAAATTGTACTAGAAATAGAGATTGAAGAAGAAGAAGAAGAAGATGATGATGAGGAGAATATACCCCAAAAGAGCCCAAAAAGATGCAAAATGCGTAATAGGATGCGTTTGCAGAAAAACAAAGTCCAGGGGCACTTTGATAATTACACATTTTTAGCTGGACGGAACTACCCTTTGATTTTGTTGGAATTGACGCGGGTCGGAGCCCACGATCTTCTGTGTCTTGCCCTGATGTCGCCACGTGGTTTCTCAAATATTATGTTCCACAATTTTTCTTTTTCTTTTCCAAGTTTAGATTAATTTATTTGTACTTTTATAACCAAGATTTGGCTTTTTATTGCTTTATTTTTAATTATTTCATCATAATCTTTGATGTTTTATGAGGCGGTCCTTTGATTGAGGCAACCGAATATGTGACAGATATTCTCTCCAAATATGGTGATAATTGATAGGAGTCCGTCTCCCGAGAGCCCTTGAGAGTCTTATATAATAGATAAATATATACAATTTATACATAAAATTATATAATATGATTTTTTTTGCGGCTTGACCCGGGTCGACCCACACTTTTCCCTTATAATACACAACCCGCTTTCATGTGTCCATTCAATCATATTGATACTTTGGGACAAATTGCTTATATTTGGTATATAATTGTCTATATTTAATGTAAAATTATTGATGACAAGCTATTTATATCAAAAAACTCAATATTTATAAAATAAACATAGAAATCAATTTCATTCATCAATCAATAAAATGTCATTACATAAAACAATACAAAAAATTTAAAATCACTATATCCAAACTACATTCATCCTCGCAAACAAAAAAAAAAAACACTTGACGTTGCTCACTCCTCCATCCACACCTCCATCTTTATCATCAATCATTCAACCACCATTTTTACGAAAACCTACTATATGCAACAAAAAAAGAAACAACAAACATCAACAATTTACATATAGACACACACAATTTACATAAAAACCTAAACAATTTTTTTTTCAAAAGATGAAATAAAATACCTATATTCAAGCATCACCAATTTACCCTTAACAATCAACAATTATAGTATAAACATAGGCTATTCATACATAATAATCGAAGGAAAAAAATGAAGCATAATAACCGAAGCAAAAATGAAGCATAAACATAGACATCACCAATTTACCCTTAACAATCAACAATTACAGTATAAACATAGGCATCACCAATTTACCCATAACAATCAACAATTACGGTATAAACATATGCTATTTATACATAATAATCGAAGCAAAAAAGAAGCATAATAACCGAAGAAAAAATGAAGCATAAACATAGGCATCACCAATTTACCCTTAACAATCAACAATTACAGTATAAACATAGGCTATTCATACATAATAATCGAAGTAAAAATGAAGCATAATAACCGAAGCAAAAAATGATGCATAAACATATGCATCACCAATTTACCCTTAACAATCAACAATTACAGTACAAACATAGGCTATTCATACATAATAATCGAAGCAAAAATGAACCATAATAACCGAAGCAAAAATGAAGCATAAACATAGGCATCACCAATTTACCTTTAACAATCAACAATTACAGTATAAACATAGGCTATTCATACATAATAACCGAAGCAAAAATGAAGCATAAACATAGGCATAACCAATTTACCCTTAACAATCAACAATTACAATATAAATATATGCTATTCATACATAATATATAATCGAAGCAAAAAATGAAGCATAATAACCGAAGCAAAAATGAAGCATAAACATAAGCATCACCAATTTACCCTTAACAATCAACAATTACAAGCAAAACAACAGAAAACGAAGCATATCATGCACAACAACAATCACTTCAACATTATCAATAGAGTTCAAACACGCAAACATCAACAATTACAGGTTAAGCATACACAATTAAGGTTAAAACATCAAGAATTACACATGAAATATAAAGTTACGCGAAATCAATAAAAATCACCAAAACCAAACAAAAAATGAAAAAAAATTGAAGAAACGAGAGAAGAAACCTGAAAATCGAGGAAACGGCAAGGTTATGACATATATGTGTTGTGTAGTCGGAGATCCGCCGGAGAAGATAACCGGAAAAGCTTCGAATTCCGACCAACCGTTTCAAAAGCCGACCAAATGAAAAAACGAAAGGTAGATTGGGCGATGGACTACTCAAATATGCGATCGGATTTAGGATTGGTGGCCGGACGGCGGAGATATCGCCGGAAAAGCCTTCGAATTCCGGCCAACCGTTTCAAAAGTCGACCAAATAAAAAAACAAAACCGGTAGAAAGGTAGATCGGGCCATGGGCTACTCAAATATGCGATCGGATTGAACATTGGTGGTCGGACGGCGGAGATATCGCCGGAAATGTAATCGGAAAAGAGAGAGAGAAAGGAAGAGGAGAGGGTAGAGAGAGAGAAGAAAGAAGGAAATGAAAGAAAAAAAATAAAAATAGGGTATTTATATTAATTTGACAACCCATTTTTAGATCCATATTACCGAACCCGCAACCCAGGATCCGTAAATTGACCCGCGAATTTGAATAGAAACCAAGTCATCCCCAAATTGTGTATAATTGTGTATTTGTTCAAAACTCTCATGGACTCTCATAGTATATAGGACTCTTTTAAGTTTTAGTAAATTGATATACCATGGATGGTGAATTTGTATCATGTTCAATTTAATTAACTAATGGGTAATGGGCAAAGTATAGGTAGTTTGAATAGATCTATATATGCGTGGGCTTGATAGAAGATATGCATGGGGGCATTCGGCATGGTACGAGCCAATGCAACTTATTAGCAAGCATTATCAAATTTGATAAGCGTGCATGTATCATGTGTACGTTTTTATAAAATCTATGTACCAAAAATTTTAAATGAGACGGAGAAAGTTTTTGAAATCTACGATTATTTTAAAAGAGTACCGAAATTCGTAAACTGAGGTAAATTTCTGAAACCAACCGTTGTGAGAGAGTTGTGAAATTTGTAAGGTAAAGGCTTTGGGAAGTTATACTGGGTAAAGTAATCTGAAGGTAGTCTTCTTATTGCTGATTTTTGTATCGGAGTATTTTTAAGGGTAAAAATGAAATTTAAATTTTAGTATCACAACTTGGTCAAGAGAGAAACATGACATTCTTTTTAGAATTGGTATAGATTTATCCTCCCCTCTCTCTAGTTGTTCATGTATGACCACCAGTTGGAAGATGGCATGTCACTCAATAAATTGGCAGCTGACAGTTAAAACTCGGAGCTGACTCCATTGTGAAAGTTGAACAAGTAATGTGCAGTATATACAACTCAGATAATGATATGGAAACTCATTGGAATTTATATGTATTTGTGAACGTGGAATTTGATTTTATTATATTAGTCAAATTACATTTTTATAATTTCATTAAGGAAAATAGTCAAGTTGGAAAAGACAATACAAGTCATACTATCATGTTTTACTCTGAATTCAGATAGGTGGTAGTTGTACCATCCATAAGCAATCACGAGCTCATTCAGTGGCCAAAAATATAGACAAGAACTACCCCTATAAGAAACACATGTTATGTTGTCAACTTAATAATCGTAATATAATTTTTATCTCTTGAGATTTTTTCACCTTCCGGGTGCGAATTCAGGTTTTGAGCGCGGGAGCTTTATTAATTCTCGACTTATGCTTTCTTAGTTTTCGAATTAAGCTTTCTTAGTTCACCGTCGACGAATTTTAGGAATAAAATGTCAATTTTAAGGGTATTATTTTTTTACAAGGGATCGTTAAAATGATTTGAACTTAATAAACTTGAGATTTCTTATTTAGCATCGCATAGGGAGTTGAAAACAATGAAAAAAACAGAAAATCAAAGTAGAAATTTCAGCTATAAAAAATTACGATATAATTTGAGGAGTAAATATCATATTATGTTTGAATATAGAACCAGAGTATCTCTAAAAAAAAAATTTAGAACAATTAAAATTATAATTTAAATTAAATTATATACTATAACAACCGATATACGCTCCCACTCCCAAATATTTTTGAATTTGGCGAATTCTCACTCCCGCTCCCGCTCTTGTGCCCGACTTCGCTCTATGTGACTAGGTTGTGACACATAGCTAAGATAATGGGAGTGGTCGTCGGAGGCGGCCGCCACCACGGCGCTCCGTGGTGGTGGCGATCTGCAAATCGCCGTGGTGGCGGCGATCTGCAAATCTCGCTCAGTCGTACCCTTCTTTAGTACTCCCTCCGTCCCAGTTTCATCTTCCCGCATTCCGTTTGGAATACCTACACACAAAATTAGATTTATTTTCAAGAACTTGGGCAGACAAAAGCCCTTAATTTACGTGTTTAACCCCGTCCCAAATTTATCTTCTCATCCCTTAAATGAAAAATCTTTCTCCTACTTTATACACTATTTTTCCTACTTTATTCACTATTTGTCATAATTTATTCACTCTTTTTCCTAATTCATCATCATCATCTCTCCTACTTTACTCACTTTTCTCTTAAATCTTGTGTCCGGTCCACATCTATGGAGTTTTATTATTTAACTAATTTCCATAAATGAAAACTGCAACACTTTTATTGAAACGCCAGAAACGAAAAGTTGTAACATTTTATCTGAAATGGAGGGAGTAACAAAGAATAAAAAAATAAAAACACTACATTTACTGTAAAAGTACACAATTTACCTTTAAAGCTACACTTTTATTCTTGTCTTCTCATTTACACTAAAATTACAGAATTTACCTTTAAAGCTACACTTTTTTATCAACTCTTCTTGCCTTCTCATTTATTTTAATTTTTCAACGATGAAATTATCGGAATGAGAATTAGATAATTTTAACAATGAACAGAACCGGTCCACTACAGTCATTTTAAAGTTTGAATTGTGGCAGTCAACTATGTTTGGCTGTCCACTTTGTCCATGACGGACAGTTAAATCCTTGGAAGAAATCATAATGTTGAAATTTCATTTTGACAGTTAAAAAATGGGAATGATTCTTTTGACACATCGACATTAACGGGGTGGCTGGCAACAAAAGGAAAGGCAATCGGCTGGACTTTTCTATTGTAAGTTAAACGATGTGACAGTTTAAACAATGTGACAGTTTGATGCCAACCGAGAAACATAGCTGGTCCAGATTTTCAAAGATAGGCAAAAATATTTAAGCCACATGAAGAAGGTAACTTGCAGTGCCCAAGTATTCATTCTTTATGTATGGTGTACCCAAAGTACTACTAGTAACCAGTTTTCCTGGATTATTTACGTGGAAGTCAAGGCCACGTTTTGGAACTTTGGCTTAGTACAAAAGCTAATTAATACTAGGCAGATCAAGATTGTAACTTGCAACACAACTTGTAACGACGATAATAGACGGGTCATACATGTATAATCAATTCTTTAGGGACAGGTAAAGTGCCTATAGTCAAAGGATTTTATCCCATCCGAAATGGAAGTCTTCAATCACCTAACTGGGAAAACACGAGGGTGAATGACTATTTGGCTCTGTTACAGTTCAAATTCTACCAATTCAAAGACACAAGAAACAGAAACAAACACAGAATGGCGGGGAGTGGAAAGAAGCGATGGATCAAGGAGTACAAACTACAAACTTGTTGTCAAGAAAGCAGCAATAGGAATCCGGTGGTGTGTGAAATGTGATGCATGTTATACAAAACTAGAAGGTGAACAACGAAACAAGTAGGGAGAAAAAAATGAACCAAAACTCACGAACATATATTCACTAGTTGAATCCGCAAAATTACAATTCTATCAACGCAATGTCGTCTAGTGCAGTGAAGTACAGATGATGAGGCATCCCACACAAAGTCCACAAACTTATATAAACAATGAGATCAATCACTCGACTAAATGTAGAATCAACGAATTCACATAAACCTGGCAATGGATAATGTAGCCTCAAGTTCAATTTTCACATGGATTGAACGCCAGATAGCCAATAGTATATTTGTAGGGTTCACTACTCTGAAACATACCACCATGAAGAGAGCATAGCGTTCTGCCACAATATCATGTCACTGACTTAAGCCGCGATAGGATCCTGTACATAAAAGCAAGGGAATAGTATATTAAGGCATAGGATATAGACATGGATATCAAAATGCACCTGCTTAGTCAAATCAGCATGTACAAGTTCTATAGTCAGGAAAAAAGACAAAACTAGATAGAGATCAAGACAACAATTTAACCAGAAATACCTAGTTCATTTCTTAAGTCATCGGATTATTATCAACAAATGAAATGAAACAATAGACGGATATGGACTTAAAAAACTCACAAACTAACCGAGACAGAGACTTCAACACCATGGCAGTGATTGCATTTGCAGGACTTTAGAGTCACTTGCATATCCATTCAGAGCACGAAACAGTTTCTATAAGGATAGAACTACCAATATAGAGGACAAGTAACATTTTTTGTTGTTTAAACTAAAACATTAAATGACAACTGACTCGTGATAGCTCGTTGGTTTTGGAGAGTAGAGAGGATTCCACAAGGCTGAGAACAATGCATGACATGGTTTCTCTTCTTTCTTTCAGAATATTAATGCAACTATAGAGCAATGGATAATCATACCAAACTGACCCAAAGACGTTGAAAAGCTGCTTGCGAAGCACATAACAGTATTTAATGGAATAAACCAATTGGACAAGTGAGATGCAACTCTTTCTGCAGAACTCTTTGTAAGGATGCAAGTTGCACAGATAAGAAACAAGCCAATGTTTACATAACCCATTACCAGTCCACCCCAGAAGGTGCTTATCTGATTCTCAGTAACGTATTAATGGTAATTCATATTTTCAAACCAAAATCAGGTATGCGAACCTTGGTTGCTAAATTTGATAACGCCATGTTCCATTTTTCTCTAGTTTTAGTTCCAGCTACCTGCCCGGCCTTTGCTACTTTACTGAAAGCACCATTCAGCCATGCTGTTCCAGCTGTCACATACCTACAATTTAAGAGAAAAATAAGCACATCGTGCCAGCAGGAGTATATCCAACAACTGCAGTACAATAAGCATATATGTGTATATGAATGGTGCACGCTTGTGTTGGGTAGGAGGCGAGGTGGTAGGGAAAAGGGGTGTTGATCAGGAGGTCTGGGGTTAGACTCTCCTTGTCAGGCTTAAATTCCTTTAAAACTAACAATAAAGAAAGTGAACAAAAGAAATAAATTACAAATGAAGCTCAATGGGACTAGTTAAACAACAGCAAGAATCATCTCCCAAGTTTATATGCTCAATTATAAGTACTTGGATATAAAAAAAACGATAGACAAGTTCCTCACCTGCTAGATTTCACAGCTGATCCAGTATCATTTAATTTCCTCTCCGCAGCCATAAGAGCCGACATTGTCTTATCAGACACTTGAAATCTTTGATCCACTGATTTCACCTTCTCATTCACAGCCGAAATCCCAACTGTAACTTTCTCTGTAAGCCCCACTCTCTTGTCGAAGGACATTACTCTTGCAGAAGCATTAGCAGTCAAACGATGCTTTTCATCAAATGCCTTGGCCTTGTTCATGGCATCTTGTCCAAGGGCTGAGCCTTTTGCAAGCATATTTGCAACAACATCTTGTGCTTTAACATACACTCTCCCATTATTCGGACTACCCTGCTAACACAGGCAAAACAAAGATCAATAAAACGGCTCTAAACCTAAGATTGACCTAGCTACAACTAGGCATCTATACTCCACAATATAAATGTTTCCTGAAGGCCACTTAAGAGTTCTAATTTAAACTTAACGGGCTCGAGTTTCTTGAGCAAATGATACACAAGCAACTGGTAAAAAATACCAATAACCACTGGATCCAGTTTCTCATTCAATAACTACTTCATTATTATTCAATACTCAACAAGTCATTCAAAATAACAAGCAATACCTCAGAGGAGTTCTCCTGAGACATGCCCGAAGCGTCGTCAATAACAATCCTTACTTCCTGAAAACAGAAATAACATTAAATTAACTGAAGAATAAGGATGACAAATATACCGTAGTAGAGGGCAAAAAAAATTATACGACAGTATTACCCGATTCTCAGTTTGTGGAACATAGTTTTCAGCAGCTGTAATGCTAACAACCTGGTCGACTATAGTTGCTCCCTGCAAAATAAACAACGAGCACTCGCAGTCTTAATTGCATTGTGACACCACTAAAATCCAAGTATTAAGTACCAAGCAGGCTTTGAGAAAAAAAAAGTTTTCTACAGGTAAACTAAAAAAAAAAAAAAGCAACATAAATCTTAAAATCCCACTGCCGCCTACATGAAAGGATTAAACTGCAAGAACTCTTTCATCCTACATAAACTTCACCTGGCTAGTATATTATATTTGATTAGATTACTTGATTTGCTCCCAAATTAACACACCTTTATATAGCATAGTAAAATACTTTTAGCAAGCAGATGATAAAAATAGCCTAGACCGGATGTAAATAATCTAACCGCATATTCTCTGAAAACACCAATACACTTGATAAAAGCAACTAAATGAAACAATAAACGAGTAACTGCAGGACTTACGGATAATAACAAGGCGATTTCAAGCGCTTTCGGATCTTTAAACGTCACAAATGCTGTTTTCGACTGACCTGGTTCTCTGCAACCGTCGCATAAGACAAAAAATTATAAAAATCCAGCTAGAGGTAATCAACATATCGATAATTACAGGAAAAGGTAATACAAAGGTGAATTTATTGAAAAGAAACTCACAGGCGGATCTCAATATGTTCAATTTCACCGGAAAAGGAGAAGAACTCATGGATTTCTCTCTCAGTAGCTAGATCTGACACTCTCTGTACTTGAACTGTTCGTGTCGGCTGCAAATTTATCAAACCAGTACACTATTATTCACGATACGGAAAACAATAAAATTACCGAGCTGAATTTCATCAAATCAATCAAACTCACCTGCATTGCTGTGTAAACTTCTTTGCTCTCTATGTGAAACTGGGTTCATAAACAGCGTAAAATAAGCGTTTACTGAGTAGTATCTCCGATTCTCCGTGTTATATGTGTGTGTATCTTCGCAGAAATCTCGCAGTGGAGATAGAGAAAGGGTAGAAAAAGAAGAAGAATGTGTGAGAGAAGCAGAAGAATGTTCAAGATGAATTCAAAGACTTCGCTTTATAGTATACTACTACATTTTGTTTTCACTTTTCCTTTTTCTTTTTTTTGGAAAATGATTAATCGTTATTTACTGTCATTGGAGAGAGAAATCGAAAATAGATTCCCAGTCATGCTGTTTACTGTCTGCCCTCCTGGCATTTGAGGTACGTTTGGGACCTGGGATATACTCTGTTCCGTAAATTTTATACAATTGTCATTTTTAATTGTCTTATAAAACTTTATACATTATAAAAAATAAGCTACTCACACCCAATAAATAATAAACAATCTTAACTTTACACACCAATTACACATTTACAATTCAAAAGGAACGATCTCTAGATAACTTATCTACAATAATTTATACATGCCCAGTTAGATCACACATAACACCACAAACCATGATTAGCGAGGTCATTATATCCATGCCCCGTTAGACCAAAATCTGCACCGGAGTAGGAAAAATGAAGAATAATAGTACTTGTATATGAGGTGGTTAACTATTATTTCATGGGATATAATATAGTTTTAATGTGAGCTTTCTCCATGACAATTTGAAACATGATTATAGGTATTCTATAAAAAAAAAAAAACAAATACACAAAACAATAATAAATATCTCACGTCCGACAACACACCAACACACACGACTACAACATTTCAAACCCTCAAATCCAATCCATTAGACCATTATACCATCAAACCACTACCTATTCAATATGACTACAAAATAGCAGTATAGTATTGACGTTATAAATAGTAGAACTAGCTGATAGTAATTTCAGAATCGATAAGTTAGTAGGTAATGATAAGTTAATTTGTTTTATAAAAGTTTTAAGAAATTAATTAATTGATAAAAAATTTTGTTAAATATTGTATGTAAAAACAAATTTGTTAGCTTTATTTTTTTAATAAGCTTCATGAACAAACTTATCAGATCAGTTAGCTTATCAGCCTCCAGCTATGCGTTCACATAAAAAGCTTATTACAAAAATAAGTTCATCGAACTGATAAACTAGCTGATAAGTTTGTGCTAAATATAACATTAGTTGGTGGAATATAAAAAAAAGGAAATTATTAATTGGAGAGGAGGGGTGTAACTATTTTTAAGATTTAATATAGGGAATTAATTAATTTCTTTATTTTTGCCAAATAGTGATGATAATCATAGAAATAGAATTTAATCCAACCAAACAAAGACTTAATCAAGTGGCAAACAAGAAAAACAATGTCAGCCAGGAAAAGCAAACACGACGTTGGATGACGATAAGTCATAGGGGTAGGCTGGTCCCAGGGTGCGACATTGCGACTTCAACTTTCGCAGCCGTTGTCGCATTTGAGATTAAATCCATTTTTAGTGGTGACCCACACCAATCACTTAATTAAGATTATTATTGAATATTTGGTATAGAGTTAAAATGTAAGTTAAAGTAAAATTTTTAGTTGATAAATAGTAACTGAGTTAAAAGTGAGTTACAGAAAATAATGTTTGGGATAGAGTTAAAATTATATAGGTTTACAGGGTTGTTATATAAGGGGTGTAAGATAGAATTGATGTGTGTAAGAAATAAGTGATAAATTTGATTTTTTTAAAGATTATTTGATTGGTTTTAATGTTGTTTTATTGGTTTATGATTGATTAGTAGGGCGCTTCTAAGGTCCGACTCCATTTATACGGCTTAACATATACCATCTCAATTGTATTTATCTATAACCATTAGATCGTTTGTAAAAATATTATTTTAAATTGTAATTAATCATAACCGTTCATGAGACTTGTACATTTTATATAACGACCCGACCACTAATGGGCCGACACCCGGCCCGTTGGACCGTCGAGGTTACTCATGACTGGCCCACACACGTCTCGTTGGTATGATATTGTCCGCTTTTGGTCGGAGCCCGCACGGATTTGTTTTTTGTATTCCCAAAAGTCCTCATACCATAGAAGAGTGGTGCTTTGCATATATACTATTCACCACAGTTGTTTTTAAGCGATGTGGGATGTTACAAACTACCCCTTAAGGTTTCGACGTCCTCGTCGAGCTTTCAGGGGTTACAATCGGTCCCGAGATCATCCAGCCGTGCAGTATTCTAGAGGTGGCTCCCACCGTATGGTGTAGCACTTTGCCCGGCGAGGTTACTCATGACTTTCCCACCCACCACGTCTCGGTATGATATTGTCTGTTTTGAGCCAGAGCGCGCACGGATTTGTTTTTGGTATTCCCAAAAGGCCTCATACCATATAAGAGTGGTGATTTGCATATATACTATTCACCACATCCGTTTTTTAGCGATGTGGGATGTTACATTTTACAATGGCAAATTTCGTAAATTTGACTATACAAATAGGATTGTAATGTTATAATTGTAAATTCAATAATTTAAAATCAATTTGAATTATATGCATCTTCCATTATTATAATTACATTTATTTTCTAACTAGTTCTTCACCAATTTATCTTTAAGAACCCTAATTTATTCATCTACCCAATTTCATTCCATTGTTCCATCAAATTTGATTCAATTCTGATCCTAATTCTATCCCGATCAATTAAGAGATGATGAAACGTTCTTTTGCTTTTTCCATGTCCTTACTATTCTTATTTGCTTTTGATCGTAATACCAACTCCAACAGAGACCTTAAATCCATTTGGGTCTCTGCTGGGCCTTGCTTTTGAGACTCCAGTGTCTCAAAGCAAGGAGTTGGTTTGAGACTCTTGGTCCAGGCCCAAATTTTGGGCTCGGACCTAGCGTCTTTCATTACTTTTTTTTTTTTTTTGATTTTATTTGGTGTTTTCTTTTGTTTTTTGTTTCTATTTATTTCTTTTTTGTTCTATTATTTTTCATTTCTTATTGTTATGTGTTTTCTTTTGTGTTTTTGTTGTAATTTTCAATTTAAAGTATTGTACTTTACAATGTAATTTTTTTAAGTAACGTAATTTTTATTTTCAAATAATATATTTAAAAATAATTAATATGATTTTATTATAATTAATTAACGACATTTAAAATAAATTCAAGAATAAAGTTTAAAAGGAAATGAGAAAAGAAAATGAAATGAAAAATTAAGTTTGAAATAAATGTGAAAAGAAAATAAATTTGGACCTCAACTGTTGGAGTAAAGAATTGAAGTGAGTTGCAAAGTGGATTGCAGTGTGTGAAATGCCGGTGTGGTAGAGAAAGCGGATTACAGAGAAATGCAACTGCTGGAGATGGTCTAAGTGATTCACTAGATAAAAGAACAAGGCTAGGTGAGTTGAAGTAGTCGTCAAGTAGGGATATTATAATCTACGGCCATCAAGATGGACTCCGTGGTGATCAATTCAAAGTAATTTTGGATGAATTAATAATTAGGGTTCTTGAATATAGAAATTTTTATTGAAGAAACACGATAAATATTAATTTGTTATTTAGTTTTGATATTTTATTTATAAATAATATTAATTTAAAAGTTAAGTATTGGAGATTACAATCCTTTTTATCTAGTTAAATTTACAAAATCTACCATTGTAAAAATTGCATGTTCAATGAATGGTGAGGATTAAGTACAAGTTACAATAATATTTATATAAATGATCTAACGGTTGTGGATGAATACAACTGAGATGGGTGTATGTTAAGCCATTACAAATGTAGTCGGACCGTAGACTAGGCCTTGATAGAATGATTGAAAAAGTAAGGAGAGATAAAGAGTAGGGTGGAAACAGAGAAGGATAATTGTTAAATGGAGTAAAAATTGAGTTAAAATGTTCGATTTATAGTTTCATGCCAAATGCTTCAATTTTTTTTTAACTTAGTTTTTAACATCTTAGTGCTATAACAAACAGTCTGTTAGTACTAACCACCAATCTTTCACTTTAGAAAATAGAAATTTAATATTACTATCACTCATCAAGTTGTTAAGTAATGTATTTAAAGACTTTTGCTTGAGCTTTATCCAACAGTGTAAAAATATGTCGTTGGCATACTACTAAAACGCATTATTCGTACGCTAAAATATTTTAGGGTATTTATTTTGTGTTTTTTACAAAAAAAATTAATTTAATTTTTTCCACTAAACAATTATCATTCTCTTTCTACCATACTCTTTACTTTTTCTTTACCTTTTCAGTCAAACTAACAATTTTAAACCAATCAAATAACCTTAAAAAAATACTATGAAATATTCTAACAGATGAATAGTTCACTTTAGTGGTATGCCAAACAGGCGACAACTAGCTTATCAGCTACTCAATCAGCTACCCAATCATCTACCAGCTAGTTTATCACACTACAAGAAATCTGCGAAATAGCGACGGTAACAGGGACGGAATTGGGGACGGAATTTGTGCTGTCTCAAAAAACCTCGTCGCTAGCAAATAGCGACATAATTTTTCGTCCGTCTCTATCCAGCGACGGATTTCGTGACGGACTATTATTCTGTCCCTAACAGCAGCGATAGACACAGAGACGGAATTTGTGACGCCCATTCTGGTCGAACCGATTTGGCGCTGGTTGGCCAAATAGCCATTTAGCGACGGACTTAAATCCGTCGCTATATAGTGACGGAATGGGCGACGGAGTTATTTTCAGATTATAAAAATGATTGTATTATTAGTGACGGATTCGTTTTCCGTCACTATGTTTAGCGACGGAATTTCAATTTTGAAAACATAATCGATTTTTCTTGGTGACGGAAATAGTGACGGAATTTTAATTTTTTAAATAATTTTTTTTTTCTTTTCAGAATTTTGTTTCGAACAAACACTACAAGAATTCTGCTGTTTAGCGACGGATTTATCCGTCGCAAAATAGTGAGCGATCCGTCACTAAGCTCCAAGCGACGGACTTAGCGACAGATAAAAATGTCATCGTCATTTTCTTGGTCACAAAGCTTCTTACAACGGATAACCTATCCGTCACTAAATAACGACGGATTTAGCGACGGATAGACTATTGACTTTTTAGAGACGGATATATCCGTCGCTAAAAAGCCGATTTTTCTCTTTTTTTTTTTTTTAAATTCAAATCTGCTCTATTTAGCGACGGATAAACTATCCGTTGCTAAATAGAGACGGAATTAGCGATGTATAGGGGTTTTTCTTTCTTTTTTTAAAAAAAGTAACTGGATATTTAGCGACGGATACTTTATCCGTCGCTAAATTGAGCAGATTTTGAAATTTTTAAAAAAAAATTTGATGCCTGTTTTAATATTTCACCTGTTTCACAAATATAATGTCCGATAGTAAATCCAGAATAATGAAATTGTTTTATTAAACAGAAATCATTCGACAAAATACAAATTATCCGTAATAAAATAATATATCCGTACATATATAGTTTAAAGTAAGAAGTCAGAAAAACATAAGTCCAAATCTAACTACCGGGCGGGGGTGGCTGGTGATGGAACGTGGCCATGAAAGCATGCATCTGTTGCTGAAGACGCTGGGTATCCTCCTGTTCTTGTCTAGCTAGTCGCTCCAGCTGCTACCGGTGTTCCTCCTGAACTCTAGCTAGCTCACTTTGTGCGTTGATTGTGCTCGCATGTGCCTCCACCGTGCAACTCTGATCGCATCTACCATCTCTGAGACTTGCTCCTGTGTGAAAAGTTGATTTCTAGATTGCTGGGATGTTGAGTAGCTAGGAGTAGTCACCACAGGGCCGAAACTCCCCAATTCATATACTCGACCTTTGTTGTCCATTGGGTTGACGACTAAGAAGATGTTGTTTTGTTGTTCAATTGTCAGCTCCTCACCCACATCGGCGAGCTGCCTCTCCACCTCAGCCTGAAATCGTAAAGTGCATATATCATGAGTTACAGTTTTTTCAAAATAACTTGTACTACACAAATATGAACTTTAACCAAAATTAGCGTACCGCAATAGCGTCGGACTTGTCATTAACCCATCTCCGTTCTTCACTGCTTTTAAAGAGCGCCAGTGCGCTCTTCTCCTCCCCAGCCGACACCTGAAGAACATATATATGCAAACATTTAGCTAGCAACTCATTAAAGGTGTATAAATTAAACACAAAACACATGTACGACTAAACTGACAAATTAGATGTACACTTACCGATTTAACGGATCCATAACAACAGCTCGCGACCCATAGTGGTGCCTGGCCACCCCGGTACCATCAGACGGCTCAACGGTTCTCTCTGCTCGTCCGCATCGCTTTACATCAAGACGCTACCAAGAGTTCGCCAAAGCGCCCACTCCTCCGGTCCACACCATGCTGGCCTAACGCCCTTTCTTTTCATTTCGTTAACCATGTGCTTATACAAATCTGACCCTAGTGTCTCGAATGCAGGCCATATATGGGGGAGCAATCGGTTGGGAATGAAGTATGTTTTCTACATTCCCAATTCCACACAACATCCAAATTACATAACGTTAATCGAGACATCAATTTAATAAGATAACACAACATAACATATTCAATGGTGACTAACATATCACCCAAGTTCAACGGCTAACATACCACTCACATATAGTGGCTAACATACCACTCACATTGTCCTAAAATTTACTAACACAGTGGTGACTAACATATCACCCAAGTTCAGTGGCAAACATACCACTCACATATAGTGGCTAACATACCACTCACATTAAAACAACGATTATAATAACAAATAAAGGAATGTCAGATTTAAACTTACCCGCAACTCATTCAAGTACTCATGCTTAATAAAAAAAAATTAAAAAATTAAAAAAAAAAAAAGGTACTCATGCTTCAGCCGGTCCGAGATCTTCGACCACTTCTCGCCCCCTGCCCCGGCATCTCCCTCTTGCCCCTAATGATCTCACTGAGTTTATTGCTAGCCTCTGGAGGCCATAACCTATTATCAATGTATAAGATATAAGAAACGAATATTAATTAGTATAGTACAATAATGATGTGACATGAATTATCTTAATTAAGTTATGTTCTATATACAAATGCATAATACTTACTTCGATCTACCATTCGGGAACAATACAAGCTTTCCATCCCACTTAGCCTCGTCCACAATGTCGGTGAAGGGACACCCGTCATCTGATAAGTTACCCCAGACCGATGTCGAGCCCCTGCTCGAACTCGGTGGGGTCTCAGGAACCGCAGACCGGCTGCTCTGACTATCATGACCCTCCTGCTCCTTTGACTCTGACCCTCCTGCCCGACTACTCTCTGATTGGCTACCAGCAGTCAACCTACTGCATGGGGGAGGACGGTACATGGATTTCCTTTCTCGCGACATCTTCAAAAACATGCAACAAATACAGGAAAAATGTGTTAGTATACAACTACATGTAAAACATATATACATTTGACGTATTACGTATTGAATTTTAACTCAATTCTAATTCCTGGCTATAATTGCATTGTTAATTATAATACGTTCCAAATTTCATGTATTACATGCATTTTACGTTTAAAGTATTTTTTTTTATAAATTTCAAATTTCCATTACAATTACGAATTATAAATTATAACAGTAGTAGTTCTTTCTAAGTTAATACGAGCCAATTATACTATAACCACCAAAATCACTAAATAATCTAAATGGTCTCCAAAAACTCAACCAAATCTCACTAATCCTACTACAAACATCAATTAAATACCATACATACAAACATCCTAACGTGATATTAACAAATCAATTTCACAATAAATCAATCAATTGCACCATCTCAAGATTAACCCACTACTTAATATAAGCTAAACTAGCTAGTAGATGAGTCTAAAAACATACAATTGCTCGAAATTAGCAAAAATTTCAAATTTAGAAAAATTAAGGGTTTTAGCCTAATACCTTCAATTACGGGAAAAATAGCCGAAAAAGGATGAAATTGAAGGGCCACCCGAGTTCCTTGTTGAACGAGCTTCAAAAAGAGTCCAAGATTGGCCGGAATTGTGGAGTTTTGGTCGGAGTTGGAAACTTGGCGAAAATGGCGAAGAGAAATGAGGAAGAAGAAGCAGAATAGAAATGGGGAAGAAGAAGGGCTGCTGCCCGTTTTTTAGTCTGTTTTAGCTATCCGTCGCTAGTTAGCGACGGATAGATTTATCCGTCGTTATTTTTTTTTTAATTTTCTTTTTTAAATTACTTTTTTAACAACGAATAATCTATCCCTCGTTAGTTTTTTTAAATTTTCTTTTTTAAATTACCTTTTTAACGACGGATAATCTATCCGTCGTTAAATTCCTATCTTCTTTTATTTAAAAAAATCAATAGAGAAAAAAAAGCGACGGATAGACAATCCGTCGCTATTTAGAGACGGATAATTCTATCCGTTTCTAAATAGCGACGAATGCTATCCGTTTCTAAATAGCGACGAATGCTATCCGTTTCTAAATAGCGACGAATGCTATCCGTCGCTATTTAGCCACGGTTGCAACAACGGATTAGCGACGGATAGAGCGAAATGCTCTATATGTCGCTAAATTGGACCGATTCGTCGCTATATAGCGACGGATAGGGTCCGTCGCCCCTGTCCGTCGCTATATAGCGAAATTCTTGTAGGGAAATGAACCTGATAATTATATAAACATCTAATCACAATCAAACCAGATAATATAAATTGTCCATACAATAAATATGCAAATCTCATACAAAATTATCTAAGAAAGTTAAACGTAGGTCTAATACAAAATAGGGTTCATATAGAAGTATCTAACCGACAAAATAAGCAAAAGTATCTAAACATCCGAAGATGTAGACATGATAAGTTTGATACATGAGAATCTAAACATCTAAAGATGGAAGGGTTTGTCGAGTACCCAGTGTTGATACGGACATGTGTCCAATCCGTTAAGGGCGCCATAGAGTGTCCTAAAGTGCATCAAGGCTGAGATAGCCTATTCATTGCTAGTCCGACCTTCGAATGGTCCGACATAAAGGAAACCATCTCAGGTCAACTAGTATTTACAAGTCAGCACGCCATTTCAGCTAGGTCCGACCAAGCTAGATGGATGACTTCCGAACCTGACAAAAGGTCACCTGGTCCTTCCAAGTACCACAAACTGTCAGTCCTAAGATGCTAAACGGACCGGATGAGAGAATCTCGGACGCCACCATCACAGTAAGACCAAACGTATATAACAGAACCAGTGAGATACTTCCGTGTAACTCTAGGTCCAGACACCTTGAGTTTCCTAAGGCCAGATCAACTAAGCATACAGATCTGTCTGAGAAACATACACGCCCAAGGAACAAAGATTCTCAAGGAAAGGTCCAACTACTCCTGTGCCCATTGATTAGTATTGGATTATTGTTCACTAATGGGCCATGGGCCAAAGGTAGCATTTGTGGCCGAATCTGAAGCATACACTTGGCATCATCTTATGGACAATCTCATAAGATACAATAACTATAAGTATAGCACAAGGTCCAAGACCTTAAGGTAAGTGATAAGTCACAATTCCCAAGTAAAGGAGTCATAAACACTCTTGGTTTCACAACCTTCCTCGTAACTATTACATTGAGAGCTTCCAGCTCTCTCTTGAGTAGAGTCTCTTACCGGATTGACATAGGCAATCCGGGTAACTCATTCTAAACCCCCCCCCCCCACTCAGTCCTTTCAGGTATCCTAGCTCGGACGGGTACTACACCGGACTTCAAGTCAAAGGCAGGCCTTAGACGAGGTTACTTGTAATAGTTTAGTTAGTTAGTGTTTGAGGTTTTACCCTTTAACATTTTGGCGCCGTCTGTGGGAATCTTTACAAAAAGTTTTCGTGTTTGAGTTGAGTTGATGGCAAGAACAAGACGAACATCGCGGACTAGTGCTGCAGGCGTGGGGACTCCACCACCACACCCACGAGGACGTCCGCCCACCCGTGGACGAAGAGCCACTGTGGCTGGAGGGAACGCTGGAAGGAGATATCCGAGCGATGGGCGTACAGCCAGCCCATCCTCAGATGAAGGAAGAGACGCTCCGCACAGGGGAATCCGAAGTGTTCCGGAGAATGTTGTGCCTGTGAGCCATGGAGAAGGGGTCGTACGAGCTTCTCTGGCAGAAGCTCAAGGCCCTACTGCAGGTCAACAGTTCACTATGCCCGATGGTTGCACTGTCCGCACTAGTGATCTCGGACTAAGTGAGACCCAGTTCGATAGATTGCTCACAATCATCCAAGGATGCCTGGGGTCTAACAATGCCCATCCTCAGCAATCCACTCCGCCAGTGGTTACTCCTCCTCAGGCAGAGCCTGCATTATCAAGAAACAGGCAGCGTTCGATCCAACAGAGGTTGGGGAATCAGCCACCTCAAGAGGATTTGCGAAACCTTCTGGACCGGCGGGCATCTACCTCCCAAGCTCAGGGTGAGGGAAGCCCAAACGGAAGGAGGGAGTATCAAGAAGGGGATAATAGGCGTCCAGGAGTTCCGCGACCAGCACCTCCGAGAGACAGAGATCAAGTAGCGAAAACTGTTCCAGTGACCCGGATAGATGAACTCCCCATGGATGTAGCTGTTCATCCGAGGACAGGAGAGATCATGACCGCTGACGAGATCTACGCTCAGCAGAAGGCTTTGGAGGCCTAGATTTTGAATCTCGGATGCCTAGTAAAGGATCACGAGCAGATAACTACTAGCGCACCAAACCCCTTGTGCGATGACATTATGAGAGAGAAGGAAAGAAACAGAAACTCGGATCAAGTAATTCCAAGCTTGGAATACTATTATGGGGATGCTTGTCCCGTTGGTCACTTGACAAGGTACAACAGCAAGATGGATTCCAAGGGAATGAGCGACAATACAAAAGCTCTTACGTTCTCATCCACTCTCTTCGGAACGGCCATGGATTGGTACACCGCTTTACCAAACAAGTCGACAAAGTCATATGCAGACCTTTCTTCCAAGTTTTTGGCACGATTTGGAAAATCAAAAAGGAGAAAGCGTACTGTAGAGCACCTGGCAGAAGTTATACAGCGGGAACAAGAGGATCTAAGAACCTTCCTAGATCGCTTTCACGCGGAAGTTCTTCGAGTTGAGCCACACAGTATTAAGGAACGGGTCCGTCACCTGTATGCTAATACTTTCAACTCAGAGCTCCGCAGAAAACTCTCTAGTCAGGAAGTGAGGAGTGAAAAGCATTTAGATGACATCTGCGAAGAAGTGATGTACGGAGAAGAGTACCGAAGGAATGTTCCAGTAAGAGCTGGTTCTAAGAAAGGAAAAGATCCGATGAAACAAGAGCAACGCCAGGGGAAGTTTGACCCAAAGAAGGATCACAGAGATAAAGGCTTCCACAGAGAAAGGAGTCCGCCGAGGAGATACGCGGACTATACCCGTCTCAACAGACCAAGATCCGACATCTTGGCGACTATCATCGAGAAGAAGCTGGATGTCCAATGGCCCAAGCCCTCTCACAACAGCAGGAAGAGTAAGAATGCAAAGGGGTACTGCAAGTTCCACAAGTGTCGTGGTCACGAGACTGATGACTGTATCCAATTGAAAACAGAGGTTGAACACCTTGTGAGAGAGGGCAAGCTAAATGAGCACATCTATGCGGATGAACCCTCCAGGCACGATAGAACGGAGCGAAGAAGGGAGGATAATGCTACAGAACCACCACCCCGTCCGCTATCTTTGCCACCTCCGCCGGCCCACTATCCGCCTCGCACGGATGGACATCCGTACAGATACATCAATGGCATTGATATGGAGAACCCTCCGTACAGCGGAGTGATCAACACCATCGCAGGCGGACCATCCGGAGGTGATAGTAGGAACGCGAGAGAGCGGACAGCTCAAAATCTTCGGAACAACGATAGAGCGTCTGCCTCCAAAGAATTCGAGGGACAAACGCCATATCCTTTGATGATAGCGAGATCCCTCCTCCTACGGCAGGAGGAGAAGACATTGAAAATCCAGATGTTCCGTTGGTGGTCTCGTTAACCATAGCGACTTATCGAGTGAACAAAATTTTGGTGGACATAGGGAGTTCCTCGAATATCATTTCCAAAAGAACACTGGACCAGATGGAGCTGGGGAGAATCCGATATGAAAGGGTCCACACCTCTATACTAGGGTTTGGAGGGGGAACTGTTCGACCCCTAGGAAGTGTTATGTTGCACGTCTCACTCGGGACTTTCCCGGCAAGAGTGACTCAGTCGGTCCGATTTGTAGTGGTGGACCGGACTTTCGACTACAATGCTATCTTTGGGCGTTCGGGGCTCAATCAATTCCGGGCTATTTCCTCCACTCTCCATAACAGAATGAAGTTTCCGACTCCCTTCGGAGTTGGAGAAGAGATGGGAAACGTCCGAGAATCCTGGGAATGTTACATTATGTCCACAAGGAGAGCGTCCACCCACGTGCTGACAACTACCCTGACTTCTGACCCGCCAGTTGTTCTTCCAGCCAAAAAGGAGAATCCGCAGATTGGAGTAGGGAGCCAAAAGGAGAAGTTTCCTAGGACTGTGCGAATCGAGCCTCATGAAACTCTTAAGGAAATTGAGATTGTTGTTGGAAGCCCGGACAAGAAGGCAAGAATCGGAACAGAGATGAACGCAGAGGTAGAAATGAAGCTCATTGCTTGTCTCTGAGACAACAGTGATGTGTTTGCCTGGAGCACCGATGACCTGAAGGGAATAGATCCGAGAATCACTGTTCATCGTCTGAACATGGACTCCTCAATCAAGTACATCCGACAAAAGAGGAAAGATTTTGGTCCGGTCAAGGATGCCATCATATCCGCTGAAGTTGAGCGACTCCTGAAAGCAGGGCATATTGAAGAAGTCCGTTACTCCGACTGGGTGTGCAACGTGGTCCTGGTAGAAAAATCACCAGGCAAATGGCGGATGTGCAATGAATTCACTAGATTGAACAAGTTCTGCCCAAAGGACCCCTACCTTTTGCCACAAATAGATCAGTTGGTTGACTCCACGTCTGGATGTGCGTTGCTGAGTTTCATGGACGCGTACCAAGGTTTTTACCAAATTCGGATGGCCAAGGAGGACATCAAGAAAACAGCTTTCTTCGCTGCCAGAGGGGTATACTGTTTCAAGGTAATGCCCTTCGGATTGAAAAATGTGGGAGCCACCTACCAATGTCTGGTGAACCAGATGTTCAAGGAAGAGATTGGGAAAACCATGGAAGTGTACGTGGATGACATGCTCGTCAAGAGCAAAACTGAAGAGCAACATGTGCATCATTTGAACAAGTGCTTCGCTATCCTTAGGAAGTACGGAATGAAATTGAATCCGGAAAAGTGCACGTTCGGAGTAAAAGGAGGGAAATTCCTCGGATACATGGTCACGGAGAGGGGGATAAGCGCAAACCCCGAGAAGATCAAGGCAATCCTAGATCTGTCGCACCCGAAGACCCTCAATGAGGTACAACAACTCATAGGACGTCTTATGTCCTTAAATCGTTTTATTTCACGATCTGCAGAGAAGAATCTTCCGTTCTTCAAAATCCTCCGGAAAGGAGAGAGCTTTGAGTGGACCGCAGAATGTATTGAGGCTTTTGAGAAATTGAAAAAGTACTTCCATTCCCCTCCACTACTCTCCAAACCCGTCGAGGGAGAACCACTCTACCTCTACCTAGCAATCACGGAAGAGGCAATGAGTTCCGTATTAGTACGGATTCAGGTTAATGATCACTTGCCAATCTACTATCTTAGCAAAGCCCTTACTGGGGCAGAGACAAGATACATGAAGATTGAGAAACTTGCATATGCTTTGGTTCACACCGCAAGGTGGTTAAAACCATACTTCAAGTCTCATAAAATAGTGGTACTAACTACGGAACCTTTGAAACATGTCCTGGGGAAGCCTGATCAATCTAGACGACTCTCTAAGTGGGCGATCGAGCTGAGTGAATACGACATTTGCTATCAGGCTCCGTCAGCCAAAAAAGCTCAAGTCCTCGCCGACTTCTTAGCGGAATATCCTGAGGCGGATTCAGAGAAAGTCCCTGACAAACAGGCATTTGAATGCCTAATCACCAAGAAATTTGTCCGGAAGCCAGTTCCGTCGAAGTTCAACCCAGCAAACCTCGAGGATGCTCAATTCATCAATCAGTCCCTACCTGCATCATATGAGGAAACTCGGGTCAACCAAATATTCCTTCTTGACGATATCGCAAGCGGATCCGGTACTAACAACTCCGGACCATAAATCAAAGAAAAAGAGGAACAAAGGTTGGAACCTCGGGAGCTTGCAGAAGATTTCCAAGCCGAAAAACATCCTTCTGATGTCTAGACATTGGAAGTGGATGGTTCCTCCACTAGAAGAGTGGGAGGGATTGGAATCTTTCTTAAGAGCCCTGATGGCGTGGAACTCGACTACGCGATATCTCTGGAATTCAAAGTTACCAATAATGAGGCTGAGTATGAAGCATTGCTAGTCGGACTACGTTTGGCCAAATCCCTACAAGTTCGGAAGCTCAAAGCTTACACGGAACTCCGTCAGTTCTGTTTTTTGTTAATCCTTTTGTCATTGGCCATGTAGCCCGCAAGTTGTAATTGAATTTCTGGCAAATCAATACAACTTCTATCTTTCAATTCGTGCATCTGAGATTTAACGTTCAAATCGACAAGAAAAAGCAAGCAATGAATTTCATTCATAGATGAAATGAATTATACAAAACACTGTCTTTGCAGTCTACAAGTCCCGGATCTTTATCCGGATCTACAGACGCAATACATAATCTATAAAGAAAGTTTCCGGAGATACGTCATCTCCCGTCGAGGCTATTCCCCTGTCAGGAAAAGCTTTTTCCATATCAATCGGAAAGTATAGTTTTCGTGGAAACTAGGAACCTGATCCACCTGCACAAGGAAAAATGGTTAAACATGACAGAGTCTTTCATGATATCACCGTACCATGGTAATGTAGATCCAGTGTCCGGGGAGAACTAAGTACCAACAAACAATGATATATACAAGCCGAAACAACTGAGATTTCTACCTAACCATCTTTAGAGACTCCAACTCTCTGAAATCAGGAGACCATTACCGATTCAAGATAGATTCAAGCCACTAAAGTAGGATTGGAAGAAAAAAGACGAGTTCCAGCTTTAATGGTTTACTTCGAGCATCAGAGATAGAAGAAGAAGATTTTGAGATTAGTTTACACGGATCTGACGCACTGGTCGTATGGCGACCCACCCGTCAACAACTCCTCGGAAAGGAAGAACTCCAAAAGGGTGAATCGCAGATACGACCGGTGAGACTGTCCGTTAACTAACCTGCAGATCTGAGCATGTACGGGGATCTATGTTTTCTGATGACTGATCTTAAGCAATCTACCCCTCCAGACCCACGCCACTCTCAGACTCAAGATGAACTCCGATTTGAGAGTGGACGGGAGTCTCGAGGGGGAAACTATTCAAGAAATCATCTTCTAGCGGGTACTACGGGGCCCAAGCTATTGGTAAATATGGAAATTGGAGTTGGATTTGCACGACCAAGGCAAAGAGGCACTCGAAGTATTTATAGAGGTGACGAACCAATAGGCGTACGACACGTCAGAACCTCGACGTCGACAATGGGCTTGTACTATTCATTTGGGTTAAACAGTGTGGGGTCAGATGAGCTTATCCAATCAAACCTAAACAAGCCCATCAACTACGTCCGAGTTTACATTGTTTGTCATCTTACAAGAATATGCGCGTCTATACAATCTGAAGAAGTGCAAATAAGAAAATGGTGGCGATCTCATCTAATGAAAAGTAGTTCGAATTTTATAGACAAAATTATCCGAACATCTACACACGGAAGGTACAATCTGTAAAGATCCGAGGACAATACATACTTCTACGGGGCATACCCCGCCTTGGTCCTTCACCAGATTCCGTCAGTTGAGCCTTGGGACTCCGAGCCACCGCCTTGAGTATGACGAGCTTGTTGCTGCATTCGGATCCTCCTACGGATCATCTTCAGCGTTCGCTCCCTCTCTTCCTCAGCTAACCTCCTTGCTATCCCCGGACATCGAGGGGGATCGCCTTCAAAATCAAGAATGATTGGACTATCCGCGGTCCCTTTACCCGGATAAATCGACGGATGCATGTTCCCACAAGCACAGTTTACCCAATGATATTATTCCTCATTTGACATCTTGAACATCAGAAATCGCCCTTTTTGAAAATTTGTGCTAAACAAGGAAAAATTGGTGAAACTTACAAGCAAGAGAAGAAAAGGATTACTACTAGCCTATATTTATAGTGATGGATCTTTACGATCACACCACTTGTCAATCATCCGACGGCTAGGCAGATGAAAAGACGTAGTAATAATGACTATTTCACTGTTTCACCTTCCTCCTTCTAGAAGAATTACGCATCCCAAAGAACGAACGGTCCGAGAATCGGAAAGACGATGGTTTGATTTCTACATCAGACGCCATCAACAGCGTTCCGTGTTCTTAAGAGGTGTGTATTTTATGATAACTCAGCATATGAACACCAAATAAAAAGGGAGTAGAGAAGAGAGCAAGTAATGATTCGGAAGCACGGGAAGCATAGCTCCACAGATAATTAGGAATAATAGCATTGTACATGGCGACATTCCGCGCCATCAAAAGACAACAATTTCAACAGAAAAATTCAACAAGTACAGAATTTCCACGGGGCATTCCCCGGACTTCTCACTGGGGGCCAGCTTGGCTCGGACCCGCTTCACCGGTTTGAGGCGGATTGACGGAAGACATGTTGGAGGCGACTTGTGTAGCAAGGGATTCAACAAGCCCGAACAAATTAAAATCCGCATCAAGGCCAACGACCCCGAGAAGGCCGGAAGTACCAGTCCCTCAGGAAAGCCCGGTAATTATCAAATGGTATAAACCATACCTTTCGGAGGGCGTCCGGGACACACCTCGGAAGGAAGGGTTTGCCATTTTGGATCTCGATCTCACCCTCCTCGGTGACTAGCTCTACAAACTCGCACGCGGCCAACCGTTCGTCCGAGACGTTGTCCACAGGGACCTCCACACCATTAGCATCCGCAGAAGGGTTCAACCCTTCCGCCTTCCAGTCAAAACTCTGCGGAAGTAGTCCCTTGGACTGCAGCTGGCCGATAGCAGATGAAAACCCATCTAGGCGGAAGGCATCAGACTTGTCCGCCATGAAGAACTTGAAAGAATCCGAGTTCATAAAGTCACGACCAGCCTGAACGCGGGCATATTGGAGGCCCCCGAGCAGGATATCCTTTGAGTCCAGGAAGGCCTTCATCGACCTACTGACAAAATTCTCCTGCCAGTCCAAGCCCGCCTTGATCTCTTCCCAGCTTGCCTTCAGCTTATGGAACTTCACTTGATCTTCTTTCAGCTACATTTCCAACCGCTTCACCTTCTCCGCCCCGTCCGCGGAAGTGGCTACGGCCTTGTGCAGATCCTCCTCGATAGTAGCACGTTCGCCGGCCTTCCACTGCATGGCTCTGACAAAACATCCGAGCTGCAAGAGGTCCCCATGGATATAAGTCGTATCTCTATTATACTAAGAACAAGCCAAGGAAACCATGGAAAAGTTACTTACCCGCTGGTATAACTCGTCAAGCCCTCCAACCCGCTCTACCTCAGGGAGTCCGCGGGCCCGCTCGTACTCCTTATCGAGAGCAGCTTGATCAACCGGCAGGACGACGGACAGTTGCTGCCTCTTAACTGCAAGGGAAGCCTCCGAGGTTTCTCCCCTCACTACAAGAATCCATCCGTAACGGGACGGAAAGGGGCGACGGATCGCTACTTGGGGCGACGGATTCTATCCGTCGCCTGCATTTGATAAGAAAGGTTATCCGTCGCTCTGTAGCGACGGATAAAATTATCCGTCGCTACAGAGCGTTGACCAAAATTAAAAAAAAAAAAAAAAAATTTTAGCGACGGATAGAGATTTATCCGTCGCTACAAGGCCGGAAAAAAAAAAAAAAAATTAGCGACGGATAGATCTAGATCTATCCGTCGCTAAAAACCTAAAAAAAATATAATATATCTCCTCCACCACCTCCTTTTCTCCACTACTTCTCCTCTCCTCCTCCTCCCACCACCACCTTTCTCCTCCCACCACCACCATCCTCCACCACCACCATCTCCTCCCACCACCACCATCCTCCACCACCACCATCTCCTCCACCACCTTTCTCCTCCCACCACCACCACCATCCTCCTCCCACCACCACCATCCTCCACCACCACCATCTCCTCCACCACCTCCTTTCCTCCACCACCATCTCACCACCACCACCACCACCTCTCTCCTCCCACCACCACCACCCTGCCACCACCACCATCCTCCTCCACCACCACCACCATCCTCCACCATCCTCCACCACCACCACCACCTCTCTCCTCCCACCACCACCACCCTGCCACCACCACCATCCTCCACCACCACCACCATCCTCCACCATCCTCCACCACCACCATCCTCCACCTCCACCACCACCATCTCCTCCACCACCTCCTTTCCTCCACCATCCTCCTCCACCACCACCACCTCTCTACTCCCACCACCACCGCACCACCACCCAGCCACCACCACCATCTCACCACCACCACCTTGCCACCACCACCATCTCCTCCACCACCAACACCACCCACCACCACCACCACCTCCCACCACCACCGCACCACACCCACCGCACCACCACCGCCACCATCGCCGGATTAATCCGTATCTGAATATAAAATCAGATATTTGATTTTATTTTTTTGGGGCGACGGATAGATCTTTCCGTCGCCCATTAATCATTTTTTTTTTTTTTAAAAAAAAAGTTCAATCCGTCGTCCAATCCGTCGCGACATGGACGACGGATTTGTATCCGTCGCCATAGCTTCAGGGGCGGATTTTTATCCGTCGCCCGATCCGTCACGCCGAGGCGACGGATAGTGGGCTATCGACGGATCTATCCGCTTACCCAGATTTTTTGTAGTGCCTCTTGCGCCCCGAGGTTATGGCGTCCCGCATCAACACTTCCCGCTGGGGTGCGGGTGGCTTAGAGGCAGTGGCGCTCCGAGTGGCAGGACCTTTGCCCTTGTCGGGCACCACCAAGGCCTGTGGATCTTCTTCGGCCTTGTTCCACCTTTCCTCCTCGACAGAAAACACTGCCGCATTTTTCGGATCCGACATCAGAAGACCCGTGGATGTGTTGATGATTTTGGTCCTCTGACCAGCGGCGACCTCCAGGGCTTGTTGTTCCCTCTGCAACTTTTTATTTTCACGGAGCGTCGACATGATATACTCAAACCAGTGAGCTGCATAATAAAATAAAGGCGTCAGATACGGACATATAAAGGAAGGATTACCAGAATTTCGGAAATACATGATCAAGACAGAATACTCCAAAGAAAGAAGAGCACAATTCCTAAAGTTAAAAATCCTTACTGAAGTCCGTCTTCCCTCCAACTTCCACGGCGTCGGTCAGTCCGCACAAGTAAGGCAGCGGCTGACAGATCAATCCGTGGAACGGGTAAGTAGGTGGGTTATTCTTCTTGTGGATCGCCGCCACCCACGGAGCCACGTTCTTCGGAAGGGGGCGCCAATCCGGGATAGTCTCCCTTAAGAACTTTGACGGTAGACCCCATTGTTCTCGCTGCCTCTCGGACATTCCAGGTTTCAGGGCCATCCGAACAAAAATATACTTATCCCACCACTTCGACCCCAAGGAAGAAATGGAATCGGAAATGAAATTGTAGGGTTTTCTAGCTACAAAAGTATAGAATAGGGGATTCCCCGGACTGAAAGAAACGTGAAAGAGCTGCCTAAAGTTTTCAAAATTCACCGGCTACCCCTTCTTTTTACAAAAAATCACGAAACAGATAGGGTTACCCAAGGACTTTGGGATAACCTGACTCGGACCGATCCCGATGTGGTTCAAGATGTGCTTTAGTTCAGGCGCAATAGGGACCTTCCACCCACAAGCGAAGGCCACTTCATGCACGCACATGAACCCGGCGGGCGGATTGTAAAATGCATGTCCGGGCTCAGGCACCATGATTTCAACAGACTCAGGAATCTCCCACTTCCGCCTCCACTCTGGAATGTCCTCCGCCTTAACCTTCGACGGACAGGTAGGGAGAAGCCCGTCCGTATTTAACTCTCCAAATTCATCCGCTATCACAACGGCGGACGCAGGACGAGGGAATTTGATTCTAGCGGCCTTTGCACCGCGTCCCTCTACTAACGAAAGATTGGATTGAGCGGACGCAGCAGGATGTAACGCGATCCGACGACTAGTGCGTCTCCGTGGGTGAGCGACTGGAGAACCTTCATCTCCTTCCTCCTCATCCTCATCTTCTTCTTCTTCACCATCTTCCTCCTCCTCCTCACCACCTTCGGGTCTCCCGGACGTGCTCGGGTTGGACGAACCTGTTTCCGCCACAACACGGTCCTCTTCCCCAGCCTCGAAGATTTCCACTTCGTCGGCCTCCCAACCACTGTCGCCTTCCCGCTCAGTCTGAGGTTCATTCGGATCAACAGACGTTCCAACACCACCTATATATAGTACGAGATTGGACTAGGGACCTCGTCCTAGCAACATCTCCCTGGCCCACTGCAACGTCAGGCTGAGTTTCTGCATCACCATGGACTCTTTGTCCAGCGTCAGAGTCCCTGGAAGACACGAGGTCCACGGCCAGAAAATCTCCTACGGACATGGTTAAGTCCACGGACTCAGTCACCGAGTTTACTCCATCATTATAACCTTGAGCCTCGTGGTGGTTCTGACTATCGCTCCCGGACATCCTAGGACAGAAGGAAATGGGTCAGAAATGAAAGTTGTGATTGTCCGAGAGTTCATTTAGATGTCTTATTAAGTCAAGTGATCCGACGAAGTTCTACTGTTACCAGATTTTCTGCATGAAGTATAGTTTCAACACTATGGGCACTACCCATGTCACACGGGGACGTGCCATTGGCACTATTATCTACCCTACCTGGCACGTTAACAGGGACAATTTATGAAAGATCGTGCGCCAATCGACACCAACACATCACCAAATAAGCATGCTTATTTAAGTTTTGGTTACAATGGGCATGACATACAAGACGAATCAACAGGTTACCGGTAAAGGAAATTAGAACGCTACAGCACAAAGGAGAAGTATTCCAACTAAGTGCGCTGCTAAAACCTATCACTAGCAACATTTGCAACCACAGATTCAACAATTGGATATACAAGCGGGGCAAAAACATACAAGCATGCAGCAAGCATATCGCGAAAATGCAAAACCTTAGGAGGAATTGAAGCGTACTTACTTGACAAAGTTGACTTGATAAGCTTGAACGGACGACGAAGCCTTGCTGGCTCTCCGAGGGTACGAATCTGAGGTGGAAATTCCAAGATTTTGCGAGTTTCAGTTGCTCGGATTGATCTTTGATTGCTCGGGTTGCTTTATAGTCGCTCTAAGTTTCGATGTGGCTAAAGTGTGAAAGTGACTGATGAGCTGACTATTTATAAGGGCAATTTGGGGAAAGCCAAGAGTCACATCACCTGGATTCGAACCCCAGCCGTTGATCTTTTCAATCCAACGGTTGTGCCGGTTCGCAAGTGGATAGCTAACAGTGAATCGCATTTAATGCTCAACAGAAGCGTCACATCAATTGGGTTTAAAATACCAACCGTTGATATCTTTCCAATCCAACGGTCGCGTCGCTTTACCCGGGATCTTTCCCCATGGGCCGGACAGGGAACTCATCGGGCCCCTTTGATTTACGGATCAGCGGCCCAGGAGGACCGTTTCATATATCCGGTCCAACGGATGACCTTCGATACACTCTCCCACAGCGGACTTCCTCAGATCCTAATCGTACTCGAATCTATATATCTCGGATACAAACACCTTTTCCATCTACAGTTCGAGCTATTACATAACTCGGATTGTAGAAGGAAAGGGGGGGGGAGGGGGGGAGAGATATATTGAATTCCTAAGAATACGGACGACGGATCCCAACAAAAAGGGATTTTTTCCTTTTTCAGTTAACGATTCGGACACGCTCCACAACACACTTGTTCTTTTCATAGTTACCAACTATCTTCTACTAAGATACTTGGAAACTAGGGGGACTATGTTGATACGGACATGTGTCCAATCCGTTAAGGGCGCCATAGAGCGTGTCCTAAAGTGCATCAAGGCTGAGATAGCCTATTCATTGCTAGTCCGACCTTCGAATGGTCCGACATAAAGGAAACCATCTCAGGTCAACTAGTATTTACAAGTCAGCACGCCATTTCAGCTAGGTCCGACCAAGCTAGATGGATGACTTCCGAACCTGACAAAAGGTCACCTGGTCCTTCCAAGTACCACAACCCCAGATCTAAGATGCTAAACGGACCGGACGAGAGAATCTCGGACGCCACCATCACAGTAAGACCAAACGTATATAACAGAACCAGTGAGATACTTTCGTGGAACTCTAGGTCCGGACACCTTGAGTTGCCTAAGGCCAGATCAACTAAGCATACAAATCTGTCTGAGGAACTTACACGGGCCCAACAGACGGAACAGTACTCTCGAAGGGAAAGGTCCAAACTACTCTCCCAGGCCCATTGATTAGTATTGGATTACTGTTCGCTAATGGGCCATGGGCCAAAGGTAGCATTGGTGGACGAATCTGAAGCATACACTTGGCATCATCTTATGGGCAATCTCATAAGATACGATAACTATAAGTATAGCACAAGGTCCAAGACCTTAAGGTAAGTGATAAGTCACAATTCCCAAGTAAAGGAGTCATAAACACTCTTGGTTTCACAACCTTCCTCGTAACTATTACATTGAGAGCTTCCAACTCTCTCTTGAGTAAAGTCTCTTACCGGATTGACATAGGCAATCCGGGTAACTCATTCTAACCCCCCCCCCCCCCCACTCAGTCCTTTCAGGTATCCTAGCTCGGACGGGTACTACACCGGACTTCAAGTCAAAGGCGGGCCTTAGACGAGATTACTTGTAATAGTTTAGTTAGTTAGTGTTTGAGGTTTTACCCCTCAACACCCAGGATCAAGTCCATCTAAGCAACGAGGTATGCAGTAACCTTCTTCTTCTCCTCTAGTTGCTCTTGCACTGATTGTATAGCATCTTGTACAGCTGCATTGACATCTTCTTGGGTGAACAGCTCACCAGTAGTGCATCGCTGACTGCTACGACCCGTGCTGCCTAAAGATGAGGCTACACTACCTAAACCCAACACCCGTTGTTTTTTGTTCTTCGAGTTAACCTCCAAAAAGATATCATTTTTTTCCTTCCGAGTTGCATCCTAGCCTAGAGTTTCTAGACGATCTTTATATATTCTTTCTGTTTTTGAAACATAAAATTTAATATAAGAAAATATAATTCCAATTTAATATGATCAAGAAAACTCAAAACATCATAAGCAAGCATATTTAATTACTAAGTAAGAGCACCAATCAAAACATATGATCAAGAAAACTCAAACATCATTAGCAAGTAGACAGGTTTCAATTATACCAACACACCAATCAAAACATATGATCAAGAAAACTCAAAACATCATAAGCAAGCATATTTAATTACTAAGTAAGAACACCAATCAAACCATATGATCAATAAAACTCAAACATCATAAGCAAGTAGGCAGGTTTCAATATCCCAACACACCAATCAAAACATATGATCAAGAAAACTCAAACATCATAAGCAAGCATATTTAATTACCAAGTTGGAAATGCACTAACATAAATTTTCATTGAGTAATTATCATCCACCCATCTGCCATTCTTTGTCCTAGTCTCCAGGTATAGCTCATCAAGTGCTACTTCACCTCCATTTTCCTCAGCCTACATTGGAATCATGTAATCATTAGCAATGTTTTAATATGTTACAGTACATATATAATAAGAGAGAAAATAAAGAGAGTGAAAGAAAGAAAATCTAACTTTTCTCGCCGCCAACTCCATAAAGGAGAGGCTCCCAACATAAGTTTTTGAAGGTCCTGCACCGGGTTCAACCTCAGACATTCTGTTATTCCTGGCCTTTTCGTAAATCTCATTAGCCTTATCAGTTTTTCAATAAGAAACTAAGGCATTCCATTCATCTTCTGAAATTCCGGCCTGCCGCCCCTTCTTTTGTATATAATGCTCATACTTCAGCTTGTTCATCCTATTCCTATATAGACTACCACCTTTTTTCATAAACCTCCTTTTCACTTCTTTCGTAAGGTTCAAGTCGCTAAAATTCCAACGAAAATTGTTCTACATTAAAGTAAAAAAGATATAATGAGTACCTCTAATTGAATTTATGCCAATCCAAACACATTAAGATTTATTGTAAACATGTTCAAACAATACATAAGCCCGACCCTAAGAGCTCTTTAGATATAATCAGAAGTAACAAAGAGATACAATTTGAAGTTCACAAAGAACCAACAAAGAGATACAATTTCAAGTTCACAAAGTACTGTACTGTTTCTGAATCTCTTCCTTTTTTCTCAAAGTACACAAAGTATAGTATTTAACAGATAGTTATCCACCAAGTAAAAACCCACCAAACTATTTCACACAAACCAAAGTTTGGGGTACATGGGCAGTATTCGATTACAACTGAATTGCTAAACATTAATTAACAAAATAGAAAATGCCAAGATTGAGGAATGTGCAGATATATAATAGAAAGAAAGAAAATATTTAATTAACCATTAATAGATAAGAACTTGTCATTGATCTAAAAGAGGGGGAAATCAAGATGAAAAAGAAGTTTAGAGAAATCAATGCAAATGAAAACAAACAAGCATGCATTATGTACCTTAAACTCTCCGAACATTTGGTCCTTGTGCTCTGTAGAGATCTTGGACCACTTATACGCTCCAACTTCCAGCTTTTTGAACACTATATCTCCAATCTTGGTAGCGATGGTGTGTGGCCTGAACCTGAACCATTACCAATTGCAAACAAAAAGATTAAAGTTAGAAAATGTTTCATTAAAGTACAAAATTTTCTCGGAGGGTTACATTAGTCTAACATACTGATCTGCTCCGAGTAGTGTCAGTGCAGAACGTGTGTCCCCGATAGGATTTTCATGGTTGATATCGTCATCACTGTGATAATCAGGTTGCTGCTTCGTGACAGGTGGCAGGTGTGAGGTTGAAGCATGAGTAGACAAAGGTGGTGTCTCTGAAACCCGTTCAGACTCAGAGCTGTTGACTCGCGAAGAAGAAGACTGTCCTCCCCCTCGTCTCCGCTGGCTGGTTAGTGCACTTCTAACCATCTAATAATGAAAAGGCATTACAATATTAGTAAACATGTACACATACAAGATATTATATGATGAAAACATATTACACATTAAGAATAACTAACACCATTTGTGTGTACCCATATACTATCCCATGTTCCCTTGTGTCAATCCTAGCCACATTAGACCCTTTTTCATGTTCATCCACATCAAAACGCTCACCATGGTGATTCCAAACATAATAGTTCTTAACGAACCCATTCTTCACCAAGTGAAACTTCACGTCTTGGATAGGCAAATAATGTTTACTGCGACATTTGGGTAATGAACACGAACACTCAATCCATTCCCCAAACATACATTCAAGGTGTTGTTGTGCAGATTCAACAAAAGACTTAACCCTATCATGGAACTCCAAACGCATTTCGGAGTCCTCGAAACGTTTGTACATCCAACTACGATCCAAATTCATTTCCATCACTCATGTTTTACTAATACTTTCAAATCCAGAATCTATAACTAAAACAGAAACACCCCGAATTTTCCAGAGACGATACGATGCATATAAGTAACATTACAAATGATAATATACATAAGAATGAATATCAAATACATAATTCGAAGAAATTAACGTACAATACATCTCGTCGTCTGACACGGTATTAACTTCGAAAACATTTTAATTAACAATTGTTCAAATAATCCCGATAAGGTAAACTTCTTGATTCGTCAGCGGAAGGCTTCTGCTTGTGTTCATTGATCCTCACTCGATGGCACATCACAAATTCTTCCAAAACCCGGTTCATCTGAAATATTTTTAGAAAAAATGGGGTGAGCCAAACGAGCCCAGTGGGTAACGGCGTGTGGTTGTATTTTAAGAAAATATGTTTTCCTTTAGTTTTGAAAACTATGATAGTTAAAGAATTTAACGGTTTAAGGGGAATGCTAATTGATATTGTATTACTTGAGCAAACTACGAGGTTTTTTTTTGGAAGAATTAAAATTTATTACTCCACAGAACATAAGAAATGTTCCGACAAAATACACCAGAAAAGTACAAGAAGAACCAGTACAATGCCTCAAACAAAACTAACAGCCAAACAAAACAGAGTCCAGCAAAACAAGGAATACACGATCACCCACACAAAAGCGATCCAAGCCCAACCGGAACCTCTATCTCAACAAAATTTCATATTAAACCACGAGGTTGGTCAAACTTATAATTATTAAATATATTTTTGTATCACGCTTATCAATGCAAAATCCGAATTTAAATTCCAGAATTTATAGAAGTTATTGGTGTAGATACGCAAAATGTGTCGAATAAATTATTAAAATCATTGAATTTAATTTACCGTATTTAATTGAAATTTTACCAAATTTTATTCCAAAATAGTAGTATGGTAAATTAATTGATTTTAATACACTCCATTTATGGCCTATCAAATTGCAACACGTGCAAAATATGGAGTATTTTCAATTACTTCACATTAAAAATGATGTGAATACTCGGAAATGTAAAATCGATCAAACGCCGCCACGTTGAAAGGATAATGTCAAAATGCACCCTTCAAATTAAATCAAGACATGGAGAAGAAGATAATTCGACCAATGGGATCGCGACACATCATAAATGTGATGCAATTATTCAAGAAAAGGAAAAAGCTTTTAAAAAATGGATTTCCATCCTTACCCCTCTTCAAAAAATGGATTTTCATCCTTACCCTCTTCCACATCTATAAATAGAGGTCTTCCATCAAATTGGAAGAAGGAAGAAGAGAAGAAGAAGAAGAGAAGAGAAGAGAAGGAGAAGAGAAGGAAGAAGAAAGAGAAGAAGAGAGACTCCACAAGTGAAGAGCAAGAGCAAGAGCCCAAATCCTCTCATCCTCTCAAGATCCGCCTTTGAAGTTCGAAGAAGCATTCAAGAAGTTCATCCGGCAACTGAAGCAAAGCCTACGTTTGATCTAAGAAGAAGTCCTCGCACACTTGGAGAAACGTTATTGGAAGATCGACCGCCGCAAAGGAAGATCAAAATTCAAAGGCCCAGAAGAAGCCCGAGCAAAGTTCTTGAAGTTCTACATCAATTCAAGCCAAAAGCAACGTTAGATCCAAGATCAAGCTGAAAAGCCCTTGAAGAAACGTTTTCCAAGGGCCAAACTTCCACCGGTGAAGATCAAAATCCAAAAGCCTTGAAGAATCCCAAGCAAATTTCTTGAAGTTCTTCATCAAATTCAAGCCAAAAGAAACGTTAGATCCAAGATCAAGCTGAAAAGTCCTTGAAGAAACGTTTTCCTAAGGCCAAACTTCCACCGGTGAAGATCGAAATCCAAAATCCCCAAAGAATCCCAAGCAAAGTTCTTGAAGTTCTTCATCAAATTCAAGCCAAAAGCAACGTTAGATTCAAGATCAAGCTAAGAAGCCCTTGAAGAAACGTTTCCTGAAGGCCAAACTTCATCTACAGAAGATCAAAGGCCAAATTCCGTGACGATCTAGAAGCTTTCTTCATGGAGTTTATCCATCTCTCAAGAAGTTCGTTATCGCCCGCCCCAAATACTTTCATGTTCGCGATTTGATTCGAGATCAAGCCAAGAAGCCCCCGAATCATCGTTTCCTCGACCTTAAAGTCATAAAATCCTAGAGCGAAGACTTTGAAGATCCAAGTTCGCCGCATTAGAAGACTAGAATCAGAGGACTGTAAAAGAGAATTGTACCCGCATTCATCAAATCAATAAAATTTCATTTGTGCAATTTTATTTGCTACAATTGGTTATCCAAATTGTTGTCCTTGCAAATAATTCGATTATTGATTATCGCAGAATCAGTCCTCTAGAGGTGGCCCCTATGAACTCAAGTGGTGGCTTCCACCAAATTGTGTGGTGTAGCACTTTGTTCCGCATGGCACTTAGCGACTATTTCAATAACCACAGTCCTCTATAGATGGCCCCTACAGACTCAAGAGGTGGCTCCCATCGCATTGTCGCCGTAGCACTTTGTTCTGCATGGCACTTAGCGCTTTAGGTTTTTATCGTATGAAGGAATCTCTTTCATCTCGATTTAGTTTTCCCTTTGGTGGGATCTTATTAACTCAATCATTCACTAAATCATTACACGCATTGTGGGTCAGTCCTCTAGAGGTGGCCCATACGGACTCGAGAGGTGGCTCCCACCGTGATATGCAATGTAGCACTTCGTTCCGCATGGCACTTACAACTGCCTGGTTTGGAATGGATCAGTCCTCTAGAGGTGGCCCCTACGGACTCGAGAGGTGGCTCCCACTGCGATATAGTAATGTAGCACTTTGTTCCGCATGGCACTTACAACTGTCCAATGGTGGTCTAATTATGTAGGAACGATCCTCTAGAGGTGGCCCCTATGAACTCGAGAGGTGGCTCCCACCGCGATATCGCGGTGTAGCACTTCGTTTCGCATGGCACTTACAACCGTCCTAAAGTTCAACATGGACTCTTTTTACTCGAGGTTGCCACCCTCGTTTGGATCTCTTTTTACTCGAGGTTGCCACCCTCGTTTGGTTCTCTTTTTACGCGAGGCTGCCACCCTCGTTTGTACTCTTTTTAACGAGGTTGTCACCATCGGTTATTATTATAATCATTTTTTTATTCGTAACACTTCCCTTTTATTGACAACAGTTAAATTTAGTGGAAATACTTTCATAGAGGTGTGACAATCCAAATTGCCTCCTCGTATAATTTCATTTTTCATTTGAGGAAGGTTAACCCCTAGGGTTGAAACGCTTCTAAAATGATTTATTTACTGATCTTAAGTCAGCTATAAATGTTTAGTTATGTCCTTGAATTTATTCGTATGATGAACTCCGAATTTAAGTTCGGTTTATAAAATCCCGATTCTGGCAGTGTGCTAGTCCTTCATTATAAAATACATTTCAGTGGTCAAACATTCTCAATTCTCGTGTTTCTAATTTTTTATGCTATATTACTGTGTTTTCTATTCAAAACATACTTTTGAGTCTAAAACACCTTTATATTCTATCACCTATGAATTTTCTACCTAGACTGCTCATGCAGTGAGCAATGATGGAGAAATATTCACCAAATATTTTATACAACTCCAAATATCATAATTCTTGCTGGAAATATCAACATCTCATGGATCTTTCATTTTTCATAGATTAAAGACAATTTGATCATTTTGAAGAAGCATGATTGGGGTTTTACTAACAGTGCCTTGTTATGTCAACATTGCAAATGTTGAAAATTTTGAGAATTTTAGTTAATTCATTAAAACTCCTTTTAACCAAATTCCAAATCTCAGAGATGAATGATAATGTTTTACATGTCTAATTAAATTATCAACATCAACAAATGAAGGAAAGTATTTAATTTTAATTTTACCAAAACAGGGCAGATTGCTTACGGGATTTGGGAATTTTCAAGATTTGTGTTTCTACTACTTCAAAAACATGCAATTCATTAATTGACTTACCCAATTGATAGTGAGGCCATATTACTCATTTACTTTAGTTTGTAAGTGAAAATCATCAAGATTTCATCAAGAAAACATGCATGCATCAAGATTTAAAAACTAGTTTGAGAAGAACAACTTTTAACCCACCTTTTCACTTTTCTTCATAGAGATTTGGATCAATTCATTCTCCACTTCGAAATTGGATTGACAAATCGAACTCCTAGCAAGTGTTGAATGGACTTAGATGTGTTAGAGAGTGAAAAGAATGAAAAGGATGAAATAGAAGAACAAGGGAAAGAGATGGATATGCTTTTATTACCTTCTAACTTGTTGTTGTAGCTTGATTATGAACTGAGATGTGTCATTAGCTTTCTCAAGTTGAGAGGATAAGGAATATGTATTTGCATGTGAGAAATGGTGAAGGATAAGTAGAGAAGTGAAGCTTGAAGGAGTTTGGCTATCGAGGTTTGTTAATGGAGGTTGAAGAAGGAGAGAGTGAAGGAGGAAGAAGATAGTGCCCACCTATTTATGGTGTCTAATGGAGTAGGTTGTGGTATATACTTGTATGTATACAAGTATGTCTATACTATGTGTAGATAGAGAGTAACCAATTTTTGGGTTGACTATAGTTAACTTGTCATGTGTTACATGACCATCTACTAGTTGATTATTTTGTTGTGGCTTATGGTCTAATATCTTTATACATTTGACCATTATAATGTTCGATTCGAGTGTTGATTTGAAAACTTGATTTAAATTGATTTTTGTTTCTTTACGTTTTTGGATTTTGGATTTAGTCATTTCGATTCCTTGAAATCGTCACTTAGTTTTGAAATCAATCGGTTAAACATAAGATGGTTGAGAAGGGACGTATTTGTATTACCTCGACCCGAGGTTACTTCGACTCTTCGTGGTGCTCTCCTTCGGGCATGCCATTGCGTTAGTCGTAATTCCATTAAATGTTCATAAACGACTAATTTATAAATTAATATAAGATATTCTGTCTCTTTATTCAAACGTTTACCTTACTCTTCTAACTGAGTTCCTAAGGATTTTATTTTCTTTTTTTATTTTTTCGAGGGGTCTCACAAAAACGGGGTAGAAATTCACAAAAAGATCAAACATAACAACGATAAACACGTAATGAGTGTCGTCTACTCATGCATAAGTGATTACGGTCCACCAAATAATGGGCGCCGCCTACCCAACATAAAACGCGGACGCTAGCTAGTTACAATGTATATAAATTAAATTCAATCCATGTAGACATCTAACACGAAGCAACACATTACACATAACGAGCATCGTCCACTCATGCATAAGTGATTACGGTCCACCAAATAATGGGCGCCGCCTACCCAACATAAAACGCGGACGCTAGCTAGTTGCAATAAATTTAAATTAGAATCAATTCATGTAGACATCTAACAAGAATCAACATATAACGGGCATCATTACCTTGGGCGGAACATGTTGAAAATTTGAAAATTGATGATGAGACCCTACAAGAAATAAAATAAAGATTAAAAATTAGTCCTAATTGAAGCAGAAGTAAAACATAAATAAGTGTCCATGATACATAAGTGCTAATTAGAAAATCCCGAGCTACTGTTTCTGCTCCGATATGATGGAGCTGCTGCCAGTTCCATATCGAAGCAGAAACAACTCCGTTGGAATTCGAGTTAACCCACCTTAAACTATGTTAATACCAGCTATTGTTTTAGCTTTTAACAGCAAAAATCCAGAACGAGTCTCTTTATATTATTTGGTTGTTAGTTGAGAGTCAACGTCTTCCTTACAGAGACAGAATATACAGGTAGGCATCAATCTTAATTATTTAGAAACTGTGTGGCCTAGAAAAGATAAGTAGACATGAATTGTCCAACATACAAAATTGAGGAAAAGTTATACTTGCACACAAGAAAGGAAAAACGAGTAATAACAGATGTATACCAATAAATTTTCTTCTTACGAATCACGTCCTTTCTATCAGAATCTTTTCTTCTAGTCTACTAATTCTCGTCGACACAGAAATACTGCGCATGTAGCTATTTCCTTTCAACCATAAAATAATCCACTCTTGCTGGTAGCTATTTCCAGTACACTATAATAAGATATTATTCATTTACGAAGAGGTTTCTTTTCCAAGTGGGTGGTGGCTAATTAATTGAGATTCAGTTTGGTAACATAAAGAAAGGAAGCTGTAATGAAATCTTCATTATCAAAATCAAACATAACCCAAATCAAAATCAAATTCCCAAATAATAGGGTTTACCTGATTGTGAAATCCCCTGGTGGTTCCAGCGTGCAAGGAGGAGGAGGACGGTGGCACGAGGAAGGAAGGACGCAGAAGAAGCAGATCGTTCTTATTTAGATCTGTTTGAGACTCAGTTTGTTCTTTTTTTTTTTTAGTTTGTTCCTTTTTTTTAGTATTATTGGAACCTGGCGACGAAATCCTGTCGCCCGGTTCCAATTTACCGACCGGGCGACAGAATATGTTGCCCGGTTCCAATTATCGAACTGGCTGGTTTTTTTAATTAGTGACGGATTTTCATTCCGTCACTAAAAAATCACCCGGTTTTTTGAGAAAATGCCGTGACGGAAACTCAATCCGTCGCGAACTTTTTAAGTTTATTAATTTTAAATTATGATATGATTCCTTAGCGACATAATATTGGCGACGGAATTCAATTCTGTCGCTATTGTTAATTTTCAATTTAATTTTCTTTTTTTTTTAAATGAAGAGTTCGTCCCACATTCCGTCGCTACATTCGTCTCTATATCTAGCGACAAATTTAGAGACGGAATTTGCCACGGTGTATGACTTAATATATTCCCGTCGCTTGGCCGTCCCCAATTTCGTCGCCCGAAAATTTTTTAGGGACGGATTAAACTTCCGTCCCTAACGTCTGTCGCTATTTCAAAGATTTCTTGTAGTGTCAGCTACCAGTAGCTACCTTATCAGCTAGTTTATCAGCTACCAATAGCTACCTTATGAGCTAGTTTTTCTAAACAGAGACATGTAAGATATGGTCGAGATTCAATCCATATATATATATATATATATATATATATATATATATATATATATATATATATATATATATATATATATATATATATATATATATATATATATATATATATATATTATGTAAAGCACAAGGGGCTAAACCTCACTAGATTCATTCGGTCCTACGTGGAATTTTGTAGAATTAGTTGTATTTTAGCCAGTATATATTTTATTGTTATTTTTGGTATGTTGATTGTATATATAGTTTTTATTAAATCTCATATAACTTTATCTACAAAAATTCGAAAAATATTTTGAACATATATTTGAATTCGCCATGACAAGACGAATCCATAGACACCAATCTTGAATACTATTGCACCATATTCATTCAGTCCTACGTGGAATTTTGTAAAATTAGTTGTATTTTAGCCAGTATATATTTCATTGATATTTTTTGTATGTTGATTGTATATATAGTTTTTATTAAATCTCATATAGCTTTATCTACAAAATTTCGAAAAATAATTTGAACATATATTTGAATTCGCCACGACATGACGAATCCATAAGACACCAATCTTGCATACTATTATTAATTAAATAAATCATCTTATTCATTAAAGTAATATATAAATTTATTAGATAAGAAAAAATGAAATAATGAAAATTTAAAAATAGAGCATTTATTAAATTAATTCAATCCTACGTGGAATTTGTGAAATTAGTTGGATTTTCAACCAGTATATCTTTCACTATTTATTTTTTGTAAGTTGACTGCATATATAGTTTTTATTAAATCTCATATAAACTTATCTACAAAACCCCGAAAAATATTTTGAACATATATTTGAATTCACCATGACAAGACGAATCAATAGACACCAATCTAGATTATTATTATTAATTAATTAAATTATTTTTCACTAAAATAAAATATAAATTTATTAAATAAGATAAAATAAAATAATAGAATTTTAAAAATAAAGCAGAGTCCGAATAGGGGACGAGAACTTTGTTCCATGAAGTTTTGTCAGGTTAAACGTGAGGCTAATGTTTTAGCACTTAGATTATCAGTTGGGTGTTCTTATATAGTAATATCATATAATATATAAAGTTGATGGGCTAAATCCCACCAGATTCATTCAAATTCCAGCCATCCTACTTGAAATTTTGATACGGTTGAGCAGAGTCCGAATAGAGGGACGAATTAGTGTTGTTGCAAGGGATCATGAGGGCAAGGTTATTGCTTGGTGTCAAAATTTTATGTCTTATGGTTGCTGAAAATGCGGAAGGTTGGCCAAATTTATAACTAAATTTGTTTGAGATTTTGAGTGGCAACATGTAGTAATTGAAAGGTATTGTTCTTTGGTGATTAAATCTCTTAAATCGATAAATTTTAGCTTTGACCCCCTTTGTTTCACTTTTCAAAGAAATTCAGGTATCTGATAAAGAATTTTATTCCATGAAGTTTTGTCAAGTTAAACGTGAGGCTAACGTTTTAGCACATAGATTACCAATTGGATGTTTTTATGATGATGTTGGTTTGGTAGATTTCTATTATCCATACCAAGATCGTTATGTGGGGAGCACATACCAGCCTAGGGGTTGTCTCGATTAATTAATTTTGTCCTCCCATTTCTATTTATTATTAAACGTAAACTATATCGCGGCATCGATCGCCACGGGAATTTTGTGGAATTAGTTACATTTTCAGCCAGTATATCTTTCACTGTTTATTTTTTTGTATATTGGTTGTATATGTAGTATAAATTTATATACAAAACTTCGAAAAATATTTTGAATCCAGAGCATACATTTTTCTATACATGTTTACTAAGTTATGACAATTAACAAGAGCGAGGAACACTCTACACTGGTATTCCTGGGTTCTATCCAACCTGAATTCAAACCTGTTTGGAATAATGATGTCCAGACTCGAACCCGTACATACATTTGTGACAATACACAAACCGCAACATTTTATGGTTAAGTTAGTGAAAAGTCTCTGCGAGGGGTGGGGGTATGTTAGGGGTGGGTGCAAAAAAAACCATCGTAACATTTAAATTATGTTTGTAGAATAATAAATTGTGTGTGTGGTGGAGGACCACATACCACCTCAGGGGTTGTTCAACCCCATTAACTGAGTTGTAAACTTTTGTATTTTATTTTGGTTCGGATTGGAGTATAAGTTAGTAATTACGTGTTAGGTACAGGTAGATGACCTGAGATAAAACTATCATATCCCTTTCAAAGCATATACGTACGTCAGGGTAAAATCCATTTTTGGTAATCCACTGTGAGACATTTCCGATTTTGGTACTCCAGAGTGGTTGCGCCCAGTTTAGGTACTATTTATCAATAACTATTTACGATTAAGGTACTAATTGTAAATTAGATGGTGGGTGTGCAAATCAGTACCAAGTTACAATTAACCTAACTGCAATTTCACGTGAATTCGATCAATTGAAAGTCTATTGAAACAAAATTGATGAAAAAGCTTACAAAAAAGAATCTGCCGAGGAAGAATCTGACGCTTGTGAGTGGGACGAAGTCCACGATATCTTGCTAATTGTGAATTTTCTATGTCTATCTTTCGGCGTTTGACACCCGCTCGCACGTGACTGCGATGGTGCACCTCATAAATCAATTAGTACCTAAATTATACATAGTTATTGATAATTAGTACCTAAATTGGACGCGACCACTCTAGAGTGCCAAAATTGGAAATGTCTCACACTGGAGTACCAAAAATGGATTTTACCCACGTACGTCATGATGAGTCGTATTTTACATTTTCTATAGTTACCATAAACAAAGATCCAATGATATAGTATTGGACGAAGAAGGACTCCACACAAACACCACGGCCAACGTTGTTTGTAAGGAATTTTTACTGTCTTATTTTATCGATTAATTTGTTTATCATTAAAAGCAAACTATACCATGGCATCGTCACGGGTTCGGGGCGGGGGAGGGGGCACCCCAGAGTTTGTTGGGAACCAACCATGTTAACTGTGTTCTACACTTTTATATTTTATTTTGGTTGCATTGGAGTATAAGTTATAAATTAACGTCTTAGCTACGGGTAGAGGATCCGATATAAAATAGTATATATTATCAACCCGTCGAGTCCTGAACGGGTTCGGGTTAGGTTATACCCCTTTGAAAACATATACGTCATGATGAGTCGTATTTTACATTTTTTATAGTTAACATAAATGAAATGACATATTATTGGACGAAGAAGGACTCCAAACAAACACCACGACCAACATTGTTTAATTTTTACTATCTTATTTTATCGATTAAGTAATTTATCATTAAAAGCAAACTATACCGTGGCATTGCCACGGGTTCGGGGCGGGTGGAGGGGGCACCCAGGGGTTGTTGGAAACCAACCATGATAACTGCATTATACACTTTTGTATTTTATTTTGGTTTGGATTGGAGTATAAGTTATTAATTAACGTATTAGCTACGGGGAGGACCCGATATAAAATACTATATGTTATCAACCCGTCGAGTCCTGAACGGGTTCGGGTTGGGTCCTACCCCTTTCAAAACATATATGTCATGATGAGTCGTATTTTACATTTTTTATAGTTATAAGGCATAGTGATATAGTATTTGACGAAGGACTACACACTGACACAACGACCAACGTTGTTTACAATGAATTTTAACTATCTTATTTTCTCGATTAATTTATTTTATACTCACATTTTTATTTGTTATTAAAAGTAAACTATACAATGGCATCACCACGGATTAGTGCTAGTTCAATATAAAAAGGCAAAAAACTGAAGTACCAATTAATACAAAATACTATGAGATCCGGACTAAGGGAAGGGAGTATAACTCCAATATTTGAAATGTTGGATTAGCAGGATGTGAATGCCATGAAGTTTCTGGCTTCTGCCTTTGGTTGCCCTCTACTTCAAACAAACTGCACATGAATTATATCAAAGTTAAAGAGGACAGGAAAAGAGCTAAAGTACCAATTAATACAGATGGCTAGCTTAATTAATAGTTAAACAGGGCATTTTTTAGCATAAAGTATAATTATTAGCCATAATAATACATACAGTTGATACTAACTTGAAAGATTTCTGAGGTATAAAGCAACATGACTAACCTATACAACCAGAAAGAATCGGTTCTCTTTGTCAGGAGGGAATCCAAAAGAAACTAGTTAGGACATCCAATATTGTTTCTCAATCTGATGTACTTCCTGTTATATATACAGTACCTAATCGATTCGAACAGGAACATCATACAGCCAACTCTGAGTCTCTGACTATAACTTGAAAACATCCTTAACCAGAAATATCTGCTATGGAAGGAAAGGCTTATAACCAGGGACAAGTACATGAGGAATTCGAGCCATTGTGCAAGTGGCAACGCAACGAGGAGCATGACGTTCTTGAAGTTCATCTCCCTGGTTAGACATTCTTATGCTATTTCCTAACATGATAGTATTGTTTCGTGTCAATTGTTCAATTGATTAACTCTAGCTAGTTTGATGTTTTCAAGAATTCAAGAAGGAACAACTCAGAGTGCAAATCAGCAATTATGGATTATTGAAGGTTTCTGGAGAACGTCCATTAGATTCCTCAAGAAAGAGCAAATTTTACAAGGAGTTTCAGCTCTCAAGCAAGTATGATGCCTCTGCAATTCATGCAAAGTTCGTAAATGGATGGCTCTACATTACAATGCCTAAGAAGAAAAACATTGCTAATGAGAAACATGAAAATGAGCAAGTTTCTGGTCTGCATAAAATTGATCAAACTCCGAGAATGGAATACAAGGCACCTACTTCCAATGATAATGCTGGTGAATCCAATGCGCAAACACAAGAAACTGCACAGAATGCAAGTCCGCTGATTGGGTATCAAGGGCGTAAGCCTATGTCTTCAGGACGAAGATTGGTTAAGGTGGCTGTGACCCTAACATCTACGGCCGCCATGATCATCGTGCTAGTTGCTTATGTTGTTTATATGTACCGGTCTACCCTGCCTGAGGTTGAGAACCTCAATTAGACCAAACGTTTCTACCCTATGTAGCGTCTATTCCGTCTCAAGTTGAGAGCCACGACCCACGACCAGGTCACTTTTAAGACCAACTGATTATTGAAATGTATTATTTAACTTTATGAAATGTTTCCAGAGAAATTAAAACATTTTAAAGAGTTTAATGTAATGTAAAATAATTGGATATAATCATAGCCTTGAAAAGTAAATGATGGAACCTTAAATAGATGGGGCAATTATATATAGACCCTGCATCATACTCTAATTAAAAATTCATACCTGCTGTTTGAACAATTATACCTACATTCAATTTAACATTCGCCGTTGACTCCGACTCCAACGTGTCAATTATTGATGATGTGGATATGATTTGGCATACGTGTGGACTTTTATATAAAAAATATTATAATTCTCTTTTCCTTTCTTCTTTTTCTTCTTCCACACCTTAATGACCTCCTCCACCCAATAACACCCACCACCTCCTCCGCCCATCACCACCCCATCTATCCACCGTATTACAAGAATTACATAAAAGAAAAAAAATTGAGTCTCCATTGGAGGAGACCCATTTCATATGAGATGTGTGTGGGACAGTCTCATGAGTAACATCGCCGATCCAACGGGCCCGGGCCTTAGCCCATTAGTGGTCGGGTCGTTACAAGTGGTATCGGCGCGGGATGATCCAGAATTGCAGGAACTAAATGTCATGCGGGGCAAAGTGCTACACTGTATGGGCGGTGGGAGCCACATCCTGAGCTCGTAGGGCCACCTTTATAATCATGCACGACTGGTTCGTCTCAGGACAAATTGTAACCCCTCGAAAGCTCGATGAGGACGTCGAGGACTTAAGGGGTAGATTGTACATCCCAACATCTCACATCCGTTAAAGGTGGTTGTGGTGAATGATATATATGCAGACCACCACTCTCCTATGATATGAGTCCTTTTGGGTGATAAAAAAAACAAACCCGTGCGGACTCCGGCCTAAAGCGGACAATATCATACCAACGAGATGTGTGTGGGACATTCATGAGTAACCTTCAGTCCAACAGGCCGTATCTCGGCACATTAGTGGTCAGGTCATTACACAACTCCTTAGGAAATTACAAATCGACCGGAGTGCATATTTAATTTTTGTATATTTATTGTAACGTGCCAAACTTTCAGATAATTTAAACGGATTAAGAGCGACACACATATAAACAACATGCACCTTTATTTTCGAATTCATCCATAATAACTGAGAGTGGCAAAGTATCTCGATCCATAATTACTCCAGTGATTATTCTCGAGCAAAGTATTTCAATGAAAAAATAATTAATAGTACTAGTACTAGCCTAGGAATGAAAATATTGCTAGTAACTGGATCTGGTAAACAGGTGGAGGTAGATTATTTATTATCAACAGAACAGACCAACACTGTATGTACAAGAAGCAGAGCCTGCAACTAGAGACGACTGAAGTTTCTCTTAACAGAAGTACGGTAGGTAGAAATTGAGAAGGAAAATCAGAACGAAAATAGAGAGGAAAAAGAGATAATCGGAAAGGAGAAGAAATACAACGATGCCCCCAAAATTCGCCGCCCGGTGTTGGCCACCTCGTCGGAGCGGTCGGCTCACCGCCCGGAAGTCTGTCCCTCCATTTTCTCCTTCCTCCTCCGCCTCTTCTTCCTCCACCGCAATTGCTCCGCCTCCATCCACCGCCATTCCCGATCCTCCATGTCAGGAAAACCTATCACAAAATTCTCCAGGTGAAATTAACCCAGGTTTACTCATTCCTTGCAAAAAAACCCTAGCTACCAATTCGGTTGATTCCGTTCCAATAGAGGATGGAGAGGCTCAGGTTTTGGAGGAGGGTGGGAATGGGAATGATGCAAAAAAGGAGGTGAATTTGTCGGGTGATCCTGTTGAGAAGAGTGGAACCTCGATTCGGATTGTAGAGGGGAAAGAGAGTGGGACGGGTGAAGTTTTTGGGGCAGGGAAAGGTACGAGGAAGGTAATCAGGAGGACTGTTAGAGTGGTGAAAAGGGTGATTAAGAAGAGGGTGCCCAAAAAGGTTTTGGTAGAGAATGTGGAAAATGCCGTTGCTTTGTCTAAGGTAAATGATTCTGAGCCTGTGAATGATGTAGTACGTAGTGTTGTTAATGATGCTGAGGAAAATTCTAATGTAGTTGCTGAGGATAGGAAGGGGCATTTGGGTGGTATAGATGATTTGATTGAGAAACCTGTTACAGCGGGTGAGGGAGCTAAGAAGTTAAAAATACAGGAGTTGGAAGATGCGGTGAAACTTAATGATGGTACATTTGTTTCAGAAGCTATTGTTGGTGAGTTATGTGGAGATAAGAGTGGGATTGAGTGTCTGGAGAAGGAAGTATCTGAGACTTGTAGTGGGGCTGGTGTTTTAGGATCAGCTGGTGATAGAGGTAATGAGTTGAGTGGTATTGAACTTATGGAGACAGGGACCTTGAAAGTTTATATTGGATCATATGGTCTGGCACAAGTGGCTGGCGAGAAAGGTAATGATCAGAGTGATTTGGTGGTGGTCTCTGCGAAGATTGATGAGGTTATGGATGAAGTAGCCATGAAGGATGCAAACATGAGTTTTTCTGATTCAGGGGAAGAGAAGAAGGTTGAAGTTTCGCCCAAAAGTGTGCCGGAAAGTGAAAAGAACGAGGGGACAGATGATGTGCTGGAACATTCTGTGGAAAATCAGAACATGGATATTAGCGACACACATGACGTGGGACTAGTTGCATTGCAAAATTTGGGTTCTGTGGAAGAAAAATATGTCGTTTTGGTCGAGGAGAAAGGTGAAAGTCTTGGTAAACCTGAGCTGATGGATAAAGCTAGTGTTGGCTCGCACGAAGGATTGTTGTTAAGTGGGGAAATGGAGGCCCTGGAGCGGAAGAAAAGACGAAAAACTGAAATTTTTGTTGGTGGCTTAGACAAGGATGCGAAGGAGGATGATATCAAAAAAGCCTTCGCAGATGCTGGTGAAATCTTGGATGTGAAGTTGGTGATGAATAGTAAGAATGGGAAGAATAAAGGCTTTGCCTTTGTGAAGTTTTGTACAGCTTCTGATGCGAATAATGCATTGATGAAATATTCCAAAGCTAAGGTAATTCTCCATTTCGAGTCTAGTGACGTGCCAGTTTTATTTCAATTATCGCAAATTAACCATATCTGTGTTGTCAATTTTTTTCGATGTGTTGGCTGTTTATGCAAGCTGCGGTAGCATAATATGAGCAGTTAGTTATTCATGCTATTGCTACAGAAGTCTCCTGTATCATGAAGTTGTAAAGCATGCAGTCATTCCTTTGTGTGTGATATAGCGTGTTTGAAATTTTGAAATGTGAGTAAAACATCTTGAGTTTCAGTCAGTCCACTTCTTCGCTCAATAATATCGAGCCTGAAATGTCACGTCTAATTGTTATACCTGCAGATTTCATGCATCAATTAAAATCATATGTGGTTGCAATTTAATCGTATTAAAAGAATTTCCTTGTATATACTTAATGACCTGGACTCGATTTCTGCATGCAACACACTTTGGTAATATGCCTCTGATTTTAGGGGTCCATAACAAGGCTCACAGAACTTCAATTGATGCCTTCCATGAGAACATCATAGCTCTCATGTGGCCAAGATATGGCCTATACCATCAGATTGCAACTATTTTTCAGGTTCTCTTTTTTGCTTAATTGCAGATTTGTGGGAAGCAGTGTGTTGTAACACCTGTTGAGGGAAATGATACCATATTTCTTGGCAACATAGAGAGACACTGGAAGACGGAAAACGTGAGCTTTTCTTCAATGTACTGGTTCCTTTAACCTGATTTTTATAAAGAGAATAAATAACTAAAGGATCTCCATTATGCAGGTTACACAATTGTTAGAGAAAGCTGGCATTGTGAACATAGAGAAAGTTACTCTCAAGGCTGATCCTAATAATATTAACAGGAACCGTGGCTTTGCTTTTGTGGAGTTTGAAACAAATAGGGATGCAAAAAATGCTTTCAATAGGATGCAAAAGAAAAACATATTTGGAAGAAACATTAACATCAGAGTAGACTGGGCCCAACCATTGATTGAGCCTGCTGAAGAAGAAATTTTGAAGGTCACTTTTCTCGTTTTTCTTTCCTATTTTAGTTTCTTTATACATTTTCACTCCCCCTATAATTATTGGCGCTGGTGTTTAATTTAATACAGCTTATCAGTGTGGATCTCAAATTTCAGAATGCAGATATGCTTGGCACTGATATAATACCATATTTTGTTATTTGAAGTACCATGTCGCATTTTCTCAACATAAACATTAATTTGAATTTGATGTATGATACTGGTTATTTGCTCCCAATAGGTGAAATCAGTTTATGCTGAATATCTGCCTTCCTCATGGAATGAAGAGAAAGTGAAAGAATATTTCAGAACTTTTGGGGAACTTGAAAATGTCGTACTTGCGAAAGATCTTCCTTCATCGAGGAGAAATGATTTTGCATTTATTAACTATACAACCCGTGAAGCTGCTGTTGCATGCATTGAGACTGTCAGTAAAGAGAGATTTGAGGATAATGGCACCAAGGTTCACTTTCACTGGATAGTTTTTTTTTTTTGCTCTCAGGCTTTGGGATACTTATATGATTTAATATTCAAATCAATGATTATTTAGGTTAAGCTTACAGTCTCTCTTGCAAAACCAATTACAATGAGGAAGCAAACGAAGCATGCTACCGGTACAACGGCAAAGCAACTGCCCAAGGAGACACCAAAAGTATCACAAGGTGCGCTTAAGATTAGTAAATTTACTTTGCATTTGGTGTTTCCTTGAAAATTGATGACCTCATAGTGCCTGTATATGAGCTTTTAGAAGTACAAGTCCTCTTTTTTCCTTCTAGGATTCTGGAAGTCAGTCAGTGTAGTGGTGTCTTGGAGTCAATCCCCATATGTAGTTAGCATCTCAGCGTTTTAAGTATTTTAGACTGTGAACATGATCCGTAACTGGTTTTGTTTGTGAGATACCTCTAAATGAAGCAACAAGCAAGGGCGTAGGTGCCTTAATGCTCCGAATTCTGTGAAATGCTGAACTGAGTTAAAAGGATGTGAAACACGAACTACTCAAATTCTAACTGCTGACATTAAGTGTAGGCACCATGAATATTGAATAAACCTAATTGATTTGGTGTGCTGTTGATCAACCTAGTCTCAGGAATATTTGTTATTTTATGACAACAAAATCAAGACAAAGATTTGAAAATGAATTGGGCTGGCTAGCCAACAGCCAAAGTAGGAAGCAAGTTGGGTTGCGGACAAAAGTTACTCTTTCTCCATGCGCTTTTCTCATATAGTAAAGTGTTCGCCACTTCGACTCTCTAGATGCGTTATGGGCACCAGAGCGGTTTTATGCTACACCCTAGATAGTTCCTTTTATGACTTTAAGATGTATTCAGTCCTAAGCAATCTGAATAGTTCCTTTTATGACTTACATAACCTTTTCTTTTTTTGCCAGTCGGCATAAGGTTACATGAACCTAGAAACCAAGTAACGTATGCTAGGAGTGCATATGATCGTGCAAAGGTTGACACCAGACACTCTACCAACGATGAACTTGTACATATCTTGAGGCAACAAGCTTCAGTTGATCATGTTCCTCGACGTCCCAGTATAGGTATCTACAGCATAATAGTTTGTTTTTGTTGTTTATCCTGTGCTCTTACATGTGATTCTGATGTAAATTTGGACTCTCAAACTTGATCTCAGTTTTACTTGTACATAGATGTCTGGAGTTCTGTACTTCTGTTCAATCAGATTTGTTCAATATACACACGTATGAAAGTCCAAAAACTATTTGGTATTCCCTAATTTTTTGTCATCGTGTCTTTAACCTGGAAAGGCGAATAGCTATATACTACTCCCCCCTCCAGGCACAAGCTTCCCATTTCATTTTTGTGGAGTTTTTTAAAGGTCCTTGCCATGAATTAGCCTATATCACATCGGGAAAATAATTAAGACGATTTTATTATAAGAGTATAATGAGTATACTTTCAGAATATAATTTTGCTGAAAACTATTTTTCCTTAATGATTTAGGATGATTTTGTGTTCAAAGGGAAACTTAACTCCATAGGGGCCTTAGGTTTGATTTTCAGAAATGTCGGAAGCCTAAATTGGAATCTTGCTCCTGGACGGAGGAAGTCTGACATTCTCTCAGTATCTAATAGCGAAGGATCTGATTTTACATGCATGAATAATGACTGTTTCACGAGCGGAAAATGTAAAACATTAATGATTGGTAAAATGTTATATTGAAGGTTCAAGCATGAAAGGAAAATTTACATTGCACACTTTTCACGTGACCACCTACTTTGTCAGAACTTACAGTTATGGTTAAATTAATGTAACAAATTTTTATTGTAATATGGTATTAACGTTGAGTTGTCTGATATCATCGTTTCACATGATTTTGAATTAGATAGCTTAATAAATTGTTTTTTTCTTTTTCCCATACATGTCATGATCTATAACATTAACTCAAGTTATAATTGTCTATAGGCCGATGTGGGAGTGTAACAAGGTTTTCAAATACTACTATCAATTCAATACATACTCCCTAGTCCCTACACCCGTTTCAATTACAAATATTTCCATTTGTTTTCACTTTTCCCATTAGAAATTACAATGTCCAAAAATGAAAATGTATTTATCTTATTTCATCCATTTACTATCCACCTCATCAATTCGTTATCCATTCTTTATTTTAACTTCGCCTCTCTTACAACCACATTGATACCCCCGTATAACAGGAGAAGCTGTGAGTGGTGACCACATGTTTTGTGTAGTTAAATAGTATACTGGAAACCAAAATTTTCATAACCCGGGGGTTATCATCTCTCGAAGAATTGCTTGTTACCCCCCCCCCCCCGCCCCGCTTTGTTGTTCTTTTCCATTTTCCACGTGCTTGTTATGAATATGAATATGTGATTCATATTCTAATATGAATATCTCGTTGTTGCGGCAGGCACCACCATGCCAGACAGTCAATTTCGCTTACCTGGGGGCAAAAGACCGTATCCATTTGCGGTGTGTTCTTTTAGTTCTATGCTCAATTTACTGTTCCTTTAGTAACCTCCTTTCATACTTACAATTTCATCCTTGTATTTAGGGGCATGATCCACTTCATTTGGACCCCAGAGGATTATCACGTGTGCGTGTGGAAAGTTCTAACCCATTTTCAGGCCCAAGGTTTAAGATTCTCAACATTACGGAAATTACAGAAAATTCCCAATTTATCCAATTCATGTGGCAATTTGAATTCTGGAATGCCTTTTAGTGCAATCATTACTTTGTAATTACTGAATTCAATTTTCTTAATCCAGTTCCTTTCCCCATGGAGGCGGCGTCGCATCTCTTCCCTATCATCAACAACATCCTGGTGTTGCATATGGTACGAGGATTCACCATTATCATATCCCATTAAGCTTGTATCTTAACTTATGGGGCTTTACTTTTGTCTCACAGAATCAATGCAAGGCAGGAACACTTATCCTGGCGGTTTTGAGGTACATTGTCTTATTATTCTTGTACTAGTAAACATAAAAAGAGTAAATTCTGAAGGACTATCTAATTCTCAACTCTTAGAGTTGGTCCATATGAACAGATATGGTCAAATCTAAGCCTATGATATTATATCATGTATGAGAAACTGATGTATTTGCTAACCTGTAGAAAAATTGCTCTATAACAGCATGTGTTTGATTAGAATGCAAATTTACAACTGTGCTATCTGCAAAATATAATCTTGAGTGCATTACAAATAACAATGGAGACTTTGGTATTATATATGAATCTCCTGACAGCGATCCTCTTTTTCTTACAGACCAGGGAACGGGCTCCTTACTTTGGAAACAACAGTATATATCGTAGATGTAAGTGAAATTGTTGGTTCACATCTTTTAGTGTGTACCATACCATCTGCTCAGCAGATAAATTATGTGTTATTTGAGCATTTCTTTCACACCATATTGCACCATCTGAGGGAACGAAAAACAAATTCTTCATTTCCCAGGATATGATTTAATTGACCATTATCCCTTGGCTACATATATCATCAATTGATTACAATTTACAAAAACATACGTTTATTGTTCACCTTTGACACGTCTCCTTTTCTGTTGTCGCATGAAGTATGCTATTCCGCCAATTTTACTCCAGCCTGACCAAATGTTTTCCAGTTTCACCAAGTGATCTTGCGTTTAAATTACCAAGTAGTACAGAATTACTGAATTTTGTGGTTGAATCCTCATTTTCTGCGCAATTGCTGCCATCTTTTCCTGGTTGCTTATCGTACTAACTAATTGTCTTGTTCATCTCTGTTTGGGAAGCCTTTTAATTCAAAATAAGTCTCAACTAAATATGCCACGATCATTGTGCAGATTGATGGAATCGTTTAGCTGCTGCAACGGATCACCAGCTGGAAATTTTGGTGTTGACAAATTTCCAAATCCCAAATGGTGTGTATGATAGACAAAGGTGTAAATGGAAAGAACTTTTAAATAGAAGTATACCTAGCAGTTGTCTGACTCTACAGTTAGCCTTTGATTTGTATGGTGTACTTTTATAGATTAGTTGCTGTTGGTTTATTCGTTGTTTTCGGTTCGGGATCAATGATACCTGGAATGGTAGAATAGTAAGACATCAAATGAGAATTGGATAATTTAGCACAACTATTTCCTCCTTCGATTCAAATAGTGCAGTTTGTTCCAAATTTAGAAATGACATAGGATTGTTTTTTAACTTGAAAAAATATTATTACTATTATTATTAGTTAAAACACCTTATACATTTAAGTTTATCGTCCGTTCCTTCATATTGTGTCACAACAATAAATATTACTCCCTCCATTTCAAAAAAGTGTTACATTTTATTTATTAACTGTCTTGAGTTTGATTACGCTTTTTTAAACGATATTAATAAATAAATTATTAAAATTATATAATGAAAATTTAGTAATTAAATTTTCATTATATGATTTTATTAAATTATTTACTATTATCGTTTATGAGTAATTTCATTAAACTCAAGACAAATGACCAAAAGCAAAATGTAATACTTTTTCTAAATATGAGATTAATCAACCACTTCTGTGTTGGAAGATGAGCTCATTTAAAAAATAGGAAAAATTACACCAGATTCCCTAATAAACAAGGTTCCTCCGTTTTTAACAATAACACAATAGGATAAGATTCATAAATCAATTACACGAAAGTCTAAAAGTTAATGGCTCTTTCCTACGTGGCGATGAATTAGTGACATGGAAACTCAAGGAAATGTTTCTCCTTATTTTTATATTCAGATTCTAAATATAAAAATTACAATTGGCCCCTCTTATTTATTTAAGATTCATTTATATCGCTAATGTTTTTTATACTTTAAAATCAATCCCCATTTCTTTTATTCTATTCATCTGCACTTAGAAAACAAATTGCAATCGAACCCTTTTATTATCATTCCTTCATAAACCCATTTTATCCAATTCCTCCATTAATGGAGATTGTTCTAGAGCTTGCTTAATCTCCATGAAGCTCCATCAATTTAAAATCTACATTTTTCCACATTCCTCCCTTAATATTCCATTTCCTTTTCTTTTTTCCTAAGAAATATGAATTCAGACATCCATTGAGACCGAATTGACTCAAAAAATGAAGTTTTATAGCGAGCTCCATTAAAAATGGAGGAGCTTGTTGTACATCTAGCTACAAAAGCTCCATTTCAATGGAGCTTGGTGTACATTGTTCCACTAAATTGGAGCAAGCTCCATTTTTAGTGGAGCTTGATGTACAACAGCTCCATTTTAATGGAGCTGCTGCAGTACAGCTCCATCGATGGAGCTTTTCCATTCCGTCAATCGATCTCGAATTCGAGTTAATTGTTGTGTTTATGATTTAAATTGAAAGTGTATGGTGAATATATGTTGAAGAAGATAAAATATATATTTTGAAAAATAAATGTTTCGATGAAGAAGATGATGAAAATGAAAGGATAAACTTTTTTGGGCTAACTGTGAAACTTTTACAAACTTGATTGAGATTGATATGCAGTTTGTCCTTTTAATTTCCACGTGGAAAATCATTTATCATCAGGTCAACTCAAAAAGTCATTTTTGGACTAAAGTGTTATTGTTGAAATCAAAGGGACTAAAGTGTTATTAGAGGATTTATACTAATATTATTATGTGATTATCTAATCTATACCTTGTAAATTATAGTTCTTTTTTTTTTTCAAAATTTTTTTTTATCTAATTTGATTTACTTTTAATATATACTTTTAGTATATTAACTAATTAATTTCCTAAAAACCTATTAATTTGTTAACATAATCACTAACTTGTACCATGGTACTTAATTCAAATAGGGACCGGCCTATATTATTAAGAATTGATGTTATAAACAAAACGTACATATTAACGATATGCATTTTTTATTTATGGAAAAAAACCAATGTTATTAACTAAACGCTACAAGTGTTCAATAATAATATTAATATTTGTTCGCATCAATATTGTAGACCGTCACCTCCAACCGGACAAAATAGAGAGTTAATGAGAAGGGAGCATGACAATCTACAGGGCCGGTCAAATTTTTTGAGGCCTTGTGCATAATTTTTTAAATGGTCCCAAATAATAATGGATATAAAGGAAAAAAAATTATCTTATCCCAAATAAATAAGGCGACGTATCCATTTCTAATCTAGACGAATTTACCATTTGTCTTGGAACTCACTTAGAAGATATGAAATAAATAGGAGAAAATGGAAGAAATTAAGATAAAAAAATAAACTGATTAATTAAAAATTGATTTGCATTGTCTCGATTTGAAGTGGAAAACTAATGTTTTGCCTTAAATAAATATAAATAGTTTAAATGAGCTTTATAATGTTTGACATTAAATGTATAAATTTTAAATTTTTTTGAAATGATTTATTTTCAATTCCAAAATGATCATGTTTCAACGCTTATAAATTTATCATATAGAAATTAGTTTAATTTTATAAAAACATACAAAAACATAAAAAAAATGTTAAAGAAATAACTTTAGAATGGGAAAAATACATAATTAAAAAGTACAACAAACAAGTAACTTGTATCTATAAATTTTTCTAGAAGTCCATGATTTGGATATATAAAATGGGCGACCCTGAGTTTATGTATACTAAGATGTTTAATAGTAGGATATATTAAGCTGGATTAATCCATACAGTGATACAGAGTAAGATTTAGTATGCGTTTAGTACAGTCTACTGAATTTCGGTCCAATGAATGTTTATATGTCGGGCCCATATATAACTAGTATTACAAATCTGGACTTTAGAGCATATATTCCTCATTAAGGGTTTCTATGAGTTTTAACACATACTAAACATGTTCTAGTATGGGTTTATATAATATTAATACAGATTTATACATCTACTTACTAAGATTTGAGTCATGCTACTAAATGTCTCCTTTATATATGACTCTTAAAAGTGTAAAATTTCAAGAGTTATTTGAAATATAAAATTATAGTTTAGTTATTTATGATAATTTTACTTTCACCACTTAGATCATATATCGAATTGGGGCCCTCAAAAGTTTGGGGCCATACGCTAATGTACATCCCGCATGGGCTCGGCCCTGACAATCTACTCAGTGCCATGAATCATGAGTGACAAAATCAGTCGGCCTGTACTTGGGCTATTATCTTGGGCCTTGTAACACCAGTTCAGTAGCCTTCTCTTGAACTCTTACATCATGAACTCGAACGCCTTCTTCCATATCGTCAGTCGTCAGACAGTACGACCTTTTAGAACTTAACTCGCGATACTCTCTAAACCGAAAACGTTACAATCCGATTCAGATCGTTCTGGCCAAGGACAGAACTAACAGGATCTGCTGTGATAAGGAGCATGTTAATTCCATACATCATCTCTTTCACCCTTTTAGCTTCAGCAAAGTGAAAGAGAGCAAACATAGCCGCAAACAGCTGATTCACCGGTTTCGCAGAGGTAAGAATGAATTCGTTGCTTTTCCGGTTCCAATTTACGTTTTACAAAAGTTATCTTGAGTATATGATGATGATTATGAATTAATGCAATTCGAATTAGCAAAGCTCTCAATTTGTGTGTACGTTTTTTTCACCTTACATAGAATTTCATGTGTATATTATGAGGTGGAGAAATTGATTAACTGCTACCAATGCAATTTAAAGCCCAGTTTATTGATTCATTGTTTCTGAATGCAGCTACCTACCGATAGAAATCCATGGTTGTAGCCGGTAGGTTATAATTAGTTTTTTTTTTTTCACTCAGACTCCACGTTTGTCAAACTTTAAAGCTTCTTCTTCAAGTAGCACTATTTCATATCTTTCTGTGGTTGTTTTTAGCTATGGAGGCTAAATCTCGTAAAGAGCGGAGAAAGGAATCGCGCCAGGAGAAAAGCAAAAACAGGTTTGATTCTTGGCTGCAACACCAGGTATCCATCCATCTACTTTCAGTTATTTAGAATCGGTAGCTTGATTTTTCCTCCCTTCGAAATATTGAAACGAAAATCTTTGATCACTGTAGCAATCTAGGAAATTGAAGAAATCGAATGAACCGAAGAAATCAAATTTGGTATTGAATTCAGACCACGTGGCAAGGGTGCCCAAAGAAAATGGAGGCAAGGGATTTCCTGTCCAACCTCAGAAGGTGAAAAAGTTGAAAAGTGAATCGAACAGTTTGGCAGTGAAGAAGAAGCGTACGAGTGCTGATGACTATGATGTAGAACTTCCGAATGTGTCGAATTCCAAAAGTGAAGCAAAGAGTTTGAAAAGAAAGAAGGTTTCAAGCAAAAGTGCCGAAACCAATTTCAGCAAGTATTTACGAATGGAGACACAGGGAAAGCTTCTCTCAGCAGAAGAAGACTTGAAGTTTGAGAAAAAACTTGCAAAGAAGCTTAAGGTGAAAAATGGTAAGCTGAGTGCTAGAAATGATGATCTTGACGTGTTGCTTGAGGGAATTCCCTCGGTTCTTCATTCTCGTGGGGAGAATGAACAGGACTATAAGATATCCGATAATGGCAATTCGTCCAGGTGGGATAAAGACAGCAGTTTGCTGAGTGAAGATTTAGATGATAAAATGTCAGGCGATGAAGGGTCTGATAAAGAGTTCGATTCACTCATGGTTGGTATTGAGGACGAAGAGGAGGAAGATGAGGAGGAGGATGACGAGGAGGTACCAGAAGATTCAAACAAGGTTAAAAGGAGGAAAACAAAGTTTGAAGAATATCTTGAGGACGACTTTGGAAATGGTGACAATTCCACTGAAGCTGACTTGCAGTTGGAAAAGAAACTTGCTAAGAAACTAAAATTAAAAACAGGGAATGTAGGAGGAGAAGATGGCATGGATACGTTGCTTGATGGAATTCCTTCAATGCTTAATTCTGGGGAAGAAGATTTAAAGAGTTCTGTGAAAACATCTACTGCAGATGTGGCGTCCAGAGGAAAGAGTGCCCAGAGATACGTCGCTCCTCATCTTAGATCTCGTGGAGGAAAGGAATCAGAAGAACACGCTCAAGTTCGTAAACGGATACGGGGTATAGTTTATGCTAGTCTTGATGAAAGCCTTTACGATGTTTGGATCCCACGACTGATGAACCTTTGTTGCTTTGTTCTCCAGGGCTTCTAAATAGGTTGTCAGAAAGTAATGTGGAATCTATCACAAGGGAGATTTCTGAACTATATCATGTGAGCCACTAGTTATTACTGTAACCCTGCCTGATACATTTTACTTTTTCTGTTATTGTATTGGAGATTATCACGACTAGGAGCGTATCATCATGAATTGTCAGTGCACTTAGTAATTAGTGTAAGTCTTTCCTATGAGGCTATAGTAAAGAAATTTTAGGTATCAGCAGATCCAATCATCAACTCCATTATATATGTCTATACTCTATACAGAGTTCCCTACCTTTTCAAGATCTGCTCTAGACATTTTGCATGACTGTGGCAGGAAATATAAATTTACAGCTCTTGGTATATTCAGTGAAGTTTCTCTTCCCCGTGACATCTTCCCTGTCATAGACAAGTATGAGCTATGCGGTTGAAATTCCCACTATACTTCTCATACTTCCCTTTATCTGCAGTCAGTTGGTCGTAGTGCTGGATCTCAGATTGTCAGTGAAGAAGTCGTGTCCTCGTGTTCTGGAGGTCCCCGTGGCAATGAACAGTTAAGTATATGTTTTAAATGTTTCTCCATTTCTTGTTTTCTCCAACCTTATTCAGTTGGTTTCCAGTTGATAGGAGCTTATAAGAAAACAACTTTTTGCTGTACCTGCAATATCTAATTATGACATAACTCATGTGACTCGATCATCTCATGCCTATTTTTCATTTCAATATACTAAAATCAAATACAATATTTTATGACAATGTCAAGGTATGCTGCTGTCTTTGGCGCATTTGTTGCTGGCATGGCTTGTTCAGTTGGAATTGACATTGGTGCCAAGCTTCTTGCACGCGTTGCCAAATGTTTTGAGGTGCCTAATATAAGACAAGTTTCCATCATTTAAAGCAATAATATTCTCTACAATAATATGCTAAGGTTGGGACTTGGGACAATTACATCCACCCCACAACTTTTGTATAACTTACAAGAGTCTGGAAATCGGATGTCAATAGTCTCAAGTGTGGCTATTATCCCAAATTAAAGACCTGTCATTCCATATTTCCATTTACTGAGGATGCCAAGCATTTGCTTTCAAAATGGAATATGACGATGTACCTTGTAAATCATAAATTTGGTTTCTCTGTTTCTCACCAGAAGCTATCATCTATTAATGTTTCAGGAAGAGTATATGAAAGAGGACAACCTCTCCCTGCGCAACCTGACTCTTTTACTTTCCTACTTGTATGTGTTTGGAGTTTGTTCAAGGTAAACCAACAATTCAGCAATGCGTGTACTATATCTCTTCATTTATGTACTACTTGTATTTCACCCAAAATGGTTTCCCGTGTTTTGGCCTTTCATTAATTCATGGAGATGAACTCCTAGTAACTTCACAGGCTGTAATAAGCTCAGCATGACAACTGCATTTCTCTCTGCCATGCTAGAAATTATCTACATGTAGGAAGTCTTCATTTATCCCCTGCAAGGAGATCCTGTACTTCTGTTTTTCTTGTTACATGTTATTTTTTGCAGATATCAGTTTCTTTTCTTTCTTTTTTCTTGTAATTTCCTGCTCAATGAAGGCTGAAATTATTTTGTATACTTTTGCAAGGCGTATTTGTGGGAGGCAGCCAATCACCCTGACCCCATTTTTAATTATAAAAGATCACATTTCAAGAACCCTTGCATTCAGAATCTTTTGTGTTGTAACTTATGTTTAAAAAAATTTAGGAACCACCATTCCTTTCTCTGTGTATTATACCTTCGTCTAACTCACCCTTTCACGGTACATAAATTCGTCGATGTATGAATGTCACAGTTCTATCAAAGACTATATCTTCCTCCTGTGCCTTTGCGTTTTTTTTTCTTTCTTTGCCCCCTGATGAGATCTATCCCCTCCTAATTTTCAGTGAGTTGATATATGATTTCCTGATAATGCTTAGCAAGCGGTTGACAGAAGTTGATGTATCTACAGTCTTGACAGTACTCCAGTGTAAGTAGTGTATTTGTTTCTACAGTCTTGACAGTACTCCAATCATAATGCTTTATGATTGTATTTTGTTAGGAAATCTTTTTGAAGTTACTGTTTATCTACTATCCTGCCTCCTCTCAGACTTCCCTCTTTTCCCCTTGTTTTTTTTTTCCTTTACTGTTTTCCCTGTATGTGAATGATATCTGAGGATCAGCATTAGACATAGTCATGCATGTTTGTACACCATTATGAGTTCTATGTTCCTTTTCTTGAACATCTGACATAGCTGTATTAATGTTAACACGGAAGGAAGAAAATAATATCAGAATTTTTACATTCACTCTATACATCTCTATTTAATACTTGCTCTTTCTTCACAATCACACTATTTCTTTATTATTGGTGCCATTCTACAAATCTCATTCCTGAGCACCGAGTCTTGTCTTAATTGTCTTAACTATCTGAAATACTTCAATGCAAGTTTCAACGCTTGTATCAACTGAATCTATCACTGTTTGTTCTATGTTCTGGAACTGTGGCACATAGCATACTTTAGTAGCCAAATACTGCTGGGGTCCAACTTTTGCCTATTGAATTGTGAACTTTTGAGTGTAAATGAGTAACAATCAAGTCAATTTATTTGTCAAAGCTTATACTGTCAGGTAGATCTCTGTTACTATAAAAGTAATCAAGGTCTAATGTGTCATTGCCTATACGTGGAGGTATGTTCTGTTCTAGATTATTTTTTATTTTGTAGAAAGGGCTCCACGGTATCTGGTCCAGTAGCATGTTCTTGCCTTTTGTTTATGAGAAGATATCTATTTTGCTTCGCTTTGATGATCTTGTTTCAGCTGACTGTCTTAAAATTGACCCGGACAGGTTGTGGTATGAACTTGCGAGGAGATGATCCTGTTGGGATGAAGAATTTCATTTCAAGTGTTCAGAGTAGAGTGAATAAAGTGAAGGCCTCTTTGGATGGGCAATCAACTACAAGCAGCAAAAGGGTATGCGCTTTCTGAATTTCATAGTGATTGTTTCTTTGGGCTTTCAACTTCCATTGACCTTGATCAATCTCTGCAGATGGACTTTATGCTTGAAACTATATGCGATATTAAGAACAATAAGAAAAGATCCAAGGACGATCCTTTGCAGCACACCCGGATAAAGAAGTGGCTTCAGAAGGTATGCATTATATCTTTAACCTTTCCGTGTTACTGTGTGACTATCATTTTTGTGTTCCCATTTACCTAATATTACTTTTCATTCCCATATGTTATTTTTTTTATCACTGCCTCAAGATGCACGTCTGAATACTGCTATTATAATGACCATTATGTGTGAGATTCGTCATAATACATGTCGGTGTACTTATCTTATTTATCATGTTAAACAAAAACACACAAGCACTGTATCAGGCATGTATCACGGTGAGCCTTATGCTAATCATGTTATTGTTATGACAGTGCAAATTGGTGTTCCCTATCCATGTTCCGTATGTTTGCTTCTGGATTGTTTTGTGCCTTTAGTTTAACCTGTTGCATTGATCTGTACGACGTTGGAAATCAGGGTTCCAAGGGAAGAAAACCAGAATTATGTGGGTTTTGTGAATGTTTTGAGAAGCACTCTACATTTCGTCCAAGTTCTAACTAACATGAATCATAGCGACCTGCACCGAATGCATATTCATTGCCTGTAATCAACATCTTTGGGTCATAACATATTTGTATTGCAGTTAAGAGTTGATGAAATATTAATTCGAGGTCTAAAATGGAGCAAGCTTCTCGATGATACAAAGAAAGGACAATGGTGGCTGTCTGGGGATATGGCGACACTTGCCGAGAATGTTGAAGAAGTCTCTGCCAAAATTGATAAGGAGGCAGCTGAAACCAAAAAAATGCTCCAGCTTGCTGCAGCACAAAGGATGAATACAGACGCAAGAAGGGCGATTTTTTGTGTGATTATGAGCGGAGAGGATTACATAGATGCTTTTGAGAAACTTTTGAGACTGGAGTTGACTGGGAAACAGGTATCATCTCTAAGCGTCATTCTTATTGTCATCTGTAGTTTCAACTTTCAAAGATTAATGACGGTTTACCATTTTTTGTATTTATGCTTAGGATCGAGAAATCATGCGGGTACTTTTGGAGTGCTGTCTACAGGAGAAAGTATTCAACAAGTATTATTGTATTCTTGCCGCTAGATTATGTTCCCATGACAAAAACCACAAGTTCACCTTGCAGGTATGACTATCATTTCTTGTTTAGTTTGTAGCAGTAACAACTTATACACCTGATAAATTGGTTATTTTTGCTGAAGCCATTGCTTTGCTCAAGCTAATTTATTTATTCGTCTTGTCTGTTTGCAGTTCTGTTTGTGGGATAAATTCAAGGAGCTGGAGTCAATGACATTGATAAGATCAATGCACTTGGCAAAATTTATTGCAGAAATGGTAGCATCTTTTAGTGTCTCACTGGCAATTCTGAAGGCAGTTGATTTAGATGACCCGGTACAGCTAACTCCCAAAAGAATTATGCACTTCCGACTTATATTTGAGGCTTTATTCGAGTTTCCAGAAGAGACCATTTGGAATATTTTTAGTCGTGTTGCTGTCAATCCAGAGTATGAACCCCTCAGGACTGGGATCAAGTTCTTCATCAACACCTACGTGGTGACTGCTAAAAAATCCCTCTCTGTGAAGTTCCAAATTGCTAAGAAAGCTCTTAGCTCCAGGGAAGACGACATATTTTCCATGGTTACTGAATAGAGCCAAGTTTTGTAGATTGCTGAATAGGTACTATGGATTCTAAGGGACGTTATGTCATTTTAGATTATTGCCTCAGTTTAGATTATTGGGAAAAGAAGCTGTGTTTTTATTTTTGTGTAATGAAATATTGACATAAGAAAATTGTACTATAATGAAATTTCTTTGACATCCAAGAACATCAGTCGGTCCTTTGTTAATGCAGACCCCTCCAAATACTTTGTAATTTGTATACAAGGAAAACTGCAGTTCATATCAGATTCAGAAGTTCAGAACTTTCGGAACTTTGAAACTAAACAGTAATAGTGCCAATGGTCACTTGAGTACTTTAACTAAGCTTAGATTGCAAATATTGTTAGTGCCAAATATTCCCATTAGACCTAGATTAGAAACAAGAGTTGGAACGTAAAGAGATTAACGGAACATAAAGAGATTAACAGCCAATACAAGCTGATGTGGTTACCACATATGCGGGAAAAAAAATCATGGCACCACATGGGATCATGATACAACCTGAAGCGTTTATGACCGAGATAATCACCTAATTTACATCCTGCTCTAGTTAAGCGTTAGATTCTGATTTTAGGTCAACTTTGCAAGCAACCCAGTGTTCATCACTATATGGCATCACAGAGACATTGTTGGGGACTGGCAAATTTAATTTACGGGGGAATACAACAGTCTTCATCCGAGGTTGGGTTTGACCTTCAGCAACAGGTTCCACGTTGAAAGGGTCTACAACAGAAGCATCCAAATGTTCTGGTTGAGGAGGAAGCAAACACGAATCATCATGTGGAAGGCCGCCATGTGATGGACCTGGAGAAAATTCTCAATTCTCAGTTGAGTGTTCAGACTTGGCTTTTTTTGAGGGAACTGGAAATCAAACGGACAAAACCATAGCTTAATATATGCACGAAGCTGACTTTACTTCACCAGATACGATTCAACTAATAAGACACAGTATGATCTTAATTTGGAATGAGAAGCACAATTTAAATTTCAATGGTAGAAATTTGGTCTCAAACAAGATTCATAGATTTAAGAAAAACAAGATCCATAAATTCACAAACAAACAAAACAAAGTTATATTTTTTTTAAATAAGTCAACTCAGGCTAAGCAAACTTATGGGTAAGCAGTTACATGCATACAAAAAGTGCCAACAGGGAAACAGTAAATGGTGCTGCTATTGACTTGTGTTTTAAAACACCATACACAATTAAATGGATGATTTTGAATTGGTACCGATGTTTTCAACACTTACATTTAGGTCATGACCATACTATTTCGTAACATGTGTTAGTCATGTTTTTTGGACCCGAATGCATTGTCGGCAATACAGACACTTAGTCAGATGTAACTCTCCGCATGGCCCAACAGGTGCAAGTTAGCAATGTGTGAGCTCACAAACTAAATGGGTTCAAGTATTTAAAGACCAGCAATGAGGAGACAAAGTCTTATAATTTTCCATAGTAGCATGTACTAGTAATAGTATGAAAGGTGAAAATAGAAAATCTATGCAAGTGTAATGGTCTATGCAAAATCACCTTCGTCTCCTGCATCACGATGCTGTTTCATAACTACATCAGTGGGCTGAATGCCCTTTGTTGAATTGTCACCAACAGCTAAACTGGAGATATATGACAAACATGGGGATTCCTTAGCTCGATAACCTGCACCAATAATTAACGCTTATTCCGTCACCTCTGTAGCACATTAACTATTAAATATTACTTCCTCCGTCCCGGGAATAGCTTCCCATTTGATTTTTATGGACTTTTTTTTAAATTTTCGTTGACAAAATTAATCCTGATTCATTTAGAAAAAATAATTACAAAAATTATGCCAGTACAATTGTCATATTTTTTATACTATAATTTTTGTATTTCCAAGCGTTATTAATACATGGTTGTGGACCGGCTCGAGAAGATTATTATCTACTTTATTGGAGGAGGTAAGATCAATACAGTTTTCTATCAAGAGTTTTAAGGAGGGATATTGTGATAAGAGAGCCCCAAATTTGGTAATACTGAGCGTGTAATTTCACTAAAACCATGCAAATTCAAGAAAAATAGAGAAAGATATGCAAGTTAACAAGTAAACGAATTATGAGTTTCTTACATTCCGTGAGAGCTAAATAAGCAGCTTTAGCGGCGTTCATCTCAGCTTGCTTCTTGGATTTTGCTTCATCGCCTCTGAAAGTCTTACCATCAATTTCAACGCTAGATGTAAATGAGCGCTTGTGTGACATACCGTAGCCAGTTGTCTCATATGTTGGACACAGAAGACCCATTTTCTGCGCGAGTTCTTGCAGAAGATTTTTGTATAGACCACCATCCTGTGGTAATCATAAATGTCAAGCAGTTGAAACATAGTAAGCATAACAAAACTAAAAAAATAGTTCTCCAGATTACTAGCCTCTTGAATAACATCAATCCTCAGAGTCTGACAAGCAACTTTAGCTGCCGCTTGCTCAGCTTCCTTCAATGTTGTGAAAAACTCCGAAGTTTCATAGGATTTTCCATCAAGAGAAACTTTGGACTTGAAGCGGCGATTGTGAGGAGGGCCATCAGCTTCACAAGTGTAGACAGGGAAACCAAGATTATACCTTTGAGCATATTGCTGCAACTGGTTCTTATACATGTGCAATGTCTCTGTGCCAGAAGCAAGTTGAAATCAGAGCATGACCCAGTAAATCAAGACTCTGTATCTGGATATAAATGATGAGCATACATAGTTCAACATTAGGACAATTACAAACGGAGTCATTTTTATTGACCAAGTAAGCGTTTTCAGAAACTTGTAAAATTAGCCTTTGATTTCTGTAGTAAAACAATGCAGATAGTAAGAAGTGCAGAACATGGTAGCCTAATTCGTATGTGTCCGATACGTGATACGATATAAATACGGAATAAGCACTTGATGAAGTATTTAATAAGTGGTGGTATTGCCATTCCAGAAATGTCAGTTCGTAGTTTTGTTGCATTTGCATTTTCTCAAGCCTTGGTATGCAATAAAAAAGTTCTAAGAATATGATTTCATAATATCATAATTAAGATTTTGTCTTCATAATCAAATCTATGGCTATGTCACAAAACAAATAAGGATGCCTTCAGAAAAGGCAAATATAACTAATATTTCATAGGCAGAGATCTGAAGAACTAAAAAAGATGGGACTCTCTCCTTCCGGAAATAAACTAAAGTAACCATACATACTGATGATATGCCAAACTTGGAGTTCACCTTACATGATATTGAGGTCACATCATGTATATGTAAATATCTAACCTGATGCACATATCAATTTTTTACTAATCAGATCATACATTTTGAATTCTATATAAACTACAGCACTGACACTGACAGACCATAACTATGTAGTGTACTAAACCTTGGATTGACAGGACCAGGGTTTACTAATTTGGACATGCACTCAAGTAAAAAAAAAAAGGAATTTATGGAGTTATATGGAAACTTAACTCGAACATGCTTCAAACGGGGAAAGCAAGTACCAGAAGCATTCTTTTAGCGATATACGAGTAAAATTTCCATTTCGGTACTTAAATTCATTTATTCCAACGCCCAAGTTTTCAGATATCCAGTCCATATTTAAACAAAAGCAACAACTCACCTCAATATGTTCCAATAGCTCTCAATTTCAACTGCCTTTGTTTTAAGATATTAAAGATAAAACCCAAGAGTTACGGCTGAGTGTATTACCATTACACCAGATAGCTGCGATATTTTGTTATTGAAGATAGAGGAACTTACATGCAATTATTTACCGACCATCAAATTATCCAGAGAACATGAGCTACACAGCAGACTAAACCTTAAATAGGACAACAGAAGGACCTAAGTAACAGAATATAACTATCATAAAACCTTTATAACCCTTGTCGTGGGATCCTACTGACTTTATAATACACACTGAAGCCTGTTGTACACTATCTTCACATTTTTGCAGCAGTGCTTCCCTGCTTGCAGATTTTACATTTGCATCACTCTTTGCAGCAACAAGTCCTGTCCAAATGTAACAGCGAAGTACATTTAGAACTATCTATATTTCAATGTCCTCAAGCAGATATCAGCTCTATTTTATCTACCGACTACTGTCATCATTTCTAAAGATTCCCCCTGATCTATCCATGAATCCTCCGACATCTTCTACACTGGATCTTACAGTGGGGATGAACATAAGCATTAAAAAAGCCGAACACAAATAAATCAACTCGTCGCATTCTGTGGACTTGTACATGATAACCAAACCAACAAGTTAACTGAGAAAGGACTGGACCTGATCAATACATGAATCCTCCTATTCTAAACAAACTGTTTCCAATCATTTCTCAGGAATTTACCCTGATTTATCCGTAAAGCCTCCTCCTATTTTCGACATATCCTATCCTAGATTCTACAGCAGGAAACGAGATAATCCGCATTTCATAACAAATGTTCTACATACCTACTGTAAGCAAACACATACCGTCTAATTACACTACACCTTAGATAACAGCCGATCCAGTCACGCTGTAACCACGTTGAAGCAGAAATAAAAAAATAAAAAAAAAATCCAAGTGATATAAAATTACCAGGTGATGGAATCGGAAGAGAAGAAGGAAGCGGAGAAGGAGGCAAATTCGGACCGATTAGAGTAGCGGCAGCTCGAGAGGCCGGTGGATTTGGGCGTGGAGGCGGTGGAACATTGAGGTGATCGAATGCGACTTGAGCGACGGTGTTCTGAGCTTCCTTGGAGGATTTGCAGTGGTGAGGAGTCTCGTAAACGGCGCCTTTGACACTCACGGTGGCGGTAAAGCGAGGAGCGTGATCGGGGCCTATTTTCACGGTGGCGTACTCCGGCAAGTCCCAACCTCGCCCTTGGCAGAGCTCCTGCAATTTCGTCTTGTACATTCTCTCTCTCTCTCTAAGTTTTCTCTCTGGATTGCTTGCCGGATATTAATCAAGCAGTGTGACGAAGGTCACTGGCCGAAGGAACCCCTAAAAATAATGCTGAGCATCAATCAGGTTTAGGTATAGAATAGATACTAAGTCTCATAAAATTGCGGAGATTCCAGAGAGACCCTATATTTGCATTGGAATTGTCTAGTTTTACAATTACCCACATTCCATTTTTGCGGATCTTTTCGTACCGGGTTCGATGTTAAATTCGCAGTTCCTAGCTAGTTTCGCGGGCGGTTTTTTTAAGTGGATCCAAATCGCAGGTGACCCGGTTTCAGTCAGTATAAATATTAAATTTTCTATTTCTTCTTCCTGTTTTATTTCATTTCATCGTCTTTCTTGGTTCTCTCTGGGGATTTTCATCAATTTTGGCGATTCAACCCTAGGTTTCCGAATCCCTGATCGTTCAACTCATCTTCAGGTTTTGTTGTTTTTCATGTTCGATCTTAGTTTTGAAGTTGTTTTTGTACTTTATTTTTTAGTGTTTGGTTGTTTTTGTGCTCTGATAGGGTTGTCCAATGGCTCGAGAACTTGAGAATGTAGCTGCTGATACGGATATATGTCCAATCCGTTAAGGGCGCCATAGAGCGTGTCCTAGAGCGCATCAAGGCTAAAATAGCCAATTCAGTACTTATCCGACCTTGGCTAGTCCGCCCTAAGGAAAGCCTTCCAGGTCAATCAGTACGCTCAAGTCAACACACCTTTTCAGCTGGTCCGACCTAGCTAGGTGCATGACTTCCGAACCTGACAAAAGGTCATATGGTCTCACAAGGACCACACACTGTCAGTCCTAGGATGCCAAACGGATCGGACGAGATAAACTCGAACGCCACCTTAATAATAAGACCAAACGTATACACTGGAACCCCCAGGATACTTCCGAGCAGCTAGTATTTCGGACCGTCACTGAGCTACCTAAGAACAGACCCAAATCAACAGAGCTCGGATCATTCTAAAGGGTCTCACACGGACCCATCAGCGGAAATAGTACTCTAAGGGGAGAAATGACCAATCTACCCTCCCAGGCCCATCTAATAGTGTTAGACCCTCACATACTATTGGGCCATGGGCCAAGGGAGCATTGTTGTCCAAATTCTGAACATACACTAGGCATCATCTTATGAACCACTTCATAAGTACATGATAACTATAAATATATCACAAGGTCCCATACATTAAGGTAAGTCAACTCTTGTTATAACTTCCCTCATAACTACTACATTGGGAGCCTTCCTCCCTCTCTTGAGTAAAGTCTCTTCCCGGTTTAACATCTAGAAAACCAGGTTACCTATCTAACCCCCCCCCCCCCCCCCCCACTTAGTCTTTTCAGGCGTCCCTGCTCGGACCAAGTCACCAGGTTGGACTTCAAGTTGGAAGCGGACCTTAGAATAGGGATTTGTGGTAGTTTAGTTAGTGTTTGAGGCTCAACCCCTCAACATTTTGGCGCCGTCTGTGGGAAGCGAACAAAAGAGTCCGTGTTTAAGCTGAGCCGATGGTGAGAACAAGACGGACAACACGAACCAGTGCCGCTGGCATCGGAACTCCACCTCCACGCCCACGCGGACGTCCACCCAACAGAGGACGGAGGGCCACTGTAGCAGAAAGGAATGCTGAGGGAAGGAGATACCCGAGCGACGGTCACACATCAAGCCCATCATCTGATGAGGGAAGAGACGTTCCGTCCAGGGGAATCCGTAATGTTCCTGAGAATGTTGGGTCTGAAAATCACGGAGAAGGGGCCGCTCAAGTTCTTCCGACAGGGACACTAGGTCCTCCACCAGGTCATCACTTTACCATGCCAGATGGTCGTATAGTCCGCACTAGTGACTGCGGATTAAGTGAGAATCAATTTGGTCGATTGCTCATGATAATCCAGGGTTGTCTGGGATCTAACAATGTCCAACCCCAACAAGTCACTCCGCCAGTGGCTAATCCGAGGTAAGCAGAGCCCGCTCTATCAAGGAACGAGCAACGTCCGATCCAACAGAGGTTGGGGAATCAGCTACCACAGGAGGATTTGTGGAACCTCCTAGACAGGAGAGCCTCTGCTTCCCATGATCGACGAGAAGGAAGCCCAAATGGGCAGAGAGCATATCAAGAAAACGGAAATAGGCAACCTAGAGCTCCACAACAGATACCTCCACGGGTTAGGGATCACGTGGCGGAAACCATTCCACTGGTCCACTTGGATGAACTTCCCGCGGATGTAGCAATTCATCCTGGAACGGGAGAGATGATGACTGCGGAAGAAATCTATGATCAACAAAAAGCCTTGGAAGCCCAGATTCTCAATCTCGGACGCTTGGTAAAGGATCATGAGCAGATAGCTACTAGTGTGCCAAACCCTTTGTGTGACGATATCATGAAAGAAAAGGAAAGAAACAAGAACTTGGATCAAGTGATTCTGAAATTGGAATACTAGTACGGAGATACTTGTCCTGTGGGCCACTTGACAAGGTACAATAGTAAGATGGATTCCAAAGGGATGAGTGATAATACAAAAGCTCTCACTTTCTCATCCACTCTCTTCGGAACAGCCATGGATTGGTACACTGCATTGCCAAACAAGTCAGTAAGATCATATGCGGACCTCTCTTCCAAGTTCCTGGGACGATTTGGAAAATCAAAAAGAAGGAAACGAACTGTAGAGCACCTGGCAGAAGTTATACAAAGAGAACATGAGGATCTTAGGACTTTCCTAGATCGCTTCAATGCGGAGGTCCTCCGAGTTGAGCCTCACAGTATTAAGGAACGGGTCCGTCACCTGTATGCTAATACTTACAACGCAGAACTCCGCATGAAACTTTCTAGCCAGGAAGTAAGAAGTGAAAAGCATTTGGATGACATTTGTGAAGAGGTAATGTACGGAGAGGAGTACCGAAGGAATGTCCCAGTGAGAGCTGGTTCCAAGAAAGGAAAAGAGTCAATGAAGCAAGAGCAACGCCATGGAAAGTTTGATCCGAAGAAGGATTACAGAGATAAAGGTTTCAATAGGGAAAGAAGTCCGCCAAGAAGATATGTGTATTATACCCGTCTCAATAGACCAAGATCCGACATCTTGGCAACCATTATTGAGAAAAAGTTGGATATTCAATGGCCAAAGCCATCTCACGATAATCGGAAGAACAAGAGTGCGAAAGGGTATTGCAAGTTTCACAGGAGCCGTGGCCATGAGACGGACGATTGCATTCAACTGAAGACTGAGGTTGAGCACCTAATAAGAGAGGGAAAGTTGAAGGAGCACGTCTATACGGACGAGCCTTCTAGGTATGATAGGACAGAACGGAGAAGGGAAGATAGAACCACAGAACCGCAACCATATCCTCTATCCTTGCCACCTCCGCCAACCAATCATCCACCTCGGACAGATAATCACCAGTACAGCAAGAGGACCGACTGGAGGCGATAGCAGGAACGCAAGAGAACGAACAGCTCAGAATCTGCGAAACAATGCCAGATCCTATGCTGCTCCGGCAATCCGAGGAACCAACACTATATCCTTTGATGACAGTGAGATTCCCCCTCCTACGGCAGGAGGTGAGGACATAGATGATCCGGATGTTCCACTGGTGGTCTCTTTAACCATAACAACTTATCAGGTGAACAAGATCCTGGTAGATACGGGGAGTTCCTTGAACATCATTGCCAAAAGAACAATAGATCAGATGAACCTGGGAAGAATTCATGAGAGAGTTAATACCTCCATACTAGGATTTGGAGGAGGAACTGTCCGCCTCTAGGAAGCATCATGCTTCATGTATCATTGGGGACATATCCCGCGAGAGTGACACAGCTAGTCCGTTTTGTAGTGGTGGATCGAACTTTTGACTACAATGCCATCTTTGGTCGTCCGGGGCTCAATCAATTCCGAGCTATACCTTCTACTCTCCATAATAGAATGAAGTTTCCAACCCCCTGCGGGATTGGAGAAGAAGTAGGAAACATCCGAGAAGCTTGGGAGTGTTACATCATGTCTACCAGGAGAGCATCCGCTCCCGTGTTGGAAGTCTCCCTGACTTCTGATCCGCAGATTATTCTCCCACCAAAAAAGGAGAATCCCAACATTGGAATAGGGAGCCAGAAGGACAAGTTTCCCAAAACTGCATGGATCGAACCTCACGAGACTCTCAAGGATGTTGAACTTGTTGTTGGAAGCCCGGACAAGAAGACTAGAATCGGAACGGAGATGAATGCGGAAGTGGAGATGAAGCTCATTGCTTGTCTCCGAGACAACAACGATGTCTTTGCTTGGAGTACTGACGACCTCAAGGGGATAGATCCGAGGGTCGATGTTCACCGTCTGAACATGGACCCCTCGATTAAATATATCCGCCAGAAGAGAAAAGATTTTGGTCCAATCAAGGATGCCATCATATCCTCGGAAGTTGACCGGCTCATGAAGGCCGGACACATCGAAGTGGTCCGTTATTCCGATTGGGTTTGCAACGTTGCCCTAGTTGAGAAATCACCGGGCAAATGACGGATGTGCAATGATTTCACCAGGCTGAATAAGTTTTGCCCAAAGGATCCATACCCTTTGCCACGGATTGACCAATTGGTTGATTCCACGGCCGGATGCGCATTACTGAGTTTCATGGACGCGTATCAAGGCTTTTACCAGATTCGGATGGCCTAGGAGGATATTAAGAAAACATCTTTCTTTGTTGCGGGAGGGGTGTATTGCTTTAAAGTGATGCCCTTCGGATTGAAAAACACGGGAGCTACTTACCAACGGCTGGTAAATCAAATGTTCAAGGAAGAAATCAGCAAGACCATGGAGGTGTATGTGGATGACATGCTCGTTTAAAGCAAAATTGAGGAACAACATATATAGCAGTTAAACAAATGCTTTGCTATCCTTAGGAAATACGGAATGAAACTCAATCCGGAAAAGTGAACCTTCGGAGTAAAGGGCGGAAAGTTCTTCGGCTACATGGTCACAGAAAGGGGAATAAGTGCAAATCCTGAGAAGATAAAAGCCTTCCTAGACCTGCCTCATCCGAAGAACCTCAATGAGGTACAACAGCTTATCGGACGTCTCATGTCCTTAAGTCGTTTTATTTCGCGGTCCGCAGAGAAGAATCTTCCATTCTTCAAAATCCTCCGGAAAGGGAAGAACTTTGAGTGGACTGCAGAATGTCCCGGGGTTTTGAAAACTTGAAAAGGTACCTCCATTCCCCTCCACTGCTCTCCAAACCCGTAGAAGGAGAACCACTCTACCTCTACCTAGCAATAACGGAAGAGGCAATGAGTTCCGTATTAGTACGGATCCAAGCTAATGATCACATGCCAATCTACTATCTTAGTAAAGCCCTTGCTGAGGCGGAGACAAGATACGTAAAGATTGAGAAATTTGCATATGCTTTGGTTTACACCGCAAGACGGTTAAAGCCCTATTTCAAATCTCATAAGATAGTAGTCCTAACTACGAAACCTTTAAAACAGGTCCTGGGAAAGCCCGACCAATCCGGACGACTCTCTAAGTGGGCAATTGAGCTGAGCGAATACGACATTAGCTATCAGGCTCCGACAGCCAGGAAAGCTCAAGTTATTGCTGACTTCCTAGCGGAGTACCCTGAAGCAGAGTCAGAGAAAGTCTCGGATAAACATGCATTTGAGTGCCTGATTACTAAGCAGATCAAACGAAAGTCAATTCCGCCAAAGATCAACCCAGATAACCTTGAAGATGCTCAGTTCATCAATCAATCTCGGACTACGTCATGGCAAGAAACTCGGGTCAACCAGATATTCCTCCTTGATGATATCACAAGAGAATCAAATACTGATAACTCTGACTGGGATACTAAAAAGGAGGAGGAACAAAGGTTAAAAATTCAGGAGCTTATAGAAGATCCCCAAACCAAGGAATAACCCACCGATATTTGGACATTGGAAATGGATGGTTCATCCACCGGAAGAGTGGAAGGCATTGGAATCTATCTTAAAAGCCCTGATGGCGCGGAACTCGACTATGCGATATCCTTGGACTTCAAGGTTACAAACAATGAAGCTGAATATGAAGCACTGTTAACCGGACTACGTATAGCCAAGTCCCTACAAGTCTGGAAACTCAAAGCTTACACGGATTCACAGTTGGTTGAAGCCCAGTTTTCTGGTGCTTTTGCCACAAAAGGCCCTTCAATGATCAAATATCTTGAGCTACTGAAGCAAGAAGTGAGTCTCTTCGATGAGTTTACCCTATAAAAATTTGATAGGGAATGGAATGAAAGAGCGGATACTCTAGCAAAGTATGCGTCCGCAACAGCTGCTTTAGATACAAGGAGAGTCATTTTGCTCACAATTACGAACTCATCCGTCATGAGTCCTAGTCCAACCATTATGATCACTGAAACAGGAAGAAATTGGATGACTGATATCTTTAGTTACCTCAAGGACGAATCATTACATGCTGATCCGAGGGAGTCGAGGAGTGTGCAGCGCCGAGCAAACAGGTATTTCATACTTGGGGAAGATTTATATAAGAAATCCTTCGCTGAGACACATATGAGATGTTTGGATCCGCAAGAAGCGAGGACGGTGCTTGAGGAAATTCACAGTGGAAGCTGCGGAAGTCATTCCGGTGGGCGGACTCTCGTTCAAAAGATCATCTGACAAGGTTACTACTGGCCTATCATTGATAAGGATTCTGCGAGCTTCGCCCGAAATTGCCCTGATTGTCAGTATTATGCAAATGTCCCACATCGTCCGACACACCCTATGATTCCGTCAGTCATAGTATGTCCGTTTGATCAATGGGGCATTGATATTGTCGGACCTTTCCTAAGAAGCACTCAACAGAAGAAATTCTTAATTGTAGTTGTGGAATATTTCACCAAATGGGTAGAAGCGGAAGCAGTGGCCAATATCACGGAAAGTCGTGTGCGGACCTTCATTTGGAAAACATCATTTCTCGCTTTGACTTACCGAGAGTTCTTGTCTCGGATAATGGTGCTCAATTTTCAGGCAACAAACTCAAGGAATGGTTGGCCTCTTTCAAGATTGAGCAACGCTTTACATCTGTCGGATATCCACAGGCTAATGGGCAAGCTGAATCCACGAACAAAACAATTGTTAAGATCCTGGAGAAGCGACTGAGGACCTCTCAGGATAGTTGGGCGGATGACCTGGACGGTGTACTCTGGGCTCACCGCACCACAGCACGGATTGCAACTAGGGAGATCCCATTTGCTCTGGTTTATGGCACGGAAGCAGTTATACCAGCAGAAATTGCAGTTGAAACGATGAGGGTCCAAGAATTCCATGATTCCGCCAATCAAGAAGCTCGGACCTATGACCTAGATATGCTAGAACAGAAGAGGACCGAGGCATTGGCCAATATCCACAGATATCAAGCAACTACAGCCCGGGCCTACAACAAAAATATTCAAGCTAAAGATTTCTGTGTCGGAGACTGGTGCTCATAGGTCGATATCTTGAGCAATGTTGGGAAGCTCAAGCCTAAGTGGGAAGGACCATACAAGATTATTGGTGCAAAAGTGAATGGAAGTTATGAGCTGGAGGACGAGCACGGACACCCACTCAGGCGTACTTGGAATGCCAAGAACCTTCAAAAGTTCTATGCTTAGGGCTTGTTACACGGAACTCCGTAAGTTGTTTTGACATTCTAGGCTTAAACCGTTTATTACACGGAACTCCGTCAGTTCTATTTTTGTTAACTCTTTTGTCATTGGCCATGCAGCTAACAAGTTGTAATTGAATTTACGGCAAATCAATACAACTTTCATCTTTCGATTCAAAACGAAATTTGATTATTACATGACAGAAAGATTATAACAACAATCTTGTTTGTACAAATGAACAAAGAAACACACAATCTCCTTTGTACGTACTACGATCCGACATAAATATCCGGATCACTACAATATCTACAATACAACGTAAGAGCCTGTCCTATTCTCCGAGATATACCATAAATCCACCAAAAGATCTCTCAAGCAAAAGGGTCCATCCGCACACCAACATCATCAATCTTCCTATAGACAACGAAAAATGGGATGTGCCTGTAACACGAACAAATCAGGAATCAACCTCCGGACACTACGATTCTTCAACATATTCATTCGTTTGAATCCAAAACACGGATCTGACGCATTGATCGTATCATGATCCACCCGCCAGTAGCTCTTCGGATAGGACAAGCTCCTACCGGGTGGATCACGCATACGACCGATGGGGTCGTTCGTCAGCTTACTCAGATCGGAAAATTTGCCAAGATCTACGTTTCCTAGACAATAAATCTCGAGTAATCTATCCCTCTAGACCCACGCCACTCTCAAACTCAAAATAATGCATGCTAATTTGAGAGTGGACGGGAGTCTCGAGGTGGAGACTAGTCAAGATATCGTCTTCCTATTGGAACCACTAGGCTCAAAACTGCAGGATCAGTCCAACCTTGAGAAAGAAGAGAGAAATTTTCAACAAGATGAAAATTAGAATTAGATCTATGCGATCAATGCAGTGGGGAACTCGGGTATTTATAGATAGGACGAACCAATTATCGTCCGCCACGTAAGAAGACTGATGTCGACGATGGGCTTGGGCCATCCGTAAGGGCCAAACAATATTGTATCATTTGGGCTTACCCCAGCTGATCATATTGAGCCCATGATTTTAACTTCCCTATAGAAGTATCCGAGTATTCATTCATCGGCAAGTCCGACAAACTTCATTTGCAGAAACACCCAAAGGTTAAGTCTATCAAGTAGTCCGAGTATCAGACTACTTGCTTTACATCAAATATTGCTCAAAGTGATCCGAGCTTGCAAGAGTTGTGTATTTATGCAGACTACTAAGACTACGCATAACATGACGGATCAAGAAAGCATAAAAACGGAAGCATTGATATAATAAAAGAAGCATATTGTACTTGCGTTACTAATACAGAACCAGAAATCAGTGTACTTGGCAACAGATCCGTGCCATCAAAAATTAGTATTCAGAAGTTACATCATTACCATGGGGCATACCCCGGACTTCTCATTGCGGAGGGGGCTGGCTTGGGCCGGCTTCATCAGTTCCAGGCGGATTTGTGGAGGACGGATTGGCATTTGAGGCACCCGCGCGTGACTCAGCAACAGCATCAAAGGAAGCCTTTATGCTTTCGAACAAGTTGAAGTCCGCGTCATGGCCGACGATTCGAGAAGGCATGAAGTACCAATTCTTCAGATAATCCATGTTATCATGGAAAGGCGTGAAGCATACCTTCCCTATCGCTCCCGGGACACATTTGGGAAGAAAAGGTCCGCCATTGGTGATTTCAATTTCACCTTCCTCGGTGACCACCTCTGTGAACTCACACGCCGCTAACCGCTCATCCGGGACGATTTCCACCGGGATTTCAACTCCACCAGCATCCGCGGAAGGATCCAATCCTTCCGCCATCCAGTCAAAGTTTGGAGGCACCAACCCCTTTGCTTGTAATTGGCCAATGGCGGATGAGAACCCCTCCAGGCGGAGAGCGTCGGCCTTGTCCGCCATAAAGAACTTGAAGGAGTCCGACTTCATGAAGTCTTTAACAGCTTCGAGCCGGGCGAACTGGAGATCTTCGAGGAGTGCATCCTTGGACTCCAGGAACGCCTTCATCGATTTGTCAATGAAGTTCTCCTGCCATTCCACGTTCGACTTTGCCTCTTGCCAGCTAGCCTTCAACTTGGCAACGAGCGTATCCTTCTTCTTCTTCAATTGGGCCTCCGCCTGTTTGACCTTCTCCGCGTCCTCCGCGGATGCAACCAAAGCCTTATGCAGGTCCTCCTCAATAGTGGCCCACTCACTGGCCTTCAACTGCATGGCTTTGATCATGCATCGATCCGAGCTACAAGAAGTCCGTAATGTCAGAAGTTATATTTCTAACACAAAAGCTGAAACCAAAGAAGGAAATCAGGCGGAAGGTACTTACCCTTTGATGGAGTTCATGGATTTATCCAACCCTCTCAACCACAGGGAGTCCGCGACTCCGTTCATACTCCGCGTCAAGGGCCGCCTGGTCGGATAACGACAGAAACACAGCGAAAAGCTGCTTCTTTGATGCAGGAGAAGCATCCGAGGTCGCACCCCTTTTCTTGCCAGAGACGATGGCATCCCGCATCAACACATCCCCCGGAGGCGCGGACGCAGCGGAACCACCAGGACCAGATGTCCTCGGAGCACCTCCGGTTGGTGGCTTCGACGCAGTAGTACTGCGGGTCGCAGGACCTTTGCCCTTGTCAGTCACCTCCAAGACCTGGGGATCCTCACCCGCCTTCTTCTGCCTCTCCTCCTTAGCAGCAAATAGGGCCGCATTTTTTGGGTCCGCCATAGGCAAACCTGTGGACGTATTGATGATTTTGGCCAGTGGCAAGCTCAAGGGCTTGCTGCTCCCTCTGCTGTTTCTTCTTCTCTCGGAGGGTCGACATGATGTACTCAAACCAGTAAGCTGGGGAAGAAACAAACGATGTCAGATACGGATCTATCTCACCATGAACAACGGACAACTATGGAACAATCATGCATGACATTCGAAAACACAAAAAAAAAAAAATGGAAACACAAATCCTAAATTAAGGATCCTTACAGAAGTCGGCCTTCCCTCCGACCTCCACAATGCTAGTCAGTCCGCACAGATAGGGCAGTGGCTGACAAATCAATCAGTGGAACGGGTAAGTTGGTGGGTTATGTTTCTTGTGGATCTCCGCCACCCACGGAGCCACGTTTTTTGGAAGAGGGCGCCAATCCGGAATGCTCTCCCCAAAAATTTTGTGGGCAACCCCCACTGTTCTCGTCTCCTCGCGGACTCCCCAGGCTTCAAAGTCATCCGCACGAAGATATATTTCTCCCACCACTTTGATCCAAGCGAGGAGATGGGATCTGAGATGAAGTTATACGATTTTCTATTTACAAAAGTATAAAAAAGGGGATTCCCCGGACTAAAAGTTACATTGAAGAGCTGCTTGAAGTTTTCAAAGTTTACAGACTGCCCCTTCTTCGCACAGAAAACTGCGAAGCAAATCAAGTTTTCCAAGGACTTGGGAATAACCTGGCTCGAACCTATTCCGATGTGATTCAATATATACTTGAACTCGGAAGCAATGGGGACCTTCCATCCGCAAGAGAAAGCCGCTTCATGCACACACATATATCCCGCTGGTGGATTGTAGAATGCGTGCCCGGGTTCAGGAACCATAATTTTTACGGACTCAGGAATTTCCCACTTCCGTCTCCACTCCGGAATATCCTCAGGTTTCACCTTGGACGGACAGGTGAGAAGCAAACCATCCGCGTTCAATTCACCATACGGGTCCGCGATAACGACAGCAGACGCAGGACGAGAGAATTTAGTCTGCGCAGCCTTAGCTCCGCGACCCGCAACCAGTGGAGGATTATGTTGAGCGGGCACTCCTGGGTGCAAAACAATCCGGCGCCCAGAGCGTCCCCGCGGACGAGCAGCCGGAGGGGCTTCCTCCTCTTCCTCCTCGTCATCTTCTTCATCTCCCTCTTCCTCCTCTTCTTCTCCACCTACGGGTCTCCCAGATGTACTTGGATTGGTCGAACCAGTTTCCATCGCCACACGGTCCTCCTCTCCAGCCTCGAACATTTCAACATCCTCTGCCTCACGATCAGTATCACCTCCTTGTTCCGTCCGAGGCACGCTCATATCAGCAGGCATGCCACCGCTGCCAATGGTCCGAGATTGGACTCGTACCTTTATTCTCATGCACATCTGTCGTTTCTCACCCTGCTCGGTAGTAATGAGTCTCGGACCCCATGCCCAGCATCTGAATCTCCAGAAGAGACAACCTCCACAACGTCCGCGTTACGTTCCTCCGCAGGAAGGCTATTTTGTGGAATCTCCAATTCCGGGTGGTCTGATGCAGACGAGGTTACCATCACAGACTCGGATCCTTGGTCTACTCCATCATCATGATCGTGAGCTTTGTATTGATTCTGACTATCGCTCTCGGACATCCTAGGGCACAGGGAAACGGATTAGAAAAAGATATTGTGGTCGTCCGAGAGTTCGTTTACGTATCTTATTAAGTCCCATGGTCCCAAAAAAACCCTATTTGATTGTGTGTTCCTATGGGTCATTGCCTCTACCTATTGGCACCTACCTTGGCACGCAAGGTCACGCCACAGGGGAGTTCTATGTGCCAATTGGCACTATTATCTACCATGCAAGGCGCAATAACAGAAAGTTCAACAAGCCTACTGGCACTATATTCTACCATACATGGCACATTTACAAGGAAAATCTACGAGTCATATATACAAATTGATACCATAAGTTCAACTACGGAACGCATGCAATACTAGAGTAACCAAAACTCAACATACGACACATTACTTGGCAAAAAAAACCTATCCCTACAGCATACAAGCACGGAAATCCCACAAAGCATACATGCATCCGTGGTAGAAGAAACAATACTCGAAATTTAGAGAAATCCAGATTTACTTACTTGATAAAGTAGCTGGAGAAAGATTGACGGACGACGAAGCCTTGCTAGCTCTCCGACAGTGACTTGCACGGCAGATCTGATTACTCACTCGAAACCTTGCTTGCTCGGAAGCTAGTTACTTGCTCGGATTGCTTAAGAATGCTCTGAATTCAATTCGGCTAAAGTGTGACAATGACAGATCTGCGATCTATTTATAGAGGGCTAGTTGGGGAAGATGAAGCGTCGCATTACTTGGATTCCAACCCCAGCCGTTGATCATTTCAATCCAACGGTTGCATCGGTTCACATTTGGCAAAATTACATCACGCCCCCATTAAATTTATTTTAGAAATTCTCCACTATCTCGGGATCCTCACTCATGGACTGGACGGACGACTTACTGGGCCTCTTGGATCACTATTCATCGGCCCAGATGAACCATTTCACATATCCAGCCCAACGGATTACTTCTTACACACTCTTCCACAAGAGACTTCTTTAAATCCTAAAACCATACTCGGATCGCGATATATCTCCGATACAAATACCTTTTCCTTCTACAGTTCGAGATTTTTCCTATCCCGGACTGTAGAATGAAGGGGGGGGGGGGGGGGGGGGGGGGCGGGGGGAGAGATATATCAATTTCTTGAAACACGAATACGGATTTTCTGCATGAAAAAAAGGGATTTTTTCCTCACAATTAACGATTCGAACACACTCCTAAACACACTTGTTCCTTTACTCATAGTTCCACAACTATCTTCTACTAAGATACTTGGAAACTAGGGGGACATATGTTGATACGGATATATGTTCAATCCGTTAAGGGCGCCATAGAGCGTGTCCTAGAGCGCATCAAGGCTAAAATAGCCAATTCAGTACTTATCCGACCTTGGCTAGTCCGCCCTAAGGAAAGCCTTCCATGTCAATCAGTACGCTCAAGTCAACACACCTTTTCAGCTGGTCCGACCTAGCTAGGTGCATGACTTTCGAACCTGACAAAAGGTCATATGGTCTCACAAGGACCACACATTGTCAGTCCTAGGATGCCAAATGGACCGGACGAGATAAACTCGGACGCCACCTTAATAATAAGACCAAACGTATACACTAGAACCCCCAGGATACTTCCGAGCAGCTAGTATCTCGGACCGTCACTGAGCTACATAAGAACAGACCCAACTCAACAGAGCTCGGATCATTCTAAAGGGTCTCACACGGACCCATTAGCGGAAATAGTACTCTAAGGGGAGAAAGGACCAATCTACCCTCCCAGGCCTATCTAATAGTGTTAGACCCTCACATACTATTGGGCCATGGGCCAAGGGAGCATTGTTGTCCAAATCCTGAACATACACTTGGCATCATCTTATGAACCACTTCATAAGTACATGATAACTATAAATATAGCACAAGGTACCATACATTAAGGTAAGTCAACTCTTGTTATAACTTCCCTCATAACTACTACATTGGGAGTCTTCCTCTCTCTCTTAAGTAAAGTCTCTTCTCGGTTTGACATCTAGCAAACCGGGTTACCTATCTACCCCCCCCCCCCCCCCCCACACTTAGTCTTTTCAGGCGTCCCTGCTCGGACCAAGTCACCAGGTCGGACTTCAAGTTGGAAGCGGATCTTAGAATAGGGATTTGTGGTAGTTTAGTTAGTGTTTGAGGCTCAACCCCTCAACAGTAGCCGGAGATTGGAGATCGATCGGAGATCGGAAATTGAACGGAGAACGAAGATCGGAAATCGAACGGAGAACAGAGATCGGAGATCGGAAATCGAACGGATAAGTTGAGTTCAGAGATCGAGAACCTTAATCGTAAGTTTTCCTCTCGCTTTGACATTAATTGTTAGGTTTTCGATCAAGCTCCTGTACACTGATTTCCTTTTTTGTGTTTTCTCTAATCACTGATGTCGAGGTATACATATATCGATTGTTTTTATGTATAACATAGGCAATTACTGATCTGATACTGATAGTGATTCTAGCTATTTTCTCTCATTTTCCGATTCATCGCATAAAAATAGGGATAATTACATAGGGATACCCACTTAGAACGACGTTTCTCATATTCATACTACTTAGTCGAACAATTACAATCTAGTCCAAATCCGTTGACCAGCTTAATTTGGTTGTTTCATTTGAAACAACCAAATATGGCCTTATGGAATTTTAAATTAAAAAAAAATCATCTTCTTCTTCCTTCATCTTCTGCAATAGTCCGGCATACCTCTTCCATCTTCTTCTTCCTCCATCTTCTCTTCTTCTTCTCCGGTAAATTTCTTCCTCTTTCTTATTCTTTCTCCTTCTTCCAATTTGCAGCTCCAAATCGGAGTTGTTACATCTCCGATTTCGATTAACTGTTACGAACTTTCAATTGTGTTTTCGGATTGAAGTTGGGGATAATTTACAAATTGAAATAGAAGTTTGAGGGCTTATTTGAGCTTCTTCGAAATCTTATGGTGACAAATATAAAAAATTGAATATTCAGGACTTAAATTACAATTTGTCAAAATGGGTTATTGTTTGGTAACTTGCAAAATTCAATAATCTGAGAGGGGCAAAATTGACTTTTCCAGGTTTTAGTTCGCCAAAAGCCAAATTCGTGGGCTAAAGTGTAATTGTTTTACATCTAATTGTACCAAATCATAATAGTTCGACTAAGTGATACTAATCTGTAATTACGACATCTAAATGGGGGTCTGGATGTAATTTGTTGTGTGTACCATGTACGCATTTTCTCCTTTGCGTGTTTGCTTAATTGGTGACATCTGAGTATCTGCCATTGCCATCTGTTTGGAATGTTTAGATTAGTTACTTTTTGGCTCTGATTAGTGATGCTATCTGCTTACTGCGAAATGATGAGCTCATGCTCTGATTAGTAGAAACTCTTCAAATTCGGGTATTTTAATTTGTTTTGATGAAAATTTGATTGAGAGAATGTATCTCATGTTATCTAGTTAAGAGGTGATCTATGTTACTGAACTTGTGTTTTTGTACATGGTACACTTTTTTTTTTTTTTTTTGGAACGTGAATATAATATCATTATCCAAAATAAATACAAATCAGAAGGCGATCAGACGATCCAGCCTAAACCGTTAGGACAAAACGTAAAAATAACAAAAGAAAACTAGGCAATCATCAAATTCCCAACATGGGGTCTGAGTTTGCGATCACTCCAAGCCCTATAGATCATTATATTGATAATGTTTTGGGCAACTCCATTAGTATCCGGTGTGCCAGAAGTCGAATTAAAGCAATACTCATTCCAGAACTTCCATATCTCATACACAGTTTCCATAAAGGCCATCTTCAAGAGTTTGGCCTTCCAGCCTTTACCTTTTGTCTTCCGGAGTATCCAAGTCAGTTCACTGTTCCAATTGTCGGGTGTATGTTGCAGCCTCAGCCATGCAAGTACTGTAGTCCAAATCGCAGCGGGATTGGAACATTGGAACATCAGGTGTGGCAAGCTCTCATCATCGGTACAAAAGCAGCAGGAAGCTGACGTGATCAACCCAAATCGCAGCAATCTGTCCTTAGTTGCAATGCGTTCATGACACGCAAACCAAAGGACCATCAATGCCCTCGGTCTTGCACCATTCTTGTAGAACAGTGAGCGCCACTCTACAGGTACATGTTCCTCTTGTAGTTCACGGTACACCAGCCCCGTTACAAACTTGGGAAGGTGCATCATAGCATCCCACGCATAATTTTGGAGGGTAAGTTGTCTACATTTCAAAATTCCTTTAAGTATCCAGGAGCTCGAAGGTGGGGGATTATGCGTCAGAATATCTTGTTGCGGAATGTAGTAACTATGCACCCACTTGACCCACAAGTTATCTTTTTTGCCACATAAATTCCAAAGCAATTTCAACATACAAGCTTGACTCCATTCCAGAAGTGAGATAATTTGCAATCCACCTTTGATTTAGGCAAGCATACCTTTTCCCAAGCTACCAGCGCTTTTCGAGTAACTGAATCACTGTTCGACCACAGGAAGGATCTACAAATAGCCTCAATGCGTCGAAGCACTCCTTTGGGAAGCGGGAGGCACTGCAACCAAAAGTGAGGTGTTAAATTGTCTACATAAGTGACTACATAAGTGAGGTGTTACTTAATTTGGTTACAACTGACTTTACTATAAATTGTTTAGTTTTTTTTGTATAAGTGGTCTATTTTTAGTAGAAATTGTCTATGTTTTAGTAGAAATTGACTATGTTTTAGTAGAAATTGACTATGTTGTTCGTTATTGTTGGTTTAATTTTTGTATGAATTGTCTATGTTTTACTATAAATTGTCTAGTTTTTTTGTATAAATGGTCTATATTTTAGTAGAAATTGTATATGTTGTTCGTTGTTGCTGGTTTAGTTTTTTGTATAAATTGTCTATGTTTTACTATAAATTGTCTAGTTTTTGTATAAATGGTCTATGTTTTAGTAGAAATTGTCTATGTTTTAGAAGAAATTGTCTATGTTGTTCGTTGTTCCTGATTTAGTTTTTTTGTATAAATTGTTTATGTTTTACTATAAATTGTCTAGTTTTTTGTATAAATGGTTTATGTTTTAGTAGAAATTGTCTATGTTTTAGAAGAAATTGTTTATGTTGTTCGTTGTTGCTGGTTTAGTTTTTTTGTATAAATTGTATATGTTTTAGTATAAATTGTCTAGTTTTTTTTGTATAAATGGTCTATGTTTTAGTAGAAATTGTCTATGTTGTTCGTTGTTGCTAGTTTAGTTGTATTAGTTTTTTGTATAAATTGTTTATGATTTACTATAAATTGTCTAGTTTTGTGTATAAATTGTTTATGTTTTACTATTAATTGTCTAGTTTTTTATATAAATGGTCTATGTTTTAGTATAAATTGTCTATGTTGTTCCTTGTTGCTGGTTTAGTTTTTTGTATAATTGTCTATGTTTTACGATAAATTGTCTAGTTTTTTTGCATAAATGGTCTATGTTTTAGTAGAAATTGTCTATGTTGTTCGTTGTTGCTGGTTTAGTTTTTTGTATAAATTGTCTATGTTTTACTATAAATTATCTATTTTTTTTGTATAAATGATCTATGTTTATGTATAAATTGTCTATGTATTTTTATATTTTTGTTGTATGTATTAGGTTTTCATAAAAAGGGTGGTCGAACAAAGACATTGATTGGTCATAAAAATTGAGACGCTGTGGAAGAAGGGGTCGACGAACAAGTCAAGAGTGTGAAGAAAGCTATTTTGTAGATGTATTAAATGTTTTTGAAAAGACATGTATTTTTATAGGTTGTAAATTTTGATTTTTTAATTCATTTTGTATATTGAAATTTACTGGTTGACGAATGAAATTGAAGTTCATGTTTACTTTTCTAAATATTGTATTTTGATTGGATAAATATGTTGTTACTAATGTTTGCATGTTAAACGTAGACAACTTCACGATAAACATAGACAATTTGGTGATAAATCTAGACAATTTGATGTAAAAATCAACATATTTGGACGGACAAAGCTGATGTAAAGTTTTAAAAATATTCGCGGTCGACCCGGCCCGACCGGATCAACCCGCGAAAAATCATATTGTCTGGTTTTTAGTGTAAATTGTCTATGTTTATCTGTTGTATAGAAAAGTCCGGACTCTCTAATCTGTAAGGACTCTCGCAAGACGGACTCTAGAATAAATTCACCATTTGTGAGGCTTTGACAATTGACAGTAGGGGTGCACGTTCGGATTAATCCGATCCAATCCGATTCGAAGATCGGATCAATTCGAAGTTTCGGACCACTAAAGGCTCAATCCGAAATCCGATCCGAACGATCGGATCGTTCGGATCAATCCGAAGTTTCGGACCACTAAAGGCTCAATCTGAAATCCGATCCGAACGATTGGATCGGATTTCGGATTAATCCGAAAAAGTTCGGATCGGATCAGATTTAATCCGAATAATCCGAACTTTAATTAAAAAAAAAACTGAAATAGCATTTCGTAGCCAAATTAAATACTAGTTCAGTAGTTCTACATTCAAAATAAATAAAATAAAGTTCACAAGTTTACTTCAAGTCCAAAACAACAAATATGAAAAGTTTAGAGTTCATATTCTAGAATAACGACTATTCGATTACATTCTTTGAAGTAAAAATAGAAAGTGCATATTTCTAACAGCCAAAATCCAACTTCCCAGCATCCTAAGTATTTTGTATTTTGTTTAGCTGAATAAGGGGGAAAAATATTTTTATTATTATTTTTTAAATTCATTTGGATTTTCGTATTAATCCGAAAATCCGACGGATCGGATCAGATTAATCCGAAAATCTTCGGATCTAAAATATCATAATCCGTAATCCGATCCGAATACATCGGATTGGATCGGATCGGATTTTTGGATTTTGGATCGAATTCTCGGATTTCGGATTTTATGATCACCCCTAATTGACAGTACCAGGTTACGTGTCCTAAATTTATTTAAATACTATTAATGTGGTGATTAGGTATAAAAGGATCAAGTACAACATTTGAGTTAGATCATAGATGTCACGTGCAAAAATAAGTGAGATTTTACGAGGCTGTTTGAATCTGAGGCCATTTTAACACTTTCCTAATTTTTATCTTTGTCTTAAAATTTTATAATTTTAATAGACTCAGTATTGTAACGACCCGGACCACTAAGACCACCCACTGTGGGTGACCGAAAATAGGTCGAGTCGACGACCGATGGTCGCCCACTGTGGGAGGAGTCATGGCTGCGGTCGTTGGCATTTTTTACTTTTTTTAAATTTTTTTATTTTTTTTTATCGTTGTTTAAGTTAGAATATTGAAATGTAATGTGATTCGGAGTTAAAAATGGTGTTTTTATTGAAATGGAAATTACAATACAACTACAACGACGTTCGAAAATCGAAAGATACAAACAGACACACAAAACCTACAACGAACATAGACACATACACATACACAAACACAAACAAACACCATTCGAACCACAACTTCACATCTTGAACTCTGCTTTCAACATCTCAAACAGGTGTCGAGTCTCAGCCGTCATGGTGTTTGGATCTTGTTGGCATAGGGTAGCGAACAAGTGCAACCTATGACTCTTAGCCAATTCCAGATTACCTTGAGCCATTATTCTTGCCTCCTCTGCCCTTTGTGCGGACCTCTCTCTCAACCATTCTAATCTCTGCCTCTCGAACTCAATTCTCTCCTTCTCAATCTGCCTCTGTTCAGCATAATCATCTCTAAAGTGAGCAAATTGCACGCTCATGTCAGTTTGAGAAGAGGTGGTCGACCGCCCACTACGTTGTGCCTTTGCCCTATCACGGCCCATTTGACGTTCTGAACCAGTATCACTTTCCTCACTCAAGCGTATACGCTTGCTTCTGTTACCCCCACTTGCTTCCATGTCTTTAGCACCGTCTTCAGTGTCGGCTTCATCATGAATTTCGAAGGTAGGACCCTCGTAATTCATTTTGGTTTGCCACTCCTGATATTCCTGCATCAACTCGAACTCCTCTCCCCTTGGATGACTTCCCCTATATAATGCATGTGCATACTTGATGACATCATCTTCGTTGGTACCACTCCGCATCCCAAGCTGACGAGAAGCGTCGTCATAAGAGTTCACCCACACGTTCACACAAGGCTTGATCCGGTTCCATCTGCCCCGGAGAGAACTTCCCGTTCGAACTCGCAGATTCCGCATGTTGTCCCTCCTTGCCTCGTTCCACTTGTCCAACACGTGCTTCGAGAACAAAGTAGTGTACTTGATGTTTGTCCCTTTAATGGTATCTTCTCTCACTAACATGAACATTGAGATGAGTGCAAGATCTTCCTCGTGCGAGAATTTCTTGACCTTCGCCGCCTTCAAGTGATGTCGGGGAGCCTTTTTTGCACCTTTTTTTTCCTTTGGCCTTCCCCTTCCCCTTGGACTGTGGTGGTGGTGGTGGTGGTGATGGTTGAGTCTCCGGGACAGTTTCTGGGTACTTGTAATTGGGAGGGCGGTATGCACCGGGGGAGAGATATGGATCGTACGGTGTGTTTGGGTTAGTGGTCGATTGGCTACTACGACGTTGGGATTCCATGTAGAGTTGGAATTGCTTGGGATCGTTCTCCATCAACCACCTAGCAAGACTCTCGGAGGGATCCATGTTGGAAAATGAGAGTGGAATGAGTTTTTTGAAGGATTTTTAAGATTGTTTTGAGTTTAGTAGAGAGAAAGAAGGATGAAATTTGAAGTGCGAAGAAACATATGTTCACTGGTCTCTATTTATAGATCTCGAAAAAATATGTCCGTTGGTATATTTTTTATTTTTTTAAAATTCGAATTTAAAAAAAAAAGAAAAAAACAATAAAACTTGTGCGGTCCAATAAGGACCGAACAAGTGTCACCAGCCAAGGCTGGTGACAAAACCTTTTGGGTCTGGCCCACTATGGGACTTCAGTTCAACGGTAATCGGTGAAGTCGCGTCATGACATCACCCGGATGGGAGCGATCGCCTCGCGACCGCCTGATAAGGCGCTCATGACTGTCTCCACGACCGCCCCATAGTAGCGCGTTCGCCGGCCTTCCATTGCATGATCCTGACGAAACATCCGAGCTGCAAGAGGTCCGCAAGGATATAAGTTACATTTTTTATACTAAGAACAAGCCAAGGAAACCATGGAAAGGATACTTACCCGCTGGTATAGCTCATCCAGCCCTCCAACCCGCTCAACCTCAGGGAGTCCGCGAGCCCGCTCATACTCCTTATCAAGAGCATCTTGGTCAACAGGCAAGACAGCGGACAGTTGCATTCTCTTTGCTGCAGGAGGAGACTCCGAGGTTGCTCCCCTCTTACGTCCCGAGGTTATGGCGTCCTGCATCAACACCTCCCGCTGTGGTGCCGGAGCTGCGGAAGCCTGGGACTTAGAAGTAGTGGTGCTCCGAGTGGCAGGGGCTTTGCCCTTGTCAGGCACCGCCAAGGCCTGTGAATCCTCTCCGGCCTTGTTCCGCCTTTCCTCCTCTGCGGCGAACACTGCGGCATTCTTCGGATCCGCCATAGGAAGACCCGCGGAAGTGTTGATGATTTTGGTCCTCTGGCCAGCGGCGACCTCCAGGACTTGCTGCTCCCTCTGCAACCTTTTCTTTTCACGGAGCGTAGACATTATGTACTCGAACCAGTGAGCTGCGCAATAGAATAAAGGCGTCAGATACAGATAAACTAAGGAAGGATTACCAGAAATTGCAGAAATACGAGATCAAAACAAAGCACTCCGGAGAAGAAAGAGCACAAATTTTCAAGTAAAAAATCCTTACTAAAGTCCGTCTTCCCTCCAACTTCCACTGTATCTGTCAGTCCGCACAAGTAGGGAAGTGGCTGACAGATCAATCCGCGGAACGGATAATAGACGGGTTATTCTTCTTGTGGATCGCCGCCACCCACGGAGCAACGTTCTTCGAGAGGGGGCGCCAATCCGGGATGTTCTCCCTTAGGAACTTTATCGGCAGCCCCCATTGTTCTCGCTACCTCTCGGACGTCCCAGGTTTCAGGGCCATTCGCACGAAAATGTACTTGTCCCACCATTTCGATCCCGAGGATGAAATGGAGTCCGAGATGAAGTTGTAAGGTTTTCTATTTACAAACGTATAGAAAAGGGGATTCCCCGGACTGAAGGAAACATGAAAGAGCTGCCTAAAGTTTTCAAAATTCACTGGCTGCCCTTTCTTCTTACAAAAAATCACGAAGCAAATGAGGTTACCCAAGGACTTTGGGATAACCTGACTCGGACCAATCCCAATGTGGTTCAGAATGTGCTTCAGCTCCGGTGCAATGGGGATCTTCCATCCACAGGCAAAAGCTACCTCGTGCACGCACATGTACCCAGCGGGCGGGTTGTAAAATGCATGTCCGGGCTCGGGAACCATGATTTCTACGGACTCGTGGATCTCCCACTCCATTCAGGAATGTCATCCGCCTTAACCTTTGACGGACATGTAGGAAGAAGTCCGTCCGTATTCAGCTCTCCAAATTCATCCGCTATCACAACAGCGGACGCAGGACGGGGAAATTTGATTCTTGCAGCCTTCGCGCCACGTCCCTCAACTAATGGAAGGTTGGATGGAACAGATGCAACAGGATGTAATGCGATCCGACGACTAGTGCGTCTAGGGGGACGAGCGACGGGAGAACCTTCTTCTCCTTCCTACTCCTCCCCGTCTGCTTCTTCTTCACCATCTTCCTCCTCCTCTTCGACACCTTCGGGTCTCCCGGACGTACTCGGGTTGGACGGACCTGTTTCCGCCACAACACGGTCCTCCACACCAGCCTCGAACATCTCGACCTCGTCGGCCTCCCGGCCGCTATCGCCTTCCCGCTCTACATGCCATCCATCCGGATCCCCGGACGTTCCAACACCACCTATAGTCCGAGATTGGACTAGTGACCTAGTCCTAGCAAGATCACCCCGACACGCTGCAACGTCGGCCTGTGCTTCCGCCGCATCACGGACTCCTTGTCCAGCATCAGAGTCCCTGGACGACACAAGGTCCACGACCAGGAAATCTCCCACGGACAAGGTCAAATCCACGGACCCAGTCCCTAAGTCTACTGCATCATTGTAGCCTTGTGCCTCGTGCTGGTTTTGACTATCGCTCCCGGACATCCTAGGGCAAAAGGAAACGAGACAGAAACGATAGTAGTGATTGTCCGAGAGTTCATTTAGATGTCTTATCAAGTCAAAGCGATCCGACGAAGTTCTACTCTACCAGGATTTTCTACGTGAAGTATAGTCTCAACACTAGTGGCACTAACCATGGCACACAGAGACGTGCCATCGACACTATCATCTACCCTACCCGGCACGCTAACAGGGACAATTTACGGAAGGCTGTGTGCCGATTGGCACCAACACATTACCAAATAAGCGTGCATAATCAAATTTTGGTTACAGTAGGCATGACACGCGAGACAAATCAATAGGATACTGATAAGAAAACTGGCACGCTACAGTACAAAGGAGAAGTGTTTCAACTAAGTACGCTGCTAAAGCCTATCACTCGCAACATCGGCAAACACAAACTCGACAATTTCATATTCGAGCAGTGCAAAAACATACGAGCAGGTAGTAAGCATATCACGAAAAGGAGAGAACTTAGGAGGAGTGAAGACGTACTTACTTGACAAAGTTGACTGGACAAATTTGAACGGACGACTGAGCCTTGCTACCTCTCCGAGGGTATGGATTCGAAGAAGAAATTTCAAAATTCTGCGAGTTTTACTTGCTCGGTTGGGTCTTCAATTGCTCGGATTGCTTTGTGATTGCTCTGCGTTTCGATGTTGCTAAAAGTGTGAAGGTGACTGATGAGCTGACTATTTATAAGGGCAATTTAGGGAAAGCCAAGAGTCACATCACTTGGATTTGAATCCCAGTCGTTGATCCTCTCCAATCCAAAGGCTGTGCCGGTTCGCAAGTGGATGGCTGTCAGTACGTCGCATTTAATGCTTAACAGACGCGTCACGTCAATTGGGCTTAGAACCCCAACCGTTGATATCGTACCGATCTAACGGTCGCGTCACTTTGCCCGGGATCTTTCCCCCGTGGACCGGATAGACAACTTATTGGGCCTCTTTGCTTTACGGATCAGCGGCCCAGGAGGACCAGTTCACATAATCGGTCCAACGGATAGCTTCCCATACACTCTTCCACAGAGGGCTACGACAGATCCTAACCGTACTCGGATCTATATATCTCGGATACAAATACCTTTTCCATCTACAGTCCGAGTTATTACGTAACTCGGACTATAGAAGGAAAAGGGGGGGGGGTAGAGAGATATATCGAATTCCTAAGAACACGGATGACGGATCTCAACAAAAAGGATTTTTTCCTTTTTTTTTAACGATTCGGATACGCTCCACAACTCACTTGTTCTTTTCATAGTTACCAACTATCTTCTACTAAGATACTTGGAAACTAGGGGGACATATGTTGATACGGACATGTGTCCAATCCGTTAAGGGCGCCATAGAGCGTGTCCTATAGCGCATCACGGCTTAAATAGCCAATTCAGTACTGGTCCGACCTCACATGGTCCGTCCTAAGTGAATCAACCAATACGCTAAAGTCACTACACCCTCACAGCTAGTTCGAGCTAGCTGGGAAAAGGACTTCTAAACCTGGCTACGTCAGCACAGAAATGCCAAATGGATCGGACGAGAGAATCTTGGATGCCACCATCACATCAAGACCAAACGCATAATAGAACCACTAAGATACTTCCGTGAGACTCTTGGATCGGACATCCAGAGTTACCCAAGGGCAGATCAACCAAGCAGACAGATCTGTCCGAGGGACTAACACGGACCCAACAGGCGGAACAGTACTCAAGTAGGGAAAAGGTCCAAACTACCCTCCCAGGCCCATTGATTAGTATTGGATTACTGTTCACTAATGAGCCATGGGCCAAAGGTAGCATTGGTGTCCAAATCTGAAGCGTACACTTGGCATCATCTTGTGAGCCACCTCATAAGCATATGATAACTATAAATATAGCACAAGGTCCAAGACCTTAAGGTAAGCAATATGAATGTGGGAATCCCTATGTCAATTCCCAAGTGTTATCATAATCCCTCATAACTATTACATTGAGAGCTTCCAACTCTCTCTTGAGTAAAGTCTCTTACCGGATTGACATATGCAATCCGGGTAACCCATTCTAACCCCCCCGTACTTAGTCCTTTCAGGTACGCAAACTCGGACCAATACTACGTCGGACCTCAAGTCAGAGGCGGGCCTTAGATTAGGTTGCTTGTAATAGTTTGGTTAGTTAGTGTTCGAGGTTTTACTCCTCAACAATATTTTATACTATAATTCAGTTCAGTTCAGTTCAGACGAAGAGAACCGAACCTTATTATTCATCAGTTATATCTCAATTAAATTCCAGTCAATTAAAGTTCTATGCCAAACAATTCGTACATATTTTCCGTTTTGTTATAAAAAAATTATCATGGTATATCAATTACATAAATCTCCGGATATAACCTATGTTGTCAAGAAAAAAATTATTGTGGTATATCAATTACATAATATCAAAGTTATTATAGTACTATATGTTTTGAAATATAATACCTCTATTAAATGTATATATAAGTAGAAATACTTAACATGAGTATGTATTGTATTATATGCTCGCGATCTGTTCACGGTCAGTCAATTTTTTTTATCATGGTGATGTTACTCACTCCAAATTGAGTCGAGCTTGTTTACGATTAAGCTCGCGTTGACCGATCTCAAGTCGAGCTTTAATCGAGTTTTTTTACGATTGCTTGTGAACAACTTGACTTGTTTACACCCCAACCTTAAGATTCTGCCCCTTGAAAAAAATCACCTACTAGCAAATATAATTAGCATACTTTTAAAAAACCTGAACCACAGTCTAGTATACAAAACTTTTTTTTTTTTGAGAAGAAATCATTATATTAATCAATCAATCGGATCTACATCCGGGTTTACAAAAGGAAAATAAGAAGAGCCACAACAATCAGTTTCAACATTGTTGGCCAAAAATGTGCCAACTTATTACAATTACGATGAACGAAAGTAAACGAAAAGGACGGGAAACTAGCTGCCAAACTCTTCACTTCTTCCACAATTCCATCCACTGCAGATAAAGAAATACCAGGTTGTTGTACCTGAGAAACAAGATTCAAACAATCCCCTTAAAAAATTAGATGTTGACAGTTTAAGCCAGCCGCTAATCTGATTGCTGCTCTCAACGCAAAAGCTTCTGCAACCTCAGGTAATTGTATAAACTCCACCTTGCTCCTCTTGCCATCTTATCACATTGCCATTCCAATCTCGAATCACCACTCCCAATCCCGCTCGTGAAGGATTACGGCTAATAGATGCATCATAATTCACTTTACACGAACCTACAGGTGGCAAACTCCAGCGGAAATTGCAATCAGGTGGTCTGGAATGGCTGAACCTATTTTGCGCATCCTAGAATCTGGAAATATACTTACGCACAAAATTTGTTGAATCCAAAGGCTCGTAACTCCTTCCTATATGCACTTTCTTAGAACGGCTGGTCAATACTCCAAACTGAGCAAATAAAAACATCAAACTCACTGGGATCCCACTACAAAAAAAAACGGGTTTTAGCGACGGAATTATCCGTCGCTAAACTCGTCCCGATTCGTCGCTAAAGGTTTAGCGACGGATCGACAACAGATAAATGCCCCGTCATTAAACGGTTCGTCACAAAAATTTTAGCGACGAATAACCAATCCGTCGCTAAATCGCGACGGACTGGCGACGGATTAATCCGTTGACCAGTCCGTCTAAATTAAATAGTATTTTTTATTTTTACAAATATTCCGATAATTTTATACGAATATTCAATACGGATAAACCGATAATTATATACGAATATTCAATACGGATAAACCGATAATTTTATACAAATATACAATATAGATAAACCGACAATGATACACTAAATCGAAAATTTCATACAATATTCAATAATACAATAATACAATATACAATTTAATAATTAATACAAAGAAGAAATTACAAAATTAATAAGAGAAAATTAAAAAAAAAAAACTAGATCTGGATCTTTGCATCTTGAACGAAGAAAGTCGGATCTGGTGGTGGACGGCACGACAGTGGTGGTGATGAGATCTGGACGGAGGCAGTGGTGGACAGTGGAGATCCGGTGGTTGATGCGGCGAGGCAGAGAGAGGATTCATCGTCAGTGGTGGGGATGCGGCGAGGAGGAGAGAGGGGGGAGGGGTGGCGGACGGAGGCAGTGGAGTGGTGGTGGTGGAGGAAGGAGGGAGGTGGTTGTTGGGTGGGTGGTGGTGGAGTGGTGGTGGACGGAGGCAGTGGATTGGTGGAGGAAGGAGGGAGGTGGTTGTTGGGTGGGTGGTGGTGGAGGAAGGGTGGTGGACGGAGGCAATGGAGTGGTGGTGGTGGAGGAAGGAGGGAGGGAGGTTGTTGTTGGGTAGGTGCGGAGTGGTGGTGGACGGAGGCAGTGGCGGAGTGGTGGTGGTGGAGGAAGGGTGGTGGTGGAAGGAGAAGGAGAAGGGTGGAGGAAGGAGAAGTGTTTGTGAGATGGGAAGGAGGAAGGAGGGAATATGTATTAGGATTTCTAGGATTTTAGCGACGGATCGCTAAATTTCCTTTGTTTTATTTATTTTTTATTTTTTGGTCAACATAATTAGAGACGGATAAAATAATCTGTCGCTAATTTGCGACGGATTATTTTATCCGTCGCTAATTAGAGACGGATTAATAATCCGTCTCTATTTAGAGACGGGTTAGGGACGGATTGAGCAAAATTGCTCATCTGTCGCTATTCCGTCGTTAAAGAGAAGCGATTCATCGCTAAATGACAACGGATAATATCCGTTGCCCCATACCGTCGCAAAATCGCGAGTTTCTTGCAGTGGGAGTTGCTTTTTGGCGCACCAACTCAATCCAGTCAGCCAAGCATCTACAGGAATCTGCATAAATTAAGCAATTAGGCAAAGAACACACAGCCCAATAAAGCCGAGCATAATCACACTCCTTAAAAATATGCATCAAAGTTTCCTCATGTTGTTGCCGACACCTCTAGACCTCTCCGACCCAGCAAAAAAAAAAAAAAAAAAGGAAGGGAGTTTTTAAGTAAAAGCCAAATGAAAACTTTAACTTTATTCGACAACTTGAGACTCCAAACCCAATTCCAATTTACCCCACCCGTAGAGCTATTCTGACCGAGCTTATCATCAATTTCTTGCCGTCTAATATCTCTCAAGAGGTAGTATGCAGACCGGACAGAGTAAAAACCCATGAGTCGTGAAATTCCAAACTCGAACATCTCCAGTAACATACCTAGTAAGAGGAATATGCAATATAGCTTCACAATCCACCTCCCAAAACAAATCTCGCACAATATCCACATCCCAATTACCCACAGCTGGATCAATTAACAAAGAGACAGGGGTATCCAAAAGATCATGTAAGTTCGGGGTAATAGGTCTAAGACAATGAGCCCGAGGTATCCAATTATCCTTCCAAATATCCACATTCATCCCATCTCCTATTCTCCACCTAATCCCTTTCCATTAAGATTCAAAGCTTGACACATACTCTTCCAAGTGAAAGAAGAATTACTCTTAGGAACCGCCTCTAGAACATCACAATTAGGAAAAATACTTTGCTTTAAGGACCCTACTAAGAAGAGAATCCGGAAAATGAATTATCCTCCAAATTTTTTTCCCATGCATTGCCAAATTAAAGCATCGTAAATCCCTAAAACCCATACCACCATCTCTTTTCGAATCACAAAGACTATTCCAGTCAACCTAATGAATCTTGTTATCTTTCCCATTCCCCCACCAAAACTTAGCAATAAGAGACTCAATTTCATGAAGAAGGTAATCCGGAAGCTTAAAGCAACTCATCACATAAGTAGGAATCGCTTGAAGAACCGCTTTGATTAAAACCTCTTTACCCGCCTTAGATAAAAATCTATTCCCAAACCCCTCAATCTTCTTCCACACCCTTTCCCCAAGCCAACTAAAAACCTCCCTCTTCGAACGACCTATCTCCGTAGGAAGACCCAAGTACTTATCATGCTTCTCTACGACTCTAACCGGAAGAATTCCCCTAATCTCCTCTACCCTTGCAGGACCCACATTCCGACTAAAGACCACCGTAGATTTATCCAGATTAATTTCCTGCCCCGAAGCCAAACTATACCGATGCAATATATTACTAATTTCCACAGCAGCCTCCGGTGTAGCTTGACAAAACAATAATGTATCATCCGCAAAGAGATGATGAGAGATCCTTGGTGCATGAGGAGTAACAGCAACCCCTCGCAACACCTCCCTCACCTCCGCATCACGACATAAAGCACTAAAAACCTCAGTACAGAAAAGAAAAAGATAAGGGTAAAGGGGATCTCCCTGACGAATCCCCCTCTCTGGCTGGATTGGATCAAGCTGGTCTCCAATAAGAAGTACATAATAAGACACAGATCTCACGCTAAGCATAATCAATTAAATAAAATGATCAGCAAAGCCTAAACGCTCAAGCACTTGTTCTAAAAAGGTCCACTCCACCCGATCATAAGCTTTACTAATGTCAAGTTTTAAAGCCATAAAAACATCTTTACCTTTGGTTTTTTTGCTTTAAAAAATGATTAACTTCATACGAGACAAGTACATTATCCGTAATAAGCCGATTAGGTACAAAAGCAGTATGAGTTTCAAAAATAATAGCAATCATATGGGGCTTCAACCTATTAGTAATAGCTTTAGAGCCAATCTTAAAAATTACATTACTAAGAATGATAGGACGAAATTGGGTAATCTTTTCTGGTGCTTGACACTTGGGGAATATTTTGTATTACGATCCCCGTCAGCCAACCATTGCGTCTTCGACCTCTGTTTCCATAGGATCTCTTCCCGATCCAACACCTCATCAAGCTTTTGTTTCAATTCCACCGTCTGTCTCTTAGAATCAACCGAAACCGGCCCAGTTTGCAATCTTTCCAATAACTTCGTATACTCTCGAACATGCCTCTCAACAGACCTAAAAGTATTCCTTCCCCAATTCAATAAACCAACTCTGCAACTCTCTGAATTACCAAGAAAATCCTGAGATGGATCCCAATTATTCGAAATTATTTGTGCACAATCCGAAGCTTTGACCCACATCGCCTCAAATCGAAAACGCTTCCGTGAAGACCTGAAACGCCGCCTGCAAACTTGCCGGAGATGAAGTAATATAGGGGAGTGGTCTGAATTTCGCGTGTATAGGTGTTGTACCCCCGCGTCTGGATAGCCATCGAACCAAGTCTGAGTAGCATTCGCTCTGTCTAATCTAATCTAATCTAATCTAATCTGAGTATTAGTTTCTGGATCATGGTTATTGGACCAAGTAAATCTATAGCCCTTGAATCCCACATCAATAAGTCCACAGTGGGTTAAAGTACGTCGCATATCTCTCATCCTCCATTCTAGAACTTGGGCCCCATGAAGCATATCCTCTTGCGAAGTAATCTCGTTATAATCCTCTATAACCATCCACTCACGATTCGATTGCTGGGCTAAACGTTTAAGAAGATTCCAAGTATTTTTCCTTTTGCTACTATCCGGCTCACCATAAAACCCTATAAGACGCCAACTTAACTCATTAACACCTAATTGTACCGTGGCGTCAATATGGTGCTTCGAGTAACTTTGGATAACCACATTAACATCCTTTTCCCAAAGAAGAGCAAGACCTCCTGCAGATTGACCAATTGCCGGAACCGCCATACCAAACAAATTAAATTTATGTTTTAACTTATCAATTCATATACACCCCAAACGTGTGTTCATAAGAAAAATAAGCTGGGGACGATGAGTACAAAGAAACTCATTAAGGGCTCGAACTGTCCAAGGGTTCTCCAAACCCTGACAGTTCCAACTTAAACAACTCATTGGGATAGGCGGGGTTGTTGAGCAACCTCCGCCTCTGGTGAATAGATTACTATCGATTTCTCGACTCTTGCTTTCTTCATACGGGCAACATCTCAGCAACCCCGCCTCTGGTGAATAGATTACTATCTATTTCTCGACTTTTGCTTTCTTCGTACGGGGCAACATCTCCTAACAACTCCTCTCCTTTACGAACATTGGCACGACTCTTTGGATTAATTTTTTTGGAAGATTGGGTTTGACCAGCAGGCCTTCCCCGTTTCTGACCGGTCGAGTGATATTGGAGGATTGGGCTGGCAGGTTATTGACTAGGAAGAACTGAAGGACTATGGGAGTTGGGTTCGGGGCAGTGGGCTTGGGAGGATACAATGGGCTGACTAGAAAACTGAAAAATAGGTTTAATGGGCTTAGAAAAAATCTGCATAGGGCTAGAGAGTAACGGATTTGGATTGGTTAGGGAAGTGGGCTGGGCTAAAGGATGAAATTGGGGTCCAGCAGTAACGGTTTGGATAGAATGGGTCTTGTGAGATTCAACTTCCATCGAATTAAATGGAACTAAAATAGGAGCAGTAGATGATTGTGGAATCATGCCAGAATCAAATATAACGATATCCTTAGAAATAGACTTCTCATAAGAACTACCTTCCTTGACTCCATCATCCATAACTAAACCAGCTTGACCGATTCCAGAATTCTGACTCCAACAACCCCGATTTTTGCGAAACTCCTTTTGCTGCAATACCTGGACCAGTACCCAAAATACCTTTTCCTCTATCCCGAATCGACGCAGATGAACCAGAACTGTAGTGCTTAACCGAAGAATGAAGTGGCAAATATGAACTGTTAACTCGACTACTCTGCCCACTCAAAATCCGTGTGCCTTGATTATATGTCTGTAGACGAATGAAATTCGTCTACTATAAAACGACATTTAAAAATATATATTAGAAAAACAAAAATACAATTTTCTAGCATTTTTAGAATTTTACTAAATTAAATTCTAAAATAAAATTGCTAGATTATTTTCTAATATATATATATATATATATTTAAAATCAAATTACGTTATACTTGAAATTAAATTAAATCGCCATACGATAAATCGCCATAAAAGAATGTGGTGAAATTGGTATTAATGAATTACTATGGAATGTAATGAAATTTGGGAGTTGAAGAGTTGGTATGGACTCTTATATTCTTCTTATGCCCTTTCAAAGTGTTATAAATAGAGACCCCCTTCATTCATTTCTAGACACCAAGCAACACATCAAGAGAAGCATAAGAAGAAGAGGAGTATAAGAAGAAGAGGAGCAAAAAGAAGAGCAAGCAAAGGCAAGCAACAAGCAAGAGGAAGCAAGAACAAGAGCAAAAGCAACAAGCAAGAGCAAGAATCACAAGTCTTCTCAAGATCAGCATCAAATTCTAGCAAGTATTCAAGAAGTTCATCAACAAATCCAGGAGTAGTCACCGTTTGATCCAAAAAGAAGCCCCTGTGCACTTGGAAAAACGTTATTGGAAGATCAACCGCTGCCAAAGGAAGATCAAATCCAAAAGCCCAGCCAAAGCCCGATCAACCTTCTTGAGGTTCTTCGCCAAAAGCTGCGTTAGATCCAAGATCAAGCTCAAAAGCCCTTGGAGAACCGTTTCCTGCCGGCCAAACTTCCTCTAAAGAAGATCAAAGGCCAAATCCTGCGACGATCTAGAAGCGTTCTTCGTGGAGTTCATCAAATCCCCAAGAAGTTCGTCATCGCTCGCCTCAAGCACTCCCAAGTTCATAATTCGATCCGAGATCAAGCTGAGAAGCCCTCGCATCGACGTTTGCCCGACTTTGAAGTCATAAATCCTAAACGAAGAATTTGAAGATCCAAGTTCGCCGCTTTAGAAGACTAGAATCAGAGAATTAGAATAGAGAATTGTACCCGCTTAAATCAAGATCAATAAAATCATCATTTGAGCAACTTTACTTGCTACAATGTCGTAGCCCATAACCAATCCCCATAAGCAAGCTTAGTTTCAGCAATCGTATCCAAATCGTCTACCAAATCCAAACATGCACCACAAACTCAAACTAAATGACCAAGAATGCCGCAAAAGTAACCAAAGTTGGGCAGTTTTTCATAAGTAACCTTAAGCTGCACGGAACATTTCGCGGACCTTGAATAGTCAGATATCTTCGTAATGGCTAATTGATAGACTACACATTCAAGAGGCTGCATGTTCAGACAAGTGGCTGCAAATCAATAGCCCAATCAACATAATACTATTTCACTTTTCTGAAACTGCCAAACAGCAATGATCAAGTTGCAAATTAAGGGAAGACTGACAATCTGGAAATTTTCCAATTTGCATTGATGGGGATACAATGGAACAGAAGTGAAGGTAATATCCCTCAAGCTTCAAAGCACAATATATCATGTGAAGATAAAACAGAAAAAGCTCAAACAAGAAAACAAAAAAACATCGGCCACACAGGCAGGCAGCCTATTCCTAGACTTTAATCACGAATCATAATTATTCGGATAACATTTCTTTAAGACTCAGAAAAACAACGAATAGCAGAATTCATATAAACTGTAGGTATGCATCAAATGGTTCACTTAGCGCTAGCAAGTTGGGTACGGAGTTGCTTGGCAGCAGACACCATGGCTTCAAGGGCTGGCTTCACTTCACCGTATTTCCTGGTCTTCAGACCACAGTCAGGGTTGACCCATAGAATGTTGGTCTCGAGCACGGCAAGCATCTTGTTAATTCTGTCTGCGATCTCTTCTGTGGATGGGATTCTAGGGGAGTGGATATCATAAACCCCTGGCCCAATTCCGGCACCATATTTGACTCCTTCACGGAAGACTGACAGGAGTTTCTCATCAGAGCGGGAGTTTTCAATGGTAATAACATCAGCGTCCATGTTAATAATGGAGTGGATGATGTCATTAAAGTTGGAGTAGCACATGTGGGTGTGGATCTGTCGGTTATGGATGAAAAGATTAGCAAGTTAGTAGAAGCATTTGTCTAGTTAGCGACATGATATAAAGGGATAAAGAAAGGTACCTGGGTGGTGTCCTCTACGCCAACATTGGTGATTCTGAAGGAGTGGACAGCCCAGTCCAAGTAGAAAGCGTGCTCAGCCTTCCTGAGGGGGAGACCTTCTCTCAAGGCAGCTTCATCAATCTGGATCACAGTAATGCCAGCCTTCTCGAGATCTTCAACCTCGTCCTTGATGGCCAACGCAATCTGGTAACAGGTCTCAAACCTGGGATGCATTACGGGTCAGTTAAATTTCTTGAGTCAAGATAAATGAAATGCAAAAACTCAAAATTATGTATACCTTGGCTGGTCATTACGTACGAAGGACCAGTTGAGGATGGTAACAGGGCCGGTAAGCATTCCCTTCATTGGGCGCTTGGTCATGCTCTGGGCAGCGGTAGACCAGAAGACGGTCATTGGGTTGGGGCGGCTCACATCACCATAGATGATCGGGGGCTTCACACAACGGGATCCATATGATTGGACCCAGCCATTGGCAGTGAAGGCAAATCCAGATAGCTGCTCACCAAAGTACTCAACCATATCGTTTCTCTGCAATTTAGACATAAAAACAACATTAGTTTGTATTTTATGACCAAGAGAACAACTTTGCACATTTGTTGTATCAGAACATTCAATCTAATTCAATTACCTCTGGCTCTCCATGTACAAGAACATCAATGTCAAGCTCTTCCTGGAGCTTGACAACCTTGTTGATTTCTTCTTTGATGGATTTAACGTACTCCTCCTCGGAGATCCTATAGAAAGGAGATGGTCAGATACTTAAAATTTTCAGCTTATCAGTTTGAAGATATGTTTAGATTGAAAAGTGAGAAACAAAGGAAAAACTACTCACTTCTTGGCCTTGTACTCACGGCGAACTCTTCTGAGTTCAATAGTCTGAGGGAAGGAACCAATGGTGGTGGTTGGGAGAATTGGGAGGTTAAGCTTCTTTTGCTGAGCATCAAGTCTGGCACTCACATTTGTAGCACGGCGGTGGTCTGAACCCTTCAAAGCAGCAGCCTGGTAGAGCATAGGAAGAAAATATAGTAAGCATAAGACGGTCCCAGTAGCAAAATCACCTGACAATCATCAAGAGAAATATGCATTGCCACTTACAGCCTTCTGGACGGCTTCGTTATTCACCCTTGGGGAGGATTTCCTTGAAGCTAGGGCAGCAGCATTAGCGGAGAAGAATGCCTGAAAAGTACATGATAGCAGTTTGGCTCAAACATCAATAGCAGCACGTGGCCAAGACCAGATAAACCTTTAACCAATGTGAATGAATTATGCGAGCAAATACTAAAGAACTAACATAAAATTCAGGAACATATCGCCACACCACAATTTCAAAGAAAATCACTATTGAGACATACCTCATCCTTTGATCCAGACAATGCCTTGGCCAGAGCATTTACTTCCAGAACCTTTTGAGCAGCAAATGCGAGCCATGATTTGATTTCCTTGTCCAATTTAGGCTCATTGATAAGATCAACAGCGGTGTGGAGAAGTGAGGAGGATGTGGATACAACAAGCTTGTCTGCAGGGGTAAAATTTTGTTAAGAAAAACTGAACACATCTTTACAAACAAAAAGAAAGAAAAAAAGAAAGCACAGCAGAGAGTTAGCAAACTCACCCTTTCCAGCTACGCTTTCAAGGGACTGCAGGGTGATGAGAGATGCATCAAGATCATTAGCCCAGATGTTCCTTCCATCAACCACTCCGGCAAAGAGGTACTTTCCAGCAGGGAATTCGCTCTTGATCAGGTCAATGGTCTTGGTTCCACGAACCAAATCAAAACCGAAGCCTGTAACTCCGCTCAATGAGGTAAGGGTCTTGTATGCAGCAGCAGGGATATCAGCAAAGTAGGTCTCCACAAGAACATTAAGGCCGGACAAAGTTGATTCTAGTTCAGAATAGGCCTTGGTGAATGCTTCCAATTGGTGAGACTCGAGGTCCAAAACAAGAGTTGGCTCATCAAACTGGATCCATGTAGCACCTGCTGCCTTCAACTCAGCGACAACTTCCCTGCAATGGCAAACATACAATATGAATCACACTGGCGGTAAGAACAATGAGAACATATGGTTACATAATAGTCCTTACTTGTAGATTGGAAGAATCTTGTCAAGGAGAGATAGAAGAGAGAAGGTCTTCTCCACACCCTTGGCAGGCTTTGAAAGCAACAAGTATGTAACAGGGCCAACAAGAACTGGAACGGTATCAACACCGAGCTGCAATGCAGAACAAGTTTAATCAGGAGGTCCAGATGAATAAAGTAATATTAAACATGTTCTGTAAATGATCTTGGGGTCATTTGGTAAAATTAATTGGCTGATTAATTTGGTATAACTAAACAATCATATATATAGACCATACCGCTTTAGCCTCTTTGTATTCATTGACGGCCTTGTGGGAAGCATAAGAGAATTTCACATCAGGGCCCAACTCTGGGACGATAAAGTGGCTGCAGGGAGAATGCAATGTTAGCAATAAAACATTGTAATCTTAAGGAATGAATAATTTGGAACTAGGAGATTCATGACTTACTAGTTGGTGTCGAACCACTTGGTCATCTCCATAGCAGGAACAGAGGCATTTCCTCTGGCCATGGAGAAGTAGGTTGAGAAACCAATCTCACCACCGGTCCAGTTGTACCTCGGGGGAACAGCTCCGAGCATGGCAGTGGTGTCAAGCACCTGGTCATAGTAAGAGAATGTATTGCTGGGAATATACTTGGTTCCAGCATCAGACATCTGCTTCCAGATGGATGATCGTAGATCGGCAGACACCTTTTCCAAATCCTCGGCGGTGCTCTTGCCATCCCAGAAAGATTCTAGAGCAAACTTCAGCTCTCTCTTGGGGCCCATACGGGGATATCCAACAATGTGTGAAGCCATTGTTCTGTTTTAACAAATCAAATCAATCAACTATCACCGGAAACATACAGATACCAAATGAAACACATGGATGACAACTAGATCATGGTGTAGTGGTTATTTGATAAACATTAAATTTTGATTCAGAAGAGATCCCAAATCTCGGTTTCGAAGATGTAAATTAATTCAAAACATCACGCAGCTGTTAAGCATAGGCAATCTCCCATCTAGCATTACAACAATGTTTCATATATGAATTGAATAAACAGACACTCATGCATATAGCTACAGGGGATCTACGTAGTGAAATCAGATCATAGAAACATGGTTAACAAACTAAGCCATGTAAACCTGGTCATTTTATAGAAACATAGTGGAGTAATTCAATCAAACATGAAGATAAATAGGAATAGCATAGATCACCATAGACAATCACATTTTAAGCATTGAAGATCAAACATTACATTAAGATCTCAATTTTTAGGAAGCAATTTAACTTAATTTATCAACATAGCTCACATGCAGCTACTTGAGTATCACAAGCTTATGTGATCTCGTATCAGGCATTATAACAGTACTCATATGCATATACCAAAAACAGACATACACAGACCCTGAAGAGATCTACGTAATGCAGGTGCAATCAGATAACAGAAACATGGTAAACTGGATTAACGAATGAAAACGTAATTATTTGGTAGAGAAAACAGAAATGAGGCTGATATCAATGAACAACTCAGATCCAGCAGCTAAAAACATACCGAATTCCAGATCCAAAGGTAGGAACACGATAGACACTCAAAACACGAAAATGAGACAGAGATTTAGCTGTAGCAAAGACAGTGAGGAGCAACTTCATTTCAGATCTAATCGCAGCAAAGTTCCAAATCGAAGATCTAAGCTTATCCTAACAAATTCGACCCAAAATCACTTCCCGCCACCCAATCAGGATCTATTTAAGTTCCATGTCATCACATTCTATCACTTAATCACTGGATCACGCAACGAAAGGAAAAACAGAGAACAATTGTCCACTTACATAACAGATTCAGATAGATTAGATCTATACAATCGAAATGGAGGAAGACGAAGGTAAGCAAACAAGCAAGAGTGTGGAGTTAAGCTTAGCGGAAGCAAATTATTATAATTAAATACATGGAAGAAAGGAAGGGACTGAGACCGTACCTTTAGAGAGAAAAACGGACGGGTCTCTGGTTACTGGTTTGAGAGAGAGAGAGAGGGGGATAGAGAGGCAAGACGCAAGTTACGGGAAGGGAGGATGGAGATTATTTATAGAGAGAGAGTGATGAGAGTGGGTGGTAATGTAGGTAGATTTAGATCTCGGAAAGTTAAATCGGCTCGTTTTGCGTATAGCCAGCAGTGTCTTTTCGATTTGTTTATTTTACTGCTGCTACTCCTGCTATTTGCTGATTCAGTTAAATCGTAGTGTCATGCCACGCGCGTGATTAGGAGCGTGACTGTTACTGCAGTCGGTAGGTGTATTTTACCAACTACGGACTGTGTATATTGCGGATTAGTGCCCCGTGTGTTGTGGTTAATTGCCGTGAGGCCTTAATGTTTGTGATTAGCTCAAATCTACGTTAACAGATAATACGAAGTTTAACAACAGAGTGATTTACTATTTCACCCATCCAAAACGGGACCGGGGTCATAAAAATTTCATGGGTCGGAGACTAAGTCCGGATTGTTGGCCATCCGGTTCCGGTTTTGAAACGTCGAGATCGGATTATGTCCTTAAAAAATTGAGTTCTATTGAAAATGTGAAATAGAGTGTTAATTAGTAAGACCATTCCGCATATGGGTTTCGCGATAATATATATCCAATAGAGTTTTTTTTTCCTATTAAGGCTCATTTGTAAACTAAATTTGAAAAGTTAAGATTCGATTAACTGGTAGTGGTAGTTAGGTAGCGATATGGAGTGATTAACTAATTTAAAAATAGTGATCTTAAATGTAGGTGTTTAACAAAGCTGATAAGCTAGCTTGTATTTTGTAAAATGACATAAAATGGCATTACTCTTATTTTTATTTTCTTTAACCTTTCTCATCGTATTATTAGTCTATAGTTTTTTAAATAATAGTACATCACATTTTGTCCAATTATTCTAATATATATTCAATGTACTTTACATCGCCACTTTAATAACATCATCAAAATTATCAGAAGTTGAAAGAAATATTCGTTGAGCATTTTAACTTAGTAATGAAAAAAAATCAGTAATTGATGTGTACTACATTTATGCATTTTAAGAGATGTGGATGCATTAATCCTTATGATAGTTGGAAACAAGTACACAAAATGCAAAGGATCCAACAATATAAAATATAAGTCGAGAATTCTAATGACCTTCCATGTGGTCTACAAATAATACGGCAGTAAAGATGGAACACGAGTAAATAATAAAAACGGGTATTTTTTCCTTCTTTTTTTCTTTCTAATTTAGGTCGGGGATATTTTCGGAATGAAAAAGATAAGAAGGAGCTTCGTTTAAAAAAAAAGCTAACTTGGGTAGCTTCTTAACCAGCTAGCTGATTTAAGAAGCTGCACGTTCACATAACGAACTTTTTATTAGTTAAATGTCAAAAAAGCACATGGAGCTGAAAAGCTAGTGGTAAACAGAGCCTACGTTTGGTATATTTTTTAATGAAATTTTAGAAGAAAACAACACCACCACCTATACAAAGTGTTCGGAGTGTATTTTCTTAATATGATTAGAAAAATCGATCATTCTTAAAAAAATTAATATTATAATAATCCAATTTTTCCAAATACTTGTAAAAAACGACTCCTAATATTGACCATTAATGTAAGTTTAAGATAATGGTTAAGAAGACCTATGTAACGACCCGGCCACGATCGAGCCCCGACCCTTTTGGGCCGGTACGGTTACTCATGGATAGCTATCCAGATGATATGTTGGCGGTCATGTCCTTTCCCGCGCACTTTGTCCTCACTCGTGAACGAACCGAGAGACCTCCCAGTTGGTTACCCTAAGATTATTCAACGCCATGCACGGTTAACTCTGGAGTTTTTATGGATGGAATCCCGAAAAGAAAGGTACACCGTGTTGATATAAGTAGCGTTCTCGATCCCTTTAAACTCTTTGGACTTGACTTGAAACTTTGGGACGTTGCAACCTATAATATTTTTTAATATATATGCAAAAATCTGTATTTTCTACCAATTTTGCATCTCTCCTATCTATTGGGAAGAGAAAAAAATATTCACACACAAATTTTACCAAAGAAAGGTTTCAACGTGTTTTCTCGAAGGGTTGAGGGACCCCCTAAGATCACTAGTTATAAGACTCCTAAATTTCCCCCCTAAAATACATGCTAATCATTTCCTATATCATATTTATCCTCCTTATATTTTACAAAGTTGTAGAGTTCCTATTTTATTGACAAAACTACAAAATTGGTTTATGACCTACATATTTTACTGTTCAAAAAAGTATACATACTCCCTATCTTTGGAAAAAAAAATAGGAGTCCTCAAGTATATAATTAAACTTTAGAGCCATAGCATTTTAGGATTTTTAATGTTTTGACATTTATCACTTTATTACTTAGGCTATGTTCTCTTTGTCTAAATAGAACTGAAATGAATGAGTTTTCAAATGCAAGGAACATAACCTTATTTTACCTAAATTTTCAGTATTGATAATATTTTATGATTTCTACGACTAATGCTCAAAGTGGATAAAAACACTTGGAGTCCTTGGTCTCAAAAGTGAGAAATACTTATTCAACCTTATTCAACCCTATGGAGAAGTCCCTATACGGAGTGCAGTAGTTGAGGAGTGAAAACTGAAAAGGAAACAATTTTTTGTCAGAGACTTGGAGTATCAAGTTAAAGTGGAGTTTATGAAAATTTAACTAAATTGATAGAATTACATCTCATATAAAAAAATTTAAAGCCTAATTATTTATATTAATTATTCAATACTTCCCTATCAGTGATTGATTTCATTTTTTTTTTTAAGATCATTCAAGTGGAAATTTAATGTGGGACGGATTTGTCTTCAAGAGCACGAAGCAATGGAGGAATTTGACGAAGCCACAGGAGAAAGATGAAGGGTTGGATTTGGGAGGGCTGAGGAAGAAGATGAGATGTTAAACATGATGAAAAAAGAGAGAATGATTAGATCGATATATTATTGACGTGGCGTGTGAGCCTTTAATGGCTTCTTGACAAATCACATTGGTTTAATATGTGGCTTAGGAGCTTCGATTGCTTAGTATTCTCAGCTGCTCAAATGGTCACCACGCCCCTCCACCGTTCCATAATACTCTTCTTGCAAGTGTTAGAAAGTTTGTTGATCTCTTTATCAATCCATGGAAGACACACGAGGCCGTGGAAGTGGTGACTTCAATGCTACTAATGGTCGCCAGATGTTGAATCTAGCTGGTATACATTAGTAATTCTCAAATACACTTAAATTCAACTAGAAACCAAACAGCGGTAGTTATATATGATATGTATGACTTTCATGTATGAGCAAATGTAGACCAATTAGCATTATAGTAGGCTTGGAAAAAACAAAACAAAGATCGATCGTCGGTGACTAGGTTTCAGGGGTGGCAACTAAGAACGTGCTGTCCCTCACCCTCAGCACTACATTAAATGAATAAGAATTCAGAACCACCAGATCTTAGTCTTAATTACCCACAGGTTGCATCTCTATAAATAGACTAGCGATATTCAACTATTAATCAGATCAGTACAAATTAATAAGGTATAAACAGTAAAATCGTGTGCTACTCGTAAAGAAACCACATACGCTCGGTCGTGCCAATATATGCTTGGAAGTTGGAATAAATTTACAACCGATTACACTTCTATACTTAGCTATAAATACATAGAGAGTGTTTGCTATAAAATTAAAAAATTGATTTATGAAAAAAAATTAGATAGTTTTGATTTGAATTTAGGTGTTTTAGTTCTTAACCAAAACTATACATTTTGATGTAGGGTAAATCCGGATGAGTCAATGTCCTGCTTAAGTTGCGAGGTTAGTCAGTTTGTTGAGGCAGGGGCCCGTCAAGATGTGGGTCCGTCGGAGTACGGATCCGGTCAAGATGTCTTAGATTTTCTATTGGTCTGATACTTTGGTCCGTCACGAGTGATATACCCGTCTCAAGTGGGTCCGTTAAGATGTTGGTTTAGGAACGTCTTTCTGGGAGCGCCCGCCAATAGGATGAGTCCGGCACAATTTGACTTGGACTTCCCCTGAGAACAAAAGAAGGGGTTAGACCCTTTTGGGCCGGCTTGCCTTGGACAGTCCAGGCTAAGAATCAACTTGGATGACGGGCGAATCGAGTTATCTCGGACCCGAAACCTAGAGAGTAAATTTTGTAGTAGTAGTTACGTACCTTAATGAGGAGTAAATGCAAGGTATTTATAGGGGAAGCTCGGGGGGACAAGCCGTCCGACACCCCCGAATTATGTCGGTGTGGCGATAGTATGACACGTGGTCTCGGAGATAGGTGGCGCGTTTATCACACGCTTGTTAGTGCAACTTTCATGTAAATGGGCCCGTTGAGTCGACTGGGTCCGTCAGGACTTTTATGCCGGGCGTTTTTAGGGCAAGCCGTGCTGGTTTTTTCCTTGTTGGTTTATATCCCAAGTTTGTGGGGGTCGGACCCACCAACAGTAAGGCTCGTAGGTAAGTTATGCTGGGGAGTAGATCTCTCTTGTGCCGGACTTCTAGACCTGGGAGTCGGACTCTTCCTAGCTGGTGACGGTCCTATAAGAACTTAAGAGGGCGGGAACGTTGTAGGACGGTCAATTCGTTAGACGGACTTATATGTTCATATCATAAGTCCCCCTAGTTTCCAAGTATCTTAGTAAGAGATAGTCGTGAAATTTTCGTAATTAGTCCGTCTCGAGTAAGGTTCTTGCCCGTTACCCAGCTTCTGGGCCTGCGGATTTGATCCAATTCGAAGGCCCATTGGTCGGCCCAGGCCTAAGCCCAATTTTGTTGGTGTCACTTAGCTTACGTGGCGAGATTTGATTGGTCCCTTCTTCTTATAAATACTCCCTCAGCTCAGATCCTGGTTCCTCTTATTTTCATGCTTCCTTCGTTCTCTTTTCTTTTTTGATCACACCTCTTCTTAGAGTCAAGGGCTTAGCAGACTTAAAAAAGTCCGTCACAACTTTATGTTAGTCGGTCAAGTTTTGGTCATCTGGTAAGAGACGACCCAACAAAAGTTTTTTCTTCAAGATCAAAGCTTTTCTTGGGTCGCTCTTTTCCAGATGTCCGACACTGATGACTCGGGATCTTCCAATTTGCTTGTCTCGTCAAATATGATAAAACAAGGGCAACCTTGACCAGCTAGTGTTTTTCCGAGAAAATTAGATGGTGGGGCGAGCTGACGGTCCCTGACCTTGGCTGGCCAACTCTATCTTCTTTCATCTTGGACAGTACACTAGTTCGTCAAGGGTCAAGCAACCTTTTTGTTTATTCAGTGGTGTTTGGATCATCTCCGTTTTTACTAAGTCCGTCATTAAAAAATGGATCGTCGTCAAAAAATGAATCGGCAAAGCTTCCGAGATTAAGAAGTCCGATGGTTGGTGGTATACTAGTCCCCCCAAGTGCCGAGCTTGGTAAGGAAGACCAAGGTTGGGACTTCTTCATTCTTGAAATAGCCCGACACATCGTGGAAGAACCTGTCATGATAGATCGAAGACAATCCGGTTCAATTATGTGAAGCGAGCCGCGATTTTTACGCCTTAGGGCGAATTTGGCCGGCTGAGTTCGTTATGATGACGGTTACTCGTGGATCGATGCAACGGTTGAACCACTAGCCCATGGGCCTGGTTCGGACGGCCCAGTAATTCCTATAAATACGTCCGGTCCTCCGTTATTTTAGCACTTTTACTACCGCGAGCATTTACCTAGAGAGAGAAAGAGACCGTCGTCCAGTAGAGAGAGAGTTCATGCGCCCATGAAGATCTTTGTGAGCCCGAAGTCTGCCGTCTTCAGTTCTTTCAAAAAGTAAGTTCGTTACCTTTTCTTTTTGTTTTATCGCTTTGGCCCTTCTGTGTGTCAGTCCGTAGGTTTGTAGAAATTAAGGTAGAGGACCGAGGTTGGGGCTTAGGTTACGTAATTTGTTTCTTCTGATTTTTGTAGATTCCCCATCTCGGTCCCTTTTCTCCTTATTCCTGCTATGTCGAACCACGCTAGTGATATGGGCAACGTCTTCATTAATGAGGGTGAGGAAGTCGTTTAGCCGGCCCCCATAATTAACTTGGACTCTGATCAAGGATCTGAGGTGGAAGAGGGGCCGCCATCGCCATCGGAGGTTGAATTGGTGGGAAGCCGTCCGAAGCGCCCGACGCCAGACATCTTGGTGGAATCTTCTGGGGGCGAGGATTGAAAGGGTGGATCCCGAGCCCCGTCCGACGGCTGTTATTCCTCCGGAGCCTACTCATCCTAGGAATCCATTTCCTCCTTTCACGTTCGCGAGTCTCGGGTACAATTTTAGAGCTAAGCCGGACTCAGATATAGGATACCTCTCCAGTTTTGAAGCTGGAAGTTCATCCACGGCCATCCCATCAGAGCGTGTTCCGAGGATAGAAGAGGTCCTGGCCCGGGAAGGGAGTGATTCGCCGCTGTCCTTTGACTCGCATCCCTTGGTGAGAAGAAGAAGAAATGAGCCGGAGGGGGACCCAGAAGTCCAATCGGAGGCGGCTCCTGTTGAAAATGACCCGTCAGGAGGGGACTCGTCTTCTTCTTCTTCTTCTAAATCTGATGGGACTTCATCTGACGAGAGTTCTTCGGGGTCGGGATCTGATGATGAGGAAGAGGAGTCCGGGGAGAGACGCAAGTCCGGCGATTAGGCTAGCACTAGCGGGGCCAGTGACGATGAAGATGACCATGTCAACATCATGGATTTTGAAGAGGAAAAGGCCGACGAGGAAGAGGGGGCCGACCAGGAGGAAGAGCCTCAAAATGATAACCCGTGCCGGACCCAGATAGTGGTAGCTGAAGGTGAAACTCAAATGCCAAAGAAACCAAGGAGGAAGATGTCGGCTAAGGAGATCAAGTCCCTTAGGTCCGGACCTATCGGAGAACTGAGGCCGGAGGCTGAACAGAATGACGACGGGTCAATCCCCCTTTGCACCTCTAGGTTGAAGCCCCGGGATATCGCCAAAGTCAGGGCGATCTATGAGATCCCGGATGACTATGAGATAAAGATCCCGGGACCTAATGATACTTTATACAATCCTCCTCAAGGGTACATGACTCTTAATGTATGGGCTTTTAAGTGCGGATGGCGGCTTCCCATGGTTGAACCAATAGCGGACTTTTTCCGTCATACACAGCTTTGCCCGACATAACTTCTGCCGAACGCCCTGGGTACCATTATGTGCATGGGTGTTATCTTGGCTCTGAAGGGTGAAGAATTCAGTTCTGGTAAGATGCTGGCGGCCTTCACTCTTGCTTCTAGTCCCGGGATTCCGTTCTACTATTTCAATGCTCGGAGAGGCTTCAAGTTCCTAGATGGGTACGAGAGCTCCCATGGGTACAAATGGTGGCCCAAATATTTCTATGTAAAACATCCGTCCGGCGACTGGAACCTCCCTCTGAACTTCCGGAGGGATAAGTTTCAAGCTTTGGCGCTGAAGAAACTCCCGGTGTGGATGAAATCGCTGCGCCCGTTAGAGTACATGGAGGAGAGGATTCTTCGTACCGAGACCGGGGAAGAAGAGATTGTGATGGAGAAGGTGGTCCCCCAGATTGGGACCCGGGGCTCGGCCAGTCTCCATCATGATACTGATCCAGGTCTCAAGTATGAAAAGGCCGCCGTACTAGGGATAGATGGGGGGGAGCCGACACTTTTTTACCCTTATGGTTTGGCGGTCCAACCACATATGTGGATAGCCAACCTAACTCCTACTCCTGTTTTTTGCAATAATAATAATGATTTAAGTAAGCCTTGTATCTGTTGTTAATTTCCAAGTCTTTGATTCTCAGACTCCTCATAATTTTTTCTTTATTTTTTTTTATGCAGAGTATTGGATAATGTCGTCTGCCAAGAGGATCTTGGAAATGAGGAATAAGGAGAAGGCCGCCGAGTTGGAGAAGCTGAGGCAAGGGACTACCAAGAAGTCCCAATACAAGGCCGGCCCCCAGAAGTTGCCCGATGTGAATCATGCCAACATCACCAACCCTCAGAGTGGGTTCGGGTCCCGTTCTGCCCGGCAAGCTGAACAGGTAATTGGCCATAATTTGAACATCAAGTCTCGTTGCCACGGGTACTCGACCACCATTGATGGTTCGAGGGTCCATGTGACTTCCCCGGTCCCTCTAACACATAGTCAGTCAGGTCCAAGCTCAAGGTACCAAGTTGATGGCGGACAGTACCAGGGCCGCCAACAAGAGGAGGGGGAGGGATACCGAGGAGTTCTCTAAGAGGCAAAAGACCGGTGGCTCTGACCTTGTAAAGTCAGTAGATCATGCTGCCCTGCGGGCTCTTTCTCGTGCAGAATTAGCCGAGAGTCTAGAGGCCGTTACTGACACGGTGAGTTTTGTCTTCATTGTGTTAGGTTTCTCATTTATTAAGTGCAAGGCAGCTGACTTCGGTCTTTTTCATGTTTCGGCCCATGCTGTGGCCTTCAAGGAAATGGAGGATGGCGGCTCCGCCAAGTACAAGAAATTGCTGGACGAGGCCGAGGCCGAGGTCAAGAGGCTAAAGACCGAGAAGTCTTTACTTGAAAAGTCTCTCGAGTCCGAGAAGGATGCCCACATTAGGGCCGAAAAGGGGCTTGAGGTCCATTCCCGGGCCCGTACTAAGCTGACAGAGGCCTTGGTGGCCAAGTCCAAGACAACAAGGGTGGAGGTCGTCGAGGATTTTTTGAAGTCTGACGCCTACTACTTCTTGATCCGGATGGATGCCGGATCTACTAGGACGGAGGCCTTTTTTGACTGCCTCGGCCAACTCCAAGCTTTGGGTCTGGCGGAGGACGACATCGAAGTGACGGATGAGCGGTTGGACATCCAAGCCAATCATACCGGAGTCACCGTTGAAGACCCCAAACTCAAGTCGCCCGAGGAGATGAGTGGGGATGAGTTTTGGCCCGTGGTGGCCTCATACTTGGATTTGGAGAACACTCCGGCTCCTGTCTATCCGGCTTGGCTACCAGAAGTGATGGAGGCCGGGATCCTTGACCATAGGAATTTTAGAGGGAACAATGCAAGGTTCCTCGATCTTCCCGGTCCCATCAAGGATCATGAGCAATTTGAGGCCGAGGTGGAGATCGAAGGTGGGAAGACGATCACCAGGCATTTTTTGGAGACGAGTTGAGAAGTCGGTCCCTCCCCCCGCAACTCAAGATGGGAATACCGCCGGGGGAAATCCTTCCGGTCAGGAGAACCCTGGTGACCGAGAAAACCCGTCTGGTCAAGGTAACCCTCCCACCCCGGGAACTTAGGTAGTGAGGCCGGGTCTCTCTTTTTGTTTTTGTCAAACACTTGTAGGCGGTCTTTTTAGTATTTCTGGGTTATTCCTCCGGCCTGTGGAGGACCTTTGATTTTAGCCTACTTTTTGTAAAGTGTTGTAATGTCGGTCATTCCTAGATCTTCTTAGTTTGCTAGGAGAAGTGTATTTTTGTTGATCTTGGAATGACCGAGCCATATGATGAATTAATGAATTTCCTTTTCGGCCAATTTCCTTAATGTTTTCTTTTGCCAAGTACTTTTGGGTCGGATCTCTTTGATGCTTGTTAATATATATTTCTGCTGTGATGGGACCGGACTCTGTGGATTAGTCCTTCCTTCTTGCAATGCTTTAGCCTGGAGATGTAGTGTCGGACTTTTAAGTCCTAGACACTTGAGTGAATTACCGTACTATGTGAGTCTCGGTCCTTCTTTCCTTCAAGGCTTTGGCTTGAAGAGACGTAGTGTCGGACTTTTAAGTCCTAGACACTTTCGAGTGATTTCCAGGACTCTGTGAGTCTCGGTCCTTCCTTCCTTCAAGGCTTTGGCTTGAAGAGACGTAGTGTCGGACTTTTAAGTCCTAGACACTTTTGAGTGAATTACCGGACTCTGTGAGTCTCGGTCCTTCTTTCCTTCAAGGCTTTGGCTTGAAGAGACGTAGTGTCGGACTTTTAAGTCCTAGACACTTTTGAGTGAATTACCGGACTCTGTGAGTCTCGGTCCTTCCTTCCTTCAAGGCTTTGGCTTGAAGAGACGTAGTGTCGAACTTTCAAGTCCTAGACACTTTTGAGTGAATTACCGGACTCTGTGAGTCTCGGTCATTCTTTCCTTCAAGGCTTTGGCTTGAAGAGACGTAGTGTCGGATTTTCAAGTCCTAGACACTTTTGAGTGAATTACCGGACTCTGTGAGTCTCGGTCCTTCCTTCAAGGCTTTGGCTTGAAGAGACGTAGTGTCGGACTTTCAAGTCCTAGACACTTTTGAGTGAATTGCCGGACTCTGTGAGTCTCGTTTGTAGAGTTTCTTTGAAAGCTAAACCAAAAGCCAAATTTCAATAAACTGGTAGAAGTTCATTACAAAAGATTTACGCCACTATCGGGATTATTATAGATTGCTTCAAGGGTAAAACTTTTGAAGGTTCCTTGCATTCCAAGTGCGTTTGAGGGGGTTCCCACTCATGGTTTCTAAACCATGGCTCCCATTGATGTTGGAACTGATTACTTTATACGGACCCTCCCAGTTTGGTTCAAGTTTGTCGGTTGGCTTTAAAATCTCCTTCTTGCGTAATACCAGGTCTCCTATTTGCAGGTCCCTGCCTTTGACATGTTTGTTGTATGCCCTTGCCATGGTGGCCTGATATCCCAAGGTTCGGGCTAGATGAGCTGTGCTTCTCTTGGTTTCCAACATATCTAAGTCATAGATCATTTTGGTGTGATTATCAGGCGGCTTGTATCCTTGGATTCTGAAAGTGTTAATGGCGATCTCTGCAGGGATTACTGCCTCGGATCCATACACCATGCAAAATGGGGTTTCTTGAGTAGCAGTCCTTGCAGTAGTCCGGTATGCCCAAAGGACTCCTTCTAATTCATCAACCCAACTTCCCCTTGCATCTCCAAGTCGTTTCTGAAGGTTATCGACTATGGTGCGATTGGTGACCTCTGTTTGTCCATTGGCTTGCGGGTAGCCGACGGAGGTGAAGCGTTGTTCGATTCCCATTTCTTCACACCAATCTTTTAGCTTACGTCCAGAGAATTGACGTCCGTTGTCAGCGACTAAGATCCTTGGTAAGCCAAACTGACATGACAATTTCCATAAAAATTCCATCATACGCTTCTCTGAAATGGACGCAGTGGCCTCGGCTTCTACCCATTTGGAGAAGTATTCCACTGCCACAATTAGGAACTTCTTTCCTCCCGTACCTATGGGGAGAGGTCCAACTATGCCAATGCCCCATTGATTAAAAGGGCACGAGATTGTTGAGGGGATCATTGGAATTGATGGCTGGTGTGGAATGCGTGCGAATTTTTGGCATTCGGCACAGGATCTAGAGAATCTGCTGGCCTTCTTTTGCATTACGGGCCAATAATACCCATTTCTCAAAATTTTCTGGGCCAGGGCTCTTCCTCCTGAGTGATTTCTACAGCTCCCCAGATGAATTTCTTTCATTACCATGTCAGCTTCGGATGGTCCCAAACATCTCATGTGGGTTCCATCATAGAATTTTCGGTACAAATCATCTTTGGATAGGAAGTAGCGTTGGGCCCTTCTTTGAACTTGTCTTGCCTCTATGTGGTTACTTGGTAGTATGTTGTCAAGCAAATACCGTACCACATCTTCCATCCAAGTGCCAGCCCCATCGAATACTCAAATGAGAGCAATTTCTCCCAAGGCAGAAATTGCTGACTCGTTTGCTGTCATGAGAACAACGGACCGGGTGTCGATGGCCCCTGATGCGGTAGCCCACTTGGATAACCCATCAGCTATCGTGTTCTGGGTTCGACAAATTTTGGACAATGTGAAGAAGTCGAACTTCGTTTCCCATTCCTTTAGTACCTTTAAATACTTCATCATGGATGCGCTTTTGGTTGTAAATTTGCCCGAGTATTGTTCTATAACGAGTTGGGAGTCTGAGTAAGCACGGAGTTTCTTCACCATAATAGATTTAGCCATTCTCATTCCTTCTATTATGGTTCCGTATTCTGCTTCATTGTTTGTGACTTTGAAGGTTAGTCTTATGGCATACTCCATTTGCGCTCTTTCTGGGCTAATGAGTAAGACTCCCATTCCCCCAGCGTGAGAAGTTGACGACCCATCCACATAAAGTTCCCAGATGTCCTCTTATTCCGGACCAAGCTCCTTAGGGATAAATTGAGCTTGTTGGGTCGGTTCATGTTTTAGGGCGGCTTTGGGTGACGGTCCTGGTGGAGGAGGTGGTAAGCTACCAGTTTTATTCCTGTTAAGAATCCGATCAGCCACGGGATCGATCTCCTGGTTCTCTTCGGGTTCCGAGTTGACGACTACAAGGATTTCTTCAATGAGGGGAGCCTTCTTTTTTTCTTCGTGGGTTTCTTTCTTGCATGGATATTCTGCTAGAAAATCGGCCAGAACTTGGGCTTTCTTCGCGGAAGGGGCCTGATAATCGATAGTGTGATCACCCAATTCTATTGTCCATTTGGCCAGTCTCCCGGATTTGGATGCATCTCCCAATACATGCTTCAAGGGTTGGTTTGTTAGAACCACCATCTTATGGGACCGGAAGTAAGGCTTGAGTTTTCAAGAGGTCTCTACCAGGCAGTAGGAGTACTTCTCGATTTCCTTGTAGTTCTTTTCTGTGGTCCCTAGAACTTTGCTCAGGTAATAGACCGGGAGGTGTTCGTTCTTCTGGATTCGAACAAGTACTGATTTTACGACTTCAGGTGTTGCGGCCAGATAAATGTACAGGGGCTCTCCCTCCTCAGGCTTGGAAAGTAGTGGCGAAGAGGAAAGGTAGAGCTTCAGATTTTCGAAGGCCTCCTTGCATTCTTGGTTCCACTCAAAATCCTCTGTTTTTCTGAGTATTTTGAAGAAAGGGAGATTTTTCTTGGCGGATCTGGAAATGAATCGACTTAGGGATATGACCTTCCCTATGAGTCGTTGGACGTCTCTGAGTTTCTCTGGGTGAGGGAGTTCCAAGATTGCCTTGATTTTTTCCGGGTTAGCTTCGATTCCTCGCTGTGTGACCATGTAACCCAAAAAATTCCCCCCTGTTACTCCAAACGTGCACTTCTCGGGTTTCAGTTTCATGCCATATTTTCGGACGATGGCAAAGCATCTTTCCAAGTGGGGAATATGTTCTGATGTCTTCTTGCTTTTCACTAGAATGTCATCGACATACACCGCCATCGATTTGCCTAGTTCTTCTTTGAACATGCGGTTCATCAATCGCTGGTAGGTTGTTCCTGCATTTCTTAGGCCGAAGGGCATGACCTTGAAGCAGTACACACCTCCGACAGTGATGAAAGCGGTTTTCACTATATCCTGCTCGGCCATCTTGATTTGGTAGAATCCTTGAAAGGCGTCCATGAAGCTTAGTAGAGCACATCCTGCGGTTGAATCTACTAGTTGATCAATCCTTGGGTGAGGATATGGATCCTTGGGGCAAAAGCGGTTGAGACTGGTGAAATCATTACACATTCTCCACTTCCCCAGACTTTTTTGCACTAGGACGACATTACATACCTAATCCGAATAATGGACCTCTTCTATGTGTCCGGCTTTTAGGAGTCGGTCTATCTCCTCTGCGATGATTTTGTTTTGTACAGGGCCATGGTCCCTTTTTTTCTGGCGAATAGGTCTCACATTTGGGTCTACGTTGAGCTCGTGTACCATGATCCGTGGATCTATCCCCGTCAAGTCCTCAGTTCCCCAAGCGAAAACATCGGCGTTCCTTTTCAAGAATGCTACCATTTTGATGGTGGTTTCCTCATCCATTCCCATCCCGATTTTAACAATTTTTTCGATGCAACCTTCTATGATTGTGACTCCTCTGATCTCCTCATGTGGGGCCATTCTGTTTTCGTGGAGGAAACTTTTCATGGGTGAGTCTTTTGCAGGTTCGTCAGGGATGACTTTGTACTCGACAATCTTGTCCTCGCCTTCCTGGATTGTGATGGGAGTTTTTTGTTTGTCACACCCATTTTCAACCAGTTGATACCTTGTGTGACAGGTCGTTCTTTCCGGGGCTTGCGAGCTTTCTCCTGAATGAACATACACTGTCTCTTTCCTCGTACTTCAGCCTCTTCCCTTTTGATTTCTTCCTCTTCTCGATGGGGTCGGGAAGCTCTTCTGGTGGACATAGTGTAACATTCCCAGCCTTGTTTTCGATCACCATTGACTATCTCGATTCCTGCTTCAGTTGGGAATTTTATTTTTAGATGGAAGGTTGAGACGACCGCTTTGAATCGGTTTATTGCTGGTCTTCCCAAAATGATGTTGTAATCACAGTCGACATCAGTGATGACAAAAGGTACTTGTTTGGTAACTCGATATGGTTCCTTCCCTATTTAAACGGAGAGGTAGAGAATCCCTCTTGGCCTCACTCTGTTTCCGCCAAATCCTATGATATCTGTGGTTACTGGTACCATTCCTCGCAAACTCATTTGCATTTTTCTCACGGTACTCATGAAGAGGATGTTGGAAGATGCTCCTGTATCTACGAGTACCTTGGTCATTTCGTACCCGGCGAAGTCTATTTCGATCACTAGAAGGACATCGGGATCGTGAACCAATCCTTCCCCTTAGCATGTCGGGGGGGGGGGGGGGGGGGTTCAGAATCGTCAATAGTGATGATATTGGTCCCTGGTGGCACCATATTAACGAATTTCTCGTCAGATTTTCGGAGAGACTTGGCGGTCGGTTCCCTAGCGTTCCGGCTGTCTCCCCCTGAGGGTCCTCCAGCAATGGTCAATATTCTCCCATAGATGACTGTATTTTCTTGGAAATAACCTGGTTGGTGGTCCATATATGCTATTCTTGCTGCTTCTTGGCCTTGAGCAGGGGTCCTTCGATTTTCTTGTCTCCTAGGGCTTAGAGATCTTCGGTTATTCCTTCTTTTCCTAGGGCTATACTATCCTGGTGGGAGTGGAGGAGTTCTCCTCGGGCTTGTGGTTCTTCTTTTTTCCCTTCTGAGATCATTTCTTTCTTGCCTGGGGCTTGCTTTCCCAAGGGAAGGTCCTCGCTGATCTCTTCTGTCCTGTTGGTTGCGGACCATGTTATTTGAATTTTGATCTCGTTGATTGCCCCCACCAGGTTTTCTGATCACGTACTCCTGTAGGTATCCTAACTCAATCAAACGTTGAATTTCTTGTCTGAGGTGGGTGCATTTTCCCGTAGAGTGTCCTACTTGCCAATGGAAATGGCAATATTCGTTTGAGTTTCTGGTGTACCCGTTCTCCCTATACTTTGCGGGCCATTTGAAAGGTACTCCATTACTTTGCATGATCGTGAGGATTTGTTCTTTGGGGGGCTTTAGATCGTGGTAATGAATCTTCCGAGGGGACCTTCTTCTCTCCACAATCCTTCCTCGTCGATCATTCTTCTGCGTTCTGGATCCTTGGTATGGATCTCCCAGACGGAGATTATCTAGGACGGGTTTCATCTTTTTTACACCGGCTTTAACTACCATCTTGTCGAGGGTCTCATTAGTGTTCAAGAATTTCTTGATCACCTCAGTTAACTCACGTTCTGTTGTTATATCGGCATCTATGAGCTTGTAACGGAACGAAGCATTGTTGGTGTTTTCCGCTAGGTGCGTGATTCGTTCCTTGAAGGGATGCTTTTCTACCAATGCCGCTGCTTGCTCAAACCTTTTTAGGAATGACCTCAAACTTTCGTGATCCTTTTGGATGATTTCTCCCAGGTAGCTAACTGGACAGGCGACTTCCAAGAAGTTCTCAAACCTCATGGTAAATTTAGTGATTAGATGTTGCCATGACAGGATGGAATCTGGGCGGAGTTGTTTCCACCATCTCATTGCCGGTCCGTAGAGAGTGTTTGGAAATAATTGAGCCCTCACATGATCTGGTACAGCATGCCCACTTAAGGAGGCCTCAAATCGGATTCTGTGATCAACAGGACATGAATTACCCTCATACGTTTCCTTTGATGCAGGGGGGGTTTCGTCCTAATGGTAATTCTGCCATTCTGACTTCTCGGCATAGAGGATCCACGTTTCGACCGTTACTTGATGATATCTCTGGCCTGTGTAAGAGATTCCAATTTTGCCCGTTCAAGGTCTAGGGCCGCCTCATGGATACGGACTTGTTCCTTGATTTTTTCGGCCTCGGTCATGGGGCTCTGCCTGTGTTGTCCTCTGGCTGATCGGGAGCGGCTCCTCTCACGACGCCTTTCTGGGCTTCTCCTCCTCCTTTCATAGTGATCCTCGTTGTCCCTTCTTTCGTTGGGGCTAGAAGACCTATTATTCCTGCCAGCTCGCCTATAGGTCTGAGGTTTTTTTTTTTTTTTTTTTTTTTTTTTTTTGAATCTCCTCGGTACTCATGGGCTATATCCTCCTCACTATACTGGTTACGCATGTTCCTCCTATCATTATTCCTTGGGCGATGATTTCTTGTAGAGACCTGGGATGGAGCGGAGTTATGGGAATTCTCATTCTCGACTCTTCTTGCCTCCCTCCTGCTACCCTGGTTTTGTTGAACTCTCTCGTCCAATAAGTTTCTCAAGTCCCCTGTGGGTCTCCTGTTGCCCGTCCTATTGGTAGCGGAACGATCTGTGTTTTGGGATATTGGTGGTTCCCTGGCATGATCACTCGCGACTTGTTCGGGGACTCGATTCTGGATGGGGAGGATTGAGGCTCCTTCTCTTGGCACTCCCAACGAATATTGTGGTAGTGTCCTCATTTGTATGGCGGCCTGCAATTGTAAGATTTGTGCCTCGCTACATCCCGCTAAGATTTGATCTGCCGTAGTTTGAGGATGGCGAACAGGTGGAGGATTCTGTAGTACAGGAAGAGTTGATTCGTTCCTTGTAGGGACAGAAATGGATGCTTCCATCCCATCTCTTTCATCATGTTCGAGGGATGACCCTGTTTCCTGCGGATCTTTGATTTTCGCCCGAGTTCGGTGGTTGTTGTTGAGTGGAGACTGAGACTCTAGAATTTGAAGCGGCTGATCTAGCGCGAGTAGAATGTGTCTTCTTCGTTCGTTTCTTAGCAGGTGTCATGGCCTTTTGTACTTAGTGGTTCCCACAGACGGCGCCAATATGATGTGGGGTAAAACCGGATAAGTCAAAGCAAAAGTAGTGTTGAGGGGTGGTGAGCTTTATGAGTGGTGAGGTGAACTCGAGTGGTAGTAGAATAGTCCGCCAATGTCCCAGAGATCGTCGATGTCCTAGAGATCTTCAAGGTCCTATGCTTCGAGATTGAGCCCTTCCAGTAAATGTAGGTCCGTCACTAAGGCAGGGTCCGCCACTCATCATAGGTCTTTCGTGGAAATGTGCTTAGTCAAGATCCTTCTGAAAATATAGTCCGTCACTAAGGCAAGGTCCGCCACTCATCATAGGTCCTTCGTGGAAATGCACTTAGTCAAGCGGTCCTTCTGGAAATATAGTCCGTCACTAAGGAAAGGTCCGCCACTCATCATAGGTCCTTCGTGGAAATGTGCTTAGTCAAATGGTCCTTCTGGAAATATAGTCCGTCACTGGCTACTGTCCTTCTGGAAGTGTAGTCCTTCGTTGAATACGGTCCGTCTCTGGAGTACTTGGTTATCTATCTGAAATAAGAGGAGAAGGGGTAGACCCTTTTGGGCCGGTTTGCCTAAGACAAACCGGGCTCGGATTCAACTTGTTTAGAAGGTTGGTCACGCTGGGGCTCGGACCTCTAAACTTAGAGAGTGGAATATTGAGAAGTAGTTACTTACCTTATGAGGAGTAAATGAACTCCTATTTATAGGCAAAGACTCAGGGGACAAGACTCCGGTTAATTGGAGGTTTGTCGACCCTATTAGCTTGTGACACATGATGTCGGAGCGTGGTGGCGCGTTTAGGTCACGTGGTAGGTTACCGGGGGTCGGACCCTTTGATAACCAAATCTAGTTCCTTGTATTGTGATTCCTATTTGTGGGAACCCGGTGTAGGACCTTCTTTGGAACTCGGGGTAGGACCTCATTTGGAACCGGGGTCGGACCTCCTTTGGAACCCGGTGTAGAACCTCATTTGGAACCCGGGGTCGGACCTCATTTGGAACCCAGGGTCGGACCTCCTTTGGAACCCGGGGTAGGACCTCATTTGGAACTCGGGATAGGACCTCATTTGGAACCCAGGGTCGGACCTCCTTTGGAACCAGGAATCGGACCTCCTTTGGAACCCGGTGTAGGACCTCATTTGGAACTCGGGGTAGGACCTCATTTGGAACCCGGGGTCGAACCTCATTTGGAACCCGGTGTAGGACCTCCTTTGGAACCCGAGGTCGGACCTCCTTTGGAACCCGATGTAGGACCTAATTTGGAACTCATGGTAGGACCTCATTTGGAACCCCGTGTAGGACCTTCTTTGTAATAGATCTCATAACACACTTAAGTCGCCTTAATCCGTGAATCCTTAGGTCGGACTTATTAGTACATATTATAAGTCCCCCCAGTTCCCAAGTATCTTTGTAGAAGATAGTTGAGAAACTATAAATTTGAGGTTTCTTTGAGGTTGCAGGAGGTCGGAATTCTTGAAGGTCGGTCTTGATCATGACATGGGAGGTAGGACTCCCTGACTGGCTCACGGGAGGTAGGACTCCTTGAAGTTCAATCTTGATCATTACATGGGAGGTAGGACTTCCTGATTGGCTCACGGGAGGTAGGACTCCTTGAAGGTCAATCTTTATCATGACACGGGAGGTAGGACTTATTAGTGCATATCATTTAATTCCCCCCCCCCCCCCCCCCCCCCAATTTCCAAGTATCTTTGTAAAAGATAGTTGTGGAACTCTATGTTTGAAGTTTCTTCGAGGTTTCCCTTTGTAATTATGGTCGGAACTCACATGGTAGGATCCCATAAGGTCACACCTGATCTTGTTGAGAAGGTTTCTCTTGATCTTTATTGTGGAAGTTAAGGTCGGACCTTGTGGGGTCGAATCACATGTGGTCGGACCCCAAGGTTCGAACAGTGAGTAGGTTCTGATTTGTCTTTATTTTGACAACTCTGATTCTTCAAGGTCGGACCCCCTTAGCCAGGGTCGGACCAGATGTAGTTCCCCACGGTGGACTTCTTCTGACTTGGTCTTAATTTACGTTAGGACCTTCGGCTTGATGAGCTAGGTTGGACATATTTCCATCTTGATATTCCACACTCTTTTAGGAGTGAGCGCGGACTTTGAGAGTTCGACTTTTTCAAGGTGGCTTCTTGATATTCAACACCCTTTTAGGAGTTAGCTAGGACTCTCTGGGTCCGACTTTTCCAAGGTGGTTTTGTTGACATCACCCTTTTAGGAGTTAGCTTAGACTCTCTGGGTCCGACTTTTCCAAGGTGATTTTGTTGACATCACCCTTTTAGGAGTTAGCTCGGACTCTCTGGGTCCGACTTTTCCAAGCTGGTTTTGTTGACATCACCCTTTTAGGAGTGAGCTCGAAGGCCTGGACGCCCGGCCTCTCCAAGGTGGTAAGGACAGTAGGGAGCGGCCCTTCAAGGGTCGACTTTGTTTCCTAATGATCTTCTTTCTCGTGGATACAACTTCGCCTAGGACTTCATTCTCTCATCCTAGGATTTTCGGGTCGCCTAGGACTATGTCTTCTCTCTTTCACTACGCCAATCCTTCATCCCGTGCTTCGAACGAGAGGGGCCTAGCTTCGCATATTGTTCCTTCGCCGAATAGGTAATGGGGTCTCTCCTCTAAAGTTGGTGTAGGTCTCATCCTATTCATAGTGATCCTCTCGATCATCTTGCCTATCTTCATACTCATCCTTATAATGGTCTCTTCGAGACACAGAAGGGAAGAGTTGGCCACGATGGGTCCTCTTGATTCTACCACGTGGTCAGCGGTTGTTTGATTCTGTAGTTGGTTCTGGATTGGTAATACAACAGCGGTCCTCATGGGAATGCCATGTGATACAACAAGAGCTTGATGATTCACTTCATCTTGGGGTTGGCTCCTTAGAAGAGGTCACCTTGTAGGAGTTGAATTTGTGACTCGTTGAACCCGTACATTAGGTCGTCGGTAGTAACTTGTGGAATGTTGGCAGTTATTTGAATTGGAGGTTGGACCGTGGGAGGAACGTCATTCCGCCCTGTACGTGTGACGGTCCGAGGTGGAGAGGGAGGCCTCGTTCCCATCTCTCTCATCGTGTTCGAAAACGATTCGGTTTTCTCCGATTGGTCCGGCCCCGGTAGAGGTTTGGGTCTAGACCTGGTTAGAGGGGCCGACATCGGATGCGGCTGGCCTTAGTCTTGTAGCAGTTATCTTCCTAGTATATTTTTGTGGTGGTGCCATGACTTTTCATTACAGGGATTCCCACAGACGGCGCCAATATGATGTGGGGTAAATCCGGATGAGTCAATGTCCTGCTTAAGTTGCGAGGTTAGTCAGTTTGTTGAGGTAGGGGCCCGTCAAGATGTGGGTCCGCCGGAGTACGAATCCGGTCAAGATGTCTTAGATTTTCTATTGGTCTGATCCTTTGGTCCGTCACGAGTGATATACTCGTCTTAAGTGGGTCCGTTAAGATGTTGGTTTAGGAACGTCTTTCTGGGAGCGCCCGCCAATAGGATGAGTCCGGCACAATTTGACTTGGACTTCCCCTGAGAACAAAAGAAGGGGTTAGACCCTTTTGAGCCGGCCTGCCTTGGATAGTCCGAGCTAAGAATCAACTTGGATGACGGGCGAATCGAGTTATCTCGGACCCGAAACCTAGAGAGTAGATTTTGTAGTAGTAGTTGCGTACCTTAATGAGGAGTAAATGCGAGGTATTTATAGGGGAAGCTCGGGGGGACAAGCCGTCTGACACCCCCGAATTATGTCGGTGTGGCGATAGTATGACACGTGGTCTCGGCGATAGGTGGCGCGTTTATCACACGCTTGTTAGTGCAACTTTCATGTAAATGGGCCCGTTGAGTCGGCTGGGTCCGTCAGGACTTTTATGCCGGACGTTTTTAGGGCAAGCCGTGCTGGTTTTTTCCTTGTTGGTTTATATCCCAAGTTTGTGGGGGTCGGACCCGCCAACAGTAAGGCTCGTAGGTAAGTTATGCTAGGGAGTAGAAGATCTCTCTTGTGCCGGACTTCTGGACCTGGGAGTCAGACTCTTCCCAGCTGGTGACGGTCCTATAAGAACTTAAGAGAACGGGAACGTTGTAGGACGGTCAATTCGTTAGACGGACTTATATGTTCATAACACATTGAAAATGATAGTATTAACTAATCAATTTATGCAACATTTATCTGACCAAGTTTTTGGATGGGGAAGCGCACATCCGAATCGATTCGTCTAGTTTCATCAAACAAAAAGTACCACAAATAATCCGGAACTTATATGAGTATCATTTTTACTGATTCATGTTCCTTGGTGTTGAGGATTATGAATTAATCCTTAACAATCATAGGTGAACAGAGCGGATCAAGGGATTTAAGACAGAATTAATTAAATTGAACTTTTGGGATGATTTTTAGTGTTGAGCCTTGGAATGAATACACATGGACCCGTGCCCAAAAGTACAATATGAGCCTCCACTCTTAAAACTTCCCATGAAATACCTTTGGCCTCTGGGCTCGTGTTCGGCACATAACACACATTCGTGCCACACAAAAGTACCCTAGGAAGTATCTTTGGGTTCGTTTTCGACCCTGGCAACTTCCTACCCTGCCTGGCATGAGCCTGAACCTGAAAGGTTTTTAGTATTGAGCCCCAAAATTGATAGGGCCTGACCCTTAACACTGTTTGGGCCCTGCCAAAGTACACCTAGGAAGTACCTTTGGCTCGTTTCCAACTCCGGATGCTACTTCATATTGGTGATTCTCCGAACCTACCTACACTGGACACGTGTCGTAAAAGAACATAATCGCGTATTTTATAGAGATTGGTCCTCTGGCCATCCCCTATAAATAGGCTTCAATTACCCTTCTCAAGGTAAGTCATTCATCACTACTCAACTACAGTATCTGAAGAGCCTTAGTTGAATCACTAACCGATTTGTCCTAGGAAAACCGGCAAAAAGGGTCTCACTCCTTGCTTTCCTGGCCTTTTTAGGTACTTTTGGATCTGAAGCACCTATCCGGATTTAGGACGAATTTCACCCCTAACACTTGTGTATAGTTATTTCCACTCCTCATAGCATGAAAAATTTAGTGTCAAGTATGAAAAAACTTGCTTGTTACATACACTAGCTGAATGATCATGATTCATGATGTAACAGGTGAAGAATAAGAAGAATGTAAGCTAACTTATTTCATCTTTTACCTTGTATATGCCTGTGTTAATGTGTTTATTTGCATAAGAGCTTCGTTCCTTAATTAGACTTTTAACACGTTCTCTACTAGTATCATCAGGACCAGGTGCCAAAAAATCATTATGGAAAATAAAATCCAAAAGTATCCATTTCCACTCAAAAAAACTATTTGTGTTATTCTCCCAATGGTATATTGCTCTCAATTTAGAAAGTTGTATAGATTAGTAGAAGACAAAACTCAAGTGCACCAAGATTTAGTAGTATCACATGGTGTTGGGGTTTCTGCTACTGCTTACCCGTGCCTCTTCATGTTGGGAATAAGCTACTAGTCTCGTCATTTGAGTGTACAATACGACCTCCTCAATTTTTTATTTTTCAGAATATTTATAGGTTTCGGACTTTAGCATAATGATTCAAAGGTTCGAATGGATTAAAACATAATGAGAATGTTGCTCATATAAAGTAAGGTATAAATTTATTTTTTATAATTTACTAATAAGAACTCCAAGTTACACATGTATAATGTGGAGCAACATTTAAATGAGTTGCTCATTGGAAATATTCAGTACATACGAGCGAATGTAATATTAGGTACGCTGGAGCGTACATGTGTTGGTATAGAGACCATCACGGTTAACGGCCAAAATGGTGGTTCTTAACAAGTACTATAATTTGATATGGTATTGTTAGAACATTCCACGTCACTTGTGAGAGAATCATGCAAACACTATATAATTTGGATAACCCTCTTACCTTAATAAGGGCTTTTAACTTAATATGGTATCAGAGCAATCCCAAGTTGAGTGTCCCAGCCGATGATAATTCCGGATTGTCCAAAGAAAATTATTATGGTTCCACGTATAGAGCCGACTAACTGCAGACTACTCGGGAGGGGCAGTGTTAAAACATTAAACTTAATAAAATTCGGACAGGCAATCATCTCCTAAGAAAAATAAAAAGGTGAAAGAGAGGAAAGAAATCATAATCAGGTCATTAAAGGCAAATGCACATGGACAGAATGGTAGGCAAAGGGGTGGGTTTAGAGAGCGTAAGATTCACGCGCAAAATAAATGTGTGGGGTTAATGGGTCATGTCAAAGTGTGGTGAGGGTAAATTTGGGAAAAGGGAAACTTGAGATGGTGGAATTCCACCGGGAGTTGGTGGCCTGGCCGTAGTTGGTTGGTCGGACCCACGCTTGTGGATCTCCTCTATTTCAATTGGCCACTATCAAAATTGTCGCTCATTAGGCATTAGCTTCATTCTCCAATCAATCTTTTTTCGTCTACTAATTTCTTAAGTAAACAAAATGAGGGGAAATTGCTCAAGCACTCCATTAAATGTTAGTTATTTCTTCAAACACTTCCCTTAGTAGCCTTGTTAAATGTCATGCAACAAAAGGAATTTGTCAGCTTGAGCCTTGAAGGTTCCTGACTTGATAATCTTTTCACCTTATCATAAGAAGAGTCTTGATTGAGATTTAGATCTTATTATAACTAATTTTAGTTCATCTAAACCTTTGAATCGTTATGTGAAATTTAGTATTTATTACATTTCACGAATTGATTGGAGCGAAGACTCTTATGTACAGTGATTTCAAGTATTTATCATATACTTATATTTTGGCGGTCATAATTTAAATATGAATATGATAACCGATTATGCTTCCACATGTGGATTGTTAATTATGTCATATTTTTTTCACTAGTGTTTTGATAGCATATTAATAATTTCGAGTATTAATTTTTGTTTTAGTTCAGGTATAATGGATATCTTGCTATGGTGATGACAAGTTTGATTCATCTCTGAATTTGTTGTTGTTCTACATTTTTTATATGAGTCGTTTATATAAGTAACTTTGTTTTTTTTTGGGTGTTTTGTGCAGTTTACACATGATATTAAATTTTAATTAGAACATTAGCTAAGGTGAATGTAAAGTCAACAAGACCCCTCTTACTAACAAGCATGTTGTAGTTACCTATCATTTTCACAACTTGGCTACGAATTTCATGAATTCAGATCATGGCGCTCACCAACTGCAGAAAGTGGTCTCATATGCAAAAACCATTATATATTCACATAATCAAATCATAAGCTAGATCAAAGGTTTCTCTTTTCCAATTCTTTTTATTTTTCAAATCCCACCTTTTTATCATGGGACATCCGGACCGATGATTTAATGTAATTCTGATTGGAGAACATGAACTGGCGATTTTCTTCGGAGATTTGCTCTGATCCGATGAACGTTCTTAGCCAATTGAAGTTGTGATGAACTAAAGAAACCTTAAATAAGGTTGCAGGACAACTCTTGTAAGTTAAGGTACTATTGCTTACACATAAATTGATGATATCTATTCAAAATAAAATTAATTGCATGATACATGCAACCCCCAATTCCCCATTGCTGATTTTACAATGATCCAAACCTGGACGAGTAAAAAAGATCATGAATCATGCTTTCCATTGATTGTGTACGAACTCATGAAGATGTCACGACATCGAAAGATTTAATTGAATGAGAGATTATGTGTAACAAGTGTTAGTTTTCTAAAATAAACATACCTCTAGCATACACCTAGTGTGAGTTCTTTTCTAAATGAAACATGACTGAAAAAGTAAGGCAAACCTTGATTCATTTGATGCCAAGAAGGGCACTTATTCGGATCAAAAGAGTTTTCATTTCATTTCATTTTTCTATAGTACTTCTAAGGATTAAAAATTAGATTTTTGCTTTGGGAAAGAGATATAAATAGTGAAAACTAAACAACTAAGAGATGCTTGAAACATGGTTGGAAAGTGGAGAAGGCGTGGTATAGAATACTATAATGGGCTTTCTTCCCATTCGTGGGTCTTCACTACACAAAGAATAATTGGGCTTTGTTTACCAACTACTCTACTTACAACATGTGCTCCAGCCTAACGTGCATGCCTTCAAAGCACTCAACCTGGAAGCTTGGAAGTATTAACCAACTTGTTAATTAATGATTTACTTAGTCCTATGACTTTGGAGTTTGGTTTGGTGAGAGTTTGGTAATTGTTATGATCCAAAATATCCCAATCCTTTCTCCTTCTTGCAGCCTAAAATGAATGGGAAACCCGAGAGCAAGTTCCAGTTAAATAACTATAATCAAAATGGCTTATAAGATGCTTAGATGTGCGTAGGAATTACGAGTGAAAATGATACATACAATTTGTTCATTACTACTAGTACAAATCTTCACCGAACATTCTCTCTTTTGTAGTTTCCACTGATGTTATATGATCCTTGGATAAATCCACCAGGCGATCATAACAAAGAAGCTATATTCCTTTCCTTGATTAACGGCACCAAAAAATGACATCAGTCTCAATCTTTATACTTCGGAATCTACAGAAAATTTTAGTTGTCAACATCATATAGCTTTTGTATACTTTAATGTTTAAACTGAAAGCACCATGAAGTACATAGATTATTCAGAATATCAAGTATCAACAGGTAAATCTGAAGCACAATCTTGGTTATACAAGTTACATTTTTCTTCATACAATTGAGCTAATTGTGGGAAGAAACACATACAATGCCTAATATTACAAGGAATGTTGGCAAACTAACCACTTCTAACAAACTTTTACCTTACAATGAAGACTTTAATGTCAACAAATTCTTCATAACTTTTTACCACCAATAGCAAAAACAATGACCACACTCCATCCTCTAATCAAGGGAAGTAAAAGATTTTTCTTTTTTTCTTTTTCTTCTTTTTTCTTTTGCTGACATTTAGACCACAGTTAACAGTGCAGATCGATCGAAGCTACTCCGTTGAACTCTAACGCCACGCTGTGCTTTCTTCTTGATTGCCACGATATCCTTATCTTTACCACTACCCGCCTTACCAAATTGCACATAAGTATCTTTGCTAACGACATGCGAATGTGACATCCCATCTTTAGTAGCACCCCCGTGTACAAGTATCCTAACAACACCCGAATAGTGCAATGATTCAGCAATTTGTAACGCGGTCACACCCTTATTAGTCCTAGCTTCAACATCAGCCCCTTTCTTCACAAGCAACTCGATAACATCAGACTGTCCTGACTCCACTGCACAATGTAGTGCCGTATACCCCTCCTCGTCCTTGGCACTAATATCAATCCCCTTCTCGATCAAGGCCCGTGCCACATCAGTCCTGCCCTTGAAGGCAGCACGGTGTAGTGCACTCCATCCATTTTGATCCCGCCCGTTAATAGAAGCTCCATTCTCAATAAGCCTCAGGATCATTCTTAGCTCCCCTTTTCTCGCGGCAATACATAAACTGTCTCCTAAACGGAGGGCATCAAACAACTTTGTATGCCCGTTTTCAGCTGCAAGATCATATGCTGTCTTACCCACCTTGTTCCTCACGTCCTTATTCGCGCCCTTATGAAGTAAAAGCTTCACCATTTGCTCGTCTCCTAACCCCGAAGCAACGTGCAAAGGCGTATCCCCTTCACTTGTGTTTCTAACATCGGCTTTAGCACCATTTGCCAAAAGTAGCCTCACACAATCCTTTCTCCGCTCCTCCACCGCAAGGTGCAAGGCCGTATTACCATCTTTAGTGAGCGAATTGACATTAGCACCCTTGACCAAAAGATGCCTCAAAACATCAGTATGGCCATTGCCTGCAGCTAGATGAATTGGTCCCCAAGCCGAAGACTCCGATCTTTCAGGACTAGCTTTGTGAGCCAACAGAAGCTCAACAATCAACGCCTCCCCTGAAGCAGCTGCAGCCTCAAGTGGGCTCGACCCTGATCGTCCCTGGCCCTCGATTTCCGGCCCAAACTCAAGCAACAACTGTACTAAATCAGGCCTGCTCTGAGTAATTGCCAAGTGAAGCAAAGACTGTCCATCAGCATCAACAGAATCAGCTAACTTAAAAGCAGGATCACTTTTCTCAAGAACATCTCTGATCTCATCCATGTACCCTCTAGTGAGCAAATGAGTCAGAACTGGTGAACCAACAAACATGACCTTGATCCCACTATCAGAATACACTTGCTTCTTCTTGTTAGTGAACCACTCACTCGGAACCGAATCATTACTCGAGCTCTTAATCGCCGCTCCAGGCACCACTACACTTTGCAACACGAACGAGTCCTCACTGTACGGAAACCGATCAGGCAGAGTCGAATTCGGAGGCAGCTGGTAAGTGATCTCAACAGTAACAGCTGTGAGTGGCGATATGATCCCCGAATGTGGTGTGACCGTGTAACGAAACTTATTTATCGGCTGCAGGCGAAACGCGACAGGCATAGTGTACATAACATTGCGCAAAGTAATCAAACCGAAGCATCTCTGCCCTGGCTCAATCCTGATTGTGACAATGTTGGATGGCTCTAAGCTTATTAGCCTATCCATGTTCTTGAAGTGATACTATGTTTTGGTTTAGAAGTTTTTACAGAACATGTGGGATTGAAGCATGAAAATGGTGTGATGAGAGTGAAGAGTGTGAATATATTGTAGGGAAAAATTAGAGCCGGCTACAAGGAGGTAATGACACATGGTGGTGTTAAAATCAATGAGGACTTGTTCTATTGGATGTCCGACTTGTGAGATTCTAAGCTACAGTTGGTAGTTTGGTACTACAAGTTAAGGAAGTGATGTGACTTGTTTCAGGTCATTTTCATGACGTTGTTAACTTGTAATAATACAGCCAATTCTCATTGTAACAAAGCAGTAATTTGTGACATATGGAGTAATTAATTTATCAGAATTGTTTAAATATATCTGTACATGTTGGCTTTGTATAAACATAAAGCGTCCAGATTCTTCATTCTTGTATGAAATCATCAAATATTAATTGGTCATTGTTGCAAGTACAGTGGAATTTTGCGATGTTGATCATGTCCAGGAAGCTATAGTCTTATTTTTTACATGTTTAAATAAGAGCAAGATATTGAAAAAAAATGTGATCAGGCAAAGAACATTGGGATTACAGTAAAACCTTTATAAAATAATAATGTTGAGACCGGAATATTTTATTAATTTAGCGAGATATTATATAATCGATAAATTAATAATTTATTAATTTAAAAAAGATTTTACGTATATGCATAATTGACCAATAAAATTTTCAAGTCCAATATACTAGTTACAATGTATATCAGTTAGAGATAAAAAATAAATTTAAAAAAACAAGTTCCAATTAACATTCTATGATTTAATATTCACATATTAGTTTGAATGGCATATGTTAAATGTTTTTACATACAAGTAAAGGACGTGAATCACTTGCTATATTTACTCGGTAAAAACAATGAACGTTTTGAAATTTATAGCATAGAAGAAATAGTGGCGGATACCATTCAAAATCCGGTAGATGATGAAGCTGAAGATGATTCAATAGATTTGGAACCATGTCACTAAAAAAGAAGCATTGCAAGCGGAAAAAACTCTACAAAACGTTTTGTTGCAGTACGAGAAGTCAACGAGTGCAATGAGGAGATTAGAGATGAATTCAATATATATTTGAAGTTCAACAAAAAAATAAGTGACTATAAATTCATTTTTTACTTAACAGTCTCAGAAATTTTTAAGTGCCTAACACACACATATATATATATGATTTTTTTAGTAATTATTAATTTATAGTTTCGCTGGGACCAATATATATACATTGGGGTTTCAAGAAAAATTATTATCTTATTATTTTATCGATTGGGTTCTAAATTTGTATTGGTCCCAAGTCAGGACCGGACAAATTATTAGTTTTATCAAGGTTATTAATTTATCGAGTATTAATTTATGAAGTCTTTACTGTATTTGGTTTATGCTTTGGAATGTACTTACTACTCAGCATCTAAAAACTTCATTTATTTCTGCAGATTGCTTGCACAACAATAGCATATTCATGGGATATCGAGTAACAACTTCGTTTCTAAAATTTTAATTCGGACCAAACTGGTTACAACTCACCCTACTTACTATTCAACCAACTTATAATTAGTTCATAACTATCTCGGACGATTAGTATCTTTTACTCGGTCACTTTGCATTTGAAATGCATTTGTTCGGAACATAAGTATGAAATACAACTTGCAATTAATATTCTAATTTTTTTTAGCAAATTGAAACACCAATTGAATTACTACAGAGTGAACCATTTGTCGGATCACAACTCTGTCAATTACATGACCATTCCCTAAGAAAATGACTGATTATTAGCAGTAATATATATTATATACCTGAAAGAACAAATGGTTGGTAGCAGAAGCATATGTCACTTAACTGAAGCTTGTACTTAATTTGTTCAAGTGGTTACAGATTTAAACAGCTACGTAATGTATCTTAAAGAAGCAACAAAACCTTACAAAAAAACCTTGGGGAAATTTTTCTATCAAACTTATTAAAATAACTTCACTGTTTTCTAAAGCTTTGTAGCCAATGAAAATACAATACAATTGGTGGATCCAGCTCTTGTCTTGTGTGACCCTCCAATCAAATTGACAATTTCCATTTGCCACAGTGCTCAGAATCTTTCAACTTTAAGACTTCTTCTTTGATTTGGAATGGATACATGCCAAAGAAAGGCCTTGGACTTAGAGGCCCTCATGATTCCCTTTCTTGTTCCTTGTGTTCGCGTTCATAGTTCTCTATTGTCACTTTTTAACCGTTACAGGTGAATGATTCAAGTTTTATTGTGGTTTATGTCGTAGGGGTGATCATCTAACTGCTATTGCGTTAAATGGCCGTGATTTCTTTTGTTTAGTATAATTATATTATTACATGTAACAAATTAGAACATAGAAACCTACCATGTATCTTGTTTAAGATAGTTACTCTTTCACCTCAAATTTGGTAAAGAGTTGTTCACTGATTACTTTTAAAAGTCGGATTATAACATACTCCATGTTAAAAGCATAGTATACGGAGAAATGGAAAAATAATCACCAATTATTACCAAAAATACATACGAGTGAATTCCAGCCCACTTAACTTCTAAAGCCCATACACACTCATGAAAACTTACCAGGGCTTATTAATTAGTAAAACCAGGCCTGCAATTAGCCCAGCCCCGGTACAGTAACAAGACTATGTAAAGTCCAGCCCAAAATTCCACTGTCTAAGATTTGCAATAGACCAACCCATCCTGAAACAAGTTGGGCTGGGAATTTTCCTTCTCCAGATTTATCTTAACTTGGAATTGAATGGCATTTAAACTAATCATAAATATGACTTAGGTAAATATAATTTCCATTTGTTTATTTACCAAACTAGCAACTGTGACACGTGGTCCCTGCGTGTAAATTAGTTAATCATATGGATTACAATTATGGACTATGTACTAAAATAGTGAGTTCAAAAATAACTTTTTTTCCCAACTTTATCAAATTTGTTGAATAAAGTTTGTATGAAATTTAATTAAAATAGGAAACATATTATTTGCCAGAACCTAAAATTAATTAGCTAAATATTTGAATTTGGATTGAATTATACATATGTAAATCACACATTTGAACTTTAGTATTGTAACTTAAGCTCCGTATAAAACAATTTAAATGAAATTAGGATGCTCAAAAAAAAAAGAAAAAAAAGAGTAGCCTACTACTTGAATCACTAATGGAAATATGGAACCATATTATAAGCATGAACAATGTTATTACATCAAAACACAGACAAATGTAGGTCTAGCACCTGAAAATCATATTCCATTCTTTACCAGTGTATTATACCAAATTAAGGTACTGTATGAGTATGATTATGTAATGTTTAGGTAGAAATCAACAACAACAAAGAAAAAGGTTAATACGCACTATAATCCATGTTGTCTTTTTGTGGAAGGAACAACAAATAACATAAAACAGATGCTAGCTTTCCATTATGCCATTAGCTTCTTGTAACATAATCCATGTGTATCTGTAGAGAAATAAAAGAGAGTTGCTTAAGAAATTAAGATTTCTGAAAATAGAAATATTAATGATGAACTATTTTTGAACATATCACACCGATCAAGTTAGTGATTGTGAGCAGAAGTGTTTAACCAAACATGAATTTTATTGATACAACATTTAAAGGTAGAAGACATATTATATTAATCTAGAAAGAACCACAGCATATTTTTATACCATAATTTTTTAACTCAATTTGTTCTAGAGATCAGCCATCGCATAAGTTGACCGTTGAGAAAGGTTAATGCACACGTTGTACTCCTTTTTTTTTTTTTTTTTTTTTTGGTGGACGGAACAACAGATAACGTAAACATATGCTAGCTTTCCATGCCATTAGCTTCATGTAACTCAATCCATGTGTACCTGTAGAGAAAGAAAAGAAAGATGCTTGAGAAAATAAGATTTCTGAAAATATAAATTTTAATGTTGAACTATTTTTCAACATATTGCACCGATCAGGTGACTAATTGTGAGCAGAAAGCATGTAACCAAACATGAATCTTATTGATGGTGCCGTAAGAGGTAGAAGACATATCATATCACATCTAAATAGAGAACAAATAACTGAGTAAAAAATGAATAAATATATGCAACATACTCTGGATTCTGATTCCAATGCCTTTGAGAATAGTTCTTGGTAGACTACATTTCTTGTGAAAACTCCTTCATGTGTGGGCACGGTTCCCTTTCAGACCAATACTTTAGTTGTTGATTCAGAAACTCCTCTAGAAAGGGCAACATATAGTTGACCGTGAGTGAAGACATGGTCAGGTAAGTAAACACCAACATTCGGTATTGTTTGGCCTTGTGATTTGTTAATCGTTAATACAAAGCTAAGGCGGACAGGAAATTGCTTGCACGTATATCAAATGGGAGTTTTGCATCTTCTGATGTGTTAAGTGGTATACGTGGCAAGAAAACTCTTATTCCTTTGAATTCCCCACACAAAATCTCAGCATCAATAAAATATCTACCAAAATTGTGACACATTAATCTAGTTCCGTTGCACAAACCAATTCTTGGATCAAAGTTACGCAAGCACATTATCGGACATCCTTTCTTCAAGGTCAACTTATGAGGTGGCAGATTTCCAGCAGTAATTGAGTTAAGAAATTCCGGTAAAAATAAGTTGTGGTGATCCTCCGCCACAGAATCAAATGAGTAATATGTGATCTCATCTCCGCCTTGGAATGTTGTCAGCACTCTTTCATTTACTCTGTTGACATCATCATTCAAAGGTGTTATAATAGCCCGATCCATCATGTATGCAGCGTTGTGCAAATTATTTTCCAAATCAGGAAAAATAGAAGCAATCAATTGATCAACTGAAGAGTCATCTTCCCATGGTATAATCATTGAATTCGGGATTCTAATCATATCCTCATTGACAACTGGTTCCTCTCCATTACCCACGCGCAAAACAAAATTGGAGTAGTTTTGATCTTGCTGTGCTCTTATATTGTCCACTAATTTTAGAACCTTCACATATGGCCATAAATAAGAGTAAACTATGCTTGATTGGACTGATTGTGTTCTTGTCCCTCCAACAACAACTGGAACAACTTGTCTGAAATCACCACCAAAGATCATTATTTTACCCCCAAAAGGCAAGTCCACATCAAGCATATCCCGAAAAGTGCGATCCACTGTTTCAATTGCAGTTCTATTTGCCATTGGCGCTTCATCCCAAATGATTGTTGATGCATGATGTAATAAACGGCACATATCTGATTGTTTGCAGAAGTTACAATATGAATGGGAGTCCAATTTAACTGGAATTTTCAGCCTGGAGTGCGCTGTCCTACCACCTGGAAGCTGGTTTGCAGCAATACCTGATGTTGCAGTGGCAAGTATAATATGGCCCTCATTTCTAGAAGATGCAAGTAAAGCACGATATAGAAAAGTCTTTCCAGTTCCACCAGGTCCATCAACAAAAAATATTGTACTTTGTTTGGCCGATATTGCATTTCTTATAGTAGTAAATGCTAGCATTTGAGCAGAATTTAGCTTAGTAATTGCGTTCAGATCTTCTTGAGAAATACCAACCCTTCGTTCTTGTTGAACCAAATCTTCTGCCCCTTCACATATGCTGGTATTCATTAGTAATCTGAGGAAGGTCAAATTCCTGGAGTCTTCTGTTATGGAGGTGAAGTATATATGGAGCTTATATCATGGAGTAATCTTGATTGCAAATAGAAATCATTTGCATCACTTGAACCGTCATAATCTTCAATCATGTAAGTATAATTTTCTTCCCATAAGCTTCTTACTCCAATGGGTTCACAAAAGATCAAAATTGTAGCAAATAACCTTCTCAGTGCGGAAGGCATCCGTACCTCTCTTGCCTCTCGCATGCAATGGCGAATACTATCATCTTCTTCAAGAAGTCCTAAATTCTCAGCTGCAAGTTTGAATGTGTCATAATGCACTCCCTGGACTGTCTTGAGGTCATTGAATGATGTAGGTCCCCTAACATGATTTAGTAGTATACGCAAGTAGAATCTTTCCCCTTCGGCAGGTGATGCAGCATATAAACGTCCAATAACCTGTTGGTTGGATACTCTTTTATACCAAACCTTATCATGTGCACTCCACCAATAGTATCTTGGAAATTCTATTTGATGGGTTCTCTCCCTTCTTCATAAACTTTAAAGAACTTTGTTAACATGGTTCTGTTGTTTCGTGGATCATTTAGAACTTCAGATATTTATTGTCCATTCCTCAAGCGTACTTGGTGTCCGTTTGGTAGATGTAGTTGCAAACGAATGGCTGAAGGGTAGATTTGACTAAATGGAAATTTAAAAATTCTCCACATAGCTTCAGGGGGACATATCCACCTGCCATCAACATACTTGTTTACTTCATCATAATTTGGACCTGCTCGAACCTCTAGACTTGTGCAGTCAGGTCCCTTGTGAATGTACTTGTATAAGTACTTGATACTCTTTATACTACTGCAAATTTCCACGTTCAAGTGACAATCAAATTTCAAGAGTAGACATGGATTATAAGGAACAACCCATCTATTATCAATGACTTTATCTCCGCTAGCATCCAAAGGTATGTATCTATTATCATTACAGCGCCTGTAAAGTGGATAAGAATCTGTTCCTTGTAGCGTGGACGGCTGAAACTGCTTAGGATAGTTTTTCTTGCAAGTACTACCATTTTTCATGCAAGGGGAATGTGAATTCATTACACCGCAAGGGCCATGTATCATGTGCTTCAACACAGCTTCAGAGAAACTGGTCGCTCTGTGGATTGGTATCTCCACAAACAATCGATCATAATCATCCGGAGTAGTGAGCTTGTCACTTTCAGCTAGCATCAATAACATATGGACATGGGGAAGTCCTCGTTTCTGGAACTCAATCACGTGGACATGGCCTATGACTTTTCCAAGCACACCTTTAGTGTAAATAAATCTTTTCAATTTCTCATATTTGGCCTTGAAAATTCTAGTTAACAAATCTGGACGCTCATGTGCCGTTTGCCCAGGAAGGAGCTGGTCTTGTATCTCTTTCCAATTTGGGTTGCAAGTCATAGTTAAAAAAATGTCAGGCTTACCAAACTTTCTGACTAAAGCCATAGCATCTTGGTACCTCTGGTACATATCTCGTGGACTTCCTACAAAGGATGACGGCAAAACAGTTCGGTGTCCAACATTTTCTACATGTATAACATGTAAAGTTAATTAATAGTTTAATACACATGTATATGTGGTACATGAAGACGAAAGTACAACGAAGAAGATAGTGTTAAACGACTTACCGGCATTTGTCTCTCCAGCATATAAGCAATCTTGCAGGCCTTGATATAATTCTGCTCTTATAGTGTCTTGATGACTTCTTATGAAATTGAGCCTTTGTGTCTCGATCTTAACATAATTGTCAACAACATATTGGAGCAGTAATCTACCTCCGTACAAAAGAATAGACGGATTCGGCCGAATCTGTACAATTAATCGGACACATTATGAATTTATGTTTTTTGTAACATAGATAAACTTAGAAGTAAAAAGTAGGCAGTAAAAATTACCTGCAACATGTATGAATAGTAGTCACAGCATGTTACTCGACTACCATGAATTGTACGACTTTTCGTATCCCATCCATATGTTCCATACGGAAGAAAAAGAGGATACTGTAACGGATCATAATATCCTGAGAATTCTTTAAGATTGATTAAGCGTCCTCCGATTGTTTGTACAACTATGTCTCTGTTCGTTGCATATGGTAGATCCTCGTTTGTCGGAATAACAGCTGCAACTTGTGATGCTGATGGGACAACATATTGTCGATCTTCAGCTGGTCTCTCTTTAATAAGTAGCCTGCAATGAATAAGATCTGAACGTTGACCCAGGTGTCGTAACTGTTGTACAAATGGATTGTGAGCATGTAGTATTCTTTGTATCCTTTCAACCACACGCCTTTGCACTCGATCACTTTCACAGAACGATTATGTCTCATGCTCAGTATCGTATATGAGCATCTGAAGGTATCGAGGCCTACAACCATGGTTAGGTAACAATGCTCCAATCTTGTGATGGATCGTGCCATGTGCCCGAAAAGTAGGAACTCCTGGTGCATTTGTAATCTCGTCATCAAGTGTGACACCTAGTGATGTGAATGAGAAAACTTGATTGTAAGCACGTATATTCTTTCGGAATCCCCGCCCTTCAGCATTTTCCTCGGTGAATAAAGTACGCAGTTCATTAGGAACAGGAATTGCTGGAAGCAGAACCTTTCCCCTCTTACAACAAAATTTTTTTGTTTCACCCTCAAACAATTTTGCCCGGCAGTACTAACATATGTTTGGCTGACAGAGTATCAACTGAGAACATCCTTCTACTTCATTAAAATGCCTGGCAATGTTGTGGAGACTTCTAGAATCTGTAACCGGTTGATGAGTGACCTCTAAATCACTATCGTCAGAGTCTATGGGTTGATCGCTTGCATCATGTCCTGTGAGGTAATGTAAAATGAAATGGTAATTCTAAATTGTGTACGAATATATATTTCAGAGTACTTGATTTTTGCATATAAAGGTAATTTTGTATGATGTACCTGTATTGCTTGCAGGGGGGATGTGATGTATATTGTCAGTGTTCACCCCTGATGTAGATCCAACACAAAAAGTACTCGGGATTTGACGTGAGTCAAATGGCGAATGACGTAAAGGTGTTAGGCGACTACTTCCAACAACAATCTCAGATTGATTGTTTTCGAAATGATGACCACCTAAACATAGATTAAAGTGAGAAAATTTTAGACTTAAATATTACATGCTATATGAATGGAATGAAGTGGCTGGAGAACACTGAGTTTACCTGCTGGCAGATGTTGGTCATTTATTGCACTATTTCTACGCCTGTAGTTTCGGCGCCTTTGAGCAAGATATGCGTCTCTTTGTTGTCTGCTCATTTCTTGTCTTCTTTTTCTATCCAATTCACGATGACGTGCTCTTAATCGTTCAGCCTCAGCGACAATATCATCATGATGCACATGTGAATCTTGTGATATGGAGATAATAGTAAAATAAGTGGTTTTGAACTGGAAACATAAATTCTATATTAGAAAATAGGTACCTGCATGGTTAGAGCTCATTTCTCTGCTGACGTGATCTTTTGTATTTCAAATTCTATAATCCGGAGTACCTACAAATTAAGGAATGTAGAGCAGTTGAAGTTTCCTATTGAATGTATTTGTTGAGCGTGTAAAACATAAAAAGCAGAAGAAACAACAACAGGGAACTAATCCAAGGAGAATGAATGCAAAATAGAAGTAGGGGAGAAAATCTACTGGATATTACTTGACAATTTGAAGAGTCGATATCAGTTGTCGAAGGAGTGCACTGGAAGGTTGAGCGAAATGCCTGGATGAAAAAACATCAAAAAATGAGTAGTATATTAGGATTTTCTTTTATCAAACAGTTGGTGTGCATACAAAATTAGTCTTTTATCAAACAGTTGGTGTGCATACAAAATGAGTCTTTGAATAAGCAGGTAGTGATCATGGCTACCTTCCATGATTTCAGCAAGAAGAAGACAAACTTGTAATAATGGTGGAATATATGTAGAATACCTTTGATCATCTAAACTATTATCAAGCATTGTGCACAAACAAAAGCCATGTTCATGTACTGTTTAACCTTTCTTTAGTCATGGTAATTGGTGTTTTGCTTTGAATAGAAAGGTAGTTACTTGAACGTGTCAAATGGGAATGTAAGTAATTAAGCTTTGATGAATTTTTAAAATTAAAGTAACTCACTTTGGATAAATTTCATAAAATGTGAGTAAGAGAGATTGATTTGTGCTGAAAAGATAAAGTGTGGATGAGTTAGAGTAACTGATGTGGGGAGGGCAGAATAGCTAAATTTATTAGGAAACTGAAATGTTTTTTTTATTGTTTTATTTTGAAAATACGGTCATTTGATACTTTGAACTCCTAACAACAAAATAGTGGTTTTTTTTTTATTAATCTCTTTCCAATAGTTTATAAACATAACTGCATAGTACGTGTAATAGTTAATTTTGATTGTACTGGATTGTTTAAAAAAATATTACAAAAAGAAAATATTTATGGTCCGCTAACTACCCTGTCATAGTTCCCTTTTAATAATAGTATAGACAAGCGCGGACCAGACCAAGCGAATTGAAGGCCAGTTAAATTAAACAAAATATATATGATTGATTTTCAAGCACCATGGATAAAGGGGGAATATATTTTGAAGAGAATTAGTTAGGCATGTTATATTTATATGAAACCATTAATTTCAATTAAATTCAAATTAGTTGAATTCAATTAGTTATTTTTTTACTACAAATAAATTCAATTCAGATCATATTTATATTCAGACGGAGAAAACGAAGCCTTAATAGTTATTATACTACCCGTTTTAAAAATATAATGTACAAATTTATTTTTGAATACCGCCAAAATTCCTCCTACCATAGAATATGTGAGAGTATTATACTATACTAAGTTCATAATTATATACTCCATTCGCTTTGAAAAAACTTTATACATTATTATGATTGACGTAGTTTTAGGTGAAAATTTAAAAAAAAAATGAGATTGTTATAATTTGTTGGGTGTGAGTTTCTTCATTCTATACTAATGTATGAAGTTTGCGGCGGATGAAGTTCTTCTGGTGGCTGAGGATTACGGTTTATCCACATTCATACTCGTTATTGTCCAATGTAGATACGGATATTAATGTGTACTGATAAGATGTATAAAAACCAGAATATGCATCCATGATTATATTACTCCATGAACAAAGGATGTAGCAGTAAGCTACAAAAGCATGATTGATTAATTTACCATGCTTGAATTACATTACATACTCAATATTAAATCATCATAAAAGAGAAGTCTACACAAATACTTCTCTCTCAAATCATATTTTTTTGTTTTTTCGTCATACACCCTTTTCTGTTATTTGCACCAAACAAAGATCGAAGAAAATAAAAACACCAGCATCAATTCAACACACTTCACACTCTTCACCTGCAAACAAATCACAAACACGAAATTAATCAGACTTTTCACTTTCCCAATAACGTGTGGTGCTAAATCTTCCTAATATAAGATCTCGAGATCACGCTCTCGATTTAACACTACTACCGATAACCGAAAAACTCAATGTATCGAAAACAAACCAAAGTGAGAAAATAGGAGATAAAATTTCACCTGCAGAGTAAAAGAGGGAAAATGATCGGATCGGAATGGAATCAATCGCTGTCGCTGCTGCTGCTGCTACCACCATCATGACCTTCACCATGCTTCTTCTCCTTCTTCTTTTTCTTCTTCTTCTCACCATCCTTGCATTCCTCTGCACCATCGCCATGGATTTTGTCCTTGATCTTCTCGACCAGACCTTCCTTCTTCTCACCGTGCTCAGGCTTGTGCTCGCCGTAGCTGTGATCGGCCTTCTTGTCACCGTATCCATGTTCGGGCTTGTGTTCGGGCTTGCATTCGGGCTTGTGCTCACCCTTGTGCTCGCCGTCCTTGCTGCCTCCCATGCCGAGCTTCTCCTCGATCTTGTGGATGATTCCTGCCATTGTTTTTGTGAGATTGAAATGAAAGTTTTTTGGATCTGTTTGTTTGTTTGTTTAATTTAGAGTGAGTGATTTGTGTTGTGATGAGAAATGGTGTTGGGGTACTCGGGTATTTATAGGGAGTTGAAGGTGAATAGGGATATGATTATATTTATTCTTTTTCTTTTTCTTTTTTTGTCCTAAATTAAATTATCCGGAAATGGATGAGATTTGATTAATTATTGTAATTAAATTATAAGACGTGCGGGGACCACTTAGCTTACGCGGCAACCAACACCCAATCCGATCGATTATATTTTCTTCCTCTTATGGGTTGATTTTATGCTTCACTAACAAGGTGACACGTTGCACTTTCTCTAATTTAGATAAATTGTTATAATATCCATTCATACTATAAATTATTTTTAAATTATACTAGTAAATCATAAAATAAAGTGATATTACAAAAATATATCTGGTTTTTTTTCATAATGTAACTTTACTATATTTATTTCACAAAGTCTCATAAGAGACGGTATTTAGATAAATTATCTAGAGACGACTTATGTTATTAATAAAACCATCCATGTTATTAATCAAAACATATATGTTGTTAACGAAATAAGTCTTGTTGTAATATGAAAAAACACAAATGTTGAGAACATGGGTGTTTTGATTAATACATCGATGATGTTCTTGTAAAACTGTCTATAGATAAATTATCTAGAGACCGTCTCTTAGATGACTTACTCAATTTCTTTTTAGTATGATGTGTGAGTAATTTACGGTCTATAGACGCTCAAAAATCTACAATCAAATTGGGGTTAGAAATTGGGGGGCACCGACAACCTGCAAGGCAACAATTGCAAACAGAGACGTGAGGTTCCGAGGTGACACCGGTGTGGTGTCGACCGAAAGGATTCCGACGCTCAAGTTAGATGACTGATTGACAGTATAATCAATGAAAGAGATAGAGAGAGGGAGATGATGACAAGCGTCGACTTATCCTGTTGGTTGAGTCGGTTCGAAAGACGGACGAGAATGAGAGGCTAATGACCTCGTTGGAGGGAGCTAGCTAGTAGTCGTCGGACAGTGATAGGTGATGGTGGATGGTGATGGACAATAGTGGATGACGGTGGATGATGATGGACGATGGTTGATGACGGTGGATGGTTGAGAGCGTTGATCAGAGAGCTTGAGAGATGGAGGCGTGAGAGATAGATTGCTAGGGTTTGTTGCAGTCAGAATGCGATGCCTCTCCACCTCCTCCCACTCTTCTCTATATAGTTCACCCATTGTTGGAGTTCGTCCGCGAATCTCGGGGAAGTTGTTGGAACTCCCTAAGTGGGTTGGACCGTGTCTCATGTGGTTGGGAAAGTGGTCACAAGTCGGTTGCTTACTGACTGACTGAGTCAGTCAAGCAACGCGAGTTGGTTAGTTTGTTAGTTAAGTGTTGACTGACAAAGTCGGTCGTGTAAGGTCGGGCGAGCTGGGTGAGCTAGCTAGCTGGTCAACCAGCTAGAGGGTTAGCAAGGTCGGGTAAGTCAGGTAGCATGTGGACTGATTGGCTGGATGGATGACTTCGCTAGGTGGGTTCGCTAACTGGCCTTTGGAATCCAACCCGCGTATGAAGTCAAGACGGACTCATTAATGGATTGTGGATTGGGTCGTAGCCTTGATGGGCCGGTCTGTTAGTCTAGTTGACAAGAGCGAATTTTGGCCAATATAGTTTGTCCCCCACTCTTTGAGTCGAGTGTCTCGAGTCGGAGAGTAGAAAGTTTATGCCCAAAGGAGTGATGCGCGCCAGATCGTAGGCGGATGATATTCTGCTCCTTCAAAGGTATCAATTATCCTAAAAGTATATTGGAATAACAAATAGTAAGCTCATTGATAGGGAGAGCGATTGGTTAGAGATGTGGATGTCACTTGTAGTGATCTAGTGGTTGGCTTGGCAAAGCAAGTCATCAAACTAGCGAGATGGGTTTTTTAGTGATTGACATTCTCAGTTGGACAAGCCAATCTAGTAAGTTGGGAACTTACAGACTGACATTTTTAAGATGGACAATTCAATCTAGCAAGACGGAAACTTGCAGACTGAAAAATTCAAGATGGGCAGTTCAATCTAGCTAGACGGAAACTTGCAGATTGAAAATTTAGTTTGACAAGTCAATCGTAAGGTGGTAACTTACAGGCAGACACCTTTGGTTGGATGAGCTGAAGCTTGCAGACTGAAAATTTTAGTTTGACAAGTCAATCGTAAGGTGGTAGCTTAGAGGCAAACACCTTTGGTTGGATGAGCTGAAGCTTGCAGACTGAAAATTTTAGTTTAACAAGTTAATCGTAATGTGGTAGCTTACAGGTAGACACCTTTGGTTGGATGAGCTGACAGACAGCCTGAACTAAGATGACTTGCCCGGATTGGGGTACGACTTGCCATAATGGAGCATGCCTTACCCGAATTGGTGTATGTCTTGCCCGAATCCGGAATGATGCATGTCTTGCCCGGATTGGAGCTTGCCTTGCCCGAAATGATATATGCCTTGCCCGAATTCGGATTGGTGCTTGCCATGCCCGAATTGGTGTATGCCTTGCCCAAATTGGCGCTTGCCTTGCCCGAATGGGTGCTTGCCTTGCCTGAGTTGGAGTATTAACAAGTAGTGGATAAGATCTTGACTTGTACTTTTTTACAATTGATCAATTTGGGGTCAAAACCCTAAAATTTGAAATTTGTCTCAACTAATGCCAACACAATTCACACACTAACACATGCTGACATCTTCTCATCTCCTTCAAAATGCCAAACACTTCTCCCAGCCCATCTCCATCTTTCCTCCTTCAACACTCAACTCAGTTAGCTCCTTTTAACAGAGTCCACGTCGCATTCAGTAAGAGAACGGAGAGGAGAGGTAGAACGAGAGCAGATCCGAGGGAGACAGCGCGGGGCGGTGACTGCGGGGCTCTGGTGAGTGGACTGCGCGTGGAGAAGAAGACGAAGTGGGTGCGGTTGGAAGCGGATTTGGATCTGAGATCGGAGTTGGAGGATTTCGGTGAGGACGGAAGGGTGTTGTGTGCGAAGAGAGTAGAGGGATAAGAAGAACAGAGCGTGGAGCAGGTGGCCAGAGCTTGTTTCAGACTGATTCCGAGTGGTGGCCATTCTCGAGTAAGAGTTTCTTCGCCATCCCTTTTCTCTTTAATTTTTGTAAGCTGGCGTTCACAGTTTCGGTATTGTTTGTGATTTAATGGTGTTATGATAGATTTCTCTGTGAAACTCTCTGAGTGTGTTCATTTGGAATTCCAACTTGATATTGACTGAGTTACTTGATGCGTTTGGTGATACTCATGGCTCACTTGCTTCGTTGCAAGTGAAATATGTTGATGGATTATTGTAGATGTTGGGTGAATGATTGTTTAGCATGCATGTTAATGCTGCCAGATGATGTTTTGGTCTATGTTGGTGATGTCTATCAAAGATGGATATATATTGACATTGTGTTTTACATGCTGGGAGTTAGTTCCAGCTGAGAGTGTGTTGATTGAGATATGTCCGCTTCTTGGATATTGTTGGAAACTAAAACTTCCTTATCCCTTGTATGAATGATGCTAATTGCAACCATTTCATTTATAGGAAGTTATGTTGTGCAAGACTAATGGATCGCACTCTGAGTGAAGTAGAGAGCTGGAGCAAGAGTGAGATGCCTGAGATTGGAGGACACATAAAAAGGTTGGGCTAGCAAAGTAGACCAAGCTTACTGGAGTATGGCAATCTTGCTTGCCATAAGAAGCCAACAATTCATTGATCATATGTATAGTGTCACTTTACTTAACTTGTCGTCAGCATGTCCGTCGACTTGGATGTATTAAAAGATGGAGCTGAAAGACATGTCAGGTTGAACACAATAGACTTTGAACTAGTCATTGAGTCAAGATGCATGGAGGTCTTGTACCTCTTGTATTTTGGTGTACAATTACATGGAAATATGTTTCAAAATCAGGATTTCACCAATGTTGTTCAGGTGTATGTATAGCTTTTGGCATGTCGGACTGCCTTATGTACTCATGTCAACTTGTAGTCTGAAAGTTTTGCACAAGTAATGCCCTCGTAGGGCTGGACTAATGAGTGTGTTTGGAATGTCTGTGCTCTTTTTTAGGTTGTACCCACAACCTTTTCAGCCGCATAGGCTTCTAAGTAGTATGTCTCGTATTTGCCCTTTGCATGAATTTTGGAATGTGACCTCGTGAGTCGTTTGTACGCCTTGTTCACTTAACATGGTAAATGTAACAAGACACGATTTCGAATACATAACTTAACAAGTACTCGACTAAAATTATCAAACGTGAGTAAAATAGCTCAAAGTAGTGAATAACACATAAAGTTAAAGATGCTTTTATTCTCATAATTTATACTAAAATGAAGTTCATGATGGAGAGTCAGACATATTCATAAATCATGCAGTCACGCTTGTCTTACAAGTCTAATTTGAATGAAACATAGCAGGCTAACCTCTAAACGATGCGCTTGGCACTGTTGAACTTTGTCTACTAGGTTTGTCCCCCAGTTTAAGCTCTACTTTAAAGGAGTAGTGCTTGAACTATTATCGTGTTCGTCCGCCTACTTCGTCGAATCTCCGGGTCAGTCAGACATCTATGTATGTCAGCTTGAAGGGTGCTATACTCACTTTGTCGAAGCCGTGTCGGTCGACTTGCAATTGGGTGTCATGTTGCGTCTGTCAGACGGCTGGGTGTCAGTCAGCTTGTAGTTGGGTGCCATGTTGTGTCTGTCAGATGGCTGGGTGTCAGTCAGCTTGCACATGGGTGCCATGTTGCGTCTGTCAGACGGTCGTGCCACCAGGTGGGTGCCATTGCGTCTGTCGACAATTGGGTGTCGATCGACCAGTAGTTGGGTGCCATGTTGCGTCTGTCAGACGGCTGGGTGTCAGTCAACTTGCAGTTGGGTGCCAAGCTGCGTATGTCAGACGGCTAGGTGTAGCTTCTCTGGTGGGAGATGGCTGATGTGTGAGTGTCTTTGGCATGAGTCACGTCTTCTCACAAAGTCTAGAGCATCAGCCCTCATGGTTGGCCAACAGTACCCTGTCGTTAGTGCTCGGTGCAAGACTTCTGGCTCCAGAGTGGTTGCCACGTTCTCCTGCATGCAACTCAGTCAGAACATGTCTGGCTTCATTATTACTTACGCACCTGAGTAGGGGTCCTAAATAGGATCTCTTATAGAGTTGTCCGTCGAGGAGCGTGAAGCGGGCTGCCTTTGCCTTCACCTTCCTTGCCTCGCTTTTGTCTTCTGGAAGTTCTCCGTTGGACAAGTAAAATGCTATTGGAGTCATCCAATTTGACTCAGTTGTTATATCAGCCACTGTCTGGTTGGCGGGCTCACCCTTCCATGTTGCAAGCCATTGTACATACACCACATGAATAGTCATTGGCACTGTGATTTGGATGGCTGCTCCTAGGTTGGCAAGGGCGTCTGCGTGGCTGTTGTCCGTCCTTGGTACCTACAAAACAGAAAACTCCTCGAATGAGGACTGCAACTCCTTGGCTAACTGAAGATAGGCAGCCATCTTGGTGTCTCCGGTTTGGTATGAGCCCTGCAATTGGTTTACTACTAACTGTGAGTCCGACTGTACCTGAATGCTTTTTAAGTCCATGTCCTGAGCTAAGTTGAGGCCAGCTATAAGCGCCTCATATTCGGACTCGTTGTTGGTTGCTTTGAATCCACATCGAATGGCTCTTTGGATTGTGTCTCCGTCTGGCGATGTAAGGACTATGCCAAGTCCACTTCCTTTGGTATTGCTGGAGCCATCGACTGAAAGCTTCCACTGCAAGTTGTCCTTCTCCTACAAACAAAATAACTCCTTTTCCGCTTGACCTAATTCGGATGGAGTGAAATCCGTTATGAAGTCTGCAAGCGCCTGTGACTTGATGGCCGTGCGGGGCTGGAAGGAGACGTCGTACTCACTGAGTTCAACTGCCCATTTTGAAAGTCTACCAGAAACCTCTGGCTTGTGAAAGATAATGCGGAGTGGAAAGCTGGTGAGGACTACGACTGGATGGCATTGGAAGTAAGGGCGTAGCTTCCTTGCTGAGGTGACTAGTGGGGCTAGCTTCTCCAGCTGGCTGTACCGAGTCTCTGCGTCTAGTAAGGACTTGCTCACGTAGTAGACTGGGAGTTGGTTTCCATCTTCTTCTCTGACTAGGATGCCACTTAGTGCTGTGTCAGAGACTGCAAGGTAAATGATAACAAAGTCTCTCCAACCTTGGGCTTCGATAGTACTGGAGATCACTACAAGAAAGCCTGATCCTAGCCACGGGAACATAGCGACGGATAGACCTAGTTAGCGACGAATCGCTAGCTCTAGCGACGGATAAGCATTTCCGTCGTTATGTTTAACGACGGATAGGCTTATCCGTCTTTATTTAACGACGGATAGTCGTATCCGTTGTTAGAACTAGCGACGGATAGATTATCCGTCGCTAGATTCGTTGACTAAAATGGGAAAAGAAATAAAAAAATGGAAAAAGAAATTAAAAAAAAATAGAAAACTGAAAATCTAGCGACGGAGAGTTTCAGTTTTTTACGGGAAGCAGAATGCTTCCTTCCCCATTTTTTCTTCTTCCTCATTCTTCTTCCTTTCTTCTCCCCATTTCGCCCAAAGCCATTCCGGTCCAAATCTCAACCATTTTGTCCATTCTTCGTGTACATTCGAAGCTCGTGAATCAAGGAGGTCAATTCTGCCGTCAATTTCAAATTCCATCCGCACATTTCTCCGGATTCGAAGGTAAACCCTAATTTTTTATATTTGAGGATTTTGTTACTTTGGACTAATTTGAGCAATTGAATGTAAATGGAGAGTATATAGTACTTAGTTTAGATGTAATTAGGTAATGTTTTACCTTTGAGATGTGCAATTGATATATATTGATTGTGAATTTGAATTTTTAGTATAATGTTAGTATGTTTGTAAGTATGTTGGGCTTTTAATTAATTTGATATTGGTGTATATTTAGTAAAATTATGAAGATTTAGTACCTCGTTTTGAAACCCTAACTTTTTGACATATTTGAAAAATTTAGTTAATTTAGACTAATTTAAGCAATTGTATGTTTACTAGCTAGTTAATTAACTTTGAGATGTGCAATTGTTTGAATTGTTAATTAGTATAATGTTAAGTATGTCATAGTTTTGATTTAAGTATGTTAAGTATGTTAATTAAGATTTGCAATTGTTTCATTTGATAAATTTATACATGTACTAGATTATAAATTATGAGAATTTAATTAATGAAGTGTGTTGATATAATTTGGTGATTACATTCGTAAAATGCATGTAATTTATAATTTATAAATTCGTATTAAAGGGTTGGAATGATTTATTTGTAATGGGAATTTTGGTAAGAGACAAAAACTTTATAACATGCAAGAAATGGGGAAATGGGAATCGAGTTGAAAAAATACGATCTAATCAATTCAAGCGAAACGTGGTTATATAATCATCCAATGAACACCGATCGTTCATGGATGTACCAAAAGATAGTTAATGGCAGAGTTTTACCTAGTTTTGTGGAAGGGGTTGATGCCTTCGTTACATTTGCACTGACACAGACTAATTGTTTGAGTGGGGGGGATGATGAAGTGCCCTTGCACCCAGTATAAATGTAGAAATAAGCAATTTTTACCTCCGTAAGCGGTAGTGGAACAATTGAAGCGTAAGGGTTTGTAGTGAGTATGACGTATGGACTTCTCATGGTGAGACATACTGGCCGTTCATGGATTATGAGAATTTGGGGAAGCGTAAAAGAAAAGCGAGCTGTGATGGGAAGTACTCAAAATACTTCTACATCCGATGCTAATAATGATCATGAGCAGGTTGAGCAAATGGTATATAATATTGCGAGTTCGAGTTCATGGACACCAGGAGCCAGAATCGAGGGGATGCGGAGGAGCCTCGAATCTCGAGGATCAGTCTTCTTCGACTTGATGGAATCCGCAAAGAAGCCGGTTTATCTGGGGTGTAAGCACACCGAATTGTCATTGTTGGCTCGGCTAATGAGTTGTAAGGCTAATGGCCAGCAATCTGAATCGAGCTTCAATGAATGGGTACAAGTAATGTCGGAGCTTTGTCCAGAACCAAACCTAGTTCCCACCAACTTTTACCAGGTGAAGAAAAAGATGCGAGGGATGGGGTTGCCCATGGAAACCATAGATAGTTGTGAGGGTATGTGCATGATTTATTGGGAGGAGGATAAAGATCTACTGAAGTGCAAGTTCTGTGGTAAGGACTGGTACAAGCGTTACAAGGAGAGCGCCTCAAAGAAACGTCAGAAGAAAAATCTCCCACATAAGAAAATGTGGTATTTCCCTCTAGCACCTCGTTTGAAGAGGTTGTACGCTTCAAGTGCCTGTGATGATAAAATGCGGTGGCACAAGGAGAGAGTAATCCCGGTAGAGGGTAGAATGGAGCATCCATCAGACTCACCTGCATGGAAACACTTCGACGAGAGCTATCCGGAGTTTGCACGGAGCCTAGAAATGTACGATTGGGCCTTTGTACGGATGGTTTTAACCCCTTTGAAAGTGACCGGAAGTACTCTTGTTGGCCAGTTATGCTGACACCGTACAACCTGCCCCCCGGTGAGTGCATGAAGGAACCGTTCATGTTCTTGACTGCTTTGGTGCCCGGTCCATATGATCCAGGACAGAAGGTGGATGTGTTCTTGCAGCCCCTAATCAAGGAGCTGATCGAGTTGTGGGAAAAAGGTATCCCAGCATATGATGTGTCAACGAAGAAGAACTTCAAATTGAGAGCAGCACTACTGTGGACCGTGAGTGATTTTCCAGCTTACTCCATGCTATCTGGAAGGAAAACTGCGGGCTTTAATGCTTGTCCACATTGTTTGGACGACAATAGTGCATTTAGACTGAAGGAGAGCGGAAAGGAATGTTGGTTTGATCATCGTAGGTTTCTACCAAAAGATCATCCGTTCAGGAAGAACAAGACTCAATTCTTGAAGGGTCGAGTAGAAATGAAAGGGCCCCCGACAAAACTTCTTGGTGCATGATACTTGCGGAGATAGAAAGGCCGGGTCTTATGAAATAATCGAACTTGGGTCGGAGAAGCATAACGATAAAATTAGCAAAAATTGTGGATGGAAGAAGAGAAGCATCTTCTGGGACTTGCCTTATTGGAGCACTCTTCTTATCCGTCAAAACTTGGATTTCATGCACATTGAGAAGAACGTGTTCGAAAACTGCTTCAACACGATTTGCAACATTACAGGGAAAACAAAGGATACAGTTAAATCTAGATCTGAGTTGGATACATTTTATAATAGGCCGGAGTTGACAAAGCAGAATGATAAGGGACTGTGGCCCAAGGCAGCCTACACAATTGACATTGAAGCTAGGAACAAGCTGTTTGATTGGGTGAGGGGATTGAAGTTCCCCGACGGTTATGCATCGAACTTGGGTGGGTGTGTGGATTTGAAGAAGACAAAGATGTATGGGATGAAGAGCCACGATTGCCATGTGTTCATGGAGAGGCTTCTCCCTGTTGCATTTCGAGAACTACTACTAAGCTATATGAGCGCTCTCGCCGATCTGAGCTTATTTTTCAAGAATTTATGCTCAAGGGTGCTTGAGGATGAAGTGTTAGCAAATCTTGAAAGCAACATACCATTGATTCTATGCAAGCTTGAGCGTATCTTTCCACCAAGCTTCTTTGATTCTATGGAGCATTTGCCGGTTCACCTCCCACATGAAGCGAGACTTGCTGGACCGGTTCAGTATCGATGGATGTATCCATTCGAGACGTGTGTAATAAAGGCATTGATTTACTTAAAATGTTCTTATTTCCGAAGGAACATTATCTTACCTAAATATATATACAACTTACATGTATTTGGGAAAATTGAAGAAGTACGTCAGCAACAAAGGTAAGCTTGAGGGGTCGATGGCCAATGCATACGTGAGACAGGAAGCTGCCATCTTTTGCAGCTATTACTTTGGAGACCACGTGCCCACTAAGGCATCTAGGCCGGCCAGAAATGCAGACACGTATGAAGTTCAAGAGGATGATGAAGTTACACTTTCAAACACTAAGGAGGTGAAGGCAGCCCACTATTATGTCCTCTTGAACTGTGCTGAAGTTGATGAATTTATGAAGATCTTTGCTAGGTGAGCAGCTTACTTATTATAACACATAAATTTGAACTTCTAACTACTATCTAATCATGTCATCATGTCCACAGCGTTTTCAAAAAGCGTTGTCTGAAGATGGATCCAAATATGGCAGATGACACACTTGAAGAACTGCTTGAAGAGAAGTTGCCAATTGAATTTCCTGATTGGTTCGGGGACTATGTCCGAGATCCTGTAAACCAAGTCACATGTCCTTACTTACAGTCTTTAGCAGAGGGGCCATTCAATCGAGTATCCGTTTTTACATCGTATATAGTAAATGGTCTTAGATTTCACACAATGGATTCTGACACGTCCAAGTCTACTAGCAATTGTGGGGTGTGTGTGAAAGGGGCTGATCAAAATGGAGGTGATGATTTGTTTGATTTCTATGGAAAACTTAAATGAATTGTGAGGTTTGAATATGCCGGTGTGCCTCTGAAAAGAACCGTTCTGTTTGATGTCGACTGGTATGATCCCAGTCAAAATGGTACGAGGGTGCACAAGCAATATCAAATGGTTGAGATTAACCATAGGAGGAGGTACCATACTAAGTACAAACCTTTTATCTTGGCAGATCAGACACGTCAAGTGATGTTCATTGAATATCCAAGCCTAAAACGCGATAAGGCGGACTGGTTGGCAGCGATACACATACAAGCCCGCTCCAGAGTTGAGTACGTTCATAAGGACAAATCAACTACCAACTCGTACCAAGAAGAGGTTGTCGATGAAACAGCGAGAAATCCTATAGACGCTCGTGATGAGTACATTGATGTTAGGAATATCTGTTAGTATTTTGATCACTCATCACATGTTCTTGTCTTAGCCAGAAAGGTGATTAAGTACTCTTGGTTCACTTGAACATTGTAAAAGAGGAAATCACTAAGTATGATTAGTCTAGTAAATCTTGTATTAGGATTATAGGTCTCTGAGTGTAATTTTTTATTTCAAGAAGACTATGAAGATCAATCCTAGCAATGGAACTTTTCTGAAGATTAGAAGACTGAAGATTGCACTAGGTTTATGAAGACACAAAGGTTTAGTCTAACTCAGAAAGACTATGTCCTTAATCCTTTCTTAAGTATATTAACTTACTTTCGAAATATGATTCTGGACATATGACATCATGAGTATGGAACATGCAAGCCATCAGAAAGGCTCATGTATCCGTTGAGACTAAAGGACAATGAACAGTACTATGAGTTAAATGCATCGCGAAATCTTTAAAGCAGTCCTCTCTGAAAAATGAGATAGTGACTTCTGATTACATAGTTCAAGATATAAACGGATATAATTTGATGGAGAGCACAACGGATATAATTCAAACGCCTCTCAAATTTATCTATATATATCACACACTTAGATGCTTGAAGAACATACCTTAGAACGCTCTATCTTGCAAACTTACCATCAAGCAAAGTATTCTCTCAAGCACTCGACTACCCTTTCTGAAAGCTTTCTGTTGCTTGAAGAATCACTAGTAGTTCTAAGTTGTCCTGAACCTTAACAAGAGATTGTTATTCGTGAAAGAGTTGAACTATCAGATACCCTTTCTGAAGCTCATTCTCCAGAACGGACATCAATTACTTGGGTTAGTAATGAGCAGACTGCCATCCACTGAACAAGTGTATTAAGTAGTCTTGTTCTATTAGGCTCTCTGAAAACATAACTGAAAAGTTATACGAGAAGCCTTTCTGACAAAACCTTATAACCAACACCATCAAGGCGTGGAGTAGAGGAAGTACTTGATTTGGGAAATCAGGGAATAACTCCAAGGTTATCTGAGTAGAGGAAGTACTTAGCTCTAGGAGTTGGGGAATAACTCAGGGGGAACATTTGGTTGGGAACCATTTGTTTAGGAATCTTAGAATAGGATTTTTGTAAGGTGAACTCAATTATCTGTTCTAGTGAATTCTAGGTCTCAGAAAGACCGAAGTGGATTAGTTGGAGGATTACGCCACCTCCAGATACCACTATACTTGCTGTGTCATTTACCTTTCTGTATTTACATTTCAGCAAATCACACACACACATACTTATTGTTTCTGCACTTACCTATCTTAAAGTCTTCCGCGCTCTGAATTTAAGTATCCCAGGTTTCTGAGAAACCCCTAGGTTTCTGAGAAACTGTGTTTATCGACAAAAGTTTTAAAAGACTATTCACCCCCCCCCTCTAGTCTTTTACTTTGCCGTTATCTGGACCAATAAGTGGTATCGAGGCAGAGGTTCACAAGCATACGCATGAACCTAGATCCCATATAGGTGAAGGAACTTTGTCTCTTTTGAGGACTATATAATTTGTGTGTTAAGTGTGCGGTATGTCTCGAGTGGCCTTTTAGCTTACGAAAACTACGAGAAATGGAAGAACAACATGATGCTCCATCTGGAGGCCATTAGTGACGAGATGATCTATGTCATCAATGAAGGGCCTATCAAAATCAGACAACTCAAACAAGTCACTGAGGTGTCTGATGGAAGAAAAGCCTCAGACAAGGAAGATGGAAGCGAGGATATGGCTGCTAGTGATAGTGGTCATGTTGTTCGTGGAAGCATTATGTATGAAGACAAGCCAAGAGAGCTCTGGACATCTGAAGATGCCAAGAGACACAGATTGGATGGTCAAGCTCGTAATATAATCATCAGATCGACACTTGAGCACATACAGTGTAAACTGTGGGGTGCTAAAACGGCGAAAGTTGCCTGGCAACTGATTGAAGAAATCTGTGTCGGAACTGAGAAAACCAAAGAAAACAAGTTCAAAGTTCTTAAATTGAAGTTCCAAAACTTCAAACAAGGTCCCACTAAAACTCTGGAAGAACTTGATTTCAGATTTACTACTATTATGAGTGATATGGCTGCACTTGGTGAAAGCAATAGATACTCCCAGTCAGAAAAGATTAAGACTATTGTCAGAAGTCTCAATCACAACTGGGAGCACACTAAGTTCTTTTATTTCAACCAAGGGATGCCAAATATTACTCCAGTAGAGCTCTTTTCTCATCTTGCTCATCAGACTATGAGACAACTCGGAGAGAACAAGCAATTTGAAAAGTTGCAAAGTGTTGCTCTAGTTTCTCAAGGTTTTTCGAAAAGAAGGATACCAAAGATGCATCGAAGAAAATGCTCTTGCGAAGACACATGAATAAATTTGTGAGTCGAGATTGAGAGAAGAAAAGCTAAAAAAGTGAAAAAGCATCTTGGCCCAAACTATCATCATCTGAACATACAAATGAACAACTCTCTGAACACCCCATTCGTAAAGGTGTTAATCTTGAAGCTGCGAAATAGGAAATGATATCGCTTCTATTGTCAAAAGCCTGGTCACTTCAAGAGATTGTCACCTTTAAATAAGCTCAAGACAATTGACAAGAAGGACGTAAGAAATTTCAAGAGAAATCAAAGGGCCTTCTTGGTGAAGAAAGGAAGAAGATTCAAATTGACGATGATCTAGACATTGAGACAGATTCTGAAGATGGAGATTCAGATGACTCAAACCTACCATCACCAGAATTGTGTGGAATCACCCACGATGTAGTCGACTTCGGCCTTAAGAAGAATGAAATGTGTGGAATTGCTGAGATTGTTGGTCCAGACATCTCCAACATTGAAATATGTCTTATGGCTGATGAGGTAACTAACAATTCACAATTTCTGTACTATGAGAGTGATGATGGAATTGAGGATCTGGAGTTGGTCAAGAGTGAATTGGATCGTTATGAGAAAGAATTTCTGGAAGCAAAATCCAAAACCAGAATTCTAGAGGAAAGCAAAGAAACTCTTGAAAAAGAGGTTTCTGAGCTAACCAGAGTATCTGAGAACAAGAACGCTGAAATAGCCTTTCTGAAAGCTCAGATATCTGAGAATGAAAATTCTCACAAACTAGCCTTGGATGAACTTAATAAGAAAATGATGAAGCTGCTTTCTGAGAATGAAGAACTCAGAAAGAAAGAGTTATCCTTCCAATCTTATGCAAAGGCTAGTGACACTCTCACTGAGGTTCAATCCTATCTGAGAGATCCCTCTGAGAAAGGTGGACTTGGACTTGATGAACAATCGAGTAATTCATCTCCTCTGAAGAAGAGTGATGAAAGGTTGACCTTTGTAAAAAGTCAACAGAATGGTTCCTCAACCACCTATAGTATTGGTCAGAAAGCTAGGGTAGTTGACAAAGGAAAAGGAGTAGCAACCTTGCTTTTGAAAGAACAACAAGTTCACAAGAAACTTGTGGATAAGGTTTCTGAAAAGAAACACAACCCCCAGACATGCAACCATCCACATTGCTACATTACTAGGAAAGGAAGAATTGCTGGAATAGGCAAATTCTCTACTGTACCATTTTATGAAAATAAAGATGGTTCAGAAACTAGTAAGGCTTTTGAAGAACTTATTCAGAAAGCCAAAGGTGTTCGAAATGGCATTGGCTATCGTGCTATTGGAAAAGTTCTTCTACAACAATATAAGGAAGGACAAGAACAATGGCGCAAGGCTGATATTGCACATAGCAATAGACAGAAGTGGAAGAAATCTCAAGCCATTGAAAAAGTGAATGCCAGAGCTAGAAGGAACATGGCCAGAAAGGCTAAGTTTGCTGAAAAGCAACCCCAGAAACCCAGGGTCCAGAAAGCACCAAAAGGAACACCTAGAAACACCCCAAGAAGGAAGATTGAGATCAAAATTACTGATTTTATTGCATCTTCTTCTTATCAAGTTAGACAAAAACAAACTCCCAAGAAATTCACTAAAATGTGGATTCCTACTGGAAGAATGTTTAGTCTAAGTGGTTCTATCTCTGAGGCAAGAACCTAACTCCTTTCTGTTTTGCGTAACGCCTCTTGAACTAAGGCTCAATGGCTATTTGATAGTGGATGCGGAAAGCACATGACAGGAGACAAAGCAAATCTGGTTAACTACAAAGCTTGCAACCTTTGGACGGACATCGATTTCTTTGGAGGAGAATTAAATCCCTCTCTGGGATTTGGCAACGTCAAATTAGAATCATTAACAATCACTGACGTATTACATGTTAAAGGTTTGAAATATAATATATTTAGCATGAGCCAGTTTGTAGACAAGGGATTCACTGTGAAATTCAAAGCAAAGTATTGCAAACTTATAGACAATGAGTCAAAGCAGATGGTCTTGGTTGCTCGGCGGAAAGGCAGTCTTTATGTTACCGACTGGGCATCTGCCACAACTGAAGAATGTCTCATGGTGAGTCAATCAGGTCACACAGAAGAGCACTGGTTATGGCACAAAAGAATGAGTCACTTGAACTTCAAAACTCTGAACAAACTTGCCAAGAAAGAGTTAGTGGTTGGTCTTCCCAAAACATCTTTCAGAAAGGATGGTATCTGTTCTGCCTGTCAGATGGGGAAACAATCCAAAATCTCTTTCAAGTCCAAAACCAGACACTCTAGTGTTAGACCACTGCAACTATTACACATGGATCTTTTTGAATCATTTGTAACTAGTTATGCAGGAAAGAAGTATGGTCTGGTTGTTGTAGATGACTTCTCAAGATTCACTTGGGTTGTCTTTCTAAAGCACAAATCTGATGCTAGGGTGGAGATACCAAACTTGCTGAATAAGCTTGAAGTCATGAAAAATGACAAAGTATCTGCAATCAGAACAGACCATGGTACTGAGTTTGTCAACCAGTACATAAAGGAGTTTTGTACCAGCAAAGGTATACAACACCAACTTTCCTCTGTAAGAACACCACAACAAAATGGTGTTGTAGAAAGGAAAAATAGAACCCTTAAAGAAGCAGCAAGGACAATGCTAGCTGACACTGAAATAAGTGAAGTTTATTGGGTTGAAGGCATAAATCTGACATGCTACTCGAGCAGATGTTTGATAAACAAACACCATGACAAGACCCCATATGAACTCTTAGGTGGTAGACCCCCTAATATCAAACATCTGAAAGTGTTTGGTTGTAGATGCTTTGTCCTTAACAATGGAAAAGAGTATCTAAGAACATTTCAACCAAAGGCAGATGAAGGTGTGTTTCTTGGTTATTCTATGAATAGCAAAGCATACAGAGTTTACAACAAAAGAACAAAGAAGATTGAAGAATCAATTCATGTTGTATTCTATGAAGGAAACAAGAAAACACCCCTTGATGATGAACTCTCAGAAAGGTTCAAGGAACTAATGATAAAGGATTCTGAAGAAGAACCCTCAGAAAGTAAAAACATCATTGTGGAAAGAGATGATGACTCTGACGAAGAAAAGCATGAAATGCCTAGTAATAACCAGATGATTCTCAGACATGATGAAGAATTTCCTATGAGAATTCCAGAAATGGAAACTGAAGATGTTCATTAGAGAGCTAACTCTGGAAATGACCTCTCTGACAGGCATGTCCCAGAAAGCTCTCACACTGAGCAAGTGTCAGACATTCACCGCCCCTTTGAGGTGCAAAATGTCACAGATACTGAAGAAGTACCAAGTCATAATCATCGTGATTCACATTCAAATCACATAGATGTTGACCCTACTAGCCCTAAACCCATGATGAGATGGATCAAGGATCATCCTGCAAAAGATGTGATTGGACCAATCAATCAAGGTGTTAGGACTAGGAGAGTAATAGCTGAAAATGCTAATTCTCTCTTTGGATGTTTTATCTCAAACATTGAACCAAAAACTATAGAAGAAGCATTAAGAGACCAAGACTGGATCTCAGCAATGCAAGAAGAGTTGGATCAGTTTGAAAGAAACAAAGTCTGGAAACTAGTTCCATTTGTAGAAGGAATATCTGTGATTGGAACTAAGTGGGTTTTTAGAAACAAGATGAATGAATCTGGTGAAATAACCAGAAACAAAGCAAGGTTGGTTGCCAAGGGATTCACCCAGACTGAAGGTTTAGATTTTGATGAGTCATATGCACCAATTGCCAGATTGGATGCAATAAGACTCTTCGCCTTTTGACTCATAAAGACTTTAAAGTTTATCGGATGGATGTCAAGAGTGCATTCTTGAATGGTGAACTTCTTTGAGGAAGTCTATGTTGAACAACCACGGCTTTGAAGTTTCCTCGGAAAGTAGAATGGTCTATAAGCTACTGAAGCTCTATATGGACTGAAACAGGCTCCAAGAGCATGGTATGACACTTTGGCCAAATATCTTCTAGAAAGTGGTTTCAAGAAAGGTGAAGTTGATAAAACTTTATTTACTTTAAATCATGATGGGAAACTACTCTTAGTTCAAGTATATGTTGATGACATTATATTTGGATCTAAGGACAAGCAACTTTGTGATGACTTTGCAAATCTCATGAAAAGTAAATTTGAGATGAGCATGATGGGAGAATTGAACTATTTCCTAGGATTGCAAGTCAAGCAACTCAATGATGGAATATTCATTAGTCAGACAAAGTATGCAAAAGACATGCTCACAAAGTTCAATCTTAAGCCTTCTGAAAAGAATGCTAAGATACCTATGAGCATATGAACCAAGATGACCTATACTGAATCAGATAAGAGTGTTGATGAACACAAGTATAGGAAATTGATAGGTTCACTACTTTACCTTCTTATGACGGACACGATATTCAATATGCGGTTGGAGTGTGTGCTAGATTTCAAACAAATCCAATGCAATCACACTACAACCTTGCTATGAAAATATTAAAGTATGTGAAAAGGTACAAGAGATGTAGGGTTGTGGTATCCTAAATAAAGTAGATTGAGTTTGGTGGTTACTCGGATCTTGATTATCTTTGGATCAATGCTTGATAGGAAAAGTACCTCGTGAACTTGTCGGTTTAGGAACTAGACTTATCTCATGGTTTAGCAAGAAACAAAACTCAATTGCAACTTCTACCACAGAGGTGAATATATTCTTTCTGGTTGTTGTGCAACACAAATTCTGTGGATTCAACAACAACTCAGAGACTATGGACTCAATGAAGAGAAAACTCCCATTTTCTGTGATAACACAAGTGCTATTGCAATCACACAGAACCCCAAGTTCCACGCCAGAACAAAGCACATTGATATTAGACACCACTTCATCAGAGACCATGTTGAGAAAGGCAATATAGAGATACTCAAGATTGGCACAGAAGACCAACTTGCAGATATCTTCACCAAGCCCTTACAAGAAAGCCGGTTCTTGACTTTGAGACACAATCTTGGATTAATGGAGTTGCCTAAGGACTGAAAAATTGTCCTGAATCTCTAAAGTCTGAGTAAGTGAGGTAGAAAAGAAGTAGGCCTCTGAGAACAGGTTCTCAGAAAGCCAAGTTGATAAGAAGTGTTGCAAAGGTTTCTGAGTAGCAACACTCAGAAAGGCAAAACATTGAGTAGCAACACTCAGAAAGGCAAAACATTTCTGGAACGGGTATCCAGAAAGGCAAAGGTTGGTACACACTTAATAAGTAAATAAAACTAGAACTTACTTACTGAGAGTGGGTCAAATACATTCAAACAACTGAAGCTTGAATTCAGAAAGCTATTTAATCATAAAGAGAAATGGACACACAAAGCCAAAAAGGTATAAGTTCTGAAAGTCAAACATGTACAATGTCTTGTATTTTTACCACTTTCATGATAAACAATATATAGATAAGGACATGACACTCAGAATGATAAGCTCAAACGATTAAGTGTTCCTACTCTTTACTAAGTGACACAATGAATGTAGCATATTAAAAATCCATCAAGTCGGCACATTACCATTTGTTGATTAATATCATTAAAAGATATTCAATATAAGCCCTTGATGAATAAACGTTTGATCTCAACGGCTGAGATTAAAACAAAGCAAGTAATGTCTGTTGAGAAATGCAGACATGGCCCACTACGCATTTAATGAAGTACAAAGGACGTACCACGCCTATGCAGATGCAAAGACACGCATTCATATTTAGTTATATGTATGTTGTATCTATGTACATTTTGTCTGCTATTTATATAGGATTTGGGCAAAAGACAAACACTTTTACCAATTCCGAAATTTCAAACTTGCATCAAAACAGCAAAATCTCTCAAGATTTCTGCAAAACCCCCTCCGCAAACTCAACTTCTTGTGCTTAGTCTTCTGAAAAGATAGACTAATCTCAATTAATTGTGCAAAATTCATCTGAAAAACACTCATTCAAAACTCTATATAAGAGATGGCACCCAAGAAGATGACCACCAAGAACCTAAGGTCAGTATCATACCTCCTGTTGAAAAGCAAGGAGGAAAGGAACTTAAGGTGTTGAATAAACATATACAGGAAAGTTCACCCCATCTAACCGGAATCAAACCACAAAATGAATTGGGGACCTTTTCTAGTGAAGAGGTATGTACCAAAGTTATACCTTCAAGACGGAAAGAAGCGATATTGGGGATGTGAAGAATTCCCATATCTACAAGCTTCATCTGCTGCACCAGTGGACTATCCACATGGATGTCTTTGGAGTTCTATAACAACTCCAAAATCTTCACAAAAGTTGTGAATGATGAAGAAGAGAAATACATGCGCATCAAGTCCAAGGACAAGAAATTGTTCTAGACTGCAAGACTTTCTGCAAGATATTCCGATTGAAAAATCGAGGAACAATTGAAGACATCAACATCAAGGACACTTCCATGATTCAAGGCGTCAAAGAGCTATTTGAAGCAATCCGATTGAAAATGCAAAGGTTGCCAGAGACTTTGTTCGAAAGCCATCGAACTAGTCATCTCGAAACTCTGAGTACTTTAGCTCTTAATTCAGTCCGTTGCTTTGATGGCAACAAAGGAGGAGTAGACCGGATAAGCATGGAGACTTGAACAAGAAGCATGAAGGCGAAACCCACTTCAATTGGGGAAATCGCCTTGACAAATTCCTTGGACATATTGAGAATTTGAGCCCAAAATCATCAATGGCCTTCTTGAGCCAAAGGCGATATGCACTGGTCTCGAATTTGTTACATTCGAAACAATAGGAATCACTCTCGAGAGGCGGAAATCCATCACCAACTCCCTTTTCAGACACGCATTTGAAGAAAAGGAGAAACTTGCTGCTGAGAACGCACTCAGAAAGGCAGAAGAAGAAGAAACTTCCCAGCAAGGTGAGGAGGTCTCTGAGCAAGCTCAAGCTAAACCTCCAGTTGCCAAGAGAAAGAGAACTCATAGCAAAAGAGCCTCCAAGTCCCTAAGCATACAAGAGGCACAACCTTCTGGAGACAAGGTCTCAGAAGATGTTGGACGCCCAGAAAGGCAACTCCAGAATGCCCCAAGAATCCTGAACCAGAATGCTCCAGAACTCTCCAGAGATGATAGAAATATCATAGATGGGTCTACACCAACACAGAATAGTGATTCTGAGGATGATGAAGTACTTGCAAAAGTACTCAAAAGATTCAAGTATGAGACCCATGGAGGAGCATCAAGCTCATCTCTTCAGAGAGACAAGAGCCCCTCTGCCCAGCAGGAAGAAGAAGGCCTGGGTGAGGAAGATAGAATGTTGGAAGATCCTGACATTCCTTCTACATTCACAATGCCAGCACTTAATGTTGCTGAAGAAAATCCTGTTTTAACACAGGCTCCTCAACCTTCTGAGAAAGCTCAACTCTCAGAAAGGGATCAAACTGAGATGGAGACTCAGAATGATACTGCAAAGGAGAACAACAATGAGCACAGAGAGACTGTGGAATCACCACAAGTCCAAGAGATTAATGATCAGCCTGACTCTATTCAGGTAACAAAGATGGTTTGTATGTAACTTGTGAACATAGGTATATGTTAACCAGTTATTCATAAGCTTTGTTTGTTACAGGCCAATTTAGAGGCAATCTTTCGAGGAAAACACATCCACCCTTGAATCAAGAAGAGGTTCCTCCAACCTCAGAACATCAAGAAGAGCATGTCCCACAGGTAGTGAAGTTATCTCTGAACAAGAAATAACTAACTAAAAATGCTCTTATCTTATGTTCTAATATTCTTAATGTCTCTTCTTAGGCTCCAACTGAGGAAGTAGTGGTGGTGGAACCAACACCCCAAAACCTAGAGATTCTAGAGGCTGAAAAGCTTTCTGAGGAAGTATTTACTGAGCCTTCTGCTGAGAAGGTAAGTAATTAGTAATAGTCTCCTTCAAGAATGCTCAGGAAAACCTTACAGGCTCAGTCAGAAGAACAATTGGAAGGAAAGACTGTGGTCTTATCTCCTCCAAAAGAAACTAAAACTGCTGAACAAGCAGTATCTGCAGAAAAGGTGCCAGAAACCCCCAAGGTTTCTAAGGACCATGCTACTGAGCTTCCTCACTTGGAAGTAAGTGAAGTCTCAGAAAGCACTTTTCCACCTATCTTTTCTGTTAACGGTTTCTAAACATATTTGACTTTAATTCGCAGGTTCAACCAGAAACAAAGGTTGATGAGGATAAAACTTCTCCTCACACCAAAGTATCTGAGGTCTCTAAGACCAAGCAAGCAGAAGTACAGTATAATGAGACTAGTGTTTCTACACAGGTATGCTCAGAAAGCTTACTTTTGCACACAGATACTAACTCAAGTGGTTTGAACAAAACTAACTTGATCCCTTTCTTTCAGGCTCAAAGTCTAGTGCCAGTTGATTTACTCAAGGCTTTCCAGAAGCACACTTTAAAGAAACATCTCAAGTGCTTCAGACAATGTCAAAAACTCAGAAAGGCTGACCTTTCAGAATTAGCCAGAGTAATCGACGTCCCAGAAAAGAGAGCAATCGCCTTCAATCTAGAAGATTATATCCATGCATTGTTCCCAACAGAGTCCTACTCATTTGCCACTCTGATGCATGAAGACTTCATTCATGAAGTAGCACAAAGATTTATAGCAGATTTCAAGTCTGCGGATGCTCAAACCCAAGAGCAGATGGTTACCCATCCTGCCTTTCCCAGCAAGCTCACTACTTATCCTGCTGAACAAGAAGAAGTTAATGGGAGGATGATTACATTCCCAAATGTAATCAACCTGATTTCAGAAGATGGAGAGGAGACAGACGAAAATGATTATCAAGAACCTCCCTCTGAAGCATCCAAACCAAGAAGCAAAGAACAAGAGTGATGATGATGATGATCAGAATGATGATCCCCAACCTGGACAAGGCGGGATTCAGAAAGCTAGCAAAGGAAGTGGAGAAAAGGCTACTCCCTCAAATGCTCAGAAAGCCCCATCATCATCACCTCCCAAGTCTCATCAAGATACCCAACAGGCTGAACACAATGATGCCATAGAAGAAATTTCAGCCGCTGAGTTTAGGATTGAACAACTCAGAAAGGTATTGGAAGAAGAGAAGAGAATCAACATTGAGACTCAAGCTCTTGTTGATGAAAAGGAAGCCAAAATCAAGAAGCTCGAAGAAGCTAATGCCAAGGAATTGGCACTCCTAGATGAGCAAAGAAATTTGAAAAATGCCATTGTTGTCACAGCTGCTGAGATAGATGCAATGGATGACAATGATGATGAAGAGCATGATGCTGAGACTGCATCAGAAAGACCTTCTACATCTTCTCAGAAGGCCATCACACCTGATGGAAAGCAGAAGAAGATTGTCAATCTGCAAATAATCCAAGAAAAGGATTATGATAGTGATGCTGAAACCCACAACTTGATTACTGAAGCAGAAGATGAGAGACTTGTCACTCAGCACAAAAGAGCCCTACTTGCTCCTCATATATTCTCTGCACCAAGTAGTTCAAGAAGTGAAGAGCACCGTGCAAGGAACAGTGTCTTTTTAGAGCTCAGAAAGACACTAGTTGCCCAAGACACAGAAGTGCTAAAATCCGTCCCAGAAGAGATGAAGCCATTGGCTGCTGCTTTACTCAACAGAGCAACCAGCATAGCTCTCTCTCAGAAAGACCTAGGGTTGGTCAGGGATGAGGATTGTAACAATGCTAATGCAGCATTGAATGAGCCAACGCCATCCTAAGGCCGCTTGAAGAGCTCAACACAAAGGAGCAGGAACTGGTTAGACAGAACAAAGAGCTGAAGAAGGAACTTCAAGAATTAGTCAGGGTGCACAACAATCTCCAAAAGAACTTTGAATCACTCTCTGAAGCTTATGCTATCATGAGTCAGTCATTCATGACTAAGGGGGAAGAAGAGATGCCTCAGAAAGGCAAAGGAAGAAAAAGAAAACAATCAAATCCTCCCTCCTCAAGTCAACTTGTCATTAAGGACACCACTGGAGACACCCTTGCTGAAGAAGTTGTTCCAGATCAACCAGCCAGAAGGCTGAGAAGTATGATAACTAGGGGAGCCAAGTCCCTTAGAATCTCAGAAGAGAAGAAGACTTCTAGAGAAGAAGAAAAGGAAGAAGGAGAAGTAAGAGGCCAAGAAAGCTGCAAGTCTCCAATTTTGGACTTCAATAATGATGAGGATGAATCTGACACAGATGAACATCCACTTCACAAGAAAAGGAGACAAGCAACTACTTCACAACCTCCTCTGGCAGCAAGACCTTTAGCAGCCAGAACCCCTTCTGGAAATACCAATTCATTACAAGGAACATCCACCAGCACAGCCCCAAGTCAGGAAGAAAGGGTTAGAGGATCTCTTGACAGAAGGCCACCAAACAGAAAAGCAAGAAGCGATTTCCAGTTTGGCAGAGTAAACAATGAAACACATCAAGAAAGGCCAACTGATGCCCACATTGAGTATATGAAGACTAGTAATGAAGAATCTTCATATAGGTGCATTCTGAACAAGAGAGGGTATTGGATTCTGGAACTACAACATCTACTTGTCAATGATAAGTTTCCAACTCCCATCCTCAACGGATCCGAAATGGAGAGAAGGCTTTAATTGCTAAAACCTGAGCACCTTCATGCCTGGCTAAACTTTGAAGTAGAAAAGAGGAATGAAGCCAGAAAGATGGATCTTTCTTTTGCCTGTCCTTACCCAAAACCTGATGATGTACACAAGTTAGAAAACTGGATGGTAGCTACAGCAGGAAGAACAAACTAGGTGTTTCAACCTATGAGTCATTCTATATGACATTGGATGAATACCTAGATGATATACACTATCTGGAAGAAATATACAAGTATTTCAACCTATTTCAGCTGCAAGTAGACCATGCCTGGGTCTGGGGAAAGTACTTCTGGGTCAAACACTTTATGCGGAAGAATCACAAACTTGGCAAGAGTTACCATGAAATATGTGACTTATCCAGAAAGACAGAGCTCTCTGTCAGAAGGATTCTTTATGACTATGTCCAAGAATGCAGAAAAGTGGATGATCATGTCAACTGATCAAGAAAGGGTGCTGAAGAACTTGAGGTATCTAAACCCAAGTTGCGTTTCTGAAGACTTGAAGACTAGTAACATTAGAATACTCTCTTGGAGCTTGGACTCTCCTTTGTTCTAATTTACTTCGTATGTTTTATTACTTTTTGTAATCTTGCAGATTGTTTCTAAAATTCTCTCTATGTAAAAGTTGCATCTCTTTCTGTAAACTGTACCTATCTGAAGATCATACTCTCGGATACATTTTAATAGATGACAACTTATCAGCAAAGATCACTTCTTGTGATTTGGTTGATGTTTACTTTCTGCACTTAATTCAACTAAAATTGAATATCATTTGAAATGATTAAGTGGTGCATTGTTTTCTCTTCCAGGATTACAATTTTGTAATAGGAATCAAAAGATAGTCATGGATGACTGATCAAAAAGGGGGAAATTTGTTAGGAATATCTGTTAGTATTTTGATCACTCATCACATGTTCTTGTCTTAGCCAGAAAGGTGATTAAGTACTCTTGGTTCACTTGAACATTGTAAAAGAGGAAATCACTAAGTATGATTAGTCTAGTAAATCTTGTATTAGGATTATAGGTCTCTGAGTGTAATTTTTTATTTCAAGAAGACCATGAAGATCAATCCTAGCAATGGAGCTTTTCTGAAGATTAGAAGACTGAAGATTGCACTAGGTTTATGAAGACACAAAGGTTTAGTCTAACTCAGAAAGACTATGTCCTTAATCCTTTCTTAAGTATATTAACTTACTTTCGAAATATGATTCTGGACATATGACATCATGAGTATGGAGCATGCAAGCCATCAGAAAGGCTCATGTATCCGTTGAGACTAAAGGATAATGAACAGTACTATCAGTTAAATGCATCGGCAGAAATGCTGCAAAAAGCAGTCCTCTCTGAAAAATGAGATAGTGACTTCTGAGTACATAGTTCAAGATATAAACGGATATAATTTGATGGAGAGCACAACGGATATAATTCAAACGCCTCTCAAATTTATCTATATATATCACACACTTAGATGCTTGAAGAACATACCTTAGAACGCTCTATCTTGCAAACTTACCATCAAGCAAAGTATTCTCTCAAGCACTCTACTACCCTTTCTGAAAGCTTTACATTGAAGAATCACTAGTAGTTCTAAGTTGTCCTGAACCTTAACAAGAGATTGTTATTCGTGAAAGAGTTGAACTATCAGATACCCTTTCTGAAGCTCATTCTCCAGAACGGACATCAATTACTTGGGTCAGTAAAGAGCAGACTGCCATCCACTGAACAAGTGTATTAAGTAGTCTTGTTCTATTAGGCTCTCTGAAAACATAACTGAAAAGTTATACGAGAAGCCTTTCTGACAAAACCTTATAACCAACACCATCAAGGCGTGGAGTAGAGGAAGCACTTGATTTGGGAAATCAGGGAATAACTCCAAGGTTATATGAGTAGAGGAAGTACTTAGCTCTAGGAGCTGGGGAATAACTCAGGGGGAACATTTGGTTGGGAACCATTTTTTTAGGAATCTTAGAATAGGATTTTTGTAAGGTGAACTCAATTATTTGTTCTAGTGAATTCTAGGTCTCAGAAAGACCGAAGTGGATTAGTTGGAGGATTACGCCACCTCCAGATACCCTTTCTGTATTTACATTTCAGCAAAGCACACACACACATACTTATTGTTTTTGCACTTACCGATCTTAAAGTCTTCCGCGCTCTGAATTTAAGTATCAGAAACCCCCAGGTTTCTGAGAAACTGTGTTTATCGACAAAATTTTTAAAAGACTATTCACCCCCCCCCCCCCCCCTAGTCTTTTACTTTGCCGTTATCTGGACCAACAATTGACCTGCACGAAGACATATATGTAGACTTAACCATTGGTGACGAGGATCAGAGTATGTGTGTAGTGTAGAGTAGTATATGTATCTTAATTGTTATATGCTTACTTTTCCCATTACATGCCAATTCATGTCTTCATTTATACTAATACAATTTGTTTGTGTTTGTCATGTGCTTTTTGCAGATGCCCCGGCAAAGAAAGTGTAGTTACCAGATTCCCAGCTCTAGTGGGACCCAGGGTTCACCACTGACTGCTGAGAGTAGCCCTGGTGGATCGGGCAACTACTCTCATGTTAGTCAGACTCCCAGTGGATCGAGCATGGGGACGTCTGGTGGTGGTTATGGGCCAGGACAGTACCCGCCTGACGGGTGTCCATATACCAAGATCGTCGATGGTGCTACGTGGGAGGGGAAGTTGGTGTTGTTCCCTAATGGCAGGAGGAAGTAAGTATTATATATACATTTGTAGAACATAACTTAAGATAAGTGTTTATATATATGTCACATGAATTGTCTAATAAATATATGTACTCTTCTATATGTCATTCATAACTGCAGGTTGTGGCCTCAGCAATCTTCAGACGACCTGCATGAGATATTCAAGCTTAGGAGGGAGTTGCCGGGCCAGGGAGGCGAAAAGTGGAGCACACTCAAGGCTGAGACGAAGCACTTCTACTTTGATGAGCTTCGGGTAAGCTTAAATGTTACAATTTGTTGTGGTAAATGTTACAATGCTTTATTTGTAGAGAGAATCGATTAATGAACTAGTTTACTAATTTGTGTGGTATGTTAGCCACTTAATTGGGTGATATGTTAGTCACCATTGTGTTAGTAAATTCTAGGACAATTTGTGGTATGTTAGCCACTTAATTGGGTGATATGTTAGTCACCATTGTGTTAGTAAATTCTAGGACAATTTGTGGTATGTTAGCCACTTACTTGGGTGATATGTTAGTCACCATTGTGTTAGTAAATTCTAGGACAATTTGTGTGGTATGTTAGCCACTTACTTGGGTGATATGTTAGTCACCATTGTGTTAGTAAATTCTAGGACAATTTGTGTGGTATGTTAGCCACTTGGGTGAAATGCACCATTGTTTATCTTGAAATTGTGACCTTGGGGCATTAATTTTTACTTTGAATGGAATTTGAATGTAGAAATAATACTACATTCATCGGCCTTATTCCCCGATGTGGCTTTGTTTAGAGAGTTTGGGCTCACAGATATATATGGTATTGGTGACATGAAAAATATCGAGAAAGGAAAGCCGCCACAATATAGGCATATTGGGGACGAAGAGTGGGCTATGTGGCATGAGTATTGGAGCATTAATCACGCCGAGGATCGACCCTACAAGAACAGTGAACCAATTTGGCCGAGCGAGATGGTAAGGGCTCTTCGAGCATCACTTGGTCACGAACTATCACACCGATCGCCGGATGTCGGTAAGTATATATATGTGTTACGATTACAACATGATTTGTACACATGTGTATTGCTTTCATTTATACCAATTTACCACTTGTTTGCATTCCTACCAACTTACTAACTACTTGTTGCAATATATAATGTTCTTTAGTGAACTGAACCAACCCAAGACTTGCCTAGAGCAAATGAAGATGGGGAAGTTCAAGAACGGCGTTGGTGGACGAAGTCCGAGCTTATTGTGGTATGTGTATTTGCTAAGTGTTGTATATGCATGTGTATTATAAATTAAATATGAAATTGTAGCTCATTTAGATACACTTGACTATTACAGAGTGAGGTGGAGCGGATCATTGCGGAGAGTCGCTCGAGGTGAGGAGTTATCTGTGGAAGAACAAGACCGGATCTTTCTATTGTCAACCCACCCGACAACAAGGGTCGGGTTTATGGTCTTGGTAGTTATGGCGAGACACCGACGCAGAAGCTTCTCCGTGTCCCAAAGAACAATCTCAAGGACATGGTGGTGTTTACACACGAGGCGGTCGGCGGATGGTGAATGAAGCGGTGACTCCTCTCGGTGAGATTGAAAATCTCAGGGATGAGCAGGCACGTATGAATCAGAGGATGGAAGAGCTCTGCCGCTTGTATATGAGCCAGAATACCCCCGGCCCCTCGTCTTAGTGATGTTGTGATGTTTTGGATACTATGCTACTTTTTACTTTGTTGGATGTTTGGATTTATATTCAGATATGTAGACTTTATTTTGGATAATTTGTTTTTTGGACGAATCGTTGTTGTTAATTAATGCAATTTCCCCTTTGTGACATATCACTATTATATTTGTTGAAAAAACAGGTGAAAATTATAAAATAATTTAAAAAAAAAAACAGTAGTTTAGCGACGGATAGTTATCCGTCGCTAAATAACGAATTAGGGAGTTCTAGCCCTAATTAGATTAGAGTCTGATAATTATCCATCTCTAATGGCGACAGAGGGTCAACGCCCTATCCGTCGCCAATTCCATGGCTATTAGCGACGGATAAAAATCCGTCGCTAATTCGCCTTAGAGACGCCCCTCATTAAGACGGGCGTCTATCCGTCGCTAAGGCCTTAGCGACGGATCGGCAGTGGCTTAGCGACGGATGATTCCGTCGCTAAACCACTGTTTTCTTGTAGTGGATGTGGTAAGGTAATGCTTGATTTGTTGCAAGGCATCCTCACACTCCTCTGTCCACTGGAAATCTTTGCTCTTCCGTAGAGTTTCCAAAAATGGACGACACTTCTCGGATGATTTTGGTATGAATCTACTGAGGGCTGCTAGCCTCCCAGTCAGTTTCTGCACATCTTTAGCACACTTGGGGGAAGGGATGTTAGCAATAGAACAAATTTGATCAGGGTTAGCCTCAATACCTCTTTGTTTGACTAAGTATCCAAGGAATTTCCCAGAGGAAACTCCGAAGGAGCACTTGGCTGGACTCAACTTCATGTTGTATATGTGGAGAACTAAAAAGGCTTGGCGGAGATGGTCTAGGTGTTGATCGGTGACCAGTGACTTGACTAGCATGTCGTTAATGTACACCTCTAGGCGCTGGTAAGCGGCTCCTGCATTCTTGAGTCCGAAGGGCATGACCTTGTAACAGAAGGTCCCCCTCTCTGTGACGAAGGTTGTCTTCTCTTGATCTTCAGGGTGCATCAATATCTGGTTGTAACCTGAGAAGGCGTCCATGAAGCTTAGAAGCTCATGTCCTGCTGTAGCATCCACTAGCATGTCTATGTGTGGAAGTGGAAAAGAATCCTTAGGGAATGCTTTGTTGAGGTCAGTGAAGTCTATGCACACTCGCCACTTGCCATTTTTCTTATTTACTACCACAATGTTGGCCAACCAGTCTGGGTAATGTACTTTGCGGACTGATCCGATATCAAGCAACTTTTGGACTTCTTCATTAATAACCTTGTTCCGCTCGGGAGCGAACTTCCTCCGTTTATGTCTGACTGGTGGGTAATCTGGATCAACCTCAAGTCTGTGGGTGATAACCTCTGGGTCGACTCCTGTCATGTCTGCAGGTGATAACCTCTGGGTCGACTCCTGTCATGTCTGCATGTGACCAAGCAAAGCAGTCATGGTGAACTTTGAGAAATGTGACCAATTGCTCTCTTAGCTCTGGCCTCAACCTTGCCCCTATCTGAAATTTGTGATCTGGATAGTCTGGGTGAATCTGAACTTCATCGAGCTCTTCCATCCCTGGCTGGTCTTGGCCAACTGGGGGGGGGGGGGGTATTGAGTTGCTGTAATTTCTATAACTCTGTTTTCTTTGGCTTCAAGGCTTCCATGTAACATGTCCCCGCATCCCGCTGCTGGCAAAAAATCTCCTTCACCCCCCACTTGGTAGGGAAGCGAATCACCTGGTGGTAGGTTGACGGTACCGCTTTCATCTCGTGAATCCATGGCCTACCAAGGATGGCATTGTAGCTTGATGGACTGTCTACAATCAGGAACTTCGTCGGTAGGTTGACGCCTTCTGCATAGAAAGGAAGGGTAACACTCCCAACCGTGTACTTCCTTTCTCCACTGAAGCCATATAGAGTTGTCGGCTGGCGAAGGATGGCAGTCTCATCTATGCCCATTTCTATCAGAGCATCTAGGAAAATGATGTTAAAAGAGCTCCCATTGTCAATGACAACTCTCTTCGTAATACAATTTGCAATAAGAATTGAAATAACTAAAGCATCGTCATGAGGACTTATTAGTTGCTTAGACTATTGGTCTGAGAAGCTAATAGTCAAGTCAGACGAAGAGGTGTCTGATGCTCTGCGAGCATTAAGCTCAGGCCTTACCGTTTGCCTACTGTGGCGCTTTGCCGCAGAGTATGAGACACCACTGATCTCTGACCCCCCCCCCCCCCCAGAGATTATGTTGATCACCTTGTTGGTCTGAGGGGGCTCAGGCAGATCAATGCCCTGCCGACTGGCGAGGGTCTTTTTACCTTTGTCAGAGAGGTGCTCCGTCAAGTGTCCTCTCTTCAAGAGCTCGGCTACCTCCAATCGCAAGGAGATGCACTCTGCAGTTGCATGTCCATGGTCTCCATGAAACTCACACCACTTGTTGGAGTTTCTTTGATCTGGAGGTGTTCTGAGTTTTCCAGGCCATCTAACTCTGTCACCCATGCTTTTCATGACTGCTACACACTCCTCTGGTTCAATGTTGAGGGAGTAGCTCGGGGTGGTGCTCGGGTTTCTATCCTCCTTTGTTGGATTGGAGGGCGAGGTGGATTCACAACGGGTCCATGCCTTCTCTCAGATGGGTATGGCCTGGCACGATAGTCTGGAGCCCTTCGTTCAACTCGTCTGTCAAGCTTGGGCTCTTTGCGAACACTTTGGCTTGACATGTAAGGTCTGTTGGCATCATCCTCCTCCCATTTGATCTGAGCCCATGCTTTGGCGAGCACATCTTCCATTGTTCAGCAGGGGTACATGGTCAGCTCCTTATACAACCCCGAGTTGGGTGGCAACCCTTTGCGGAAGGAATTGACAGTAGTGTCCTTGTTGCAGTTGGGGATTGACACCTTCTCCTTGTTGAATCTTGCGACGTACTCCCTGAGAGATTCGTTAGGTCTTTGCCGGACACTATACAAGTCGACCGACAGTTTCAAAAGCTTGCGACTGCTTGCGAATTGTTCCACAAAGCAGTCGACTAATTGGGCAAAAGAAGAAATGAAATTGTTAGGTAAATTGGTATACCATTATAGGGCTGGTCCAATCAGACTGGAACCGAACCCTTTGCACATGCAATCCTCACGGAGCTCCCTGGGGATGGCTATGGTGAACATCCTCTGCTTGTACTGTGAGACATGGTCGTCTGGGTCTGTCGTTCCATTATAGAGCTTCATGCTTGGGAAGGTGAACTTGGTTGGCATCTCCACCAATGCTATAGCGTCGGCGAAGGGAGAGTCAGCAAAGCTATTGGGTTAGCTCTTCTTGATTGGTGCTGGCACTCCAGGGATCCTTTGGATCATCCCTTCCAAGCTCACCAGTTTGGAGGCTAGCTCCTCATTGCTACTTCTGTGACTTGCAGAGAGGGTTAGCAAGTGATCTACCTGACTTGCGCTTTGGTTGCGTTGTTGTGGTGATTCGTCGTTCATCCTTGGGTTAGCACCCTCGAACGAAACCCTCCTGCTGGTAATGCCCTGAGTGATCTCAAGGGCGGGTCTTGGTGGAGCGCTCACCACTTGAGAGACTGGAGTTACGGGAATCACCCCCTCTGTCTCTTCAAAAGTCAGCTGGCAAGCCTCAATCGTGTGCGTGGTGGGTTCTCCACCCCAGTGCCATGAGTCAGTCGGCGAGATGAGGCCGCGTCCAATGTTGGAGCCTCCTGGTGGACGACAGACTCCACCCTTTCCTTCAAGAGCGAGTTCTCCTGGCGGATAGCGCGATTCTCGTCCTCAAGGAGATTGATCTTCTTGGCGTTCTCTTGCATCTGGGCCGCCAAGGCTCTGATCTGAGCGGTGACGTCCATCTCCTCTACCTCTTCGAGAACGTATTCGTCTGAGTGTATCATGACGGATTGCTTAGCGTGTCGCGGTTGCTACTGAATTACCTTTCTTGATAGTCGGGGCCCCACGGTGGGCGCCAAATTGTAGACGCTCAGAAATCTACAATCAAATTGGGGTTATAAATTGGGGGGCACCGACAACCTGCAAGGCAACAATAGCAAACAAAGACGTGAGTTTCCGAGGTGGCACCGGTGTGGTGCCGACCGAAGGGACTCCGATGCTCAAGTTAGATGACTGATTGACAATATAATCAATGAAAGAGATAGAGAGAGGAAGATGATGACAAGCGTCGACTTATCCTGTTGGTTGAGTCGGTTCGGCAGAGTACAGATGAGCACCGGCGAGAGGCTAGCTGACCTTGTTGGAGGGAGCTAGCTAGTAGTCGTCGGGCAGTGATAGGTGATGGTGGATGGTGATAGACAATGGTGGATGACGGTGGATGATGATGGACGATGGTGGATGACGGTGGATGGTTGAGAGCGTTGATCAGAGAGCTTGAGAGATGGAGGCGTGAGAGATAGATTGCTAGGGTTTGTTGCAGTCAGAATGCGATGCCTCTCCACCTCCTCCCACTCTTCTCTATATAGTTCACCCATTGTTGGAGTTTGTCCGCGAATCTCGGGGAAGTTGTTGGAACTCCCTAAGTGGGTTGGACCGTGTCTCATGTGGTTGGGAGAGTGGTCACAAGTCGGTTGCTTCTTGTTGGTAGTCGATCAACGCGAGTTGGTTACTCTGTTAGTTAAGTGTTGACTGACAAAGTCGGTCGTGTAAGGTCGGGCGAGCTGGGTGAGCTAGCTAGCTGGTCAACCAGCTAGAGGGTTAGCAAGGTCGGGTAAGTCAGGTAGCATGTGGACTGATTGGCTGGATGGATGACTTCGCTAGGTGGGTTCGCTAACTGGCCTTTGGAATCCAACCTGCGTATGAAGTCAAGACGGACTCATTAATGGATTGCGGATTGGGCCGTAGCCTTGATGGGCCGATCTGTTAGTCTAGTTGACAAGAGCGAATTTTGGCCAATACACGGTCAAAGTTCGTAAAAGGTCAAGGTATGAAATTTTTATTGGGACAGAGTCGGTGGTAATGTCCTTCAACTTTTACTCATTTGAGAAAAAAAAATTTGTATAATTTGAGTTGGGAGTGGATTCACGTTGGGATAAAGGTTACCAAAAATCAATAACAATTATATAGTAAATATTTAAAATGCAAATTTTAATTCATTTCATTGTTAAGCTATGTTTCTTCACAAAGTCTTATAAGAGACGGTCTCTAAATAACTTATCTAGAGACAGCCTATGTTATCAATCAAACCATCTGTGTTATTAATCAAAACGTCTATATTGTTAACTAAATAAGTCTTGTTGTAATATTAAAAAAAAAAACATCAATGTTGAGAACATAGGTGTTTTGATTAATAATATCGATGATTTTTTTTTGACAATATAAGTCCGTTTCTACATAAATTATTTAGAGATCGTCTCTCAGAAGACTGACTCATCTTTCTTACGGATTAATTTAGTGAAATTTTTATTTATTTTAAAAATCAGGACTTCTTTCATAGCATCGACTCCTGCACTTGACTTTTGAATGCTTATGTTGTGTAATCTAAAACGCAATGTTGTTTTAATCTTGTTTTTTTGAAAGAAAGGATGATAAATTTGGGGAAAATTCTAACTAAAAATCCTTTGAAATTAAGTATTATAAAAAAGACTCGACATGAGTTAATACAGTGTTGTAACTTAGAGAGTTCTGTGTTAATATAATGATGTAACTCAGCAAGTCATATGTTAATATAATATTGTAACGTAGAGGGTCTCTAATTGTAATAAAATTTGTGGATGATTACTGCATGTGATAAACCCATAAATTTGAGCCTTTGAGTGTTTTTTTTATTTATAATCAGACCCTATTTAGCACAAATCCCCCGCTGTTGTCGTGGCCAAGTGGTATAATACATCTAGTGCTTTCATTAGCAAACATTAAGCTCTATGGATGGGGCGAAAACCAGACGATCCTTGTTTGTAGCATTCTGTATGTTCCTTAGATATTAGACATGCTGGATGATACATGTATATTAAACTCAATATATTTGAAACTAAATATATAATTCTGTCGGAGAAACATACATTATTCTACTACTTTCGGACTTTTACAATAGATTTTTTTTTTTTGAACTTTAACCGTAAATTACTCGCAAATTACACGCAAAAAGTATAAAACAAAATTATATTTGTTGATAAGGAAATATGTCCAATCCGTCATAGACGCCTTTGGAGCGAATAAGGTCAAAAGGCTCAATGTCCGACCCGGGACCTTCCCGGAATGAGCAATAATAACCTTGGCCTTCAAGACAAATGGTCCGACCCAGACCATGGTCCAAGCACCATGATGGTCCGACCCAGAGACGTTAATTCAGACGTATGACTTGGACCTCATAAGGAACCAAGTGAACTGGGACCAAGAGAGAAGGCAGGGTCCGAGGCTAGCAAGGTCCGAACCACAGTACTTTAGGAGGTTGTTTAAGTTATCTTACTTTCAAGTGAGTACCACTCGAACCATTGCTCCGGACCTACCCTTTCGGATGAAGGTCCGAAATGGACATCAGAAGCCTCTAATCTCTCGAGGAAAGACTAAACTACCCTCGAAAGTCCAAAAAGGAAATGGGTTAAGTCTTCTTAATGGGCCATGAGCCTAACAAAGCCTTGTTGGCGCAATATGAGCCTTACACTTGGCACGATCTAGTGAAGCCCTTCCTTTTTCGGAGAAACCTATATATATGGCATACACTCCCATGTAAACGGTAAGTCATCATTACGAACTAATCCCGATCACTATACAGAGCAGATATTCAGTCTTTCTCAAGTAAAGTCTTTACCCAGTTTGACACTTAGCAAACCGGGTCTACGGTTCTAACCCCCAAAGTTACTTGTGCAGATTCTCACCCTCTAGTTCTTTGGAGTGATTTGAACCCTAGTTTTGGACATTTGCTTGCTTTGGACGCTCTACAGTGATTTAGACTTAGGCGACTTAGGAAGAACTTATTAAGTGTTTTGAGGACTTCATCCTCGACAATATTAGTAAAATATACTTAATTTATTTTCATAGTATAATTTTATTATATTTTTTATCGTATAGTTTGCGAGTAATTTACGGTCAAAGTTGGGAAAAAAATTTCCTTATAAAGCTTGTAAAAGATCGAGATCAATAAGATTGTTGGACCTAGAGTTGGTTGTGCATCCTTGGGCAAAAATCTCGGGTTTGTCCCCTAGTGCCGACGTGGTTATATATTTTAGGGACATATTGAGATAAAGATGATTCGAATTTGAAACTTTCTTTCTTGATTAAGAATATTTTTTTACGGAGACTTTGTGAAAGCTATGGAATGGAGAAGATGAAGTGGTAGGGCTAGAAGCCGACGCATGGAGAGCAGTAGTGTCGTACTTCATTATTTCCTGTATTTAATTTTGTCAAGAAATATCGGACTACCTACTTAACAAGTGGGTCATATCGACCGACTAAACTAGAGCTAGAGGTTTCTAATTATAATTAGAATGGAGCAATCATAGGTTGAGATTTTTTGGGATAATTTATAATTATTCTATGACTAATGGCATGTTAAAAGTAATTATTGCAAGGATTTATAATTCATAGAGGTCAAATATGAAAATCACCACTGCGAGAAATTAACCGTATTGAAAGTTACTCACTTGTTTTAATTTACTAAAAGTTGAGAGTAACATTGAGGTGAAAATTCTCCGGATACACGAGGCGTGACTCCCATCTAGTGTTGTTATGTGAGTCGAGCTTTAACGTGGGATCGGCTCGAGTTAAGCTCGAGCATCATTAGGAGTTTGTTTTGTTTATCGAGTCGAGGAAGACTCATCATGAATCATGATCGATGCTTGATTAAACCCAACTCAATACATTTTTTTTATATGTATTTATTTGCAGGTAACAAGTTCGAACCCATCTTAAACTTGACTAAACCTCGCATTAAATGAGTCGAACTCAAGTTTAATTATTGCAACTCAAGTCTGAACATAAAAAAATTAGCTAACAAGTCGAGCTGAATTTTGAACTAAATTACAACGGAAATGAGATATTATGCTAGGCCGTTCAACATCACTATTCTCATCCCATACTTTGGAAATGGTTAGTGTTTAATATCACGTATCAACAAACGATTCTTGATCTTCTAAAAAAAAAAAAAAAAACAAACGAACGATTCTTTCTTCATAAGATTACAAATATTGAATACTTCATCCGTCCCAGTTTCATCTTTTCGCATTCCGTTTTGGGCCGTCCCAACTTCATCTTCTCATCCATTAAATGGAAAATTCATCTATTATTTTATATACTATATCTCCTACTTTATACACTATTTGTCATATTTTATTCAATTTGTTTCTACTTTATCATCATCTCTCCCACTTTATTCACTTTTTTCTTAAATTTTGTGTTTGAATCCGCGAGAAGATGAAACCGGGAAAGAGGGAGTATTTGGATTAAAGATTTATCCAAGAATTGCAAAAGGAAAGGTAAATCAGCACTATCGTGATTTCGTTGTCACGTCGAACGTGAACTTGACAAAAGCATTTGATGGAGGACTGGTCTCCATTCACTGAACAGATGAAGGCATGCCCTGCCATTATTGTACTGCAGTTTGTTCGGTTGCTTTAATAATTCACCCAGAATTGGATTCTGCTTCACGGGAAAGTTGAAATTGACAAAGACACAGATGGTAATTTTCCACTTTTCCAAGTAAAAAATTTGAAAGTTTGGTTTTAGGGCACCCCTTTTTTTCTCAAGTCTTTTCCGACGGAACACCGTTAGTAACCATCCGATAGAATCTTTACATGAGTCGAACCTCAACGAAGGCTCGACTCGTTCGATAAGGTAAATACTAAATAAGCCGAGCTCGAGCCTCAGCTCATTTATCTAATGAATCCAGCCCTGCTCCATAAAGTTTGTTAAGGCTTATTATTTTAATAAATTCAGTATTTTTTATACTTATTTTCAATATTTACATAAGGCTCGTTATTTTTTTTGAGTTCGAGCTGAGCTGAAGCTCGTTACAGCTCGAGTCCATTTTTAACTCGTTATTGTTAACGAGCCGAGTTCGAACTTGATTGGGTTGAGCTCGAGCCACAATATTCGGCTCGGCTCATTTAACAGCACTACCATCCAATAAATTTATATGCCACACAATCCCAAAAGTGTATACATATCTCTTCATAAGTACTTACACAAGTAAATTAGTGTTAAGAATAAAAGTTGTTAAAGCGTATGCTTGGTTTCGAAATACTTCATATATTCAGTTCAATTTGTTCACAATTATTCAACTTAGCCTTTTGCTCCTTTTCTCTGTGTGGAATAGGGGAAAACTAAACAATTTATTTCATAAGGAAATTCTTGGAAAGGGTTTCAAATTTAAATCCGATTAGCCAAGTTGAACTGGGCCTTTGAGTCAACCTCACGATCATATTAAACTACTAGAAGTGGCTTGAAGAGTTGTGGTCTGGACAAGATTTTCTTTCTTCACAGACAATTAAAGTAACTTTTGGCTCTTGGTCGGTGACTGTAATTCAGAAAAATTAGGCAAGAACTTAGACAAGGACCATTATAAATAATAAATTATTAATAAGACTATAAAACTAGGGATTAATGGTTTAGTAAAGTATTCAACTGCCAACGAGATTCAATTGGTACACTCACAAGTGTACATTTTGTAGATTTTCCCAAGTCTCCTTTTGTAGTTTACCACAAGTCCAGCTTCAAATTCCAAAGTTCCATTATCGACACCTAAACTAATTGTATCGAATACATGAATGACTTATAATTACTCACATTTTTCAATAATTCTGAAGTCTTATCATGCTTGTATCAAAACCTAAAATACTTATAATGAATACATGACTTAAAATAATTATTCAGTGATTTTGAACGGCATGATTTACAATTTACTCATAGATCTAGATTGTAAGAGAATCTTTCTTATTGAGAATTCATCTCCAGCTCTCAATTGATATTGGGGTAGGACGAGCTTTGGCTAGGTCTTTAGATATTTTCAGGAACAGGTCATAAATAAAATACTACTACATCTAAAGGATAAACACAACTTAGCTGTTGAAAGTCAAGTACCCAAAAAGAATTTTCTAGGAGTCACATGACTAACCTACTTCAGTATACCCATCTTTGTTATTTGCTGGAAAATAGAAAACGATATATTGACTCAAATCCTTACTTGGTTTGATAGCCTTGGTTCTTTCACAACCAGAATCAGTTAACTGTGTAGGGACATACACCCATTACTGGATAGAAACGTGGCGTTATACTGCAGTTCCTCACATTGTTGAAACATCGACTCAGATAATCTGATGTACATGATTGTGAGATTAGTCCTGTATATATCGATCGACATGTAAAATGGATTCTAGCGTTTCCAATTCCACAGATGCAACAGTCTGGGTTAACTTAATCGAATGTTACAACTCGACATTAATTCTGTACACTTTTATCCTCAAAGTCAATTAGGCATTTGTAAATGGTAAAAGAACATGAATGTGGGGGAGAGACGAATAAATGGTTAGTCCGAATCTCCACCTACAAAATATACCCATCACCTGATTGCACCTAGTAAGTTCGCACCATCAAGTCTTGCACCTTCCAGATCCTGTGAAGAAACAACATAAGCAAACATAAGACGAAGTACGAATCCAATCACAACTATAGTATACTGCAAAAGAATGATTGACAGAAGCTATTGAGTATTAACGTGAGAAAACAGAGGTGTTGGTGCTAGTGCATTAAACTTCAGATCATCTGGAGAGAGTAGGGAGAAATCTCTTTATTGTTGGATAATTAGACATCTCCCAACAACTCAGTATAATTTGTCAGTTCAGACACCAGTCCACCACCAAATTTGAACTCTTTGAAGGCTTTTAAAAATTTTCCTTCCACAAAATACCGCAGTATGCAGTTTTTGGAAAGACAAAAGAATTTCAATTACAAGCAATTCTGGGACCTTTTCATGAGCCACATCTAATAATGCAAAAAATGTGTCGATGAGAAAAACCTTATTTCCACCCTTTACATGAAGAATTTACAACTTGACCTTTTACATACATGTTAAGTAGAGGGATGCAAACACATGAAAGGATGTACGATTTGTAACGGGGCATTCTTTAAAATTTAAAGGAAGTGCATTTGTCACCAAAATGCAGCTTCCATTATGTATCTAGAGTATAGATGGATAGAATTTCCATTATGTATCTAGAGTATAGATTTAGGAAATTAGTAACTTACGGTATCACGGAGATTTACTTGCCGCAGATAAGCTCGTTGCAGATTTGCTCCTCTTAGATTTGCACTGGTTAGCTTAGCACCCTGATAAAGCACATAAAATGGTTGAGGCAGAAGTCTATAAACTATCCAGATATAGATATTAAGAAAACTAATGGATCCACTTAATGATACCAATACAACAGAGACACAAGATGCAGAGATTAACAATGAACGTAAAATAACATCGATTTTGATTCTGGACCAAATTCATATAGTATTAAATAGAGTGATAAAGATGAGTATTTTAGATTTCTTTAATAATCACGCGAGTCGAGTTCACTTTCAATCCTCAATTCTCAAGAAAACGAATACTGATCGAATTAATCCCTAATGTAGGGCTGATCTCTAACCAAACACAACTTTTTCATTATGCTTCCGAGGTTCGGTGTTCGATCAAACCACATCCTTAATCCGAAGAAAAAAAATTATTTGCCTACTGTTTGGCTAAGTTTTACCAAATTAATCCCCAATCCACACACATACTTTCACCATGTTTTTGCCAAAAGTTCTATATACAATTAAAAATAATTTAATTATAACATATCTTATATCACGTATAACGAATACTTACCTTCAGATTAGCTCCTTCAAGATTTGCACCTTCTAAGTTGGCATTCGTCAGATCAGCCGACTGAAATTGTTGAATAGTAATTCTAGATTATTCAACTTAATTCAAGTACATACTACATACTTCCACAATATCTGTCGTAAATATACATCATAGTAATTGAAAGTGGATGCATGAGATTGCTATGTATGCAAAGAAAAGGCCAAAGTGATTTATACTAAATCTTATGTATTCTGAACCTGTAGGTGAGCAGAACGCAAATCTGCACCGCAGAAGCTACAATCTACCAAACAAGCATCTGTGTTGGATAAAGGACAAAGCATTAGATCAAGGAACTCAAATATAATGATTCTCATATTCATCATACAGACACTGGAAGACAACATACACCATAAAATTACATTTGTGGATAATGTAGGTCCAAGATAGAATGCAAGGAAGGGCTTTTCAGGTTTCAAACATGAATCAAAGACATTAGATTTCATTTGCAAAAAATAAGAATGATCATGCATTATACTTGAAAATGAAAGTACAGCTAGTGAAATGCTAATTGGGTACAAATAGATGAAGAGAACAGAAGAGAATTACCCTGAAGATTTGCACTTTGAAGATTGGCTCCAGCTAAAAGAGCCCCGCGTAGATTAGCTCCAGTGAATTCACATCTTCAGAAAGAAAAAATAGGTTATCAACCACAAATAATACATTTTTCAGATGACAGTTTCAGCATGAATGGTAGACCCTGATCCAAAAGCTCAGAGTTCCAAATTGTTTCAGAAAAGTTTATGCCAAGTTGGAATATAGAGCAGGTATATCCTTACTCTCTCAGAGTTGCATTGTGAAATATAGAAGATTCGGCATCTACATCCTGAATCAAAATAAGATCTCTCAGTCGGACAATTCAAATGGTTGTATAACAGTTCCTAAAGCACACCTAAGATGCTGATTCCACAGATGTTCAACAACAGTCACAGTACAAAAGGTACTTGTCAAGAGGCCTCTAGAGATTGGTACCAGAAACATAGCATTAATCATCACTAAATTACACTAAGGATTTAACTAAAGAAGTACCACACAGCCAAACCTGACTAACATTTTAAATTTATGTTCAGTATCTACAGACAATACACAGGCTTATCATCTCTAAACTTGTGCCAGTTTAACGAAAGCTCTTCTTACAGAAAATGGAACGTTTCTAAACTTGAATTTAAATCGTATGCTGTGTTTGAGATATAATATCTACAGAGCAAAAGTAAAGGAACAGGAAAAAGGTTAACCGTCAACCAAGCAGACTATATAATTGTGCAATTTGAAACAAGAGAAGCATTTCTGTGAGTGTCTCGTGTAGTCCATATTTATAAGAGGCTTAAGCATTACAACTCCGTGATATATGAAAAGTGATGCGGCATTAATTAACCGTTAACAAGAAGCAAGACCGTGCTTTTTAACTTTTATAATGTACTCCCTCCGTCCCAGTTTCATTTACCCGTATTCCGTTTTGGTCCGTCCCAAATTTGATTACCCATTCCTTTAATGGAAAATCTCTCCTACTTTATTCACTATCTATTCACTATTTCTCCTACTTTATTCAATCTCTTTCCTACTTTATTACCATCTCTCCTACTTTATTCACTTTTTTCTTAAAACTTGTGTCCGACCCCGCGGGTAATTGAAACCGGGACGGAGGGAGTATATGTCTCTCTTTGTTAGAAAGGAATGATTACCCTGAATTTTGCACACTGTAGATTGGCACGCGAAAAGAATACGCTTCTGAGACATGCATAGCTGAAGTCCACCATTGAAAGGTCCTGCAGTGTTAGAACATGAGTTTCGAGGAACTGATATAACATGAGAAATATAAGCACTCAAAAGAAAGTATGAAGAAACAGCTGTGAAGTTTCTTTAAGGCAGCTCAGCTCAAAGTTACAAAACGGGTGCTTAATCAGGCAACTTTCTACCTTTTAACAGTGATAAGGACATGCGTTTCAAGGAAATTTAAAGTATGCGAACAACCGATGGAGAAACTTGTTATCAAGTTCGTTTGGGCCCTTGAAACTCAGCTCAAGCTACAAGAAAAGGTGCTTTGAATGTCTCTAATCAAGCTACTTTCTACTTTTTAACAATGACAAACATGTCAACTAACTAACAATACCACAAAAGAAGAAACCAACTGAAAGAGTACCAGAATTGAAGTGCAGATCAAAAGAAATAATCTCGAAAATGAAATTTGCATCAGAGCACATTAATGCAATAGATTAAATTGTGTACTATATTGAATTCATGTTACATTTTCTACTGTTCTGCTACATTGAAACGGAGATATCAATCACCTAACTACTATTGAGTCTCTACTTTTACTATTTCACATACGTGTGCATCTCTCACATGTAACACTGAAGCTAGGATAAATGCACTTGTAATTTGATAATAGAAGCAGTAAAATGCCATCCTGACTAAATCATGAACGAAAACCATTCAAGAAGATGTGGAATGCAGTACCAGTTTAGAAAGATCAAGGCCGGATAAATTGACACCTCGAAATCTGACTCTGTCCGACTGAATGCACTTGATGATGTCGATGCGTGTCAATTCAGTACCTAACTCCTCCTCCTCCTTCATCTTGTTCACAGCTTCTTTTATTCCATCTATTAATCCCTGCAATTGACATGCATTGTTCCCTTCAGATAGGAAAAGTGGATACATAGAAATCGCTTAGCCACGATATCCTTGGGCATCATATATTTCCTCACTAAGAAAAAATGCATACGGAGAATTTAATTCACGGAGTATATGAAGTGTATAGAACCTTTAGATGAACACCGGCCAAAAACATTTTATTTCTCCTCTTCTAAAAGCTCCAGAAATGCCACGAGTGATAATGAAAGGTAAGGTTTTGACATAATTGATAAGAGAAATGAACACTTTTCTTTCTTGTCAAATGCAGTCTTCCCATAATTTCAAAAATAAAGTTTTGAGAACATATAAGTCTAAGAAATAAAGAATTATCCAGCGAGGGCAGAAATAGGTGGAGAGGCATCAAATGCTCACAAGAAGCTGGAAATATTCAGCCTCCCTTAGAAGCTCCGCGAATTCATAATCTGTCAATGTAGGAATCACACCATCCCTCAGCCAATTCAGAACATGTCGAAAATGTGTCCCATCCCTATCAACGAACACATAGCCCTGCAGTAATATCAAAGAAACGGTTATAGGTATATTTTATAAGAATTCTGAAATATACATCAAAAACACAAGTTCATGTTCTATTGCTGAAATAACATTTCCTCGTGAAGCCAAGAAAGTGTAGTAAGTGAAAAAAGTGGCAATACCATGCACTTTCAACAGCATACATGCTTAAAAGAACTACTCCATGAACAAGGGGAACATTATATGTTGAGCCAATCATATCTCAGTTTACTAACTATGAGATAGTATAAATTTTCAGCAGTTAAAACTTAACACTTCATTTTCTGGGTTTTACGAAAAAGGTAGCTGTTACTCATGCTCAATTCAATTGATTACTTTTATTTTGTAAGATATTATCATAAATGTAAATATTATAGTCCTCGCTTGACAGCTTAACCCTGTTCTTCAGTAATAAACATTTGTGTTCCCTTTCCCATGCACTCTCTTAAGCTGAGAACTAACTAGTTGAAAGTGTACCAACGTTATGCAGAAATTATCCTTGAGCCGGTATATGTATGTGCCTTGTCCTGCGTTTTTACCTTATAAGAGTCTTCACAGACAGTGTGACGACCACTGAACATCGCTGCAAGCATGGACTGTGGCTCCCGCTGAGTCAAGGTATCAAATGTTGTGCAGAACTTTTTGCCCCCTTTGTAACAAAACATTACACATAAATCAAAATTTTGAGTGTGTTCAGAGGATAGGCAGTTGCTAAATCTAGATCTAGGTATAAACAAATTTGCGAAGTCTAGTGAGTAAGTCATCATATCAAATTGTTCAACAAATACTAAAAAGTCTCTATGATGAAATTATGTACTAGTACTTCATATGCATGAAAGACCCAATCAATTTCAATTTGAGATCCGGAACGAATTATTTTGAATTATCACATGATCTTGAAAAGTAATGGAGACTTGCTACATAAATTAACAAATCAAAAGTAGCTTATGCACAAGTTCTTCACAAGCTACACGATCCACTAGCTACCACTATCCCATACCATAGCTACCAAGTCCTAGACTCTTATTAATCTAAAACATAGGAAATGAAATAATCGATTGTTTTCAAAACTTTACCAAAAATGCAGAAAAGCTAGTACTATTAGTTAAAGTCAAAATTACGTTTACCTACATAGTTACACATATCATAGATCATCTTAGACTTATGTTGAAGCAAAGCGAATCTACATTTAGCCGCTTACATACAATCCATACAGATGATTGAACATTGAATCCTAAATTACAGAGATATAGTGATCACTTCCTAATATCTTCTTCGACAAAAATGTTGACCAAATTCGAGAATCAAGCAATTTGTATGTATAGGGATAGAGAGAGAGAGAGAGTTACCGATATTAAGGCGTACAACGGAAGGATCATTGGAGCTGAATTTCTCCATCTCTGCGTTTTGGGGGTTTTTGCTGCTGCTTGGTGTGATGAAGAATGGAGATTTATATAGTCAGCCGGGTTGACATTGAAACGAAACGACGGGTTTATATAATCAGTCAGGTTCACCTCTAACCGGTGATTTGGAATCCGGATCCAAAGTCCGGACCCGACACATTCTCAAATTGGTTCAATCGATTTACCCGAGATCAATATTAGTAAGGCTCTGTTTTCTTCGTCTGAACAAAACTGAACTGAATTTAACTGAACTGAACTGAGTTGAACTGATTTGTAGTATAAAAACAACTAAGCAGAACTGAACTGAATGAATTTGAACTGAACTGAAATTAATGAGTTTTCAGATGAAAAGAACAAAGTCTAACAAGTAACATCCCAATTGACAATTGATTATTTTAACTCAAATCCAAGATTAGATCGGACATATTTCTTGGTTCAACCAATATATTTAGGATTAGCATAATGCTCCAACCAATAATCGATGATTTGAAGCCGATACGGTGTATTTTCACAGTCGGTTCGATCAATTCATTTAGGATTAAAATAACACTCCAACTAATAATCAATTTGAACCGATAATGAACTGGTCTATTTTCACAATCCGTTCAATCAATTCACCTAGGACCAATTTAAACGCCAAGATCAGTACATATTCTTCATCGTCCACATGTGCACATACCTTCACCACAACAAGCATTCTTAACTCCTAAGATTTTAGTATTACAAATATGCACCTTGTAGGTACAAATAACGTTTCCAATCCATATAAACTGTTTTATATTGTAGTATTAAAAATACCTTCCTTAAATGTGCAACATCCTCGTCATGCTATGTGCTAACCAACCAATCGTGCCTCTCATGGAGTTGGAACTAGTTCAGCTCTTATACCATTTGTAACGTTTCAACCACTAATCGCAACAGGTCAACTTCTCTACGCCAATGAATTATACTGCACACTTTGTTAGTATGATATTGTCATATATTGATTGAAGTTTCACGAATTTTTCTCGAATCACCCAATAAGTTTATATCATAATCATAAATTCATAATCTCATTTCAATGTTTAGATGAAGAGATGTAAATTTTTTGGATTTTGCAAATGTTCCTAAAAATAGCAAGGTATGGTGTGAGTGCTAGTCTTGAAGGTGCATTTGCATGGCGAGCACGTGTCTAGGCAGGGACACCAACACATTGGCAGTTGTTCTTACGCCCAAAGTGGATCATCGATCGTTCAATCTACAATTCACAATACTATCTCTACTACTCACTCTCTGTTTCAATACACTTTCCCATTACAGATCAACTTCAATTAGAGAATTAGATATACATTGATTAATACAAGAAGAAGAAAATTCAGTTCCAACAAACGTACGCTGCAATTTTGATATCATACAATGGAAAGGAAGCATCTTTCTTCCATTGCCAACGACATCCTTCGCAGATCCGCCCAGTAATTTATTAATTACCTTTCACTCTCATTAACTTTTTTTTTCCTTTCCATATTGGCTCATAACATACTCCACTGTCTGGTTTTGGATAATAATTTTTTATTTTTATTTTTGATTTATCACTGATATCCGCTACAGAATGATCATTTGATGTTGTAATATGTATGTATGCTATCAATTTGTTATGATCAATTGAATTTAATTTGTTGGTAATTTATTATATACTAGGACGCTAGATGGTTCTGTTGAGTCACTAGTTGAAGCATTTGAGAAAGAATGGAAGCCAGAAATGGGTGGCTATTCCCGGAAATTAGTCGAATTTTGCTGTGCGAAAGCTCTCACGGTTGTGTGCGGTGCAATAAATGAAAATATCGGTGATGGTTCCTTCGGTCGCTTTACTTTTGATATGATGCTTGCTTGGGAGACGCCAACCTCTCAAGAGGAAGAATCGTATAACGTAAGGAGTTCGTTTCCCGCTTTTCGGTTTGAAAAGATTGTATTCTATAGTAATATAGTATTAATTGTACGTGTTCTGTTGATTCACTGTGAATGCATTTTGAAATGTGCCTGTTAAATTAGTTTTGGGTGTGAAGATGTTGCTTTTAGAGGTTTTTTATGATAGTGGGGTCCGTTTGCGGGACAGAGTGTACTAGTGATTACGCACAAGCATCTAATGTCGCATTCTAGAGTAGAAGAAAGAGCGTTCATAATATAATGCTTACTTTTAGCACTTCCAGTAATCAGAAGTATATTCAAACAAGTATTAGCGTTAGGCATATGCCTAAGAATTTGCTTTAGGGAGAATGATCGTAGTTTTTAGTTTCGAATTCAACTGTATGTACTTTGTGATTCTTCAGGAGTGTATGGCGAAAGAGAGAGAGGAGAAGAAGGGTCCTCCTTTGACCATAGAAGGGCAAGATGACATCCCTCTTTTTTATTCTGACCTCATGCCACTCCTTGTAAGTAGATATATTTTGTATGACGTTGGTATTATACGAGGTCCCGGATGCAATTCTTAATGACCGAAAGAATATTTTATTGGTAGGTTGATACAGAGCCAAGTGTAGGTGAAGATGCATTTGTGTGGCTGGGAACACTCGTCCCTTTGGTTGTTGACATTGTCAATGGGAGATTTACGTTCGAGACACTGACAGCCCCAACAGGGAATCGACTTCACTTTCCGTCTTACGACAAGTTTCTAAAAGAAATACACAAGTAATAATATACTGAGCCTACTCATTTTAGCACATTCATACTCATCATCTCATTGGGTTTTACATGTGGAGAAAACAAAGCAAATTGTACCGTTATAAGTGTGACATTGTGAAAAGATATTATGAGTTTAAAATGGTTCTTCTATGGTTAATTTGGTTCAATGGTGTTAGATGCATGGAGCATTTACAAAAGCAAGATGTTCCGACGGGGATAGAACTGCTAGATGATGAATTTATCCTGCATGTAGAGGGCACCGCAAGTACACAGAGAGTTGTGCGTCACATTGGCGGAACAAGTTGGCCTGGTGCGTGCATTAAATCAGTGGATTGTTCTACATTAGTATTCATGTAGTCTACAACTTATTCACAGGGAATTCACTTCCTCTACTGAAATATATACACTGGTTCTAGGCAGGTTAACACTGACAAACTACGCTGTCTACTTCGAGGCAACTAGCTCTGTATCCTATGAAAATGCTATAAAACTTGACCTCTCAAGCGACATTCAGCAGACTTTGAAACCTGTGGCTACAGGTCCTTGGGGTGCTCCTCTTTTTGACAAGGCCATTGCCTATGAATCATCTGAACTGTGAGTAACATTCCAATGTATTACATGTAGAGCACGTTACCTTGTCTATGGTGAGTTTCTCATTTTTTTCTGACAACTTTTAGGCAAGACAGTGTTATACTGGAATTCCCAGAGATGACAAGTTCTACAAGACGTGACCACTGGCTTGCCCTTCTAAAGGAGATCATGTTGCTGCACCAGTTTCTGTTGAATTTCAGTATAGAGTCACCGCTTGAAGCCTGGGAGATGCATGCAAGGACAATATTAGGCATTATAAGGCTTCACGCTGCTAGAGAATTGCTTAGAATTTCACCTCCGCAACCTAATAGTTTTCTAATTTTTGCCTTGTTGGACGAGTTGCCAAAAGGAGATAACATTCTACAACAGCTGGCTGAGAGTCTCAAAACGGTTACTAGTGGACATCCATGCAGTGCAAGTTCAATTCTCAGAAACTTGAATGTCTCGCAAACATGTGTCCTTTCTACGGGGACGCAAAGTATAAGTGATACGAGTGAAACTGTCCAGCCTGATAACCTAGTATCGTTGGAGACTACTATACACCAAGCACGAGAGGAGGCAAAGGAAATGGGCATTGCTAAAGCTACAACAGAGGGACTAAAAGAGGAAGGGTTAAGTGATAGCGTTCAGGTTCTTATGGTGAGTTCACAAGCATGCGGTCATTTTGAAGTCTCGGTACTCAAGCCCTCATGCATTAATATTGTTTCTCTTCCATTTTCTGATATAATCACCTGAATTTTCTACTGAGATTAAACTGATGACATTGATTTATTTAAATGGACAGGGACTACTCAACCCAGTGAAAAACGCAGTAGTCCCCCGGCTTCTGGGAATCCTTACTTGGGAACGGCCAATGATAACATCACTTTCTATAGTTATATCTCTTGTAGTTGTTTACAAGTAAGTACTCTTTGACTTGGAAAAGCTTGAATGGATGAGTTACTCTGCTTGCACGGGTTGCAACGTGCTAGTGTTTTAGATGCTGTGTCTCAGATGGGTTTTTGATATGTAGGGAGTGGGTTGGCCTGGCTATATCAGCTTTCATGTTGTGGGTAGTGGCAAAGATACGGAGACTGAGACAGACCCGCAGTCAGGACAAGCAAAACAAAATTGTTATTCTTACTGGATCTGATCAGAGCACAATGGAGAGCATTGTATCAGCCCAACATGGATTGAGGAGTGTCCATGAAATAATACAACACACGAATATAACACTTCTGAAAATATGGTCGATTTTGATCTCTAGAGCTCCAAAGGTATCATCTTTATTTCTGTCCTTTTCAGTAGAGAACTATAGTGAAAGTGCTTTAATTGGGCAATCAGGTATTTCATGTTTCCAACCTTTTTTCCTTCTTCACAGCATACAAACACTGTGGTGGTTATAACAACACTTTCCGCTGCGTTAATAGCTTTGATGCCATTCAAGTTTATCCTGATGAGCCTTATATTATATGGTTTCGTAATGACGTCAAAACTTGGTGAACGATTTCAAAGTGATCAAGGGAATCGGCGACTACAGGAGTGGTGGGACTCTATTCCTATCATCCCAGTTGAAGTTGTCGACAAGGAATCTGATAGTTCGCGAGTTGTAGGAGATGATAGGCAAGTACAATTCCCAACAATTTTGTCTATACACAAGTCTATTATGCTCCTGAATTAGTTCCCTTTTTCTTTCTTGAAATTCATCCACTGATTAAGAAACTTTTTCTAACTGCTAGCAGGTAAATTCCCTCCTACATACCTTTGTCTACCTACGTCTCAGTAAGCAGGCAACATGAGGCAAACCAAGTGAAGCACCTGGACCAATGCCAGATATACACTAGAAAGTCATCAAGACTGAAAAAATGCCACATTTTGTGTTGTTCAACGTGGATATCTCTTTGGCACATAAATTGTAGCAGTGTGTTCTCTGTATAGTATTTAATAAAAAGGTTTGAACACACGACTTTATATCGATTGGCGCATTCAGCATGGAAGGCAAAAGATTATATTTCTCTTCTTTCTTGCACTACAAATTATGTCTCAAGATTCAACTACAAAAGATATAGTCGTGCAATCGGTTAAGTATATCAGAGCCCTGGTAGAGGTTCAAAGTGCCTAAATCAGGCCAAAAAGTTTCTACTCATCCTGAGGTGGAAGCAACTTCTTCTAGTTTCCCCTAAGCTTCTCCAAATCCGGAAGATCTGCAAAGAATGTACACATATAAGAGTCGCACTTGTAACCTGAAGGAAGTTGGTTTGCAATGGTAAAGAAAGAGGAACATGATACTAGCAGTCTTCTCATTCTAGGGTATCTAGCTCATATATAAGTGTGTTGTTTTTGGTGTGGACTTACAAAGCATCCCTTCATCATCTCCACCGTCATCTCCGTTTTCTACATTGCTCTGAAACAAAGATACATTTCATGTTAGATTGATGATAACATTCTGCTATGACTATAGGATGTTATGTTGCAAGGTAATTACCTCAGAATTGTCATCAGAGGATAGGTTTGCTGCATAGGAAAAGGAACAGTGTCAAATAAATACTGTAAAAAGATCTCATATAATGATGTCAATATGTTTCTGCGCGACAAATCCATCAAATTGCCCTATTATGCACCACCACCATAGACTCATATAAAGACAACAGTAGACTTGGTGGAACTTGTAATTGCCACGTATCAATGAAACAACACCCTTTCTGGGTGCAAATGTGCAATTTGTTTTGCTTTCTACAGATTAAATGATGGCTTGAGGTGAAGATGAACTACTCGGTGCTATGGATCAGTGGATGCTCACTGCATTTGATTGAATGCATTGACATCCCAAGATAAGTGGTGTAGTCTATGTTCATGCCTTCAGGGATGCTAGTGAACTTAAAGTGGAGAAGTCAGTAAACAATCGAAGAATGGATTAGGATGGCCTGCAATCAACAACTCAGGCATTGACTACGATAACTATTGAACAGAGCTTCACGGCTGTCCTAATTGTGCAACTTTAACTCTAAAGTCTTATCCTTGTTTAAGCTAAAGTTATTTCCGCCAATGCTCAGATAGAATTCAAACCCAAGCCCTAACCATAGACTACAGCTAGCTGAACTGGAATTCAAGACCTCACAGGTGTCAGTTACTCAGTTGGCTTGTATTTTGAGTCGGTAGAATAAGAATGGGAAAAAAAAATTGACATAAAGCATGAACTCACAGTCGGAGTCTTCATCATCCTCGTCCAGCCATTTATTCCAATCAACCTTGATGTATGGAGCAGGCTTACCCTCAGATTTCAATAGTCTTTTCCACCACCCTTTCTCTTCTTTCTGAACTGAGCAGAGTATGTTCCGCAACCCAGTTTTTATCTTACACCCCTGCATAGGTAGAAGGCTTAAGCATGGAAAACTAATCTTGCAACTCTTTTCTCTTATTCCTAACGAGAAGATAACTAGATCAGCATTATTGTTCCAGAGTATAGCACCAAATGCTGGAATTACAAAATGTCACAGCCACTGAGCCACTCGAAAAAGAAAATGATTCCAGGTTTCTTATCAGCCAACGCATCAACGCTCTCATACACGAATACAAGAAAGCTACATCACTAGACTGCGCAATAAAGCCACACTGCTTTCCCTAGCAATAAACCAACAAAAACGCAAATAACGCACACTCTAGTTTTATTAGTGCACACTTGTTCAGAGTTCAGACACATATTTGAACAATGACTATGAAATTGGGCTACTTTCTCAATTGAAACAAGCAAGATACTCCAAACAGATTGAACGATCAAAAGGAAAACCTAATTGCATCTCATAATGAGATAGCTAAGAGATAAAAAGAGGAACCATTTCTCCATGACCATAAAGTGGGGCGAAATCTAAAATTATCGAAAATGTTACATAGTATAAGATTTCTTCATTAGTCTCCCTCACAATTAATTTTCTCAGGCACACATATAATATCTAGATGCTCATCGTTTAGTAAAATCGACTTGAATTGCGAGCAATGCAATACCTGAGGGGCAATATTGCCGAAGAGTTGGAGGGCAAACGTGAAGGCTTCGCCATTGGAGCCAACAGCAGAGAAATTGAAGAGACCTTCAGCCTCACATTTCACAGAAATGTCCTTGGCATCTGGAAGAGAAACTGTCAGGTACACCTTGTCGGCTCGTTGAGCCCATAAAACCTCCGGCTGCCGGCTAAACAAGCAAAAAAGAAAGAAAAAACTCAGCTATCGCGATGATTAGCAGCTGGAAACTCGGTAAACGGTGGTACAATTGAACATACCTCATTTTGGAAGACGGTGATTTCCAGTTGCAGGAGACGAATGAATACAAATTTTGAAAGCTACGTTTCGTGTCTCTCTGTCTGTTTACTTTGGAATTAGGAGTCAATGATTTTTGCTAGTTGCTTGCTGCTGCTGCCCCTAACAAAATTTTACATATTGGTACCCAAATTTGTGCTTTTTTCAACTTCACACTGTGTGCAACTTTACAAACTGATTCATCTGATCCAAATTTTAGTGTTCAGGAGAGTGATTGGCATAGAAATTAAATTCAGAAAATCGGCTAAATTTTTACTTAACTCAAGGTTTTAATTCTATACAATTAATTATAATATAAGTTATAAGAAAGGATATAGGGAAAATATTCATACAGAAAAGTGACGCTTGTTGGGATAGTACAAAAAGTAGAAAATAAACTGGAGTAACTTGGAACTCTTAGGTATAATTTTTTAGACCTTTCTTATATTTAAGTACACTATATAGCACATAGTTTGTTATTCTACTCCTATAAATATCATTCTTATCTTATAAATCCTGTTTCTTTTCCTTAAATAGTTTTTTACTTATTAGGTTCTCTTATTTCCAAATCCAATTTATTCGGCCTTTTCAATAAGGTATGCTTTTATATGCATTGGAAAGAAAGTGTGGTTAGTTTGGTACTTTTTCCTTTCAATGACCAATTATTCTACAAGTGTTCAAAGCAATAGGCTATAGCAACACATCAACTAAAGCTACAATAACCGTCTTAAGTGGGGCTTACCCACCAAACTTTAGTCGTTTATGTGAAATACCCCTTTAAAGTTTCTTACAAATTCCAAAAAAAAGTCTGACTTTCCATTAGAATAGGAAAAATCAGTTTTTTAAGTTGTTCGCGGTCAACATTAATTCCCCAGTTATAAAAACTCACAGACACAACATTAATTCCCCCAGTTATAAAAACTCACAGACACAACATAATTACCCCAACATCCCCCCCCCCCCCCCCACCGCCGCTTATAAAAACTCACAGGCACAACATAAATTTTCCAGTTATAAAAACCCACGGACACCAGATAAGTCCAAACTTTTCATCTGCTCTTTTTTTCTCAGCGCGCCAGATGCAAAAACCTACAGTCACAACATAAATTCCTCTAGTTATAAAAATCCACAGACACAATAGCTTACACTAGTCTAATGTGGCATTTCCTATTGTATAGGAAAATCAGGCATTTTACTAGAATTTCTCGTAGTTTTACACTAGCAATGTGTAAATTACTAGTAGCTAAATTGACTGATTGTGAAATATCCCTTTAATTTTCCACGTGTACAACATGCTCCCTTTGGATGTTTTCAAGTAGTGGTGTTAAACGGGCCGAGCTGATTATTGTGATACTCGGCTCGAGCTCGAGCTCCACCCCGAGCTCGACTCGTTAACAAAAACGAGTAAAAAATGACTCGAGCTCGAGTAACATGTAACGAGCTCGAGCTTGAAAAAATACAAGCTTTAACGAACCTAAACAAGCCTTATCGATTAAAAATATTAAAAATATGTATAAAAAATATAAAATTATTAAAATAATTAGTCTTAACGAGCTTTATCGAGTCGAGCCGAGTTCGACTCGTTACATAAACGAGCATAAAAATGAGGCTCGAGCTCGGCTCGTTTACCTTATCGAACGAGTCGAGCCGAGCCCTCGTTAAGGCTCGACTCGCATAACAGTCCTATTTTCAAGCTATGAGTCATAATATTTTTGAATTATGAATTACTAGCTTTTCTTTGACCTTTTGGTTGGGACTACTAGGCCCGGGACCCACAAGCTAGGTGCTGCCATTTTCTGAATTACTTCCCTCCGTTTCACTAAAAGTGAAACAATTGTGTTGGACACAATTTTTAAGGAAAATGTATAGAAGTATGTGGTCCCCAAAAATATGTGGTGGATAATAAGTATGAGATATTGAGTGTAAAAGTACATGTGGGCCCGACAATGTGTGGTTAGAAATGAATTTTATTATAAAACTAATTTCCATAGAAGTAAATGTAGAAACGCTGAAAACGAAAAATTGTAACACTTTTATTGAAACGGAAAGAGTATTAAGTTTCTTTGACCTTGAAGTACTACCAATAATAGGGGGTAAAGGAGAAAACATAGAAGAGGTTACAAAGTGGGGTCCCACCTTTGCCACAAGGTTGAATGTGGATATGAGAATTTTGACCCTAGGGATGTTACCACTAGTTACAATGGCAGTTTGTTTGTGCCCCACTGTGATAGTGTTGTGGTATTACCCCTAGAGAAACTTGAAGAGGTTACAAAGTAGTTTAAGAATGTAGAGAGCGATAGAACTCAAGTGATACCTACCGTGTTATGCATGCTTCATTCCAACATCATTTATCATTTAAAGGGTTACTAGATGCAGAACTTGGTCGATGAGGTACTTGTACAGTTGTACAGTTATACTGTAGAAGGATTCACAATCAAAGTACAGTTTTCCTACAACAATGCATACTGTAGTGTAGTTTTCCTTGCAAGCCTACAGCCTATAGTTGAAAATTTACCTCCATCCCGTCCTCACCTTCCCATCACTTCCAGGGATACCTTTTCTAAATCTAAGACTAGCATACAGTCAATTAATTGGAGCCAAGGCATCGGGATCAGCGGAAAGTTGCACTGCGATTTCCAGATGCTGGGAAAGCCTGACGTCTTCTACCCTGAGGAAGATCTTTACTCCCGTCATCTTTCTCAGATTGAACTGCTGCAACATTCTTTTTCCTACTCTTACCACTACCGTCATTTTCCTCCTGAGGTTTGGTCTCTCGAGTTCTCCCACCAAACTGTATCTGCTTTCGAGCAGCCTCGTAATCAAACGGCTTCAATTGCAAGGAATCCTCAGATAATGGAGATTTATTCACTCCTGAATTCTTACTTTTATTTTGGGACGCTAACTTCTCGAAGCTGGATGAGAGATCTGACAGTGACATGGGATCATCATCGTCGTCGCTTTCAAAACTGAAGTCTGAAAAATTGTCCTCCTCTTCTTTTACCTGATCAGTGGAGGCAGCTTGTGGTTCAGGATTTGCTGATTCCTCAATATCTGAATCATCATCCAGAACAATAATGTCTTCTAAACTTGAACCAGCAGCAGGTGCTGGAATATCTTTACCAGGTGGAACTTCTGGTGCTTTCTCAGATTCTTTCGCATCTATTGACATTTGTTCATCAGGTAGAACTTCTGGTGCTTTCTCAGATTCTTTCGCATCTATTGACATTTGTTCATCGACGCCCAAAAATTTGTGGAACGAAAGACTCACTGTCGACTTTATCTGCCCAAGTTTGGATTCTTCTTGTTCCTAAAACAGCAGTACAGTATAATTAAATCTCAATAAATGGAGTTCAGTAACCAAGATATTACATGATGTAGAATCTATATATCAATAGCAAAATAACCTAGTAACTGACAACTGCAAAGCACATGTAAAGCCACACGGATGGTATAACTATATGTAGAGTGTTCTACAGAAGAGAATGAAGCAGTTCTTTAATGGGCAACATGAAACTTACTTTTTTATCAGGAGCGAACTTTCTCTTTGCCGAACCACCAAGCAATGCCCCAAATCCTCGGTTAGGTTTCTTAAGCACTTGAACAGTTACCTCACTCTAAAAATACATAGGTAACCATTTTTAAGTACACTGACATGGCAGACTTGTGTAGTTAAAGGGCAAGGAAGAAAAAGATAACAGATAAAAAGAAGAACATCATTTAATCAATATGCTGCAGCCAGATACTTCTATTTAACATTAACAGTAGAGGAGTTAGGGAGGGACACAAGGATCATTTCATTGAATTATCTATACACAAGGATGCAAAACACTTACTGAGAGAGACAAATTCATGTGAGGAAATTCTGGTGCTAATACACTAGAGCTTCCTATATCCTTGGCTCCAGTGTCATTCTTTTCCGGAACCATTTTCACCACTTCCTCAGCATTTTCCAAAGGCACCATTTCAGCTTGTTCTGCAGCTAGCTTCCCTTTCTCATTTATCTGATAGAGACAATCAAACTGCCATTAGAAGAGAGTGGCTAGAGACCCTAAAATTAAATGAACCTGATACATCATTGCCAGATTACATATCTTTTTATGTTTATTTATTTACCATTTCCAAGTGTCTTTGCTTAAGATATTCAGCAGACTCCTCAAAAGCAGCAGCATTTTGGAGAGAATGCCTAATAATACTAACAACAGAGCCAAGATTCCGATCTATATATGCAAGCTTGGTTTTCAACAGCCGACGCAAATTGTTTGTGGTGAGAGGCATCTGCTTAGCTGTTTCAGAATAACATTCAAAGGGAGGAAAGAAAAAAAGGTGAGGAAGGTAAATAGGAACTGTATGAATCGACATGAAATCTGGAGTGCATTGGAGGATCCAGAGAGTTGCACTTAGTTGATCATAGGAACAGTACCAATTTCAATAAGAGTCCTATTTGGCAGAACATAACCGGTGCTCTCATCTTCTGTGCGAGCAACAATATCTCTCCATTCGCAGAGTCCCTACAAGGTACAAGCCATGCAGGTGTTGACAAAACTAAGTATTGATTATATTCAAATTTTGGAAAAGAAATTTGTATTTGAGTCAATTATTGCATGTTCCCAAAAAAACACTGGAACCAAATGCTAAATGGGTTAATAACCACTGATTGGCCCAGTGCAAGCTGTAATGAAGAACATCAAGAACTGTATTATTAGAAAAATGGAACGAAACTTACAGAAACAACAGCGAGCTGCTGGGCACTGAGGTCAGCACCTTGCAACCTGCATTATGCCAGATAAAACTAAACGTCAGCGAATGCACAATCAACAACATTCAGTTTGAGCATTAATCAGACAGACAAATTGCAATGTACCCATAAATGTGGAGATATGAACTTTCTGTCAGGAGCTCTTTTTCATACATTTGCATGCATATATCATAACTGCGTTTGTAGACCTGCCAAGTGCCAACAACAAAAAGTTATTATGCAGCCTGCAGTACCACCAGGGTAAGGGGGTAAAAAATACACCTCCTTTTGTCAATACGCCAAACCAAAGATAAGCATGTTTTAATAAATATATTTTCCATAGTCAATAGTTAATTGACAGGGAACAGTGTTCTTGATAAGTTATGTTGCAGATAGCCATGAAAATCTCAAAGTCATGTTTAATCATACCCAATAGCAAGTCATAAACCCTAACTGCCACTCAACTTTTTAAGTTGAGTGGATAAAAAGGGTACCATGGAGCATATGGAGGTGTATGTAGCACAGTAAACAATAATTTCATTTTATTCTCCAGAACTCAAACATGAAGAAGTAAAGGGTGATTATGGAGCAGGGGATCATTTAATTAGAGTATCAAGTATGCAGGGGAATTCATAATCATTCATCGAAACTAATCTTCAGTAAATATATAGTTGGTTCCGTTTCTTCAGATAAAACTTAAGTAATCTCATTGAAAGGCATCAACTAAAAGATGAATATTGAAGTATTCACCTCAACAAGAGGAGGGTCAGAACTATCATCTTCAGTGGGTAACATGAGCAGCCTCGTCCTCATTACATCATAGATGTACAACAGATAGTGTGTGTCTTCTCTGGCGTATCTGAAAAACAGAAAAAATAATATAATCAATGTCAATACCATGTAAACTCTTATTCTATAAATCTTAAAAAGTGTAGGATGGCACCACATATCAACAACTCAACATGTATGCATGTGTATATCGTTGCTAACAGCATTTATATCAGGCATTAGATGAGAAGCCTTATAATTCACGCTAATAGAACGTAACCAGCGGTTAGCCTTTGACATTTCCTAGAACAAAGTAAATAGAAATCTCCAAATCTTTTTTAATGCTTTAACTATTTAACATAAAAGGGGGAAAGAAAACAAAGGAAGTTCATCCCCGGAAGCCAAACATATCAGAACATAACACTATACTCACAGAATTCTGAGATAATTGGGTAAATCATGACAAGAAAAAATTCAAAAATTGACTGATGACTGATGATCTACTGACAAATATGTTTCCAGTGGAATTGCAGAAGATTTGAACTTTAAAGCCAAAAAAACTGATAATTTCGCCCATGAGTGACTGATGGTGAAACTGTGTTCAACAGTAGACTTTAAGAAAATGAGTGGTCCGTTCCCCTGTTGATGTGGCAATCCTAAAGATGTACCAGAGGTGGGAGCAAATATGAGATGCCCTAGATCTTTGTTTTCTAAACTGATTAGACTCGGACTCTGTCAAAATTTTGCAGGATGTCCACAAAATATATCTGAGACCAAGTGATGACGTAACCTCATTCACGCTAAGATAATAATTGGCATTAAGGGTGGTAAGCAAATGCAGATGCAGGAAAAGAAAATCAAGAGGTAATGTTTGTGAGAAAACATACTTGATCATTTCAACAGGAAGCGGCCTTAGCCTCCAATCCGCATTCTGGTATCTATAAAAACACAAACCAACAAAAATAAGACAATCTGCTACTTTTACATTTCTCTAGACGTATTTGAGTGTGTTTTTAGTTCTTCTATAATTAGGGAGGGGTCGCTAAATGATATACCCATCTACATTTTAGGATATATATTATGACAGCGAGAGAATGTACTCTTTATTTGCTATAACTCCACAGAAATGATTCAATAAGTACTCAAGGCTGTTCCTTTCCAATTTCAACACCCTCGAGGCCTGTCAGCAAATAAAAACAGAATGTGATCAGCTTAGAATCAGAAAACGAACTTAATTCAAAGAACAAACGAGCCAGGATGAAGAAAAGAAAAATGGCTGAGGGAAGAAAAGGGTAATAAACAATTTACAAACACAAAGACACACATACTCAAGTACATAAAGTCATGGGGAAATTTTATCAAGAAATTTTTATCTATTCTGCAGCAATAATCTTCACCGCCTCAACTGCTGAGAATCTCTATTAGAGGCCTAGCCTTCTTTAGTATTGGCAGATGAGTGACTACATAGCCAAAACCACAACTTCAATGTTCAAAGCATAGATTGCCACTTTGGCCCTAAAAAAGTGGTATTCCTAACAATGAACTTTCACGATAGCAACCAAACATTTCGACACGATCCATTTACATACATGATGCCATCATATGACATGAAAACAACACTTCCACAATATCCAAAGTTGGATAAAAGCAACTGTATTGACAAAAGCAAAATACCCACAAAAGGTCCCAAGTACAAAACTTAGACAGTAAAACAATCAATATGCACATTAGGATAAACAGTCACATGGCTCTCCAATGTTAATACAGCTTAGGAATAGATTTGTACGAAGTATGAATTCGAAATTGAAAGAGGGTGGTACAGAAGTGAAATCGTGGAATTCTCAGAAAGATTTATCAGGTATAAGAATGTAAATGAAGCAATCGCCTTTAGAAACAGAATCAGGTCAACCTACAAACCTGGCCAGTGTCAAACATGTTACACACATATATGCCGAAATCCCTTTGAAGCCACAAAATGTCTTGATTTGATCCATGAAGCACCTATTAAGCAAGGCAGCAATATTATCATGACAAGCAACTCTAACCACAGACTGCAGTGTGATGAACAAACATGTGCATAATTACCTTTCTCTTAGTCGGATCTTTGAACACTTCTCTTAGATGTGGGCCAATGTAAATGCGTAGTTTCAAAGTATCTATCACAAAATCCTCTGTTCTAGTAGATATCTGCATCAGACATGTCAGTCCTTGGAAAGATCTGTACTGGTTGTGTTCCAAATCCACCTGCAAAATAGTTGTACAGGTCAAAAAGTTGGACATTTGGGGAAAATTGGCTTAAATTTGATATATTTAACCCTCCCTCCAATTCTTCATTTACATATTCTTAATTATATTATTGTGGTGAAGGATCATATATAATCAAGACCACAGCAGGGAGGGGGGATCAACTTCTCCAGAAGCATGATAGTAATGCATAATTTTAATAAATTAACTCAACATTTAAAACATCAAAAACGGGTTGGCGTTCTGCCTATCTGATTGAATGAACAGAATTGATTTCATAATAACAACAACAACAATAATAAGGATGAAGAACATGCTCCAATGGGTTCCAATCGTTTCATCATAAATTCTACGACCAGCGACCATCAACATGAACATTAGAGATCAGAAGCTAGAATGTTTACTGCAAATTCATCCACGGCACGTAATTTGCTGGCCAACTGTTTCAATTCTTTCACGTCTTCCACAAATTTGAACGGCGTATCTTCTAGTGGAGGAGGTTTGGCAGGTTCAGCAACGCTTTCACTTGAGTCAATAAAATCAAGGACACACAATTTCTCCTGCAAGTATAGGACTAAGAATTAGCTATACAAAAACGAAAAGCATACTTATTGTTCTGCGGGGAAGTCTATAAAAGGTACAACTATGACGCTGTAAAATCATGAACACCATATGAAACAACTAGGAGATAAGTAAAAGTACACACAAGCAACCCTCTTATAATAGCATCCTCACAATTAAGTGATTCTACCCCCTCTCTCCCCCACTTGTTTGTTGATTTTTTATCAAGGGCCCTATATGCCCATCATTTCTGCTTCCAGACAAGTATTACTCATCTCAGCTTCAAAAAATGACATCTAAATACATACTCTGGAACTCAGCTTACAGGATGCAGACAGCTTAAATATCAAGTAAATCGACCTGTGCATTTTACCAACAGAACACTGATGACAATGGGGCAGTGCTGAAATCAACAGGCAGTAAACAGTTGATCAAATGCAATTCATATCGATTTGCCAAGAAACTCATTAACAGTACACTTATGCATCAACTTCAATGCACATTCACAACATGACATAGTATTTGTATACAACAACATTAAAGAGAAGCAAGAAAGCCAGATAACTAACTCACCAGCGGATGAACAAACCTGGACCCGTCCTCACTCCTCTGCAACCACACATGCTCAAACGGCTGGTTCGTATTATTCACAATAATCTTATACTCATCCTGCGGCTTCGTGATAGACGGTATATGAAACGGAATCTTGGGCTTCAACTTGGTTGCAACCTTGACTTCTTGATCACCTTTCTTTCTCCCAGACACAACCTGAAACCCATCCCCTGACTCATGATCATCATCATTCCTCATGATCCTCCTCCTCCCACTCTCCTCGTCCTTCTTCCTCAGCAACTTAAACTCATCCAAAGACACATCAAACCGCTCCAAAAGCTCGTCGTTCACGTCCTCCAGCCAATCGTACGCCACGTCGTCGTCTAATTCGATATCCTTATCACTCGGAAACTCGATAACCTTCCCGAACAATTCCTGCAGCTCCCCTATTTCCTTCAATAACTGTTTAGACTTCTCACCGGTTTCTCTCACCGGAACCTTAAATTCCGGAAAATTATCGTAGAAATGGAAGTCCTTCTGCTGCGGTATGAATCGCGATGAGCCAGAGACCTTTGCTATCGAAGTGCCTAATGCACCATTGGCTCTGAGATTCCGTAACGCATTGGATTTCCTAGAGCTCTCTTCTTCTTCAGTTCGATCGATTTGCATGACCTAGACTAGAAGAAGAGGGCCAATTTATCGGCTTGGGTTCGAGAAGAAGAGAGGAGATTTTCAGAGCTAGGGTTTTAAGGGTTTTGATTGTATCTATTTCCTTTCACTGTTTCACTGAAGAAAGAGACCGGGAAAGAAAAGGATTATTAACGAAATTAACAAGTCCCTCCTTCACGATATTTTCACTCACAAATGTACAATGCGTGATGCTGGTGGTACACCAAGTTAAAATGTGTTGCGGCACGTGGTGTACGTTTCAGCACGTGTCAATACTTTTTTTTTTTTTTTTTTTTTTGAATAATCACATGTAGGGTACTAGCTTATTAGATAGCTTAAAATAAATACTCACTCCGTTTTACTAAAATTGAAATAATTGTGTTAAACACAATTTTTAAGGAAAATGTATAGAAATATATGATTCTAAAAAATATGTGGTGGAGTATGAGTATGAGATATTAATTGAGTGGAAAAGTACATGTAGGCTCGAAAATGTGTGGTTAAAAATGAGTTTTATTATAAAACTAATTTTCATAAAAGAAAATGTAACACTTTTAGTGAAATGCCCAAAACGAAAAATTGTAACACTTTTAGTGAAACAGAGGGAGTACAAACTTATTTGAGATAGATGTAAAATCTTTCAAAATTTACTTTAATTAGAGATCTTTATGTGTTGTTATGTGCAAGCTTTAATAGATATATTCAAGGCGATTGCCAACTTAAACTTAGGATGTTTGAAATATTACGGTAATGTTTTTATTAAAGTTATAGAAAGACGTACATTTTTCCGTCTTTGCTAAGAAAGGTAGATAAAATATAAGAATAAAAAAATACGTAAAGATATTATGACTACATCTACCCTTTTATGTAATCGTCGATTGTAGCTAGCTTTTAATTTAGGGAAAATTACATATTAGTCTCATTCCTAAATCTTTTTTCAAAGTAGTATAATAATTCACAAAGTTTCACCAAGTTTGTAATTCAATTTAAATCTTATCCGTTGATCTTATTGATTCAATTTGAATCTGGTACGTACATGTGTCATTGTTTAAGTAGGAGGTGCAGGGTTCGAATCTCATTAGAGTAAGTTTCTCCCTTTTATTTATTACTTTTTACCGTTTTCTCTTTTTTCAATTGCGGATTCATTGGTTTATATAAAAAAATCCTACATTTTAGTGTTTTAATTTGTGGTGACTATAATATCCTCGTTTAAATTTGACAACTAAATAATTAGAGAATCAATAAAAATAAATTCATGGCTTCTTATTGATTTTGCCTTTTAAATCAAGCATCATATTGGATGCATCTTCTCCAACTCAGTCTTGCATCATCTCCCGATACCAAATCAGCCATCACTTTAAGTCGTTCATATTGTGATGCTTGATTGTGTACGATTATGGTGCTTGTTAAAAGAGGATGGAATGTTTGGATTTGACTATCATCAAAAAAGGTAAACGTTACATTTCAAAGTTATTAAGATTAATAAGATGACTAATTTGTATAAATGTTTTGACTAATTTGTAAGATTTTTTTTTTTTTTTTATGTATGACTAATGTGTTTGAAGTTTTTAGGAGTAATATCATTTTGTATTTCTCTTTAATTTACTATACAATTCTATCGAGGGCTAGTCTACTTGGAATTGTTATATGTCTTTTACAATTACATATTTGAAGTCTTGAGGATGTAAATGGGTTGAATGAATAATGGCAAAAAATACATCCATTTCAATTTTTGTTGTTGTGGGGATAGGCAAGAACTTGGGAAGAAAATATTTTATTGGGCTGTTCAATTGACATGATGAAGTAAATTCAGATTCAAATTGGGGTTTAATAATTCTGGTTCCCACATTATCATACCACATCGGTTTTATATATACATCCAGTCCCATGGATATCAAGTAAAGGTTATGGTGATGAGAGCTACACGTCTTGTTGGTGTGATATAGTACATTTTATGTCGAGATTAATACATGGCTTGATTTTAGCATTACACGACAAGGACTTGTACCACATGAGTTGTAAGTTTACTAATATACCCATGGGGATTTATGTGCATATATGATGTTGGACCGGGCGTTACAATTTACCTCTTTAATTGTTTGATGTCCTCTTCGAGTATGTTGGATGGTTGTCGTCATGTCTCAAGACCAACCAACCATCCATATAATTCAAGTGATACGGATATGGATAACGCTATGATAATTCGTGTCACGGACCGAACCCAACCATGGTAGGGCTATTTGATATTAGTTTCATTCATAAGTCACACATACATATATCTCGCTGGCATGGCATACTGTTGAGCTAGATCTCTCTAAGGCGTTTGTGACTCATGAATCAAGCAATTTACACGATGAGATCAATTAGAGTTGGTTTGAGGCCGTGATATGCACCTTAGTGAAAATTTGTAATTAACTAACACTGCACCTGGGGAGGGGAGGGGGACAAGTATGTCAATTACGAATATGACTAAGATAATAAGCGATTGTTATACTGACAACCATCAATCGTTTATATGTATTGTTTACTGCCATAAGAAATGTGTCTACAATATGTAAGGGTATAGGTCTAGAATGTGGCTCCACTATTAAGGATATTGAGGAAACATGAAATGTAATTTGATCATGTTCAACCTCCTCGCCAACGATCTCAACCCTCTTGATCTTATGGGTGCATAAGCTATTCCGTTAAGCATCCTTCAACACGACATCCTTGTGCATGACTTATTCAAGATTCAAAGTTTTGTACCATGGGGCAAACCGCTCGTTCATAATATATTCAAGATTATATTACACAATTTATATACAATTCCAAGCTGTCACCGTTTTGTGAGAATGCAGTTTCAACTCCAAGTGGTAAAATGTATACTTCCAATGGTAAAATATGTAATTTTAGTTTAAAATTATAAATTTTAATTATTTGTTATGTGTGGGGTAGTTTCCATATTTAGTAACGGAATATTAAATAATGAAAAATATATGAAGTAATGATGAGAGATGAAAGAAGTAGCTACCAAAGTTTCCATGTGAGAAATTGTAGTTCCACACCACCTTAAAGGTTGGAACTTGGATAGCGCTTTTTGGCAACGCGAGGACTTATGCAATTGTGAAGTTAAAGTGTGATAGCAATGGAGGTTAGATTTTTGAATCTTCCCCCAACCAAAAACTAGTCCAATTTTGGGATAGATTCTGAATCTTCCCCAAATGACATATGAGACCTTCATTAGAAAAGAAAAAATAAAAAAATAATTACAAAATAATGTTAGTTTCACAAACTTATTACACATTAGTTATACATAAAAAAAAAATTCCTTACAAATTAGTGAAAAACGTTATACAAATTAGTAACTTTATTAATTTTTAGTAGATTTCAAATCAAACATTATCATTATTGATGTAATCGTTCCCTTAATTAAATATTTAATCAAATCATCTATTTTGTAAAATAATATACTTTAAAAAATAAAACAATCTCCAACACGCAATCTAGTTACCTCCCCTCCCCCGCATAATATGAGTTTCAAACTGATCAAACGTCATTTTGAATCATATTATACATGCATCATCAAATCATAAAAATAAAACAAGCATCTCATGCACCATTAAATAAGCATCCACTCAAAAATAATGAGCATTTAGTCAATCATATGAATAAACAAGCATCTCATACACCACATACAAGCATCCAGAGCACCATCAATAGTGACACGTTTTCAAAACAAGGAGGATATCAAATCATATGAATACAGAAGCATCCCATGCACCATTATACAAGCATCCACATAATTGGAATAGAGATGCTTGGCCGAATATAGATCCTTACTGAATTTGACTTATGTGGATGATTGAAATAGAGATGCTTGGCCTAATAGAATAGAGATGTTTGGTATAATTGAGATTTTTAAAAAATGCAGGTCGACCCGTAAAAAAATCAGTTTGCGTAGTTTTTAATGTCAATTATGTTTATTTATTGTGTAAGACTCTCATGACTTTCATATATATTGTGAACTTTTCGGAGACCGATTCCACACAATACACCGTGGGAACTAAGCTAAAGAACCTACATTTGAGACTCATTCCAATCCCTCTAAACTCTAAAACTTTGTTGCGTTGTAATTTCATTTTACATAGATGGTGTAAAAATTGTCATTTACTATATATATAACTCAAAATAAAAGTGAGTCGACATTATTACCGGCACACAATCAAACCCTCCGGTTGAATTGGCTCGCATCGCATGTACGCCCACTGATAATGGAGTAGAGGTGCTTGCTTATAAGGCTCTGTTCTCTTCAACTGCAATTTTATGAACTGAATCGAATCGAATCGAACTGGCCAAGCAATCGAATCGAATCAAGAAATTATTTTGTAATAATAATAACAATTATATGATGGTATATATAATCACAATTAAAAAAATATATTATTTTTGTCATCTTTCTCACACTCTTCCTACTATTTTTCTGTCACTTTACATTTTTATTTATTATTGTATAACAAACTTTAAAACCAACCGCGTGGAAAACAATATGAGAATGATAACTCAATTAAAACCGAATTTTAATCGTCGTACAAACTGTCTTTATCTATTTTTTTTTTTTGAATCGGTGAAATTTATTACAACTTGAAAACGTTTACAAGAGCATGGACAATGTTCGGCAAATAAAATAATTAAAAGCTTAACCAAAATCACTAGTACATAAACCATGCACAAGCTCGTGCCAACAATTTTACATCAACACTCTTTCTTGTCCAGAACCTCCAGCCTTGTTCCATTTTCCAAACTGCTTCTTCAACTTTCATGTCCCAATACTCATATTTCAACTTTTATGAAAAGAAATTAAGTATATTGGATTTACGTAACTTTGTTTTATACTTTTTTTTTTTTTGTAATTTGCAAGTAATTTACGATTTAAGTTCGGGAAAAAAAATCTCCTTAGAAAGTTAATAATGGACCGGAAGTATATTTGATTAAAAATCGATGTTTAGTGGTTTAATTTTACCTCCAAAATATCATAATTTTACCTCCAAAACCCCAAATCCTAAGGAAACCAAAAGTCAGAATTTTACCTCCAAAAGTCGGAATTTTACCTTCAAAACCTCAAACCCTAAGAAATTGTGTGTGTGTATATATACACACTCTAACTATTCACGAACTTCATCCCGACTCCCGAGCTAGCTTCCAATGTCATTTTTCAATATTTGTGATGATGTTCTTTTTATAAAGTTTGGTCTGACTTTGGTTTGGTTTAACTTGTTTTGGAGTTTTTGAGAGTCATTTGAAAGACTTGTAGAGTTTGGTTTGGCTTAACTTATTTTTTATTTGTTAAGTTTGAGAAAAAACTCAACGTTATCTTATGAGTTTAATTATATTGTTCTGATATCTTCCAACAAAAGAGCATGTAGATTTTTTGTTAGAGATGTACGTACAGAGTATGTGAACCAGATTTTATGGTACTCTCAGGTTCCTGTAGTTTCTTATCTTAACTCACATTTTACGGTAGAAAAGAAGGTTAATTCAAATTGTAACTATACTCTTTATTTCATTGATCTACTAAAAGTCGTATTAAAAAGAAAGAAAGAAAAAAAGTTGAAAATAACTCAATTGGATAAATTTTCTTATTTTCCTCGTACAAAAGATCGGGTATGTAAATAAATGATAAAATAATAATAATAATACTAATAATAACAACAACAATAACAATAATAATAATAATAATAATATTAACAACAACAACAACAATAATAATAATAATAATAATTTAATGAACTGAACTGAACTGAATGAGTTTTCAGTTGAATATAACAGAGCCTAAGTTGTAAAAAATGCATCTAGACATCTAGTACTCTTTTACAACTATAAAGCAGTGATAAAGTGGTGGATCTCGTGACTTGTGATCCACGAATTATGTAAGTTGCAAGTTGCAAGGAAAATATTAACTTCGACATCTTTGACACTAAATGCGTGTTTACAACAGTTTATTTGAAATTGTTACTAGTTAGGCTCTGTTATTTTCAACTGAAAACTCATTCGATTCGATTCAGATTCGATTCGATTGATTCGATTCGATTCGATTCGATTCGATTCGATTCCATTCGATTCGATTCGATTCCATTAAGTTCGATTCGATTCATTTCGTCTTGATTCAATTCAGTTCATTAAATTCATATTATTATTATTATTATTGTTGTTGTTGTTGTTGTTGTTGTTGTTGTTGTTGTTGTTGTTAATAATAATAATAATATTATCATTATTATTAATATTATTTTATCATTTATTTACACACCCGATCTTTTGTACGAGGAAAATAAGAAAATTTATCAAATTGAGTTATTTTCAACTTTTTTTCTTTCTTTCTTTTTAATACGACTTTTAGTAGATCAATGAAATAAAGAGTATAGTTACAATTTGAACTAACAAAAAATCTACATGTTCAAAAACTCCAAAACAAGTTAAACCAAACCAAAAATCGGACCAAACTTTATAAAAATAATATTATATATCACAAATATTGAAAAATGGCATTTATTCCTCTATATTATCTTCCTCGAGCTCTATATTATCTTCCTCGGGCTCTATATTGCCTGGAATAGAGCGCCAAATTCTCAATGTCATCTCCTTGCACATTCGCGTTTCTTTCCTTGTGGGTTCAATAAATCATTATCCACTCCACTTGGACATTGATATCATGTTGCAAAGCGGTATTTCAAGTTTACACATGCGCATAAAATTATGCAGAGTGAAGGTAGCAACAATCACATATATTTGATATGTGTCTTCCATTTGAGGCATCGTATAAAGTACCTTACACGCGGCTGGTTTTAAAGTTTGTTATACAATAATAAATAAAAATGTAAAATGACAGAAAAAAGAGTAGGAAGAATGTGAGAAAGATGACAAAAATAATATATTTTTTTAATTGTGATTATATATACCATCATATAATTGTTATTATTATTACACAATAATTTCTTTAGTTGATTCGATTCGATTAGTTTGATTTGATTCGATTCGATTCGATTCGATTCCATTCGATTCGATTCGATTCCATTCGATTCGATTCAATTCGATTCGAATTTGATTGAAAAGAACAGAGCCTTAATGGCCCGTCGATACTCGACGGGGCATGGAGAAAATTTTAAAATAAAAAATAAGTAAATTTGTATAATATCACGTTGAAGTTGCGGAACATATAAAAACTGCAAGATGACAAAATGCACAATCTAATCGCTTCAACATTGCATCGGAAGTCACTCATACCTGTAGAAAAGTGCATAATGTAAATTAGTGAAATTGAGCACAACTATATATAAAATACACATAAAGATAAAATTAACTCATAACTTGTCGAACACTTCTCTATAAATTACGTTTGTTGTCGTGTCATATGTATTACCCTTTATGTCGTCGCAAATTACTGTGTTCAATCCCTTCCCGATGGTAACTATAGAAAGAGCAACATTTAACTGACCATGGTTGAATACATTTGAGGGGAGGTAGAGGCCGATGTGTGAGAGAGAATGTCCCTTACTCTTATTTATGGTCATAGCAAAGCAGACGAATATGGGGAACTGTCTCCAATCAATTGATAGGGAACTTTATCTCGTCGGGTGGCTCATCATCATCCTCGGAACAAAAACCTTTTGGCACGCGTTATTTCAAGATATCATCTTTACCTCGATGATATGCTTCCCAAGATTAGTAACTATGAGCGTTGTTCCATTGCAAAACTCAGAAGTTTGATCAATATTCCTCAGAAGCATTATCATACACCCAACCTTTAGTATGATCCTATCGTTAGACAATCTAGAGCAAGTAATGTTGTTAAACATTCTACAGTGAAAACATGTTCGAGACCGTTCTCAAAATTATCTTCCCAATCAATGCTATATGCGCTCAAATTTTCACTGCTATCTCTAGACATTTTTCGACATGACAAATTGATTTATATCATCAAATATTTCATTTGTAGGTGCAAGAATATCCCCGTGATGAAATATACAGGGTTAAGTGATGGATCACCTAAGTGATACAACAACAAAGGATATGTTCTATATAAAATAGTTGGAATATGATGACTTACTTGTCAAATAAGTAAACGCTCGAGGATCTTGATATCAACCCACAATCATTAGGTTCAGCAGCATGCCCACACCGACCTGTGTTATGCGCTTAGCAAATTCTTACGTCTCTTAAATTTCAAAAGATGACGAACCAGATTGTACAGGATTAAATTGGACGTAAAAAATGAAAAGTTGAATATGATATAATTATATGTGGTATATAGATAAGACGGGCCATTTACCTGCAGTCTCATGTTCTTTGTCAACCGAAGAAGCTCACAACATCTCATATCTTAGAGGAGCATATAGAGGCATTCACAATATTATAATTATTCCTCCTTGAACAACGGGCAAAATATGTCGGAAGTTCCCGCCGAAGACAATTACCACTCGCACCAAATGGGTCATCTGAACGGCCCATCACATCCTTCAAGCTCCTATCGATCACTTCAAACAATGTTGGTTTGTCATGGGAGCCTTATCCCAAATATAAGTTGAGCCTCCTTGAGTAGTTCTGTGACCTCTGAATCATGAGCTTATTGCATGTTGAGTCCTCGTGATTTGCAATGGTATTCCGAACCTCAAATATGCCCGGCTATCCTCCCACTTTTATAAAGGAGTGATGCAATCCAACTTGACGCAACTGGAAGCACAATATCTTCTCTAGCCCTCAAACCAGAACACATCGTTCTCCATATAAAGGTTTTTGTGGTCCCTCCGTAGGTTTATAAGAAGAATACTTTGTCATTTTGACCATCGACAATAGAAATAATTTCTTATATGGCACGTTATCCATTGGTCAATTGTGGGTTTAAACCATCATGCTATGCTCCATTGCAACTATAACATAGAACATCTAGTACAAAATGAAGAGTGGGCATAATAGCAATGTTTTTTAAATTTTTCATCAGTGATTTTCAAACCTGGATAGAGAGTTCTCTATCGTTACATGACAATTACATACAAAATTTAAACTGTTTGTCATTGGATGTGGGAATGGGTAATATAGTCTTTTAATTTATTGTACCAGGATTATTGAGTATCCTTTGTTGATTGTACATAATGTCATTTGATAATAAATTTCATGTTTTGTTGCACACTTCCTCATGCCTCGACATGTTGCATGATAATAACATGGTTATGAAAAAGTGACATAAAAAACTCGTAAATCCCCATGCCTTGCCCCTTTCAAACCACTAATATACTTTGCATCATTGGATAAGAGGCCCATAGCTTCACATGCATCCTTGTGATATTTGTGCACAACACAGTCAACACCATTATACTGAAACCTTGTCTCTTTGTTTACATACGAACTATATTTTATGTTCGTTTTTCCAACATTGATAGCGAGGAATTTTAGCATAAGTCAGCTTCTGAGCTCGATGATCTATTTTTTTCAGCTCGAACCACTGCAAGAACTGCGATTGTTTGACATTGACTTTGTTGACGACATCTGGCATGCATTCACCATCTTTGAAAGGAACAAACTGCTCATTCTCCAAATGAAAATGACAATCGCTTAACAACATAAATTGTATAATGCAGTGGGAGTCTAATATCCTCCACATTGGTTTGCATGGAGACACATAACGACATTCTGTATATCCCCGTTTTCTCGATCAATGAAATTAACCCAATTTTATCTCTCCCTTTGAATATATACTTGAAGGGATGTGGTATTTCCCATGCTATTACAGTATTCCATGTTGATATTTGAACATCAAATGAGAGTTATGTGGAAATGTGTATCTATGTTTCATAATAATAATGATGATGATGATAATGTTAATGATAATGCTAATAATAGACGACATAAATAAAGGCATTGAAAATATAAATCACGTAAAATAAATTATCATATATAAAATAATATAATGAATTATAATCAATGATAAGAGATATGGATTAGAATATTAGATACTCCCCCGTTCTAGTTTCATCTTCCCGCATTCTATTTTGATCCGTCACAACTTCATCTTCCCACCCCTTAAATGGAAAATCTCTCTCCTACTTTGTACACTATATCTCCTACTTTATTCACTATTTGTCATGCTTTATTCACTCCCTTTCCTACTTTATCACCATCCCTCCTACTTTATTCACTTTTCTTTTAAATCTTGTGTCCGGGCCCGCAGGAAGATGAAACCGGAACGGAGGGATTATATGTTAATTTATTTGGAAATAATGTGGATCAAGATATGGATTATGCTCAAGTGAGGACTTATATGAGCTTTGGACCATGGTAGGAATATGAACACTCACTTCTTGAATAAGAATGTCCTCTGGCATCTTGATATCAATCTCACCGTCATTATCACCGTCGACAACTCCATCACCAACCTGTAGAATCCACCATGAGAATTCTCTCGTCTCCTGAATCTCAGTTGTTAATGTACCAGCGTAAAAAAATAAAAAACACTCTTAATAAAATATAAAAAAAAAAGATACAAATTACTAAAATCAAAACCACAAGTGAAAAAAAAATTAGTTACCTACAACCGCATGTTCTTTGTAAGTCTGAATACTTCACGTGAATCCAAAATATTGTATGAACATATTGCTGCATTAACAATGACAGATCTAGACCCTCGTGGAACCACTGGCAGTATCTATCTAAAGTCTCCGCCAAATACAATAATCAAACCATCGAATTGTGTGGCTAGTCGATGCATAACATTTCTAAAACTCCTATCTCACGCTTCAAAACAATGCATATTGGTCATTGTAGCCTCGTCCCATATAATAAGCTTCGTTTATTTGAATAGACAGGTTATATACGATCAGAATCAGGCATAAACTTACTGCTCAAGTAAGTACATATATGTGCTTTGGACAATGGTAGGAATATGATCACTTACTTCTTGAAAAAGAATGTCCTCTGGCATCTAGATATCAACTTCACTATCATTATCACCGCCGACAACTCCATCACCAACCCGTAGTATCCACTTTGCGAATTCTATCGTCTCATGAATCTCAGTTGTTTAACGTACAACTTTAAAAACTCAAAACACACTTAACATAATATAAATAAAGATACAAATTACTAAAATCAAAATTAGTTACATGCAGTCACATGTTCTTTGTAAGTCTTAGGACCTTACAATAATCCCAAATTTTGGATGAGCATATTGTTGCATTAACAATGTCAGATCTAGGCCCTCCCGGAACCACTGACAATATCTGAAGTTTCCGCCAAATACAATAATCAAACCCCCGAATGGTGTGGCTATTAAATCCCCAAACTCCTATCAAACGCTTCAAAACAATGCATATTGGTCACTGTAGCCATGTCCCATATAATGACATTCGTTTCCTTGAGTAGACATGTTGTATCAGTCTTACTGCATACCGAGTCTAAATGGTTTTTAAATGGTATATCGAATCTTGATTGAGAAGTTCGGACCATTGAAAGCATCAATGATATGATACCGATGGAAGTCATGAGGAGAATTGTATCTCCTCTATCTCTCAAAACGGAGCATAAAGTCCTCCAAGTATAATATCTCCTCTAAAACCAACAATGAATTGTAATAATGACGTCCTGCTAAGTATGAGTTGATGACCTTCATTCTCCCTATCTTATATCCAGAAAGCTAAGAATTTCCTTAGAATAAGATTTAGCACCTTACTCACAATAATTATTTGAATATCGATATACCATTCGTCTTCTCCCACTGAGAATTACATGCTTGGGACGGAAAGGGGCGGCAGGATTTTATCCGTCGCCTCATGTAACGGATCGCCAAGCAGGCGACGGATTCTATCCGTCGCCCGTTCTTGACAGATAAACTTATCCGTGCTCTGTAGCGACGGATAAGTTTATCCGTCGCTTCTGAGCGTTGACCAAGATTTAAAAAAAAAAATTTAGACGGATAGATCTAGATCTATCCGTCAAAGCCTAAAAAAACCATATATCTCCTCCGACCTCCTTTCCTCCACCACTTCTCCTCCATTTCTCCTCTCCTCCTCCTCCCACCACCACCTTTCTCCTTCCACCACCTTTCTCCTCCACCACCACCATCCTCCACCACCACCACCACCACCACCAACCACCACCCACCACCAACACCACCACCACCACCACCACCACACACCACCCACCACCACCCCACCACCACCAACACCCCCACCACCATCTCCACCACCACCCTCACCACCCACCACCACCGCACCACCACCAACTAAACCACCACCACCACCACCACCTCTCTCCTCCCACCACCACCACCACCATCTCCACCACCACCACCTCTCTCCTCCCACCGCACCACCACCATCTCCACCACCACCACCTCTCTCCTCCCACCACCACCGCACCACCACCATCACCACCACCACCACCACCACCTCTCTCCTCCCACCACCACCACCACCATTCCTCCTCCCCCCACCACCGCGCCCCCACCACCATGCCACCACCACAGCCACCCCCCCACCACCGTTATCCTCCCCCCACCACACTGCCGTTAATACAAATTGGATACGAATATAAAAATTCGAATACAAATTAATAAATATCTGAATACAAATCAATATCTCAGTATCTGAATACAAATTGATATCTGAATTAATCCGTATGCGAATATAAAAATTCGAATACGGATTTTATTTAAAAAAAAAATAGAAATGGGGCGACGGATAGAATGTATCTGTCGCCAGGTTAGCAATTAAAAAAAAACAATTGGTCAATCCGTCGTCCAATCCGTCGCGAATTGGACGACGGATTATCCGTCGCCACGGCTCGAGGCGGATTTTCTATCCGTCGCCGGTAGGCGACGGATAGATGTTTATGCGACGGATCTATCCGTCGTCTGAGCGATTGTAGTGTCCATGGACGAAAAGTAGTACATATTGAAAAATAAGGTAGCATCGAAGAAACTCAGTTATGTGCTTCAAGTCCCCATTCCTATCTCAGCCATAATAGTATTATTTTTTGCATGTAAGTTATCGACATCACCCTTTACTATAGTAGTTACTTTTGATGCAGTAGGCAAATAGTAAGTTCGTCCATCCCCCTGGCGTCTTGCAATAAGTTAAAGGCCTACCTCACAGGCATTATATATCAAGGGAGATACGATCTCTGACCATCTTGTATACTTTTGCCTATGGATTGTACTCTTCCACCATAGTTTTGATCAATGTCGCAGTAGCAGTTCTCACACCAGCTTCATTGGTTTGTCTTTACCATAATAATAAAATAAATTATTACCGTCGAGTATCTATAATTCTAATGAATACTAAATGATGTATAACGAATAATTTGTTTGAAACAAAATATGTGAAAGTACATAAAGTTGAGTGTAGAGGTTTAAAGAAACTCACCCGAGAGCATTGATCATGTTGTAAATTCCGTGCTCAATGTCATATATGTAACATTGGGCGTTTTGGAGTTTGTCCTTCGTTGGCCAAGAGCGAGCCAATTTTGTGATAATTTTAGCCACCTATATTAAATCAATAAGGACCTTTTCGTTTATTGACTTCCTTGTCTATTTTCCATCCATTGAAGTAAATGCGAAGATTTTATTGTATGCACGGATGATAGAACAGTTATATGAACTGAGTACCTACTGGATAAACAACTAATATACATGTAGAATATATTTTCAAAATAGTATAGTTTTGAACCTTTCCAATGTCATTCAAATTTATTCAAATAATGAGTAAAAAGTCGAAAACTTGTGAGAATTCACGTAAATGTTGATAAGATGATAGTTTTTATTTAATCCAATACGTTATTTTATTGCTAATTTCTAAAGTGTCCATTTGTAATCGAACACCTAATTTCTAAAGTGTCCCAGAGAAATATTGATTTCTTTGATTACAAATGGACACTTTAGAAATTAGCAATAAAATAACGTATTGGATTAAATAACTAAATTCAAAAATATTTAAAATCATCTATCATATATTGAGATATTTAATTTGGGGTTCTTACATTGTAGTGGTGAGTTTTGGAGATTCGAAGCGGTTGGTTGAGATTCATTGGTGTCTAGCTAGGTTAAGCTTGTCTTCGAGTCGACCTTAAGGTAAGGGGGATTTCTTGACACTTTTGCTCCTATTTTCGTATATGTATAGTTTTAATGTTTGACAAACAACTTATGATTATTATATCATGTTATATAATATTCTATTCGAAAGGATCAAGTATGTGAATTCCCAAAAATATATTTTGTGATGCATGTGATGTATGATAAAATTATGTTCCAGATTAAAATTGCATAGATTAAAATTATGTTCCAAGGTTACATAGATTAAATTTACTCCACTCCAAGGTCCAGGTTACATAGATTACAATTGCATTATTTGATATATTTAATTTGGGGTTCTTACATTGTAGTGGTGAGTTTTGGAGATTCGAAGCGGTTGGTTGAGATTCATTGGTGTCTAGCTAGGTTAAGCTTGTCTTCCAGTCGACCTTAAGGTAAGGGGGATTTCTTGACACTTTTGCTCCTATTTTCGTATTATCGTATATGTATAGTTTTAATGTTTGACAAACAACTTATGATTATTATATCATGTTATATAATATTCTATTCGAAAGGATCAAGTATGTGAATTCCCAAAAGTATATTTTGTGATGCATGTGATGTATGATAAAATTATGTTCCTGTTACATGGAGATAAAATATGTTTTGAGCTCACAGTTTTACCTATGAATTCTGGGCCCGTCTTTGACGGTGATTATGTCATATACGAAGTACTTCTTTACATGTGTTCCTTTAGCGGGAACTTTACGTTATGTTACATTACATGCCGACCTCTGTGCCACCGGACTTATACTAATGGCCATAGTGTGATTTCTGTTGAGCTAAATGTTCTGATAATACTGTTCTGTTACAAGCACTCCATGAACTATTTTCTGGTTATATGTATGGATATGGATTGTATATATACGTATGTTTTACTGCTCTGCTTGATCCGGTAAAAGTGCCAGAAGATTCACCCTTACACCTTTTTTTTTTCATTGGTCTGAGTGGTTCTAGTTTCGTGGAGGTTGCTAGTAGAGGCAAGTCGGGTTAGAGTAGCCAGTGTAATTAGTGGAAGTCTTGTAATTTCTGGAGGTTGTAACTAGTTTGATGTTTCTAGTTTTGTATTTGTGTTTTAGACGCTCTGAATTACCTTTCAACTGTTTTTTTAAAAATAAATTGAGTCTTCGTCTTGGCGTGAGCCCATCTCACGATAGACGGCCGGTCGCGCCAAAGTATTTTGGTTTTGGGGTGTGACATTTTGTTTTTTATTAAGTTGATTTTAAACAAAAATAAGATGAGTTCGATATATTATTTAAAATAAAGATTGTCATTGAGTTATTTCTCTACTTTGAGTTCCCGACAACTACTTATTTTCTTTTAGAAATTACAAAGTGAGTATTTTACTGTAAAATAAAAATAATAAATTTTCCACTGGAAATCACAAAATAACTTTCTGTAAACAATCAGCAAGTGTCGATGGTGAAGAGTGAAGACTCAAGAATAGAAACCGGGACAACGGAAGCCAACGTTTACGGCCAATAATTATATCTTCAGGAGCAAATAAAGAAGCACTAAATAAATAAAAAATACTTTAGATAAGAAAAAGAAACAATTGACGGAAACGTAAACCAGGTGGATTAGACACGTGGAGCTAGGTCGTTAGAAACTAAAAAGAGGAAAAATCCTTGGAAGCAAAGCACATGAGAATGTTGATCCTGAGATAGAAACTGTCAGCTTTGCACCCACAGAACAGTAGTATTATTATAGTTCCAACTCCATATAAATTGTCCAATTTTACCATTTCAAACATCCATTAGAGCTATTTGATTTCATTTCTTTTTCATTTTAAAAAAAATACTCTACTCCCTATGTTTAAGTTTAAGGTTCAACTTCACATACTCATGTGTCAGTATTTTAAGAGTAACATATATAAATAATTAGAATAATTTATAAACTGTAAGGTTGAATGAATAAACTAAAAGAAATAGTTAATAAAACAGTAAATATAGTGAATAAAGTATGAAAGTTATAATGAATAAACAGAACTGAACAAAACTAAACTTAAATTAGTGGTTTTTCAGATGAATAGAACAGAGCATAACAGATTGAGGGAACTTGAGATTGAGTCGAAGGAATTATAATTTTAATGTGGTTGAGGGAACTTGAGATTGAGTCGAAGAAATTATAACTTTGATGTGGTTGAGGGAAACATTAAAACTAACTAATAAAATTATGAAGTAACTCCGCGTGTAATATATAGTTTTCCTTTCATCCCGCTTTCAAATTCCCATATTCCATTTTAGTATGTCAAATTTCAACTTCTAATTCTTAAATTAAAATCTATCTCATACTTTATTCACTATCTCTTATACTTTATTCACTATTTTGCATACTCTATCACCATATCTTCTAGTTTATTCAATATTCTATTAAAACATGTGTTCGGATCCGTGGAAAGTTGAAACCGAGACGGTGATAGCAGTTTGCCACCTAATCTAATAAAGAAAAGAGACCAAATTAAAGGTTTAAGTAGTTTTCTCTTCAATCTTGGGGCGCCCAAGAAAACTACTCTTTCCCATTTCTGGTAACATCGTATCTCACACAAGCCATCCTCATTCTTCCATGGCCCCTGGTTTTGCACCTCCTTATAAAATATCTTTCTCCACCTCTACTTTTTCCAACCCTAACCCCTTCTTTTCTCTCTCACTTTCTTGCACAGATCTATCTGTTTTATTTCTTCCAATAACTTTCAACCAAAAAAAAAATTCCAATACTGCGAGATATATACTCAATTCAATTAATTACTACTTGTTTCGATGGCTACCGAAAATTTGAGATCAGTTGGGCATGTGGAGAAGATGATTCAGAAGAAGAGACTGAAGAGAAAGGTCAGAATTCATGTTCGGAGAACTCCCAGGCCCTTTTCTTTTACTCTTCAGAGGCTGTACGATTGTTGCCTACATGTTTTTAAGGGTACTGGCTATGTACCTTCATCTGCTGAGGTCCAGAATATGTGCCGTATTATTGGTAAGTCGTCAACTTTGATCATTCTGCATGATTCCAAGATTTGATTTTTCAGTTACTATGCTTATCAAAAACCATAATCAGTTTGGCAAATTATTAAAGTTTTTTTTTTTGGAATTCTATCATGTACTGTAGCCTTATATGTACCTGAATAATTATTAGTATAATATCACTGGTTTATCGAGCTTATTTAGACAATTATATTACATGTACATCTAGCTGATAACGTGATAATGCAGTAGTTAAGTTAGCTTGCACTTACTCCGTCCGTCCCGTCCGATGTTACCCGTTTTGCCATTTTGGCTGTTTACCACTTCTATTTATGGCAATCTATCATTCAAATGTAATAATATATTTATTCAACTTTCTTAAAAAATCACACCCTAACATTATTTTATTCAAAATTCAAAAGTCAACTTAAAATACTTCAAGAATCAAACCCACTAAGATTATTTTATTCAAAATTAATATACTCTTATTTTTATCTCTCCAAAAGTAAACGGGTAACATCGGGGCGGGACGGAGAAACGGGACGGAGAAAGTATAATCTATATGATCTGTTTTTACATTTTATAGATGATCGAATCAATTTACTAAAGAACTCCGTAATAATGAACTAGATTAGCTAAATGGGGCCTCAATGTGAACATTGTTTGACTTGTCCTGTTACTGAATTGTGAAAAAAAAAAAAAACTTAATCTCATTGCATTTGGAACAACATTTTGGTGATTTCTAATTTCAGCTAGTGTTTGGCAAATTGTGTTATAGATGCTATGAAACCCGACGATGTTGGACTAACAATGGATCTCCAGTTCTTTCAACACAAGAGTGAGGCAGACGGAATACAGAGCGTCACTTCAGCAACCATTTACAAATGTGATAATTTTGAGGTATATACTATTCGACCGAGTCCTCACTAGTGACAAGACGAATAGTATGATATTGTCCATTTTGGTACTGAATTGATAGATGCGTCTTTTGCAGCTATCCCTTTTCCTATTTCCGGCGAATGCAGTGATACCACTTCATAATCACCCGGGAATGACCGTTTTCAGCAAGCTTCTGTCAGGGACTATGCACATAAAATCGTATGATTGGGTAGATCCGTCCAATTCGTCTGATTCCAAATGTAAGCACCTAATTGCCTCTCACCAAGCATGAACTTTTAGACGAGATGTACTTAATTCTTGACAGATTTTAAACATTTGGATGAAATTTCAGCGAGACTAGCGAAACTAAGAGCGAACAGAACGTTCACAGCGCCGTCGGATGCTTCGGTTTTGTACCCAACATCAGGAGGGAATATCCATGAATTCAGGGCTATTACACCATGTGTGCTTCTTGATGTTATTGGTCCCCCCTATTCTGGGGGATCCTACTACAAGGATACACCTTGCACTAGTTTATCAGGTAACTAATTAACATGTGATCTCATAATCTACCAGATAGTCCTTTTAACTTGTTTGAATCCTGACATGCCTTATTTGGATTGCAGAGGAAAATGAACAAGGTATGAAGATTAAGAATGTTGAAGAAGATGATGGTGATGATAACAGTTGTAGTTATGGGTGGTTAGAGGAGATTGAAAGGCCCAAAGAATCGGACATGGTTGGAATCACTTATCAGGGCCCTCAAATTATCACCAATGCCTACTCTTAAAGACTTGACTATCCTTTTTGTAAGTTCTTGTAATTGGCAAATTTTACCTTTTGGTTGAAAGTATATATATGTCCTAGAGACAATCGAATTGAGGACAAATATACATATTCAATTTAGTATTTATTTATGATTATTGTTTATCTATAAATAGGCATTACAGTATGCCCATGGGCTTTATGTTATCACCAAGAATGTGAGATCTTGAATGACATAACATGGCTCTAAAATAGCCCCAATCAATGATCATCTAGAATGGGATCGATGATGCATTGGAGATTGAAATGTGGTCTACATCATATATCCTTTGAGGGTGTAGTAGTTCTCACGACTACGAATTACTTGGTAATCCGTGATGGACACATGGACAGTTTAGAGAGTGTTGGTATACCCAGCCGAGAAACCGTTTGATGTACTCTATTTACGTGTCTACGGAAGTAACGATTTGTATGGTAATGTAATAGTCCTTTGACTTGAGGTCAATACGTACTACATGTGTGGACTCGTGTGCTTTGACCATGACCAATGCTCGCACTCCTTGTAAGGGTAGATACGTGGGCACATCATGAAATGCATGTTGGTAGTAGTTGAACAAAGATATGATTCATTCCTCAAAATAGACTTGGAAAGAACACTTAACTTCTCATTACTAGTTTGATCAAAGTCGTTGGCCAACGCAAGATATATTTGGAATGATGTTCAAATATTATGAATCAATTAGTAGAATGAGATAAATGGATTAAGTTATTGGAACAGACACTAAGTCAAGTTATAGACTTAATCGAGTATTCGCGAATGAAAGGACCGTATCATCATAAGCTCTACGTTACAAGTGGTTTGCAATTCTCGCAAACGTTCCTTATGTATTAAGAATGTTTGGTAAATTGTCTAGGAGTTTCACCAAACCTTAATTAGATTACTGCTTACTTACATAAGGCCCTATGGGTCACACTTTGAGGTGATAGTTCTATCAACTGAGTATTAGAGTGAATTAAATATTAATTGGATTAATAAATATTTAATTTACTATTATTGAGAATTGATCTATTTGATAGAAACAATTAATAAGTCAAATTGGATTTATCAGACTTAATTAATTGTTATACTTTAATAAATTAATTGAATTGGATTTAATTTATATTTGAAGAAAGATTAATTAGATTAAATTGGATTTAATTAATTAATGCATGAAAGTTTATTTGGATCAAATTGGAATGAAGGCCAAATGTAAAAGTCCAACTGAGTATTAGAGTGAATTAAATATTAATTGGATTAATAAATATTTAATTTACTGTTATTGAGAATGGATCTATTTGATAGAAATAATTTATAAGTCAAATTGGATTTATCGGAATTAATTAATTGTTATACTTTAATTGAATTTGATTTAATTTATATTTGTAGAAAGATTAATTAGATTAAATTAATTAAAGCAAGAAAGTTTATTTGGATTAAATTGCAATGAAGTCCAAAAGAGATGAAGGAAAAAATAAGCTACGCTTAATGGGTTTTGAACCCATGACCTAATGGATAGGTTATTAGAGCCCAACCAACTAGGCTAGGAGTCCAAGTATAATTGGACACTAGTCTGATTATACTACTTCATATATGATCTGCGAGATCATAGATGAACATACACACGTTTCTCTTTCTCTTTTGTTTGAATCATCTTTCTTCATGATTCTATTCTCCATAACCCTACTCATTAAATAGTTTAGTCTAGTTTCGAATAAGAACATGCTAGCGTTCTTCGGTAGAATTAATCCCGTGGATACCAAGGTAGAGGAAGGCCAATCATGATGTACTGGATGTACTGGATTTAACATCTCATACATGACGAACAGATTCGAAGTACTTGACGAATAAATTCGCAGAAGAGCTTTAAGGTTTTAGAAAACTAGTGCGACAAGTATATAAATATTGATATGCTTGTTTTACATTTTATAGTCATTGAATCAAGATCAATATGCAATAAAATTTTCGAATTCCGTTGCATTAACCTAGGGTTTGCATTGCATATTTTCCAGTTTTGGTACTTTCTGGATGTAAATGCTTGTCCCTAGAACAGAAGCAAAAAGATATAACTTGGCATCAGTTTGTTGTTGATAGTATCATCCTTAGCAAAGAAAATAGATGCTGTTTTGGAGAGTTTCCTTTTGTTTTTTTCACCCACTTAATGGATAAAACAACAAATCCTGTGTTGGTTGTTCTTGAGTCATGTCGAATAACTAGAACAAGAAAGAATGATGTTTGAATTTTCATAAATCTATTCTGGTATCTGGTTTAGAGGGCTGCATTGTTTGCAAGTCAACATAAGTGCTCGATGCTATTTTCCACCCCAGGATAAGATAACCTTACCTATTAGATTTGACACGCAATTATAGTTGAACGCAACAAAGGAAAAAGGAAAACGGATATGGTTAATCTACTTATTCCTGGTGCTCGAGTGCTGGGCGGGGCAAATGATATGCTATATGAGTATATTTCCGAGGTGGGGATCTAGAAAAATTGAATGGACTTGTACAGTGTAATATATAATTTATATAATACTAATCTTAAAGAACATTCTTTTCAATGAAATTCTTGAATTAATCGAATCGAATTGTAGTATAAAATATAACTAAGCGAATCGAATGGGCCAATCGAATAATTTTCAGTTGAAAAGAACATAGCCTAACTCGTGGCGATGCCACGACGTTGGGTTTCTTTAATAAACAATTGAAAAATGACAGCTTAAATAAATTAAAAAATCCAATTAGTCATCGTAATAGTCAAGTATGTATTTATAAATTAAAGTAAAAAAAGATTATACCTTCAACCTCTTAGTATATCTTAGTATGTCAATCTCGGTAGGTGAGCTGCCAGCCTTGTCAAAATATAAAATTATTAAATAATGTGTTTGGTCAATATAATTTTTTATCTTTTTATAAACTGAGCAAACGTGCGTAATAATTACATAATTGCTCATACCTGAAGGCGCATGTTCTTGGTTAACTTCAAAACACGACATGAACTCCACAGTTTTTTCGATGAGCATAGATTAAATTTGCTAGTACTATCCCGTGACGATGCCACGGTATAGTTAATTTTAATAATAAATAGAAAGGGATGGACAAAGTAAATTAATCGAAAAAATAAAACTTGCAAACAACGTTGATCGTTGTGTCGGTGGTAGTCCTTCATCCAATACTATATGACATAGTCTGTTTTTATGGTAACTATAAAAATTGTAAAATACGACTCATCATGATGGATTTGCTTTGAAAGGGGTAGGATCCAAGCCGAACCCGTTTAAGACCCGACGGGTTGATAACATTATATCGGATCCTCTACCTGTATCTGACCCGTTAATTAGCAACTTATACATGTTACTTTAAAAAAAAAAAAAAACAGTATCCCTCAAACTCGAGCCAAATAAAATAAAAAGCCTATACTTGATTCTGAGGTTGACTCCCAACATCCCCGAGGTAGTATGTGGTCCCCCACCACACAAATAAGAATTACTCCCTCTGTCCCGAATTGAATTTTCCATTTTGAGACGCCTCAATTTCAACTTCACATTGCTTAAATGGAAAATCTATCTCATACTTTATTCACCCTCTATCATACTTTTTCACGATCTCTCCTACTTTATTCAATCTATTTCATACGATTTATGCTACTTTACTCACTATTCTCTTAAAATTTATGACCGGGCCCGCGAAAAGTTTAATCCGGGATGGAGGGAGTATTATTTTACAAACATAATTTCACATGTTTCGGTAGTTTCTTGGCACCCACCCCGCACCCCCTTCTCTGAAAAATGTACTTTTCACTAACTTAACCATAAAATGTTGATGTCCGAGTCTTATTTTACGAAGGTATGTAACGGGTTTGAGTATATGCATAACCCGGACCGGAACCTTTATTATTTCGAACGGGTTTAAATTTGGGTTGTATGTAACCCGACCCGTTCAAAAGTAAACTAACGGAATACCCGTGTAGTAAGATATAGACTGACATGACCTCAACAGTGTATTCAGCTCTTGATAATTGTCATAACTTAGTAAACATGTATAGAAAAATGTATGTGTTGGAATTTATAATAGGAATTGTTTATCTTATATATACATATTATGTGAAATTTAATATCTTATTGTATATGACCCGCTTGTAAACCAAAATAGCTGTGAATTCAGTTCATGAGTTAAAATTATAGTATTATTCTTAAAGTTGAGTTCCAAGGTTGCAAATATAAAATTCTTTGAGTTGGTTCACACTCCGAATTGAGTTCCAAATTTGGAATCCTTTTTTCGAGCATTTTACCACAAAACGTGGTTTACTATTCAAATTAAAGTTTTCAAGCTGTAATTATCTCATTTTTAAAGTTGGTTTATACATAGAATTTAGTTGTCAAATTCAAATTATGTACCACATTCTTAGAGAATATTTCCATACATTGTGGTTTGCCCTTTCAATAGAGTACTAAGTTGTAATTACCTTATTATTAGAGTTGGTCTGAGTTCCAAATGTACAACTAACTATTCCAAATAATGAGCTTTACCTTTCAATATAGTCTCCAAGTTATAATTATCACATTTTTGTAGTTGGTTTGCTCGTCAATTTGAGTTTTCAAGTTAGATTGACCACATTTTATAGTTGAGTTTATGCTAGCAATTGTCGAGTCCACAAGTTGGAAGTACCCTTTCTTTGAATAAGTTTTTCATATAGCATGGTTTAGTCTCCGAATGTAGTCCCCAAATTGTAATTATAACAATCTTAGAGTTTGTTTACCACTGGACTTGAGTTCTCAAATGAAATTATCATATTCTTAAAGTATTTTACCACATAAAGTGGCTTACGTTTCTAATATAATTTTACGTTAAATGATTTCAATCGTAGAATATTTTTACCATTTGAACAAAATTCCTAATTTGAAATTATCTCATTGATATAACATCATTGTTAATAATATTTGAACAACTAATCAAATATGATGTTATTTATTTTCAATAGGATTTGCATTACCTCCTGGAATCAAAAATTATATGCCTCTCACCGAACAACACATTGCTCAATTGGTGCATATGGAGAATCTTCATTGTGGGAGAGTATCCAATGAATTTGTGCCTGAAACAACACATATTGATATTCAACCCTCCAAACATAAGTTTACACGAAAAAGGTCAACTCAGAGAAGAAGTGACAATTAACATAGGGCGACACGAAGAGATAGTGGCATATTCATAATAGGTATACTAATATTACCAGTCTACAGACTCTAATCTTATTCGGAGTGTTTGGTTCCAGATTAGAATTGAGATAACTCAATTCCAGTTGCGTTTTTGTGTACAAAACCTACATAAAAACTCAATTGGAATTGAGATAATTCAATTTGAATTTGGAACCAAACACTCCGAATTCTTTCTCTTATCTTGGTTAACATTATATTAATATAGTATGTACATTTTGCAGCTTATCAAGATATGGGCGATCCTACTTATGCATGTGGATATTGTGGTGCTCTTATGTGGTTCGATGAGAGGATAAAGAGCAGTGCTAAGTCCCGTCCTGAATTTGGTTTGTGTTGTAGTCGGGGTAAAATACAACTACCCCATTTAAAGCAGCCTCCACGTCTCCTACATGACCTCCTGCAAAATAGGCACAAATATTCACGCAATTACATCGAGCATATATGTGCGTATAACATGATGTATACGTTCACATCTATGGGTGGGATTCAAGATAATTCTGTCAATAAAGGACGTGGTCCTTATTCATATCAACTTGGCGGACAGAACTATCACCGTATTGGAAGCTTGATTCCTGTTGAGGGGGAGACGCCTAAGTTCTCACAACTCTACATGTATTGCGGCGAGGATGAAACACAAGACATGATTGATGCTGTAAGGTGTGCACTTTTCTTTATTATTTACATTTATTTTAACTCGAAACCATTTTTCTTGGATAGAACAAATATTATGTTGCGATTACTTAACAATGTAAGTAAGGTGTGCACTTTTCTATACTATTTACATTTATTTTAACTCGAAACTGTTTTTCTTGGATAGACCAAGTATTTTGTTGCGATTACCTAACAGTGTAAGTATGTTGCAGATCGAAAAATCCAGCACTACTTGATCCTTCATTAGTGGATGATCTTAAAAATATGATTGACAATCATAATTCCATTGCTAAGAATTTATGTATGGCTGCTGAGCGTTGTCTTCAGGAAGATGAGAAGGATGTGAAGCTCTGCCTTATAGGAAGGAGATCCCGTGATGGGCGTATGTATAATCTTCCATCATGCTCAGAAGTTGCTTCACTAATTGTTGGTACGAAATAAATCAATGCACTTCCATTACATACAAATTATTTAATGCACGATTGACTTATTGTATTTTGTATGCAGGAAATGATGAATATGAAATGGATCTACGTGATATTATATTGGAGGAGAGGAATGGAACGTTAAGGCCAATATCTGAGTTGCACCCGACATACCTCTCGATGCAATATCCCCTTCTATTCCCATATGGGGAGGATGGATACCACACAGAAATACGTCATTCTAACAAGTCAAAAGGAGTTAGAAATAAACTCACAATAAAGGAGTTCCTATCATATAAGATATTTGATCGTGAGGGTGAGGCTCGCACTATCCTTTCAAGGAGAAAGTTATTCCAACAATTTTTGGTGGATGGATACATGATGATGGAAGCACAACGCCTTGCTTTTATAATGAGAAATCAGCCGTTGTTGAGATCTGATAACTACAGGACCCTTGATGATGTGATGAGACAATTTTGTAACGTCTCATTTGGTCCTTTTTAGCGGAATTTGTGAGTCTTTGTCTTTAGTTTTGTAGTATTTTTAGTTCGTTTTTATGCTTTGGTATTTTGATGTTGTTTTGCAGGAATCAATGATTTTGAGCCGAAATAAGGGCAAGCTAATTAACATGGCTCTCCGCAAGATTTTACGAAGGTACCTGCAAATCTGCAAAACATGGCTCGCCGCGGCGAGATTTTTACGAAACTAGAGGCTGGAGCTGTTGAGAGGCTCGCCGCGGAGAGGAAATTAGTCCGCCGCGACGAGATTTTACGAGCCGGATACTTATTGCGGTAAAGAAGGCTCGCCGCGGCGAGCTATTTCTTCCGCTGTGGCGAGCGACGCAGAACTAATTTTAATTTCCTTATTAGATTAGAATTTTGATTCCTATTCATTCATACTTCTTTTAACCTAGTTTTGAGAAAAGCTCCGAGAGCCATACATTGACATTGAGACATCTTTGGAGCTTGGTTATTCATTTGATTTTGTTCATCAAATCAAGATTATTGGTATTGATTTCTCAATTGCTTTCTTCTTACAATTCGTTCTTTATCTTATTGATTGAATTGTATGTTATTGCATGCGAGCTTTTCATCTATGTTTCATATGATTATTACCATGAATCTTTGCATGCAATTATCAATTATGAGTAGCTAAACACCTTTGAATACAGTAGTATGTGAAGATTATGTATATTCGTTCTAGGGTTTATCAAAGCGCTCATATAGCTTAGTCTCGTATTAAACTTCGTAAAAACCTTCAATTCGATAAGTCCGTATTAAATTCTCTAAATTGTTCATGTTTAAGGATCGTGAATTGACGACTCACGATTTCTCCAGTATAATATCTTCTAAGAACAATTGGTTGAATCGAATTGATTGATTTTTTGTACAACGGCCGTGTGACAAATATGAGTGTTATCCCTAGTTCGAATTAGCATAATTAGATCTTGCTACTGTATTCATCTTTTTTTTTTTTTGGAACGAAGAACTTGTCTTATTACTCCAAAAACAGTGTTTGTACATTTAAGGGCTGATATACTCCAAGCCCAAAACTAGTGAATAACAAATAAACTTAGAAAACAAATTAAACATCTATGAAAGTCGAAATTAAATCCCGCGCCTTTCTATTCCTGCAACGGAGTCGGACGGTCTGGATAATATAGCTCAGATTACTTCTTGTAGTACCCACGGCTTTTGTTGGAAGAGTAAATCATTCCGAGTTATCCATGTATGATAAATAGTCTCTGCCATCACTGCTCGGAAGACGTAGGCCGTGCTTCCCTTCCCTTTCGCGTGAGTTCGCCACCACCACACGAGTTGCTGCCAGGTGTTGAGTCGGGGGTGATTAGCATGCATCCAAGTCAAAACTTCTCTCATGATCGTGTAAGTAACAGGGCATTGAAAGAACAAATGCTCTATAGATTCACCTGGATTACAGAATGCACACTTTCCATCAGTCTCTACTCCAAAACATGCCAGTCGATCCTTTGTAGCCAGCCGTTTATGCAGTGCCATCCATAGAATAAATCTCGCCTTCGGCCTAGCTGGGTTCCTAATGATCAGATCACACCATGCCAACTTTTCCTGTCGACCCCGGAACACGCCGTACAACTTCCGAACAGAGAATCGATGCACCCTGACTTGTTCCAGCCATTCCGTTTTGTCTTGCACATACTCCCGTAGCTGTAACATTGCCTTGATGGTTACAGAACTGCATAATGGGGCCGTCCATTCCTCTACCGATTGGGTTTTGATGTAGTAGCTATGGATCCATCGTACCCACATCGAGTCAGCCTTTGTTTGGATCTTCCAAAGGAGTTTGCAAATAAGCGCTTTATTCTATTCTGGTAGTGAGATAATGTTCAAACCTCCACAACTACGAGGGGCACAGACTTGGTCCCAAGATATCAAGGCCTTTCGGTAGTTACCATCTTTACCACTCCAGAGGAAACTTCGACAAATGCGTTGAATATGCTCCAGAATCATCTTCGGAAACGGGAAGACTTGTAGCCAGTACACTATGATTGAAGTCACAACACTACGGATAAGTTGCTCGCGCCATGCATAATTCAGAAGTCGTGTAGACCAATGTGAGATCCGTCCCAGAATTCGCTCAATTAGCAGCTGGAATTGGGCCGCCGACAGCCTACGGTGTGACAAAGGCACCCCCAAGTAGCAAATGGGTAGGTTGCCGGTCCCGAACCCAGTGGTATTCGCAATCTGCTGCCTTTTCGCTACCGGTACTCCTCCATAAAACACTTTTGTCTTCATCATATTTGCCTTTAACCCTGTAGCCTCCGAGAATACCCGAAATTGTCCCATCATTAACTGTATCGAGCTTACATCCCCACGCATGAAAAGCATAAGATCATCTGTGAAACACAGGTTAGTAATACGGAGCCTCTCACACTTCGGGTGGAAGTTAAAATTCGGCATAGTAGGAAGTTTCTGTAGGCAACGGTGTAGATATTCCATAACAATCACAAATAAGTAGGGAGATAGTGGATCACCCTGTCTTAGCCCCCTCTTTGCTTTCAGGAGTGTCGACGGCACACCATTAATCGAGTACCTGTAGGAAACCGAGCTCACGCATACCATTAGCCAACGCACGAACTGGTCTGGCAATCCCAGTTCTCGCATAATCGCCTCCAAAGCTCCCCACTCCACTGTATCGTACGCCTTGTGTAGGTCCATATGAATCATACATCTAGGTGAGATGCCCTTCCTTCCATAACCCTTCACAAGTTCCTGCGCAAGTAAGATATTGTCCTGGATGACCTTTCCTGGCAAGAAAGCAGATTGGCTATCATCCACTATGCTGTTAATCACCATTCCCAACCGAGTCGTCAGGATCTTTGAAATAATCTTATAAATTGTAGTACAACATGCAATCGGTCTCATATCCTTTACTTTGACTACAGCAGGGGTCTTCGGGATCAATGTAATCAGGGTGCAGTTCAGCGCTGGAAAGATCGGAGATGTGCTAAAGAAATCAAGCACAACATCATAGACATCCCTCCCAATCATCGACCAAGCTTGCTTGAAAAAGTAGGCATTGAACCCATCAATTCCTGGAGCTTTTAGGTCTCCAATATCCTTCAAGGCAGCATCTATCGCAGGAAGCGTGACCGGTCGAATCAACCACGCTCTATCCTCATAACTCATACGTCTTCCTGCCCGTATAGCTTCAATGTCAATTCCCCCACGCCGAGAGGCGGCAGTCCCTACCAGATTCGAGTAGAAATTGAGGATTTCCGCCTCGATTTCAGCATTTGTCTCAAGTACAGTTCCCATCTCCGTCTCTAGCCTATGCAATCCAGTCCTCTTGTTCTTCTCCCTCACCTGTGCATGGAAGAATGAGGAATTTCCATCACCCAATTGGATCCAATCAATCTTTGCCTTTTGACGTACGATCTGTTCCTCAATTTCGATCCACTTTTCTAATTCAATGGTATCTTCTCGGACCTGACGAATTAAGGCAGGATTGAATCGATCCTGTCTGAGAGCTTCCTAGTGCCCCTGTAATGTGTCCCGCATCTGCGCAATGATCCGATCTGCACCCCTCAATTGACGGCTAAGTCCCCTCATAACCGGCTGCAATCTTTTAAGCTTGCTCCACAGATTCTGTTGAGAATTCCTGACTGCCCGTCCCCTCCAGGAATCCGCCACTGCTTCAGAAAAGCCCGAGCAGCGTGTTGTGCAATTAATAAATCGGAAACAGGGCCTCCTACTCCGCTAAAGTATATAATTCCGTAGTATAAGGGGAGAGTGGTCTGATAATCTGGGCGTTAACACTTCGATGTCAGCAGCTGGATTTGCCTGAAACCATGCCGCATTCCCGAGTGCTCTGTCAATCCGAGAAAATATAATACCATGTTCATGCTTGTTTGACCAAGTGAAGTGTTCACCTATCATGTGAACTTCAAACAGCCCCACCTCATCCATAAGTTCCACCAAGTCCCAGAACTCATGCTCCACTACCGGGTTTCCGCCAATGCGATCCCCATAATCTAAGTTCATTGTTGTAATCTCCAATGCAAACCCAAGGCTCACTGATACCCCCCAGCAAGTTCACGAATATCTTGCCACAATTGGATCCGATCCACTAGCTGGTTGTGGGCATATATAAAGGTGATGAATCCTCTATCTACCCCATCCGCATCATACCACCGACAGTGCATGAGATGATCCGTACAACTAATAAAAATAACCCGAACACGATTCGGGTCCCACAACACCCAAATACGCCCAAGGAAGTGAGCATCATAATTATCCAAGTAATTCCATCTGTTACCCAATCGTTTGCGAATCCTGTCCTTGTTTTCCTTCTTGACTCTAGTTTCTATTAGGCCTGCTATACTGATATTCAAATCCAGGAGACGGGAGCCAATATCCTTATGCTTAGCAGCCTTATTCAGCCCCCTAACATTCCAGGCTAACATCAGTCCCGGTTCTGGTTCACTTCACGAACGTAACCAATCTCAAGTGGTGTAAAACCATTACGTGTAGCTATAACATCCTCAGTCTCTTTGCTAGCATGTGTTCTTGGGGATCCATGTCGCCCCCTCATAGGGGACCAACCCTCCGAATCCCCCTCATGATGGGTCCTAGAAGGTCCCGTATCAGTCGGGTTCCTGTAGCACCCGTAGTAGTACTCACCGTGTGGGACTTACGAGGGACTTGTACATTCGCCGCTTTTGGAGCCACCACTGACTGTTTGTCCCTAGCCACCCATGCTCGCTCAACTCCCCTTCCTCTAGAAGCCTGTTGCCCAAAATCATGTCGATTTCCCCTTGGCCCAGCCAGTTGCCATGTACCTTGCTCCATCCGGGCAGCCCCGTCCTTGCCACACGAGTGCCCCGTGGTCTGGCACTTGTGGCAGAACAACGGTGTCCGTTCGTACTCCACGACCTGTTTTATTGCATTTCCTTGGCGGTCTTTGATCATAATAAACTTCTGGAGTTCCTGTGTGATGTCAACCTCAATCAAGATTCGCACGTATGACACACGCAATTTCTTTGCCGTGCTCTCATTTGTAAACAAAGGAGCACCGACAACACTAGCAATCTTACTCAAACTCTTTTGTCCTCACAGATACAATGGAAGTTGGGGAAATTTCACCCAAATTTGTGCAACCTTGAACATATCCTCTTTCAGATCAAAAGTCCTAGTCCAGGGGCGTAAAATCATAGGTCGTCCATAGATGTAGTAGGGTCCACCATTCTCAACCGAATCTTAGTCCTTTGCTGAATGAAATCGAATTATGAAGTACCCATCCTCGTTGTAATATAGCTCAGGTAAGGCGATGGCTGTCCAAACTTTGATCATGAAGTTTTTCACTGCATTCATCGAGAGTGAGTTGTCAGCGACATACATAATTAGCGAATTTTTCCAGTAATCAAGCTCCGATTCAATGTCTTCATCCTCTATCTCCACAACTAACTCACCATCCAATACTGGCGGCGGACTGTAAGGGAGAGTCAGTCCATGGTTGGGGAATCGATTCCCACGTATGATGTCGACCCAAGCAATAGATCGGGAAACCTCAGTCTTTGTCGATTCCAATCCATTCATCTCTGTTAGGAAATTTGTTAGATATTTTGTTAGAAATATCTGTTTAGATTTTGATAAGCAACATGATGACTTATCTTAGTCTCAGAAAGGTGATTAGTACTCTTGGTTCACTTGAACATTGTAAAAGAGGAAACCCACTAAGTATGATAGTCTAGCTAATCTTGTATAGGATGTTAGGTCTCAAAATGTAATTTTTATTTTATGAAGAGAAGACCAAGAAGAAGACATCCAAGCAGAACAAGTTCAACGACATTGAAGATTTGAAGAAACTGCACAAGATTACTGAAATAGTTTTGCAGATACCTTGGCCAGATTTCTTGAAGACGCGAATGATTGCTAAACAAATCATGTCACAAGAGATATCTGAGAAGTCAAGAGGTCCATCTGAAAAACAAGGAAAGTGTCCACAGATATCTACGCTCAGATACCTTGAGCTTTAAACCACATTTCTGATAAAGAAATATATATTGCAAACAAAGTTGTTTCAATAAAAGTGGTATCTGAAGTTAAAGGTAAGGACGTGCTAAAACTCAGAGAAAACTGATAAAGTTAAGTCTCTGATACAAAGCATAGTTCCGTTGGCACTACAGGACAAAAAATATAGTACAATGCATTTAATGCACGAACATAGATGTCTGAACAAAAGCAACGGTACCTTCTGAAGAAGAAGACAAACCTGCTACAGTACTATACACAGATATCAATAGTTTGAATTTGATTTAAGCCTAACGGATACTATTCAACGACATTCAAATTCATCTATAAATATCACTTAGACTGCTTGAGAAGACACGCTGAACCTTAGAGACACAGAACTTACTGAACAACATTTACACGAACATATTCTCTCAAGCAAACTACTTATCCTCAAAGCTTTCTGTTGCGACCAAAGCTCCTGATCTTAAGTAGTACTAAAGTTCTAAGTGTCCTGATCCTAAACAAGCACTGCTATTTGTGAAAGAGTTGAATCGAAAGATCAAGTATCTGAGATTCATTCTCTTGAACAATTATTATAGACTTGGGTTAGTAAAAAAAATAAGATACCATACATTTCAAAGTGTATTAAGTATACTTGATTCACAGAGCTATCTGATTAACTGAAAAGTTATTAAAGAAGCTCATCTGACAACTCAAACCAAAACCAACACCATCACTGGCGTGGAGTACAGGAAGTACTTAGTTTGAGAAACTAAGGAATAACTCCAAGGTTATTGAGCACATGAAGTACTTAGCTTGGGAAGCTAGGGAATAGCTCAAAAAGGTTTCTGAGTACAGGAAGTACTTGGCTGTGAAAGCCGGGGAACAACTCAGGGAGAACATTTGGTTGGGAACCATTTGTTTAAGGAATCTTAGAATAGGATTTTTGTAAGGTGACCTCAATTATCTATTCTAGTGAATTCTAGGTCTTTGGAAGACCGAAGTGGATTAGTTGGAGGATTACGCCACCTCCAGATACCACTATACTTGCTGTGTTATTTACTTTTCTGTACTTACATTTCAGCAACACACACACACACTTTAATTGTTTCTGCACTTATCTATCTTAAGTCTTCCGCGCTCTGAATCTAAGTATCAGATATCTACACAGATATCTGAGAAATAGTTTTTATCGACAAAAGTTTTAAAAGACTATTCACCCCCCCAGTCTTTTACTTTGCCGTTATCTGGACCAACAATCTCCTTATCCTGTTCGACTTCATCCGATTTTTCCAAGTTTCGGTCCAGATTTTGATGTTCAGGTTGCTTGGGTATCGATTGATCCATCGGCAGCGATTCCGTCTCCCTTCCACCGTTTAACGAGTCTGAAGCATCCGGTGGTGGGTCAGTAGCTCGCACCGGCGAGAACGGCAGAGAAAGGGTACAACTTGCAGCATGGGAATTAGGGTTAATCGAATCAGCCAAAATTCCCAAATTCTCAATCGTCGAAGGAGCAGAGGGAGGGGAAGAGGACACGGTGGTTACCAATGTTTTACGTGGACGACCCACCGGCCTCTTCAACGCCGACTCCACCGGCGCCGTCACTTTCTTCTTCTTCAGCATATTCTCACTTAGTTTTTTACTGTATTCATCTTTCTCTCATTGTTAATTGTAATCTTAGCTTTAGTCAAACTAGTTAGAAGTAATCAAAATCAAATAAACCAATCTGTTTTCACAAGTAACTGTTTGCTTTCAAACCGTTGTGGTAGCTTAATTGGTTCCTTAGCGAACGATCCTGTGGTTAGCATTGTCTGTCTACAACAACTGCTTACTACTTGTTTTCTAAGTAATAATTTGAGCACATCAAATTTGGCGCCGCTGTCGGGGAATCAATTCCTACTGTAGTGCTTGATTGCAAATCTTTACTTGTTTTCCAACTTACCTGAAGTTTAGTGCACTAACAGAAACTAAGGATATTTCGAGGTTTTCGTGTTGTGTAGCTCTAACAACAGGTTGATCAAAAAGGACATTCCAATGGCTCAGTTAACCTATGGAGCCTACATGCAGCCCGACGAGGTTAAGGTCGGGAAAGCGGTAATCGTGTTGTCTAACGAGGCGAGGAATTTGGAACTCAAGGTTCACCACTTCCACAATCTCCCTAAGTTCTACGGAATGGCCAACGAGGATGTGATAAGGTTCCTCAAGGAGTTTGAAGTGCTGATTGCAGGGATTCCATTGGCAGCCGGAGGAGTAACAGTTTCAGAAGAGAGATAAGGAAGAAAGTTTTTCCAATGTGCCTGCAGGATAAAACTAGGAACTGGCTTTTGAACCAGCCTCGGGGCTCTCTACCTACTTGGGATTCTCTCTATAAGGCCTTCGTGAATAATTTTACCCTCCCGAGAGAACAAAACAACTTCGTGCCCAAATAATGCAGTTTCATCAGATGCTTGATGAGACCTTCTATGAAGCTCGGGACCCTTTTTTGCAGTTATTGGCCCAATGCCCTCACCACAGGATAGACGATATGAGCTTATGTGTCCGATTCTATGAAGGCCTGGCTTGGGAATATCAAAATATGGTCGATATGAGCTGTAAAAACTCCTTCCTGGAAGCCTCCGCTGATGAATTGAACAGTGCTTTCGAGAAGCTGGCAGCAACATCGCAACTTAAGGGAACAAGAGATAAGGCTAGGAGAGTAGCAGCCAGAGCAGTGGAAGAGACTCCAGGGCCGTGTTTTACTGAGCTAGAAAAAAAAATCAGGAGCCATATGGAGAGGTCTGAGAGGTACTGGTTTGAGGCGCAGAAAATTCAGGAAAAAAATAACCATAGGTTCGACAGTATCGAGCAATCGCAAAGAAGGCTGGAACAGATATTGGGTGACTTGGTTGGCAGATTGCAGCTCATGGAGAAAGGTAGACCCCCAGCAGCCCCATAAAACATTAGAGTCCTGGCGGTTGAGATAAATTTTGAAGAACCAAGGAAGGTTACGTTGGTTGTTGCTACCTGTACCAACGAGGTTGAAAACTCTGCATCAGATGAGGGAACTCCAGCAACGGTTCAAGTGACCCGTGTTCCGACAGCTGAGCGGAATGAAGATGTAGCCACTGTTGAATTGACAGGGGATGAAGTCAAGGAACCGAGTTTCGTGATTCTAGAAGAGGAGGGGAATGCGGAGCAAGAAACTACTGGAACCCCCCCCCCCCACCATAATAATTCCTAAGGCAGAAAAGAGTATAAGCGACTCCGATAGTTTTGATTTACTGGTAGGCATTGGGTGTTCGGCATAGGTTACCGGAATAGTTGACACTAGTGCTAGTTGCAATTTGATGACTTTCGACACCTATGAAGACTTAGGCTTAAAGGGATTAAAGCCGCGCAGATGCTTTATGACTCTTGCTGGTGGAACTCGAAGCAGATGCATGGGGTTCGTGGAAGATGTTCCGGTTAAGCTGGATGGTATAACAGTGATGACCGATTTTGTGGTAGTGGAATCGCCGAGGGTGAAGGGGAAAGAATTGGAAAGAGATATGCTGCTTCTAGGGAGACCCTTCATCCGCTCAACTCTTATGGTGGTGAATTTACATGCCCGAACCTGCACAATTGAGGTGCAAGGCGAGCTACGCGAACTGAAGGCCTATTCCGCTCCATTATATTCTGTTTCGCAGATTAACAGCAGGAAATTCATAGGAGCACACACTGGACCCTTATATATACATACTTATCAACAAGGAAGAACACGAGCTGCACCAACCGGAAGAGCCAAGTATCTCCGGAGTACCCGTTAGCCAACACGGAAGAGTCCAGTACATGATTCCAAACTGTACATCACAGGCAAGTCACTATTGACCCCATTCTTTTTCTTTTTTACTCTGCGCTTGAGGAGATGCTTGAGTTCAGGTTTGGGGATGGGGAATGTGTTCTCTAGTGTCTTATCTGTGTTTTTTCTCTATTTTCTGAGTCTCTAGAGTCTTTCGTCCCTTACTTTCTGTTGTTTTAGTGATTTTTCTTTCCTTCTCTAGAGTCTTTCGTGAGTCGTTCTTCCAAGTGATGAAAACTTCTATTGTGATTGATAAATCTTCTTGTTACTTACGTTTTGCATGATTCTCAGCTTAGATAGAGTAGTGAACTTAAGATCTCGTAAGTTTGTTTTTCCTGTAAATAGCAAGTTTGTTTAACTCTTTAGTCCAAAAAGCCGGTGAGAAACTTTAAGCCGATGAAAAAATATTGTACCGGCGCTTGTGTGATCCTTTCGGGAAGTGCAAACCCTCTTGTTTGCACCTTTTCATTCTCATGTGTACTCAGTTAAGTTAAGTATGACGAACGACATGCTCTTCATGTTTCATTTATCAAAAGCCAGTACATTGCGAAGAACCGGTTTGGGGAGGAGAAATCTGTTGTGTTGACATGGCTATTATTCATTTTATGTAATATGTATCACCTCCCCTGATTAGTTGATTCGTCTCGGAGTGTATCTGTGGTGCTTGTCACCACCGTAGTCGTGTTAGGCGTGTTTCAAATACTACCTATATACCGGCGTGGTCCTAAAAAGCCATATGACCGTGAGGGTTGATGGCACGTATACCAAACTGACACGCACAAAAGTACGGACTTCAGTACAACAGACACTACCAAAAAAGTGAGACTAAAAGAATCCATAGTGGCCAAATTAATTAGCATCTAATTTATTGTATGCAAATATGTGGTTTATGGAAGTTGGTTGTATGTCTTGGCAAGATGCTATACGCAAGGAAAAAGTCCCTTCTTACTTAACTGATTGAGTACATTGCATGAGGTATTTGAGGGACCTTTGTGACAAAAGTCACCTTCCTTTTCTCTTATTGTTCTTGAGTGTTTAACCCAATGGACACTTCCAGAGTGTGAGAGAGAATAGTGTAGGATTTCCTTGTGAGGGATTGGAGAGTTAGGTTTAAGTGCTATTTATTTGAGAAACTCTGTTGCAGGATTTTTTGTGCACTATTTACATTAAGTCGGTGAGTGCAAACCTTTTGCATCTTGTGAATTTAACGCTTACAATGGTAGAGTTCGGTCATTTGGAAGATTGACTCGTTTTGTGTGTTATTATATGTCGTAGTTTAAGTCTAGTTGTCTTTAATTTGTTTGTTTGCTCAGGGACGAGCAAATGTTCGGTTTGGGGATTTTGATGAGACAATTTTGAAACGTCTCATTTGGTCCTTTTTAGCGGTCTTTGTGAGTCTTTGTCTTTAGTTTTGTAGTATTTTTAGTTCGTTTTTATGCTTTGGTATTTTGATGTTGTTTTGCAGGAATACATGATTTTGAGCCGAAATAAGGGCAGGCTAATTAACATGGTTTCATGGCGTATATTTTACTGAAGGTACCGCAAATCAGAAAATACATGGCCGCACAGCAATGCAGAATTAATTTTAATTTCCTTATTAGATTAGAATTTTGATTCCTATCCATTCATACTTCTTTTAACCTAGTTTTGAGAAAAGCTCCGAGAGCCATACATTGACATTGAGACATCTTTGGAGCTTGGTTATTCATTTGATTTTGTTCATCAAATCAAGATTATTGGTATTGATTTCCCAATTGCTTTCTTCTTTACAATTCGTTCTTTATCTTATTGATTGAACTGTATGTTATTGCATGCGAGCTTTTCATCTATGTTTCATATGATTATTATCATGAATCTTTGCATGCAATTATCAATTATGAGTAGCTAAACACCTTTGAATACAGTAGTATGTGAAGATTATGCATATTCGTTCTAGGGTTTATCAAAGCGCTCATATATGTTAGTCTCGTATTAAATCTTTGTAAAAACCTTCAATTCGATAAGTCCGTATTAAATTCTCTAAATTTTTCATGTTTAAGGATCGTGAATTGACGACTCATGATTTCTCCAGTATAATATCTTCTAAGAACAATTGGTTGAATCGAATTGATTGATTTTCTGTACAACGACCGTGTGACAAATATGAGTGTTATCCCTAGTTCGAATTAGCATAATTGGATCTTGCTACTGTATTAATCTTTCTCTCATTGTTAATTGTAATCTTAGCTTTAGTCAACCTAGTTAGAAATAATCAAAATCAAACAAATCAATCTGTTTTCACAAGTAACTGTTTGCTTTCAAACCGATGTGGTAGCTTAATTGGTTCCTTAGCGAACGATCCCGTGGTTAGCATTGTATGTCTACAACAACTGCTTACTACTTGTTTTCTAAGTAATAATTTGAGCACATCATGATGCCATTAGGAGAGGGGAGCTTGATGCTGGAGATCCAGCCGGAAATGTTGAAAAGCGATTTGTACTGCCATCGTTTTTTGTTGGAGGACCAAGGTACATGGTGAATAACTTTCAGGACACTATTGCTATCTGCAAGAGTATAGGATATCCTGAATTGTTCATCACCTTCACGTGTAATCAATTGTGCACTTTTGTTAAGCAAAAAGAAAATAGTAATTTACAAGTGTACAATTTATTTTTGGTATGTTAACTGTATACATAGTTTTTTATTAAATCACATATAACTTTATCTGCAAAACTTCGAAAAATATTTTGAACATATATTTGGATTCACCGCGACAAGACGAATTCATAGACACCAATCTTATATATTATTATTAATTAAATAAATTATTTATATATTAAAATAAAAAAATCAATTTATTAAATGATATCTATTGGTTGTGTAAATTTAAATTTGAAAAATAAGCCATGGAACATTTTATTCTTGACAATGCAATGTACCTTATAACTCTCACTATTTATATTTTTAGTATGTTCATTACATATATAGTTTTTATTAAATCACATATAACTTTATCTGCAAAACTCCGAAAAATATTTTGAACATATAGACACCAATTATAAATATAATTGTTAATAAATATTTTATTCATTAAAATAAGATATAAATTTATTAAATGATATATATCGGCTGTGTAAATTTAAAATTTGAAAATAAACTATGGAACATTTTCATATTCAAAATGCAATGCACCTTATAACTTTCACTCTTTATTTTTAGTATTTTGACTGCATAGTATATAGGTTTTATTAAGTCCCATATGAATTTATCTGTAAAACTCCGAAAAATATTTTAATTAATTAAATAAATCATTTATTTATGAAAATAAATATAAATTTATTAATGAAATTTATAGTTGTAGACATTTACATGAACTTATCTACAAAACTCTTAATATATTTAAGCATATATTAGATTCATCGTGACAAGACGAATCCATAGACAACAATTTGAATATTATTATTAATTAAATAAATTATTAAATAATATAAAATAAAATATTAGAGTTTTAAAAATAGAGTATTTATTAAATATTAAATATTTAATATTGTCAAAGCGTTTTTAGCCGAGTGGCAAGCTGAGACACCCCGTACCCAAGAGGTCATGGGTTCGATCTCCGAAATGGGTGATTATTTTCTCCATATAGAGAATGATTGAAATGTTATTAGAGAATTTATTGATGGTAAAGTTGTCCAATACGAAATATTGTAATTGTAATATTTTATCTCAAAAAAAAATATTTAATACTGCTCCATTCATTTAAAATGAAATTAATAGTTATTGAGATGTTCAATTATAGTTTTGACTTTACGGTTGAGCAGAGCCCGAATATGGGCGTTATTAGTGTTGTTGTTAGGGATCATGAGGGCAATGTTATTGTTTACGCATTTTGTGGAGTCTAATGGTCTACGTCCCGAGGATAGGCCAGATGTCCTAAGTCGTGTTTTCAAAATGAAGTTGGATCAGCTGATAAAGGACTTGAAGACAGAGAATGTATTCGGCAAGGCTATAGGAGGTAAAGTGTTTATCATATTCAATTTTAACTCAATTAATCGAACATGTGATTATTATATTCCAACTTATACTAATTGAACATTTAATGTTTTTGGTATGCAGTTGTGTATACAATTGAGTTTCAGAAACGTGGTATGTCACATGCTCACATCCTACTATGGATCGACCGTCAAGATAGGAACATGTTCGTCGATGATATTGATGAGGTCATCAGTGCTGAGATATCGGATAAGGAACTAAACCCGGAGTTGTACAATGTTGTGTCCGACTACATGGTTCATGGTCCGTGCGGACCTCTTAACACGACTTCTCCTTGCATGCATGATGGAAAAAAATGCTCAAAGAAGTTTCCAAAGCACATCATTGATGGAAATGGATACCCAATGTATAGGAGGCGTGACACAGGTTTCACCATTGATAAGAACGGTGATGTAATTGACAACCGGTACGTAATCAACAATTAAAATGCTATTTGTTAGTTAAATAAACACTTAAAATGCGTCGTTGTTTCACAATCATGATATACTTATGTTAGTTTTATTGTCTTTTATTGAAGGTACATTGTTCCGTATAATCCTTATCTGCTCATGAAGTACCAAGCTCATATCAATGTTGAATGGTGCAACAAAACCAATTCTATCAAGTATTTGTTTAAGTACGTGAACAAAGTTGTTGACCGCATAGGGGCCAAGATAACAATTGATAATGAGGTGAAGGATTATGTGGATTGTCGATACATTTCAGCATGTGAGGCCGTATGGCGTATTATGGGATACGATATTCATTATAGGGATCCTACTGTTGAGCAACTACCATTTCACATGGAGGGTGAACAATCAGTGGTATTCAAGGATGACGATTACATTTATGACCTATTAGAGAAGCCTACTGTTGCAGAGACTAAATTCTTAATGTGGATGGAGTACAATAAACACCACCCAAAGGCACACAAGTATTTGTATGCGGAGTTCCCTAGGCATTATATTTGGAATGCTAAGGATAAAGTTTGGAGACCTATATAAAAGTTTTCAACAACAAGGTTGGTAGGATACATCACGTTTCTCCCAAGACGGGTCCTATATATTACCTCAGGATAATGTTGAATCACATTAGGGGCGTCACTGCGATGAGGATTTGAGAATAGTAGATGGAGTTGTATACCCAACTTTTCGTGATGCATGCTTTGCGATGGGTTTACTCGATGACGATAATGAGTATATTGGTGCCATAAAGGAAGCCAGTTTCTGGAGCTCGGGGCGTTACCTGAGGCATTTGTTCTCTATTCTACTCCAGTCAGACAGCATGTCTAGGCCTATACATGTATGGAATACTACATGAGAGTATTTATCAGATGGCATCATGTACATGCTACGTAAGAAGATGGATAAACCTGGTGTGTTATTAATAATTATTGACGTTTTTCTTTTATATTATAAATGGTTATTTTTTTCATTAATTTTTACTTCAAATTTTTAATCCCATTTGAAATAGATCTGGAGATCACTGTAGGTCAATTGAAGAACTTCACTCTTGCAGAAATAGAAGAGTTGCTTCGTCGCAATAGAACTAGCCTCGGCCAGTTTGAAGGTATGCATGTGCCTGATAATGTAGCGATACATAATGGTCAGAATAGTCTAATCGTAGAGGAATTAGATTACGATGTGGTTCAGATGATGGAAGAGCACAATTGTTTGTGCCCATGTCTGACAGATGAACAGAGGAGTGTATATAATACTATTATGGATTCAATATCATCGGGTAATGGAGGGTTATTCTTTCTGTATGGGTATGGTGGAACTGGAAAGACATTCTTATGGAGAACACTATGCTCGTCGTTATGTGGGAGACGTGATATTGTCCTGCCTGTAGCTTCAAGCGGTATTGCTTCGTTGCTTCTTCCTAGAGGACGTACCACTCATTCCAGGTTTAGCATACCCCCTGCAGGTTGACGAGACATCCATATGCAGTAGACTATAGTGATCTTGCTGGTTTATGTATGAATACTAAGTTGATCATTTGGGACGAGGCTCCAATGACCAATTGGTTATGCTTTGAAGCGCTTGACCGCAACCTTTGAGATGTTATGAGAGGACCTGATGGTTAGGTGTCAGATAAGCTTTTTGGTGGATTAGTTGTTGTCCTTGGGGGGGGGGGGGGGGAGTTTAGACAAATATTACCAGTTGTACCCAAGGGCAGTAGGTAGGATATAGTTCACACAACCCTATGCTCATCGAAAAAACTGTGGAGTTCATGTTGTGTTTTGAAGTTAACCAAGAACATGCGCCTTCAGGTATGAGCACTTATGTAATTATTACGCACGTTTGCTCAATTTATAAAAAGATTAAAAAAAATTATATTAACCAAACACATTATTTAATAATTTTATATTTTGACAAGGCTGGCAGCTCACCTACCGAGGTTGACCGTAAGGATTTGCCGAATGGTTGCTACACATTGGAGATGGGCAAGTAGGCGTGATAAATGATGGCGAGGTCAGTTTCAAGTTGCCTGAAGATATCCTTATTCGTGATGCACCAGATCCGATTGCTGCTATGGTCAGTAGCACATATCCTTCACTCATGGACCATGTTGGTGATGGTCTATATTTCCAGGACAGGGCGATTCTTGCACCGACTAATGAGATAGTCCATGAGATTAATGACTACATCATGTCACTGTTACCTGGAGATTCGGTCGAGTTCATGAGTAGTGACGCCATATGTCCTGATGAGGATGACATCATCAACAGAGAAGATGTATATTCAGTCGAATTCCTTAATACTATTAAGGCATCAGGTATACCAAACCATCTCATTCGACTCAAAGTTGGTTGTCCAATAATGCTTTTGAGGAACATCGACCAGTCTGCCGATCTCTGTAATGGCACAAGATTGATTGTGACTGCAAGCGGGAAGCATGTCATAGAGGCGAAGATGATAGCTGGAAAGAATGTGGGACAGAAGGTACTTATACCTCGAATGGTGATGACACCTTCAGATGTTACGAAATTTCCAATTAGATTCCAGCGTAGGCAGTTCCCTATATCAGTTTGCTATGCCATGACAATCAACAAGAGTCAGGGCCAGCCCTTAGCACATGTTGGTTTGTATCTTCCAACACCCGTATTGAGTCATGGTCAGTTGTATGTTGCATTCTCAAGAGTAACTAGCAGAAAAGGACTCAAAGTTTTAATCCTGGATGAAGGACACCACACAGACACAACGATCAATGCTGTTTACAAAGAAGTTTTTAGTAATCTTTAAGGTATGTGCATATCATTATAATGCATTAAATATAAATTTACTCAATTATTTTCTAATGACAACTTACGTGTGTATTGTGCTTTACTTTGTAGGTGAAGAAGATGTATTTGGAGGTTGAAAATTAAATCTTTTAGTACTTTCATTTTTTAATATGTATTTGACTATTACTTTAATTGCATTGCACGGTTTGACAATTATCAATTAATTATCCTTTCCCTTTCATTTTCTTCATAGATATACTAAGATATACTAAGAGGTTGAAGGTATAATCTTTTGTACTTTAATTTAAAAATACATACTTGATTATTAAGATGACTAATTGAATTTCTTAATTTATTTAAACTGTCATTCTTCAATTGTTTATTAAAGAAACCCAACATGTACCGCCACGGGTTAGTACCAGTATAATGTAAATGCAACGTTAAATTATAATGTAAATGCAACGTTACCGATGGAATAATTTTATTGACGAAAACAAGCAACTTGTCAATTGGGGTGGAGAATACTGCAGGTTCTAACCCACTTGGGCGGTTAATGATAGAGCAAGTTATTTCTGCAATTGTGAGTTGTGACTAAGAAAACAATGATGTTTATTTGGTGTAGAAGTTAGGTCTGGAAAATTAATTGCCGTTCATTTAGTTCGGAATTTGAGTTTAAGTTTACTACCTAATACAAATGATGTTTCATAGAAAACTTGGCTTAGTATACGGTCCTACTACAACCGTAACGCCTTAACGTACACCCATCTTAATTGTACTCATTTATAATCCTTAGATTACTTATATAAATAATATTTGAAGTTGTATTTAATCTTGACCGTTCACATCATTGTAAAAAAATTACAGTGGCAATCTCGTAAAATTTATTATATAAACCGAATTGTAATGTCATTTACGTCTATTGTAATTTAGTTATATAAATTAAAATTTAAAATTAAAATAAACATCCAGTCATAACATACTAAGATCTTATTTTCCTCCAATATAATATTATAAACCCTAATTATTGAATTTCTCTAATTTCATTCAATTTTGTCCATCCAAGTAGTTACCAATAAGACCGAATGACGATGGTCTTCGATCGATCTGCTGGACAAGTGCATTCAGTGTGAATTGGATCCCTTTGTCTCTCCCATCCCATCCACTCGTTTCCTTCTTTCTCTTCCATTTAGAATGGAGTGGACATAATTATAGAATTAAAAAAGGCTATGATCGGAGCCAATAGAAAGGGGGAGTCAATCGTAATCGATCGGCCGATTAATTTTCATCAGTTAACTCGGTCATGGAAGGGCCTCTAATTCTTTATTCCCTGCAAATCTCTTTGTTGGTCCTGCTATGTGACGGATTAACAAAATTAGGGTTCTTCATTTGAAGAAGAAGATTTTGGTTTTTGGAATTTAATAAAATGTTGGATTGTATATAATGGAAGATAAATAAACGTAAGGAACTTTTATTTTAATTATTATTTTTTTTTTTTTGAGAAACAAAAAGGTTGTCATATAATGAACCAAATAATCGGAGTACATCACTGAGCGTAAAAAATCATTAGAAGGGAAGAGTACTTTCACCTTCACTATCCTCATCTACTTGCTGGGCTAACCTATGAGCTAGATTATTAGCTGTTCGCATGATATGAATAAAAGAAACAGAATTAAAATGACAAAAATTGTTCTTCACGGACTCAATAAATTGACCAGCAATAGATAAACAAGGAATCGATGAATTAATCGCCTGCACCACCGATAAGCAATCACTTTCAACCAAGATATCACGCCATCCATTTGCCATAGCTAGTTCAACACCACGGACAATTGCTAATGTCTCTGCAACTTCAGGGCAATAAATATGCTCCAATCGACACCTTTTCCAAGCAAGAATCGTGCCCGTACTATCTCTGGATACTATGCCAACACGGGAAAAAGTCATAATTGGTCCTAAAGTTTGGGAGGGTTTGGCGCACGCAATACGTTTATTCACCCCGGCATAACTAGTCCTTATGTTCAAGATTTGTGGCATAACCGGTCCTTTAGACACAAAATCGCACATTGACCAAGTTGATTGCTGATGTGTCAACTTGGTCAACCCTTCAAACTCAATTTGACTCTTACATTAGCATCCATGTCATCTCCAAAATTTAAAAAATGTTAAAACAAAATTCAAAAATTAAAAATGTAAAATAAAACAGAAAACATTGAATTAAAAAGATAAAATTAAAAAAAAACTAAAAAAAAAGAAAAAGGAGTCGAGAGAACAGAAAGGAAGAAAGGAAGAGGCAAAACATCTCAACCCCAATTATTCATCATCCCAAAGTGAACTCCGAAACCGCTGCAATTCCGAACGGCGACTTGGAGACTGACACTGGCCGCGAGAATGATATCCGAACGTCCCGATATCTTGCACAACATACCTGGGTCAGTCATCTTAAGTAGGAATTTTCCCCTGAATTTCTGATTCGGCCCAATTGATCACAAAACACAGCCTCTAATAGCAATTACCAACATCTTATTCAATTTCTTCAGCTTATCATTTTCCTCAAACAATCCTTCTAAATCTTGCTTCCATCACCTCCACCAATACTTTCATACGTGCTCAATATACTTGTGCCTTTCAAAAATTGGGGAGAAAGACAGTAACATGGTCTCATTTGTCCCTGTGCAAACGATCCAGATGAAGAGGGCAGAACGAATTTGAAGAGAAATAATTTGGGGGTTTGGGTTTATAAGATCTCAATTTGGAGGTGAAGTTGGGCTGATCGATTTTCTTATGGGGGTTCGTTTTTTATTTGTTTATGTTTTTATTTGATTTTTTCTATTTTATTTCACATTTTTGTTTTAATATTTTATTATTGAATTTTGTTTTAACATTTTTTAAATTCTGAAGATGACATGGATGCTGATGTAAGAGTCAAATTGAGTTTGAAGGGTTGACCAAGTTGACAAATCAGCAGTCAATTTGGTCAATGTGCGATTTTGTGTCAAAAGGACCAGTCATGCCACAAATCTTGAACATAGGGACTAGTTATGCCAGGGTGAACAAACGTTGTATTGCATGCGCCAAACCCCCTAAATTTTAGGACCATTTATGCCTTTTTCCAATGCCAATACCTGTCGTACCAGTATTAACAGAGAAAGATGCGTCCACATTAATTTTAATGGCAGGATGCGGAGGTGGTGACCACTCAGTAGGGGATTCTGGCGGACGTGGAGTATCGAAATGGTACCATGCTTCCTTAAATCGCTTCAGATAGGAATGGGCAGATTCAGATAGTTCCAAGGCATCTCGAATAGGTTTGCCATGGACTATGCCGTTTCTGTTATTCCAAAGTGACCAGCAGCATACAACAAAGTGAGCAACCTGTTCATGGGAAAGTACTTGTCGAATATGAGACATCCATTCCCAAATGTCAGTTACTGTATTCACATAAAAGCTAGCAAGAAGACCAGATGAAGCCCAAAACAATCGAGTAAAGGGACAAGAGAAAAAAGCATGTATGACAGTTTCATCCGCTTCTTTGCACATAGGGCACACAATCTCAACTTGAATATTACGACGTGCTAAATTAGTAACAACAGGCAAACCATTCTTAAGTAATCTCCAAAAAAGACTTTGACTTTGTTAGGAATTTTTAATTTCCAAATGAAGTTCCAGTCTTTATCTGGCATACTGGAACCTGAAGCTGCCTGAGTGTGCGCCAATTTCTTCAGTCTTCTGGCTACATGGTAAGCAGATTTCACTGTGTAGTATCCATTCCGGTTAAAGAACCATCTTTGTATATCAACACTTTCAGCACATCCTACAGGTATACGCAAAATATGTTCCATATCCTCGGACCAAAACAAAGCCTGCAGAATATTTAGATCCCAACTACTGCCCTCACTATTCGGCAAATTACGCACAACAATATCCCCAAAATCATTCAGGTCAGGTGTAAACGGTCGACGACTAGATTCACGAGGGATCCAGTTATCCTTCCAAACACTAACCCGAGTCCCATCACCAATACGCCAAATAATACCCTCTTTAACCACTACAAAAAAATCAGGTTTTAGTCCGTCGCTAAAGCCCACCCGATTCGTCGCTAATACCTTAGCGACGGATCGGGCAACGGATAAGACGCCTGTCTTAAAAACGGACATCGCAAAGGAATTAGGGACGGATAAGTAATTCGTCCCTAATTCGCGACGGATTGGCGACAGATAAATCCGTTGACCTTCCGTCGCGATTTAGGGACAGATTACTGTCCGTCCCTAACTGGTTGGGACTGAATCCGTCGCTAAAAGTCCCAGCCCTAATTCGCCCAAAGTCGCCATTTTTAGCGACGAATTCATATCTGTCGCTAAAAACCTTTTTTTTTAATTTTTTTTTTTAAATTTTAATTCCTGTTTCACATTTCACCTGTTTTTCACACAATATAATAGTACATAATATACCCGAAATAATTAAATTGTATTAATTAACAATAGAGATTCAACAAATACAAAGTATCCAAACCGAAGACTAAATATCCGTACAGAAGATGAAATAATGTATATGTAGCATAAACAACATAAGCATAAGTCCAATATAACTAAGAATCGGCCGGAGGAGGCGATCGTTGTTGGGTCGTCAAGATCATTTGGGTCAAAGCTTCCATCTGCTGAGCCATACGAGCCTGGTTCTCAAGCACTTGCTGGTAAGCTGCCTTAGTTTGCTCTATCTCTTCCTTGTTTCTAGCTAACTCCTCTTGGAGAGGAGTCATCATCTCCTGGACCTGGTCCTGTGTGAATAGATCAGCTCGTGTGGATGCCTGGGACACTGAGAAGCTAGGACTCGTCAATGTAGGGCCCAAACTTCCAATTCCATACACTCGACCCTTGTTGTCCATTGGGTTGACGACAAAGAAGATCTGGTTTTGCTCTTCAATAGACAGCTCCTGACCGTCGATCTTCCTCTCGATCTCACTCTGCAATCATAAAATGCATACGAAATGAGATACAGTTTTAGGAATCTCTTATAATACACAAATGCAAATGTGAACCTTAACAAAGAAACGTACCGCAATACGCTCGGACTTCTCGTCCACCCAAATGCCGTCCTTCAGCTTAGCCTTCTTGAAGTGGTATAGCGCGGTCTTGGGTTCCCCAGCCTGGATCTAAAGAACATACATGCAAAGCAAACAAGTAGTTAGTTGGTAGAAATGAAAGCAGAAAACATATAAATCCCTCTTCCAGAGCGGATAATGAAAGCAAAAAACACAAGTAGTAAGTAATTAATATATACAGTAACCGCCATCTAGTGATCCGTAACAATAGCTCGCGACCCATAATGGTGTCTGGAAGTACCCGTACCATTAGTCGGCTGAGTCAGGCGGTTCTCTATGTTCTTTGCCACCTGATCCACGACAAGGGGTGCCCTCCAGTACTCCAGCCAATGCGCCCACTCCTCATCCCCTATAAACGATGGCTTAGTGCCCTTGTCTCTACATTTTTCAGCATGAACCATTTTTCTATAGAGGTCTGACCCTAGCCTGTCGAAAACCGACCACAACTGGGGGAGCAGGGCATTGGAAATGTAGTAGGTTTTCTACAACAATTCCACACAACATAGAAATTACACAAGGTAAATGAAGACAACAATTTCAAGATAACACATGCAACAAGTTCATTAATGGTGACTAACATATCACCCAAGTTCCGTGGCTAACATACCACTCAGATTGTCCTAAAATTTACTAACACAATGGTGACTAGCATATCACCCAAGTTTAGTGGCTAACATACCACTCACATATAGTGGCTAACATGCCAAGCACATTAACACAACGATTAAAACAAAAAATAAAGCACTGTAACATTTAAGCTTACCCGCAACTCATCGAAGTAAAAAGCCTTCATCCCATCCGAGACATGTGACCACTTCTCGCCGCCAGCGCCAGGTAACTCCCTCATGCGGTCATGCCCCTAAAAATGTCAACAAAGTTATCGAAGCATCGGGGCAAAATCATATCGCGAGAAAGACAAGAAACAAATATTCATTAGTATATATAGTTAAATCAATGGTATGTGACATATACTTGTCTTAAGTTATGTTCTACAAATGCATAATATGTACTTACTGTGCCTGGCCGTTGGGGAACAACACCGGGTGTCAAAACTAAAAATGGGCAATCGTCAGGGGGTAAGTTAGCCCAGACATTTGACTGGCCCGTGCTCGAGCTCGGTGGAGTCTCAGGAACCGTAGACTGGCTGCTCCCACCAATAGGACTACTCGCTCCACTGGGTGGTGTACTGCCTGTACCAGAACCACCAGGGATCCCACTCGATGCGGGAGGACGGTATGTAGGTCTTCTATGCCGCGGCATCTGCAAAAACATACAACAAATAGAGAAAAAATGTGTTAGTAAATTACCATGAATTTGCATGTAAAACATATACATTTGACACCTAATAAAGCACAAAAATATGGTATAATCAACAACTAACAATATATATACATATAATCTACCATATACACATACCCTCGTCCTCCTCGCTTGTGGTTAAGTCTACATATTGGTCTTCATGCATCTCTATGAACTCATCACGAGCCTGTACAGGATTTCCAGCTGATTCATCAACAACATCTTCTTGGTAAGAGTTGGTGATTGAGTCGTCCCTCTGAACGTACTCTACTCTGGAGCGGGCCCGTATATGTATCGCAACCAACCAATCCGTCTTGTCGCATTTCAGGCTTGGATATTCAATAAACACCACTTGGCGTGCTTGAGTCGCCAAGATAAACGGTTCGTACTTAGTACGGTACCTCCTCCTATGGTTAATGTCAACCATTTCATACTGTTCGTGCTTCCTCGTACCAAGTGGAGTAGGATCATACCAGTCAACATCAAACATAAAGGTTCTTTTCAAAGGCACACCGGAATATTCAAGCCGCACAATTCGTTTCAACTTCCCGTAGAAATCATACAAATCAGAAGCTGCATCTAGATCTTGCCCACTGACACACACCCCACAATTGCTTGTGGCCATGGTCGTGTCAGAGTCAGTTGTGTGGAACCTAAGACCATTTAATATGTACGATGAGAATGTGGAGACCTTTCTGTTTGGTCCCTCTGCTAGAGCTACTAAGTAAGGACATGTGACGTTGTTGACAGGATCTCGGACATACTCCTTGAACCAATCTGGAAATTCTATTTCCAACTTCTCTTCAAGCAGTTCTTCAAGCGTGTCATCTGCCATTATTGGATTCTTCTCCAGACAACGCTCTTTGAAAACACTGTGGACACGATGATATGATTAGATAGCTAGTAGTTAGAAGTTCAAATTTATGTGTTATAGTAAGAAAGCTACTCACCGAGCAAAAATCACCATAAATTTGTCAACTTCAGCATAGTTTGAAAGGACATAATATTGGGCTGCCTTCAGGTCCCTATCCGTCAGCCATTCTTTCTTTTCTTGTCCCACAGGTCTCCCTAAAACCCTAAAAATTGAAATGGCAATGTCATCATCCTCTTGAACTTCGAATGTGTCTGCGTTTCGAGACGGTCTAGATGTCTTTGTCGGCACGTGGTCCCCAAAGTAATAGGAGCAGAAGGTTCCTCTCGCACGTATGCATTAGCAATCGATCCCTCAGGCCTACCTTTGTTGCTGACATACTTCTTCAATTTACCCAAGTACCTGAATTGCATATATATTTAGGTAAGAGAATGTAACTTGGGCATTTTAAGTAAATTCAGACTTGGAAAAATTCACACCTCTCGGATGGATACATCCATCGATACTGAACCGGTCCAGCAAGCCTCGCTTCATGTGGGAGGTGAACCGACAAGTGCTCATAGAATCAAACCAGCTCGGTGGAAAGATACGCTCGAGCTTGCATAGAATCAATGGTATGTTGCTTTCAAGATTTGCTAACACTTGATCGTCAACCACCCTTGTGCATAAATTCTTGAAAAATAAGCTCAGCTCGGTGAGAGCGATCCATACAGGTTTCGGTAGCAGTTCTCGAAATGCAACCGGGAGAAGCCTCTCCATGAACACATGACAATCGTGGCTCTTCATCCCATACATCTTCGTCTTCTTCAAATCCACACACTGCCCCAACTTCGAAGCATAATTATCGGGGAACTTCAATTCTCTCACCCAATCAAACAGTTTGTTCCTAGATTCAGTGTCAATTGTGTAGCATGCCTTGGGCCACTTGCCTTCATCATTCCGCTTTGTCAACTCAGGCCTTTTACACCATGTATCCAACTCGGCTCTAGATTTAACGATATCCTTTGTTTTTCCGGGAATGTTGCAAATCGTGTTGAAGCAGTTCTCGAACACGTTCTTCTCAATGTGCATGAAATCCAACATGTGACGTATAAGAAGACTGCTCCAATAAGGCATGTCCCAGAAGATGCTTCTCTTCTTCCATCCACATTTGTCGGCAATTTTCTTGTTATGCTTCTCCTACCCAAGTTCAGTCACTTTCATATGACCCAGCCTATCTATCTCGGCAAGTATTTATGCACAAGTAAGTCTTCTCGGGGGCCCTTTCCTCTCTACTTTGTTTTTCAAGAACTGATTCTTGTTCTTCCTGAACGGATGGTTACTTGGTAGAAACCTACGATGATAATCAAACCAAGATTCCTTTCCGCTCACCTTCAGTCTAAATGCATCAGTGTCCTCCAAACAATGTGGACAAGCATGAAAGCCCGTGGGTTTCCTTCCAGATAGCATGGAGTACGCCGGAAAATCACTCACGGTCCACAGTAGTGCTGCTCTCAAGGTGAAGTTCGTCTTGGTTGACACATCATATGCCGAGATACCATTTTCCCACAATTCAATCAGCTCCTTGATTAGGGGCTGCAAAAACACATCCAGCTTCAGTGCTGGATCTTCTGGACCGGGCACCAACACAGTCAAGAACATGAACGATTCCTTCATGCACTCACCAGGGGGCAGGTTGTACGGTGTCAGCATCACTAGCCAACAAGAGTACTTTCAGTCACTTCCAAACGGGTTAAAACCATCCGTACAAAGCCCCAAACGTACATTTCTAGACTCAGCTGCAAACTCCAGATATGTCTTGTCGAACTCTTTCCATGCCGGTGTGTCTGATGGGTGCTCCATTCTACCCCCTGCATCCGTCGGGATTACTCTCTCCTTATGCCACCACATTTTATCTGCAAAAGCACTTGAAGCGTACAACCTCTTCAAACGAGGTGCTAGAGGGAAGTACCACATTTTCTTATGTGGGAGATTTTTCTTCTGGCGTTCCTTTGCAGCCCCCGCCTTGTAACGCTTGCAGGGGTCCTTCCCACAGAACTTGCATACCAGTAGATCTACATCCTCGCCCCAATAGATCATGCACATATCCGGACAACAGTCTATGATTTCCATAGGCAACCCCATCCCCCGCATCTTTTCTTCGCTTGGTAAAAGTTGGTGGGAACTAGGTTTTCTTCAGGACAACACTCCGATATTAGTTGTACGTAATTATTGAAGCTCGCTTCAGATTGCCTACCCTCGGCCTTACAACTCATTAGCCGAGCCAATAAAGACAACTCGGTGTGCTTCTTACACCCCGGCCAAATCGGCGTCTTTGCTGATTCCAACAAGTCAAAGAACACCTGATCCTCGAGATTCGGTGGCTCCTCCACATCCCCCTCGGTGTCCATGAACTGAGGGGCAGCAACATTAAACAACATTTCTTCCAACCGTTCATGATCATAATTAACATCAGATGTAGCCGTACTTTGAGTACTTCCGATCACATTTTGCTGCTTTCTTTTACGCTTCCGGATATGCTTATATGACATGAACGGTGTTGGTGTCTCATCATGATAACTCCATACCTCATACTCAGGCACAAACCTCTTACGTTTTAAGTGCTCGACTACCGTTGTAGGAGGCAAAAATTGCTTGTTCTTACATTTGTTGTGACTGCAAGGGCACTTCATCATCCCCCACTCAAACAAGTAGTCTGTGTCAGTGCAAAAGCGATGAACGCTTCAACCCCTTCCACAAAACTAGACTGAATACTGCCATTAACAGTGCGACGGTACATCCATGAACGATCGGGATTCATAATTGGATAATTAACCTGACACGTCTTAGATTTATAATTACATGTGTAGCATTATGTATTTAGTTTCATTACAATTACAATTACATTCTTAATTATGATACGTTAAGAATTTTATGAATTACATGCATTTTACGATTAAAATTAATTTTTATAAATTTTAAATTTTCATTTAACTATTAACATTACAAATTGTAGATGAAAATAGTATTAATTATTTTTATGTTAATATGAAAAAATGATATTAAAATCACCAAAATCACCAAATTGTCTCCAAACACACAATTAAATCTTCCTAATTCTACTACATATACGAAAATATCAAACTAAATACCCTACATACTTACAATCATCCTAATATTATACTAACAATCCAATTTCACAATAAATATATCAATTGCATATGTCAAAGTTAGCACAATACGTAATATAAGCTAAACTAGCTACTACGCACTTCCTATAAACATATAATTGCTCAAACTAATTGAAATTAACAAAATTCCCAAATTTTAAAAAGTAATGGTTTTAGCCAAAATACCTTCGATTACGGAGAAATTAGCCGAACAAAGATGAAATTGATGGACCACCCGAGTTCCTTGTCCCACGAGCTTCGAAAAGACTCCAAGATACGCCGGAATGGTTGAGTTTTGGTCGGAAATGGCAAGAGGCGAAATGGAGAAGAAAGAAGAGAATAAAGAAAAGCAGTGTCGAAAATGGAGAAGAAGGGGCTTTGCCACGTTCTAATTGATTATTCAGCGACGGATTGACTTATCCGTCGCTATTTGTGACGAATAAGCCAATCCGTCGTTAAATCCAATTTTTAATTTTTTTTAATTTTTCTTTTTCAGTTTAATTGTTAGTCAAACCTAATTCGCGACGGATTAATCTATCCGTCCCTAATCCGTCGCGAAGTAGGGACGGATATTTAATCTGTCGCGAATTAGGGACGGATTATTAATCCGTCTCTAATTCGAGACGGAGTAGCTACAGATTGAGCAAGTTGCTCAATCCGTCGCAACTCCATCGCTAACAAGCAGCGATTCGTCGATGAATATCCGTCGCCATTTCCATCGTTAAATCCGTATATTCTTGTAGTGAACTACATTCATAGCCCCAAGGATACTCTTCCACGTGTAAGAAGCATTAGAATTACAAGGAGCATCCAAGATATCACACAAAGGAAAATATTTGGCTTTCATCACTCGACTAAGAAGAGAGTTTGAATTATGGAGAATACGCCAAATCTGCTTACCAAGCATCGCAAGATTAAAGTAACTAAGATCCCTAAAACCCATACCCCATCTTTTTTACTATCACGCAAAACATGGGAATTTTTTTTTTTTGGTACACTACAATGAGACAGTGCCATTTTTTATACGCTAGAATGGCCTTCTCCGATTTCAATACACTAGAACAACATATATGGAATTTTGATACTCCGATCAATTTTCCGTTCAATTCGATGACGTGGCAATTGGTGTATCAATTTTCAGTATACAAACCGTATATGCGTATATTTTGACCCAAAAAAACAAAAATTAAATTCACTGGACACGTGTCACGTTCTCCTTTATTCTGACTCTATTTTGTTTGAAAAATGAAAAATAAATTTTAAATTCAAAAAAAATTATAAAAAATCAGAAAAACGTAATTATGAAATAATTTTTTTTATTAATGAAATTAAAACAGAGAACAAAAAAAGGAAGAACAATAGTAAAAAACGGGTTTATATAACCCATCTCCCATTTACGTTATCCCCTCCCACCCAAACGTAATTTCCTTCTCCCAATCCCAATTACAGCAAGAACCCTAATCCCCAAATTGGCAGATCGATCGGCGCGCCTCCACACTAATAGCAAGCATCGACCTTCCTCTCTTGTTGTAATATGGTCTGACCGAACTTGGTCTTCCCCACAGATGGATTATAGCGATTGGAACGGATCGGCGACGCCGAATATTGTCGGTGTGTGCCTCGTAGGGAGGCTGTTCAGGGAATCTCGTGGAAATCATTTCCTGGATGCCGATTCTTTGGATGCGAATTGTACAAGGTGTGTATGTGTTTTTCTGTTAGTTAAAGAATCTGTCTAATTTTGTGCTTTGTTGTACAAATCTCTTACATTAGGATTTTGTGCTTTTGTTTGTAGAAGGATGACCCAAAATCCTGCTGCAGTTATTTTAGGTGGATTGATGATCCAATGGCACCTCATGTTGAAAAAATTATTTCCGGTTTACTTCGCCGGAAAATTGTTGCAGAAAATCGGGTGAAGGAATTGGAAGTGAAAGTTACTGAGATGAGGGGTGATATACAGAGGTGCTTGGAATTGACTTCAAAAAAAGAAGTATTTGCTGAGAGGAAGGACTTCATGTCTGAGAAGAGTCTGCAAAACAATTCATTGGTTGCAGAGAATCTATGATTGAAGAACAAGTTGGAAAAGATGGAGCATGGTTTTCTGATTTGCCTACGAGTGTTAGCCATTTTAGTAGTTTGGTTGTCCATGTAGCTGTAGTGTTATTGCTAGGAAGTCTTGATTGTTGTTGTAAGGCTTATGTGTTACTAGTAGTAGAACTGGTTCGGTTTAGTTCCAAAATTTGTAATGTTTTGTTGATTTGAATGGAACAACCAGTTTAGTAATTGAACTTGAGTTTTGTGCAAACACTTTTCTATGTAAGAATGCAATGAAATTGGGGTGGATAAGGCAGCGCCCAAGTCAGTGCCAGGCTGCGCCAAAACGTGCCCAAAGCTGCGCCAAGTGAGTCTAAATTTGGACATGACCTTTGCCAAATATCTTCGCATTCAACCTGTGTCTTAAATATAGCACACAACACATCAATTAAGCAACACAAAATCAGTCCAACAACATCAATTAAAGCAACACATAAAATCAGTCCAACATTAATTAGCTAAATAGCATGATAACCTGTTTCCATCCAATAGTTTCCATCCATCATCAAAAGAAGGTAGTTCCAAAAGTAAAATAATAAACCATGGTTCTAAAATCTAACAACTTAGTCATATAATAGCATCATTCAACAATAATCACTTAATCTACTCATGGTTGCTTGTCTTCTTCAAGCTCATCACCCTAGCAGCTTCCAACAATTTCTCCCTACCAATAGTGTTGCTAGCTGGCTATTTCATGTGGACTGTTGAGCCATCAATTTTCAGATTTTTGCTGAAGTTAGCAGTTGAACCACAAGCTTTCATTTGCTCCCACATAGATGGTGGTTTCTTGACTGAAGAAGATCCCTCACCAGATTGTGAATTAGCTGTTAACTTGTTGACCATATGAAGTAGGCCAGGTTTCACTTTGTTCACCTATTTAAATGAGATCACAGTAAGAAGAAAATCAATAGAAGTAGGAAATTTCCCTAAAATAGCAACATATAAAAAATGTTGCAAGAAACAAAGGTCATTCATCATATGGGGATCATGTGACAAAAGGTAGTAAATATGACATAAAAAATAAGGTCATTTATGTGGGACCATGTCACAAAGGCAATTAATATGACACCTAACCGTAACACCCATAAAAATGTCACAAATTGAGTTGATAGTTCATGACATTGATGGCACTCTATAAATATGTCTTATATTTGTACACCATAAAATGGAATTAATATGATTACAAGTTCATAACTATAATACAAGTTAAGTTCACACAAATAAAATAATACAAGTTAAGTTCACACAAATAAAATAATATAAGTTAAGTTCACACAATTACAATAACCACACATGAATAATAGAAATTAAGTTTACAAGTACTGGAACATGAATTCATGAACATAAAAAGAACAACAAGTAAGATTAGGTAAGATTAAGTAACTACATTTGGTTTTGCTTGTTGAGATATCTTAGTTTGCTTGGGTGCGGCCTGTTCCTTCTTCTGCTTCTTTGGTGGAGGATTCTACATACAACAAAAAGATTAAGTGTTAGAAAGATGAATAGAGGGGGCCTGTAAATATGAAACATAATGGTAGAAATAGGAGGAATTGATAAATTCATACCCTTTTTATACCATTCTCGAAATCATGTGCTAGCTTAAGAGGACAAGAAACAATGTTGTGGAAGCTCTCGTGACAGAAACTACACTTGACAGTTTGCTGCTCTTTCTTGAGCTTGTGCTTATTGTAGATTGATAAGGTGGGTGGTCCACATCCCCTGCATTTCCTCTTTCTTTTCAATGGTGCCTGATCATCAACATCTCTCCTTCGCAAGTTCACAGGCCTACCCCTTTTTCAAGGGTCACCAGGATGCAATGGTGGCTGATGTCCAGTCTGTAACCATTCATGCCTAACATTAATAGGAACTATAACCGGCTCATATGCTTTCTTGTACATGGAGACATAGTAAACTCTATCAACAAATTGCTCAACTTCCCATCCATTCTCAGTAATGCAAGCTAAAGCATGCTTACAAGGGAGGCCAAATATGTCCCATTTCCTGCATCCACAAGTTCTCTTCTCCAAATCCACAGTGTATTTATCCCCCGACTTGGAAACAACCTTCCAAACATTCTTGGCAGATTTCAAAGGTACAATGCCTATAATGTTGCTCATGTTTTCATCTAGAATATGGATTATCTTGGGGCATAGTATGTTCCTCCATCTTTCAGCACACACCTCTCTATTCTTCCTCAACCTAATCATCACATATTCCATCATCCAATCCAGCATACAGACAATCCCTAACTCCCTACCATCCAGGATACATAAATTAAAAGTCTCACAACCATTATTAAGGAGCATGTCACACTTAGTTTGAGTGTCAAAAAATGCCCTGGACCAACAAGTAAGATCTCTTGCCTCTAACCACTTAACAACCCCTTCATCCAACTTAGCAATTTCTAACTTGCATTTCTCAAACTGGGGTACAGTAGTAGCACATGCCATGTTCCACAAAGCAACTTTAAAGGCATTCCCAGTAAAACCTAAGTCAAACACATAGAAATATATAAGAATAGTTTAATCTACTAAATATGATGATTGTAAAAAAAATGCATATTACATTAAGGAAAGATACTTACCAGCTTTCTTCATGTTACCATGAAGATGTCTTACGCAAAATCTGTGCCTACTTCCATTAAAGTTCTCAGCAAAAGCTTTAAGTAACCCCTTTTGCTTGTCACTCATGAAGGTCCAAGCATGATGATCACCAAGCTGAAGATCAGTTTCAATGGTACTGAGAAACCAATTCCATGACTCATATGTTTCAATTCTAACAACTGCCCAAGCAATAGGGTAGATGTTGTTATTTCCATCAATCCCTACTGTTGTCAATAGGATACTTCCATATTTCCCCTTCAAGTGGCAACCATGAACACCAATTACAGTCCTACAGGCCTTAAATCCTTCTTTGCAAGTAGCCAGGCAGTAGTATAGCTTATCAAATCTGCCTTCATCTGGTGTCAACCCCATGAAAATTGTGCTACCCGGATTTTTATCATTAACTTCAGCCACATACTCCCATAACATTGCATATTGCTCTTCTTCGGTACCATATAGATACTCTAAAGCTATCTGTCTAGCCCTAGCCACCTGTAAATAAGTAGAAATAGAGTTCTCAGTTCAGTTTTCCAATTAATAAGCTAACATGACAGCATAAGGAACAAACAAGGAAAAGCATACACTAATTAAGTCAATATACCTGTAAATAAGTAGAAATAGACACATCAGTTCAGTTTTCCAATTAATAAGCTAACATGACAGCATAAGGAACAAACTAGGAAAAGCATAGACTAATTAAGTCAATATACATGTTGTCTACTAACAGTCAAACCAATTTGCATCTTAATATCATCAACAAGGGTGCTAACTCTCTTCCTTGGGTCAATGATAAAAGTAGACAGATACATCTTTTCAATACAAGGAGACTTGATGTTCTTGATTGTGTGGTCTTTAGGGCATGTGTGCTTCGGGAAATATCCACTACACTAAATGACCCTGGCTGCCCTTTGATTACATGGCAATACAACTTGAAGGGACATTTTTTCCCCTTCTTTTTACTTTACACTTCACATGAATCCTTTTCAAGTCGTTAGGACCAATCTTCAAGGGCCTCCAAGTCCTAAATGCGTATGAGTGTACTGCTTGGCGGAACACCTCCTTACTATGGAATTCCTGTCCATGTTCAAATTGTGGATCAAAAACATCAACAGGCTGGAATTGTTGACACTTTACCAATCTCTCTTTAAACTTTCCTTTGGCAATGTTCCTTAGCTTCACCTTCTTCTCAGTTGTTTCTTCATCATCACTACATACTGATTCACAGCTAGACCAATTAACATTATCACATGTAATATCCCTCTCATCCTCACTCACATCAGATTTTTGTGTCTCTACTTCATACTCATATTCGTAATCACTCTCCTCTCCACATGTGTCTCCACCACCTACATACTCACTGTCCTCCTCATCATAATACTCACTATCCTCTACATCTTCATCATGAACATCTTCAACAACAGACTTCTTTTTGAAACATGACTTGTTCTTCAAGCTTTCCTTTTGTTTTTGTGCAGACACCAACTCATCTGTGAAGTCATACTCAGGATCAATGAATTCATCATCGTTAAATCTTATCTTCCTGGCTGTCTTATCACTAGCTACATCAGTTTTTTCCTGGACATTGAATGCATCTATCAGTTGATCAATGGCATCAATGTCGAAGTCATCATCATCATTCATGTGCATCAAATATAATCAGTTAGTATATTTACTATGTGCTTAACTACAAATATGAAAAAAAAATTGAAATATAAGGATGACAGTACCTCCTCCTCATCATATAAAGTAACTGGAATGCTGCCATCGTCTAAATTCTCCCTTGGATTCATACCAGGCTCCCATAGTACTCTTGTGTCCTGTAGTTGCTCATCACTAACAGTCTCACAAACAATCTCTTCATCTACACTACTATCATCATACACCAGTTTAGGTTCCTCACCCAATGTACAGTCCAATATAGGACCCCCCCCCCCCCCAGCTTACTTTTTTCTAGCTTTCTTTTTCTCACTACTAGCCTCAGTTCCCTTATGTTCATCAAGTTTCTTTTGTTCATCAACTATATGTGGCAATACTATAACCTCAAGAGGATAATGTCTAGCCACTTCTTCATCATCAAGATCAATGGGGGGTTGAGACATTCCCACATCCTGTTACATTTGTTCAGGTGTTTCTAACCCCTCATCTTGCTCATTAATTTCAAGAAACACAGTTGAGTCAACATATAGAGTCATCTTTTTATCCTTACTAAGTAAAGCTTTGGCAAACAATTTACCCAGTTGAAGTGTTGTCCATATAAGCAGAAATCCTCCCTCATGCATAGTGTAAAAACCCCTAATTTCCTTAATCCCTTCAGCAGCACACAAATTCTCTAACTCTAACCTGCCCCAGTTAATCCCTGAAACATCCGTCACAGTAAGAGTTCCACCACCCACATATTTTGCTATTGGCACATGAACAAGGGTACCCCCAAATCAAAAATTAAGCTCGAACGAAAACTCAAGCTCAAATGATTGCAAAAATGCAGGATCAGATTCTGCAGATAACAAAAACATAATTCTTTACTAATAATGCACTAAAATACCACTAATTCGCCAAAGAAAACATAAACTAATGCACCCACTTGTAATAAACTATGAAATCGAATCCTATGTCATTACAATAAACTAATACACACATTCTATTAAACTACGAAACAAATTCCAATAGATTCCAAATCGAATCTTACCATCAATCGTTGTTACTGTTTTCGATTTGGTTTTCCAAATCGGCTTCATCTTTCTCGCGACGAACAGCCCCTTCACGCGATGCTTCTGGGGATAAATTTGCGGGTTCTTCTTACAGTGTTTCAAAATTGGGGGAATTACGTTTCTAGGGTTCTTGGTGAAATATTTGGGGCCGATTTTTGGGGTTTTTTAGTGTTGGAGTACTTGGAGGGAAATGGTTAAGTTCAAGCTGCCCGTTAGATTAAACATGAGTGTCACTCTCACATTTCATCTTCCTTTTTTCGTTTTCTGTTTTAATTTCATTAATAAAAAAATTATTTTATTTTATTTCATAATTACGTTTTTCTTATTTTTAATATTTTTTTTTGAATTTTAAAATTTATTTTTCATTTTTTAAACAAAATAGAGTCAAAATAAAGGAGAACGTGACACGTGTCCAGTGAATTTAATTTTTGTTTTTTTTGGTCAAAATATACGTATATACGGTCAATATACGGTTTGTATACTGAAAATTTATACACCGATTGCCACGTCATCGAATTGATCGAAGTATCAAAATTCCATATATGTTGTTCTAGTGTATTGAAATCGGACAAGGCCATTCTAGTGTATCAAAAATGGCACTGTCTCATTGTAGTGTACCAAAAAAAAAAAAAATTCCCCACAAAACATCCCACTTCACCCAATGAATTATATGATTATTACCATCACCCCACCAAGACCGAGAAATAATCATCTCAAGCTCATGAAGTAGATACTCAGGAAGTTTAAAGCAACCCATAACATAAGTAGGAATTGATTGGAGGACAGATTTAATCATAACTTCCTTCCCGGCCTTGGAAATACTTCCTTCCCGGCCTTGGAAAGGTGTTTCGCCCCAAAACCTTGAGTTTTAGCCCAAAGACGTTCTCTAATCCATCTAAAAACTTCTTTCTTAGATCTACCCATCTCTGTTGGAAGCATCAAATATTTCTCTTGGTTTGACGTACAGAGATGCGTTTATGGTGCAGTTGAAGGAGCCGAGGGTTATGATGTACCATAATATAGAGGACATTGTGAAGAAAATTGAATTTTTGGTTGCCATGAAGTTTGGTGTTGAATGCTTGGTTGAAGGTCTGAAGTATTTAGGAGTGAGTTTTGATAAACAGATTGTGCCTCGGTTCAAGGCAATTTAATATTTGGAGTCAAATGGTGGACTTGGAGATGAAGTAGGTTTACGGAAGTTTGTTAAGCTCAGCAGACTGCAATTTTACAAAGTGTATGTGAAGCCTTATCCAGAATGTGAGGAGATATATGGGAGGTTTAATCGGGATGTTAGAGTCTCCGGAAGATGTTAAAAATATCAAGTTTTACGCGGAATCGCTGCCTTTGTCATACAAAGGAAGATGACCCAGGCAATGGTGGTCATTTATCGTCAATCAAATGACCCGAGCAAGGATGATTTGGTAATATACCTCTGCCAGCAGTATTTCAAATTTGAATAGTATGCATTAATATTTCCAATTTCCTCAGGCTAACTAGTTCAGTTCTTTATTGTGTCTGCTATTTGCGAATGAATATCCTCACGTGGACTTCCTTATAACGCAGGAACCATGGTTGTACAATGCCAGTAGAGCGGGGAAAGTGACTAGCACTCATGTAATAGTATTCAGACCCATCAACTCACTACTCCAAGCTTTGATGCCAAAATTTCATATGGCGTTCAAGCGGTTTCTGTTTGGCAGCCACCACCCACACTCCAACCCAGGTTCATGCAATATTCTATCTCACCATCCATAACAGGTCGTCTTGTTGTTCAGATCAGTGAGAAGATGTCCCATGTATTTATGCTACTTGTGTATGAATTTTTTTATCCTGCTTACTCTTAATTAGCAAGGACTTGAGAGAGTAAATGGGGAATGCAACAATTAGGGTGTTATCAACTTTTGGCCCTGAAATAATAATGAGGTAACTGAAGAGGAAGCGTGCTCTCGATTTGGGAAACTTATTCCAGGGCGGAGTAAGTAGAAAACTACAATCAAATACTCAAACATATTTAATTCACTAAATTTAATCCCAAATTCAAATTCACAAGGTTTCTGCTTTCTAAATTCTACCAACCAAATGGACACAAAATCAGGATAGAGGCTGACTGACTGACTGTTTGGTATCTGTAACTGGAAAAGGAGAACAGGATATTAGCATGTGTCGCCGTAAAAGAAACCCACAAGGAAGTCCGGTGATGTAGGAGCATAATCACCAAGATCGACGGAGCAAGCTGCCTGATGAATTGATTATTATGATACACTCTCTGCTGGAAATGAAAGATGCTGTTAAAACAGATATACTCTCCAAAAGGTGGAAAAACCTTTGGACTCGAGCTGATAATATTGTTTTTGTGTATCCTGGTTCTGATTGGATTGATGTAAACATGTCCTTTCAGAAAATGGTTAAAGCAGCAAGAATTAAACAACAGTTTCTCTCCTTTGTCTATCTGACCTTAATGCGATGCACCTGCCAAAAGATCAAAACCTTTTCTTTTGATTGTTCCAATGGTATGCTCTTCCATAAATATGTTGAATTTTTTTATGCCAATTTCCGAAAATGGATGACTCATGTTTTAGAGAAGAAGGTAGAGTTTCTAGCATTAAGATTTGGGGATTATTTGAATTATGTTCCCCACTGTTTGTATACGAGCTCAACAGTTACTAAATTGGAATTAGTAAATTGGAGTTCACTCAACAGTTTGTCTCTGGTGAATATGGTCATAGGTGATCCTTGTATTGACAATATATTGGCTGGTTGTCCCGTGTTAGAGACTATAGCTCTCCGTGCAGTTTACGGTATGAACAGCGTAAATATTATATCTTCAAGCGTGAAGATTTTCATGAATATGATCAGAGTGAGACTATCGGTCTGGATAATACACACACAAAACTTAATACATGTAGATGTAGGATTATCCTTTTTGGATCACGCTTACATGTTTAGGATCTGCTTTTGTCATACTTGATTCTTTTTTACTTCTTTACTTCAACATGAAGAAGTTCATATAAGCTACATATAAGTTCAACATAAAAAAGCAAAGATTGTTTATCTGTAATTGCTATTTGGTGTGGTATTGATGTAGACAAGCAGTTCATTGGTGTTAAGCTTAAAGTGCTTGAAAATCTATATTAATTAACGCTGTGCCATTGATGACAGACAGGTTTTGACTTTCACTAATATAAATTTAGTGGTTTGTTGTATGACTTTAAACTATTTCATCTAAAAAGAGCCAAATGAAGCTACATCCAGTTATTTTGTAGGAGAAGCACTCCGCAATCTGTGATTGATCAGAGACGATATTTCCTGTTGCAACTAACTTCTAAATTGTCTAAGATATGATTAGTTCTATTTATATCATAATTCATCATTAAACATTCAATTGCATGATCATCTATCCGTAACTGTAATAGTTCTGTGCTGTACTTACAGACCGAGCTCTTGCTTGTTTTTACAATAGGTCTTATCGTTGTTGAAACTGTGGGGTACACCTTCTCCATTGTTCAGGAACTGCAAACATGTCTCGGTTACGTCTTGTATGTGGAAGTTTGATCTTTCTGGAATTATATGTTTATTGGAAACTAGTCCTCATCTCGAAACGCTACTCATAAAGGTGGTTTGATGGAAGGTATGTCTGTGTAAGATTGATTTGTAGTTTGTACCATGTTAAAATACTTCCAGGCATATGGAACTGGATTTGAATGACATGTGAATCTTGATACTGGAGAAAGATTTATAAACTGTGAAAGACCGAGGAGGGTCGTTTGGCTGTACATTTTGCTTAAGACACATTAAATAGCTAATTACTCAATAATTTTTCCTTCTAAGTTGTATATATGATGGTTCTAAGTTTTCACACATCAGAGAGTTTCTGGTTGCTTGTATATGCTGCTTGTGACATGGTGAATTGATTATAATTTGTTTCAAAGAGATGCTTTTAGCATGAAATTCATTATAGTTTGACATCAAATGCACTTTTTTTTTTTTCTTTTTCCCTTTTGGTTTTGTTTGCTATGAATAAATATGCAAGAGAAGTCTGCACTGAAATTTTCTGGCATTAGTCTTAAGATTGTTTTGTAGAATCTATAACGTCTATTACCCATGTCAACTTGTATGAGAAATGCGCAGAGCTGCAGACTAGGTAAGATTTTAGTGGTTTTAGTGTAGTAATTGTATATAAGTTGCTTATTTACGTGCAATGGCATTTCATTGGAAGGGGGTTTCTTCGTAGAGTCTTAGTTTCTGGTGTCTTTCTTACTCCATTATAGTTCATCCTAATATTTTTACATTATCAATTTACTTGGTTTCTATATACAGGATGATGGGCCTCTTCACCAGGTCAGGGAGCTTCTTGAGAAGAAAAAAAGCGCAGTTGCATACTCCATATGGGAAACTTTTGCACCTCAAGACTGTCAAAATTGATTATCCGCAAGAGAACATGTATACAGAGGGTGGTGCCTTGGCAATTGCAACATATATACTAAAGAGAGCTGTTGTTCCCCAGAAGCTGATCCTGTTCTCGTCATCTGGAGGTTCTTTCTGCAGGCCGCGAATTGTGAAATCCTCCGAATTGCTAAGCACCTTCTTGACTAGGAACAAAGTCTCCAAATGGGAGCTCAAGGAGATAAATGGGAGGTTTGAATTCAGTTTTCCAAAAAGCATATAACTACTCTTATGCTCAACTACATATGTTTTCCCTATTGAAATAAACACTTATATATGTGAATCACATTATATGTTCACTTTGGAGAGATTTGCTTTTCTGCTGCTTCATGCAATTCTTGATTGGCGGTGTCTGTTTAGGGCTGACTGTTGAGGTCTTGAGAATATCTTGTTTTATCTGAAAGTTTGTTTTCTAGCATTGCAATCAATATTATCAAATCCAACCAAGGGGAACTGACCTAGATTGCGTAGAGCTTCTATGTTACCTTCATTTTTTGCGCTCAGTGTTCGCTCTCGTGTATAGAGAACCGAGAGCTAGATTTAATGTGATCCCAGTTACATACACGGAAAAATTGCAATCTTGATTTATTAAAATTGATTGAATTTTATCATACCATTCGTCCAGATATCTACAAAGGAACCATAAGCCTGAACAACACACATTTGAAGCTCCATTGCCAGTTGGGAGTTCAATTGTTCTTGCATTGATAAAACTCAAATTTGCCATGTCAATCCCAATAAGTTTGAGCTTGCTTGACACCAAGTTTTTAGAGTTCTGGCTGTTCTTTCCAGAAATGGTGGTTTCTTCTAGTTTTCGAATTCTTTCATGTGCTTGTAGCTTGGCATATACTTGTATGGTAATCATGAATCATTATGAATGTTGCAAGGGGAAGGGATTTACTATGAACGAATGAATTCAATGCCTTCTTTCATGGTATGTGAAATCACTTGATTCATGTTCGAGTTGAGATCCTGAATTTGAATCTTGCAAAAAAAAAAAAAAAAAAGACCCTTTTACTCGATGGCCTCCCAAAAGAGGATGAAATGACCTTGGGCGGTGGGGAGGGATAAGCAATCAATACAAAAAGATGAAGTATTGCATAGTGCTCCATCTTGATATTTGAGGTTACAATAGATGTTATGCTTGGTTCCCTGTCCAATTTGCTAGTCTCCTGGAGCAGTCCCGAGGCAGAAGCTCGATCCCCTGAACCTCATACAAGGCCATTAACTAGAGTTCGAGTATCACCCAGGTCACGTGAGTACGTCATCATAGTTAGCCAACAAGATCCCTGAGAATCAAAGGTCGGTTAATGGTTATTCTGATACTCTCTCTGCTGGAGACCAAAGATGCCGTCAAAACAGGTATATCCTCCAAAAGGTGGAAACACCTTTGGCCTCAAGTTGATGGATGTATCTTCATTGTTGAAAGCTACACTCGACTTCACCAGCAGTTTCTGGACAACCGATAAGCTAGACGAAGAGACAACTTTATGGTATAATGAAGTGGCTATGGATTTTAATCTCCAATGAATTTCCATGGTGGAAGAGCTACTGCAATCAGTGTCTCATGTTGATGAACTAATAATTGGATCAGAGCCTATCCAAGAGAGCTTTTTTTTTTGTGCAATAAATGATACACACATGAATACATGTTGAGAGATATCCTTTCCAAATTAAGTGTAAATGTCTGTGATATTTTTTCATCATAAGTGTCTATTTTTCTACTGATAGAACTTTTCCTCCATGGTGTATTCGTGGTGCATAAACTCAGCCAGTTCTACCTTCAGTGATGTAACAATTCTCAGATATGAGCTACAGATGGTCAAGATAGAGAAGCATAGATTAAGTATCATGCAATTGCTATTCGGTTTGGTTTTGATGAGCATACGCAATTCATTGGTGTTGAGCATAAAGTGCTTAGAAAAAAAAAATAATAAATAAAAGGTTTCCGTTGCTGAAAGCCTGGAAGATAGGTACCGAGTTTTGCTGATAAATTTGTTGCATGGTGGTTTGATGTGTGACTTAATAATTTCTGATGATGTTAGAAGAGATTGGCTGTTTTAATTGATTTTCTCTACACAGGAAACTCCCCTTCCCAAGATTGCAGGGCTTTTTAACAATGGAGATCCACCCTTGAGTGTGCCAAATGGGAGGTCTTATGCATCTTAAGAATGTCAAATTTGATTATTCGCCAGAGCACACGTACTCAAGAGTGTTTTGGATTTGAAATTCTAGAATATATACTAAGGGGAGCTGTTGTCCTTGAGAAGTTGGTCCTGAGCTCATCACAGAAGCTGCTGCAGATCCAGGATGCTAACTTGTCTTGATTGCTAAGCACCTACTTGATTACGAACAAAGTTGCAGAATGGGAGCTCAAGGTGATAAATGGCATGTTTGAATTTAGCTTTCTGAAGACCATGTAATTACACTTCTTTAAGATCGATGATCATGCTCGACTACAAGTGTTTCCTTGGGCTGCAAGCACAATAACATTATTTTTGCTTCACAGATTTGCTCTGTTTGAGAGATTCTGTTTTGGTATTTATCGTTGAACTTTTGTTTGTTATGCATTCGTATTCTGGAAGCAAAAATGATGTTTCTACTGTGTACAATTCTTGATTGGGGTTCGTCTGCTAGTTCTTGAGAACAGATTTTAGCAAAGTGATGGGTGAAAGAGCATATCTTGTCTAATTATCTGGCGATCTACCCCATATCTTTTCCGGAAATGTCTGAAAATTTAACACACGAATCACCTACGAGATCTTAAATTTTGTGTTTGTGAATATGATTTTCTGAAGCATTGCGGTAAAATAATCAAACCAAACAAAGGGGAATAGACATATATCAGTAAACCTTCTATATATATTAACCTTAATTTTCACGCTTAGAGCTCGCTCTCGCACATTGAGAGCTCATGGCTCGTTTTAACACCGATGTAAATAACATACATGGTAAAATTTCAATCTTGCTTGATCCAAATTGATCAAAATTTATCACAACATTCTGAACAGATCCAGATCTTGGCAACTTGGAAGTATGGAACCAAAGCTAATTGGCTGCACTCCAGTTGCTCACTGAACCAAATCATAGCTGAATCACACCAGATGGAGTTATTTATAGTAGAAAAATGTCATAACACACACAGGAAGAAAACTTCAAACACACAAGCATCTAACTTAGGTATGGTCCTGTCACATATATGACTTCACTTTGAGAAATAAGACTTGGGTGAGAAGAGTCGTCTAGGCGAAAACATCCCCATGTACCTAGGCGAAGCAAGGCTGTCGATGGACCTGTAGTTAGGCATAATGTACCCTTCTCTGTCATCTGTCGGTACATTTACACCATTGAAAGTGGTACACTTCTTCAACTTTCCGAACCATGATTTTTTCTTTGGGGTCACCCTTGTAATTCCGTTAATGTTGTCACACATATATTCCTTCACAACTATCAGTCCCTGCTCCATAACTTCAACAGGTGGCGATACAAGTGGATTCCCTTCAACGCTGAGCTTCTGTAACTTCTTGAGACAGCCCATAGAATCAGGTAAGACGGTTATCTTGTTGTAGCTGACGTCTAGTTCGACAAGTGAGATGAGTAGGCCTATGGAGTATGGAAGTTTGGACAGATATTGGAAGTTTTGGCTGACATTTAGGACTTGAAGGTTGATCAGGTTCTCAAGATCCTCAGGAAGCATTCGGAGGCAGTTAAGGCGAGCGTCTAGGATCCGGAGGTTGGTTAAATGGGAAATCGAATGAGGTAGGAACATTAGCTTATTTGAGTTTACAGAAAGTTTCCTGAGGTTTAGTAGCTCAAATCCAATTGTGTCTGGTAATTGGTTTAACTGGTTGAAGTTTGCATTCAGGTCTTCAAGTGACCTACAGTATTTAGTTCAGATCATGTTAATTAAAAGTCTAAACTGTCATCAATAAACTTTAAGTTCATGATAAGAGCAGTTGTCTGTCTGAACTATTACAAATTTAGGATGATCTAGCTATTATCAATGGGACCAAACCTAATGAAAAGTTGACTATACTTTTGCTGATAACCACTTGGCAATTTAGATAAGACAAAAAGCAAAGGATATTAAAACTTGAGCTATCAGAATTCAGAGAGATTTGAAAATCAGAAATATCTAGAGAGGTTACAAAGATAGACTAGCAATAAACAAACCAGGAGGCAAGTTCAAAAGAAAATTGTTGAAAAACTGAAGGCTAAAAAAATGAAAATTTGACAGAATATTTTCAAGAAACAGAAACTTGACAATGACAGGAGAGCATGATTGTCTGGTTGATTGTAGGGAAAAATCTTAATTAACAGATGATTAGTTAGATAATTGAAAGTTGACAATGACAGAGTTGATTAAATTGCTTTACAATGAGATAACTATCTCAAAACTCTTGTGACTGACAGCTAAATTTAGACTATAATGGTTAATACAATAGTACTAATTGAAACAAACAACTCATGAAATTTAAGTTCAATGATTAATTTCAAGTTCAAGAGTCAAGACAATGAAATTAGCAGATTGAATTATTGCAACTTTATGCAATATCAAGAATCAACAGATTAGATACAGCAAAGCTAATGAAAAGTTGACTCTTACATTAGTGATAACCACATAACAATATATACAAGGCATGGAGAAAATAACACTCAGACAACATGATCTTTCACAAAGTTTTGCTAATCACATACTTGCATCAACAAACCAACAATGAACATGTTTAACTATAATGAAAAACCATGGCAAAATGAAATCTTTAATGTAGAAAAAGGGAAAAAATGGATCCAGGAAAGACGAACCTGCAATTTTCTATCGTTCTAGGAAGTGTTTGTAGAAGGTTGCCTGAGACATTCAAAATCTTGAGCTTAGACAAACACCCTATTGAGTTTGGAAGAGTTCTTAGCTGATTCGAGTGCACGTCCAGTACGACAACGTTTAGCAGCCTTGCTGTCAATGATTCTGGTATATTCTGCAATTTGTACAAAGATATGTTCATATTTAGGCCACTTGAGGAACAGTATGAACTTGTATTATTCACATTTACCAAACATATTGACCGTTATTCATGTGAAATGAAGTCATTTCATTCAAGTAAAATGACAATTAACAAACAACATGCCTGTAATCAGTTTTCCAAATTCAAAACGAACATTCAAAATATCAGTAATTATCCGTTAACCATAACTTTTTTTCCAAGGAGCAGTTAGTGATGAAACAGTGAATTCACACACAAAATATTAACCAAAAGGGAAAACAAGACAACAAAAAAAAACAAGAAGAAGAAGATGATGATGATGAAAAATAGAAGGCAAGGACTCCATGTAAAATCAAATGCTAATTCTAATATGCTGACGCGACAAGAGAAAATAGAAAATTGATACGTATGAACGAATGATTATTCGTGTTAAGGAGTACGTTCGTACCTGGAGATTGTTGTTGGAAAGATCCAACTTGCAAATACATGCCAAATTGAGAGGTGGATTAGGGAGAGTATCTAATGACATGCCACTCATATCTACAACTTCCAGCCTGTTCTGATCTTCCTCTTCAACGTCGACATCTACCAGCTTATCGCCATACCGTCTCCCTGGAACGCTCCTGTCTACCCTCAGTTGCTCTTTCTCATAGTACTGCAACATCTTTACCACACAAAATCTATCACTCAAACAAAACAAAACCAAACAGAAGAAAAAACTTGTTTTTATGTATATGCATGAAAAGAAATAGGATCTTGCAAGGACAATTATGCCAAGTACTAGCTAGTACTTGTGCTACTATTCGAGGTAGGTAGTTACTTGTTGAGAATGTGAATGTGTGTGTATATATAGACAAGCTAGCAAGACAGATAACAAAAAAGACAAATGAATGAGAGAAGTACGGATTAGAAGAGAGATAAACATGTCATGTCCGTATGTTGCGTCTTCACATTACCTACTAACAATAACACAAACAAAAGTCAACCTCTCTCTTCCGTTCTTTTTCTCATTCTGTTACATTTTTCTTCTTCTTTCTTTCCCATGTTTTTATTATGAGTAAACTACTCTTATTTTCTTTTCTTTAAACTTATACTACTCAAGTTTCTTTGAATATGTCAATTATGCATACGTTTCTTAGAAATTATATATATGTGTGTGTTGTACGGTGAAATACACAGGGTATGAGACGTGTTTACTTATTTACGATTGGTTGTGTTTTTGTTTTACGTACGCTATATTGTGCTAACTAAGCGCATTATGACATGTTTTACGGTATATATATAAGTGGATAACTATGTAAGGTGTGTCATTTGTTATATATATATATATATATATATATATATATATATATATATATATATATATATATATATATATATATATATATATATATTATAGAATTTAGTTTAAAAAACAATCAATCTTCTTCAATATATTTAAAGCCCTAAACAAACAATCAATTTTCTTGACTATTTCTTCAATTCATGCAGCTTGCTATAGCCATTAGACTAGATAAACGAACTGGTTTAATTTCATTTCACCAAATTAATTGATTTGTGCGTGGGCTGTTACGCGAGTAGATCCTTAACGAGGGCTCGACTCGTTAATGTTCGAGCTCGACTCGCTTGATAAGGTAAACGAGCCGAGCTCGAACCTCATATTATGCTCGTTAAAGCTCGTTAAGATTAATTATTTTAATAAATTTATATTTTTTATACATATTTTTAATAGATAAGGCTCGTTAAAGCTCGTATTTTTTCGAGTTTGAGTTGAGCTCGTTATATGTTACTCGAGCTTGAGCTTGAGCCCGATTTTTTGCTCGTTTTTGTTAACGAGCCGAACTCGACTCGTTTAACAGCACCGGGATTAATTGTTAACAGTGCATTGCATATTTCAATGTTCTACGTGAAAACTGATCTGTATTCTCTAATTGAATTCCAAGTTTTAATTCAACCCCAACAAAATCAATAAATCCTTGAAAAAAATCAATATGTCTTCTTCAATTTAATTCCAAACTTTAATTCAACCACAACGAAATCAATTCATCATAACAAAAGCAACAATATATAATGACCAATCTTTCTTCTCCATCTTCTCAAATTAAATTAAAATAGATCAATTCGCATGAAATCCAAACCATAATTCAACTTGAAAAGAGGCAACCCATTATATAAAAAAACGATATTATTCAACTTCACATACTTATTTCATTATTTGTAACCAGATGCTATGCGTAGCGTATTCGCACGTTCTATTGAATAATATATGGTGTGCTAGGGTTGCACGCTATTCGAATAAATCAGGTTTTGACCGATTCAAACTGGAACATGCATAGATATTAATTTGGTTTGTTATTGGGGTTTTGATTTTTGATTTTTTTTTTAATTTAGTGATTTGGTATGGTTATCTATGGTTTTCTCTATTTTGTCTATGCTATATCACGCTATTGTAGCTCATGATGTTTTAATATTTTATATCATACGTGGACCACGTCTCAAGTACTACAATATACTCCCTCCGATATTTTAGAAGTTTGCTCATTTGGCTTTTTTCGGTCAACCTATTAATCAAGTTTTACCATTAATTAATCTTAAAATATAATGTTTCATTGTTAAATAAAATTATACTCCATTATGAAACATTAATTTTCAAACTTTTGTTATATATATATATATATATATATATATATATATATAATTTTGTTAAATTTTACATTATATATTTTGAAAGTAGTTTGTGGTCAAAGTAAATTATGTTTAATCGAAATAAGTTAAATGATAAAGTTTTAAGAAGAAATGGAGTAGTATATCTGTATATGTTAAGTTTATATATAATATAGGTAATGAAATGCAAGCTAAAATCGATAACTTAAGTTGATAAACTGAGAAAACTCATGGAAACTGGTCGTATACTGCCATAAACGTCACTATATATCTTGTCTTGATTAAAACCTAAATGAAATAGTACAGGTGATAGTACGAATTTAAGCCCATGGCCAAGGGGTTAACATAATATAATTAGGGAGAATATAAAATATTACTAATCCAATTGTTGATAGAATAATGGTGGTCAGAATTAAGAATAGCTACTAGCTAATTAGCTAATCACAGCTTTTTTTCCTTTATTATTTATTCGTTTATAAACCTTAAAAATTTCTTCGGCGACAAAGATAGGTGGCATAACTGAAAAGTTAATTTGCTAGTGGCATATAATTAATATACCCTTTTATAATTTTATTGCAGATACGGACGATTTGGTATTCGATAATATCATACTCCCTTCATCCCGCAGAACTTCATACATTTATTATTTTTAGCTATCCCACAGAACTTCATACATGAAGCTACCCTACACCCAACAAATAATAAACAATTTCAACTTTACACACAAATTACACAATTTGTCACTCAAAGTGCACTTTTGTCTACATTTTTCATACTTTATCATTACTTTAACTTTTCACATAAAACTGCACGTCAACCCTAATGTATGAAGTTCTCCGGGATGGAGGGAGTACTATATAATAAAACTATTGCAATAGTCAATAAATGCAAGCAACAAACATCACAATTATATTTGTGATTTGTCTATATGTCGATAATGACACCAAAGAGCCGTACAATTAGCAATTAGAGACTTTGAATTCAGATATCAGGATATTATTATTGTCATAATCAAATTTTTCTATAATTATATGTGTAAGTGTGTAACCCTTGCTAGCTAGCTACATAGTACATACTAATAGTGTGCATATTACATATAAACCGAACTACACACCCACAAAGTGAATTAATTAATACATGTCTATCACAATAGCATGCACAATATATAGCATGCGAATTATACATCTAAGATAAATATAGTAAGAGGATAAAACTTAGAGGCGAAGACAATTAGGATCACTAGATTTTTGCTGTTGGTTGTATTTTTAATATTGGTGTGCTGATTTTTTTTTTTTTATGGAACTAAGAAATTGTCTTATTACTTCAAAACAATGTCAGTACATTTAGGGGCCGACAATACGTCCATGTCCAAAAAGAATCGACTATGCTAGACTACCAACTACAAAGACGAAAATAGAGACAAAAACAATCTAAAGGCCTAGGGCCTGAAGGTCTAGTTCCCTGACCAATTCAGCCGCTTTGCCCTGTGCGCAACGTATCCCAGTGGTCCAAATCATAGATCGTGTAATACGGGGAATATCCGGAGTTATGCTCTTAAAAATCTTCTCGTTTCGAGCAATCCAAATGTTGTAGAATGTCTCAGCCATAAGAGCTTTGAACACAGTTGCTCGCCCGCGCTTACCTTTTGCTACTTGACAGAGCCAGTGGACAAGTTGCTGCCAATCATGTATGGGGGGGTGGGACACCCGTAACCATCGCAAGCCACCTCTTAGAATCTCATAGGTGATCAATACTCTCATTGTCAGTACAGAAGGCACATTGCCCATCATTCAGGATACCAAAGAAAGCCAATCGATCCTTGGTTGCCCATCTGCGGTGAAGTGAAAGCCATAGGATGAATTTGTCCTTCGGTCTAGCAGGATTCCTAGTCACCATATCGCACCACTCAATCCGGTCCGGGCATGCACGCATGAGGCGGTAAATCTTCCGCACCGAGAACCGCATCATCGCAAGCTGCTCCGTCCACTCCGGCTGATCCAGTAACTCCAGTTTGATCCTCTGCACAGCCCGTAGTATTGCCGAACTACAATCATTCAATGGTTGCTGCTTGATGTAGTAGCTATGAATCCACCGTACCCAAAGAGAGTCTGCCTTCATTTGAATTTTCCAGAGAAGTTTGGCAATAAGTGCTTTATTCCACTCGGGTAGGCTGATTATGTTCAGACCACCACAACTCCTGGGGGCACAAACTTGCTTCCAAGCAATTAGTGCTTTGTGGTAGTTACCATCTTTACCACTCCACAGGAAGCTACGACATATCTGTTGGATGTGATCAAGCACCGCCTTTGGTATTGGAAAACTCGAGCCGTCTGAGTAATGGAAGTAATAACACTCTTGATCAATCGCTCCGACCAAAGATAGCTCAAAAGGTGAACTGTCAGTCTTTGGACCCTACCCGAGATCCTCGATAAGGGGTTGATCTTTGCGCCAATGGTGACGGTGTGAAAGAGGAACACCTAAGTATTTCACCGGGAGACGCCCACACGCAAAACCCGTAGAGGCCAATATGTGTTGCCGCTCCGCTTGCACAACTCCTCCAAAGAAGATACGTGTCTTAGTGACACTAGCCTGCAAACCCGTGGCCTGGGAGAAGAGGTCAAAACGATGTAATAACAATTTCACCGACCTTAAGTCACCTCGCATAAATAGCATCAAGTCATCCGCAAAACATAGGTTGGTGATATGGAGTTTCTCACACTTCGGGTGGAAGTTGAAATCCGGAGTATCGCTCAGGGTTTGCAGCATCCGATGAAGGTATTCCATAACAAGCACAAACAAGAAGGGTGAGAGAGGATCACCTTGCCGCAACCCTCGTCTAGCTTTTAGCAACTTGGATGGGACCCCATTTATCGAATAACGATAGGATACGGTCGTGACACAACACATAATCCAGCCCACGAATAGCGCAGGTACACCCAGCTCCTTTAGGATCATCTCCAAAGCTCCCCATTCGACTGTGTCGTAAGCTTTGTGAATATCCATCTGTATCATACATCGAGGGGAGATGCCCTTTCGACCATATCCTTTGATCAGCTCCTGTGCAAGCAGGATATTATCATGTATCACTTTTCCTGGTAGGCAAGCTGATTGGCTATCATCCACAATAGTATTAATCACCTTTCCCAAACGAGCAGTGAGGATCTTGGAAATAATCTTGTAAATGACAGAGCAACATGCTATGGGTCGCATGTCACGGACTCCCACTGCCGAGGCGGATTTTGGGATCAAGGTAACAAGGGTACAATTAAGTGTCGGGTATAAGGAAGATGTATCGAAGAAATCCTGAACTGCAGCATACACATCCTGATTTATCGTTTGCCATGCCTGTTTGAAGAAGTGCGAGTTGAAACCATCAATTCCCGGAGCCTTTAACTCACCAATATCTTTTAAGGCCAGGTCAATCTCCATATGTGAGATCGGCTGTATAAGGAGCTCCCTTTCAGAGAGGGATAGTTGCTTACCCCTCCGAACAACACCTACATCAATCCCAATGCGGCGTGGGGACACCGATCCTACTAAACGAGTATAGTACTCAAGCACCTCAGTCTCAATTGCAGCAGCAGTGAGAAGTATACGACCATCCTCAGATTTAAGGCGATGGATGCCTATCCTCCGGTTTTTCTCTCTAACCTGGGCGTGGAAGAAAGACGTATTACCATCCCCCTGCTTGATCCAATCAATCTTTGACTTCTGCCTCATTATCTGCTCATCTATATCAAGCCACTTTTCCAGGCTAGCAGTATCCTCCTTTACCTGCTGAATAAGTGTTGCATCAAATCGGTTCTGGGCAAGGTCGGTCTGCCGTAGTTGGAGCTGCAATCGAAGCTGCTGGATTCGAGCTTCCACGCCATGAATCCGTGAGTGGAGGTGGCGTATGGCAGGTTTCACGCGCTTCAATTTCCACCAAATACGTTCCTGTGGATTAGTGGGTCCTGGTTGACACCAAACCTCTGCCACCATTGTACCAAAATCAGAAAACTGGGTCACATAGTTCATGAATCGAAAGCACGACTGTTTTGGTTTAGTCATCACATAATTCCGAAATCTGAGTGGCGAATGGTCCGATATTCCGGGGGGCAGAATCTCAACATCTACCGTGGGATTAGCCTGAAACCACTCCACATTACCAACCGCCCGATCAATGCGTGAGTAGATAATGCCATGCGTATGTTTATTAGACCAGGTGAACCGATCACCCACCGTAGGAACCTCAAACAAACATGTAACCTTCATCATTGTGGCGAAATCTCTGAATTCGTGCGGGAGGACAGGGTTGCCCCCAACACGATCCTCAACACTCAGAACGTTATTAAAGTCGTCAATGCAAACCCACGGGTCCTGAATGGTGGCAGCTAGATCCGCCAACTCCTGCCACAATTGGCCCCGCCGGCTCAGATGATTATGCGCATAAATAAACGTCAAAAGGCCTTTGTCGACACCATCAGAATCAAACCACCGACAATGCACAAACTGGTCCGAGCACTGTATGAACTGCACCTGGACTCGATTAGGGTCCCATACAACCCAAATCCGTCCCAAAACATGGGACGAATAATTATCCCAGTAACTCCAGCGACGTCCCAAACGCTTCCTGATCTTATCCTTATTTTCCTGTTTTACTCGTGTTTCCAAGAGACCAGCAATACTAACATTCCAATCCAGGAGACGGGAGCCAATCTCCTTATGTTTTGCGACATTATTTAGCCCCCTGACGTTCCATGCTAACATATATTACGGTTCGGGTTTTCACCAGAGCCAGATCCAAACTCAAGTGATGCGAAACCGTTTGGAGCAATAATACTAACTTCAGAAGCACGAACATCCCTAGAGGTCCCGTGTGCTGATTTATTTAATAATTAGTAGTTTAGCTTTAAGTTTTCAGCTTATAAAGACGAGTTGGTGATGTTAGTTGTTGAAAAATGTAATTTTTTCTTAGTATTTAATTAAACCAAATTGTCTTGAGCCAGCCAAATAGCCACTCCACTTGTAATTGACTGATTGATGCATACGTGGGTCATGCTAATTGTACTTAATTACTCATTCCCTCCATCCGTACGCGTAACTATTTTAGTACGTATCTATTGGTAATATGCTTAAAGAATCTAAGGTGGTGAAATTTAAGTGTTTTTAATCCGGTTTTCTGAACTTTAATTCTATACTAAATTTCTCAAAACATCAAAAAAAAAAAAAAAAAAAGGAACATTGCAATATTCTTTTGAAGTATTTTAATTAAGTAAAATGTGATTTTATTGGATAATTAATATAATTGAATAATTCTACAACAATTTATAAATTTAAATCATGGTATCATAATTTTTTTTACTCACGTCCACCTGAGTGCGATGTCAATATAGACAATCTCTACACGGAGATGCCCAGGTATATGTTAATTTACAAATGAACCACAACTCCTAAGTGAATTATTATACCATTGCCATGGCTCCTCCTTATTTTCCGTCCCCGCAACCTTTAACTCATTCAAATATGATGTGATACATCATTAAAAATATCAATGATTTTTTTAAAAAAGAAATAGAGAAATTTTGAGAGAGTATATAACTTGATATATATAATTAACTAGCTCAGAACTTTGACCATGGTGCATGGAGCTTAAGATGTTCGACCACAATAAGGGTCAAAATGATATGACATCAAGTATTTTTTAAATTTAATAACAGATGGCCTGAAAGTGAATTTCTATACGATTTGAGATCATGTGTAACTAGCACAATATTTCGGGGGTTTTATGTGATTTCACCATCAGAGTAAAGACCTTCCGTCAGAAGAATAAATTGGAAGCAATGTTCTTATTGGTTCCGAATTATTTAGTCTAATTTTAAACTAATGATATAAAGCGCCAATAAAAAGTTTGTTATTGATATTGACTAGCTTTATTAGTCAACCATCCTTTTGTCAATTAGGCGTACAAATTTAATTTATAAATGTCGTACCATATGATAAAATTATCATATATAGTTGCCGACCATCTTTGGATTATCAATATATATATACATTTATGATCTAAAATTTGCTGGTAAGAAATCATTCTCCCTAGTCACACAATCAGCTTATTTTAACTGCCACATATTTCTCCATTACACACTATTTCACAAATGTAAAATTAAATAAATAATGATGATGCTAAAATCTGATTAAATTCTAAAGTAGTCCCTCAGCTCTTGTTCCTCATCTGGCTATGGTCCCACAGGAAAGGAGAGGACAAAGGATTAAACTTTTTAACTGGCTTGCCTTAGACAAATTGCGTTATAAATCAACGTAGTTGTCGAGTGAGAAGCCTCGGAATAGCTCGAATATAAGTGGTTGGGTATTAAATTAAATTCAGGCCTCATAAATGATCCGTATGAGGGTATTATAGGATGTGTGAGGGTACAAGATCCCATGGTGTGGGGGATCTTGTCAGGTTGTTACCCTGATGGTGCGAGTGTGACGGTTGCTAAGGCTTGTTGTCCACCTCCGAATTTTGAGCATGGGAGGCTATGAAAGCCATTTTCCTGCTAAGGTAATAGGGTGCCTTTGAGGTGTTTGGCATGTGACCTTCAAGCCCATGTCCCTCGAGCGGAGGGTGTTCTTCGAAGAACTACCATTGTGTGACAACCCGTCCGGGCTGATTTGATCGTTTGGTGATAACTTGCGAGTGCCTCGTGGTCTTAATTTTGAGGTGTATTGTCGGTTACTCGCACTAAGACGCTATTGTGAGAATCATCCATTTTTTTCAAATAAAAATATTGGAGAGAAGGCGTACAAGCATAATAGATGTTTCAATTTAATGTATGGAACGTTCAGTTGAGACGGAGAGAAATGAAAAGAGTCAGTAATAATATTCTATTAATTTGAATGTGAATATAAGTGTTAGCTAGTCGTACAATCTAATCTTCAAATCATTCAGATTGAAGATTTATAAGACCCTCACTAAAATAATATTATGACGTTTTTTCTCCTAAGTTGTCAGTATTTATGAAGTTACAATACGGACATTGACATTTTCTTGCCCAACTATATATGGTCCTTGAGTAATTTACGTATTTTGTTTCTTTCTTTGGAGGTGAAATGTCTTTTTCAATAACAAGACAACTTTAAAGCCATAAAATTTAAAGTTAGGCTCTGCATGGTTTAAGGAATTTCAAGGAAAAACAAAAGAATTTGGAGGAAAATTAAATCCCTTGGGAAAATGTTGAAGGAAAACCAACATTTTCCTTGTTTCTGTTGTTTGGTAATTTTTAAGTTTTCCAGGAAAACTGACAGTTAATTTTGTTTGCAAAATTTTTTGTAAATTTCTTTTGACTTTTTGAGCTTTTTTCTTAGTTTTTCTCTTCTTCTTTTTTTTTTTTTATCTTTTGTTTTTTGCTAAACGATGAATATTTAAATTTTTTAGTACAAAAGCAAGGTCATTATTTTACCAACATATATTTTTTAATTACATACAAACAGTGGAATTATTAAAACGAACCTTTAAATTAATTATAATAGGTGAAAAGAATTGAAAAAGTGAAAGTATACGTAATAAGATTGAATAGAGTAATGTAATTTAAATTGGTTCGTATCAATTTTTTTTTTTTTAAAGAATCAGTAAATAGTACATATGTGTAATTTGTACTCTAATGGGAGAGATTGTGTGTGTGTGTGTGTGTATCGACTATGGTTATAGAACTTGCTAATAAAACAAAGATATTAACGAGTTTAATGAATGTTATAAATAAAATGATTCGTATACAAATGTATAGATCAATGCTAATAAAAAATATTTTTAGATTAAATATATTATTTTCAATTAATATTTATTTTTGTAAAATATTCTGATATAAAGAGATAAGAATTTGTATGATTTTTTTGTCCTTTCCACGTTTTTCCGATTTTTCAATATTTCCCTTTCCACTGTTTTCCTTTTCCATTGAAACCAAAACAACATTAGAAAATTACAAATGGTATCCCTTAAATTGGCACCCTAAACAGATTGGCCCCTTCTATTCAAACAATAACAAATACCCCCTTGGAGTTGACCAAAACCAAAACCGGTTTTCTCTCTCCTGACAATTTCCTTCTCTCTCTTGACATGTTGGAATTATTTACTCTCAACTATTAAAGAAAAGTAAAAAACAAATTAAATAGTTTTGTTGATTTAATAAAAGGTAAAAGGAAAAAAAAAACTCAATTTTCTTACTCTTCTTCTTCATTTCCGTTCTTCTTCTTCCATTCCATTTCTTGCAAGAACACCACCAATAATCATGTTCTTCTTTTTCCTCTATTCTTTATAAATTCCGGCACCGGTTAATTTGATTGGGATGCTCCGATTGGGGCTACCGAGAGCCCCAATCGGAGCTTTTAACAGCTCCACGGAGCTGTAATACACACAGCTCCACTCGGAGCTGTGTAACACAACTCCGACTGGAGTTGCAAAGCTCCACTGAGTCAGATATTCTGACAGTCGATTAGAGCTTTGCTCAAATGGAAATGTTACACTCCAGAATCCACATTTTCCGTTGGCTGATCATCTTCTTCGTTGAATCTGTGATGATTTGATTGTTACTTGGATTCGGTTCATAGTTTAAGGGACTAAATTCGAACTTTTGGAAACTCAAAACCCTTACAATTGAAAATTTAACAAACTTAATTGCAAAATTAAAAAAGTTATTGGGACTAAATTGAACTTTAAAAAAATGGATAATTGGGCCCAAATAAATTTTAGATATTCATTTGACGCCCAATTACATCAACTTCTCCCGAAATTTGTTTACTTTAATTACATTCAAGTCCAGTAACCTTTAGTGACTAAATAAAGGAGGAAAAAAGAAAATTAAAAACAAAAGAAAATAGAGAAAAAGAAATAAAGAAAGTCTAAAATCAATTAAATCAATGGCAATTTCGTTATTATTTTCAACTTCAGATGACACATCAGCAAACGCCAGAGCCATGTCATCACAAGGTTGACTATTGAGCCTATCTGTAATATCGAAATTCACTCAGTTCAAAATTTTGGACGCAACTGTTATTGTTCGAATAGAATGGGTGAATCTGTTATTACCACCAATTTAGGGGTACCATAAAAAATTTTACTAAATACAAACAAATATGAGAAAATTACATTTCCTTTTATTTCCCCGTAAAATCCATGTAGTTAATAGATTTCATTTCAGGAAATGGAAAAAGATAAGTGCTAGCTACATATGTACGAGATGCAATATTTCAATCCAGAAAATGAATACCTATAGGCTATAGAAGTACTAGGGAACACCTCCAAGTATCAATATTATAAACAATTAAAAGTGACCTATTATTAACTTTAAACAGAGGGGATATCATTCTAAGGATTAATCGAGTTGGGTGAAACTAAACTCTAGAGAAACTCGATTTGCTGCACTAGTTAAATAATTGGAACCGAACTCTTTGAAATTTCAGATTGATATTCAAGCTTGATCCAGCGGATTTTATATCTTTCTGATTTGGCATGTTCAAATCCAATCCGAGAGCTTATGTATCACCTAAGTTGTTAACGAGCCGAGTTGAGCTTTGACTTAATGGATCACTAATCGTCATAACTTCTGCCTCACTGTAATCGTTGAAATTTTTCACGATCGGCCAGAATCGCTCATTAAAATATCGAGTTACTTAGCAATTCGACTTACTTTTCGTGGAATTTCGACTCGTTAGAGCTCGAAAATGAATTCATTTTCTAGATCTGATAATCTGATTTTTAGAATGATCTTATTTTACTTGAGGAAAAGACAACTTAAGTTAGGGTTTTTATGAGATCATGAAAGCGATTCAACACCCCAAAGATCACCCATGACTCAAAGTTATCCAAAGATGCATTCTTTAATAAATAACCTTATTAAATCTCAAATGTCATTGTACCTCGAACAAGAAACTAGGCTCGTTCTTTAAAAGTGCTCCAATTTAAAAACTTTCGATAATGTTGGTTTTATAATTAGCAACGGTGATTATAACAGGCCTGTATTGTTTTGGTTCATATGACAATAACAAACAACACATCTTAGCAATAATCGATGACCGCCATGGCTGGAACAGTAACAATGATGCAAAAGCTCTCAACAAATTTCACCCATTTCCATTTCTCCAAGAAACCACCCATCGTTGACCACCAAAACATCCTTAATTGCCACAAAAACACTAGCAGTTGTTATTCCTTTTCATCTCAATCCTTGCCAAGAACAGAAACTAGTGAAATCAATCATGGGAAAGTCCAAAGAATGCTCCAAGATTTCAATCCCAATATCCCAATAGAAGAAGCTTGGACTCCACCAAGCTCATGGTATACTGATCCTGATTTCTACTCTTTTGAGCTCAATCAAGTCTTCTCCACAGGATGGCACGCTATTGGTATAACAATTCACTGTGTTTCAATCAATTTCTTAAAGTTCTGTTTTTTGTTTGTGTATTGTATGATTTGATGTCTGTTTGTTCTTCTGTTTTGGGTTTATTGTAAGGATTTACGGAACAAATCAAAGAGCCACTTGATTATTTCACTGGGAGGTAATTTTTAGTAACCAGTGTCATTTGTGTTTGTAGAAATGTGTTGATAAAGTTTGTAGCTTTGGATTAATAGTACCAGTTCTTGCTTAGAAAATAACTACTTGGAGAATTGAATCTGTAAGGGGTAACAATAGGTTTGTATTTTAAAGGTAAGTTTGGAGTTATGGGTTTAGCCAATCAAGCTGAGCTGATAAGGGAGCTGATGAAATACCTGATTTTAGATGGAGTTTTTTGGGAAAATTAGCTGAGTTGGGTATCTTTTTGAATCAGTTAGCTAATCAATCAGTAGCCAGGGATTCGCGTAAGTGAAAACTATGAAGTAAGTTGATTTGTGTGATAAGGTGTTGCTAATCATAGACTAACTGGCGTGTGAGGCAGATTGGGAAGCATTGAGTACGTGGTGTGTCTGGATGAACAAGGCACGTTACACGCGTTTCACAATGTGTGTCGTCATCACGCCTCTCTTGTTGCATCTGGAGCAGGAAAAGCATCTTGCTTTGTATGCCCATATCATGTGAGTTCTTACTAGTTTATAGGTTGCTGAGGCATGGCTATAGGATAACTTTAGTTGATGCTATTGATCCAACATGTGTCCATCCGCATCATGGATTTGATTCGATTGCCAATATTTCTTTGAGGCTTAAGTTGCTTATGATACATATTAGGCAATTGTATGTCTGACTGAGAAATCTGACTTTAAATTTGAAGAACTTGATCGACTGAATGTTCTTTCTGTTTTTAAGAGACTACAAGTCTTGCATATATGTTATCTATAGCAAATGCTTCGTACATGTATTGCGTGTTAGAGGAGATATGAGTTAGACATGATGAACCTTTATCATTCCCGTTTTAGAAATGGTATAGTTTTCCAATGATGTATCTATTCAGTGAACTGCGTAGTTGGAGCCCTCTGTGATGTCGTAGTTTGTTAGTTTTGCAGCAAGTATATCGAAACAAACTCCTCTTATACATCTTGTCATCTTTTGTCATTCAGGCTTGGACGTACGGATTAGATGGAAGACTTTCAAAGGCAACAAGAATAACAGGAATAAAGAACTTCAAAGTGAATGTATGCTTTAATAACAACTCTCCTCTATTTGTCTATTTGATTTCCACAGTGATCGATAACAAATGCTTCTCATCTAACACATTGACGTAGGAAATGGGACTTCTTCCCCTGAAAGTCGCGAAATGGGGACCTTTTGTATTACTCAACTTCGAAGGAGGAGAGAATCCCAAGGAAAATGTTGATACCATTAATGTAGGCAGTGAATGGTTAGGTAGTGCAGCAGAAATACTAAGTTCCAACGGGATTGATACGTCATTGGATTTTCTCTGTAGACGCGTATATACCCTGGAATGCAATTGGAAGGTCTGGCCCCATCAAAGTCATTGAAATTGTCTTCTTCTATTATGTTACATGTCCCATCAATGTTTTTTTCCTATCCAGGTTTTTTGCGACAACTACTTAGATGGGGGATATCACGTGCCATATGCGCATAAAGGTCTCGCCTCTGGCCTGCAACTCGATTCGTATTCTAATGAAGTATGCCTTTTATCACCACACTTTATGCTTAGAATAAAATTCTCTTCCTCAGTGAAATGATCACGTTTTGCATATCTTACTTGGAGTTTCTTCCGTTGCTTATTTTGAGACTCTTTATCTCTTCTTTATTCCCATCTCTACCACGAAGTTGTATGAAAAGGTCAGCATTCAGGGCTGCGCTGGCAATGCCGTGGAAGCTGGAGAAGAGTTCGATAGACTTGGGTCCAAGGCTGTATATGCATTTATCTATCCCAACTTCATGATCAACAGGTTAGATTCACACAGATTTACTGAGTTATCCTTTCGGACACCATTATTCATGCTTCTGTTTCTGTCTTGGGTTCAGGTACGGACCATGGATGGACACCAACCTTGTACTGCCATTGGGACCTCGGAAATGCCAAGTTATTTTCGATTATTTCTTAGACCCTTCTCTTAAGGTAAGCCTATATAGGAATATTCTTCAAATTTGGAACATGATTACCTTCTCTGCGAAATGCACATTAAATGTTACAAACGCAGTAATGCACAATTTCCCATACATTGTCATTTCAAATACTGTATTATCACAAAATCCTCACTGAATGAGATCACACAATTACGAGAAAGATATCTTTTGGCCAGGGTAATATGGATTTCATCGAGAAGAGCTTGGAAGACAGCGAAAGAGTGCAGGTTTGCGCCAGCTCCTAGTTAGAAATATGCTCGACTACATTATATAATCTGATCGAAGAAACTACTGCCATTATGCAGATGGAAGACATATTCCTGTGTGAAAATGTCCAGAAAGGCCTCCAGTCGCCAGCTTTTCATGTTGGCCGGTACAGTCCGAACGTAGAAATGGCCATGCACCATTTCCACTGCCTCTTGCATGAAAAACTTGGCATCAGCTGACGGCCTTTCTGAGTCTTCTCAGCTATCTCTGTGGTTTAGGTATGGCTGGTTTCACCGCCTCGTAAAGAGGGGTCATCACGGTCATTGTATAGTGCTGCAGACCAGTTTAATGGCCTGTACAAAGGGGTCATGGCATCGCACGGACCAGGTTAATGTTCAATAATCCTAGTTTATTGTTTAGCTGCTACAAGTTAAAACACCAACTGACATCCCATATATACGCAAAGCCTCGAGGAAACTTCAGATATCACTGTTCGCTATACATTATTTCCGTTGGGACTCTCTTTGGTAAGCTTTTGAAACACTTCAATTATGAAAATTGCAAGAAACTCAACTTTACAGGAAGAATGCCACCAGCAGTTCGAGAATCTTGCAACCTGCCCTATCGACTATCTGTCCTTTTTCCCCATTGAATGTCAATTTACACCAAAATGAATCAATCTTTTAGCAAATTTATGATCATACATGAATATTGTTAGAAGGCGCAAATCGAACTATACCATTGTGCTAAGAAATGCACGAATGTACAAACTCCAACGGGGTGTAGCATATGTACTGAACCAGCCATTTTTAACAAGATAACAAAAACCCCTAATGAAACCAAGTAAGTACTGTACTTGGCATACTAATTTCCTAGATGGTACCAAAGTACTACTGCATCAATGTAATCCAATTCATAAGCAAAAACACATCAAACACAGTTGATTTGTTCGTCTAAGACGAGCTGATACGAACACACTGGTACCAAAAGAGTTAGTCACGGCCATTCATTTTTTGTATCTATACATTGCTAACCTGCAACGTAAAAACGAACGTTGGTCAACCAAAAATGACGGCCACTGTTCAGTCCTACGTCAAAACAATTGGTCTAGATGTTTTTACCTCTTATGCCTTCCCCGTTGATGAATTTTCTTCACCAGCATCTGAGTCTTTTTTTCGACGTATTTTTCTGGTAAAGAACTCGCTCAATGGTGTTTCAGGAACAGGAATGAGTTTTCCTACCATAGCAAGAGGCCAGCTGGAGCAGAGAACATATATCAGATACAAGATGAACACTAGGATTTTAAATACATTAGACATGCATCATAAACAGGAGATGATGAGGTCCTAGTATGTAGGAGATGTAACTGAAAATTTGATAAACCTATCATGCTAGCAACCAAGAAATGGACAACCAACCTGAAAATACCAATCCCAAGAGAAACCAGCCACAATTGCCAACTGAGACGTACAGTAGATGTGAACTTCCCCAGGAAAAATATAATTAAAACCTGCGACAAGAAGACACGAAAAAGGGTGTAAGGACCAAAGGACCATAAGATTAAACCGATAAGATAAATGACACTGCATTTATAGAAGTTAAGTACCTGAAGCACCACTTCAATCGCAATGATACCCATAAAGAGATGGTTCTTCGAGACTCCTTTCCAGACATTGAATTCATCAGGCTTCCGGGCATTAAACTCATTAAAAACCTTCAATGTAAATAAATTCAGAGTGTCATAAATTGGAAATGTAAGAAGGGCACAGCGTATATATGTTTGACTAAACCATCCTTCGAGATTTTTGTTTTAAAAAAAAAAAAGTAAGAAAACTAAAGCAACATCATTCCCTGTCCAGAGACCACACAAGCTGGCCATAAGTACGATACTGATATCCAACCATTTTGACAAAACAGACAGTACTTCCTCACCAAAATATCACCATATCAGCTACAGATTTATAAATGCAGGGGGTAACTATTTGCACAAAATCCACATACCTGACAGAAGACGAATGCATTGAATATCAATGTATTCCTCACTCTAATAGCATGAGTCCTTGTGTCATTCTCTAGTCTCAGGATACTCAATCCCCCAAAATTCAGGATTAGAAGAACAGTAACTTGATACAGAGCCTAAAAAAAAACATAAAGAAGCACGTAAATATAAGTTATCCACTGAAGTTCCCCAGTTATTAGAATAATCAACAGATTTGATACCTGAATTAACAAATTCCTCCACATGATATTGGTAATTAGAGGTTCCCTGAAACAGTAAAGATCATAGATTACCAAAGTGTTCAATGTGCGACTATGATACCCCAAAATGGAAAGAGAGGGCAAAAGATCAGCTGAACAAAGAGCTCAAGATATCATCATTAGCCAAACAAGCAGCAAATTAACTGGACAGCAGCGAAGTCAATTACAAAACATAGTATGCGTACACCATAAACATAATCATGTACAAATATTACCAGGAAATTGAGGTGCAAAGCATAATCTGTTACATTCAAACTACAACTTCTCGCTAATTTCAGATAGACAATACCGAGTAACCGACATTATGTCTTAAGTGTAATTTAGGCTACACCTGGTGCATACTGGTTTATCTACTATTATGTCGTTTAGGACAACCAATGAGGGCAAAAAAGCACGTGAGGTAAACAGAAAATGAACAAAAACAAAAGGGCGTATTCACAAAACTGAACTCCATGTATCAATTTGGCTGCGAATATCTAAGCAGCCAAATATGACATCTTACCTAACAAATACGGCCACAGTGAACTAACTCCTATTAAATGCAGTTGATGACGCTGGATGGCAGAGTAAAAGAAAAGAAATAGCTCTATTAACTATTTACTAGTACTGTACATGCCAAGCAACCATGCTGTGTCAATCATGCATCAATGCCGTTTTTTATCCAACAATAAAATGCGTTGGAAGTACTTTCCGCACAAGTCTAAAACACCAATACCATACAGAATATCAAAACAGTTATTTTATGAAAGTACAAACAGACTTTAATCATACAAATGACTGCAGCAGAACACTCAATGAGATACATATCTAACCTTCGGCCAACAGGAGATCTCCGCATGAGATGATCTGTAGGAGCCTCAGTGGCAAGGGCAAGAGCTCCAAGTGTATCCATAATGAGATTCACCCAAAGAAGCTGAACAGATTATCAACAGACAAAAAGAGATTCAGCGTAAAAATGAGAACAAATACACTATGCAATCAGATTAAAACACAGGAATAATTACAGACCTGCACGGCATTGAGTGGGACATCTCCAGAAGAAACTGCAGCGACAACATTGATTACGAGGGCTGCAACATTAACTGTAAGTTGAAATTGTATGAATTTCTGGATGTTGGCATAAACGGATCTACCCCACCGCACAACCTTCAAGAAACATTTAATCAGAGTCATTAATGAGCTAATGAAAACCAAGCGAATTATTGTTGCTTGTAAAAACAAAGGTAATTTTTTAGAAAAAAGGATAACAACAATCAACTCAGAAACTAACCTTGACGACAGAAGCGAAATTATCATCCAATATAATGATATCTGAACTCTCCTTCGCAACTTCTGTGCCTTGTATTCCCATTGCAAGACCAATATCAGCCTACATTATAATGGAATAGAGAACCAATTCATTTCAACTGAAGCGAAAAAGTTGACAACATTTAGGGGGGGGGGGGGGTGGAACGAACAAGGAAAGAGGTAAAAGATTTAGGTTTTCAGAGCAAGCAACTGTCAAATGTAGGTTTTTATGTAACTAACTGAGTTTAGTGCCAAAACTAAAGAGATTTGAAAACAAATACTAAAGACCATGGACATGCGGATAAGTGGTTTGGTACCATGCTGAAAAGACACGAGTCACATGACACAAATGCATCTCACAATCCATATAGTTTGATTTGACCACATGTGAAAATTGAATACAACACAAATGAACACAAGACCTCATGTAGTGCAGGAGCATCATTAGTGCCATCTCCTGTGACAGCAACGACATGACCCTTTTTCCTCAGTGCTTGCACTAGCAAGAGTTTATCATTTGGCGATGATCTCCCCATTACCTAAGCAAAAAATAGGATGGTCATACTCACCGACGCAATAACACACTATATATAAACAAGAAGCCAAGTATGCTTGTACCGAAATTTTATCGGCTATTTCTAATCTTTGTGTTTCGCTTAGCTCACGAAATGTTTTTCCTTCAATAAGATTTGGTTCAGTAGCATCTTCATTTGACCCTAAGATCCCGCACTCTCGAGCAATGGCCCTAGCTGTTTGAAGATTATCTCCAGTGACCATGCGAACCTACACAATTTCAGAACCAATAACATGAGAAGAGACAATTATAGCCAGATAAAATATCCACCACATAGAAGAAACACTAGGGCAGCCCAGAAACTTGATAATACAGAAACATATTAATTAGCATGAGTATTCCTCTTCATTTGAAAAACCAATACTTATGTGTAAATATGCCAAATGCACAAAATGTGAGCAGTGAATGCTCAATCCAAAATACTCAACTCGTGTTCATTAGGCATCCTTAGTTGTTTAATATATTCATACGTAAACGTCTCTGTGTAACCAAAAAAAGGTACAAAAATGACTAAATCAGAGTTTGGAAATTGGAAAATTCCGAACTTGAGCAGAGGATGAAGTTCATGGTGAGAACTTACTGTTACTGAAAGCAAATTAGTTCGCAGAATTTCAGCAAGGATCCAGGACTCAGAGGTTGGTCTTTACAAACTATCCTATTTGTCTCATTTCACTCATAACTCACCATGTCCATGTTTACAAGGAATAATTTAATAGATTTTAGTGACCATTCTCCACAAGGCTTGGTTAAAAACCTACGAGAGATAGATGGTTCACGGCGAACAAGATACCGACTACAATAATACTGATTCAAGGGGAAAAATTCATGTATTGATATGCAGCTTTCGTGAGTGAGAAGAACAATACAAGCAGCAACTAGAGACACATAAGAGAGCGAGAAAAAAGCATTGTCGCGAATAACTGATCATACCACAAGTCCAGAACAACTTTTTTAATTAAAAAAAAGATCACGGAAAATATCTGAAGGATTAATTCCACTTTTGTGAGTGACAACATCACAAATGCCAATTACAGAAATACACTAGAAAAATGCAGTGTTTATAAATGACTAAGGCATACCTTCACACCAGCATTAACACATAACTGAACTGCATCTCTGACACCAGGACGACAAGGATCCTGTCATGAACACGGGTAATGACTCACTGTTAGCAAGAAATCAGACATTCAAAAACAAGATTATATAAATCTATGATGGAGATATATGAAAATAGAAAAGTCATCTTCATATATGCCAAGTCCATAAATATACACCCCCTGTCCCAAGCTTGTATACTCTTCCTTTTTGGCAAATTATATCCTTACTTTACTTCCAGACCCTCCACTTAACTAATAAACAAACATACTCAACTCACTTTGTTAATATATTATATCATTACATCATAATAGGATCCACCATAATCGGATACAGAAGTAGTTTTACGCGAGCATAACAGCATTGTTCTACCAACTCTCCAAAACAATCAAGCATATACTATGGGACGAAGGGAGTATGTGCTAAAAACAAAATCCGAAGTTAAGATTTACTAGACTTCAGAAATGAACTTTTGCAGAAACACCCAATACTAATTACTAAGGGCAGGAGTTAAAAAGGATATAATACTGGGTAGTATTCTCATTTCCCAACTTTAAAATATGACAAGTAAAGCTCAGAATTTCAACTCTTGACTGAGTTTCTGTAGATCAAGAGCTACCCAGTGAATGTACAGGAGACGATTACAGTCACTTAAAAGTATCAGAAGACAGTTACAGCCCCATAAAACATTAGGAGCATGAAGAAATCAGATCCCGCAAGCACCTCTGTTTTTTTTTGGTAGCATCTTTTGTTTAGTGCTAAATGACGATTTGATTGCATGCACCGACATTTATCAAAAGGAGATGCAATTGCTAATGAACTCTTTCTCACCTTGATGCCAGCTATTGCTAGTAAAATGAGCTCATCCTCAGGTAATTGCCAATTTTCCAATTCGTCTTCATTAGTTGGAACTGTATCAACTTCACACTTTCTGTAGGCTACCGCAACACAACGCAAGCTTTCTTTAGCCATGTCTTCAATTGCTTTCTTGTAAAATGATAACTGAAAAAAAAAAAACATTGAGCTTAATTTTCAGCTGAAATTAAAAAGGAGGAACACTTGTATAATAGTGCAAAAGACCCAAAATCGTACAGCAAACTAAAATTAAGCCCAAGCAGATTATTTTAAGCTAGACATTTCCAGGACTAATCATCAAATATAAAAGGAAAGTAATGTTCAGAACATATCTGCATAAAATTTTGATTTTGAAATAGGTGAATTCTATTCTACAGATAATACTAAATTGTAATAGTAGCAACATTTAACTTCTTGCAAGTGTGTGTCTGACATTTTTTATATATGTTACATATACAAGTGATTTTTATAACATTCATAAAAATTATATTAATCAATGGCCAGCCCACAGAACAAACAATCCTGGTTCCACCCCAAGATATGTCGGCTAAAACGCTGGACTATTGATCAAGGAAGAGGACTTTGACTAAGGTAACAATTATGGAGCAAACCTTATGGTTATCCAATTTTGCGGCAAAAAAGTTAGACAAACAAAGTATTGATAAAAAATGAGGACTTTGACTAAGGTAAACATTTATGGAGCAAACCTTATCATTATCCATTTGTGCCACACTATTATCAGCATCAATGTAACTTGTACAAGAAGCAAGGACAATTTCTGCAGCACCCTTCCAATGAATATGCACTTCGGAATTCGACTGACCAAGAAAACAGGGATGGTCAGGACATAAGGGAGTGATGATACATGAAAACTAGATAGCATCAATAATCTCAAAATTTACCAGCTTTAGTGCAACACCACCACGCTTTTTCTCCGAGTTAAATGGAAAAGCACGAATTATTACTGAATTCGATCGTACAGTGGCAAAATCCATTCCAATCTACACGGTAAACAAGACCTATTATGTATTTAAAATGGAAAATTATAAGGCACAGTGGGTAATGAAATCATCAATATTACCTTTACTCCCCATTGTAGAATAGCCTTTTCTGTTGGTGAGCCAGAAAACTCCATGTCCCCAGCACCCTATTAAGACAAACAAAATCAACCATCAAGTCAAGCCAGAGAGATTAAATTTTCTGCAGAATAGATAACACCACACAATGCTGCAGTATCAGGGCACTAAAATTATAAATAGAGCAAGTCCAATCAGATACTACAAATTATTTGCTTCAACTATATACTCACAAAAAGTAAGATATCTATACTTAGTTCCTTTTCCAGAAGAATCTCATGATCTATTTCAATAAGACTAAATATCCCACTGCTAAGATTCCTAGTATCTATGATAATGTAGCAAATCACAATTAGAATAACCAATCGGTAATTATAATGTATAATATGATATTTTTTAAGCAAACAGATTAATACACAAGAAATGGAAGCAGAAGACACATTTGTGACTATTTTGTGACACATTTGATTTGACATTTTTTTAACATGCCACCAGGTCACGGCATCAAACGTCAATACACAAGAAATGGAAGCAGAAGACACCAGAGAATATATTTCAATCATTCACTGCAGTCCTACATATCAATCTAAACACTCTGCATGAATGCTACTCATTCTTATTTCGACTTGAGTTGGGGGCATACCTCAGGCACAAACACACTCCCAGTTGTGTTTTGCGCAATGCTTTCAATAAGCATGGAGATTGCGTCTGGAGGATACATAGACTTATTTTCTGCTGGAGCAATCTTCTTTCTAGCAGCATATGCCTCAACAACAGTCATCTGTGCAGAGATAGGAAAGTATTAAACAGCTGTTATTACTTATTACTATATATATACAAGCAGCCTAAGTAACTAAATCGGTATTCCCAGGTTTCTCACCAAGAATGAAGCCGAAGAAAGTATTTAAGTACCTGATTTAGTGTTAGAGTCCCAGTTTTATCACTGCAAATGGTAGTTGCTGAACCCATTGTTTCACAGGCTGATAATCGCCTCACCTGCAGTTGAATTTCAAAGCATGACTCAAGGCGAACAAAAATATATGGAGCTGTATATCAACAAATAGTAGATATACATACCAATGCCTTATCCAACATCATTTTTCGCATAGAATAAGCAAGCCTACAGAACAAAACTATGTCAAAACAAGTGGTCAAAGAAATGGTTACTTAAATCCCAGCATTTACAGGGAATTGCGAAAATGTCGAGATCCTAATTCCTGATGACCACATTGATAATGAGAGTTGAAGCTTGCAAAAAATGTTCAATACACCACATTATGGTGATTCAAATTTGTGATATTGTTATCCAACAAGCTAGACTTACGTCAATGTTACAGCTAGCGGAAGGCCCTCCGGTACAGCAACAACGACAATCGTCACCTAGAGTTGCATAAAGATCAGTCAAGGAATAAGTCAGAAATCGGGGAAAAACTTTGGACAGCAAGAAGATAGAAAAGAAAGAAGAAAGGAATCTACATGAACTTGCTCTTTTTTCCTCAAAATGATAATTAGGTAACATGTAATCTGAACTTTTATCTTATATTTCAAGAATAATGCTTACTGCAACAGTAAATATCCCGATAAAGTCATCTATTGCATGGCCGACAGAAGTACTCCCAGCATGGAATTGGACATTGTTATTCTCATCTCTAGTGTGCCCAGTGAAGTATCTGCTCACCCACAGAAATTTATGAACGGAAAAAAAACATCATAGGTCATCTTCCGTAAGAAACGTTATAAAATATTAACCATGTCTGCAATGTAGTTACCTGACAACAAGGATTACCAGAACAAGAATTGCCACAGCAAGACCAGCCATACCAATAAATGTAGCCACTCCATTTAATCTCACCTAAACACATTAAAAATTTGAACTTGAATCAGATTCATCCACAAATAAATAATTATTTAACCATATTCTACGAAATATCACCTGCAAAGGTGTTTCTTCACCATTATCCTCGGATATGCTTGCCATAAGTAACCCCCATTCAGTATTTATTCCCACATTAGTTACCTGCAGCCAGTAACATCAAAAAGCAATTAAGTTCTCATTGCAACTTAAGCCTAAAGAACATCTAAACAATAAAGAAACTTATGTGCACATAAAACAATTCATTCACAAGCAAGTATATTGATTCACAGAAAGATGCAAGGTTTGAGCTTAATCTTTCACCATCACGTGGGAAATTTTAGATACGAGACACTCAATCAGTAGCTATCAACAGGCATAGTGTTATATTTGTTGTATCTACAGACTGTTAGAATTAAACCCCATCCAACAGTCCATTGTTATAGCTAAGATGATAATTACTTCAGCCTTCAAACAAAATAAGTCAAGTACAATTTACGGTGAAAGTACAAAATATATGCCACAAAACACAGTTGAAATAAAGATGTACATTATGGATATGTCCATCTAACATTATAATTCTTGAACAGTTGCTTTTTCAGCTTATCAGAGCATCCTAGATAATAGATATGATGAGAGACAGATTATTACCAACATAGTGCCGTAGCCATCGGCAACCTTGCATCCAGACATGAGAAAGGGTGACTTTGTTGCATCCTTATGAACCTGCCAAGGCAATTATTCGGTTAATAAACACGGTTGCAACAATTTAAAAAAAAAAAACAAAATATTTGCAACTCCATGCTTACAATTTTACTCTCCCCAGTCATGCTTGACTCATCTAGAGCAAGGGAGTGTCCGGAGACTACTAGTCCATCAGCGGGAACCTACACAAATATGTGGAATTTAGATTTGAGTAGCCACAATACAAATAAAATAAAATAAAATATAATATAATATAATATAATATAATATAATATAATATAATATAATATAATATAATATAATATAATATAATATAATATAATATAATATAATATAATATAATATAATATAATATAATATAATATAATATAATATAATATAATATGGCAAAAGAAGCCACCAAGGAGCCTTAATCCTATGTATTGATACTAAGTAAAGAAAACGCCACCTGATCACCAATTTTCAGGGGGACAAGATCCCCAACCACTATTTCAAATATAGAAATCTTCGTTCTCCTGCCACTCCTAATGACCTGAAACAAAGTACCATAACACATCAGAAATAAGAAACAAAAAAAGGTTTGTACCAAGTCCAAACAATTATACGAGTTTCATGGCTAACCTCCATTTGTATATTTTGCTTTTCCTCGTTCAAGTTTTGGAATTGAAGTGACTGTTTATAATCACTGACAGCTGCAACAAAAGAACGGCATAAAAAAATAAATAAATAAATAACGTAAGGTCGGCTGAAGAAAAAAAAGAAGTCGGCCAAAGAAAACCATTGTAAATGGATATGAAACAAATTTTTTTAAATCTAAAATTGATGTGGCATGGGCAGATAACTTATGGAAAATAAGAAGTTTTAGGCAAAAATCAGAAATAAAACAGATCAATGTCAATGTGCATAAAAAGCTTTCCATATAGGCAACTGCTTAAATCGCATACAACCAATTTTACCACACATACCTGTAAATATAATAACGATGAGTACTGCCATCAAAATACTTCCCCCATCATACCAACCTTCTTTAGGACCCTGAAAATCGCAGCAAACACTCCAAATGAAAAAAACATGGACACTAGAGGTAGCAGGTAATGCATGATTCTTATTTGTGGCAAGAACAAGCTACTCAGTGTGGAAATATAAGTGTGAGAGGACATTCTCAAGTGATTTTGAAAAGAAAAAAAAAACAAACGACGACGACCACATTAGCTACTGCCAGATACAGCAGCAATAAACAATTGTCTGAGCAGAAGTGTAAAGGAGATGACAGTAGAATGGATGTGGTGAACAGAAAAAGGAACAAATTGTAGTCCTTACCTCAGTTTTCATGCCTAGCACCAATGAAGCAACTGCAGCAACCATCAAGATAATCAGGGTGGTGTCACGACAAGCATCCCATACAAAACTCTGCAAATAAAGAAAACCAGAAGTCAACATCCCCCCGATTAAATGAGTATACAAAAGAAGTTACACAATATTCCAACAGAAGAGCCGCCTGAGATGTACATAATTATCATGCTCACCCAAAAATTCCGCCCTTTTTTCCGAGGATATGTGTTAGATCCAAAAGCTGTTTTTCGGTTCGTAATGTCCGTTTCATCTCCAAGTACTCCATTCTCTGGGCTTGACAGTAGCTTCTCAGCCACCCCTTTGACCTGATGCCAAGAGAAAAATTAAGTGTTAGAAGATAACATGTATATAAAAGGAAGAACTCAAGACCGCTGCAACTTCATTTTAAAATCATAGTATCCCAAAAAAAAAAAAAAAAATTGCAGAGTGCTTACCCCACCACATCTCTGCAGGAGAGAGAGATCGTGCTCCCTAGACATCGCAACTAGTTCCTCTGAGCTGAGACCAAAATCACCAACCAAAGTAGGGGTTGATGGTAACTTCGCAGGTCCTGGAACTAAAAACAGTAATGGGAATTATTAGATATGACAGAAACATAGTATTGAATATTCATCATCCAGAAGACAAGTATAATTAAGTAGATTATCAAGACAAAGATCTACGAATAAAGAATTGATGAAATGGAACAATTATGATGGATGTAGCTACTAAAAACCATCAGATTTGCAAGACTGAAAATGTAAATATTTGAATCAGAGATGTTACCACTTATCCCTTGTCCAGCTGCTTGAAATAGAACTGCGGCCTGTCCAGCAATATATAGTTAATGTCAAGTATGCATATTAACGACACAAAGTCATACTGATAAGGAAAAGTAATATACCCGGATGACTTGAGCATGTGTTCTTATTTTCCCAACCAGTTGCTTTCGCTCTTCTTCTTTTTTTAGGTCTAGTGTGTATCGGAATCGCCTTGAGGCATTAAGCACAAGGGCAGCTTGCTAAAAGGAACAAAAATCTCTTTAGAACAACGAGGAATATTTTACCGGAGCATGACAAGCACAGACAAGTCAAAATAAAATGAAAATCACTTATCCATACTTACAAAAAGAAAACAACTAAGTGACATGAAAGGTGAAACTCAATTACAGTTTCCTCAGATTTAAAATGCTACAAGATAATGAGAGCAGATTAACTTTAACTATCCCACTTCACCACCAACAGTTCCTATATAAGTAACATAAAATAATAGAGTTGCACTGAGGGTTAGAATGGAAAGGAAGGAGGGGGGGAGGTAACCAAAAAAAGATCATTATGAAGTGCAATCTAGTTTAGAAAGAAAATTAAAGTGATATTCGCAAACATCCGTTTTTATATATGTTCTCCACGGGACCTTAGCCTATCCGGAAAGTGGTTAATTCCTATCCATTTGACGCTCATTTTCAAATTACAAACTCGCAATGCTCTGCGGATGGGGCACTGGTGAATTAAATAATACTGACCAATAAGTAAAAGAACAAAGAACATAAACTCACATCAACTGCAATAACAATACAAGCTGACAGAACCTAGATCAAATCATATAGTAACACACATCACCACTTATTTAGTAATTTTATTACTGTTCCCCGAACAAACAAGATGGTTGTCGGACTACGAACAGACACATATGAACTAACAAAGCTCACGACACACACCTAAACCTATACCGGATAACTCAAGTGACATTGTCAAAAAACAATGAATAGGACAGCAAAAAAAATCTCACCCACGTAAATTGCAAACACACATTCTCAAAATAAAACTCTAAGAAGATTACGGAAACTAGAACTAGCTAAGAACCAGCCACATATGTTAGTAACTTAACTTTCAAGAGTAATAACATCAACAACTCAGCTAGCCAATATCCATGAGTGGTAATTCTGATAGGAAACTCAACCCTAGTTCCATTTAACCATCAAACTAGATCAAAATAAGTGAGAATCCACGATTACACCGCTCCTGTCTACTCGACTCCTAATTTTAACTACTCACTCGACCGAGCCCAGATTTATCATTAAGAAAAGAAAAAAACCTCAAATCGGAATCTAAAACTGAGGAAAAGTAGCAGTAGCAGCAAAAACACCTAAAAATCACAGCAATTGAGCAGAAGCAACAGAGATGGAGGAAAAAGTAGAAAAAACTCACCCTCCACCTCTTGAGTCGGTCGATTGGGGCACTTTTAGTCCGAACAATGTCAAACGGACCTCCGTCATCATCTTCGTCGTAACTTCGCCGGCTAACAACGCCGGCTTCAACATCGTTGTGGTACCGCCGGCCATAGTCGCCGCTCATTGTGTAAGTAACTCGCAGGAGAGATGACACGTAGTTATCTGTCAGTACAAACAGTGTCAAACCAACAAGGAGCGTCAGAATTCGAAAAACTCAGAGAATTTCGATGTAACAGTAGAGATTCAGCAATGTTTGTGACCTAGCTAAAAACCTTGCGTTGAGATAGATGGCAACAGAGAAAATTAACAGGCAGTTTGGGAATGGACTCACGAAAGTGCTTGGAAACTTCCAAGCCTTTTGTATAGATCTTTTTTTGAAATGGATTATTTAATATTATTTGTTACTTTATTCAGATGGTTGATTTCACTTTAAGAGTCTGATATTTACGGCCGATTTTGGAAAAGGTTTTTATTTTACCAATAGTAGATGATATGTCTTGCAGTTGTTTAGTTGTTGACAAAAAATTTTAGCACATTGAAAGAGTGTCTTACCCAAATTTCCCTTAAAATAGTTCTCACTTGATTTGCATTATGTAAAAAGTTTTGTGGATAAGCTGTTTGAAATACTGAGCAATTTCATCAATAGAAAAATTAGCATCAAATAAGTTACGTATCAAACAATCTATTTTCGTATTTGAAAAAATCAGATTTTCTATAAACATTTCGCTTAAGTCATTTTAAACAGTTGATATGACTAAAACTCCTAATCTTGCATTTAGTGGGTAAGTAGATTGATATTTCGCATTGGGAAGTATATTTTGACTCAATAAAAAACACGGTGCATGTATGATAATGTTATTATCGCAACTCTTTTTTGTTTTGTTAAAACGTTGGTGAGCATCTTCGAAAGGTATGGCAATGTAACCTTTCGATGAATTTCTTTAATGTAATCTAGTATTTTCATGATATGCAAAAGAAGAAAAATGGCTTTATATAAATTAACATTTAAACAGAATTACTTTCTTTTTATACATTGTATGTGGAAAACAATATAAAAATAGAATTTAGATTGCGTGTAGGTGTATTCTTGAAACAAAGTACGCTTACATACGTAAATTTTACGCGGGAACAAAGAGAATTTAATTGCATACACTTAGTAAGAGAATAGCTTTTATAACTTAGTACTTATAATGGGAACTCACCGCCTTTCAATTATTTAGTAAATCTAGAAAAATTATTGTTAATTGCATTAATAATCGATATCATCACAATAATAATTAGTTATAACACGAGCGTGCTCTGATTCTTTTATTTTTTCCGTATTTAAAGAATGAAATTATTCACATTGCTAAAGGCAAACTATTATTGTCCATTATGGCCCTGTTTACCACTAGCTTTCCAGCTAGTTTTTCAGCTCCATTAGCTTTTTTTGACCATTGACTAGTAAAAAGTTTGTTACGTGAACGCGCAGCTTTTTAAATCATTTGGTTGAAAGTTTACCAGTTAGCTTTTTTTTTAAAAAAAAAGCTACTTGTTATCTTTTTATTCCGAAAATATCCCTACCCATATTTGATATGGGAAAGTGATGATGTAGCTTAGTTACTTTTCTCAATAGACGACTTATATTTTATATTTGTTGGAACCTTTGTTATACATTTTGTGTACTTGTTTGCAACTTGCATAAGTTACTAATTTTTTTTCCGTATTAAGTTAGAATGCTCAACGAATATTTATTTTCAACTTCTGATAATTTTCAATGATGTTATTAAAGTGGCGGTGAAAAGTACATTGAATATATATTAAAATAATTAGACAAAAATGTGATGTAGTATTATTTAGAAAAATAAGAGTAATGCTCTTTTATGTCATTTTATAAAATACCAACTAGCTTATCAGCTAATTTGTCAAACATCTACATTAAAATCAGCTAGCTTTTTAGCTACCTATTCAGCTACCAGTTAGTTAATCAGCTACCAGCTAGCTTTTCAGCTAGTTTTACTAAACAGTACTATAACTTTTCTTTGCCATTTTCACCTAATAGCATATCTACACTTTTGCTTTAACAACTTCGACAAATACTAGCTATATTTCAATACAAAATTAGGGAGGGGGCCGTATAGGGTGAATTTCACATAATAATTTGTGAACCACATTATAACATCAATATAATTAGGTGGCCAAAATCAATATATCACGCATATACTTTGTGTCTATGTCTCGCCAGATTTTGCCTTTGAAATTAATATACAATCTGAAACAAAGAGGAAAGAATCAAAGAAAGGGGAGACGAGTTAGAAGCGTGCACGCACGTTTTGACAACGTGTGATGTCGAAGAATTGATTGTCGGTCTCGCGATCTTAAGCCACGAAGAAAGCTACGCTATTCCGTACTATATGTTATGACCAAACCGACTGGAATGATTTTTTTATTTGTTTATCCTATTGGAATTAAAAATCATAAAAGGATGGATATAGGAATAATATAGCTCGCCTCAATCTCTAACTTCCCACACTTAATTTTGGTTCAGTCTAAATCTCAAATTATAGTACCTTGAACGAAAAATTATGCTATTCTCATACATTATAGATTATTCACATTTTCTCATACTCCATTAATTATATTTCATATTTTATTTATCTACTTATCTTACAATTTTTATCTGCGTGCTTCAATAACAATTAAAATCTTAAGTTAAATAAATATGCTATAAATTATTATAGTTATTTCAATTTTCATTTTTAGATACAATATTACAATTACAATTATTAGCATTGGACAAATTTATCATCAATATATATAATCTCTAATAACATTTTTAACCAATTCTCTATACGGAAAAAATAATCAGCCATTTCTACGGAGTGTCTCAGCTTGCCACTCGCCTACAAACGCTTTGACATTTCAATCTTAAAACTAAAGATGTTTGAAATTCGAAATTGAGACGGGACGGAGGAAATATAATAATAACTAGTACTCCCTCCGTTCTTTTTAAAGTTTTACTTTTTACTATTTCGAGAGTTTTTTTTTTAAAGCTTAATGTTTCCTTTTTTGGAAACTCACTATATGTACTTATTAATTTTCTAAACACTCGCATTCATACTTTATCTATTCTCTTACTTACTTTTCATATTTTTCATCTTACTTTTAATCATTTACTTAATATTTTATTTTATTTTTTAAAAATTTACACAAACTTAAAAGGTAAACCTTGTAAAAAACGGAGGGAGAGTAGTTACTTAAAATACCAGAACAAAGTTAAGATATTGTCAAAAGGCAGACCTCTAAGAGCTGTATTCAGGGTCCTACTCGTTTGATCCTGAAACCGACATGTGGAAGCGTCTCATCATACGTGTATATATGCTGATGTAATTTAAATCTTTCGTATCTTCAGTCAATTCAGGTTACACTACTTGAGACATGGTCAAACTAAACTATCTGAGACAACATTGAGAGGTCCAATGGGTTGCTCAACACGAGGAGTGATTATGAGTAATTAGCTTGTGCTGAACGTAATCTTCATTTGCTTATTACGTAATGGTGCTCAATATCATAATCATGATTTTACAATTTCTTAATACACCCTATATAACAAAACTACAAACCCTATAATTCGTTAATTATGTCCCAACACCATTTTATTTAAATCACATTTAACTTATGTTACTATTCATCTGTTAAAATTTGTCTTTAATATACATTTTTAACTCAACACCAAACAGTCATCCCAGTGGTCTTGAAATTGGGTTACTATGTACTTGGCCCGAAGGTTGTAATTCTTTTTATTTCTTCTTTAAAAAGTTAACTAGGCTTAAATTCTTGATTGGTAAGTTATGGATTAACTCCAGTGGGTAACCAGAAAATGAAAAAGAATGAAAAATAAAATCGGAAGAACCCAATAGGAGAAAAGCATGTATCAAAACCGATATCCCACTGCCTTAATTAAGGACGAATATAATATAATATAGTACTATAAGATTACTTAAGCGCACTGAATAATGAGAGACAATTAAGCTAATCACTGTGACCCCAATTTGTGCTGTTTGCTCAGACAGATTGACAGGCCAAATGCTTATTTTATATTAGCAAAACCTCCAATTAAATTTGACGCTGCTGGCAAGAAAATCCTAGAACGAGACACGTAATTAGTACTAATGTTGTCTTTTGTAATGACAACATTAGAATAAACACGCAAATTAGACGTGATGGTTGCAGCTAATTCGTCTCCCGACCCACGTGAGTTCACGTTAACTTAGGTTTTGGAACAAGTGTTACTTAAAGAATATAAGTGCTGTTTCCTTCTCAATTCTCACGCATAAGGTTACTAAATACAGTACTCCACTATTATAAGTACTCCACTTCTCTAGACACGTGTAACTATATTGATGATGTCATAAATTGTAAGTGGAGTATTCTTTTGTTCTCCTGGATATCAATTGCAGATGAATGTGGAGTGGGTATAATTAAATTATATGGGTGCGGCATAGAATTATCGGGATGATATAGGGATTAGTTGGTATAGGACTAAAATTCAGAAAATTAGATCGAGAACACATAAATCAAAGTTTTAATTTTATACCAATTAATCCTATAATTTCTACCAGACACGAAATAGGGTATTAGTAAAGGCCCTAACCAATTTGACACGTACTCACATGATGCTACAAAATATTTCTAAGATAAGTAAAAGCCATAACAGTTCTCCAACGCAAAAACACCACAAGAGGAAATATCCAGCCGAAGTGTGAAATAGAAAGCAAAAAAGTAGCCCAATAGAAAAGGAGGGGCCAAGAAAACATGCCACTCAAGGAAAGCACAACTAATCTGTTGAGCTGAAGTTGTTGATTTGTTAAGACTTGAGCCCTTTCCAGATACAAGTACGTCAGTTATCATCAACCAAATAATTTCCGAAAACAGCACTATTATTAATTATAAGTATTTATTATGATCACCCATTTACTCACTCCATAAATACTTTTAATTACTAATTATCACGCCAGCTCAAAAGCACGGCAAGCAACGGTCATCATGATTCTTGAGTAATTACTAAAAGTATACCTCTGAGAGAACATATACATGTTATTAAAAAAATAAATATTCATACAATTCTAAACTGTTGGTACCACATATAAAAAGCATACGATATAAGTGTAGTACAATATTAAAATCATGTTGTACAGTGTGCATTGACATGATGCACGTAGACAATAATCGAGTTTGCTAGAAAATGCCCGAATAGAAGGTTAGAGCAAGAATTACGTACGTACCTAAAGTTGTGAACGATGATGATATGGATTGGAATGTGGTAGTAGCAGAGCAAAGTTAAAGAACGACAATCTTGGTATGAATAGATCAGATGAGTTATGCGAAAATTCCATTTAAGCTAAGATGCCAGTAAATTTATAACCCGGGACTTTTGAAAATGATCAATGTGCTGACATTAAAGTAGGATTAGTTTAGTATATGGTATATAAGTTATTGTCTAAAGTTTTATGCTTTGGGGACATTTTTCTCATCTGATATTCCTCTTTATGAAATTTAGATGGGAAGAAAGGAATATAAGGAGCCCCTGTGTGACAATGTGATAGACATCTTATTCCACTGGCAAATTTCTTGTTTATTTCTAAATGGAATTTGGCTGTTTGATTTTAACCAGCTACTTGACTAATTATTCTTGTTTCGTAATCGTCGTGTATAATTAATCTCACCCAATTAACAACCAAAAAAACGCAACAATCTAATTCCCAGTCAAGAAAAAGAAAAGATATAGGGAAAAAGTATGAAGTTTTCTATTGAACAGATGAAAAGGGTGTAGGAGTTAGGACCCTTCACAAAGCATGAAATTCGATTTTAGGGTAATTAGCATATTGAAAACATTGGGAAAGTTATATAGAAAGAGATCACTTTTATCCATAAATTATGGAAAAAGACTTGGTAAAATCAAATCAAGTATGCAACAAATATAGTGATATACATCAATTTACTGTGAAGTATCAGATGTACAAATAAAGTAAAAATATTGCAGTAAAAGCAGGTCATCTTTATTTTTCAACTAGATGCCGATTTGCATTGATCTTTGAAAGGCTAAGACAATAAAGCTAAGATTAAGTTACAGACATAACTCATATTCTTAGTAGTGAATATATATAACTGGGCTGGGAAATAATGTGATCGGTTGATTATAAGAGTGTATCCTACAGCAAGGGAAACCGGAGACACTTATAAAAATATATAATCGCCTAAAATTAAGAAAGTTTAAATACACTGAGGACGTTAATTGTTGTGATGAATATTTATTTTCGATAATCCATCTACATAACATCACGAACTTCAGAGCTCAGGGTTAATCTTGCTTATTACTTAAATGCAAAATAGCCCTTAAGTTATTATAAATGTGCGCAAAACCCCATTGGGTTAACAAATTAGTACCAAACCCCCCGAGTTATTAAAAAATGTGCGTGAAACCCCTCTTGAGTTAATAAATTAGTCCCTGAGTTATGAAAAATGCACGCGAAACCCCCATGAGTTATTAAAACATGTGCGTGGAACCTCCTCAGCCTTTTTTTTTACGGCATGCTCGTGATAGATGCGACAATGGATGTTCTTTTAGGTTTTTTTACTCCAAATTAACGCGACTAGGTGGACTCAACATTCATAGTTTCAGTTTATTATATTTTGCCTTCACTCTTTTCCGTTTACATGATTAATAATGAATTGGTATATGTTGTTGATATGTAGTGACAATTTTAATTAGTGTTGTCTATGGTTGTTATCTATATATTTCAGTGCTATATAACCAGTAGTGTGTGATCGATTTTTGTTGTTCATTTAATCAAGAAAAAAAAGTAGAGTTTTACTATTTTTAATAACTCAAATTTAAGTCATTTTAATATTTTCGAAAATTTGGACTAACGAGTCAAACTACACACAATACGAATTCATCGTGTATATTTAGTATTCATGTAAAAGGGGTATTGCAATGACTTTATAAGAATTCCATGGGATTTTGCGCATATTTTAATAACTATATTTTATAAACAAACATTTATAGTCGCACCTAATGAGAGTGTACCTCCCACACTTCAAAAATAAATGATGGGGGGTTTTGTGCCCATTTTTAATAACTCAAGGGGGTTTGGTACTAATTCGTTAACTCGGGGGGTTTCGCATACATTATTAATAACTCGGGGGTATGCATTTAACTCCTCTAGACCAACATCAAAATTGATGACTCACCACATAGTTTTCCAGTGCGTGCACGAGTGAGATCAGATCACGTGCAAAGTGTTCGTCTGGGCTAGCATATCGCATGATGAGTTTCCCATTGATAATTGTGACAATCCATTGGTCGAGCCTCGATCGAGGTAGTGTCATTACGTTACCAATCGTATCAAAATCGGACCAAGCCGAACCCACACAAAGTGTAGTTGGTTGGTCCAATTAGACGTGACGAGGACATAATACAAGTTAAGGAAATTATTGTATAGCCTCAAAGTTTATGATAGATTACAGGTAGTAAATGATATCCATACCAATGAGGTAATAAAAAAAATCATAAAAATCTCAGGGTAAAATACGAAAAGTATGTGTTATGTCGTACCATGTACTTGAAGGGTACTAAATGTTGACAATGTACAATTTTTGCCGATTGAATTAACCATATGTTCAATCTCTGAAATTTTTCCTAAAGTGTCTGAAACTAAGAGTGTTTGCCCGTGAAAACCTTCAGTTAAAGTGGCACGCCGCGAAGTTATCACAAGTGGCCATCATATCAATGTAAATTAATGTATAACCATCGTTCCGGCTCATATTAGAGTCTCGGATTATCATTTATCAGAAAGGTATGCAACACACTACACTCTCCACCACGATAGTAGCGAATTCTCAATTCTCCATCCAACCTTACCTTGGGAATAAATTACAAATTCCTATTGCATATTTGTTTCATATTCTTTTATTATGTTATTCTCTACACTAATAAATGGGAATGTTTTATACTTTCTTTCATTATTTAGCAAATTAATCTTATTTGGGTTCTGTTATATTTATCTGAAAACTTATTACTTCAGTTCCGTTCAGTTCAGCTTAAACGAAGAGAACAGAGCCTTGTTCAATATTCTCATTATTAAAAGATCGTTAAGATAATGAAGAGGGAGCCAGTATAAGTAGTGTCACTTCTACATACCTTACAAGCAAATCACGGGAGGATGTTGTATTATTAATGCGCCGCAAATAGTCACAAACAACCATCAAACTCCACCGTCCCTGTGAGTCGGCCGTGACGAAGATATAGGTATGGACGTTTTTGTTACTGCAATCTGCGAATATTAGACGTATAATATTATGGACACAATTGTATTTGAGATCTTAGACATTAGAAGAATATCATATATAGTTATGGGCACACAATTATATTTGACACCTCTACATTTGAAATATGAGTTTCACTTATGAAGAGTGTTTACCATACATACCACCTTATTCACGGAAAAAATAACCTTCGGGGTCTAACAAATACTTATTCAGATCAAATGAATTATCTTGTTGAGAATCAAATTTTGAAGTTCGAACAAGTGAATTAATAGTTGTTATTAATAGGGTCGTCGAGGGACTTTTTTCTTTTTCGAGTCAACAAAATTATATGGATAAATATTTACGAAAATAAGTTGATAGTATAAAAGATGTTCATACGATTATGCCCAACACATACTATTCTTTGGGTCGTCCACATACTAATTGCAAGAAATAGACTCTACTATTCTTTGGGTCGTCCACATACTAATTGCAAGAAATAGACTTCTAGCTCTCAGTGTTGCTCGAAATTTGTTTTGCAATGACTCGAGTTTACTTGATCAAACTTCAGATCAACACTAATAAAAATATTGTATTAGAATATTCAACGTTACTTGTAATGAAATCTTGCAAATTACTTATGAATTAATCATCTTCGGTCTTCTCTTAATTTAAGAGTATAACTCCCTCCGTCCGGAATTCAACTTCACACATTCTATTTTAAGACGTCTCAATTTCAACTTTCCATATCTTTAATGGAAAATCTATTTCATATTTTATTTACTTTCTCTCATACTTTATTTACAATCTATCCGACTTTAGTCAATATATTTATTGTTTTATTACCATCTCTACTGCTTTATTTATTTTTTTCTTAAAATTTGTGTTCGGACCGTGGGTAATTGAAACTGGGACGGAGGAGTATGATACTATCACTTGTTCAAAAATGATTGTTATAACTCAATAGTGACTCAATACTATGACACTCAGAAAATGACGACACAACTCAATAGTACATTAAACGAACATTTTGATACAACATAGGATCCATTTGTATGGCAGGACTGATTGTTCAACATCAATTGGCCCATTTTGTGTTTGGCAACATCGATTGGCACACTTTCATCATTTTTGTTGTTTTCTTGTGTTAGTTCTGTAGCTGGGATTGGGCCTACTTCTTGTGGTGCGGAACCTGGTGTGAGAAGCTTGTCCAGACTCGAGATTCCACTTTGGGTTGGTTGGTTTCTTTTCGTTGTACTTATATCCGTCCCATACAACTTCTTACATTATAATTAATTTGTAATTTTACATAAAAATTTAAAACAATTAATAAAATACTAGAGTGTGGTAAAATATATTTACTTTTTAATGGGACATGTGTAATTATGTGTAAAATTAAGATATTGTTTATTTATTGAGTTTGTGATAGTTTTTTTTTTCTAGATTTTTGTGGGACTAAAATTCACAAATGTATCACGGAGGAAGTATGCTGACAGTGCTAGCGACTTAATTAGCTTTGCTTGTGCATAATTATCTCTTTAAAGGGCCCTCTTTGAAATGCTTTAAAGCAGTACTACTTTTTAATTACCGAATTGATTTGCGACTGGGAGAAACATAATTCCAAAGTCTATGAAAGGTACAAAATATCATGATTTTTTTAATCTTCACATTTGAGGCTTTGACAATAGTAGTAGTTGCTTCACATAATTGTTCTTAATGCTACTTTGCATGATCATGTTGTTGCGTAACATTGATTAAACTTCTGAACTTTGCAATACAACAATACTTTTAGTAACAAATCTTGAGAGCATGTTATTAAGGCAAATCTATATTATATCCTAAACAAAGTCAAGTAGATAGTTACTTTACCAAAATGAAAGTTACCACAACAAATATTAAAAAGAAGAAAAAAATGGTAAAATAATGAGGTAGTTAAAATTTGGAAACCAACTATTATTACACTTCACATTCATTGAATGTATATATCAAAGACATTTAATTTAATTCTTTTATTATCCTTTCTTTTCCTATTTAAATTACGTGTAACGTTTATAAAGCGGTCACGCGGGTATCCGCGTGTCACCGATACTAGTATGATATATGGAATGAATGCAGGAAAAACTTATTAATACCCAGAATGATGATGAGTCCATCAGACGATACAAATTTTCCTATTACATATTCTCGTACCGACCCGTAACAAAATTTGTGGTGTGGAACCCGATGGTTTTAACGAGGTTTATAACATGTACACGTACCCGCACCTAACCCACAATTTTAAAACCTGTACCCGTGCCCATCCCGGAATTTTAAAGTCAGGAAGACCTAGAAACCAAATCCAACTCGAAGTTGCGTTTCTCAAATACATCACGAAGTATTAAAAGTGGCTAGAGTTCGCCAAGTAAGCCCAATCCGGTGGAGTATATTCTATTTCATTATTATTTACAATTATTAGGAATTACTAGTATTTTAGGATATTATTTTGAGCATAGATCTAGAAAAAGATGGCAATGGCTATATTCTCTCTAGATGATAAGTCAGGTAGATTATTTAGAATCTCTTATTTTATTCATGTATATCTGTTTAGTTATTCTATTTCCATTAGAATTCTGGACTGGCTGGAATACTTGTCAGGTAGCCGAGTATAAATAGGACCTCAGGGCTTAACCCTAATTATACATTTGATCAATGAATTCAGATACCGGTTAGACGACTGTTTAATTGTGAATCAACCCTAAATAGATGACAACGTGCCAAGATTGCTTGGAGATGCCCTTAACAATGCGATTTGCTCAGTACCACGAACTACCAGTTGGAACCAACGTTCCAACATGTTCCAACAATCACTTGAAAATAGTCACTCAGACAAATGCAGCTGTGCAGGTCATGGGAATACATGTAACACGTTTGGGTCCAAACATAACATAAATTTATTAATTATCAAACAAAGTTGCAAGAAGTATAAAAAATATCCACCAAGTATACATGATAAATTCACATCCGAACCGATACAACTATACAAGTACAAGGAACACTTTCCTACACCTACACCAACGCGTCTACTACACTTCTAACTTTAATAATCCAAACGAGTTAACCATGGCCAAAATCATCAGAACCTCAATAAATTTAAAACTAGATCACCCCAGTCTAGTTTATTGATCATTGAATTGACAATAAATTTAAGAGGCGACCCCGACCGCTCTCCACGTCAATTTAAACTTCAATACTTTGACAAGAAATCTAAGAAAAACTTCAGACGTGACGGCAGAAGGAATTAAATTATATATTTATGGTATAGGTTGCTTGAGCAAGAAGCTATAGGCAAACGTTGGAGAACAAAGATGGAATTGTATGCTTTGTGTTGGAGAGTATGAATCAAATAAAAAGTAGCTATCTAGCGCGTACCTTTAGGACAAAGTTGAGTTCAATCCAAACATCTTCCATCAACTTTTAAGTTTGCCAGGTGGGTTCCGTCCGTTGCTCTCTGTTTTGTATTTCTTTCTTGTCTAATTAATTTTCAAGTGTGGAGATCGATTTATGGATGTAGCAGAAAACTTTATAATAAGTGATTAAGTGGAGTGTCGACTGTCGACTGATGTGGAGATGATAAAATGAATGGTTTACAATCCATTGTATGATTGTAGGTTGACTGTCGATGTTAAAGTCCATAGCGCTTGCTGTATATTCAATCAAGATTATCTGTTGATAACAACTCTTTTATCTACTGGGAAATTTCTTGGAAATTTTGATGATATTGTCTTGTCCACGAAACCAAAAGTTTACGCAAGTGGAAATATTGTACTCATAAACTAGTACAAGTACGTAACTACCCAGGCCATCTTTTGTCTCTTTTTCTGATTTCAATACCATCAACTTATGGTGTATGAAATGAAAATTGAGAAGTTTTATATTACTATTAATTGTGAACGAAGAAAAAATTGAACGAAGAAATTTTTTTATACTATATCTTAATCAAAGACAACTAGATAGTTATTTCACCAAATGAAAGTTACCACAATTAAAATTAAAAGAAGTAAAAATGGTAGGTAACTAACTATTGTTACACTTATTGTTCAACATGTATGTACATTACATGAACGTAAATGTAGAAGATTTTCCATTTAACTATTTTATTCTCCTTTCTTTCTAATTTTCTTTTATATAAATTACACGTGTAAAGTTATGTGAAGCGGTCACGCGGGTATCCGCGTGTCACCGATACTAGTATGTAATAAAAGATGATGGTTTTTCAAAATCGCCATAACTTAGTTGACATTTAAAGTGTCTTGGTTGGTTTGTACATTATCCGACACGGCATGTCCGATATAAATGTAGTGGCTCCGGGACCAACCAAAGTCATGAGTCATCTATGATCTTGTTAGACCGTCTCAAATGGATACTTAGGTCATTGAAGTTTGATGTCACTACATGGTTGACATATTACTCCTAATTTTCTAAACCACATACCTAATAATGTTTGGACAAAATTACATAAATTTGATAAATAATTGATTAGCAATGACTTGATTTCATATATTGATAAAATTGAATAATTAATAGAGCATGCATAAAAGTTAAACATAAATAATCACTAAATCTAATGATGACCCTATAACCTAACACAAAATCTACTATAATATAAATTATATTATGAAAATAAATTAAGTATATTCTACTAATATAACTTTGTTTTATACTTTTTGCGTGTAATTTGCAAGTAATTTACGGTCTTAGGAAGATTTTAAAATACCGGCGGTAGTATTATTTAGCATAGGACATAATCAAACATATTACTGGTCAGGGCCAGAAATCATTCAGGTAAAACATTAATATCGTACTACGTGTGATTGCATCCAAACAATTCATCATCTGCAGGAAAACAAGACAGCACACTATCTAGTGCAATTTCCTTGAAATTTACGCACATTATAAAAGCAGATAAATCATGTCATGTTCATGCTTCCCTCAATCTCCATCACTATGTAATTTAGTATATTAACCGAAGAATTCCTCCAATAAAGCTTCATACATTACGCCATTGCATTTTAGATGAAATTTAAATAAAAGAGAAAACATGGCAAACGTATAAGTTAAATTTTTTTTATGCATAGGGGAATTCCATTTCCAGTAACGTACCAATATGAAGATACGTGCAACGGATGTACGGTCTCTTACATGCCGCTCTCGCCCCCAGTACACCTACCACTCACAAAATATGTGAAACCTGTAAAATTACATGTGAATTCCACAGTTTGTGAGTAGTAGCTTCACTGAGAGCGATACCGGAACAGTATAAACCCAGATATACCCAGTTTTCATGATATTGGCTGTGTTTTGTTGGCCTCTTGCACCGCCTGAAAGGTGCATAACAACCGACAGATTAGAAAAAATAATTGAGTGAAGACAAGCTAAGTGCCCGATTTTGTTCCGTGACATGCGCAGACCAATTTTCCTGGTTTTATTTAATGATAATGAATTAATGATAATCAATCATCCAAGTCCCAAAGTACTGAAATATATTAGTATCTGTCTACAAAAGAGAAACCTTATGCAACTGTGAAACAATAATAAAACTGCAAGTATGCAACAAGTACATATCACAGATAGCTAACTTGAATAATACAAATACAATAAGGATCCAGCAGCTACCAAAAAAAGGAAAGAACAGGAAAAACCGAGACAAAAAAGAAGGTATTGGAAATTTTGGTAGAGTGGACTATTATCACAACAAAATAAATTAGTATGAATCACTTCGAAAGATAACTGAAATTCGGAAAGAAGGATCAAGTAGCCTTAGCTTTTAACAGCTTACCACCACATGATCAATCCCGGATTCAATAATATACCAAAAATTCATAAGCCCCATATCTCACTTGTGAGAAGGCTGCCACATTTGAGTCTAAATTTTCGTTTGCATGGTTTTTCCAACTCACTCGTCATCAGAATTATCAAATTTGATAGAGTGGGATTGCAGATCAATTACTCCTCCTCTATAGCTACCACGCTTCTTCTTGGTTTTCTCATGCCGGAAGTCCCTGTAGAACAGGAAGATAAAGCATGAAAACATTAAATGTGTACTGTACATTGGACATTAGTAATATTTAAATTATTCTCACATTCGCCATAACTTAAATAGCAACTAGTTATGAAAATAGGTTTGGAAAAGAAAAAAAGAACAAAAGAATGACAGGAGTAACAGTACGATATTTCAGAAAACATAATTATTTGCATATAAGCATCAGGTCCTGGTAAAGAAAGACCAAAATAGTCTTTGAAATTCAAGAAAAAACTCCACAAGTGTTCACTTCGCTATCCAAGCATAAAACAAAACGAAGGTCTCTACTTGTTCACAGCAAACCATAAGTTATCAAGCATTTGCATCTAGCCTATTTAGTATACCTAGTACCGAACCACTTCGTTAGACTAGAACTACAATAAGACTCACTTATATCAAATGTTTGTCCCTTGATGCTTCTTGTATGTCATTACAGAGAAATAAAACTATCATATACGTATGTAATCCTGATTCCTGAGAGCAAGTCCATCCGCTTTGCTACTACCACTTCATGAGCTATAAGTCTGTACACTTTCACTGTATGTAATCTCCAGTGCTTCATTCTAAGAGCATAGAATGGTGAGTATGAATATGAAAGAAACATACCTTCCTCTGACCTGTCCCAGGACTTCTTGTGCTTTTGCCCCATAACCAGTTTCTGCACCATGCTGAGATTACCATAACACAATGAATTAGGAAAGTATAACGTTACAATGGTACTGAGAGTCTGAGACAGTAATAAGTTCCAGGATACACTTGTTACATCGGAAATAAATATGCAAACCAGCGAAGGTATGATCATGTGAAATTAGTCACAGAAAACAAGGGAAACCATCAAACCTTTGCCCAGTATGAATTATCTTGAAGCCTCTCATCAGCAAACTCAACTTCATCAATTTTCACCCTTTGAAATGCATTCACGGACGTTGGCTGCAAACAACCAGAAAGCTCTGTCATTCAAGTATAACTTGATCAATAAGGCGTTTACTTGCAGTAATATTTTCCATGGATAATCAAATGGGTTTCAGCATTCTAGGTCGGTGCAGAATAATGTCTTGCACTTTAAATAACACAATAAATGATCAGCAATCCTGGGGACAAGAACCTAAATGTATAATTTACATTTTAATTTCGACATACAAATCTAAACTATGTTCACAATGTAGTGATAGAGAGAGCACGAGGAAATATGAACATGACACATAAATTTATAATAATAGTAAGTCCCGTTTCTTTGTATTTCAAAGAGCAGCATCCCAGATATTTAGATCACGTACATATTCGCAATTCAAACTCATGCAAACTATATTATGTGTTTTGTACAAGGACTAGGCAACGTATTATATACCAGGTCCACATGACTAACATGGTAGTGAGTAAGATCCTCCTAAAGAGTTATGATCATGCAACGTCAATTTATGCATGGAACGAGAAAATTAGAGCAAGGGAAGAAAATATGATTCGTTAATATAGAAAGAACCTCAGCTGACGAATTGCCGTTCTGCTTCCTGCCTGATTTTGGCTGACTGAAACTATCTACTCCATTTTTTAGATCTTCCATATTGCTTTCGCCGACATGCTTAGCAGGTACCGTATCTTGCACTTGAATATCTTTTCCTTCCTTTTCACCTTTACTCTTTTTAGGTTTCAATTCTTGAACTGCCATTTCCTTCTCAGGCTCGTTTTCTGCTTCATCATCAACCACTCTTTTCCTTTTCTTGGACGCCTGTTTGGATTCGGTGGTCGCAGCATCCTCCTTCCTTTTACTTCCCAAGTCACAATCCTTATCAACTTCCATGTTATTGTCCTTTAGTTTCTTTTTCTTTTTCTTATCCTTGGACTCAACTGCCTTACCTGTATCAGTTAAATTATCAATGCTCTCAGCCACTGTATCAGTGCCTTTTTTCTTCTTGTCCTTCTTTAATTTATGTGACTGATCTACAGGAAGTTCATTTGCTTTCTCAGTATTGCTGTCACTAGATACATCAGACATCCTGCCTCTTGTGTCTGCTGCCACCTCATCGGATGTTTTTGCAGGCACAGCAAGCGCATCTCCCACCTTGTTCTTTTTCTTTTTCTTCTTAGTTTCAATTTCTTCACCGGAACAGCCGTTTGCTCCCCCGTTTATTTGTACAGACCCAACAATCTCCAATTCTGCAATCACAGTTCCTCATTAAGTTTCACATATTGCACGACCTTTTCATCATTAAAGGCACTAGAGGGAGTAAGGCAATAGTATAACGTAACAGAGATTACTGCACAATAGTTTACAACTTACCCTTCTTCTTCTGGGAACTAGCATCCACAACGACATCTTTACTGCAAGAAAACAATAATTGAATCTTGAGAATGATTGAAGCTTCACACATAAATTTGAAGCTCTTCTTTTTTGTTGGGTTAGGGGCGGGTGTGAGGAGGGTGGAACTCACTTAAAGAACCAAGCCACCAACAAAAGCAAACTAAAACCCAATTATTTGATGTAAAAATTATATCCGCATAAACATCATACAGTTTGATCCTTAACTCTCACCCCTTCCCTTCACACCCCACACAAAGCTTGGAATTAAACATAGAGTGAGGATACGGAAGGAATGAATCACTGGAGAACTTAGGGCCCGTCAACTGTGTTATGAAAAACTGAAATTACCACCTTTGACATGGAATACAATTTGCTTGTCTTACGAGTAATATTTGCTACTTACTACAAGAGGGAGATCTTGACCAAGTGATTGCAGATCGACCGTCAGATCAATGTGAGGACTGAAATAACTGCTACCACATAGAAGCTCAGAGAATCTCATGTTATGTTTATATAATGAGAACCCAACTTTGCTCCTCAGTTCAACTACATGGCTGCTTAAACAGCAAGAACCATATCACATAATGTAAGCATAAATCAATGCAACAAGCCCATAAAAAATTGATTATCATGTTCAAGTATATAAATGCCAAGAAATAAACCATGGAGCACGTTAAACAGCTTTATGGGAACTTCAGGTTTTGGTACTCAATTGCCAATAAAGAAACCGCCACATGGGCAGGTTTTTGCAAGAGCAGAGAGTAGCTTACGTGGTTGCCAGATGCTTGGAGAAAACCTCATTCAAGTCATGTGCCTTAGCCCTCCAGTCGTCATCCTGAATAACAAAGAATTACTATAATTGACCGGGAACTGTATAATGTAGTAATATTTTGTCAAAAAAAAAAAAAAAAAGTAGTTCACCCAGAAATATATACAATCAGCATTCAGTCCCACTTAATTACTTGAGCTTTGAGACACCAACTGCCTGATATAAATGTGTATCAGAAGTTTCACGGGACTGTAGTCACCAAAGTTGCTTCATTTTTAGCACGAATCCGCTTATAGTTTATAAATTAGTAACTAATAAAATAGTGAAACAGAAATGAGCATAACATACAGCGAGCTCAACTGACACAAAAGGTAACCATCAACGTTTCTCCTTAACAAATTGCATCAAAATTCAATCTTCCAAGTTCCAATCAATCAGAGATATACTAACACATTCACAAGTTCAGGAATCAAACAGTTTTTTTTACAAAATCGAACCTGAATTTGAGCTAACGATAGAAAGCGTTTGAGAATTTTGGAGTAGCCCTTGTTTTCCAGCCAGAGAGCGACGGAGCACGCCAGAACGGACTCCATGTCTTGGTTCTTGGCCATAGGTGTCGGTAGTTTGGAGTTTCTCAGCTGTTGCTGCCGCTCGGCTAGAAGAACCTGGCGAGGCTTGAATCCGATCAGGAACGGTGAAATAGGGCTTACGTCAGCTACCTCACCACCCTGGGGCATATATGTATAGACGCAGAAGAAGAAGATTTGTGTGTCTGGAAGATTCTATTTGTATGTTGGGGGTAGAAGAAGATACAGTGGGGTTTTGGGAGATGGAGCAGCGTATTAGGGTTTTGATTGATCAACTCTGTCTATTGTACATTGTGGATTGACACTGGTACACCCTCTTCTCTCGTAGTATTTTAGTCAACTTTTAGTCAATTGCCATGATACATTGGGGGAATTACGTTTCCTACCCCTTAAATTTGAGCCAATTACAGTTTAGTCCCTTCTATTCAAACAATTATAGATACACCCAAAATCTAATTTTTGAGTTGACCAGAAATAAAATAAATGGAAAAGAAAATGAATTGGACTTAGTTGCAATTTATAATCTTCAATTTACTACACATTGGACTCTAATATTTTATAAATTACAACAATGACTCGTTTCTTCTTCTTCCTCCATTTCTTCTTCTTCAAAAAGCTCCGACGAGTGAAAAGCTTCGATCAGAGTTATATACATCTGCTCGAGTTGGTGAACAGCCGAGTTATGAAATATCTGACTCTCGCCAGGTCGCTAATGACTCGAATGGAGTCATAACTCGCCGAGGCGGTGAATACCACGATGGGAGTCATAGCAACTCCGCCCTGAGCTGCAAGACAATGACGGAGCTAATAGCACGAGTTGCATACAGTCTGGACGAGCTTTTTTTTAGTAGGAAGAAGAAGATGGAGGAAGGAGGGAGAAGAAGATGGAGGAAGGAGGAAGAAAAAGAAGAAGTTGACAAAGATTGGTGGTGGTGGTGGTTGGAGGTGGTGGAAGAAGGTTGAAAATGGTGGGTAGTTAGATTTGAAGAAATAAAAAATTTGGGGTTTATTTTGCAATAAGAGAGAATTAATTAATTTTTGAATTATAAAGAAAATATAAAATGGGTGAAAAAGTTGACTTTTTGGCCTATCTGTAATTACATTTTTTTTCGTGTGTAAAAAATGGGTTGATCTGTAATTGTTTGAATATAAGGGGCTAAATTGAAAATAGGCTATACTGCAGGGGTGGTATATGTAATTTTCCCTATTTTCAAATCACGAAAGTCCACTTTGAATCATCGTATCTTAAAATCACATAAGTCCGCATTAGATATTTTGTGGTTTTTACGAAAGGATGAAGCCTCGAGCTAATCACAAAACGTATTTGTGCATTTCATAAGAATGGTCAGATTTAGGTTACCAGAGGCTTTCTTCGGATTCTTACGTTAACTTACTAAATAAACATCGGTTTAATTTTAATAGATGACGACGTTGTATGTGAATTTCATATTAATCCATGAGTTGCTCATGAAACTGCTTATTCTCGTTCGTGGGAGACATATGGATGCCCGGTGTGAGACCCCTCCAAAAATGTTTAGTGCGCAAGCTTGTGCCAACAATGTAACATAAAGCCAGGACACATCTGCAAAACAATCCCATATCTACAGTGCAACATGAAGCTGAAAACATAAGATAATTAAAGTAACCTTAACATGAGGGTGACCAGCTTTGGGATGAAACCCTTCTCCAACCGTTTGACCATCTTCGACAATGACACATCCAACCATTGGAGACCAAGTTATAGAAATTCAGCTTCGTAATTTGTAGTAGTATTATATACTAGAACTTGAGAACACGATGTAGCAAATAAATTTTCACAAATGATAATTTTATTGATGTGATGAATTTGGAGGACAATCTCTATTCTAAATCCTCTGATTCTAATCTTTGTAAGTGGCGAACTTGAATCTTTAAAGTCTTCGTTCTAGGATTTTGACTTCAAAGTCGAGGAAAACGTCGATTCGAGGGCTTCTTAGCTTGATCTCGGATCAAATCGTGAACTTGGGAGTGTTTTGAGGCGAACGGTGATGAACTTCTTGGGGATTGGATGAACTCCGCGAAGAACGCTTCTAAATCATTGTGAAATTTGGCCTTTGATATTCTTTAGAGGAAGTTTTGGCCTCCGGGAAACGTTTCTTCAAGGGCCTTTCAGCTTGATCTTGAATCAAACGGTGCTTTTTGGCGAAGAACTTCAAGAACGTTGATCGGGCTTCGTCAGGGCTTTTGGATTTGATATTCCTTTGGACGCGATTGATCTTCCAATAACGTTTCTCCAAGTGAACATGGGCTTCTTCTTGGATCAAACGGTGACTTCCCTTCGATTTCTGGATGAACTTCTTGAATGCTTGCTCGAACTTCAAGGCGGATCTTGAGAGGATGAGATGATTTTGGGCTCTTGCTCTTGCTTGTGCTCTTGCTCTGCAGCTTCTGGTGTCTTGGTATGTGAAAATGAATGAGGGTGATCCTCTATTTATGCTTGTTAGAAGATAATCATTTTCATATATGAGGAAGGCCCATTCACGTATAGCCCATTCCGTTCACATATAGCCCAATTCATTTACATATAGTCCAATTTACATGATTTACTTCCATGTTGGCCCATGTGATATAATTTAATTTAAATTTATATATTAGAAAATATTATAGCAATTTTATTTTAGAATTTAATTTAGTAAAATTTCAAAAATGCCAGAAAATTGTATTTTGTCTTCTGATATATATTTTTAAATGTCACTTTAAATTAGACGAATTTCGTTCGTCTACAAACGTCCCTTCGTGACGGTTCACGAATGATGTCGTAGAGACGCAAATTGAAGTGAACAAGTCACGACACGGTGCATGCACAAATTTTGTATGTGCGCATAACCATTTTGGTCGAAAACTTTAGACATTGTTGCATCATTTATCATAGTCAATTGAGACGAGGTGAACTTGACTATACTTGTCCAACAGTCCAAATGATCAACTTGAAAGTAATTCTCAAGCCCAAGTTAATCATTGGAGTCTAGCTAGTAGACTAGTATCGTGTCCGTATGTAGCATAGTATGTACTAGTGTGGTCCACAATGTTTGGTGCCAATTTGGGCCTTAACATGGTAAAGCATAGTTGATTAGGGCAATCTTACCACTAACTTTTCAGTTAGATTTTTAGTTCCATTAGCTTTTTTTTATTATCGGTAATAAAAACGTTTTATTACGCCAATTCTTTTTAAATCAACTACTTGTAAGGTTTACCAGTTAGCTTTAAAAAAAAATACTCATATCTTTTATTAGAAAATATCCATAAACTAAATTAAATAAAGTAAAACCAATCGTTAGTATTATTCTCGATAAACGACTTATATTTTATATTTGTTGGTTCTAATGGTGGTTCTGATAACAGTGGAGCTTGATATGGGAAAGTGATGATCTAGCTTAGTTACTTTTCTCAATAGACGACTTATATTTTATATTTGTTTAACCTTTCATATACATTTTACAGATTGTTTGCAACTTGCATAAGTTACTAATTTTTTTTCCGTATTAAGTTAGAATGCTCAACGAATATTTATTTTCAACTTCTGATAATTTTCAATGATGTTATTAAAGTGGCGGTGAAAAGTACATTGAATATATATATTAAAATAATTAGACAAAAATGTGATGTACTATTATTTAGAAAAATAAGAGTAATGCCTTTTATATCATTTTATAAAATACCAGCTAGCTTATCGGCTAATTTGCTAAACACCTACATTAAAATCAGCTAGCCTTTCAGCTAGTTAGGCTCTGTTCTTTTCAATTGAAAACTCTTTCAGTTCAGTTCCATTCAGTTCAGCTCGTCTTCAGTTCAGTTCAGTTCAGTTCATTAAATTCATATTATTATTATTATTGTTGTTGTTGTTGTTGTTAATATTATTATTATTATTATTATTATTATTATTATTATTATTTTACACACCCGATCTTTTGTACGAGGAAAATAAGAAAATTTATCCAATTGAGTTATTTTCAACTTTTTTTCTTTCTTTCTTTTTAATACGAATTTTAGTAGATCAATGAAATAAAGAGTATAGTTACAATTTGAACTAACAAAAAATCTACATGTTCAAAAACTCCAAAACAAATTAAACCAAACCAAAAGTCGGACCAAATTTATAAAAATAATATTATATATCACAAATATTGAAAAATGGCATTTATTACTCCATATTATCTTCCTCGGACTCTATATTATCTTCCTCGGACTCTATATTATCTTCCTCGGGCTCTATATTGCCTGGAATAGAGCGTCAAATTCTCAGTTTGGAAAATGGAACAATGCTGGAGGTTCTGGAAAAAAAAAGTGTTGATGTAAAGTTGTTGACACGAGCTTCGGCATGGTTTATGGACAAGTGATTTTGGTTAAGCTTTTAATTATTTTATTTGCCGAATATTGTCCATACTCTTGTAAACGTTTTCAAGTTGTAATAAATTTCACCGATTCAAAAAAAAAAAAAATAGACGAAGACAATTTATACGACGATTAAAATTCGGTTTTAATCGAGTTATCATTCTCATATTGTTTTCCACGCAGTTGGTTTTAAAGTTTATTATACAATAATAAATAAAAATGTAAAGTGACAGAAAAAAAGAGTAGGAAGAATGTGAGAAAGATGACAAAAATAATATATTTTTTTAATTGTGATTATATATACCATCATATAATTGTTATTATTATTACACAATAATTTCTTGATTCGATTAGTTTGATTTTGATTCGGCCCATTCGATTCGATTCAAGAAATTTAAATGAAAATAACAGAAATTAATCACCCAATATTCACCAATTTTCATTAACTATTCTGGATTAGTTAATAGCTAGCTTTCCAGCTAGTTTTGCTAAACATAACCTAATTCATAACAATGTTGCAGCACAATCCTCATCAGTCATCACTCAACGGCGGGTGTGGCTATGATTTTTTTTTTCTTCTGATCATTTTATTCCCAAAACAGAGCACTCCATATAAATTGATTTTATTTCCTTTCTGCTGCAACTTTGACAAGGTGCCGGGATCTTTCAGTGGCATCACAATCTTCAGCTCCGAAATTGCATTCCATATTCATGTCAGTCATTGAGGCTATAAAAAGGGCTGCTTTTAATGTTTACTGATTTTATTGGAAGCCAGAGCAAAGGGGAAACCCAACACTGGCGGTCGGAGGCTCGGATCAAGGCGCACAGACGGTAGGAGGCTCGGTGCAAGGCGATACACCAGTCTGCTCGTGGAGAATACTGGAGCAAGGCGGAGCACCGCAGAACCAGGGGATGACCGCGACTCATGCTTGTTGCAGCTGCAAAGCCAGGCGAGAAACTCCATTGGCTTGTTTTGGAGGCGGAGAAAAGCGGGGCTCAATCAGACATTTGGCGGAATCCACTGAGGCACGGTGAGATACCTGGCGGATGGCGGTTCACTGGAGGTGGTAGAGCCCATGGAGGTCACTGTTTTGAAATAGCGCAAGGAGCAGCCGGAGCAATGCGGGACATGGAGACACGAATTTGCACAGATTAACCCGCTTTGATTCAAGTCCAGCAAGAACCTTTTTCCTGTCCGAATCTTCTATCCATTATCATGGAATGAGGCAGACGCGATGAGGGACACCGTGCGGCTTGTAGAAGTGTAGATTTCTTGAACCTGCAACCACATTAGAATCCTTCGGAGTAGAGACGGTTTTCTTAACACCACGCCACTCAACAAACTTGGAGTTCCAATTGAGCAGACTACGAGCAGCACTGCAGCAGTGGCTTTGCACGCGTGCCAACGGAGATGAGCTGGACAGACATTGGACTAGGAGGTGGCCATAAACTGGTGACTAGCGGGACAAGGCTGCCATTGTTGAAAGCATAAATTACCAACTTGACATTCCATGGAGTAACATGCGCTTTTAAGATCGCCCTAGATGCAACCATGAATTTGAACTTGAAGACAATTTTCACTCGTGTCATTGTGCCTTCAATTTGAATTTGAAGACAGTCTTCACTCATGCCATGGAGCCTGAATTTGAATTTGGAGAGAGTTTATGCTATGTCATGGAGCCTTGGATTCGAACTTGCAGACATTTTTCTCTCGTATCAAGGAGCTTTTGATTTGGACTTGCATAAAGTTTTCTCTCGTGTCAAGGTGCCTTGCATTTCAACTTGAAGACAGTTTTTACTCGTGTCAAGGAGCATTGATTTGAACTTTCAAACAGTTTATGCTTGTGTTGAGGAGATGCCGATAGTTTAAGCTCATATCGAGGAGCGCACTTGATTTTGACTTGGGATTTAGATTTGTAAACAGTTTATGCTAGTGTTAAGGAGCTTTCAGATAGTTTATACTCATATCAAGGAGTGCAATAAGGGAGTTTTAATTTGAAGGTCACATATAGTTTAAGCTCGTATCCAGGAGCAAATTTGAGGAGATTGAATAAGATGACGCTTCATCTTCATTATCACTTTCGTTTCCGCTTTTGCTTTCATCACTGCCACTTTCATTTTCAATTTTGTAGCCATATTCATGCATTTCAGGGCTCATGCTTATTTCTATTCCATGGGCACGAGTTGCAAGCTCTTCAAAAGTAGTCGGCTTAATTCCTTGGAGAATGTAAAAGAGACTCCAGTTCATTCCTTGAGTGCACATTTCAATAGCCGTTGTTTCATATATTTGGTCCTTGCATTTGAGGCTCAGGTCCCTCCAACGATTTATGTAGTCAAGAACATGTTCTTTTTCATTTTGATGTTCACTTGTTAGTTCGAACATGTTGACTCTCCTTCGCGTGCTATAGAAGCGGTCAAGGAATTGCGTTTGCAACTGGTCCCAATTGTCAATGGAGTTTGCCCCCAAGTCAGTGTACCAGTCGAAAGCACTGTCTTTAAGTGACCGGACAAACTGCTTGACAAGTTGGTCGCCATGAGTTCCAGCACTGTTGCAGGTCTCGACAAAGTGAGGTACATGTTATTTTGGATTGCCACTACCATCAAATTGTTGGAATTTTGGAGGCTAGTAGTCTTTTGGCATCTTTAGCGCATCAATCATGGGCGTATACGGCTTGACATAGCTAGAAGATGGCCTTGGTTTCTCCTCTAACTTCTCCTTGACGGCTTGGTTGATCAACTCCTTCGCATCGGTGGTGGGGAGATTGGCTTTGGTATTCTTTTGCGACTCTTTAGCAGTAGATTTGAGGCTTGATTGTTGTAGAACGAGCATCTTTGAACATTCATCGTATTCCTGACGTTTCTTCTTGTCTTCATGACTTGTTTCCGCAACGTTACTTTCATTCAAAAGCATGTCCAGTTTGGCATCTCGCTCCTCGTACATTTTCATGAGCCGCAACATGTTGCTTGTCAAGTTTGCAATTTGCTCTTCCATCGAAGTTGTTCCCGCCGTTAGTGTCCCTTTGTGTTTTGCCCTCGCTATAGGTTGATTTGAGGAGAATTTCTTGCCCCCACTGCTAGACGATCTTTGCGGAAGTGATGATGCTTTTCTTGTTTTTTGAAGAGAATAGATGGGAGGTAGAGATTGTCCCACTTGGCGTGCCAAAAATTTGTAGCAAATAAATTTGCACAAATGATAATTTTATTGATGTGATTAATTTGGAGTACAATCTCTATTTTAAATCCTCTGATTCTAGTCTTTGTAAGTGTCGAACTTGAATCTTTAAAGTCTTCGTTATGGGATTTTGACTTCAAAGTCGGGAAAAATGTCGATTCGAGGGCTTCTTGGCTTGATCTCATATCGAATCGTGAACTTGGGAGTGTTTTGAGGCGAACGATGATGAACTTCTTGGGGATTGGATGAACTCCGCGAAGAACGCTTCTAAATCGTTGTGAAATTTGGCCTTTGATCTTCTTTAGAGGAAGTTCTGGCCTCCGGGAAACGTTTCTTCAAGGGCTTTTCAGCTTGATTTTGAATCAAACGGTGCTTTTTGGCGAAGAACTTCAAGAATGTTGATCGGGCTTCGTCAGGGCTTTTGGATTTGATCTTCCTTTGGTCGCGATTGAGCTTCCAATAACGTTTCTCCAAGTGCGCAGGGGCTTCTTCTTGGATCAAACAGTGACTTCCCTTCGATTTTCGGATGAACTTCTTGAATGCTTGCTCGAACTTCAAGGCGGATCTTGAGAGGATGAGAGGATTCTGGGCTCCTGCTCTTGCTCTGCAGCTTCTGGTGTCTTGGTGTGTGAAAATGAATGAGAGTGCTCCTCTATTTATGCTTGTTAAAAGAGAATCATTTCCATATATGAAGAAGGCTCATTCACGTATAGCCCAATCCATTCACATATTGCCCCATTCATTTACATATAGTCCAATTTACATGATTTACTTCCATGTTGGCCCATCTGACATAATTTAATTTAAATTTATATATTAGAAAATAATCTAGCAATTTTATTTTAGAATTTAATTTAGTAGAATTCCAAAAATGCTAGAAAATTGTATTTTATCTTCTAATATATATTTTTAAATGTCACTTTAAAGTAGACGAATTTCGTTCGTCTATACACGCTACGCGTGTTATTGTGGTACATAGTTACAGTTATAGAAGGCGTATACAAAGGGCAAGTAATATTGTTGTTTGTTTAAGGGCCGATTGTTTGCATGCAATTGTGACGAATTAAATGGCTGATCGCACATTAAAAGGTGATTGGTAGTATAAAATTTAGTATACGAGCGATTTGCTAGGCCCACACAAAATTATGGGCTACAATATCAAATACACTTTAGTGATATTCTAAATGCTTAGGGGACCTAGTGCATTTCAGAATCACGCATAGACTACAAAGCATCGCATTTCGTGGTCAATGCATGATTCACCAAAGCATCCAATTTCTTGGTCAATACACGATGCACCATACTTTGACATGCTATTTTAAAATATTGACCAAGCAAATGTGCAATTGGGAACCAGACAGACCATTGAGCGACATTTCATGCCTCACTTTGGTCATGATTCATGCAAAATTCCTAGTGAAAACTTCAAAATCGGTGGTTTAGTGGAGATAATATATGGAAGAAGTACATGTACCATGGGGTAATCCATCTTTTAGGTAGTTCCAATGGAAATTTATACGTTATTAGTATAACCACTAAAATACGTTGTAAATATAATATATATTCAAAATCTTTTACTTGTGCAGATCTTAATTGGTATAGTTTCACGAGGGGTCATATAGCAGTGTTCACTTTGTCCACTGATACAGAACCACTTCTCATCAATATGTATGTGGAATTGGCTATTGTAATGCAACAATGATAAACTAAATTATAACCTTAGCAATTCACCTTCACCTAGTTAAATGAAGCTTCATGGCATTTGAATGTGGAATTCCTTAGCTTTAACCCACCTTGCTAATGTAGTCTGACATCTAGTACTCCAACCACCTTTGGTTGAGTTTCTTCATTACCAAGGAGTTTCTTTAAGCTTTTCGATATTCAAAGTCACCTTCTTGTTCTCGATTTTCTAAGATTGTTGGATGAAATACTGGTTTACCTTAAGCTAATTAATTTTTTGCCCCATCCCAAATATATGTAACAAACTGTCCGTCAACATTGAACATAGGGGTTGCCTCCATAACGCCAACATGTGGATCAAATGGAACTGTTGGAACACATGGAACATTTGATTTGGAAGCTTGTTGCAATTTGCTAGTAGGAATTGCACCAACATATTGTTGTCTTCAGATGATATAAGGTTCTTTGGTTGGTGGAACTCATTCGAGAGAAAGTTTGCATACTAATGGCTCATGTTGTTTCTCTCTAAGTATTTATGGTGGTGTGCTTATTTGGAGGAAACTGTAATCTTGATTTATGTAAGTATGAAGGTATCTAATTTATTTGGAAGGCAACTAGAGTCAATGTAATTTGGTGGAAACGCTTTTGTGTTTTGGAGGGAACTCAAATGTAATTATTGGTAGTAGATTGAAAGTTGCAATTATGGAGGAAATTGACTATTGTAATTGAGTAAGTCTCCTGGAAGACAGTCTATAGATAAATTATTTAGAGACGAACCTATATTGTTAAGAAAATCATTAATGTTATTAATCAAAACACCTATATTCTCAACATTGATATTTTTTCATATTACAACAAGATTTGTTTCATTAATAACATAGACGTTTTGATTAATAACATGGATGGTTTTATTGATAACATAGGTCGTCTCTAGATAAGTTATTTAGATACGGTCTCTCATAAGACTTTGTGATTGTAATTTGAAATATGTAATTTGAGTTTTTTTTTTAAAAATATTTCCTTCCATGTTTTTTTTTCTCAAAGGGAACTGTTAGTACTTGATCAAGAAGTTAATTTTCATTTATTTTATTTATTTATTGTTTATTTTATTTATTTCACTACTCCGTCTAAAACTGTGCACGAATCCTAATGGATTTTCTGATTTTACAATCAAATCCGTCAACTTTTCAAACACAAGGGCTTCAAGATTTTAAAAACCTTAAACAGGCCCATGTATTTTTAAATCGAATTCAAACACCATTAGAACTCAACCAAGATCAAATCCAGTGTTCATTAACACATAATCGATCACAAGAGCCATCACTCATTAAAAAATAGCTAGCCATCAAATTCGAATTCCAAAGAATATAAAATTTTGGGTTTTCCAAAAACTTTATTCATAACCCTCCAAAACTCAACTACATCAACCATGGACGATTCGTAGACCAACTGTACTCACAAAATTGAAATCCAAGATAAAAATTCGAAGCTTTTGTATCCGCCACTAACGGTGAATTGAAGCTTCTCCCATTATCTCTGGCCTCTAAGAGTCTTAGAATAAAGTTGGAGGGTCGAGTTTCTATGGTTGTGAGACAAACCATGGTGTCGGAACAAAAGTCTTTGTTCTCCCTGTATGTCGACTGGCGATTCATATATTCGTTCACCCGTAGCTCTCGAGTCTCCAATTACATTTTTTTTGTTTTATTTTTCTTCATTAATTTTATTTTATGAAGTTTATTAGTAATTTTATTCTTCCTTTTTATAAATTTTTAAAAAATGCACTACAGTGGAAAGCTTGTTAAAAAAAAAAAAACTGAAGGAGTATCATAGAAACGAGTGGGCATGTGAGGTGTCGACTTTGAGCGGTTGACAGGCTTGCCAACTCAACATTTTCGTTCAATTTAGTCAAAAATTCCCTTAAATGCCATTGAAAAACAAACAACATGACTTGTTTCATAGGGGTCAAACGTAAGCTAATAATGTAATGACCCGACATATAATTGATCGAGATCCGACATGTACGTTAGCCAATGTACCGACACATGTACTTTCCCACACGTGTGCACACTTTTACAGTGCACGTATAAAGTCCAATCCCACAACCAGAGGTGATCGGCCCATTAAGGTGATGGGCTGGGCAAAATAGGTAGTGGAGCCCTAATAGTCCACCAATAAATAGCTTAGGGCTCAGCCGCTCTCCTTTTACGCTTGTTGTCTCCGGCAGTCATCCTCACCAGAACGACTTCTCCGATTTCCAGGTACATCATCGATCACTAACTTGCTATGCTTGTGTAAATCACTCGTACCAATTCATTTCCGTTCATCAAGTATTTGTGTAGAGATTTAAGATCCAAAAATTGCATCAGCTCTCACCCACTGGATATTCTCAAATAGTCACTTTACCTCTGATTTGGAGCACAAATGTCGTTTGCCAGTGCTTAGGCGATTCGTGCTTCGAGCTTGATTTTTCGTTTTCTACTGTATTTTTTCTGCTTGTCATTCTATCTATCAAGCTTGATTTTTGCTATCTATCGCGTATTTCAGTGGATATAATTCAAGTTTGATCACCATCAGATTATCTTTTAGTATTAAGGTTCTATTACTGCATTTCTATAATTAATCAATCGTGCTAGTGGATGTGATGATCTTCTGTGGTGTTCCTTTGTTAGTTCTTATAATTGAAGTTATTGTGCTGGTTGTGTTTTCGTAACGTTGTTTAATTGGCTTGGTTTGTGCTACTACAGAGATGGCTGATGCTAAGAGTGGCGCCATAGTTCCAGAATCTGTTCTAAAGAAGCAGAAGAGGAGTGAGGAATGGGCTCTTGCTAAGTCCACAGAATTTGCAGCTGCAAAGAAGAAGAAAACCGAGACCCGGAAGCTGATATGCCAGAAAGCTAGGGAGTATGCATCTGAGTATGAGAAGCAGGTACTATACATTAATTAATACTATGGGTTTTGAACAACATTGGCAAGTTATGTCTGTACAAGTAAATGAAACACATTTATAGCTTATTTGGCTGATTGCAAAAACACAAGCACAAGTTCTTAATTTCTTGAAACACTTCATAAGGACATTTTAAAGAAAGTGTTTTGTAAGGTCATGACATTATTCATACTTATCGATGTTCCTGTTATATAATTAGATTACCTTAATCTAGATTAACTTATCGATGAAGTGACTTAGAAAATACCGGGGAAAGAGAATAAACGGTTTCTTTTAGTTACAAAGAAGTATGTTTGTATTTAGTACCTTTGAAACTTGGAAAGTGATTTGATTGTTTCATTAATGGCACCATGATTATTACATTTAAAACCAAAAAGTCGATATTGTCGAGTAATGTCTGTTTTTACTTTTGTGTTGTAAAGGAAAGGGAGTTGATTCAGCTGAAAAGGGAGGCTAGATTGAAGGGTGGTTTTTATGTCAACCCCGAAGCTAAGCTTCTTTTCATTATCAGGATTCGTGGGTGAGTAATCTAATTATTGATAAACTTGTGCGGATATGCAATTCAAGTGGCTAACAAGTGATACTCATAGTGAATTCTTAATATTTTCAGTATCAATGCTATGCACCCGACAACCAAGAAGATTCTGCAGCTTCTGAGATTGCGCCAGGTAATAGAACATATTTCATCCATGTTTTGGTGGAAAATGTGCCCTGCATCAAAACACGACTACATTATCTCAAATTCTCAATGCTGTGCACATAAAAATTAGCATGCCCATCACACTTTAGTCATTTCCATTCTGATAAAGAAGACCCCATTTCAGGATGTATGCTGTATTCTAGTCTTGTATGTAAATTCCTTGTTTATGGGAACTTCAATTCACATTAACAAATTTGTATCAGCTGCTGGTTTGGGTTATGATTCTTTTCAGCTAATTTATGTTCTTATGATCCCCCCCTTACACTTGCATATAACATAATTGAATTTGACATTTTGATTAGTTGATTTCTTATTCTTGAAAGGAAACAGTTTCTGTTGTGTAAGCTATTTTTGATCTGTTATCCTTGCCTTGTAGATCTTCAATGGTGTCTTCCTGAAAGTGAATGTAGCCACAATGAACATGTTGCACAGGGTGGAGCCTTATGTTACTTATGGGTAAGAAATTTGGACCAGCCATTTTTCACATGAACTGGATGTAAAAGCTATCCTAGCATATACCTAATACTTTATTATAATTTCAGGTATCCTAACCTTAAAAGTGTGAAGGAGTTGATCTACAAGCGTGGTTATGGAAAGGTGAACAAGCAGAGGATTGCTTTGACCGACAACTCGATTGTTGAACAGGTATGCTGAATTTCACAATCTGAAGAAATGATGTGTGCTCAAGTAGTTGTTCAAATCTCTAATATGGGTTCGCTCATGTTGCTAGGTATTGGGCAAGCATGGCATCATCTGCATGGAAGATCTCATCCATGAAATCCTGACGGTTGGACCCCACTTCAAGGAAGCCAACAATTTCTTGTGGCCATTCCAACTCAAGGCACCTTTGGGTGGTTTGAAGAAGAAGAGAAACCACTATGTTGAAGGTGGTGATGCTGGTAACCGTGAAGACTATATCAATGAACTTATCCGAAGAATGAACTAAGTGACTGCAAAAGTTTCTTTTGTTTAAAACTACAACACTTCTGGGAGAGAGATAAGTTAATAGGACCCCGACATCATTCTTAGATTCAGTGTTTCCCGATTTTGGAACCTGTTAGTTGCAAGAATTTCTGTTAAAGTACGGTTTCTCTATCTGTTATTGGATCACAGCATTTGCTTGATGTCTGTTTGTTTTTCTTCAAATTGTTGTTCCTCAGTTTATTCAACCCGTCTGTGGAATTGTTATGTTGTTTTTAACTATACGCCTCAGTTCATTCAACCCCTCTGGATGTTGAATTGTTATGTTGTTTTCTACGCCTATATTGATTTGTGTATAGTAGGGTTCTTGTTTTCCCAGTACAATTGCTCAAGAACTGGGAATGTTTTAAACAATTTACATTAATCCAGTTAAACAAAATTAGAGCACAATTTGGGTTTCCTCTTCCTTCCCTACCTAGGGTAGAAAAAACCCATGTGATCTCGTTCACATTAAGTAATAGTAAGACTCATTACAGAATCAATAGTGTGAAAAGGTGCTTCTTATAGTCAACATTGGTTCTGCATATAATTCTCGTTATTGGTAATTAGGAAGGGCATCTGTGTTGTACCTGACAATTGACGTTGCTTGTTTTTCCACAACTTATGTAAGGACTAATTGTAATCTTTGCAGAATCCCAATAACTTGTGTTACTGATGATGGTGTTAACATCATCCATTGTCTTGTACATATAGAAGGCAACGGCAATCCTTGTCTGTATTCTTTCCACTAGTTGTCAATGTTGTTTTCTGAATTAATGCATTGACAAAGTCTCCTCATATATTACGCATGAATGAGACTTGAAATTTGGTCCCATGTTATCTTTGCATTGTGTACAAAATGGCAAGTCCTCGTCTTGCATTCGGCAACCATCCAATCTTGGACAGCTAGTTTAACTTTGTAAACAGTAATCCAATAGCAATTCACTAGTCTCTCTAACAGTTAAGATTCAGGCCAATGACAGAAGTAGAAGCAACAGCTGCTCAGGGCCAGCAGCAAAGAAGCTACTGGAGATGCAGCAAACAGGATTTCTTCCCGGAGAAATCGTTCGAGAGTTGGAGTTCCTACCGATATGCTCTATCACAGACAATTCCCAGATTCAAAAACCGCATCATGAGCAGGTCCGACGACGCCAAGGAGCTTGTGGATATGCGGAGACAGAGTGAAAACAGCATGAAGCGCTGCCTTAACTGGTGGGATCTCACTTGGTTTGGGTTCGGCTCTGTTATTGGTACGGGCATTTTTGTCCTCACGGGGCAAGAGGCACACGATCATGCTGGGCCTGCCATCGTGTTATCATATGTTGCTTCTGGGATATCGGCGATGCTGTCTGTGTTCTGCTACACGGAGTTTGCTGTCGAAATCCCGGTTGCTGGAGGATCTTTTGCTTACCTGAGGGTGGAGCTGGGTGATCTTGCAGCCTTTCTGACGGCTGCGAATATACTTCTTGAGAGCATTGTTGGTAGCGCTGCGGTAGCTAGAGGATGGACCTCGTATTTCTCTACCCTTCTAGACCGTCAGCCTGACTCGTTACGCATAGTTACGAACCTCAAGGAAGGGTTCAACTTGCTGGATCCTATTGCAGTTGCGGTTCTTGCAGTTGCATCCTCGATTGCAATGACTAGTGCCAAAAAAACTTCCATGTTGAATTGGATCGCATCGGTTGTCAACACAATCGTGATTATATTCGTGATAATAGCTGGGTTTGCTCATGCGAACACCGAAAATCTCTCACCGTTCCTGCCCTATGGTGCCAAAGGTGTATTCCAGGCGGCAGCAATCGTGTACTTCGCTTATGGAGGATTTGACAGTATCGCAACAATGGCCGAGGAGACGAAGAATCCTAGCCGAGACATACCGCTAGGTTTGCTCGGATCGATGTCTATAATCACAGTCATATACTGCTTGATGGCACTCTCACTGAGCATGATGCAGAGGTACACTGAGATAGACAGGAACGCAGCATATTCCGTGGCTTTTCAGAGCGTCGGGATGAAATGGGCGAAGTATCTTGTCGCCCTTGGAGCCCTCAAGGGTATGACCACTGTTCTATTAGTCGGCGCGCTTGGACAAGCTCGTTACACGACTCATATAGCCCGAGCACACATGATTCCACCCTGGTTTGCACTCGTCCACCCAAAGACCGGAACTCCTATATATGCAACACTTCTAATCACTATATGCAGTTCCTGTATCGCACTCTTTTCGGGCCTGGATGTCTTGGCAGGGTTATTATCTGTCAGCACGCTGTTCATTTTCATGATGATGGCGGTTGCGCTTCTTGTCAGGCGATACTACGCGAGAGGAGTCACTCCTAGAGCAAATCTCCTGATGCTGGTTATGTTCATACTGATAATCATTGCTTCTTCTATGGGAACTTCTGCTTACTGGGGACTAAATCCGAATGGTTGGATTGGATACACGATTACGATCCTGATTTGGTTTGCAGCAACTTTGGGAATCTCGGTGCTTTTGCCTCAGGAAAGGAAGCCGAAAGTGTGGGGAGTTCCACTCGTTCCGTGGCTGCCTTCTCTGTCGATCGCGATCAACTTGTTTCTGATGGGATCATTGGGAGCAGAGACGTTTATTAGGTTTGGTATCTGTACTGTTATTATGCTGATTTACTATGCGTTTTTCGGCCTCCATGCGACATACGACATGGCGCATGAAAGCAAGATAGAGGGTTCTGAGCTTCCTAAAGATGAAGAGAATCTGAAATAAAGTCCTTAGGCCTTGTATGTTTGCTTACTTTTAACAGGAAGTCAATTGTATGATAGCATCCATATATTTGTTTCACATGTAACTTTGATTCAATACTGTTGTATTGTATCATCGAATACTGCTGGTTCTGCCTAAGAGTTTAGTAGAGTAAGTTTCTTAGGATACAGTTTTTTAGATAGAGCAATATTGAAAAATTGTAATTGCACCGTTGTTGAAGATAGAATCTATGTAAGACGAACAATCGGGTGAGAATCTTTTTACATTCAAATATAGCAGATTTTGTATTCGATTCTATTTTTCACCAGTTCAAAGTTCTAACTTGCAACGAACCGGCTACTCATGCATTTATATTTTGGAATCTCTATAAACAATAAAAAAGTAAAACTAGCGATTAATTTATATGTAATACTTTTTGAGAATTTTGAATATCAACCCTCTAGCCGCGAAAATCAACTCATGTATATAGATTCATCCCCACAAAATTAGAATCATGGCCGGAAGTTTGGAGTGAATCAGATCGTGAACCGTGAATGGGCAAATTGCCAAATTGTAGACTACGTAACTTATAATCCGAGATTGGACCAAACCATATTGAAGTGTGTTATCTGCAATTTTATCAAGCCCACTGGGCTTAATACTTCCTTCAAGAATTCTACAGTTCATTTAAGACTAATATGTACTCTTAATTAATTTGACAATTGAGATACAACATGGTTAGGTGATTATGTCACGTTGTGTGGAAGTCCCTAATTGTTTGGCTGAGGATTAAAATTCAACTTTAATCCAGCAGTCTTTCACATTCCGCTTGTCTATATTTTTACAACTCAATTAAATTTATATCTTATCTCTACATACTCTTTTTCCTCTCACTTTACTTTCTCATTTATTATAACAACCTCAAAACAATCAAATAATCTTAAAAATCTTACACACACACTTTACTTTTACACATTCTATAAAACAAACTTACAAACAACCTATGAAAATTTAACCCTATCACAAATACAATTAATTACAACTCATTTAAAATTTAGTTACTATTCATCCTATGGGATGAAATATGTTCTATTATCCTATACTACCTCTGTGATTTACATCCCACTAATATAATCAATTTTCTAAAATAGCAAAAAGTAAACGCAGTAACCAATATCCTTCTTACTATCATATCCCACATAATTTGTCCATTCTTTATCATTTTAACTACAACAAATAATAAACTATTGACTATCTTAAAAAGAAAATGGCCTAATGATGCGAGACGGGGGAGTATGTAAAGACGTCATCTAGTGGCTTTTTGATAAACGATTAAAATGGACCGGGTTTTAATCGTGAATAGTAACTGAATTATAATTGGATTTCGAAAAATTGTGTTTGAGATTGAATTAGAAGTTTTATAGGGTTGTTATATAGAGTGTGTACGAGTGAAGTTATGTAAGAGTTTTTAAGATGATTTGGTTGGTTTTAATGTTATTTAATTGGTTTAAGGTTGTTATAATAAATGAAAATGAAGAGTGAGCTAAAAAGAATTGGTAGAAAGATAAAATATAATTGAATATGAATAATTGGTGGATTAAAAATGGGTATTGTTCAGTGCGTTTGAAATTGTATGGCAAACACGATGAGAAGGTTAACTCGATTAAAATTGGAGTTAACTGCGAGACAAACAATCACCTACTCTGCATGTGACGGGGACCTATTAAATGTATGAGTGTATGAAATAGGTTGATATATAGTTCACTTGTAGTATTAAAACTTTTGAAATAAAAAATAAAAAATCTCAGTTTGTACTATGTAGTTATTAAATTAGTCCATCATTCCTTTAAAAGGTTCTATTAGGGAGAATGCTATCCAGCTTATATGTTGTTTGCATGATCTTATAACAAGTGTCTCACAAGCACGTGACGTGGGATATTCTAACACGCTCTCTCACGAGTAGGGCGCGATTTCGGCTCTACACGTGGAATCCTTATAGCCATCTTTGAGCAAGACGGAATTGTCATTGGCTGGGGCACCTATCATTCTTTTAGGTCTGCTATGATATCATATCCTTTTAAAAATATTTATGAAGTAGAGAAGGTAATGCAGTTTATGTGTTGTTTGCATGATATTCACAAGTGCCGTGACTATGAGATATTCTATATACACGAATGCAATAGTTGGGTTTTTGCCCAAAATCAAAAGGACAAATGACGTCCCATGAGTCGATAACCACAGAAGAGAGTACACTATACTACTACGTGTATGAAATCCCGTAACGAGATTCCTCATCACACGACACGTAGCGCCCGTACATTAATTATTAGTCCACGCCATTAAAATAAAATTTAAAATAAAGCAGATCTGATGATTGATGCAGCATAAAAGAAGAGCACACAAGAAGAAGTAAAGAGTATGAGTAGAGGTTGTTGATCGAGCAGAGCACATAAAATGGAGAGTAGGAAAGAGCAAAGGGATGAAAGTTGTAAAGTAGGATTGGGTGACAAGGCTAAAGAAGTTATTCGAGAAGCCATTATCACTCCAACAGATTACGAGAAGCCACCTGTTGGTCATCATATTCAAACTAAACCACAAAATGATGAAGATGATCAAGAGAAGAAGAAGAATTTTGCAAAGGTGGATCCAGATGATGTTTTGGCTTATTCAAGAACAGTTTACCAAACTGATTCTTCGCTAGAGTAATTTTGCTTGCCTACCTAGTACTTATTTTCCTCCTTTTCTTTCGTTCTTCGAGTAATGGACCGGAGGAGGTCATTCAATAACTCATAGACCATGTGGGTGATGGAGAATGATCCACATCACTTCACGTAAACATTTATCACTCCACATAAACATTTAAGTGTGATAAATGCCCATTAAATAAGTGATATGGATCAATTTTCACCACATGCTCTATAAATTAATTGATAGATTTGATCTAGGTAATAATTTTCCGGACTAAGAGTATATATTGTCATCATCATCCTGTTTATTCAATAAACTTCTATTTCATCATGCTTAATCGGACTAAGAGTATATATTGTCATCATCATCCTGTTTGTTCAATAAACTTCTATTTCATCATGCTTAATCTTATACCTGCCGGCTTTGGGATCTGTAATTAAATTTGATGATGCTAAAATCCGGCTATGTACTAAACCAAGTGCGCGTGTACTTGTGTCGAGGAGCCAGAAAGGAGAGGGCCCTTTAACCGACTTAGCTTGGTCAAGCCAGTAATGAATAAACGGAGCTGTCGAGGCGGGATTGCCTCGGAGGAAAGGAGTTCGATATGAGTAGGTGAGTATTTAATGTGTACCTTGCAAATGAATCCGCATAGGAGTATTTATAGGAAAATCCAATGGGTCAATGTCAGAACTCTTGTTCCCTAGCAGTCGAGGCAAGCGCGGGTTCTTTAGGTCATTTATCCTCCCTCCAGTATAGAGCCTCGAGGGCAAGTGAAGCCCATTCAACTAAGTAGAAAAGAGTGCCCCAATCGTAATTGACTCCGACGCCTCGAACCCATGACCTCCAAGGTGATGGCCGGGATTACCTTGTAGAGCTAGTCAACTTATATTGTTTAGGTTGTGAGTAGAGCTTCTCGAATACATTAAGGCCACATCTCAAGGCGTCTTCACGGTTTAAGGTGCTCTTGTAAGGAGCCGCGTCTTTCCTCCATATAATATGTTCAATTTTGTGTTGAAGATGTTCAATTTTGAGTTAAATGCAAAATACCCCCAAAGTTATTGTAAATGTGCGCAAAACCCTCTTGAGTTAACAAATTAGTACCAAACCCCCTTGAGTTATTAAAAAATGTGCGCGAAACCCACCTGAGTTAATAAATTAGTCCCTGAGTTATGAAAAATATGCGCGGAACTCCCTTGAGTTATTAAAATATGTGCGTGTACCCCCCTAGACTTTTTTTTTACGGCGTGCTAGTATTAGGTGCGACATTGGATGTTCTTTTAGATTTTCTTATTCCAAATTAACACGACTAGGTGGACTGTACATTCATAGTTTCAGTTTATTATCTTTTGCCTCCACTCTTTTTTCCGTTTACATGACTAATAATGAATTGGTATATGTTGTTGATATGTAGTGACAATTTTAATTAGTGTTATCTATGGTTGTTATTTATATATTTCAGTGCTATATAACTAGTAGTGTGTGATCGATTTTTGTTGTTCATTTAACCAGGAAAAAAAAGTAGAGTTTTACTATTTTTAATGGCTCAAATTTAAGTCATTTTAATATTTTCAAAAATTTGGACTAACGAGTCAAATTGAACACAATACGAATTCATCATGTATATTTAGTATTCATGTAAAAGGGGTATTGCAATGACTTTATAAGAATTCCATGGAATTTTGCGCATATTTTTAATATATATATATATATATATATATATATATATATATATATATATATATATATATATATATATATATATATATATATATATTGCATTGATTTGGTGTAAGATAACATAAGCAAACACATATAGTCGCACCTAATGAGAGTGTACCTCACACATTTTAAAAATAAAGGATGGGGTGTTTTGTGCTCATTTTTAATAACTCAAAGGAGTTTGATACTAACTCGTTAACTCGGTGGGGGGGGGGGGGGGTTGGGTTTCGCGCACATTATTAATAACTCAGGAGGGGTGTTATGCATTTAACTCGTTCAATTTTGCGTTTAAGATTTTCAACTACCTTAAGTCTGTAAATGAGTGAACCTCAAGTCTGGCCCGTATGGGTGTGAGGTGAACCTTGAGTATCTAATGGTGTGAATGTGATGAATCCCGGGGGTGGTGAGTGTGAAATCCGACCTAGAGTCGAAGTGCCTTTGGACAAACTGAGGCACATATTTAATGATTGATTAGAGATTGACTCTATTGACTTGGTGAAAAATATTGTAAGTGGTTGCTTACCTTCATGTGGAGAGTAAATGATTTCCTATTTATATGTAATTTGAAGGCATAACATAAGACTACGAGTATTGGAGACTTGCCGATCCAATCTGATCCTGACATGTTTGATCGGATGAGGCGGCACGTTTAAATCACATGACTCTGCTTGTTTTGATGCAAGGGAGAAGTTCCCTAGGTTGGCCTCTTTCCTCGCCGTGGTGAAGGGCAAGTTTTCCCCCGTGAAGAAGGTTTTCCTTTAATCTTCATTTTAACAATTTTGACTTCTCGAGGCTGGACTTGTTGGTAAGGGCAACCTTGAATTTCCTCTAGTCATGATGTTTGATTTATTCTTAGCTGACCGTAAGGCCAGTGACCGTAAGGGCTATTTAAGTGACACCTGGATTAAAATGGAGTATTAACAGATGCCATTTAATTTTCCCTCTCTTCTTCCTTATTAATGTTTAATTTTCCCCTCTTAAATTTAAATTAGTACTAGTAGTATAATTACTCCCCCGTTTCACTAAAAGTGTAATAAATTTTTATTTTGAGCGTTTCACTAAAAGTGTTATATTTCCTTTGATGGAAATCACTTCCATGACACAATTCATTTTCAACCACACATTTTTGGTCCCACGTGTACTGTTCCACTCAATTAATATCTTAAATGAATTGTTAATCACATACTTTTGGGGGACCACACATTTTTATTAAAAATTGTGTCCAACATAATTGTTGTACATTTAGTGAAACAGAGGGAGGATTAAGTATTGGTAATTTGGTGACTATCCCTAATTATCCTTAAGTTTAATTCTTGTGTTCTTATTTCTTCTCGTTTTCTTTTCTTTTTTCCTATGTATATATTCCCCAACCTCTAATAAAAACTGCACATATTATTTTTTTTCAAACATTAACCACAAATTACATTGTAATTAATTTTGACAACGAATTACTCTTAAACCATAATAACAAAATTTGAAGGTTTAACATTGACTTTGACAGGTAACTGTAATGAATTTGACAACGAATTACCCTTAAAATATAATGGTTCAATAAAATTATATTATAAAAATTTAGACTAGTAATATTTATAATATAATTTTATTAAGTTTTAAATCATTATATTTAAGAGTAATTTGTGTTCAAAGTTGATTATGGATGATCGTATTCACAATAGTAAAGTAGAAAGCTTTGAAAAACACAGAGGTAGCATTAGATATACTCAAATTCTCATGTATGCGGAAAATCTAGTGGTTGTTTGGGAAGCGATTAAAATGGACATGGTTTTAATTGGGTTGTAATCGTGAATAGTAACTGAATTATAATTGGGTTTTGAAAAATTGTATTTGGAATTAAAATTTTATAGGTTTTATAGGGTTGTTATATAGGGTGTGTAAGAGTGAAGTGATTTGTGTAAGAGTTTTTAAGATTATTTGATTGGTTTTAATGTTATTTGATTGGTTTAAGGTTATTATAATAAATGAAAAAGAAAAATGAGAGAAAAATAGTAGGTAGAAAGATAAAATTTAATTGAATTATGAATAGTTGGTGATTAAAAATGGGTACTGTTCAACGCGATTAAAACTGCCTGGCAAACAGGATGAAAATGATAACTCGATTAAAACCGAATTTTAGCAGCTATACAAACAACATGCTAATGTTGATAAGACTTGTTGATTATTTGGATGTATATTCGAGAAGAGTAAATCTCCTGAGAGACGGTCTTTAGATGATTTACCGGAAAACGGACCTTTATTAATAAAAATTTTCGATATTTTAAATCAAAACATCTATAACCTCAATATAGATATTTTTCCATATTAGAAAAAGAACCAATTTTAATTAATAACATGAATGGTTTTATTGATAACATTATAATTCATCTTTAAATAAATTATTTAAAGGCGGTGTAATGAGAAAAGCAAAAAAAGAAAAGGAAGAAGAAATAAGAACAAAATTGAACTTACCTAACGATGATTATGAAATATTCACCAAATTACCAATACGTAATACTTATCCTACTAGTCCTAAGTCTAACTTAAGAACTATAAATAGACTTCCAAACGTTGATAAAGAAAAGAAGAAGAGTGAGAAATTTAAAAGGCATTTGCTACTTTACTGCTACCACATGGCACTAAAAGAAGCTTCCTGGTAGTGGCAATAATGGTAGCTAAGAAGTAATGGAGCCTCCGAGGTCGAACCAATCTTGATTCACTGACTCGGTGATCAGTAGGGGTGAGCGCGGCGGGTATTGACGGGTATTTACAAAAAATCAAACCAACCCACCTATGGCGGGTGATTATTTGTCCGACCCACGGCGGGTAGAATAATTTTTCAACCCGCGACGGTTCGGGTGATAACAATGGCGGGTGGGTTGGCGGGCGGATTGGCGGGTAGATTACTACATCAACATATCCATCAAATTAACAAAATATTTTGAAAGCAAGTAAAATGATGAAGTACCATTTTCACTTATGTAGTTTCTTAGTTTATACATGAAATAACCCTAACTTTACTTTTATTAATCTATTATATATTTCTATATATTCATTTAAATGACAATTAATTTATTTAATATATATACATTTTTTGTTATGTAAATAATATGGCGGGTGGGTTGTGATGTGCACCCAACCAACCCACCACCCACCCACCAGTTGGCGGGTTATAAAAAATTTAACCCGCACAATTTTTTTAAAAAAAATTAATCGGCGGGTGCGGGTGAGATGCGGACGGTTTGTGCGGACGGGTCGGTCGGACGGATTATTTGCACACCCCTAGTGATCAGTGGCGAAGCTATGCTTTGCCATACCCATTTAAAAAAAAAAAAAAAAAATTATATGTATTTTTTTCCTTTTTTTTTTTCAAATTAGACCTATGTAAAATTAGAAGAATTGTTTTTATATAAGAGAAGTCCTAGGTAGTTTTAAATGCTAGCTTCGCCCTGTCGGTGATTAAGGGTCAGACTCATTTAAAGTACTTATACTATTATTGAATTCAAGTTTAAACTAGTGTTCTCGAGTCCGGGTTATAAATGATTGTTTTGTTCGGTGTTGATAGATCAATTGTGAATTACAGACGGGAATAACACACCATTGCACGACCCATTTCCTTCTTTTCTACGGAAAATTCTCAACTTTGCCATTTTACAGTTATTGTAGTCTTACATGGCATGACTTAATTGATTTACAGGTTAAAGAATCAATTATTATTTGCCAAGTAACTAAAAGCTAAGTTAAATTACAATTTATCGATTTTTTTATGTCCATACAACAAAGTTTTTGTTAAGTCGCTATTCTACTCATATAAAATCGAGTTATTATTCATCTGTTAATGGTATTTTAAAAAATTATACTAAAGTCTTATGCCAAACAGTCTATTACATTCGCAATTCACAATCCCACTAGTAAATGCCACAAACATTAGATTCGTTTCCAATTAATTTAATTTTTATGCCGGTTTCGTCCCAATACACCTACACGGAATTCACATGTAGGTTTCATATACTCCCGTCAGGTTTAATTTCGTTTGACCTTTCTATAATACTGCTCAACTCGTCATTTGATTCTTTCATATATAATACTTTTAATGGATTTTTGAAAAATATATAATGGAAATATAAACTGTAATGTTTAATAATATGAATTTTTAATTTTTTTTACCAGCATTATTTATGAGTAATTCGCGGACGAAGTTTGTAAGCATTAATTAGAAAAAGTCAAACGGGTAAATGAAACTGGAGTAGTTCTTAAAGAGCTGGGGTACCCCATTCATATTTGATATCTTAAACAAGGTGCTCTAATAGCTGAGCCGAGTCTACTTGGCTCTCTGTATGAGTCAAGGATGGCTAGTTAAAATAGTTAAAAAAACTCAAACCGGGCGACTGGCCCAACAATTTATATATCCATTCGTTCAACCCGCATACGGGTACCAAATTGATGTTTGAGTCGGTTGATCTCAATGATTAACGCAAGAAAAGGGGGTATAGGGAAGACAACTACAAGAGGAAGTGGGGTAGAGAGGCAACGAAAGTTATATGAAATTTGGCCATCTCAAACAGTTGCAACTTTCTGCAACCCACTCTCTCCGCCACGTCAGCATTCCACTCACTGCAACTCACCTTGCAACTCACTGCAATTCTCTACTTCAACAGTGAGGCCCAAACTTATTTTCTTTTAACATTTTCTTTCAAACTTAATTTTTCATTTCCTTTTAAACTTTATTCTTGAATTGATTTTAAATGTTGTTAGTTAATTATAAAAAAATCACACTAATGTTTTTTAAATATATTACTTGAAAATATATTTGAAAATATATATTACTTGTAATTTAAGTTTGAATAATTAAAAAAAGAATTGAAATATAAGCGAAAACTAAAATAAAAGGAAGAATTTAGTTAAAAACGAGTGAAAACAGAAGAGAAGAACAAAATCGGTTCAGCAAAAAAGCAACAAACAATTAAAACAAAAGGAGAAAAAAAAATTAAAAAAAAAAAGAAAAAAGGGGACAAAATAGCGCTGGGCCGCTGGGTCAGACTCCGCTGGAGTCTGACCCAACATCTCAAGCTGTGTTGCAACCCACGTTGCAACTCAGCTGGAGACCGCCTTGGAGATCGAATCTGCTCCAACAACAACAGCTATTTTGCCTACTATACATGTCAAGGGATCTTAAAAATCAAATGAAGTTATTCTTTGCATGCCAAGGAGATCTACAGAGTTTGATGAAGTTGAGATAGTTGTCGTATAATGATAAGGTTTTCAGGAGAGAGTCGAGGAGAAGACGAGGATAGTACGTAGGCTAAACTACAGTAAAACTTCCGTAAATTAATACTCGATAAATTTATAATCTCGATAAAACTAATAATTTGACTGGTCCCAACTTGGGACCAGTACAAATTTAGACTCCAATCGATAAAATAATAAGATAATATTTTTTTTTGAAATCTCAGTGTATATATATTTGTTCCAAATAACTATAAATTAATAATTACTAAAAAATTTCATATATATATATTTGTGTTATCCACTTGAAAATGCAAAGACCGTTTAGTAAAAAATGAGTCTATAGCCACTTATTTTTTGTTGAACTTCAAATATATATTTAGTTCATCTCTAAATCTGTCCATTGCACTCAGAGATGTGACGTTGTATTCTCATACTGCAACATAAAGTTTTGAAGAGTTGTTGTCGCTCGTAATACTTATTTTCGAGTGACTGGTTCCAAAGCCATTGAATCATCCTCAGCTTCATTATCTACCGGATTTTGAATAGTATCCGCCACATTTTCTTCTATGCTCTGAACTTCGTATCATTTATTGTTTTCACTCGGAAAATCTAGCAAGTGATTCACGTTCATTTGTGTCGGTAATGCATAACAGTAATCAAGTTCTCAAGCTCACTAATGTCTTCTCCATTCGCCGAACGAATTTTGCAGAGTCTCAATCAATTTGCTATGGCCTTTTGTTGCACATTCACTGTCCAAGCTGAGATGGCCAAATTGATAGCATTTAAAAACATTTATCTTTTCGGGAGAAGAAATGTCCAATTCATAGCCTTTCAAAAATCTTACGGTAAAATCTTTTGCGATAGTACAATTTAAAGGCTCTTATAATCAATTATGCATATACGTAAAACCTCTTTAGAAAATATCGGTCCCGGTGGACTTGAAAATTTTACCGGTCAATTATGCATATACGTAAAACATCTTTAAATTAATAAATTATTAATTTATCGATTAGATAATATCTCCCTAAATTAATAAAATATCACGGTCCAACATTATTAATTTATAGAGGTTCTAGTGTATTTGGGACTATGTGACGGACTAATCCTGGATGTGGAATTCAATTCATAGCACAAAGTGTTGCGTTGCTTCATGGGAGAAATTCTGCGAAAGAACATTTTGGAATCAATAATTCAAATAAAGGACAAAAACTGTATATTAGAGTGAAAATATGCGGTATGAAGAAAAATAAAGGTAAAAAATTGTATATTTAGTGTGACGAAATACAATATTAATTGTATGTTTAGTGTGACGAAATACATATGTCGTTTTTTGAATTATTGATTTCAAAAGGGTACCGGCCTGATTTATTCCATTGCTTTGCTTTAATGTAGACATGATAAGTCAGGTTTAGGGCCCAATTTGAACTTACTCGATCAAAACGTCCTACCATGAGACTATGGGTTACATATTCTACCTACGGATAAGAGTGTCCAAGTCCAAACCAAACCCAATCTACCCATAATTGGAAATTCGTATTGACGTTCGATATTTTATGTCTGTTCATTTATAGCCCAAATCCCAAATCAACATCCAACTCATCTTATAGTATATCAGTAGATGTTTTATCTCAATATTGTTCGTATCATTATTTTTTCGTCATTTTGCCTGATTTGGTTTGAACACGACCTTAAACGTCAAACTCCACCCACAAAGGTCATTTGGATTTTTCCAGTTCCATAAGCATGCAATTCATATATACTCATGGACCACTCCCATGAACGTGTCTTCATTAGCTTAACTACAATTTCTAAGCAATTGCATTTTGTCAATACTCGTGTATTTGTGAAATACGCACATATATACATACGTGTATTTTCACATCAAGCCTAAATAAATAGATGTAATTTTGAAATGAGTGAATTCGTGGTCCATGCGGATTAATTCCGCATTAATTAATTAATATTGTGTATCTTATTTTGAATTGGTTTGGTGAGCTTCTCTTCGTGTTAAATTTGAAATGCTCAGCTTCTTTTAGACTCGTTGCGTTCAATTCGTACTCCGCTTTAATTTGATTTACAGGTGTGAGCCCCCTTATATCACTCCCCCTTTGCCCATAATGTTTTCCTCACGGAATTTTTGACTGAGAAGTGTACCTTAAGAGCCCAATTAATTTTGATGTTACAAAAACCAAAAAGAATAGTCTTCCATGGAGTACGCTTTGAGGTATTAAAATGTATAAGTACCGATACTGAAATGTACAACATCGGGGTTTTAAAACCATCTACCAACCATTGCAATTTGGAATACTAAAATAGTTTGCAGTGATTAGTGGGGGAATTTATTTGATTCTTTCAGATACTCCCTACATACTATATCAAATGTTCCATTTTAAATTTTTGCAGTTAACTTTTTTAACTTTGACTGCGATTTAATTTTAAACCGTAAATGTAAAATTTCCAATTAAATTATATAATGAAAATTTACTTCCAAAACTTTAATTATATAATTTAATTGTATATTTTACATTTACGATTTAAGATTAAATCGTAATCAAAGTTTGAAAATGTTGATTGTTAAAAGTCAAAATTGGACATTTGGTCTGAATGGAGGGAGTATAAATTAACTATGCAAATTGTACTGGCCGCAGGTACCTCTTTTACTTGTTCATGGAAACACTAAAAAGGGTACTTGAAAAGAGATATCCTATAACCAGAGATATGATTCAATTGGTTATGCTCACTCAGATAACATTAATGGCTGATATAATTTTTTGTAATAGTATTTGATTTTATGATTCACGATTCTAATACTGATACTCCAAGAAAATGAAGGATCCGTGTACATATGATAAATGTACATGATTTGCGTGGTTTGATGGTTATTATGTGGAAGTAAAATTGAATTGCATTAGGTATATATAAGGAGTACACGGTTTTGCCCCTTTTAGAAAGAAAAGAAGAGATAATTACCTACTTTACATCTTTTTACTAAAGAATATCAAATTAAATTGAATACATTCTAGATTCCTTCTAGTATTATGTCATCTTCCCAATTTTTTCTTTTAAAAAACACTAAAATTTGTTATTTGCATCCACCGATTACCACATTTTGATGACAAAATCAAGAATGTGGAAGCTACTAGTCTTGATTTGTTTTCACTAAACCATGTGGTTTGAAGATTAGTTAGCAAATCTCATTTTGTTCTTCTTGTTTCAAGATTCTCTTTCTCCTCTGAATTAATTAAACCAATTTTAAAATGAAATCCTAATTAGCTTTAGCTTATTTACCACTAGCTTATCAACTTAGTTCACTCACTAAACGTATCCTTAATTGGACTCTACCACACCAACAATCAGGTACAATTCCAAGTGATCCATTACACAACCTGTTGGAACATCCAAAAACAAGTGAAAGAAATCCAGCAAATGTAGATGAAACCAACACATATAATGCACTAACAAAAGAAGAAACCAATGTTAATTAAGCACCACAATGTACAAGAGAAAGAACTAAGAGTACAAGAGAACCAAGCGTTTAGAACAGAGAGTACAGAAATACTTGCGCTTGATCCTGAAACAAACAGGAAAGTAGCAAAGCATGCCCTTGGCTTGTACATCTACAGCTTGTACCTTGCCACCGCACGACGGGCATTTTCCGGCAGCTGGTCGCCGGTCTAGCTCCTTTTCCTCCTCTTCACAAACGAACATAATTCGCATTTCCGTGACCTGCTGAGCTACGTGGCGAGTGATCGGACAAGTGGGCTATAAGCAATGTTTTTGTAAATAAATGTAGTGATGAGAAGTGGTTTGGGTTTATATATGTAGGTGGATCGATAGATGGATGTTTTCAGTGGCTTCAATTCTTCTTATGTTGTCAACTTCCAACGTGTCGTCTCGTATCGTTCCATATGGAATATCGATGTCATGTTTACGCATTTCCAATTTCTAATGTGTGCTAAACATACTTCCATTCAGTGGATCTTTACATACGGACGGACGTAACAACGGGCATTACACCGCATGCATGTAACTACCACACATGGTCCCATACATTTTATTAGCTATTTATATACCCGTGTTCTATATTGTTCTACTTTTCATTTTTTTTTTTTATTTTTTTTTTTGTATTTCGATATAATTATATCATGGTATTAGATATTTTGTCTCACGCCACCTAGATTCAAATCTACATGGAGGTAATCTCTACTCGAATGGTTTCCCAAATAAGTTTGCCACGATTACGGGGAATAATTGAGAATTATAAAAATTACTAAATTTCACACTTCTCTATAAGTTAGAAATTTTAGAAGAAGTGAAAAACTCTCATGTATCACCTACCCAAACATATTTCATTTGTTTGGCTTCGTGTAGATTTTTGTGTTTTATTTCTCAACTGTACACTATGCTACTCGAGTTGTGTTACTCGTTATACATCCATCAACTCTCCAACCCAATTCAACTTGAGTTGAGTTTAGAATTTTATACCAAACTGATTTTTAAGCTAAGCATGGAACTTAAATTGTTTTTCTAACCTAAAATCTATGATCCTATGAAAACTTTACATGATCATCCCATAAAATCTATGATCCTTTAACCTACCATCAAACATATAAAAGTCATAACAATGTTAAAAATCACTTACTATATTTACTGAGTTTAATTATCACTTTATTTAACTCTATGTAAAACAGTCAATTCCTACATTATTAATTTATTATATTTATATTCGAAATACTACAACATAATGTCAAAATTGGCAAAATGACTTTTCTTCTTCAGGATCTAAAACATATTCTCGAATGGATATTTTAATCCATGAAACCAGAATGGTTCGGAGTTCCGGACCAAGATATGGGTTTCTTTTGTTTTATTCGAACAAGACATTATCCTATAATACTGTGCGTGAAATGCAATAGTAGACTAGTACTGGTAGTAGTACTAGTATTATCTTTTAGAAGAGAATGAGTTCTACTGGATATAGGTAAGTTGACATGAATATCATACTCGATTCAGGTCCATTAACACGGTTCAAGTTTTCTAAATGGAGCAGATTGTTCGTGCAAATTTTGAAGTTGATCTGAATTGATTTACCCGTCTACGTTGTATGAATCTGGGTGTGATTAAACACTATCGGGGAGGGAGTTTACCATAAACTACGGGCTGGGGATACAAGAAAGGATGAGGCATCGAAAGTGTTTGGTCGAGAAGGAAAGATCATGAAATTTTTGAAAAGTTGTTCAAAATATTTGAAAAACTTAAGATTATGATGAAAGAACAACGTTGAACACTTCAAATTTAATGTTACACAACTATCTCTATTTGATACTTGGAGACTAAGAGGACTTACTACATATACAAATAAGTCGTCGGACCCTAACTAATTAACTAGATCATGAGTCAAGATAAGGTCACCACAGTATAAAACCAGTGGGACTCGAACTAGGCTAGTCCGACCTTAAGCTTCCATGATGATAACAACAATGACCAAAAGTAGGACCTGATCCTATATATGACGTCCGACCTTAACAAGCAGAGTTAGAGCAGAGTTAGTCATGACAAGAAGATCGATGAGAACCACCATTACAAAAAAACGATTTTCTTGTGACGAAATTTTTTGTCACCGAACGTCAAAATATCGTGATTGAAGAGTTACCGTGACGTTACATTTCGTCACAACTGTTGTCACAGTAGGCCCGTCACAATAACCGTGCGGTGACAAAATGGAGATGTTGTCACCAAACATGGTGACGAAAGGTTTTTTGTCATCACAGTTCGTGACGAAACTAAAATTCATCACTGTAAGTGGGCTCTCGTTACAAACATTTTATCACGAAAATACGAAATGTTGTCAGCAAAGAGTCCATTTGTCACCAGAAAGTTTGTTTGTGTTATCTATAGTGACAAAGTATTTCGTCACTGATAAAACTTCCTATGACAAAGTGTTTTGTCGTTGTAGAATGCAAAGTTCGTCATTAGATATTTATTTTCGTCACTGTAATCCGTTCTCGATCACTGTTTACGTGACAAAATATTTCGTCATCTAAGTCGAATTTTACGTGATGAAATTGTCGTCACTAGAATCACTAATGTTGTCACATTGTATCGATTTCTGGTGACACATTATTGTTGTCACGTGTCTTGATAACGTTTATTGTCACGTGAAAGCTATATATTTGTCATATTTTCACATGGCCATCGCTCATCATTTTAACTAATTCATCAATTTAAATCCATTTATGCAAAAACATTAACTAGAATATATAAAATGGGCAAATATTGAATGAAAAAACTAAATTGAATACTGGAATAAATTTTGTTTAATCATGTAACATCAACACATAGTACTATAATAATTGCAAAACTAAATAACACTGATACCAATTCCACTCGAAATGTAAATTCAAGTTCACCACTGGCTTCCAAGAGTTCAAATTATGCTTCAAGAATTTCAAAAGAACCATCTTCATTCCAATAGAGATGCTAGTTTTCATCCTACAAAATACAAAAGACAAGAAGTTATTAAAATGCTATTAAATATCTAACATGATTCATTTGGAATAGCAGGACATCAAACTAAATATAGCATCAATAATAATGAGCAAAACATCACATTGAACAGAACATCAGTCCAAAGTTATGCCAACCTAATGATAAACATCGAGAAATCGAAATAGAACACACACCAAAATCCAACAATAAAATTTTAAAAAAAAACTCAAATAAACTAAACCAAAGGAGGAACACTAATTAAATATCTCAGATCTCTTACAACATACTGCTCCATATCTCAAATCAACAGAAACACCAATTCAATATCAATATATGCTCAACATTAGATGTTCCTAACAGTAGTAGCTCCTAAACTAAAGTGTCTGAAAGTATTCAGGTCAACTACAATGACCAAAATCTACAACATATAACCAAAATGTCAGCAGCATATAACCAAAATCAACTACAAAGAAAAAACATTATTTCAAAATGTCCAATTCGCAAAGAACATTGGAGAAAAAATGTTCTTGCTCATAAAGAAAAGTTTTGAAGACATACCTTGCTGCCTAAAATAATGTTGCATTTGCTCAATCTGGCATTGAAGAGTTTCAAACTTGTTGTTATTCTTCTCTTTTTCTTCTTCCAGTTGCTTAGAGAGGGAGCAAATTTTGTCTTCCGCATTCTCAAGTGCAGTTTGAGTTTCCTCAAGTTTTGATTGTGTTGCATCAAGTGTTGCTTGAGTTTCCTTTAATTTCTCACTCAAACTAGGCTCTTCATTTGCAGCAGATAAAAATTTAGAGCGTCGAGCTATCTTTACCCCATACCCCATACCTTTCTGATATCCTGATCGAAATCCAAGAACCTCCTCCAGAATTTGGTCGTCTGACTTAGGTTCAGCACCCTCCAACAGTGACGCTTCTTTCAACGCGACCATTTTTTTCTACAATATAGTTATAAATCAATAATATATTTATTTTGAGATGAAATACGTAACTGCAAATATAGAATACTAATGGAATAGATTCTTACATAATCTGCTTGGTCCTTAGGATCTGAAAATTCACCATCCTTATTGACATGAGTGATCTTAAACAGCTCAATCTTGCATTGCTCATTTTCAGGCTATTCAGGATCCACAAACATAAAAAAATAGCAGTTAACTACTGATATATGGATCAAAACTTCTTGTAGAACTAAAACAGAGGTTAATAAATAGAGTACAAACCATATTCTCATAATGAGTTTGGTAGCTGATCCTTCCAGAAGTGTGTATGGATGTCATCTTTTCTCTATTTTTTTTTATTTTTCATTGATCGATTCTGCAGAAAGTAATTTATCAATGAGAGTCTGGGAGTATCAACTAAAAATAAAATGTAGTTGAATCTAATCTTGACCATCAGGGAAAGATAGAAGTACCTTAAACTTTTCACTCTTTTTCCTGGGATCAATGTTTCTATTTTTAAGATCATCATAATATTCTTTCAAGGCATTTCTCCATTGTCTATAACTATTTTGGAGCCTGAAGTTGATAATGTGTTTGATACGTTCACTTCCCCATTCTTCAATATCAAACCATGTCTACAAAATAAATTGAAAAAAATAAAATATGTGAGCTAAGTGTAAATTTTTATTTTCTTAAATTAGAACATACTCAAAATATTAAATCAAAATGCAAAAGGAAGGAATACCAATAGCCTTGTACGACACACTTCTTTATTGGTTTCTGGAACCTCTTTCCACTGAGATACCTCCTCAAGTTCAGTAGAAGTTCTGATGGTATATCCAATTGCATCAGAAAATCAACTTGAATACTTCTTCGGTTGTGTCTTTCCGACGCCGAATGTAAGTTTTATCTTACCAAACTATTGAGAAATAAATTACAAACATATATCAAAATTCCCAACATAAAAAATGTACGTACAAAAAACATTTTATTTTCAAAAGGCTAAGTTAGAATTACCCGCTCGACATGTTTCTCCAATTGTAGGCATCTTCCAACACCACGCCCTATTTTTTCAACAGTCGATTCTATAAAAAGCAAACAAACACATCATAAGATCATATACGGTAATGTAGATAATACAAGAAACAGTTAAACCATTATCATCAGCTTGCTCATCCTCTCCAGAATCAGATCTTGATCCACTATTATTATTTATATCATTGTTGGTCTCATGTTCATGCCTATCTTGATTTACCGCAGAAGAAGATGATTCAGATGAAAGTCGTCCAGAGGTTGAGCGTGAATCTGGTTGCTGACTCACTTGTCTGGATGCATTTGTGTTTGTTGTTTCTTGTGGTGACTGGAAGAGACTCCTCCTAGAGTTTCCGTGTCTGTCGGCCTCTAAAGTTCCGCGGAGTTTCTTGAATTGTGGTCCTGCCATCTACAAAAAGTTGGAAGATAATTAGAACGGATGTTATACTTGGGACAACAAGATATCATGGATAATAAATTATTATCATCAAGTAGTAATAGTAATGATAGTAATAATTATTATAAGCTACCAGTAATCTAACAGTATTATAATAGTAATAATAACTAGTAATTGCAACTACTTAAATGATGAGACAATTCTTCGTCTTCTTCTTCTTCCTCCTCCTGATTCTCCTCCTCCTCCTCCTTCCTCTTCCTCTTCCTCTCCTCCTTCTCCTCCTCCTCCTCCTCCTTCCTCTTCCTCTTCCTCTCCTCCTCCTCCTCCTTCTCCTTCCTCTTCCTCTTCCTCTTCCTCTTCTTCTTCTTCTTCTGAACTCCTTCTTCTCATTCTTCTTCTTCTTCCTCTTCCTCTTCCTCTCCTTCTTCTTCTCCTTCTTGCTCTTCCTCTTCCTCCTCCTGCTCTTCCTCTTCTTCCTCTCCTTCTTCTCCTTCTTCGTCTTCGTCTTCCTCTTCCTCTTCCTCTTCTTCTGCTGATTCTCCTCCTCCTCCTCCTTCTTCTTCTTCTTCTTCTTCCTCTCCTCCTCCTCCTCCTCCTCCTCCCCCTCTTCTCCCTCTCCCTCTCCGTCCTCTTTTTCTTCTTCTTCTTCCTCCTCCTCCTCCTCCTCCTCCTCTTCCTGATGTCCTTTCAAATTTCCAGATTTACGAGACCTTATTTTGCTCTTCTTTTGCTCACCAGTGATATCAACCATTGAAGGTTCTACATCATCTCTAGACAATTGAATTCGTGATACGTCTTGATTTATGGGATCATGAACATCATTAAATCTACCAGACTCTGTTGTAGCACATGTGCAGTATTGCCGTCTTTATCAATTTCACATTCACTTGCATTATTTCCTTTTTCGACCTCAGGGAGATCCCACAAGTGCCTGTGCTGCAATCTCTGTACAATCTGCCAATGCTTACCTAGTTTTGTATCATTGATATAGAAAACCTGATGCACTTGAACTGGTAATACAAATGGTTCATCCTTATACCATCTTGACCTTATGTCAATGCTTGTAAAGTGTTTATCAACACTTTTTGTTCTTCTGTTTCCCATATCAAACCATTCACATTCGAATAGAACCACTTTGTATCCATTCATATAGGTTAGCTCAACTACTCTTCTTAAAAAACCATAAAACTGAGCAGAGCCATCTTTGTGGTTTCCTTCAACTACTAAACCACTATTTTGTGTTTTTCGTAAATCATCACGCGCTCTTGTATGAAATCGAACCCCGTTCACAATGCAACCATTATAAAACGGGTATTTAATCTGAGAGGACCATTTGCAAGAGCCCACAAGTCCATAGTAGCTTTTTTGGACTTTTTTAGTTTCAATCGGTTCACCTGTGCACAAAAAAAAAAAAAAAAAAACTATGCAAGTCATATGTAGCTCAAAACAGGGAGACATGAGGATGTGTAACTATATGTAACTTTTACTTACATGTTCTCTGAACCAATTGGGAAATTCATTTCTCTGCCTAAGGTCAGATTGATCATCACCTACTTGATCCAAGGGGATACCTCGCAATTCAGCATAGTGAATCCTATAAAAAGTAAAGATTACGAATAAATCAAGAAAATAAAAGAAAATGCAGTAAACAAAAAACACAAGAAAATACTTACTTCAAATATTCCTCAACTTCTTCACAATTATTTAAGATAAACCAATGTGCCTTCTTTAACTCCTCTTCAAATAACAAACACTTCGATTTAATTTGGCCAAATGGGCGAGTTCTCATTGAGAATATAGATGCTCCTTCATTTTCTTTGTCGGGATCAACATCATAATTGCGTGCTCGGCGATTATGCCTGGTTTCCATGTCTGTAAGATACATGGATAGGAATGTTAAGCTTTCACACACTATGTATCCTTCTGCAATTGAACCTTCGGGGCGAGCTCTGTTGCGAATAAAACCTTTCAAGTTACCCAAGAATCTGAAACATATAAGGTGAAAAAGTTAACAAATTCAGAACTACATTATCTTAATGAATATAAATAGAGTCATACGGTGTACCTTTCAATTGGGTACATCCAGCGGAATTGTACAGGTCCAACAATCTCGACCTCGTCAGCTAGATGAACAACCAAATGCACCATTACAGTGAAAAATAAGGGGGGTATATCTTCTCCAACTTACACAAAATTATCGGTATGTTTTTCTTCAACCTTACTAGATTTTCATCTGTTAAACTCTTTGAACATAGTTCCTTAAAATAATCTCCCAACTCAGATAAAACCTCATTGACCTCCTTGGCAGAAAATCACGAGTTCCAGCAGGAATCAATCTTTGAAGCAAAATATGAAAATCATGTGACTTTAATCCTGATACTTTCTTAGCCTTAATACTTTTGCCGATGTTTGCACCAAATCCATCAGGATACTTGATTGATTTCAGGAACTGGAGAAATTCATTTTTTTCACTCGCTGATAATGTAAAGCATGCAGGCGGTCTTATCTTTTTACTGCCCCTTTCTTGCAAATGTAGTTCTTCCCTAATTCCCATATCACATAGATCCTCACGTGCTACAAAGGGATCTTTTGTTTTGCCTAAAATATCCAATAACGTCCACATCACATTTTCACAAATATTTTTTTCGATGTGCATCAAATCAAGATTGTGCCTAATCAACAATTTGTGCCAATAAGGCAACATGAAGAAAATGGACTTCTTTACCCAATTCGCTTGACCAGAATCACGTTTTCTTTTTTTGTTCGAGGTTTGATGCTTACCAAGGTCACCAAAAGCATCTTTCAAGCGATTCAGCCGTTGTAATATCTCATCTCCAGACAATTGCCTTGGCTTTCCTCGCCGTTCTTCTTTACAATTAAAGTCCACTTTATTTTTACGAAAATGGTGGTTCTTAGGTAGAAAGCGGCGATGCCCCATATAACAAGTCTTGGTTCTTAATTGGCTAAAGTCTGTTTCATCTAAATAACATGGGCATGCATAGTGACCCGAAGTTGACCAACCCGACAAAATACCATAACCGGGGAAGTCACTAATAGTCCACAATACAGCAGCATGCATTTGAAATTTTTGCTTACCATATGCATCATAAGTCTCTACACCTACATCCCACAACTCCTTCAACTCCTCTATCAAGGGTTGCAAGTATACATCTATGTTTTGCCCCGGGTAATCTGGTCCAGGGATTAGTAAGGACACGAGAAGATATGGGGTCTGCATGCAGTCATAGGGGGGTAAATTATAAACCGTGACTATGACAGGCCACATGCTATGTGAATTTTCCATATTGGACCATGGAGTAAAACCATCACTTGCCAGTCCTAATCTGACATTGCGTGAATCTTTATCAAAGTCAGGAAACTCATTATTAAAATGCTTCCATGCTAATGAATCAGCTGGATGTCTCGAGATGCCCTTTTCTTCTACCCGTTTTTCTTTGTGCCCTCTCATCTTTGCAGCTGTTTTGCTGCACATAAAAAGCCTTTGCAATCTTGGCTTAAGAGGAAAGTATCTTAATTTCTTATGGGGAACTTTCTTGCTGCCATCACTACTACTCCACCTTGATGTTTTGCATATTGGGCAAACATCTTCTTTCTCATGTTCCCTCCAGAATAACACACAACTGTTCTTACAAGCATGAATCTCTTCATAACCCAAACCAATTTCAACTAGAAACTTCCTAGCTCCGTGTAGAGATGAAGGGAGTATATCACCCTCCGGTAAAATATCCTTTATGAACTCGAGCAACATGGTAAAAGATTTGTTACTCCATTTTCCTAGAACCTTAAGATGTAACAGTTTCACAATCGCAGACAATACTGAAGTCTTGCAACTAGGATATAAGCTACGTTGAGCATCATCTAAAAGCTTATGAAATCCCGTTGTGTCTTCCTCATGGGCATTGATTTCGTGGTTTGCTGCCCTCATATCATCTAATAACTCATTGAGGTCACCACACTCAGGAAAATAATCAGATTCCAAGACATCATTAACGAGATTACCTGTATCATTCTCAGTGCTCTGCTCTATAGGCGGTTTTTCACCATGATAAATCCAGTTTATATATGTCTTGCGAAAACCATTGGTACACAAGTCACATTCAACTTATTGTGGGTTTTTATAAAATGTGTTATTGCAAACATTGCAAGGACATTTCAGCATTTTATCAGGCCTCTTGTTATTTTGGTTTGCAAAGTTCATGAAAGACTTGACACCATTAACATATGTTGATGAAAGTTTTTTTTATCATTAATCCAACTTTTATCCATAATTGTGTACCTAGAAATTAAGATATATTAGATAAATAAATCAAGGAAAATGTGCTTTGAATATGTTACTCACATAGTGCTTTCTATCATCTATTGACAACTGACAATAAAGGAGAGTAAAACCCAGAGACAAACATCAATTTCAATGCCGAGAAAAAAAGTAGTACTTGGAAAGAAGTAAACATGTAAGAATCTAAAACTACCCATGCCCCACATCCTTAGGAAATATTGATTCCAGTAATGAAACATTCGGGCTCGATTTAGCCTTTGAGTTACAATAGTTTTGACGACCCTAGAAAGAAAAGGCGGAATTGGTACAAATCCTCTTGGAGAAAAAAGGATCACACCTATTTTTTGAAAAAAAAAAAATAGCAGATACTGTTTTGAAATCATGGTCCTGCTATCAACACAACTCTCGATCCTCACATTGCTTTGAAAAAAATCGAAAGATCAAATTAATGATTGGGCCATAATACTTTGAACTTTAGTACTAGCAACTTTTTTGGTCCACCTGCACACACCATCTACCATAAACCCGTTTCAATTAGCTAAGACGAGAACGAAAGTTGATTGATTGTTGTATCTGGACTGAATTTGGTACAGTAATTGGAAAATCCCAATTTCAAACTCAAAGAAAGACAACATAAAGCACATAGACGAAACACAATTCTTCTTCTAAATCTAGAGCTAACCTGTGAGAGTCTTCGAGTATTGGTATGTCGTACATGTCTTGATTGATCGCTACTAGCAGAGGCTGAGAGACGGTCGGTTAATTGACAGTAGTGGAGGCGTGAGATTCTAGAATAAAATAAGGGTTTAGGTTGTAGTCTATATTTTATTGAATATGTATTTGTTTTGTTGATGAAAAGAAGGCGGGAAGCACATTTATTTTCCCTCTATTTTATTTTTCCTTTTTGTCTTGTTAGAGGGAAAAGCTTATTGACCATGAGTAGAAATATACATATTCCCTCCGTCACGCTAATAAAGTCTCATTAGAGTTTGACCATATATTACTTTAAATTATATCTAAAATTTTTCTCACAAAGTTTCTATAGATACGGTCTCTAGATATTCGATAAATTATATAGAAACAGACCTATCTTTTAGTAAATTATTGATGTTGTCAATTAAAATGCCTATGTTGTCAACAAAATGCATTTCAATGAAAAGACATCAATGTTAACAATATAGACGTTTTGATTGAATCGATAATTGATTTGAAAACATAGTCCGTCTCTATATAAGTTATCTAGAGATTTACTCTAGTTTTTTAATAATATGATATTATGACAACCACAAAGTCTCATGAGAGACGGTCTCTAGATAACTTATCTAGAGACAACCTAACCTATGTTATCAATAAAAACGTCCATGTTATAATCAAAACGTCTATGTTGTTAACGAATTAAATTTTATTGTAATATGAAAAACCACCAATACTAAGAACATAGATGTTTTGATTAAAAGTATGTTTCATGTGCTTTATCGCACCCTGTATGTTTAATTAGAGAGACTGTCATGCTAGCTTTGAGTTAACAAATTCTCGTTACTCATGCTTAATTATTAGTTGAACTTTTCATCATTCTCTGATTCTTTCTCCATTGTTACTCTTAGTCTCTATTCGAATGAAAAACTCTGAATTGAACTTAATTAATCTGAACTGAATTATAAATTTCAACTATAAGCAAATTTGAAATTAACTTAAATAATTTGAATTGAACTTAATAGAAATGAATTTAAGGTGAAATGAACAGACCTTACTACATAAACCCACCAAGAAAACTGAAATAGTAAATAGACCGGAATTTAATACTAAGCTAACTACGACCTGAAGACCATGTGTATTGAGAACACCAATATCTGTATAAAATAGTTTCCAGCGTTATCAAGACACTAAGCTTCGACAAACCTAAGACATAAACTTATATTCGATCTAATCAAAATAATAAACAACGGAAATAAACAAGACAAGGTATAAGTTTCTAGCAGATTATATTACTATAATCCACCGAGCCTCAAGGCGAAAAGTATCCACTATACGATGATTGATAATGAATACAAAGAACTACTCTAGATCTATTCTTGCGAATATCTCTAGATACAAAATACGTGAATCAACGTAATAAACACTCGGGGATATTTATGCTTGCTTCACGTAATTTGTTTCAATGTCGACTCTTGTATATATAAGCTTGATAGCCGCCTGTGTGAACAGTAGAGTCCTACATTGAATCTTGTTATGATCTTGTAAGTAGAATCCTTGTAGACTTCATCTTCCTTGCCTGACACAATTCGACTCTTGTTCCCTGTTTGACTTCGACGTGTATCTTATGAGATCTTTTGTCCTAAAATATCTGCACACATATATAACCAAAACTATGGAACTAATTAGGAAATCACATAAAGGTAAAAACTATAAACAGATTATATATCCAAAGTGTGATACATTATCCAGTGTATCCAGAACACTGAAGAAACTCAGTGTTTCCAGAACACTGGAATAAGGATTATGTGAGTGTATTCAATACACCATAAATCTCACACTTACAAAAACTATACACCTTGCAATTTAGGCCATGAAATTTCAAAATAATTAACAAATGTATTCATCGCCTAGGCTATGCTTGTGACTCCTGTGACAAACTGGCAATAGTGTATTTATCATGCATGAAATCTGGCGTGACGAATACAACTTTGTTGGTAGAAATATTCGTCCGTTTTTATTCCTGGGTTAACCTTGTAATGACGAAAACTAGATTTGTCACTAAGGGCGTTTTCTGTTGACGAGCACAAAGTGAGTCACAAAATGTTATCCTCGGTGACAATGCTCTATTCGTCATCCAATCAACATAACATGACAAAAATAAAAGTCGTCACCGGAACAGTACTGTCACTAAGTAATTGTTGTCACCGAACTTAACAAGGTGTGACAAAATCATGTTTTGTCACCAGAAACAATGTTTGGTGACAAGTAAATATATGTCACCAGTAAAATCTTACTGACAAACTGATTCTGTCACCAGAAACAATATACAGTGACGAGTTTACATTTGTCACAAGCAAACTTTTACTCACAAAATCGTCTTGTCACTAAACCTGAAGAAATCCGTCACCAAAGAAATCGCGCCAAAAGTTGAACTCCCGCATGGTACTTCAGTGACAAAATATATATTTTGTCACAAGAAGTTACGGTTACCCCGACGATATTAAATTTTGTCACTGGATATTAAGAGTACTGTGACTACATTAGTTTTCGTCACCAGAAGATTAATTCTGGTGACAATATTCTTTATTCGTCACGAAAGTTTGTCACCAAAAACTGTTTTTTTTTTGTAGCATCCAATAAGGGGGGCGCCGAGTACCCAACCATGCGTGTACCTCACTCACATTGTAAATGAGCCTCTACCTGATGTAAGCAAGTTCAGTGTATGACCTAAACGAGCCATCCTTGTCTAACGCTTAGGTGTTAGAATCTGAGTGGGTCAACAGGCTTTCGATTAACTTGAGTTTTGTCCCTCAGCCTTTACATAGAACTAAGAGGATACATGTACTCCATCTCGAGGAATCAACCGTTTGCAATATTTATCTCACGATACATATAATTGAGAGGTATGGACATGAGTTTTGTCAATCTACTTGATAGTTGATACGTAAAGTCTAGTCTAGTTTGGCTCTGTTCTTTTCAACTGAAATTTACTGAACTGAACTGAAACTGAAACTAACTGAACTGAACTGAAGAAATTATTGTGTAATAATAATAATATATATTATATGATGGTATATATAATCACAATTAAAAAAATATATTATTTTTGTCATCTTTCTCACATTCTTCCTACTCTTTTTTTCTGTCACTTTACATTTTTATTTATTATTGTATAACAAACTTTAAAACCAACCGCGTGGAAAATAATATGAGAATGATAACTCGATTAAAACTGAATTTTAATCGTCGTATAAACTGTCTTTGTCTATTTTTTTTTTTTTTGAATCGGTGAAATTTATTACAACTTGAAAACGTTTACAAGAGTATGGACAATGTTCGGCAAATAAAATAATTAAAAGCTTAACCAAAATCACTTGTCCATAAACCATGCACAAGCTCGTGTCAACAACTTTACATCAACACTCTTTTTTTCCCCATCCGCCAACAGGTATGTAAAATAGTACTCGTATTACCAATGACCAAAATTTTGTTATATACAACCGGGGCGGAGGGAGTATGTTACAATTGTTGTCTTATTATGTGCTTATGATTTTGACAGGAAAATACTACTTGGTGGACTCTGGATATCCTAATACCACTGGTTATCTCTCTCCAATTAAGGACCCCGATATAAGATATCATATTCCAGACTTTAAGAAGAAAAGAGTTCTTAAAGGGATGTCTGAGCATTTTAACTATCGACACTCTTCATTACAAACTACTATTGAAAGAGCCTTCGGCGGCTTGAAAAGGAGATGGAAGGTCATTTATACGATGCCTCAAATGGAAGACACATATCAAATATACGTGATTGTTGCTACCTTCACTCTTCATAATTTTATGCGCATGTGTAAAGTTGAAATACCAGTTTTGCAACATGATATCAATGTCCAAGGTGGAGTGGATAATGATTTATTGAACCCGACAAGGAAAGAAACGATGAACAGGGTGCACAAGGAGATAACATTGAGAATTTGGCACTCTATTCCAGGCAATATAGATCCCCGAGGAAGATAATATAGAGTCCGAAGAAGATAATATGGAGGAATAAATGCCATTTTTCAATATTTGTGATATATAATATTATTTTTATAAAGTTTGGTCCGACTTTTGGTTTGGTTTAACTTGTTTTGGAGTTTTTGAACTTGTTTTGGAGTTTTTGAACATGTAGATTTTTTGTTAGTTCAAATTGTAACTATACTCTTTATTTCATTGATCTACTAAAAGTCGTATTAAAAAGAAAGAAAGAAAAAAAGTTGAAAATAACTCAATTGGATAAATTTTCTTATTTTTCTCGTACAAAAGATCGGGTGTGTAAATAAATGATAAAATAATAATAATAATAATAATAATAATAATAATAATAATAATATGAATTTAATGAACTGAACTGAAAGAGTTTTCAGTTGAAAAGAACAGAGCCTTTGTCTAGGATAAACCATTAGAAAAGGGTTTAACGCATCACCTCAGGTATACAAGCATAGCAAGGACTCAGGTCCCAACTCAGGTCCCAAGTCAAGGTCCTTACTTAAGATCACTTGGAGTATTTGTACTTGGAAGGTTTTATGCAGTATCAATCTTGATTTGGGAAACATAATGTATAATCACATGTATTGGCGAGGGTCTCACGCAGGTGCAACCAGAAAAGCAAATGTACATACTACATCTATCTCTAAAACACATTAATTACTTGACAATTAAGTAGTTAAATTGAGTAACAATGAGGTTATAGTTCAATTTATTAGGATGAGGTGCAATGGGTTTGAGTTACGTTGAGTATGAATTTATATTCGATTGATAACTTTATATTTGTGATTAATTGATGGACAAATTACATATGGACCCCCTGTTAGATTTCGTAATTACAGATAGGTACCCGTTAGTGGAATAATAATATTCAAATCCAGTTAGATAAAAATCAATTACATATAAGTCCACGAATTTGACTTTTGGCGATTTAAAAGCTAGAAAGTCCATTTTTGTCCCTGTTCAATTATCGGCTTTTAGAAATTGCCAAACAGCCTTAACTTATCGCTGTCACGTGCATGGCACATGTGGACTTCTATGTAATTAAACCTGAACTTCTATATGCTTACATGTAATTGAATTATGACCGTTATTTAAAAAAAAAAAACTGATCGTTTGGAAGTTAATTGGAGGCTATTTATACACCAAAACTTGCCATTTTATCATTTTATTTCAAAATTTTTCACTATAAGTATATACATATTAATATATATTACGTTGGTAGTTATAAGCACTATGTAGTACATTTTATATATAAGTATTGTTTCTAAAAATCATTTTGTACAATAGCTTTTTCATGTATTTTGTTAAACAAATGTACCTATTAGCATTTGAAAATCCTATTAGTATAGTATGTACTTAATTAAATAACAATAATAAAATAAATATTCTTTTATTGATCGGAGCTTCCATGGACTGCGGAGTTCGTCACATATTTGAACTCGGTGGAAGCTCGCTTTTTTTTTTATTTAACCGATCTGGAGCTTCCACACCATGGAAGCTCCGATCGTGGAAGCTCTAGATCGGAGCTTCCATGGCGGAAGCTCAATAAAAAAAAAAAAAAAACAGTTCGGAGCTTCCACCGGAGCTCCGGCAGTGATTTTGGTGGTGGTGGGGATTAGGGAAGAAGAGTTAAAATTTTAATAATTAAATTGTTTTGAAGAAGTTAATAGTTTAATAGTTTAAAATAACTAAGGCATGTTTGGTTTGTTTATAATCTTAAGTTGGTCAACCAAAAAACAACTTTTTGTACCTATATGTAATTGTTTCACTAATGGGGATTCAGATGAGCGAGGAGCCACTGAAAAGGTAGGTCTATGTAATTTTCCCTTAATTGATTAATATATTGAATAATATATTAGTTGAAAAATGTAATATTATTGTATATTCATAATTAAAATTATAGAAAACTGATTACAAAGATTTTCTGGTGGATATATACACTGGATTTGTCAGGTTGATTGTAATTAAAAAATACTCCTTGTGACTGATTAGTGATTACCAAGATTTAGTGCATATGGCCATATAAATGACTTCTTCTGATCTACGAGCACAAGAACATGCATATTAATTAATTATGCATTAGCGTGGTTGACAGCAGTTAGATTAGTAGTAGTTAATTACTTAATTATCTGATGATGTCTGTAAGGCTCTGTTATCTTCAACTGAAAACTCATTTAGTTCAGTTCCATTCAGTTCAGTTCAGTTCAAAAAATTGCAGTTGAAGAGAACAGAGACTAACTCTGTATCAACTCCCTAAGTTTCACTTATTTTTTCTTAAATTAATGAGCTTGAGAAGTGAGAACCCCAAAAGATTCTGTAATCATCCGAATCAGATGTCCTAACCGCCTTAAAGATATTCCAACGCTCATTTTCTTAGCCCTCAACAATATTCTGTCCCAAATTAGGTTAGATGCTGGTCTTTTATTTAGAGAATCAGGAATTATGTACCTTAATTAATTAAGATCCGACCATTAATGATTAGACCATCTGAACCGACGCGGTTACTCAAGGGTTGTTATTCGAGTGATATGATGTAGTACTAGCTACTTTACCAATACACGTGTGGGCACCATAAAACTTCCCAATGGCCCGATCCACCACAAGATTGATTTAGAGCAAACACGCTCAACTTAGGAGTTTTTATAAGCGTACTTCCAAAAATAAAGTTGCAGATTTATTGGTATGAGTGATATCATGCCTGGAGACTCAAGTCCACTTAAACGAGATCTCGAATTTGAGCCTTGTAAATGTAGAATACGCCATCAAGAGAGGTACAATATAAAAAATGACTCGACAGGGCTCGGCTGAATCAGTCACAAGTAGCATATAAAAGTGGGAAAAAAAAGGAACTCATTCATTTATGATATATGAGGAAACCTAACAATCATTACCGCTTGAAATTAATTTATTTGTTGAAATGAGCTCTACAACGCCTTAAAAGGACTTTAAAGGGTAGTTGAGCACCTTTGCTATATATTATAACAGAGTCCATGGACGAAACAAGTTGATGTTAGGTCTTGAACTGATCATGTTCGTATGTATGCTCTGTGCTTGTCTCTCCAAAGTCACATGTTGTACGGATCTACCGGCTCACACGTGAGGGAACTTGTTAAATATTCAAATTGTTTTGAGAATATCATGACATGTTCTATAAAATAAATGATAACCCTCTCATATTACAATAACTACTTTTTTTAAATGGTAGTTGAGTTTATTGGTACATTAATTCGGTAAAGAACCAAAATTAATAAAATAAACAGCCATGCACAATGAAGAATATGCACACATGGTTTGATTCCACACCCGGGAGTAGACGTTGGGAATGAACTATTGTAAGACAAGAAACCTCTGATTTGACCAGATTTTGACTAAGAACCTACCTAAACACTCAAATTTGGCATATACCACGAATCTCAAGTCTCAACTGGCTGCTTAGCTAGCTAGCTAATTACTCCCTCATTTGACAATCCTTATATCATCCATCACAATTCCTAGTCCGTTCCAGGACCACTCCGAGCGTATTAACTATTAATGGCTCGTTGGAGTTGATACCGGATGAAACTTCAACAATATTTCACCCAATATTACGTACAGGTGAGGCACGTCCCCGGTGAGATGCATGGCACGCGCCTCACCTGTTCTTTGTTTTATTTTTTAAATTTTACTTTTAGCTGATTTTTCAGTTTCGTTGTTCAATTTCTATTTCATGTCTTTATATATTCTTTTTTTTTTTTTGAGAACATCTTTATATATTCTTATATAAATACAAATTAAACATGTTTGATCTATATAATATAATTCAAGAATGGATGGACTATTAAAAAGTTTTTCAAATTAAAATCGGAATGAAGTGCACTATAAATTACATATGTTAGTTTGGAGTATTTGTACATCATATCGAGAACAGTTTCATGTTGAAAGTTACATGGAATCTCAATATTAAGTTACTTTGAATTTATCAGGTATCAACCAACAAGTATGAACAATATAAAACATGATGTTTTTCTTTATGATAAACATTTTGTCAAACCAAAATGTGGATATATGAACGTATTTTGTATTCAATGCAATTTGTTACATTGTTCAAATCATGCCTTTTGGATTCCGTACGAAGAAACCTTATTTTGACTACAATAATTGAGCCCAATTCATGTCAAGGATACTCCATTTATATATAATTGAGGTTAATGAATAATGAGAATCATGTATAATTGTCTATGGTCTATATATACCATGGGCGAATAGAGTTCCAGTTTTGCCCATGGTTTTTAAAGTTGAAACTTGTACTACTTTGCTGAAATTTTGTCATTATGTAGAAGCGTACATTTGCTGTACCACACTCGGCAGGCACTCATATATAAGCCTAAATGCCTAATTATGAGTTCATGATCAATTAGGCTAATTAGGCCCCTAATCCTAACAAATAACTGTCTGCCTCATCTCTTTCGACACGAACAAATCAACACGGTTCACTAGCTCTTTTGTCACTTCCTCCAACTGCTTTTATTTGGAAAGACTTCATCACAACTTTCGAATTTCGCGTATAATTACTTGCCATATGTCTCCACCTGCCAGGATATAGATTCAAGTTGAATTTTATCTTACTTGAGTTGAGTTTTGTCAGATTTTCATGTTTATTTTCTCTACTATATACTATGCGTACTCTAATTAAGTTACTATTTATTAGAATATATCACATCACCTGTGAGAAGATCACGCAAACAATATATAAACTCAATAATCTTTTCTCCCTGATAAGGACTTTTAAGGGATGATAGCTCAATTTAATATGATATTGGAGTAGATCCAAACTGATGATGGGTCCGGTTTGCCCAAGGATGGATATTATGATTTATCAACTCCGAATTTCAACTCAAGTTGAGTTTTGAGTCCAATGTCAAATTGTCAAATTGTATTGCAAAACGCGTAAGGTATAACAGTTCATAAGTAGATACGCGTAAGGCATAACACTTCATAAGTAGTAACATGTATTGTTCAATTGATCTTAAAATACTTTATTAAGGACCGAAGGTTTACAAATTCTTAAATTAGCAATAGCTTATAAGTTAATTTGATAAACTTATTCTCAAAATAAGCATGATACGTGAACGTTTACTATTACATCTCTAGCTTGTTTGTACTCATATCCTATATTTATCAAATCATTTAGATTATATGTTAATTAATTTATTAAACTAACTCCGTAACAGCCAACTAGTTTATTTGCTGACATCTAATTTATTTATGATAGCAGCTAGCCAGTCAGTTACTTGTGCTAACCACAGCTATAGTTGTGAATCAAACAATGATCACACAGATTCAACATTTTGTGTTTGTGATCATGCACAACAATTTATCTGCCATAAAGTAAAGTTGCTTGTTCAAGCCAAAGCTTTTGCAGTACATCTCGGACAAGTAATTAAGGAATAAGGTAATCGGTCCAGATCGTTGATCATCATGAAAGTTAAGTTTAAGCTATATCAGTTACGCATTAAATGAAAATGGGAGATGATTAACGGCTAGAAAATAATCATCAAGGATGCATCATTATCAACAACATAAAAATGACAATTTCAGAATTTCATCTCAAATCGTTAGGTACGCCTAAAATGCAGTTAATTGCGCGTTTAGATAGTTCACTAGTTTGCTTTCAGTTACAACCTCCACATGTACTGGCATACAATTTGATCTTTATTTATTACCGATTTAGGTAATTTCTCTTACACATGTATGGAACTATAAAGGCTATGGATAAGTATTTTAAGGTTGAGAATCATCACCTTAGTAACATTGAAAACGCACTATGTTCACCTACCAAGAATTTGTGATTGTGATAAATTGATAATTGCATGATCATTACACGTGTTTATCACTAATGCCATGTTTAGCGAAAGCAAAAATAGTACTAAGATATTGAATTACTATCTAGCTATCAAGTGATACAAAGTGTGGCAGTAATTAATACTTATTTTAAAAGAATCCCCGTCAATCACAAATGGATTTTGTTTGAGGAAAAACCTCTTATAACTTTGTGAGGAACCCTTGCGAATTTGCTGAAGGACCAAAGGCACAAATGGTCCGCGACTACCATAATAACCACAGAGCATCCCTAAATTAGATGAATTTGCAAATTCATAAATTGTACATTACCCACTCATAATGACTCGGACCACCATTGCATCAACCAGTACCCTCGGATCGCAACTTCTTTGTCTCCGGCTACTTGACTAAGGCCGCATGGACCATGTTGAGAAGGACTTGGGCAGATGAGAATACATTCGATCCCACATACAATAAGGTGGTTCTAGTAAATGGTGTCCATTAATATACTCCCTCTGTCCCGGGCTTAACTTCTCCGAGTACAAGTTTTAAGAGAAGAATAGATAAAGTAGTAGATATGATAATAAAGTAGGAAAGAGATTAAATTGTTATCATCTACTTTTATTTGTGCTACTTTCAATATTATGTTCCAAGACATTGTAATAAGCTGGCTCATTGCCTAGCTTATGAAGTTAGTTTAGACAGTTTTGGTTTATCTACTCTGTAACTAATGCAAGTTGATTGATCAATATATGATGTTTTTTTTTAAAAAAAAAAAAAACAATTTTCATTCTCCATTTAAATTCAAAACATTAATTAAACCCCAACAAAATCAATTCATCATTAAAAAAAATCAATTTGTCTTCAAATTAAATTTTAAACCCTAATTCATCCTAACAAAATCAATCCATCCATCCATCCATCCATCTAAATATATAATAAAAGTGGTGACATATGTGATCAAAGAGGCATGCCACATTGACAAAATATGATGTGGCATGTCTCTTTGAATTTCATGGAGTTTCATTCACAAAAAGAAAATAGTAATTTACAAGTGTACACTTTATTTTTAGTATGTTAACTGTATACATAGTTTTTATTAAATCACATATAACTTTACCTGCAAAACCCCGAAAAATATTTTGAACATATATTTGGATTCACCACGACAAGACGAATCCATAGACACCAATCTTATATACTATTATTAATTAAATAAATTATTTACATATTAAAATAAAAAATTAATTTGTTAAATGATATCTATTGGTTGTGTAAATTCTAAATTTGAAAAATAAGCCATGGAACATTTTATTCTTGACAATGAAATGTACCTTATAACTTACACTATTTAAATTTTTAGTATGTTCACTACATGTATAGTTTTTATTAAATCCCATATAACTTTATATGCAAAACTCCAAAAAATATTTTGAACATATATTTGGATTCATCACGGTGAAACGAATCCGTAGGCACCAATTATAAATATAATTATTAATGAATATTTTATTCATTAAAATAAAATATAAATTTATTAAATGATATATATCGGTTGTGTAAATTTAAATTTTGAAAATAAACTATGGAACATTTTAATATTCAAAATGCAATGAACCTTATAACTTTCACTATTTATTTTTAGTATTTTGATCGCATAGTATATAGTTTTTATTAAGTCGCATATGAATTCAGCTACAAAACTCCGAAAAATATTTTAATTAATTAAATAAATCATTTATTCATTAAAATAAATATAAATTTATTAATGAAATTTATTAGTTGTAGACATTTATATGAACTTATCTACAAAACTCTTAAATATATTTAAGCACATATTAGATTCATCGTGATAAGACGAATCCATAGACAACAATTTGAATATTATTATTAATTAAATAAATTATTAAATAATATAAAATAAAATATTGGAATTTTAAATATAGAGTATTTATTAAATATTTAATATTGTCAAAGCGTTTGTAGCCAAGTGTCAAGCTGAGACACTCCGTACCCAAGAGGTCACGGGTTCGATCCCAGAAATGGGTGATTATTTTCTCCATATAGAGAATGATTGAAATGTTATTAGAGAATTTATTGATGGTAAAGTTGTCCAATACTAAATATTGTAATTGTAATATTGTATCTAAAAAAATATAATAAATATTTAATAATGCTCAATTCATTTAAAATGAAATTAATAGTTATTGAGATGTCCAATTATAATTTTGACTTTACGGTTGAGCAGAGCCCGAATCTGGATGTTATTAGTGTTGTTGTTAGGGATAATGAGGGCAATGTTATTGTTTAGCGTCACAATTTTATGTCTTATGGTTGTTGAAACTGCTGAAGGGTTGACAACAAAATTAACATTTGAATTTGTTCAAGGTTTTGAATCCCAACATGTTGTATAATTGAAATTGATTGTTCTTTCGTAATTAAATCTCTTTAATCTTCAAATTTTAGATTTGACTTTCTCACTGGTATCCGCTACATGCGACTAATCCAGTCGAGCACTGTCGGATCCTTTTTTAGGGGGCGGCTTTCCCAGCGGTGTTTTTTACATCCACAAAGGTCGAACCCGAGACCTTGCTTAAGTGAACTCAAGTCTCTTACCACTTGAGCCAACAACTGTTGGTTTCAACAGTTTTTGTTAACTACATACAAAAAGTATAATAAGATATCACAAAAAAAGATTGTTTTGTTTGAAACATCAATTTTTTAATCAATAACTACTAAAAAAACAAAAAGAGCATATGAGATACGAATCTTACAAGAGTCAGGGACACTGTTGAGCACATGTCTGACTATATCTTACTGCATTGGAATTACGTCATTTTACCTTTAAATGGGCCAGGTTCCATCCAACCCGAATTCAAACCCGTTCACAATAATGATGTTCAGGTCCAAGTCGGTCATATACTCAAACCCTCCCCACACCTCTGTAACAAGACCCAGACTACAACATTTTATGATTAAATTAGTAAAATGTACATTTTTTCCGGGGGAGGGGAGGAGGTATGCTGGGGGTGGGTGCCAAAAAAAAAAAAAAAAACCACCGTAACATGTGGAATTATATTTGTAAAATAAAATTATTTGTGTTTGGGGTGGGGAACCACATACCACCAGGAGCGTTGGTTGACCAACCATGTTAATTGCGTTATACACTTTTGTATTTTATTTTTGTTCGGAGGGATATAATCTTAATTTAAGAACATGTATCAGTTACTAATTAACCGGTCTGGTACGAGTACATAACCCGATATAAATTACTCCCTCCGTCCTGGACTCAGCTTCTCGTTGGTCGGGGCACAAGTTTTAAGAAAAGAATAAATAAAGTATGAGAGAAGATAATAAACTAGGAAAGAGAGAGAATAAAGTATGAGAGAGTGGGAATAAAGTAGGAAATATAGTAAATAAAGTAGTAGAGATAGTATTATTATAATGATAGTGGGTATTTAAATTTCCAAATTAGGAAAGGAAAGTCGAGTTTGGGACGACTAAAATGGAAAGTGGGAAGTTGAGTTCGGGATGAAGGGAGTATATGTTATCATCCCGTCGGTCGTCGGGTCCTGAATGGATTTGTGTTGGGTGGAATCATAGTGTTGTTCAGGTCCGGGTCGGGCATATACCCGAACCGTTTCAAACCGCAACATTGTATGGTTAAGTTAATATAATGTATATTTTTCCGGGGGATTGTGGGTGGGTGCAAAAGACTGCCACAATATGGAAAATTATATTTGTAAAATAATATTTTTTTGTGTGTGGGATGAAGGACCACATACCACCCGAGGGTTGCTGGGAGCCAACCATGTAAATTGCGTTATATACACATTTGTTTTTTTTCGGGTTTGAGGGGTACTGTTTGTTAAGAACGTGTATCAGTTACTACTTAACAGGTCTGGTACGGGTACATGACCCGATATAAAGTACATGTTATCAACTCGTCGGGTCCTGAACGGGTTCGGGTTGGATCATAACCTTGAACAGCATATCCGTCATCATTAGTCGTACCATAAAAAGTCGCGGTGATATATTATTGAATGAAGAAGGACATGAGGGCAATAACATCAATAATTTTCTTGACAGTATATGTTAGTCTCTCGATAATTTATATAGAGATGGTCTCTCAGAAGACTTACTCCAAGCCATATACTCCCTTTGTCGTCCCGGACACAACTTCATGTTGGTCCGGGCACAAGTTTTAAGATAAAGTGAATAAAGTAGGAGAGATAATGAATAAAGTAACAAAAAGAGTAAATAAAGTACTCAAAGAGTGTGATTAAAATATGAGAGATAGTAAATAAAATATGAGATATGTCAATAAAGTAGGAGAGAGATTTTCTATTTAAAGAGGGAGAAGTTTAGTTTGGAACGGACCAAAACGGAAAATGGAAAGTTTTGAGTTCGGGGCGGAGGGAGTATATAACAAAAGTGGTGAGTTAGGCCTAGAGACGGTCTCTTGACAAGATTTGCTTGTTTTCATCTCGGCATATATCTTACTACAGTGGTATTTCGTTATTTTACTTTTAAACGGATCAAGTTCTATTTAACCTGAATTCAACCCTGCTCGAAATAATGATGTTTAGGTTCGGTCTGGCATATACTCGAACCCGTTCCATATCTTTGTAACAAGACCTGACCGCAATATTTTATGATTAATTTAGTAAAAACTATTCACTCCGTCCCGCAAAACTTCATACATTTGTCATTTTTAGCCGTCCCATAGAACTTTATACATTACCAAAAAAGGAAGCTACCACACCTAACAAATAATAAACAATCTCAATTTTTCACTCAAATTACACACTTTGCCACTAAAAGTACACTTTATCCCACCTTTATTCAATACTTTAGCTTTTCACATAAAACTGTGCGCTAGCCCTAATGTATGAAGTTCTCCGGGACGGAGGGAGTACATTTTTCCCGCGGGTGGGGCGGGCAGATACTCTCTAGGCGGAAAAACTCTCTTCGATCTTCTCTTTACTTTTTTTTATCTATAACGGGTCGGGTAAAAACATAGCTCTAACATGTAAAAATTATGTTTGTACAATAATAATTTTCGTGTGTGTAGTGGGGTGACCATATACCACCACGGGTTGTTCGGAAAAAACCTATTGACCGTGTTGTATACTTTTGTATTTTATTTTGGTTTGTTTCGAGGGATACAAATTTTTAAAGAACACGTATATCTATTATTAATTAACAGGTCAGATTCGGTAGGACCCCGTATAAAATATATGTTATAAACCTGTCGGGTCTTGAACGGGTTTAAGGTTGGATCTACCCCTTATAAAGCATATCTATCATGATGAGTCGTACTTTTAAATTTTCTATAGTTAGCATAAAAAAAAGATTCAATGATATAGTTTTGGATGAAGAAGGACTACCACCGACACAACGACCAACGTTGTTTACATAAGGTTAACTATTTTATTTTCTGGACTAATTTATGTTGTCATCCCTTTTTATTTATTATTAAAAGTAAATTATATCGTGGCATCGCCACGGGTTAATTAGTACTAGTATATATATATATATATTATGTAAACCACAAGGGGCTAAACCTCACCAAATTCATTCAGTCATACATGGAATTTTCTGGAATTAGTTCTATTTTAGTCAGTATATATTTCAATATTATTTTTGGTATGTTAACTATATATATAATTTTTATTAAATTTCATATAACTTTATCTGCAAAAATCCAAAAAATATTTTGAACATATATTTAAATTCGCCATGACAAGACGAATCTATAGACACCAATCTAGATTATTATTATTATTATTATTATTATTATTATTATCAATTAAATAAATCATTTCATTCACTAAAATAAATTATTAATCTCATATAACATTATCTAAAAAAATTCAAAAAATATTTTGAACATATATTTGAATTCGTCGTGACAAGACGAATCTATAGACACCAACCTTGAATACTATTATTAATTAAATAAATTATTTTATTCATTAAAATAAATATAAATATATTAAATAAGATAGGGTAAAATAAAATAATAGAATTTTAAAAATTAAAAGCGACTCATTAAAACACATTATAAATAATTAAAGTAGCATCAAGCATTCAAAAAAAAAAAAAAACTCATTTTAAATAGTTTTGCATCAAACATTCTGGACAAACTAAAATATACGATTATTTTGATTAGCCACATATATATATCCATACGGCCATACCATTTGTGCACTTTTGGTTATCTGGGCACTTTCGTATATTTTTCTACTTTATTCTAAAGTTGATGGTTTATTTTGAAGCACACACTATCCGCATTTGCATAAATGATACTTTGAGCACTATCTAATTACTTGGACATTTTCTAATATAAAATTAATGTAAAAGAAAATTCATTTTAAATGGTAATGTAGAATTTAAAGTTTTGTTAACTATCTAAGTTTCTTTTTATTTTTGAATTTAGGTTTCGACTTCTCTCTAAATATTTATGTAAGAGAGATAATGAATAATCGTAGGAGATAGTGAATAAAATATAAGATGTGAGAATGTGAGATAGTGAATATCTATGCTTGACATAGTCCTTTCAAATCTTCTTAGAATGTTCTATGAACCGTGTAAAAGATGTGCTCTTTTTGCTTCCAGAAGATAGAAGAGATAAACGTGAGTTAATTGATGGTGTGTTGATCTTTACATGTCTATGAACATCATTTTACATGTGAAAACTTTCAATTTTTTTTTCTTTATGTATAAGATTCGATCGGCAGGATGAGGTATAAGGTTCTCTTCTCTACGGTCTTTGGCCGGAAGGACTGGTTCTATCCAACCCGAATTCAACCCCGTTTGAAATAATGATGTTCAGGCCCGGTCTGGCATATACTCGGACCTGTTCCATACCTTTGTTACAAGACCCAACCACAACACATTTTATGATTAAGTTAGTAAATCTACTATACTTTCTTGATCCATAACGGGCCTCGGGGATTTGATACTTTCTAGGTGGGGAAACTCTCTTTGATCTTTTCTCTACTTTCTTGATCTCCACAACAAGCCGGGGATAAGCTGATACTCTCTAGGCAGGAAAATGTTTTCGATCTTCTCTGTACTTTCTTGATCTCCATGATGTAGGGAGGTGGGGGGTGGGTGGGGGGGTGGTAACAATCGCATGCCTTAAAGTATGTTTGTAAAATAATAATTTTTGTGTCTTTGGTGGGGTGATGCATACCACCGCGGGGTTGTTAGGAACTGATGGGTTGGAAAAAAAAACAATTGTAACATGTGAAATTATGTTGTATAATATTTGTTTCTTGTGTGTGGTGGAGTGACCACATACCACCACAGGGGTTGTTGGGAACAACCCTATTAATTGTTTTGTATACTTTTATATTTTATTTTGATTCTGTTTGAGGGATAGAACTTTAAAAAAAAAGTACACGTTAGTAATTAATGAATTAGAAATGAGGACCACCTTTACAATTTTTTATATTTTTTTATAGTTAACATAAATAAACAATGAATGATATAATATTGTATGAAGAAGGACTACCGACCGACACCACGATCAACATTGTTCACATAAATTTGACTACCTTATTTTCTCGATTGATTAATTTATTTATCATTTCCTTTCTATTTATTTTTAAAAGTAAACTATACCGTGGTATCACCACCGGTTTGTACTAGTTCATCATTGAAAAACAATGATAACCAATTTTTCTGCCCCATCTTTTCCAATTAAATTAAAACAGATCAACTCAAACACTAATTCATCTTATAAAAAGAAATCCATTATAAAAAACAATAATATTACTTGACTTCGTATACATCTTCTATAACTATAACTATGTGCCACAATAACACGTATAGTGTTCTCACATTCTAGTACTATTATTATAATGATATTGGAGTATAAAATTTTTCAAATTAAGAAGTGGAAGTTGAGTTTACGACGGTCTAAAAAGGAAAGTGGAAAGTTGAGTTTGGGACGGAGGTAGTAAATTATTGAATTATATCTATTCGTATATGATGACCATATATATAGTACGTATCCTGCACATCTTGTTTACACCAATTCATTAGCACACAACCGGCCATATTTATTTATAAGTAAGTAATTAATTTCCACATGTATAGTATAGATAAAATCGAGACATTCACATACTCCTATATTGAATTGTTTGATCCTAGAAGTAGGAAGCGGAGAGAAAAGAAAAGTCTGGGAAGCTACTACACGAACATTGAAATTGAACGGCGATGAATTTGATGTCTCTTGTTGAATCTCTAGAAGTCACCCGAAGACATTGTCAATTAATGTAATTACCCTTGCAGTTTGACTTGGGTGCAAAATAATATTAATTGTTTTGTGTGTTTTAGGTGTAATTAAACGATCAAATTAATTAGTAAAAACATAGCGTTAACTAACTAAAATTTTCTATTTGAAAAGTCTAGATAAAATTCTGGATAATTTAATAATTACAATGGTAGAAGCTAAAAATAGATTCCACATTACACAAAACTTTATTACTGATGAGTCGATATTTTAACAACTCATTTAGTCTTTTTTAGCTGTATTTTGTTATGTCCTTTAGCCTTTTTTTATAGTGTTTTAGTTCATTTTCACGTTTGGGTATTTTGTGTGTTTTTGTACATTTTTAAGTGTTTTTAATGCAAGAAGATGGAGGACCAATGTGCAATTTGAAGCTTGGAAGAACTTCTAGAAGCACACAAGGCCAAGTAGTGGGCCATTACTCCAAGGTGGTGACATGAAGGTTGAGAAATGGGAGTGAAAATAGGAAGAAGTGGGAAAAATGGGAGGTTCTCCGGATATGTACCTCACCGCTGTGAGCTCCATCAACACGGAGGCTCACCGTGGTCCAGACAAGCCAAGCAGAATACGAATTGTCTCGAAGAGTCTGAGACCGCGGCGAGCCAGGAACAAAGGGAAGGCTCACCGCGGTGAGCACTGACAAGACCAATTCAAGCCACAATTCCTGGCAGTTTTTTCCCATTATTTCAAATTTCTACTTCCTTGATCTTATAAATAGATCACTTGTATCAGTCATTTTTTCATATCTTCATACCTTCTAGTTATATTCTCTTTCAATTCAAGCATTGTAAACAATCTAGAGATTCAATCTCTCTTTCAATTGAAGTATACTTCCTTTCAGACGATCTCGTGTCCTAGTCATATCCAGGTATCAATCGTACAATTACTTATTTATTTTGTATGTGACAGGTTGTTACCTCTGATTACAGACCGCATGTTGTATCGGTGTCAACTTACTTTTATCGTTATCATTAAATAGGCTATATCCGTACCATTGCATAGCTAGTGACATGCTTTTTGTAGTGACTACGTACTTATAGACCTTATTTGGTTGAACTAGCAATAGCAGGGCGATGATCTGCGACTAGGTAACCTTAATTGGTCCTGTCGTATCAGCACACTCCATGAAAGGATTTATTATCTTCATTGTTAGTAGAATTGCATGATCTAGGCACTAGCTTGTCTTGCGATTGTTAGATTTTATGCTAGGGTTGAAGTATAAAAAATCTATCATACTATCTGTTTACAACCAATGCAAGTGAGTCTATTCTATTTGAACTAGCTTGATCAATTCCTCGAGAGAACGATCATGTGGTTAAGAGCATTGTCTACAACAATCGCTTTTTTCTACTTGGGTTAAATATAAGTAGTAATTTTTCGAGCGCATCAGAAATTTGGCGCCGCTGCCGGGGAATTGATTCCTACGTTCTTTTAGAGTAGGATCAATTGTGTTAGTTGCGTATCTTTTTATTAAAAAAAGTAATTAGAAAATCTTTAAAACTCAAAATTTTTACTTTTTATGTTTTTTTTTTTATTTTCAATTGTTTGGGCGGAACTACTCCTGGTTTCTTATTTTTGTGTGTGTAGGGTAATATGGATGACTCTTACTGGGAAGTATGTGACAATGGAGAATATGGGCACAACGAGAGATATTGCATTGCCAAGAGGAATCTCTTTCACTCCGAGCAAGGAGAGGATGAAAAATTCCATGATACTTGGTACAGGTATTTGGAATTTGAGCAAGAGTGGCCGGATCACGATTTGTCGGAGGAGTGTATGATGTTCTATTTCTGCAAATCGCTGAGAGGGGAGAATAGGAAGATGGTGAATGTTATTGTTGGTGGTTGCATTGAGGGTATGGATCTAGATCAGGCAAGAGAGTTCTTTGAACTGACTGCTTATCTGACTAGGATGCATTCCATGGGGTTCGTGCCAACGAGTCTACTTCGAAGGGAACTAGTTGAGTCTGAAGTAATGGAAGAAGAGACGTCAGATTCCATTACTACGCCAGATAAAGATACTTCTTTGTTTGATGATGGAGGCATGGATACCCCAGATTTAGAAAGCACTTCCATGCCACTTGAGCCCATAGAGAGCACTTCCATGCCGCTTGAGCCCATAGAGAGCATTATGCCTCATCACCCCGACACCACACATATGTCATTACCCGAGGGGAGTTTTGTTGATCCTTTCTGCCGAGAGCACTATGCCTCATCACCCCGACACCACACATATGTCATTACCCGAGGGGAGTTTTGTTGATCCTTTCTGCCCTTTTTATTTGTTTCTTGTTTATGAGTGTTATGTGCTTAAATTTGAACATATTAACTCTCGACATACTCATTTCCAGGATTACATGAGTATTGTGGGATCAACACACAATGGAGCAGAAGATATTCACTGGAAACTCCAAGTAGGCTCGACGCCTGCTCAAAATTCATTCCCGTATGAGAACGGATAACGGTAATCTACAGCATTCGAGCCAACGACTATAAGAAAAGACGCTTCCCGGGAGGCAACCCGGGGTTCGAAGAATTGAGCTAACGACTATAACCAAAGCACGATTTACTGCTTTGCATATAGATATAGGAGCATTTCATTGCACATTTAACACATTGCATTTAGGATAGTCTTTTTAAAAATTAAAAAAAAAAAAATTTATATTTTCTTTGAGCGGGGCCCATTCTTGAAGCGGTAGCCAGAAAGAGTGCTCTCACATCATGTCTAGGAAGATCGAATAGTTTCAGATCTTCTGAACCGATGAGTACCTCATCAAGACTCTCAAGCTCATGGCGAGCTCGGGTAGAAAAGGAGAAGGCTCCCTTTCTTCTTCACTTTCAAACCCTTTTCTCGTTTTCTTCCCCAATTTTTGAGATTTCCCAATACTCCACCATTCCACCTGGGTATTAGATCATTGCAAAGGTAGTGAGTTCTTCTATTACGGGAAGCTTCAATTTGTCTTTTTATCCATCAATTCTTCCGGATTCGAGGTAATTCTTTCTACTCTACTTACTTTGCAAAACTTGAATTCTTATACTTGATTATTGTGATTGAGTATGTGACTATGCTTAGGATGTATAGAATTGTCTTGATTTGTCACTTTTCTTGTTAGCTTGGTTCAATTATCCGAAGATTGATGTGTTTTGGTGGTGGAAGATTGATATTGTGTTAGCATGTTCTGCTTATGCTTTTTACTTATGATCGTATTGATGCTAAGTTGAACTTGCTATAGTTTTTGTTGGGAAAATCACTTGTAGAAACATTGTATGCACTATGGTTTGCACGATTTTGCGATAGGATATGGCATTGTTGTTACTACTTGCAAGAATTGGTTTGGGGAAGAACATGTTGTAGCTACACTTGAATGCACTATGGTATGCACTTGAATATGAGTTAGGATTAGACATTCGTGTTGCTACATGTCTAGATGGGTGTAGTGCTGACGTTGTTTATCCAGGTACCATGGCACCTAAGAAAAAGAATGTGTCCAACAAAATTTAGAAGACAGGAGAAGGAAGCTCCCGTGCTAAGGTTGCAGCTCCACAGATTAAGCCGGATGCTTATGGTTTCAACTGAGTAAGGAAGCGGATAATTTAAGAATCAAGAACTTCAGCAAACCAAGAAGCATAATAGCGGAGCGAGGGATGAGCATCTACAGAAACGATACCCCTGCCACGGAGGCTATCTACAATAGCATAAGGAGGCTAGGATGGAAAAAGCTAATCGGGCTGAGGAGAGAGTATGATGCGTCCTTGGTCAGAGAGTTCTACATTAACTTCTCCGATCGAAGTGATGACGGATTCGTACCTATTCGGGGGAAGATGGTGGAGTACACTTCAAACTCCATCAACTAATTTCTCCAAACAAGGACGGAGTACAATCCCCGCCAGTACAATGGAATCTTTGACCTGGAAGCAACTCGCAATGACTTGTGGAAAGAGGAGACATTGGAAGCTGTTAGCCACACAACCTTCAGTGCACAACGAAGGGTTCGAATGTTGGGCCATGTGTTTCTTAACCCACTCGCAAGGGTCTGGGCACATTGGTTTCAGTATAACTTGATTCCGAACTCCACCTTCACCAAGATGTTTGCTCCTACTGGCCGATTAATAGCGACATTGATCAGGAACAAGTTTGTCAACACAGGAGACACCATCCAAGATGTTTACACACCGGCATAGCCCTAAGGCATTAGGTTTTCCGTGTCTGATCACCGAGATGTGTGAGGCCGCTGGAGTGCTAAACATCGTCAAGAGTGGTCAGTAGAAGGGTTGCTTGGAGTTAAAGGAAGTACGAACTACTGAGGCAACTGCGGAGAACTTCGTTGCTTTACGGCAAGGTCATGTGAGTGAAGGCTCAGAGGAGGAGGATGATAGCGACTTCGATCCCGAGGATGACACGGGGTACGAGGAGATTTCTGTAGAAGAGACTGATGACGAGAATGAAGATCCACCACACTCCCAAGAAGAAGAAGAAGAAGATCTAACCGCAGATTTTCAGCAGTTGCGTACCAGATTTCAGGAGTGGATGGAGCTCCAGTTTGAGCATATTGAGGGGAGGCAAAGCGTGCTAGCCTCCGATTACTCGGAGTTACGGGGATGCTACCAAGGACTTACTGCAGATTTAGCAGCATACATGGAGTATCACAGCGGTTTGGTGAGCATTTGGATCAGTGGGACGCATGTTCTTCAAGTCTCTCACAACACATGTCTTTGTCGGACACAAAGGCGACTGAGCGCCTAGCGCGAATGGAGCAGATGCGCAAAGCTTAGATGGATGATTGGCAACAACGTTTTGGAGGGGGTTCTTCTTCCAGACATCACGGTCTGCCCTCTTTCCATTGATCATGCCGACCGAGGCATACTACGGGCGGTAACTCTACAACTTTGTCCTTTTATTTATTCCGTATGCTAGGGTCTAGCTTTTGAATAGGTTTGGGGAGGGAAGTTGTATGCTTTTGATTAAATGCCTCGGTATGAACTTTTACGCTACTTTGTATATATGTATATATGTGCTCTTTATTTTTTCTATTTTTAGTTTGGTGGTGTTGAGTGGTATGTTAGCCATTCTTGTGATTATGTGGGGTGGTATGTTAGCCACTTTTGCTTAATCTTGTGTAAGTCGTCTTTTGGCCTATTTCAAAATTTTTTGTGTGTCGAGTTTGAGTTCTTTTGACAAGTCGGTTATCTATTGCGAAAGATAAGCCTTTTACTGATGTGATCTTTGATGGCCTTTAACTAGTATTAAGGAATTTTAAAAAATCATTTTAGTCCGTTTCACTTGTAAATAGAAAGTCTTCCTATTTTAGCAGTAAACAAGCCCGTGAGAAGCCTTATTGAGCCGACGAAAAAAATATTGTACCGGCAAATGTGTGATTCTAGTAGGATGAGCAAGGAAAATTCTTGCGCCACTTCATATACATGTGCACTCTTTTTAAAACGGGTATGACGAACGACATTTTGACTTGTTATCTCGATTCCCAAACCCGTTCCAAGGAACATGTTTGGGGAGAAGGGTACTTGTTACTTCATACTCAGGCTCACTCCACTCTATACTTTGAGCATTTGGTCGATTTTGAAATTGCTTTGTACTGCTTGCTACCGTTCTAAAAAAAAAAGGAAAAAGAAAAATTTCGAAGTGTTTTCCCAGGATCCTTGTGATCGTTTGAGATCATGTTGGGCATTTCCAGATACTACCTATAAACCAACGCGGGGCTGATTGTGCGTATGTTGTGAGGGTTGCTGGTTTTGTTCTCAAATTGCATGCCAAATACTACCTATAAACCAGCGCGTGGGCGGTTCTCGTATGTTGTGAGGGTTAATGGGGTGTACTCCAAACTGACACGCATAAAAGTGCGGATCTAGAGCAACCTATTGTGATACACTTGCAAAATTGAGATAAAAAATGAAAAAATGAAAAATCTATGCAAAAAGAGCAAAGCACAGGGAAAAAAAAGAGAAATAATACCTGCAAAAAGAGCAAAGCACGAGAACGACAACTATTTCTATTTCTACGTATTGATTTCGACCCCTTTTCACCAAAAAGTCCTTTCTGATTCGTTTGAATTGAGTGCAAGAGCATGCAATATTAGTGGCAGCTTTGTGACGTTTGTTGTCACCTTCCTAAGTTAAGTCTTGAGAGAATACCTTTATTTACTGGACACTTCCAGAAGAGAGACTTGAGTGGCACCTATATTATCCTTTTGTGAGGGACTGCTAGGGTAACTCAAAGTTTTATTTACCTGTGAAACGGAAGATTGTGATCTTTGCTAAGCTATTTGCCAACGTTAGAGGGGATACAAGTTTACATCAGTTTTGGGCTTGACTCTTGTAATAGTTGTTCCGGTAGCTTGTTGATTGAACTCTTCTGTGTTATGTCGTGTCTTTGTGTTTTTTCTTTTCTAGGACGTTTTAGACTCTTGAACACTGTAAAAGAGGAAAATCACTAAGTATGATAGTCTAGAAAATCTTGTATAGGATGTTAGTCTCTGAATGTAATTTTTATTTTATTAAAAGAAGACCAAGAAGAAGGCATCCGGCAGAAGAGCTCAACATTTTTGAAGATTTGAAGACTGCACAAGATTACTGAAGACTAAGATCATCAGATACCTATGTCCAGATATCTTGAAGAAACAAGTGTTTTCCTATAAACAAGTATTGCAAAAGATATCTGAGTACACAAGGTTTCTGAACTAGGAAAAGTGCCCACAAATATCTACACTCAGATACCTTGGATAAAACTATGTTTCTGAGAAACAATGTTTCAACATGTATCTGGAGATGAGAAGGTCTCTGGAAAGGGAAATGCAATGCTTCAGAAAGCGTGCATAGTTCCGTTGGCACTACAGGACAAAAATAGTACAATGTAATAAATGCGCAGACAAAGACATCTGAACAAAAGAGGAAATCTCTGAAAAGAGACAACATCTTCTGCAGTACTATTTTCAGATATCAATAGTTTGAATTTCATTAAGCCTAACGGATACTATTCAAACGGCATGATTTTCAACTATAAATATCATCACTTAGAATGCTTGCAAGACACACACTGAACACCTTGAACTTACACTGAAAATACCAAGCTTCTCTGATAATACAACTAGTGGTATCTTTCTCTCAAGCATACAAGCCTTCAATCTACTTATTCACTAGCTTACTGTTGCGACCAAGCTCATGAATTCTAAGTAGCACGAAAGTTCTAAGTGTCCTGATCCTTAATAAGTGTTGATACGGACATGTGTCCAATCCGTTAAGGGTGCCATAGAGCGTGTCCTATAGCGTGTCCTAGAGCGCATCAAGGCTGAAATAGCCAACTCAGTACTAGTCCGACCTAAGGAAAACCATTTCAGGTCAACTAGTACTTACAAGTCAACACACCTTCTCAGATAAGTCCGACCAAGCTAGGTGTACGACTTCCGAACCTGATAAAAGGTCGCATGGTCCTTCCAAGTACCACAAACTGTCAGTCTTAGGATGCCAAACGGACCGAACGAGAAAATCTCGGACGCCACCATCGCAATAAGACCAAACGTACATAACAGAACCACTGAGATACTTCCGTGGAACCCTAGGCTCGGACGCCTTGAGTTACCTAAGGGCAGATCCACCAAGCAGAAGGGTCTGTCCGAAGGAGTTACACGGACCCAACGTGCGGAACAGTACTCTCAGAGGGAAAGGTCCAAACTACCCTCCCAGGCCCAGTAATTAGTACTGGATTACTGTTCACTATTGGGCCATGGGCCAAAGGTAGCATTGGTATCCAAATTTGAAGCATACACTTGGCACCATCTTGTGAGTGACTTCATAAGATATGGTATCTATAAATATAGCACAAGATCCAAGACCTTAAGGTAAGTATTCTCTTGGTATTTTAACCTTCCTCATAACTATTACATTGAGAGCTACCAACTCTCTCTTGAGTAAAGTCTCTTACCGGATTGACATACGCAATCCGGGTAACCCTTTCTAACCCCCCCCCCCCCCCACCTAGTCCTTTCAGGTACTCCAGCTCGGACAGGTACCGCCACGGACTGCAAGTTGGAGGCGGATCTTAGACTAGGTTACTTGTAATAGTTTAGTTAGTGTTTGAGGTGTCACCCCTAAACATTTTGGCGCTGTCTGTGGGAAACTTTACGAAAGGTCTCTTACGCTCTCCAAAGTGATGGCAAGACAAAGAAAATCAGCTAGGACTGCAACTGCTGCGATTAGGACTCCAGCTCCAAAGCTCCGAAGTAGGCCTCCTGTTGGGAGAACACGAGTGGTCAGGAGCTCCTCAATGATCCAAGAGGAGTGTCCGAGCAATGGCCATACCACCAGTGTCTCCTCGGAGGATGAAAGAGTTTCTGACCTATCAGTGAGAATCCAAGAGATCGGAGCTACGATCCAAGGCATGGCAGGACATGTTCCTCCGTCAGGAACACATGGTCCCCCACAAGGAAGGAACTTCACTCCTCCAAATGGCCAGATCATTTGTTCAAATGAGTTAGGGATGAATGAGAACGAGTTTGGCCTCTTGCTCACTTCTATCTGAGGTTGCTTTGGATCGAACAATTTCTAACCTAATCCATCATTGGCATCTCCAAGGCAACTAGATCCAACTCAATCTAGGAACAAACATCACCTTGGAACAATACCAAGGATTGAGGATCTTAGGGAGCTCCTAAACAGAAGGACAACGACATCACAAGGAGGTGAGGTTTGGACCACGTCCTTGGAGTTGGTTCAAACCACTCTCAGAGCTGGTCAAAACCGCTCTCTCGGAGCTGGTCCAAACCGCTCTCTCACCGCTCTCTCGGAACTGGTCCAAACCGCTCTCTCAGACCTGGTTCGTACTACTCACTCGGAGCTGATCCAAACTGCTCTCTCGGAGCAGATCCTCACCATAACCTCGGACATGACTCTCACCTCGTCCTCGGAGCATATCTGCCATAAGGACCGTCTCCAATGCCAAAGTGGATAGGACAAGTCTCCTACCACTGAAAAGCAACTAAGACATGTTCACTACCACCAAGTGGCTAGGACAAGATAAAACGAGGTCAACCTCAAAAACTTGATGCTAGGAGGTGCTTTCAAAGGTTGGGGTTCGTCTATTTTGAATCCAGATCTCCAACCTCATTGAATTCTCTTACAATGGAGTACCGGAAAATGCTCTATATTTTCCGATGAAGAAGTAAGTACCCTAACTTACCCTGAAATTATCATATACCATTCATTCATTCATTCATTCATTCATTCATTCATTCATTCATTCATTCATTCATTCATTCATTCATGCATTCATTCATATCATGCACGCACGCATCATTTATCAATGCTTCTTTTAATATAAAAGCATGCATGAATCATCAATGATATGTTCCCGATTAATAAGGGGGTTCGATACCCACGAAATTACATAAGCCCGACTGTCTCGGCACCAAGATCCGGACCATTCATCCCCTCGGGTGTTTTGGCTCCATGACTTGGACCTCCCTCACCCTCTTGGGTGCCGAGGAACCAAGGTTTAGACCTACACACACCTTCCTGGTGTAGATGGGCTCTATTATGCGGATTACTCATTTGCTCGAATGTTTTGACTCCCGTCCGTTTAGATGTCCTCTATAGGACCATCCAAAGACACCGGCTGCCTCGGAGATAACAACCCGTCATTTTTACAGATGGATAAGTTATCCTCTCACACGGACTCTTGACCATTTGGACGTCCTCTCTCGGACCATCCAAAAAACACATGTTGTTTTGGAGATCACAAGCCATCGCTCTTACTGATGGATAAGTTGTCCAAAGACATCATATGTGAATGTCGACAATTTTTGCGGACATCAAGTCCAAAGCTTCAAGCTACAAAGATAGATAAGAAGGTGTTTACAAACAAACAAGCTTCAAGCTATCTCACTCTTTTCTGGTAGCTTCCGACAAGCAACAACAACATCACTCTGGAAGAGTAAAAAGCTATGCTACAAGCGAAAGAGTTAACGTAACTCCGGACCGGCAATAACAAGCTCAGGGTAGCTTCAAACTCTGACCGCTATAAGCACCTCGGACCGCCAAACATCGGACTTCAATGGCATAGAGAAGGTCCAAACAACACCAACTCCGAGCTCAATGGCCCAGAAAGCTCCAAGCTTGACAAACAGAAGAGCTCTGAATAAAAAGAGCTTGAGCAGAATAGCGGATCCGGAACAACAATCCAGACTAAGAAATTGGTCGGACCCAAAATTCAGTCCAAAGAAGAAAATGTGAGATCCGAACCGGCGGACTGAGCAAGGATCTCGAAGCCGAACAAACCACAACGTCACTAATCTGGACGGACTCCGAATAAAAAGAGCTTGGGCCAGATAGCGTTGGGTCACGTGGGTTTACTCATTCTGGATCACACTAAGCCCATGGATAAACACTTTACAAATCACAGAAAAGATTGCCCGAGTAAATCCCTCAACGGATAAATTTAAACAGTGATTGTTAGTCCAGTCCGAGCAACCACAAATCGGTAATTTATCATTACCAATCTATGAAAGACTACTCAGAATCTCACACTCATGAGTAGACGCAACGGACATATCTAATGCATCCGAACTCCTATCAGTTCTAATCACTCATCATTGGTCTACACTTATCAAGAGAAGCAAGCAATGCTACTTCGGATTTGTCCATACGTCCGAGATAAGATAATTTCATGGGTCATCATTACTGGATTGTATGAATATTGCGATATTTGACTTACTACTATGATGTCTATCCTACGGATTGAAAACAAGTCCGAGTAGCCAACGGCTGGATAATTCAGGCAAGATTATCAAGTAAAGATAAAGGGAACAAGACAAAATTATCTTAAACATAACAAATAATTGTACGGAAAAATATGTTACAACGACAAGAATATTATCAGTGTACTTGGCAACGTTTCGTGCCACCAAAAGATCATAATTCAAAGTGTTACAAATGGTCCACGGGGCATACCCCGGACTTCTCACTAAGGGGGAAGTTGGCTTGGCCCAACTTCAACTCTCGGTGGATTAGTGAAGGACGGATTGGTAGCAGCATTGGCACGGGCAGCGCGGGACGCAGCGAATTCATCAAAGGACGCCTTGATGCTATTGAACAAGTTGAAATCCGCATCGTAGCCGATGATCCGAGAGGGCATGAAGTACCAGTCCTTTAGATACGCCCTGTAGTTCTCAAAAGGCACGAAGCATACCTTTCCAATAGCATCTGGGACGCACTTGGGAAGGAAGGGTCCGCCGTTCCTGATGTCGATCTCACCTTCCTCGGTGACCAGCTCCGTAAATTCACACGCAGCCAGCCGTTCATCCGGCACATTGTCCGCTGGAACCTCCACTCCATTAGCATCCGCGGAAGGAATCAATCCTTCTGCCTTCCAATCAAAATTCTGCGGAAGTAGTCCCTTGGCCTGCAACTGGCCGATGGTAGATGAAAACCCATCCAAGCGGGAAGCATCGGACTTGTCCGCCACGAAAAACTTGAAGGAGTCCGACTTCATAAATTCCCAAACAGCCTCAAGGCGGGCATATTGGAGGTCCTCGAGGAGCACATCCTTTGAGTCTAGGAATGCCTTCATCGACTAATCGATGAATTTCTCCTGCCACTCCAAGTCCGATTTCACCTCCTGCCAGCTAGCCTTCAACTTATCAATCAGCGTATTCTTTTCTTTTAGTTGGGCCTCCGCCTGCTTCACCTTCTCCGCCTCATCCGCGGATGTGGCCATAGCCTTATGCAGGTCCTCTTCGATGGTGGCCCGCTCACTAGCCTTCCATTGCATGGCCTTGATTATGCATCCGAGCTGCAAGACGTCCGCATAAACAAAAGTTATATTCCTATCATAATACGTTTGAAGCATGGAAAGGAATACATTGATATGCCGCTTACCCCCTGGTACAACTCATGGAGCTCTCCAACCCGCTCGACCTCAGGGAGTCTGCGAGCCCGCTCATATTCCTTGTCGAGAGCAGCTTGGTTGGATGGCAGAATAGCGGACAGCTGCTGACTCTTCGCTGCAAGAGAGGCATCCAAGGTTACTCCCATCTTCCTCCCCGAGGTAATGGCGTCTCGCATCAACACATCCCGCTGGGGTGCGGATGCAGCAGAAGCTGGTGGCTTGGAGGCAGTGGTGCTGCGAGTCGCCGGGCCTTTGCCCTTGTCGGGCACCACCAAGACTTTCGGACCCTGACCCGCCTTCTCCCGCCTCTCCTCCTCCGCAGCAAACACCGCCGAATTTTTTGGGTCCGCCATAGAGAGACCCGCGGACGTGTTGATTATCTTGGCCCTTTGGCCAGTAGCGAGCTCAAGGGCTTGCTGCTCCCTCTGTTGCCTCTTCTTTTGCGGATGGTAGACATGATATAATCAAACCAGTGAGCTACACAACAAAATAAAAGTGTCAGGCACGGATACGTAAAGGGAGAATAACAAAAATCTCGGAAATGAAAATTCATGACAAGGCATTCAAAAGAAAGGGAAGCACAAATCCTAAGTTAAGGATCCTTATTGAAGTCAGTCTTTCCCCCAACTTCCACGACGTTTGTCAATCCGCACAAGTAGGGCAGCGGCTGACAAATCAATCCGTGGAACGGATACGTAGGTGGATCATTCTTCTTATGGATCTCCGCCACCCACGGAGCCACATTCTTCGGAAGGGGGCGCCAGTCCGGGATACTCTCCCTTAAGAACTTTTTTGGCAGCCCCCACTGCTCTCGCCTCCTTGCGGACATGCCGGGCTTCACGGCCATCCGCACAAAAATATATTTATCCCACCACTTTGACCCCAGAGAAGAAATGAAGTCGGAAATGAAGTTGTAGGGTTTTCTATTTACAAAGGTATAAAAAAGGGGATTCCCCGGACTAAAAGCAACATGGAAGAGCTCCCTGAGGTTCTCAAAATTCACAGGCTGCCCCTTCTTTTTACAAAAGACAACGAAACAGATAAGGTTACCCAAAGACTTTGGGATAACCTGGCTCGGACCTATACCAATATGGTTCAAGATGTGCTTCAGCTCGGACGCAATAGGGATCTTCCACCCACAAGCAAAGGCCGCTTCATGCACACACATGTATCCAGCGGGCGGATTGTAAAAGGCATGCCCGGGCTCTGGAACCATAATTTCAACGGATTCCGGAATCTCCCACTTCCGCCTCCACTCAGAAATGTCTTCAGGTTTTACTTTAGACGGACAAGTAGGGAGTAGCCCGTCCGCATTCAACTCTCCGTATTCATCCGCTATCACGACGGCGGACGCAGGACGAGGGAATTTGATTTGCGCCGCCTTGGCCCCACGACCCTCAATCAACGGAAGGCTGGATTGAGCGGACACCCCAGGATGCAATACAATTCGACGCCCAACGCGTCTTCGCGGGCGGGCAGTTTGAGAAGCTTCCTCATCTTCCTCCTCCTCTTCTCCACCTTCGGGTCTCCCAGACGTACTTGGGTTGGTCGAACCTTTTTCCACCATAGCACGGTCCTCTACACCAGCCTCAAACATCTCTACATCATCCGCCTCCTGACCACTATCGCATCCCTGCTCAGTCTGAGGTTCATCCGGACCAATGGACGCCCCAACACCACCTATGGTCCGCGACCGGACTAGCGACCTAGTCCTAGCAACATCTCCCTGACCCACTGCCACGTCAGGCTGAGTCTCTGCTGCACCACAGACCCTTTCTGCAGCGTCAGAGTCCCTGGAAGACACGAGCTCCACGACCAGATAGTCTCCTACGGATGTGGTTACGTCCACGGACTCAGTCCCCAAGTTTACTCCATCATCGTAACCTTGAGCCTCGTGGTGGTTCTGACTATCGTTCCCGGACATCCTAGGGCAGAAGGAAACGGATCAGAAACGATGATTGTGATTGTCTGAGAGTTCACTTAGATATCTTATTAAGTCAAGCGATCCGAGGAAGTTCTACTTTACCGGATTCTGCATGAAGTACAGTCTCATAACACCACAGGTACTAGACTTGGCACGCAAAGACGTGCCATTGGCACTATTATCTACCCTATGTGGCACACTAACAGGGACAACATATAAAGGTCTATGTGCCAATCGACACCAAAATACTGCACTAGGAACGTGCAATACCAATTTCTATGCATATTTAACACATTATACAAATCAGCTCAACAAGTTGCGACTGAGGGAAATTAGCACAATACAACATACGGGAGGAATATTCCAACTAAGTACACTACAGGAGGCTACCACATGCAACATGTGAAACCACGGAAGCAACAAACAAACATCCAGACAAGGAAGAAGCATACGAGCATTAAGCGACCATATCATAAAAAAAGAAAAATTCAGGAAGAATCAAGACATACTTACTTGATCAAATTGATTTGTTAAGTTTGGACGGACGTCGAAGCCTTGCTAGCTCCCCGAGAGTACAAATCTCAGTTGGAAAGTGGAAGATTTTGCGAGTTTTGGTTGCTCGGATTGATTCTTGTTTGCTAGGATTGCTTCCAAGTGCTCTGAATTCAATTCGGCTAAAGTGGGACAATGACAGAATGGCAATCTCTTTTTAGAGGGTTAGTTGAGGAAGATGAAGCGTTGCATCACCTGGATTCAAACCCCAGCCGTTGATCTTTACAATCCAATGGCTGCACCGGTTCACAAAAGGCGCAATGACAGTATTCCCCAGTTAATTCTCCTCAGAAACGTCGCATCACTTGAGTTTCTATCCCCACCGTTGATCTCCTCAAATCCAAAGGTTGCATCGATTCCTTCGGGATCCTTTCCAGTGGGCCGGATAGATGACATATTGGGCCTTTTGAACCACTGTTCATCAGCCCAAGTGAACCCTTCCACATGTTTGGACCAACGGATGGCTTCCTTTACACTCTTCCGCAAAGGGCTTCTTTGGATCCTAACAGTACTTGGATCTATATATCTCGGATACAAATACCTTTTCCATCTACAGTCTGAGCTATTACATAACTCGGACTGTAGAAGGAAGGGGGGGGGGGGGGGGGAGAGAGATATATATATATATATATATGGAGTTCCCAAGAACGCGGACGAAGGATCCCACAAAAAGGATTTTTTCCTTTTCAGTTAACGATTCGGACACGCTCCACAACACACTTGTTCTTTTCATAGTTACCAACTATCTTCTACTAAGATACTTGGAAACTAGGGGGACATATGTTGATACGGACATGTGTCCAAACCGTTAAGGGCGCCATAGAGCGTGTCCTAGAGCGCATCAAGGCTGAAATAGCCAACTCAGTACTAGTCCGACCATCAGATGGTCCGACCTAAGGAAAACCATTTCAGGTCAACTAGTACTTACAAGTCAACACATCTTCTCAGATAAGTCCAACCAAGCTAGGTGTACGACTTCCGAACCTGATAAAAGGTCGCATGGTCCTTCCAAGTACCACAAATTGTCAGTCCTAGGATGCCAAACGAATCGGACGAGAAAATCTCGGACGCCACCATCGCAATAAGACCAAACGTACATAACAGAACCACTGAGATACTTCCGTGAAACCCTAGGCTCGGACGCCTTGAGTTACCTAAGGGAAGATCTGTTAGGAATATCTGTTAGTATTTTGATCACTCATCACATGTTCTTATCTTAGCCAGAAAGGTGATTAAGTACTCTTGGTTCACTTGAACATTGTAAAAGAGGAAATCACCGAGTATGATTAGTCTAGTAAATCTTGTATTAGATTATAGGTCTTTGAGTGTAATTTTTTCCAGAAGACCATGAAGATCAATCCTAGCAATGGAGCTTTTCTGAAGATTAGAAGACTGAAGATTGCACAAGATTTATGAAGATATCAAGGTTTAGTCTAACTCAAGAAAGACTATGTCCTTTTTGAAATATGATTTTGGACACATAACATCATGAGTATGGAGCATGCAATCCATCAGAAAGGCTCATGTATCCGTTGAAGACTACAGGACAAGAAATAGTACAAGTGCATTAATTGCATCGGCAGAAAAGCTGCTGAAGCACAGTCCTCTCTGAGACATGAGACAAGGACTTCTGAGTACTCATTTCAAGATAAGTATGGTCTGAATTTGAATTGTGTCTAACGGATATCATTCCAACAACTCTCAAATTCATCTATATATATCACACACTTAGATGCCGAGAAATACGCACCTTATAACGCTCTATCTTGCAAACTTACCATCAAGCAAAGTATTCTCTCAAGCACTCTACTACCCTTTCTGAAAGCTTTCTGTTGCTCGAAGAATCACTAGTAGTTCTAAGCTGTCCTGAACCTTAACAAGAGATTGTTATTCGTAAAAGAGTTGAACTATCAGATACCCTTTCTGAAGCTCATTCTCCAGAACGGACACCAATTACTTGGGTCAGTAAAGAGCAGACTGCCATCCACTGAACAAGTGTATTAAGTAGTCTTGTTCTATTAGGCTCTTTGAAAACATAACTGAAAAGTTATACGAGAAGCCTCTCTAACAAACCTTATAACCAACACCATCAAGGCGTGGAGTAGAGGAAGTACTTGATTTGGGAAATCAAGGAATAACTCCAAGGTTATCTGAGTAGAGGAAGTACTTAGCTCTAGGAGCTGGGGAATAACTCAGGAGGAACATTTGGTTGGGAACCATTTGTTTAGGAATCTTAGAATAGGATTATTGTAAGGTGAACTCAATTATCTGTTCTAGTGAATTCTAGGTCTCAGAAAAGACCGAAGTGGATTAGTTGGAGGATTACGCCACCTCCGGATACCACTATACTTGTTGTGTCATTTACATTTCTGTATTTACATTTCAGCAAAGCACACACACATACTTATTGTTTCTGCACTTACCTATCTTAAAGTCTTCCGCGCTCTGAATTTAAGTATCAGAAACCCCGTGTTTCGAAAGCGTGTTTATCGACAAAAGTTTTAAAAGACTATTCACCCCCCCCCCCCCCTCTAGTCTTTTACTTTGCCGTTATCTGGACCAACAAGATCCACCAAGCAGAAGGGTATGTCCGAAGAAGTTACACGGACCCAACGTGCGGAAAAGTACTCTCAGAGGGAAAGGTCCAAACTACCCTCCCAGGCCCAGTAATTAGTACTGGACTACTGTTCACTATTGGACCATGGGCCAAAGGTAGCATTGGTGTCCAAATCTGAAGCATACACTTGGCACCATCTTGTGAGTCACTTCATAAGATATGGTATCTATAAATATAGCACAAGGTCCAAGACGTTAAGGTAAGTATTCTCTTGGTATTTTAACCTTCCTCATAACTATTACATTGAGAGCTACCAACTCTCTCTTGAGTAAAGTCTCTTACCGGATTGACATGCGCAATCCGGGTAACCCTTTCTAACTCCCCCCCCCCCCCCCCCCCACCTAGTCCTTTCAGGTACTCCAGCTCGGACAGGTACCGCCCGGACTGTAAGTTGGAGGCGGATCTTAGACTAGGTTACTTGTAATAGTTTAGTTAGTGTTCGAGGTGTCACCCCTCAACAACAAGCATTGCTATATGTGAAGGAGTTGAATCAAAAGATCAAGTATCCGAGATTCATTCTCTAGAACATTTATCATAGTCTTGGGTCAGTAAAGAACATATCACCACACATTGTGAAGTGTGTTATGTGATTCTCGTTCTATAGAGTATTCTTACATAACTGAGAAAGTTATTAAGACTACTCACCTGACAAACTACCTTAACCAACACCTTAAACGGCGTGGAGTACAGGAAGTACTTAGTTTGGGAAACTAAGGAATAACTCCAAGGTTACTGAGCATAGGAAGTACTTAGTTTGGGAAACTAAGGAATAGCTCAAAGGTTTCTGAGTATATGAAGTACTTAGCTGATCGAGAAAGCTGGGGAATAACTCAGGGGGAACACTTGGTTGGGAACCTAGTGAATTTAGGAATCGAGAGAAGATTTTTGTAAGGTTAACTCAATTATCTGTCTTAGTGGATTCTAAGTCTGAGAAAGGCCGAAGTGGATTAGTTGAAGGATTACGCCATCTTCAGATACCACTATAAAGACTTGTGTTATTTACTTTCTGCAATTTATTACTTGCTTTATTTACTTTGCTAAGTATTTACACATATCTTGAAACGCGTCGATTATCACAAAAAGTCTTCCGCTCTCGAAAATAAGTATCGATATCTTCACGTAAATCAGAAATTGTGTTTATCGACAAAAGTTTGAACAAGACTATTCACCTCCTCCCGTCCGCTCTAGTCTTTTACTTTGTCGTTATCTGAACCAACAATTATTCATCTTAATGAGCCATTTACGACAAAGGGTGTACCAAATTTACCCTTGTTTATTATTGTTTCACTATAGCTAAGATTGGAGCTCATTACACATTTCACACTTGGAAAATCCGAGATAGAAAATCGGTGTGGATCCTCTATCCCACTAAATACCCCATATAATACGGGTACATCACAGGTCGGTGCTCCTCTCTTTTTGTAATACTTGGTGCTAAAATGTCTTTGGTTATAATTTCCCCATATACACATATATCATTGGCCCATGTGCCACCATTTAACCCCAAATGATTAATCACAGTTAGAATATAATTACCGTATTACATCAATCTCGTACATTTATTTCATTTACTCATTTACCAAAAATAGATTTTAGAGTAAGTCTCCCGAAACATGGTCTTTAGATAAATTATATAAAGACGGGCTATGTATTCAAGAAAATCATTGATGTTATCAATCAAAACGTCTATATTTTAACATTGATGTATATTCATATGTACATAAAAATGAATTTTGTTGACAATATCGAATAATTTTCTTAAAAACCACAGAATGACCTTATACCTAAGTAAGTTATATAAAGACCACAGAATGACCTTATACCTAAAACTTCATATTGGAATCTTGTTCATATTGTGTTATATTTATTTATTGACTTTCGTCTTCATGGTGGAATAGACATATGTAATGTGCTTGATTATTTTATTTGAATTAATATAAGCTTCTTTATTTTTAAGGAAATCCGAACTCCTTTCTTGCTAAAAATGCCAGTAAATAATTAATAATTTCGCAATTAAAAATTATAATTATGATAATATGTGATATATTTTTTATTCATTAGATTTTACATTAAAAACTAGGTAATTAAAATTCACCATTATAGTTCATAAAATGCATTCCCGAAATATAAATATAAATATAAATTGAACAAGAGCAAATTTTTGGTGACATTATTATTGCTTAGAGTATTAATTAATTGAGCATTGGATGTTGATGATTGCCCATTTTGTGATGGTCTACGTTACTATATACTTTTTCACTTGCCAACACTACGTGTTTTTAAATTATATGGGTCATCTAGAATGTAAGAATATGCGCTACGCGTGTTATTATATTACTTAATTATAAAGTAATAAATATATAAATGTAAGTGATATCGTCGTTTCAAATAATGAAATTGATTTTTTTCGAGTTGAATTATGATTCAAATTAGTGTGAATTGATCTGTTTTAATTTAATTAAAAAATATGAAGAAGAAATATTGGTTATCGTTGTTATTTTAATGAGAATTGATTTTGTTAGGGTTGAATTATGACTTAAAATTTACTTGTAGAGGACATATTGTGATTTTTTATAAATGATGAATTGATTTTGTTGGGGTTCAATTAGGCTTGTAATTTTATTGAAAAAAATGTGTTGAGTTTTTTGTAATTAAAGTTTAATACACACACTGTAATATGTAACTCAAACTTTTGCTTATTATTAAACTTAGCTTCATTGATTTTCAGTTATTTCAAGCGACTATATTGACGGTATAACAAGAAATTACTATATTAAGGGTATGTTGGTCTTTTAGAACCAAATAGTCAGGTTGTATATGGTATTTCACGTTTTCGTAGTTCAATTCCATCATCAAACACAAGGCATTTTCGGCCTCACAAAACAGGCCCAGAAGAAGCCAACTGAACCAAACACCAAAGTTGCTTCTTCACAGATCATTCTCAAAGCCCAGTTACAAGAATAAAAATAGTGTTTTGAACCCGATTTTTGTCCTCGTCCATACACGATACCAAACGAAGACCTTTCGGTAGTGCTCCAAGTCTGGTGAAAGTGAAATATAGTCCACGTTAAAAATTCGTTTTCAACATAGATGTGTTTTTTTGACTTTTTTTTACTAACAGTCCTCTCATTTCATTAATATTCCTTTCCTTTTCGCTTTCAACACGGCTTACCAGCGTAAATTCATATATTGACTCCCAACACGTGCATCACATTGCTACTAGTAATCTATTAATAAGTTAATCATTAACATGCACAACTTTTTTATTGGATTCCAGTATCAAAGTAATATTCCTCTCCGAAGTGAACTTGTGTGGTCTTCACTCTTCAGCATTTTTAGAATGAGGCATTAGAATCGAAATCTGTACATTTTTAATAACAGGATGAATTGAGATTTTAAAAGGCTTCAAGTCACTGTAAATATTGAATAAGTTAAAAGCTATTATGAAAATTATATGATATGATTTTGATTAACATTTCATCTAAAAATTTAAACTTATAAAATGACGTTGAATTAATCTACTTCTAATATTTTTTTCAGAATGATTCTTCTAACTCGTGGGCTCATTTCAACCTTCATTAAGGAGGCCCAATGAGTGAATTTAAACTTATAAAGAAATCTTGAACTAATGCACTAATATTTATTTTTTAGAATGTTCCCCTAACTTGTTGGCTCATTTCAACCCAATTAGCGACGACCAAGAGTGGATTCAATGCATGTACCTTGAGTTTCATCTCATCTACAAGCTTGAACTTGTAGGCATGTGTGAAATCTAATCATTCATATTATCAAATACTCACTAGCACTCGTGACTGATTTCAACATCTTTTGGCATGCCATTCGAGTGTTTTAATACGGGGCGAAGTTTGTTTGAGTAGAGATTTAAATCTATGTAGACGTGAGTTGCATGCTCTGATACCATGACAAATTCAAATAAATATAATACGTGGACAAACCATATGATATTTAATGAGATTTAAGTCATTTAACCATCCATATCATGTCAAGTAAGCCCTTTGGGTGACGACATAAAAAGGGTAACAAAGTATGGATAACACAACGTTATTGACTTGAACTTATAGTGTTAGTAATGCATTTTATTACAACGTATATATATGTTTTAATTGAAAATACTATATGAACTCATCTATTTTTCAATTAAATAAAAACGGTGACCCACAGTATTTTCCGAAACTTATATAATGCGAATTAAGAACATATTGTATGTTCCAAACGTTATGTACAACTACAATGATTTCTTTCAAATTATAATGTTTGTCATAGGATATATCTTACAGTGTATATCTTACAGTGTTGTAAGACCAGCTCCACCAGCGTTGCAACGCTGGTGGAGCACTGGCTCAAACTCTAGCGGAGTCTGAGCCAGCGGCCCAGCGTTGCAACTCTGGGCCTCGTCCCAAGGCCCAGTGTTGTTTTTGGCTGCATTTTCCTTTTTTTTTTCTTTTCTCTTTTATTTTAATTGTTTGTTGTTTTTCTGAATTTCTCTTCTGTTTTTGTAAAATTGTAACTAAATTATTTCTTTTATTTTATTGCTTTGTTTTTTTAATTATTGAAATTAAAATTACAAATATGATAATAATATTCGTAGCAATATAAAATGTAATTATACATTACTTCAAAAATTTAAAAGACATATTATTTGAATTTAAAATCACACTTGTAGAAAAGAAAATATAGACACTAAAAACATAAAAACGCACTTGCAAAATATAAACTAGATTAATGACCCATCCTTACGATTTTTCCATACGTGCTCGATCAGGTCTTTCTGCAATACATTCGTTTTAGCATGATCAGTGTGTCGCATTCTGTTGAGGATATGTTCCCTAAATGTGTATGGAATATTGTGATTGGGTACAACGTAATTTTCCTCCAATTGGTCGTAGTCGCCCTTTGCATACTGTCGAACATACTTGTGGCCTTCATCCTCCACAATCATATTATGCATAACAATGAATAGAAGCAGGACTTCACCGGAAGATGTCAAGAATATGGCTAGGGAAATTTGGGTCCAAAGATCGTGGAACAAAGAAGATCCGAAGGCCAAAGAGCCGGTGTGGAAGTACGAACATTGTTACCACATATTGAAGGATGCACCTAAGTGGAGAGTGTATGCGGAATGTTCAAAAAACTCTCCAATGCGAAACGTACGAAAGTGAATAAAGTGGGGGAGTACACATCTTCCGGTGCAAACACCGAGGAAAGTCCTAGCGACACACCGGAAGTAACACTTCGGCGCCCTATGGGAAGAGACAAGGCAAAAAGGAAGGCTAAGGAGGCCCAATCTTCAAAACCCAATGACGGCGGATTGTTCGAGATGTTCCAAAAGCATAGCGTGCAAAAGATGAAGGATATGTATTTGATGCTTTCCGCCAAAATGGATTCGGGGTTAGAATTGAAAGACGGCGAGAAGAAGATCTACAAGGAAGCGTGTGAGACTCTCGGATATGATAACTAGGATTTGAATGTAGTACTTTCATTGTTGTAATTTTTAATTTTCAATTCGAAGTGTTCTAATTTTCAATCTCAAGTATTGTAATTTTTTTAAAGTAATGTAATTTTTATTTTCAAGTAATATATTTAAAAAACATTAGTGAAATTTTGTTATAATTAATTAATAACATTTAAAATCAATTCAAGAATAAAGTTTAAAAGGAAATGAGAAAAAAAATGAAATGAATAATTAAATTTGAAAGAAATGTTAAAAGAAAATAGATTTTGGGCCTCACTGTTAGAGTAGAGAATTATGAAGAGTTGCAAAGTGAGTTGTAGTGAGTGGAATGCTGACGTGGCGGAGAGAGTGAGTTGCAGAGAGTTGCAACTGCTGGAGATGGCCTAACATCCGATCTTGCTTATAAAAGAAAATACAGTGTACACCCGTGATAATACGACCAATTTTATGTACGATACGATGATAAGTTGATAAACATCAACACGCATGTGACATGGCGGGACCTTGATCATCCAGGCCTTGGTCCACTACAACTGGTCCAGAGCTAGCTGGCTATCCTGACATTATAACAAATTAGCTTCGTTCACCTTTTTATAAAGTTCCAATTTCGACATACAAAATAATTAGCGGACTGTGACACTACAGTGGCCAGTGCTGTACAAATTTTCAACAGTATCAATTTCAGTGCCAAAATGTTCGCTCTTCCTGTCGTAAACAAGAGTGGTGAAATGAAATATACTCAAAATTGGACCAACATGATGGATGTACTACTCAAATCTCTTTCTATTTTTAAAAATCCCTTAATTATTAATTTACATCGATGATTATCAATCAACTAATTGAATACTTTCATTTCGAATAACAATAACACTTGAATCGGCAAATAATATCATCTTGAGAAAATTACGCAAATGTAACCGTGGTCTCTTACTGTTCGACTAACTTCTTATGAATACCCAAGAAATCATTGACAAGCAACATTTTATTGATGAATTAATTTAATAAATTCAATTAACCCACGACAACAACAAGAGAATTACAATTAAAATTTAAAACATGAGAGATAAGTTCACCATATCAATCTCGCCAACTAAACTAGACCTCATTGACTAATAGTGAGTCGGTCGATTAAAATAATACAAAATCGACCGACGGACTAAGAATCGTACAAAACCAAACGCCTGGAACAGAGATTGCAGATATACTTCCGTTTGAAGCGAAGGCAAATCGGAAGGAAGCAAAACTTCCACCGGCTCGCGTAATCGACTGCGTGAACCTTTCCGCCGCAATACGGGCAGGCTCCCGACGCTTGCTGCCGGCCAACCTCCGTCTCATCCTCACTGCAGCACATACTTTTCACCTTCAAATGTGAGTGAAATTTCACTTTTGGGATTTTTGGTTTTTTGAATGTGATGTGTCTGGTCTGTAGGAGTTGTGTAATGGTGGAAAGTGGTTTTTCCTTGTCTAGTTTTGTGAAGAGGAGAGCTTGTTTAAATAGACCAATGGAATTTTAAATCTCGTGGCGTACGGTAGTAGTTTCTAGATAAGTCGGCTATCTTGCGCCTTTGAGTTGTGTTAAGCTCTGTTGTGGGGCCGTGAGTAACTGGTTGTTTGCGTGTGCACACACGTGGAATTATGGGATTTTCTTTTAATTTATTTCTCCTCGACTTTTGTCCAGATTTTTTTTCTCAAAATCATTTTATAGATAATACTATATTTCACTCATAGGAAGTGGTATATAGGAACGATGAAATATTTGACCTGATCACATTCGATGATTGATATTATTAATTTGAAGGATATTGTTTTGGAAAATATACAGTAGTTTTGGAAAATATACAGTAGTAACCCTAGGTTAAGGTTACATTTCTGCTAGTTTTCACAAATTTTTTTTTACCATCGACTAATAAAAGTTAGATTAACGCTATAGCCTTTTTAACTAAATTGGAAAAAGAAGCTAGTCAATGTAGCTTTTTTTTTAAAGAAGGAGCTTCTTCTCTTTTTTATTCCGAAAATATCCCTAACCTATATTAACCTAAATTAGAATAAAGAAGCATGAACAACCTTCGAATGGGCAAGAAACATTTAACAAGTTACATTCATCACTTAGAAGCTGCATCGAAAGTTCATTTGGCGTGTTGAAGAAAAGATGGAAGATATTGGCTGAAATGCCACTATAGCATGGAGACTCAGATTGATGTTATTATGGCTGCGGTTGCTTTACATAATTACATTAGGATACACTCAGAAAATGATCTAACATTTAATGTACTTGAGAGTCATCCAGATTATATACCCTTTGAAGAACTCCCTGACACTGCTAGTGCTACCAACCATGGAAATTCAAGAGAAACATCTATTGAGATGAATATAATCCGTGACAGCATTGCAGCTTTGATATGGAGAAGTGATGATCTAGCTTAGTTACGTTTTCTTTTTGTAAACCGGAAGGTCATTAGAATTCTCAACTTATATTTTATATTGTTGGATCCTTTGTTATACATTTTGTGTATTTTTTTGCAACTATATTTTATATTTTTTCATTACTAAGTTAAAATGCTCAACGATTATTTCTTTCAACTTCTGATAATTTTGATGATGTTATTAAAGTGGGGATGTAAAGTACATTAAATATATGTTATAATTATTGGACAAAATATGATATATTGTTATTTAAAAAACTATAGACTAATAATACGATAAGAAAGGTTAAAGACAAGAAAAATAAGAGTAATGCCCTTTTATGTCATTTTACAAAATACCAAATTTTTCAAATTTAATTTGCTAAACACCTATATTTAAAACCAGCTAGCTAACCAGCTAGCTTTCCAGCTACCTAACCAGCTACCAGCTAGCTTTCCAGCTAGTTTTGCTAAACAGAGCCTAACGCAGCGGAATTCAAAAAATTTATCGCATATTGATCTCGATCTAATGTCTATATAACGTAAAACAAGCAAATCAATACTTACTTGTCGCACTAGCTTTCCAGACACCATCTTTAAAACCTTAAAGCTCTTCGTTGAATCTGTTCGTCAAGTACTTCGAATATGTTCGTCATGTATGAGATGTTAAATCCAGTACGTCATGATTGACTTTCCTCAACCTTGGTATCCACGGGCAATCGTTCTACCGAAAAACGCTAGGATGTTCTTGTTCAAAACTAAACTAACTATTTAGTGAGTAGGGTTATGGAGAATAGAATCATGAAGAAAGCTGATTCAAGCAAGAAGAGAATAGGAACGTATGTTCTATTATATGATCACGCCAATCATATATGTACTGATATAATCGGAGTAGTGTCCAAGTTTAATAGGACTCCTAGCCTAGTTGGTTTGGCTTGAATCCATCAAGCATCAAGTCATATGGGTAGTGCTGTTAAACGAGCCGAGCCGAGTATTGTGATACTCGACTCGAGCTCGAGCTCGGCTCGTTAACAAAACGAGTAAAAAAAAAGGGCTCGAGCTCGGGTAACATGTAACGAGCTCGAGCTCGGCTCGAACTCGAAAAATTACGAGCCTTATCGAGCTTTAACGAGCCTTATCTATAAAAATATTAAAAATATGTATAAAAAATATAAATTTATTAAAATAATTACTCTTAACGAGCTTTATCGAACCTAACCGAGCTCGGCTCGATAACGAAACGAGTATGAAGTCAGGCTCGGCTCGGCTCGAAATAGCTTATCGAACCGAGCCTTACCGAGCCGAGCCGAGCCCTCGGTAAGGCTCGACTCGCATAACAACGCTAGTTATGGGTTCAAAACCCACCAAACCCAACTTATTTTTCTTTATCTCTTTTGGGCTTTTATATTTGGACTATATTCAAATTTGGTCCTAATAAACTTTCTTGCTTTAATTAATCAAATTCAATTTAATATAATTAATCTTTCTTTAAATATTAATTAAATCCAATTTAACTCATTTACTTTCCAAAAGTATAACAATTAATTAAGTCCGATAAATCTAATTTAACTTAATTAATTATTTCTATCACATAGATTAATTCTCAATATAGTAAATTAAATACTTATTAATCCAATTAATATTTAATTCACTCTAATACTCATTTGGTAGAATAATCACCTTGTTGTGTGACCCATAGGGCCTTATGTATAGTAATCACTAATCGAATTAAGGTTTGGTGAAACTCCTAGACAATTTATCAAACAATCTTAATACATAAGGAACGTTTGCGAGGATTGCAAACCACCTGTAATGTAGAGCTCATGATGATACGATCCTTTCATTCGCGAACACTCGATTAAGTTTAGAACTTGATTTAGTGTCTGTTCCAATAACTTAATCACTTTATCTTATTCTACTAATTGATCCATAATATCTGAACACCAAATATATCTTGCGTTGGCCAACGACTTTGATCAAACTAGTAATGAGAAGTTAAGTGTTCTCTCCAAGTCTAATGAATCCTATCTTGGTTCAACTACTATCAACATGTGTTTCGTGATATGCCCAACACATGCCGTATCTACCCCTACAAGGAGTGCAAGCATTGGTCATGTTTCAAAGCACACCACTCCACACATGTAGTGCGTATTGACCTCAAGTCAAAGGACTATTACACCACCCTACAAACCGTTCATTCCGTAGACACGTAAATATAGCACATCAAACAGTTTCTCGGCTGGGTATACCAACACTCTCTAAAGTGTCCATGTGTCCATCACGGATTACCAAGTAATTCGTAGTCGTGAGAACTTCTACACCCTCAAAGGATATGATGCAGACCACATGCCAATCTCCAATGCATCATCGATATCCCATTATCGATGATAATTGATTAGGGCTATTTTAGAGCCATGTTATGTCACTCAAGCTCTCACATTCTTAGTGATAACACAAAGCTCATGGGAACACATATGTAAACAATTACAGACAAATAGATAATAATAATATTTACACACTGTAATGCCTATTTATAGATGAACAATAATCATAAATAAATACTGAATTGAATATGTATATCTGTCCTCAATTCGATCGTCTTTAGAACATATATACTTTCATATTGATCGTTGACTGCAAATTGAGGTTCAGTTATTGCATCTCAATTGGTGATTAGGTGACGACGCTCTCTCAATTTTAAGTATGGATTGTGCCCTAAAATTAGGATTTGGTTCATGATTTTGAGTTCTTTGATTTCTACTAGTATCTTTGTTTGACGCATCGTCCAAATTTGAATAATATGAAAAAAAATTCTTTTTTTTTTAAAGGAAATTTATATGCAAGTCATAATCTTGATTTCTCGCAGATGGTGTAACTTCGCTTCTTGATTTGTCTTTTGCATGTAATTTGCAAAGTTTTAAAATAACACATTGGACCCTCAATGATTTTGGTTAGATAATACTCACTTCGTTTGAGTTTCAACTTCTCGCGGGCCCAGACATAAATTTTAAAAAAAGGGTGAATAAAGTTGGAAAAATGATTATAAAGTAGGAAATATTATAGTGAATCCATCCATCCATATATTATGTAAAGCACAATGGTGTAAACCTCACCAAATTCATTCAATCCTACGTGGAATTTTGTGAAATTAGTTACACTATACTACTCTAAAAAGATATGAGTTTTTGTCTCAGAAGTGGCAGTTGTGATACCAATTTTTCAGTTCACAATTAAACCCTTAATATGCAGTTTACTAAAGATGCAGTTTCCATCTTATTCTTTATCCTTTGGCGATAAGAAAAAATAAACCCCCCTCTCATTTCTCATGGATCATTTTTCTAATTTATCTATTTCCCTGCATCTATGATTTTCCAAATTTACTACATACTAGAACGGCAGAAGCATGGAAAAAGAAAAATAATACTTCATGGCAAAAGATAAAATATTGTACGTATATTTTAACAATCAATATGATATACGAAGTAGGTTCTTTTAATTTATGTACACATGAGATGCATATGCATGCGGGTACCGCGTGTCACATTTACTAGTTTTAGTAAATATATATTTCAATGTTATTTTTAGTATGTTGACTGCATATATAATTTTTATTATATCTCATATAACTTTATCTAAAGAAATTCGAAAAATATATGGAACATATATTTGAATTCTTCATGACAAGACGAATTCATAGACACCATCTTGAATATAATTATTAATTAAATAAATTATTTTATCTATTAAAATAAAATATAAATTTATTAAATAAGATAAATGAAATACTGAAATTTTAAAAATAGATCATTAAATTAATTCAAACTACGTGGAATTAGTTGCATTTTCAACCGGTATATACATATTTCACAGTTTATTTTTGGTATGTTGGCTGCATATATAATTTTTATTAAATCTCATATAACTTTATCTACAAAAATCTTAAAAATATATTGAACATATATTTGAATTCTCCGTGACAAGACGAATCCATATACGCAAATTTTAAATACTATTATCCATTAAATAAACTATATTATTTATTAAAATAAAATATAAATTTATTAAATAAGATAAAATGAAATAATTAAATTTAAAAAATAGAGCATTTATTAAATTAATTCAATCCTACGTGCAATTTTGTGGAATTAATTGCATTTTCAACTAGTATATATTTCACTGTTTATTTTTTGTATGTTGGCTGCATATATAGTTTTTATTAAGTCTCATATAAATTTATTTACAAAACTCCGAAAAATATTTATGTTTATATTAATAGATATTTATATTTTCAATTAATATATAATAGATATTTATATTTTCAATCATACATTTTGATTCTACGGTTGAGCAGATTCCGAATAGGGGGAGAGAATTTTGTTGCATAAAATTTTGTCAGGTTAAACGTGAGGAACTGAGGCTAATGTTTTAGCGCTTAGATTATCAGTTGGGTGTTCTTATATAATACTCAATCCATCCCAGTTTCATTTACCCGTATTTTGTTTTGATCCGTCCCAAATTCAATTACCCATTCCTTTAATGGAAAATCTCTCTCCTACTTTATTTACTATCTTTCATACTCTATTTACTATTTCTCCTACTTTATTCAATCTATTTCCTACCATCTTTATTACTTTATCCACTTTTTCTTAAAACTCGTGTCCGGCCCCACGGGTAATTGAAACCGGAACGGAGGGAGTATAATATAATATATAAAGTTGATGAGCTAAACCTACCAGATTCATTCAAATTCCATCCATCCTACGTGAAATTTTGATTCTATGGCTAAGCAGAGTCTGAATAGGGGAACATAGTAGTGTTGTTGCTAAGATCATGTAAGCAATGTTATTGCTTGGTGACAAAATTTTATATCTTATGGTTGCTGAAAATGCAGAAGGTTTGCCAGCCAAATTAAGAACTAAATTTGATCGAGATTTTGAGTGGCAACATGTAGTAATTGATAGGGATTTTTCTTTGGTGATTAAATTTCTTAAATCGACAAATTTTACCTTTGCCCCTTTGTTTCACTTTTCAAAGAAATTCAGGTATTTGATGGAAAATTTTGTTCCATATCTTTCACTATTAAATTTAAACCTACCTATATACAAATCATTAATCATTTATCTCCATCTTCATGCCCGATATTGATTATCTCTTTGTATTAATAAAGAAAAATCAGTTTGTCGTATTTTTTTCTGATTTATTTTTTTACGTTTCAATTGGTGTTTCTTCAATTATGGAGGATGGTCCAAGCATAAAAGAAGTAGAAAAGTACTGAATAATATACTTATTTAAGTCATAGTTATCATGAGAATAATTAAGTTTGAGTGTACATCTTCAACAAAATTAAAACATTTCGATATAATAGATAGATGTTGATGAAGTGGATTATATACTCTAAGGACAATACTAAGCTAATTCAAGCTTACAAGAGTGGAACTTATACAACCTTAGACCATTCCCAATGGTCACAGTGATGGCCGTAAATAGTGCCATCCGTGAGCCACGACTGAAACGACGATAAAATCTAGAAAAATCATGTCCAATGGGTCGTGGCCACGATCATGAATAGTGTTTTTAATAGATTATTATTATTATTATTATTATTATTATTAATTAAATAAATCATTTCATATAACTTTATCTACAAAAATCCAAAAAATATTTTTAACATATATTTGAATTCGCCGTGACAAGACGAATCTATAGACACCAATCTTGAATACTATTATTAATTACATAAATTATTTTATTCATTAAAATAAAATATAAATTTATTGAATAAGATAAAATGAAATAATGGAATTTTAAAAATTAAAAACAACTCATTAAAACACATTATAAATAATTAACGTAGCATCAAGCGTTCAAAAATGTACTCATTTTAAATAGTTTAGCATCAAACATTCTGGACAAACAAAATATATGATTATATATATATATATATATATATATATATATATATATATATATATATATATATATATATATATATAACCTGGATTTTAAGAATCCAACAAAAAGTTTGGTTTGATGAAGATACAAGTTTATACTGGTTAACAAAAGAAGCTGAAGTCAAATGGTGGAATAAAATGAATACCAGTCCAATTGAGAAAGATTGCATATCAGAATGGTTCAAACTTTATCCAAGGTTTAACAAACAAATATCAAGTGTCTCTCCGGAAAAGGTTCAACAAACTGAAGAATTCATAATGATGAAGAATACCATCCAAACAAAGTTAGCACAGGCAAGTTCATTGGATGAAATGAAGGCAATTTTACAAACAGGTTTAACAAACAAATATCAAGTTCCTCAGTAAATTTCGAACAAGACAATGAGGATGATTGTTATGGGATTTTTTTCTCCCATACAAAGGGGTAAAAACAAAAGGAAATGACAAGATGATTTACCGACAAACTGCATAAGGTTTTCAAACAAAGAAGAGGAAAAGATGCCAGACAACAGATGGTGGAATAGATAAAGTAAATCCATGATCAAAAGAAGACAAAGTTGCTTTTCACAATAGGAAGGATATCCGGCTGTGAAGAGGAAGATTTCAAGTCCGCACAGTAGAAGATTGCACAAAGTTGGTCTATATAAAGGGCACAAGGTTGAAGAAACAAATCATCAAGAAAAACGGAGATAAAACATCTGCTTGAAAAATGTATTCTAAGTGTTTCCTTTCAGTTTCAGTTTCAATTCCAGTTTCAAATTCAATTTTAATTTCTAGTTCGATCAAGTTCTTGTAATCCGAACAAATTTCAGAGTTGGGAACCATACCATGTGAAATTATGTTCGTAGAATAATAATTTTTGTGTCTTTGATGGGGTGACGCATACCACCGCGGGGTTGTTGGGAACCGGTGGGTTGGAAAAAACAACCGTAACATATGAAATTACGTTTGTATAATATTTGTGTGTGTGTGTAGTGGGGTGACCACATATCACCGCGAGATTGTCGGGAACAACCCTATTGATTCTGTTGTATACTTTTGTATTTTATTTTGGTTCCGCTTGAGGGATAGATTTTTTTGTAAAAAAACATGTACATGTTACTAATTAATAAGTCAGGTACGGTAGGACCCTATTTTTACATTTTCTATAGTTAACATAAATAAACACTCAATGATATAATATTGGATGAAAAATGACTACCAACCGACACCACGACCAACGTTGTCTACAAGGAATTTTGACTATCTTATTTTCCCGATTAATTTATTTAATCATCACATTTCTATTTATTATTAAAAGTAAACTATATTGTGGCATCGCCACGGGTTAGTACTAGTATATTAAGTAAAGCACAAGGGTTTAAACCTCACCAGATTTGTTCAGTCCTCCGTGGAATTTTGTGGAATTAGTTGTATTTTAGCCATTATATATTTCACTGTTATTTTTGGTATGTTGATTACATATATAGTTTTTATTAAATCTCATATAACTTTATATACAAAAGTCTGAAATTTTTTTAACATATATTTGAATTTGTCGTGGCAAGACGAATCCATAGACACCAATCTTGAATACTATTATTAATTATATAATCATTTTATACATTAAATAAAATATAAATTTATTAAATAAGATACAATCAAATAATGAAAATTTAAAAATAGAGTATTTATTAAATTAATTCAATCCTACGTGAAATTTTGTGAAATTAATTGCATTTTCAACCAGTATATCTTTCATTGTTTATTCTTAAATATGTTTACTGCATATATAATTTTTATTAAATCTAATATATATTTATCTACAAAACTCCGGAAAATATTTTGAACATATATTTAAATTCACCATGACAAGACGAATCCATAGACACCAATCTAGATTATTATTATTATTAATTAGATAAATTATTTTATTCACTAAAATAAAATATAAATTTATTAAATAAGATAAAATGAAATAATAAAATTTTAAAAATATATTTATTCGAGATTTTGAGTGGCAACATATAGTAATTGAAAGGGGATTGTTCTTTGGTGATTAAATCTCTTAAATTGATAAATTTTAGCTTTGCGATCTATTTCACTTTTCAAATAAATTCAGGTATTTGATGGAGAATTTTGTTCTCTGAAGTTTTGCCAGGTTAAACGTGAAGCTAACATTTTAGCACATAGATTATCAGTTGGGTGTTCTTATGATGATGTTGGTTTGGTAGATTTGCATTTCGATTAATTTATTTTATCTTTCCATTTCTATTTATTATTAAACGTAAAATTTTATGGAATTAGTTGCATTTTCAACCAGTATATCTTTCACTAATTTTTTTTTATATATTGGTTGCATTATATAGTTTTATTAAATCTCATATAAATGTATATAAAAAACCCCGAAAAATTTATCGTGTCAAGACGAATTCATCTAAAACTTTTCGACCTTATGACTCGCATGTTTTCATAAAGGCCACTGATACTGCCAGAGCAGTATACATTTATGCTGCCAAAGCACTTGATTTAATTTATCAATTATTATTTTAGTAATTTTGTTAATTATTGAATAAAACATTTGGAAAAGGCAAGTGTATCTTCAGAAACGTGATGAGAGGAAAGATCCTCAAATTTTATCAAACTCATCAACACTCACATTTTCTTCCAAATCAATGACTAACAATCGTATTTCTGCTCTCCCGTGATAGAACATGGTTGTGGTTGTAAATGTATACAGTAAGAGAAGAAATCCACCTTGAATTTACCGAATCGAATCAATCTCTACACGACTACACTCTGTTCTGATAAAGATTTTCATTGAACAGAGAATCATCCGACTGTATTCCTGCGCTCCTCTTTTCGTTTGTTAATATTATATATGGTAGCTCTAGAATCTAGATCCTCTACCAGGAATGGATGAAGCTTCATGGCAGAAATAAAACCTAAAATATCTTCTAACAACCCTGCAATTAATCAACCCTTAAGCCGAAGTCACGGTAACCAAAACCAAATCCCCTTTTCGGAAACTCAGATGAACCACAATAAATTATCTTTTATTGGTCTTCCCCTTCAGGTCCCTACCGACAACCGGTGGAAACAAAATTGCTAGATCCTTGATGGCCTATATCATTTGTTGGTGAGGTAATCTCATAGTTAGTAGTTGACTTAGGCTCTGTTCTCTTCAACTGAAAACTCATTCGATTCAGGCCCATTCCATTCGATTCGATTACCTTAGTTATATTTTATACTACAATTCGGCCATTCGATTCGAAGAATTTCAGTTGAAAAGAACAGAGCCTTAGAGGGAAAGATGAAATGGGGAATTTGGGGTTGAGATTCTTTGCAATTAATCAACCCTTAAGCCGAAGTCACGGTTAACCAAATTTCCTTTTCGGAAACTCAGATGAACTAGAATAAATTATCTTTTCTTGGTCTTCCCCTTCAGGTCCCTACCGATAACCGGTGGAAACAAAATTGCCAGATCCTTGATGGTCTGTATCTTTTGTTGGTGAGGGAATCTTACCATAGTTAGTAGTTGACTTAGAGGGAAATATGAAATGGGGATAAAATTTGGGGTTGAGATTCTTTTCTCTAATTACGCTGTAGAACTTACATTTTAATTTTTTAGAATTTTTATTCAACGATTAACACACTTAATTAAACAATAATTAGGAAATTAAATTTAAGTGCTCTGGCACATAATTATGGCTCTGGCAACATCAATGGCCTTTCATAAAGTCAGCTACGCATATTCTTCTTGAGTTGTTATTTTTTTTAATTTTATATGGATCAAGATAAATTTGATGTTAATTTCTATTTTTTGACTATAGGCTCCATCAGATGGGGTTGGAGTGGTTGTAAAATATTATTTGACTTGGATACGAGAGAAATACCCTTTATTTGTGATTCTTAATAGGCAGAGGTTGATGCGGAAAAATGCCTAGTCAAAATTTACACTGCACGACTTGGATAAGGAAGACTAACCTTGAGCACGTGTTTGTTCTCCACCATCACGTAAATTAGCTGAGTTAGTGTTATCATTGACGACTTAGTAGTAAATAAAATATAGGTGAGTAAGTTGATGATGTATACGAGCTTTGATTATAATTTAAATATTTATAGAGATCTCTAAGGTTTAACTTATATTCCGGTTTTATGCTCATTGTTCAATGAAGCTTAATTATATTTTATACCTTCAGTTTGTATGGTTTACTGTTGAATATGAATTTTCTTAATGGGCATGGATCCAGTTAGGAGGACCTTTGGCTCTATGCTTGATATAGTCCATTTAACTAATCTTCTAAGAATGTTCTATAAATCGTGTACTAGACGTGATCTTTCAGTTCCAGATGATAGAAGAGATACAAGTGAGCTAATTGGGGTGTGTTGATCTTTACATGTCTATCAACTACATTTTACATATGAAGACTTTCAATTTTCTTTTCTTTATGTATAAAATTCAATCGGTAGGATGAGGTATAAGGGTTCTCTTCTCTACGATCTCTGGCTGGAAGGACTGGTTTTATCCAACCCGAATTCAATTCCGTTCGAAAATGATGTTCAGGTCCGGTCTGGCATATACTCGAACCCGTTCCATACTTACTTTTGCTACAAGACCCGACCGCAACATTTTTTTTTGGGGTTCTGCATATACTCTCTAGGCGGGGAAACTCTCTTCGATCTTCTCTCTACTTTATTGATCCATAACGGACCTGGGGGATATGATACTCTCTACATGGGAAACTCTCTTCGACCTTCTCTCTACTTTCTTGATCTCCATAACGACCTGGGAGGGGGGGTGGGTATGACAGATACTCTCTAGGCGGAGAAACTCTCTTCAATCTTCTCTCTACTTTCTTCATCCATAACGGGCCCGGGGAGGGGGGTTGTTGAAAAAAATAACCGTACTATATGAAATTATGTTTGTAGAACAACAATTTTTGGTGGGGTGACGCATACCACCGCGGGGTTGTTGGGAACCGGTGGGTTGGAAAAACAACCGTAACATTTATCTATTCCAATTTGATTAAAGATGATGGAGAAGAAATATTGGTTATCGTTGTTTTTTTTTCTTTAATGATGAATTGATTTTGTTGGAGTTCGATTAGGGTTTTGAATTTATTGGAGATGACATATTGAGATTTTTTAATGATGAATTGATTCTGTTGGGGTTGATTTAGGGCTTCAAATTTAATTAGAGGAGACAAATTGAGTTTTTTTGGATGATATAATATTGGATGAAGAAGGACTACCGACCGATACCACGATCAACGTTGTTCACACAAATTTGACTACCTTATTTTCCCGATTAATTTATTTTATCATCTCCTTTCTATTTATTGTTAAAAGTAAATTATACCGTGGCATCGCCACGGGTTAGTACTAGTAACTTAATGAAATATGAGAGGGAGTGAATAAAATAAGAGTGAGATTTTTTATTTAAGGGATGTGAATTTCAAATTAAGACATTTTAAAATGGAATACAAGAAGTTGAATTCGGGACGGAAGAAGTAATATTATACTTGTAAGTCTCCTGAGAGACGGTTTCTAGATAATTTATCTAGAGATGGACCTATATTGTCAAGAAAATCATCGATGTTATTAATGAAAACACCTATGTTCTCAACATATGTGTTTTTTCATATTACAATAAGACTTAATTTGTTAGCAACATAGACGTTTTGCTTAATAACATGGATGATTTTATTGATAATATAACCCGTATTTAAATAAATTATTTAAAAATCCTATAAGACTTTGCGTTCTGAAAATTATTATCATTTGATGACTTCATTACATTACCTTTCCGTCCTTTATTTATTCTCCAATTTTTCGTGTATATCCAATAGCTAGCTAGTTAGAAAAACAATTAAAATAAAATATAATACACCGTCAGTTGATGCAAGATTATCATTAGATTCGAAAACGGTTGAATTTTAAATCATACCGTATGAAAAAGACACCCAAACTTGGTTACTTCTTCACGAGTAACTGAGCTTACAATTAATAAAGTACCAACAAAGAAACATGTCTAAGTTCTAACACAGATGACACCAAAATAACTGAATAAGACGGAAAAAGTAGAAAATAAAACCCAATCGAGTTTCATTTTCGAAAACGATAGAAGTTGTTTAATTCTTAAAATTATCCCACATCGCCTGAAAATATTCTGGATAAGTTTCTATAAGATTTGTTATAAATTGTCCTATCTTATAAAACATACCCATATATTATCAAGCGATGTAGGATATTAAGATGTATAAATCACACATTAGATTTAGACTCGAAATGACGCTTTGCAGCCTCGTTGATCTGAACTTCAAACTCTTCCAGCTTCCTCTTGTATTCCAGCAACTCTTCCCTGTTCATCTCATAAATTGATTTAATCTGGAGAGCTTCCTTTTCCCTCTCCAGATCTGCAGCGCGTTTCATTTCGAATGCAAGCACGCCCTCTAGCATGGCCAACTTCTTCTCCTGTTCTTGAGCCCGCTTGTTTCTTTTGGTCACAGAACTCTTAGGTCCGAATTTCATTTTTGTTGAGAAGCAAGAACTAGAGAAAGAAAAGTGTGTGAGGAGATAGTGAAATAACCCAGTATTTATAGCAGAAGAAATCACACTGCAAAATCTAACAAAAATGCCAAGCCTTTCAATTTGGTCCTGTCAACATTCTTTCTGCCAGTTTTGGTTGATGAGTTTACCAAACAAACATGCATCTCCCAGATTTGTCAAGGATAAAATGGTTTGTTTCAAGCAATTCGGATTTCTTTGCGCCTTAAAACGAATTTATATTTGCGGAAATACATTAATAGGTTTCAAAAGAGGCGAATAAATTTTATTATGCGTAGTCTACGGTCAAAGTACTCCTTCCGACTTACCCTGAAATCCAATTTAGTCACGATTATTAGAAAACTAATTGAAAATAATAATTATAGTAAGTTTATTTTTTGTATGGATAGGGAAAAAGAGAATGCAGTCCTAGATGACCGCTCTGCCTGATGCCATTTCCTTCTCTAAAAGTTTTGTACCCGAACATGTGAGGTTCATCGCATCTTCCACCAAAGTTGCTAGAGTCTTTTTGGTGATTTCGCTCCTAAACTACAACTTAATGCAACTGAGAGCACGCTCAAGTAATCCATAACTCTGCCATCACCTTACCACCTGATGTCATTTAGAGGCCCAAAATAGAATTTTGGGCCTTCATTTTAATTTAAGCGGACTAGACAATTTTGTGTCCAAGCCCCAAGCATGAAAGATGGACCAGATTTTGGACTTGGAATTAGAAAAGAAGTCCTAACACTCTTTTTAACCCAACATATCAGATGACATCTGGCCCAACTCGAAACTATTCAAATTTTGCGATTAAATACTAGAGATTAACACTAGCTCTTATGTGGTACACAATAATGTGTGGTAACAAGCATCAATCCTTCTTAACCAAAAACTCGAACAGTTTCAAATTAACAATTACCAATGATCACCTAACAAGCTCAGAAATAGATTTTAGATAGGAAGGAAAAAAATCACCACTACGTAATATAGTATGTCCATGCATTCATTTTGTATAGTCAACAGTGAGAGGTTGTGTATTGTATACACAACTTACGGAATAACGAACAAGTTAACAATGAGCTCAAAAAGATTGTTCATCCATACAATTTTCTAAAGCATGGGTTTTAGATCAACGTTACAAATCCACTACCTCAACCAATCACTGTTATATTCCAAACTTATTCAAATGTTCCAACTATTTATAAACGCATCCACAATACATTTCAATCCTACTCCATTAAATTTAAAACTATATATATCACCCTGATATAATTACTGAAGTTACTACTTTTTTAAGAAATTTAAGGACAACTTAATTGCCCTTTAAACGACGCATATCTCAAGATATTTAAAACTAAGGTCTAGCACATACTACTACATACATTAGTCTATGTTACAATATGATGTAATGTCTTATGTAGCTAAATCTGTGCTATAATGTGCAACATATAAAACACCTGACACAGTATTGTACACTATATTGAATCACTGTCATGTAACAATTTATGTAAAATCGTACCTAATAGTATATGACAATGTAGCAATGATTCCCCTATGATGAATAGCTAGGATTTTCAAAAAGAACTGATCATAACATAAAATTGGATCTACACACTACGCTTTCTGCACTAGTGAACAACTCAAGTGCTATCATTCTGTCAATTTTTGATGTTGTAATTTTGAAATAATGACACACCCCACGTTCGCCGCTTGCTACAATGATATCCTGTCTTTTTCCAGATCATGAAGAAGAACCCTAATCATCAGTCAAACCAATGAATTCACATCTTAAAATTCAAAAGTTACAACCAAAAATGTGCCATTATTGTCATATATAGTGGACAAGAAATTGAAGTGGCTATAAGCAAACATGCATTTGATTACTCTTTTCTTGTTGATTGATTATCTCCATGCCAATTGGCTCACTAGTAATTGCAGTCAAAAGTTTCACATTTTATAATCCAAGAATGAGTAATGGTAATCATAACCTTTCTGCCTATTGTGGCTCAGATAATGTTGTTTACGGAAAGTGTTTCAAGAAACCTTTGTGGGTACTGAGTTCCACTAATCCACAATATCCATTCTAAATCTTCAAAATTTCTAACTCACATTTTATATACACCATTTCATCATGAAGAAATACACTTAAGAACTACTTTTGCCCCAGTTTCCAGGCGATAATTGCAATTAGTTAATTAACAAATTGTTCTCCTTTCTGCTTTGCAATATTAACTATACATACTTGTTGCACCAAGCCGACGCACTATAATTTGTGTCAAAAGGCTAGCAATCTTTATTGTAATGATATGGATATACCAATTAGTTCGGGTGCGAATTGAATCGAATGTGAAATGTACGTGTCGTTTATAGTTTAACTTGTGTACGTGGGTTTGCAGACTTTGGAAATTCATCCATTAATCACAAGCATGAAATTAAGTAGTACTAAACAAACAAGAGATTGTATTAAAAGAACCCCACACCCTAATTACAGCCTAAGAACAGGAATATATTACAAAGTTAAGAAGAAGCAGCATACTTAGCTAGTTAACCTATGAAAGAAGAAACTTTGATCCTCTTTGGAAGACATGTTCCCATATACCCCCCATCCTTTGCACAGTTTTCATCTTTACCCCCATCTAAAACCAGTCTAATGCCCCTAACCTTATCCCCCTTCTCCATATCAACGATTCGCAGACTCGTTTGAAAAACGTCTTTTAGCCATTGATCAAACAAGCTGTTGAGGTATAACCCAGAACTCCTAAATATGTCCTCTAACACCCCCTCATCTACGTCGAAACTGGTTGTGTTTCGACTCCTATTAGCCTCCTGGAAAGATGTTTTTAGTTTGGACAAGAACATCCCTCTTGCTAGCTCATCCTGATCCGTATGACTGTTGAAGACGAAACAGTTCTTGATCTTGTTCAGGAACATAAGTGGATTCGGTTCTTCAATTGAGAGTTCAAGAGTCAGGTCACTCTTCGGCTCGTCTTCATCAGCTTTCATGTTAAGGTCCAAGGAATGTGAACTTAACTGCCTGGTGAGCTCTCTGGTTTCGTTTCCAAATGACTTTGATGAAACCTCTTCCATCTCATTGCTCCTTCGAACTTTACTCCTGATTGGCAACTCCCAATCCGCCTTGCGCTTATTATCAGGATTAGGCATCCCTGAGCCGAATGTGGACTCGCTGACAACTAGTTTCATCTGAATAACCGAATCCATGTTTTCGCTAGTCTTATTGTAACTCGTATGATCCCCATCCACTGTCAAGAGGAATACAGCCCTTCTAGAATCTCTTTGAAGTTTCCCAGTCTCTGAGCAATCAGCCAGAAACTTAACAAAATCAGGATCAGCATAATCAACGCCTTCGATAAGAATGACTAGATTTTCTTGACTTCTCAAGGCCTTCTGGAGCATTTCTCGGTTTTGATTTGTTGAAATAGTATTGTTTCGCATCTTGATACAAAAGACCAATTCAGAGGAACCAAACATCGATTTTGCTATACCATGAGCCAATCTGCGTTTCCCAATCAAGTCATCCCCCTTGATCAAGATAAACTTATCTCTCCCATTTGTTCCAGGATTCATTAACGCCTCTACGACAAGAGGAATAGTTTCTGATTGCCATGGTACATTTTCTTTAATCACAGTATTGAGCTCCGAACGAACATTGTTCCTGCTCGTTGGTTCATCATCTGCGTAAACTGAATTCCCTAAAGCAAGCGTGATCTTCACTTCCTTATCATCCAAGCTCTTAAGGCAATCCAAATTCGGTTCTCCCGATTGAAACTTCGAACCACCATTGCTGAAACTGAACTCAATGTGGCAAGACTGCTGCCTTCTGAACCTTGGCAGCAAACTGGCACTTTGAACTGACTTGACAGCAGGATGAGCGAACGAAATCGTTTCAGGATCAGAGAAAATGTTGCTCTTTGGCCAATTTGGTGAATTGTTGAAAAAGTTCCTTCCAAGGTAGCCTTGAGGGCTGGAACTGGCCTGATTGTTCCCTTGGTGGAGACTTTGGCACATTTTGTTGTATTTTCTCCTCAACTGAACTAAATCATCCTGAAAGAGAGTAGTTTATTGGTAAGCTGTATGATCAAATAGACAAATAATAATAAAGATGATAAACTAATGATAATGAGCCAAAAGTTAGTGGTATACCTTCTCTGGGGAACTATGTGGTTTAAGCCAATAGGGCAATTTGGGTGAGCCATTTTCTGGATCTTTGGACTTCAAAGAAGCTTCCTTTTCATAACTGGATTTGCATTCTTGGCAACATGTGAGAACTTCTTCTCCCTCATTGACAGTACTAAACGGCTTCTTTTCAAAAAGAGGAGATTGATTCATCTGTGAGATTGTAAATCTTGGATCTTGCACACTGCAATAGACATTAAAAACATTGAGAAAACTATACACATCTCTTAGTAAAGTCATTGGTACTGTCTCAAAACATGAATAGCCAAATGGTAATGTAATTTGGCGCCAAAATATTCAAAAAAAAAAATGACATAATATTAGTAAAAAACAAACATGGAGTTTCAAGCTGTTGAGAAAAAAGGCCTTTAATTCAAACAGACAAATATATAAGTATATTTTTTTTTGGTCTACAATCTACAGTCAAATGTTGACAAATCACTTAAAAAATTCAAATTAGTCCATACATTCAATGAAGAAATCAAATCCCACCTCATCAGAATTTCTTTACACCAAAAGAATGTTAAACACAGAAAAGCAAAACTGTCCATAAGACCAGAGACAGAAACATAGTCCAAGATAGAAATATAGTACACTGCACAATACACGCCTAAACAGATATATTCCCTTCCACTCCATGCTCAGTGTTGAGTCAATTTAACCCTTTAAGGCTTTAACCAAAAACAACACTACTCCAAATCCATCATGTCATTTTCTTGAAATTCAAAACACTATTATTTCCAAAAAAAAAAAAAAAAAAAAAAGACTAACCTTGTAGTTGTAGCAGCAGCATTAGCGTTGAGGCTGAAACCAAGTCCAGTAGAAGGCACACTGACAGCTTGAAGACTCCATTGAACATCCAAACAAGGCTGCTTCATTTGACACTTCATGTAAGTCTGATAACTTGCAACACCCATCAACCAGACTCTCACAGATGACAATCTCTCATACCAAGAAACCATTTTTCCAATCTCCACAACCAAATGGTCCACTGGACTATACCCAAATCCACCACTACTGACACCCTCATCATTCTCATCAACAGTCCATTTCAAATCACCAGTGTAAACAATCACTTTCCCAGAAGAAGAAGATGAAAAAGATTCAATCTTTCTCTTCAAATCAGCCACATTCATCTCCACTTCTTCCCTCTTCATGAACTTCAAAGGAACAGAAGAGAATTGGAACTTGATAAAGCTCACACCTTTCAACTCCTCTGGCACTTCTCCTCTTTCAACCTTTCCCATCAATTCCGAAACTACTCCTTCAGCTAGTGACAAAGTGTCACCAACTAGAACAGCATTCCTCTTCCATTTCCTCATCAACACATCCAAAACAATGCTCAACTCATTAGTACTACTCACCTTACTTGGTTTCATCAGAGAAGGTGAAGAGAATAGAAAAGGGTAATTTTGTAATTTCAAGAAGCTGGTAGGGCTTGGTGAGTAAGTAGTAGGTTGATGATCAGGAGGTGAGTTGGGTGTGGAGTATATACCTCCAGTAGTAGTAGTATTGTAACAATGGAAAACGGAAGAGGAAGAAGACGAAGAATCTTCGAGATTGTTCTTAACAGCAGTAGAAGAAAACCCGGCTTCCCTCATGACCCGGCTCACACTGGGGTCATCCAAAATGGAGAGAACCAGCTGGTCCAGCTCGACCTTAACAGCCAACATCTGGTTCTGCTGGTGCTGGTGCTGCTCGATACACCCCCGTCGCTGATGCGCCTGGGCACGCTTAAGGGCGGCGACGAGGGCGTTGGATAGTGAGGGCTGAGTGTGCAAGAGTGGGGCCGGGGTGGCCGGTAGGCGATTAAGTGCAACGTTGAAGCAGAGCTCGAGAGCCCGGGATTGGAGGGGGTGGGAGGTGGGGTGGTGGTGGTGGAAGCAGGCGCGGCGTAGGAGGGGGGAGCGGGAGGTGAGGAGGGTGGCGGCGACATGAAGTGGGGTGACTTGGGCGTGGGCGCGGCGGCGGGCGAGGGTCAGGGAGTGTTTTAAGACGGAGCCGGCCTCGGAGGAGAGGGTCTGGTGGGCGGAGTTGGGTCCGGTGGTTCGCATATTTTGGTTGATTTGATGATGTAGTAGTAGTAGTAGTACCCCCACACCCCCCGGTTGTTCGAATGTGATGAGGAGCTATCTTGGCTACCTGACTATGTTTCCTCGACTGTTCTTCGTCACCCACTTGAATGTAATTGGAAGTGAACAAATGAATTAAAGACTCGTGTTTTTTTTGGTTTGATTTTTGTTTGTTTTGAAGGAAGATTTTGAAATGGGAGAGATCAGTTTATAACGGGTGTATATATATACATATAGTCAGGGTTTTCTAGCTAGGGCTTGGTCTTCAACGGAGGGCTATTTGGGAATTTTATATATTTTTTCCTATATATGTTATGCATTATCAAGAAATGAGGTCAAATTTTGGTTGGATATTATAACAGAATAGCAACTGGTAATCTGATTTAAACAATAATATACAACCCCTTCATTTTTTAAAAATATTTTCCGTTCGACTTGACTGGTCAACCGTAATATAATTAACTATTAATTATTTTTAAATTATAATGATAAAAATATTAACAAAATACAAATATTTATAATATAATTTTATTAAGTTGTATTCCACTATTATATTTTAAAAGTATTACATGGTCAAAATTAATTATAGTTTACAGCAGAATGATCAATCAAGTGGAAAGTTTTAAAAAACCCAAGGTCCTATTAAACAAACATAAAAATGTGATAAAATCCAATTTGAATTTATGTCCCAACAGATAGTGTGTGTGTGTGTATATATATATATATATATATATATATATATATATATATATATATATATATATATATATATATATATATATATATTATCATGGTATAATTTTGGTGAACAGATTGGTGTGCACGGAATACCAATTGATTATTGCTCCAAGAGTACCTACTACTTCCTCCGTTCGTGAAACTTCATGCATTAGTCATTTTTAACCGTTACACATAATTTCATACATTACTAAAAAATGAATCTGCGCCCACACCCGATAAATAATGAACAATCTCAATTTTATATTTAAATTATACATTTTATCACTAACGTTTTTAGTAAATCTACGCGTCACTCTAATACATTAAAGTTATATAGCACAGGTTTATTAGATGGTGCAACTTAACTTTTTATATAGCACAGCATTAATTAGTTAATGAAAAAGAAAGAAAAGGTTGTAGTAGAAAAGAAAAGAAAAGAAATAAATGGGTAATGATTAATGTCGACAATAAGTTTGATATGAAGAATATGAAAAGGTGGATCGATTGATAAAGATAAAGGAACTCTGGCAAAGTAGTCATCATCTCCTTTCCTTTCTTTTTAACCACCGATCGAGGCTAGCTGCACACAACAACAAAGAAATTAATTAAACAATACTGTGAAGGGAAGAAGAATTATTCAATTTTACTGTCCCTTTAATTTGTGGCATTTCATGCAAATTGGAATTCACAATACCTTTTTTCAATTCAAAATCTATCAACTTTTGCACTAGTAGTTTTTTTTTTTTTTTTTTTGAAGAAATGAAAAATTTATTCATAAAAGAATAGAACATCAGGAATGTTCTACCAGTAGCAGTACAGATAATCAGAACCAACAAAACAGAGAAAACATAATGGAGTAAAGCACGGCCACAACATTCAGCAGTACAGACACAGCTCAGATAACCCAGCAAAACTACATTCCAGTATACAAGATGAAGCCAAAGAGAAAACCGAGACATACACAACTAAACTCAACCAGAACCTCCATCCCGGACCAAGCCGTGCAAACACACTCGGCCCCCATCATCTAGTATGTCACAGCGCCAAAGCACCGTGCCAAGAGTTAGGGGGCAAAAGCATGCACTAGTAGTTTTATGAATTCGATATTAAATCGCATGTTTATATATACAACTAGTGATGAATCAACTGATGTAATACTTAAAACACAAACCATTCCATTTAAATAAATAATGCTCGATCCATTTCAAATAAAATTACGGTCTAACACCTATACTTTGTAATTCCAAGTTAATTATCATTGGAATAAATTACTTCTCCCAACACTACTAGAAATTGTGATAATAGGTAACAAACTATAACCAACATATCAGTGTTTGTTAGGCATAATTTTTTTAAGTGATAGATTAAAAAGAATGGCTAACAAAATCATATTGTCTAATTTACAAGTGCCCCCCATAGAAGGCTGTCGATGCAATTGTTGACCCAAATTAGATGGGTTACATAAATATGTTGGCCATAGAAATAAAAAATTATTATAAAAGATTGGACAATATAAGTTTGTTGGTTATAGTGTATTTTTTTTTTTTTTGTTTATACCCACCGTATACGTATTGACATACATAGTATAGGACCAAAAAGTGTACCGTATACTAAAAAATTATGTTCTATTCACACATGAATACCGTATTAAAATACACTTGTAAAAAGACATAAACATCAATTATAGGGAAAATTTCACCAGCTCCCCTCAACAAACAATCACCACTCATCCAGCTGGTCAACGCGAAAATAAATTTTCGGACCAATATTTTGTTGTAATTTCAGGGATACAATGTTATTACGAAATTTATTAGGGAGTCCAAATGTAATTCATCCATACATACATACAATAACAATTCTTAAAATGTTTGATGAATCAATAACAAACCAGTCCAAAACTCATATTGGAGCCAAACACATACTTAATTTAAACATTTCCTTTTCATTTGGTTTTATTCTTTTCCTTTTATTTATTTGTTTTAGATTTTCATTTGATTTTATTCTTTTCCTTTTTCATTTTTTATTTCTTTGTGTGTGTGTGTGTGTTATTATATATATATATATATATATATATATATATATATATATATATATATATATATATATATAACAATTTCATTCTTATTATTATTATTATTATTTTACTATATATTACAAAATTAAATTTCAGATTTTGGAAGCACATTTTGCGAAGCATTACCTAAAGCAGATGGTTCAGGAAGGGGAGATGGTTCAGGAAGGGGGATGTTCATCCATTTTCTGGCCTTGAAGTGCTCGAGTACCATGATGCTTAAGGTAATAATTTCTCCCTCATTCTTTTTCATTAATTTTATTTCACTAATTTAATTATAATTAGGATACATATAATTACATACATAATAAAATGGGAAAATTACACCTGTAAATTAAAACAAATATTTATATATTTATTTTTCCAGATTAAGTCAGAATGTGGCGCATGACCTTCTAGGTATTTTTTAATTTTTAAATAAATTTTATTATTATTTTTTAAATTAATTTATGATATTGAAAGGGAAGCCAACACGCGTCCAACGCGTTAACTAACCTGGTGCATGAAAATCAATTGCCAAATCCGAGAAAAAAAAACAACTAGAGTTGATGGTTTATATTGAAAGTCATTTTTATTTTAATAAATTTCTATTTTATTAAAAAATTATCCCAAGAAATTACTATCACTGCCCATATTTTATTTCTATTTACCTTAAGTTGGAGGAGGTGATGGTGGTGGATGATGTTTAAATAAAAAAAAAGGTAAGAAGAGGGAAACTAGAAAATTCAAAGGTTTAAAATAAGGTCATGTTTGGATGGTAAGCTTTGAAAATAAAAAATGGACCAATTTGTTATTGTTAAAATGTGAGGGCCCCCGATATTATTAGGGTGTTTATCAGGGGGAGCAGGTGTAATTTTTCCATATATATATGTATACATATATGTATACATATATATATATATACACATACATACATACATACATACATACATACATACATACATACATACATACATACATACATACATACATACATACATACATATATATATATATATATATATATATATATATATATATATATAATTCAATATTCAATAAATATAATTCAATATGAGAATGAATTAGACTACAAATAACCATTACCCTTATACGGTTATACCCAACCCAATCTCCAACTATTCAAATAAACAATTAATTTCCCTCTTATCCACATACCCACCTTCTACCCAACCCACCACATGAACAAAAATGACATGTATCCATGACCCCCCAATCACCCACCCATTTCATTTAATATAATTAATTTTTATTATTATCATAAAATATTTATAATACTTGTAATTAGATATAATAATTATAATACTCAAAATAATAATAAAAATATAAGGATTAAATATAATTGAAAAGGTTGAAATTAGATTTGAAAATGAAAATTTAAATTGTAGTAGCAATTAAATACTCCATTTAGAGAGAATTGATAAGACGAGTTTGAAGGGTGAATATAGAAGAGGAGTTTTCATATGTGTGTAAAATAATGTTCGGTCATTATATATAGATGAAAAAAATGATAAATTTTGGTATATATATGTATATTTATATATTTTAAATAAAATATAATAAAAAAGGTAATGAAAAAGATTAAAAGAAAAAAGAAAAGAATGAACACAAAATGTTTTGAGCCAGCTAGCCAGACCCAATTTCTTTTATTCTTTTTTTCTACTAAATTTAGGGTTGTATTACATACATACATACATGGATGCATACACACACACATACATACATACACACATGCATGCATGCATACATATAAACATGCATACACACACACACACATACATACGTATCTACGTACGTACATACATACATACATAAATACATATGCATACAGGCATGCATGCATACATACACGATACATACGTACCAAAACATAAGATACATACCATCCATACATACATACATACACACTATGAAATTGTAAGCATGCTTATAATTACATATTGGCTATATTTTATGTCCATCACACGTCTATTGTGTGATGTACAAACAATAAACCACTATAATTTAACCATGTATCGACTACACATGGAGATCATGTCATAATCGTTCTTAAATTTAAAGCATAAAAACACTAACTAAAGTAAAAGACATAATTCAGAGTGACTATCGTGTTTTCAATTAAAGGATTTTACATCTGATTTCTTAATTTAGATATTCAAATTACACTAAAGCCCTACCCATCCTAAATAATTGTCACATTTTAATTTTTTCGGAAAACATTCGACTCCAACCATAAGGTTTCATTTGGTTTGAGGGGAAATGGAGGAAAAGAAAAAAGATAGGGGAAAATATTGTTTTCCGCCATTTGGTAGTTCTCAAGAAATCCTGGAAAATTTATGAAAATCTAAAATAAGGAAAGTTGTTTTTCCCTCACATTTTTCAGGAAAATCTTATTTTTCCCTATTTTTTTTATTTTCCTCCATTTTCCCTCGAACCAAATGAAGCCTAAAAAGACTAGGATTTCGTTGAAAAGTTAACACCTACTATATAAATCATATGGAGAACTTATTATCTGATTTTTTTATTGTATATATAACATATAGAAAATCATTATAATATATTATCAAATTTTCAAGTTCAGTTTAATTATTTATTATTTTTCCATATGAACTTTTTTATTTTATTAGAAAATTATATTTTATGATCGAATATTATGTTATTGCTAAATTTTGCCCCTCACTGTATGTTTAAATGATTTGTACTACAACAAATTGTTTCTTTTTTTTTGTATAATGATGCGTAATTATATATATGTAACGACCCACCACTACTCAATCGAGCCCCGACCCTTTGGGTCGACCCTTTGGGTCGGCGCTGTTACTCATGGACACCTCTCTGGGTGATATGTTGACTCCATTGTACCAACACAAGTCCTGTCCCGTGCACTTTGTCCTCACTCGTGCGCGAACCGGGAGACGTCCCAATTTGTCACACAATATCATAAGATTGCTCCAGAGCAAACACGCTTAACTATGGAGTTGTTATAGGTGGATTCCCGAAAAGAAAGATGTACCTTGTTGGTATAAGTAGCGTTCTCGATCCCTTTAAGCTCTTTGGACTTGACTTGAAACTTTGGGGCGTTACAATATATGTACGAGATATATTATCTCAAAAAGGGGGTTAGAAGAGGAGATCAAAACCCTCAAGGAACATCACAACCAGAGAGGAAAAGTAGTGTTGGAAGAGCTGGATAAAGGAAGTAGTGATACTCGAGCTCTAGTGAATTTCCTTCACAAACAGTTCATGGCGGTCAGCAAAGAGCTGAAGAAACTAAGTGAGAAGTTTGAAGGGGTGGGAGAGGAAATGTTGGCGATGAAGATCGTAGTAAGAGATATGGATAACAAGGTAGAAGAAGTAAAGGAGCAATGCATGGAATACATAGGATCGATAACCACTGGGAGTGGGATAACATCACCAGATTATGGGCCAAGAAGTAGAGAAAATGCTAAAGGGAAGAAGAAGAATAAGGAAGTCATAGAAGTCAAAGGTTTGAATGAGGAGGAAGAGAAGAATAAAGCAAACGAAGCTGCAGAAGGCGACGTGATTACAAATATTGGCTCGAGAAGGGATTTGTTAGTAGATTTGAAGGATCTACCTTTCTCAGGAAGAATTGCAAACAACATCAAGAAAGCTGCTAAGAAGAAGGCTAAAGGAAACCTGGAGAGCCAATCAATTCCAGTGCCAATGTAAGACCTGTTTACTCTATACCCATCTGACTACATGGCAGCTATAAGGGAGTTCTTTAACCGGAAGAAGGCCTACATCGGAGTGGCATGGAGAGAAGGATCAGATATCATGAGGAAAGGAATAGGAGATCCGGGACAGTTCATCATGACGATTGGAGTGAAGGGCAAGAAGGTAAATTGCATGATAGACCTTGGAGCCAGCGTAAATCTTATGTCAATGGCTAAGGCGAGGGAGCTAGGGATTGAAGATGAAATAGAACCATGCGAAACTAGCGTCCACCTGGTCAACAATTCGACAAAGAAATGTGCTTGGGAAATCAGAGGTTTACATGTGGAGATCGGAGGCATAAGGTCGAGGCTAGACTTCCTTGTGATGGATATGGAAGGAAGCGTGATAAGGTCTAAAACACTTATTGGGCGACCAACCCTACATCAGATGGAAGCCGTAGTGACACGGGGGAGAAGACCTATTCATTACTCGTGGAAGGGCAGAAGAAGCATTTCAATTCTAATGGTGAACTCCTAGAGGAAGGAAAGAGAACCGAGAGAGGATATTGGGAGAGCGCTGATGATTTTCATTTGGGAGATGAAGGAGAATTTGGGTATATAATGCTGGATCTGGTGGAAGAAGACATAGTGGACTTTGACTATGAGCATTATGAAGAATTGGAGCAACTTTTCTTCGTGGATATGATCAAGGACGAGCGAAGCAAGGAACATACTTCATATATGTTCCAATTTGGCATGGATCTCGTAGGGGAAGATTTCAAAGAAGAAGCGATGAGGCGTTGGGATGGAGATACGAACTACGCAACGATCGAATGGTTGAAAAAGTGCTCCAACAAGTTCGAGGATCCAAACCTCGACAACTAAACCATCTCTGAATAGGGGTCAAACTATTAGACCTAAAACAAGCGCTCTTGGGAGGCAACCCATGGTCATGTTTATTTTACGCACTTGCATTGCACTTTTTACTTTTCATTTTCAATTTCTACACCAGAAAACCTTTTTCAAATTCTTTTTCAAAAACCTTTATTTTATAAAATCTTATTTTAAAAGAGGGCAAATTACATCTGACACCCCTCTTAGATTTCATTATTACATCTGGATCCCTGTTAGACAAAGAATAACATATAAATCCATAGCGATATAAATCAATTACATCTAGGCCCACGAATTTGACTTTTCGCGAATTAAAATCTGAAAAAGACATCTTTACCCCAATTCAAATATCAGATTTTAGAAATGGCCAAACAAACCATTTACAACTCAAGTCCTTGAACAAAATTAAATTCTCCCTTAAGTTTCTAAACTTCTTCATTCGGGTCCTTGGAACTAAAAGTTCATTCTTAAAAATATTAAAAATTATAAATAAATAAATAATATAATTTCTAGAATTTAACTATAATCTTCTTCAAAATTTCTAGACTTAATTGAAAATTTAGAAACTATATATGGGTCGAACAGAAAGAAACTGGAAGTTTCTAAAATAATTCAGTCCTGGTTTTTCAAAATCAAATTCAATCGTCAACAAAACTCAATTAAGACAAAGAAGATGGGCGGTGATGGCTGCTAAAAAAGGCAAGCATTTGGTGCTGGAGAAGCCTACTGCCATTGTCGTTAAGGTGCTCGACGAAATGCTCCAAGCGTGTGATGACAATGGAGTGCAGCCAGTATGTGGTATCATCATCCTAGGACTGCTAGAATGAAGGATCTGATCTCGGATTCCAAGCTTTTTGGGCGTGTTAAGTCTGTAAGTATGTTGTTTCTTTGTCTGTATAATGGCATTCAGTCCATGGGCGGCGGCGATTCGGAGAAGAAGCCGAACGATAAGGAAACCGACGGTCTGTCGGTGAATGCGGCTGAAGGAGCTCAGCCGGAAGAAGAATTGGCCGCAAAAGTGATTGAGGTGGTGGTTGTACTTTCCGTTGAGCCGCCTCAGCTCTCTAAAACTCGAAACCCATCATGAATTAATCAAAATATTGGAAGCCCTCAGGTTAGTGATCGGAGAAGAAGAAGAAGAAGAAGAAGAAGAAGAAGAAGAAGAAGAAGAAGATAGATCGGCGAAGAAGATAATACGAAGGAGGAGAAGATAATAAAGAAGAAGGAGAAGATCAGAGAAGAAGATGATAAGAAGAACATATCTGAGAAGAAGATGGGACTTTGATCAATTTAAAGAAATTTAGCTAAGGCCTTGTTTGGTTCCAACATAAGTTACTGTAGCAAATAAGTTGGTCAACGGATTTTCAGCTTTTTGGACCTGGATGTAATTGTTAAACTAATAGGGATCTAGATGAGCGAGAGGTGTCTAACAGCGGTACCATATGTAATTGATCCTTTAAAAGAAGAAAAATCAAAAAATGCTGTCATTAATTTCTCAAGTTTCTTCACTTGCTCTATATATTTTTATCATACCATTGCATTCCTGGCTTGCCCATCTATCGACAACACCAAGTACCATGGAAGAACGAAGGAGGATACCCATCACAAGATGCATAAACTCTTTGTGGAGCTCATGAGCAATGACCAGCTGAGAGACCAAGATGATATGCGAAGGGGGAATTAAATGAACAAGCATGGAAGCACATCACCGAGAGGGGAGTATCTTTTCTTTTTCTCTTTACTTTCCTAGTTTTTCTATCTGCTCTTAGCTAGGCTTGGGGGAGGAATTTGACTATTACTTGCTCAGTCTGTAATAACCTTAAATATTCGCACTAGTAGTTTGCATTTTAATTTATGTTCTGTTACTTCTAAGGTCTTTTACTTGTTGAAAAATATTTTGATATGTGGGAGAGTACCGAGTGTGAGCCATAACTAAGATGAGGGGCTGTGAATTTGTTTTCTTGCTTTTCTGCTTGCTATTTGCTCTGACCAAATCCGACCCATGCTACTTTGATGAGTAAGTTTACTTGCTACTCTAATTGAAGTCATGTGTGCAACCGTGTGAACACTGCTACCCTTGAGTCTTTATTTGTCAGCAACATGAATATGATTAGTAGTATTCACCTCTCTGAATCCTTTTCTATACCTTTCACTAACCCCTTTGAAAAATATTTTTTGAGCCCTTATGAAACTCCACCATATATCCTACACATGCTTTACTTAAGCGGTGACAACAACCTACCGCCGAGCTTGAACGAAGAAAACAAAGCAACGAGTTCCAAAGAATGGAGGAGAATCATGTTTTGATCATGATCGAGAATTGGTTTGGGGGAAAGTAGAGAAGAAAACCCTAATCCTAGTTCGAGAAATTGGTTTGGGGGAGAAGTGGAAGATGAACATCATCGAAGGTAACCTTGTTGGCTCTATTGTTATATTACCGGTGCTAAAAATCACTAACTCTTGCTCCAGAAAAAATAGAAAAGAAAGTACCGAAAAAAGCAAAGGTACAAAAGTCTCGGATGGATCTATGGTCCTTGTGATCACCGTTTTCGTGTTGGGCATGTTATAGATACTACCCACATACCGGCGTGGCCCTAAAAAGCTACATGTATGTGAGGGTTGATGGCATGTATACCAAACCAGCACGCACAAAAGTGCGGAATTCGTTAAAACAGACACTGCCAAAAAATGTAGAGACTAAAAGAGCCCAATGATGGCCAACCAAAAGCATACGAGTCAGTAAAACGACTGTAAAAAATAGTATGTCAAAAGCAAAAAAAAAAAAGAAGGAGCAAGTAGTCTATGTGTGAAGCAACCGATGGAGTAGTTACGATGATAGAAGAGAAGTTGAAGATTTGTCATTACGAGAGGACGAAGTGGAAGGAAGGAACTCGGTGTCTGAAAGGATAAGTCCCCCTGAAATACCCTTTGTTATACCTTGTTATCTTTTAATGATGCTTGCCATACACTCCTCTATATTATCCTACCTATTTTACTTACCAAGAAAACCTGAGTACTACTTTGATTTGTGCCTTGACTTTTGGGAGAAGGATTGCATAGTTACCACGAGGTAATGATTTTGAAGTACACCTAGAAGGACATTGGGTTACACCTGTAACCATTGATTGTAGCGAGTGATACTCACTTGTTACTTGTTTGCTGTGAAGTCATAAAGTTGGAGTTAAAACTAAGCGAGTCAGTAGAGTTTGAAACCCTAGAAACTGGCTGCTTGTCTATGTGGTGGTTTATTCTTGCTGCTCATTTCATGGTCACTTCTTGATTATCGTTATTGCCTTGCTCAAGGATGAGCAAGAATTTGGTTTGGCGGTGTGATGTGACAAAGAAATGTGCGATATAGCATCTTTTTAGACCCTCGTTTTTTGCCTTAGATGCAATATTTGTATCGTTTTATGGCCAATTACCAACTTCACGTGTTTTCTGTAGGTCATGATCGCATTTTTGAGGAATTGCACGATTTCAGGCGCGAAAACGACATAATTGTGCGAAATCGAGAAAGTTAAGCAAATACGCCGGATTAACCATTGCACGGAGTTCGAGGAGTCAAAACACGTCATGTGACCAACCAATGCGAAGGTAATTGAAGATGCAACAACATTATAGAAGACCACTTTTCGAGAAAATGAAGTTACGAAGCCCGAAATCGAAGAACGAAGAAAATAGATTCAAATCTGCAGAAATTGAAGATGGAGGTCACCAGGTGACCGCAGAAGGGGTCTCTGCGGCAACCAGGCGACCGCAGTCAAGCTTATGTTTTGTCCTGGACCATTTTCCTGGCCTGTCAGGCTAAGGCCCGCCTTCCTAGCTAAACCTTCCTTAATGATCAATGGCGGCCAGAGCACAAAATTTCAAGTATAAATAAGACCTCAGGGGTCTCATAATTCTACACTGCTCACAAAGCAGCTCTCCTAAGAGAGAATCAGTCCTCGGGGAAGTGAAACCCCAAAACCGCTGGCCGTCAGGCACCCAGAAGGAGGAAACCCTAGAAGCAGCACGAAGACATCAGAGACTAAGTTTCTTCTTCTTCTTTTCTTGTTTTCGATTTCTGTCAATAGTATTACTATGAGTAGCTAACTTTCTCTTGTAAAGGCGAACCGTCGTAACTCTGCTTTTGCTACTTCTTTATATACCGTGATATATTAATGAATTAGTTTTAAAACGTAATTTCGTACTTGTTCTTTATTCGTCCGACTCTTTACGTGGGAAATCCTTACTAAGTGGGACTTGGTAACGGACTTTATATTATCCTGTGTGATTTGTCTGAAAACGTGACGAGTTAGTGTGTTGAGTGACACAACACACTGCTGGTATAAGTGAAGGTGTCTGGATTAACTACGACTTAATCCTTTTGGCATGTTTCTTTGCTGCCTGTAGACGCCTAGTACATTGTTTGATTCTAAATAGTTGGGAGTAGCATATCAGAGGGAGGTCGGGGATCCTTTACACCTTTCCCCCCCATCGATTTTATATCATCAAATTAGGGTTTACTGGGATTCAATCAATCTGTCTGCAATCATTCTGTTTACTTTCTGCATACAATTTAATTACGATATTTGCTTGTTCATATGCTAAGTGTTCGTGGAGAATGACATACCGAGTCAGCTTTTCGCTATAAACTGTGGATTTGAGAACTTCCGACTGATAAATTTAATCTTGATTGTATTTAGAGATTACAGGTTCTACAACGAAAATCGAAATTTCTGAGTGCACATTAGCAATTAACTATTTATCTTTCTTATTATTATTTTTGTAGGATTCATCGAGCTCTTGTAAGGTAAATTACTTGTTGTCAAGTTTATTAGTTTTTTCATTACATTTCCTTCACTCTTTTTATTGTTTGCTAACCAACTAATTGCAATAAACAATTCGTTCACTTGCTTTCGATTATTTTCAGGTTTTTGGGTTGAAGAAATAAAGATGAAGATGGATGGGAATGAAGAATTAGACTAGCTAGCTATTTGGTCAATTTGTTCATTGTTCTCATATTTGTATTTTTTCTAATTCACACAAGTTTTTAGCTTAATTTGTAACACATCAAATTGTGTTATTAGAATGAAAATATATAATTACCATAAACTGGCCATTTAAATGACGAATGCATCATAATTAACATAAATATTGTCATTTACGTTAAAAGTACTATAATTAGCATAAATTGCCAAAAATGGCATTTCTGCTATAATATTTTTTATTTCGTATTTCCTATATAGGTGAGACAAATATGTTAGCCATATTAGAAATACAATTGATATTTTTTTATTAGTATTTGCACTATAAAGTTGTGTCACCCATCTATTGTATAAATACTGAAGCTGTATTGTACAAATGTGTAGATGTGTATATCGTTGACCATTGTTTACATAATACATTTATGTCATCTATTGTTTGTTGCTGATTCTTTATACGCAACACCATGTCACCTTTGGGATTATGGCTAACAAGAGAAAGGGTGAGAGAGATGAGCAACATATTTGTCTTGGCCATTGATCATAACTAACATAAAAAGGCTTTGGCCAACAAAATCCCTATGTCACTCACTCTATAGTTTTCTCACTACAAGAAAAAGGACTTCCAGCAACACTTATTTTCGTTGGTGAAAGCATTTTTTTCGTTGCAAAAAGTTTTTTCCAACGAATATTTGCGTTGCCTAAATCGTCCCAGTTGCCCCGTTGGTAATCTTGCAACGGAATCTAATTTTGTTGGTAACTCTTGCAACGTGATTTTCCGTTGGCGAGACATTACTATTTCGTTATTGAAGTGTCACTATTTTGTTGGTAATCGTGTGAGGAAAAACGAAAATCTTGCCACGGGGATTCGATCCCATCACCTCATTCCTCATTCTTGTACCTCTAGCTTTTTTACCACTCGACCAACTTATAACTATTGATTAGTTAGCTAATTTTTGGATTATCACTATTGGAGTTGTGATCGATTGGTTAAGCTTTTTGTGAACACATGAAACATATCTTTTTACTATTTTATTATTTAGTTAAACAAATATTCATAATTTCAAAATCTTTCCTATACTTAAATTGCATCAACTTTACAAATATTCATTAAATAAATCCGATAACGAAATTTTTGTTGGTGAGAAAAATTTCCAACGAATTTTATGTTGGTGTTTATAGTGGTTAAATCCAAAATTTAGTACCAACGAAATAGTGACGGAACACTAAATTTGTTGAAAACTCAAAAACTTTCTGTAACGGAATACCAACAGAATTACAACTAAAAATCGAATTTGATGGTGGTTTGTTGGTAATTCGTCGTTAATCATGTACATTTTTTTCTCAAGGAAAATTTCGTTGATGTTTCGTTGGTAATTCGTTGCTAAATAGCGACGAACTCAATTTTAGTTGGAAATACCTGAAAGTTGTAGTGTTTAGTAGTGCAATTTGTGTACTAGTACTAGTAACATCAGCATACACCTTTTTAGTAGCAGCTACTTTAAGTTTTCCACGTCAGGTGGGTATCGTTTGAATGAACCAAAGGGAGACAGAAGGCAGCAGAATTTCAAATAAAGTGGTAAAGCTACCTCCCTCAGATTATGCATTTGCAGGCACCAGAATGTGTAAAAGGGTTGATCAAGAGATGATCAAAATTAATCAAGTTTTTTTTGCCTTTTCATGTAATATATCACTCCGCTTGTAATTGCATCATCAACTACTTTATCCCAATCACAGTGGATCGGGAGAGTGTACGTGGCCAGGGGAGAAGTTACCCTAGAAGTAGGCTCTGTTTAGCAAAACTAACTGGAAAGCTGACTGGTAGCTGGTTAGGTAGCTGGTTAGGTAGCTGGTTAAATGTAGGTGTTTAGCAAATTAGTTGAAAAGTTAGCTGGTATTTTGTAAAATGACATAAAAGGGCATTACTCTTATTTTTCTTGTCTTTAACCTTTCTTATCGTATTATTAGTCTATAGTTTTTTAAATAATAATATATCATATTTTGTCCAATAATTATAATATATATTTAATGTACTTTACATCGCCACTTTAATAACATCATCAAAATTATCAGAAGTTGAAAGAAATAATCGTTGAGCATTTTAACTTAGTAATGAAAAAAAATCAGTATTTGATGTGTACTACATGTATGCAATTTAAAGAGGTGCGGATACAGTAATCCTTATAATTTAGGCGATGGTTTCTTATTTTCTTTATTCTAATTTAGGTTAATATAGGTTAGGGATATTTTCGGAATGAAAAAGACAAGAAGCTCCTTCTTTAAAAAAAAAAGCTACATTGACTTCTTTTTCAAATAAATTTGGTTAAAGAATGTTAGCTTCGGTAATTTTCTTTTATATAGTATATATATATATATATATGTATGTTCAATTTCATTTTTAGTATTCGCCCACACGGTTTATATTTCTAATCAAATTTGAAAAGATAATATATAAAGATGCTATGTTTAATTATAAATATTTTTTCTAAATATTAGTACAAATCTCACAAAACGTTTAACTGCTAAATGGCTGTTTGGGAAGCGATTAAAATGGACAAGGTTTTAATTGTGTTTTAACCATAAATAGTAACTGAATTATAATTGGGTTTTGAAAAATTGTGTTTGGGATGAAATTAAAATTTTATAGGTTTTATAGGGGTTGTTATATAGGGTGTGTAAGAGTTTTTAAGATTATTTGATTGGTTTTAATATTGTTATTTGATTGGTTTAAGGTTGTTATAATAAATGAAAAAGTAAAGTTTGAGAAAAATAGTAGGTAGAAAGATAAAATTTAATTGAATTATAAATAGTTGATGATTAAAAATGGGTACTGTTCAACGCGATTAAAACTGCCTGACAAACAGGATGAAAATAATAACTCGATTAAAACTGAATTTTAACAAGGAGACAAACAGCCTGTAAATAATATACCTTTACAACAATGGTTTCAAATGTAATTTTTCGTAGTCAATATCTACTATCACATATACATGTCTTTCTTATCTAAGGTAAACCATTCGTTTCGATCAGATTCATACTTAGAAAATGTCGGTGTCATCTACAAATTTAACATACTTTACGGTTATTAATTTGGAGTTTGAAAATTAATTAATTTTTTAATTGATTACTAGCTTCGCCCCTGGACGTGGCCATAACGTATGGCTGATCCTCTGAGTATAATCATGAAAATTGTCGTGCAGTGGGTCGTGCCGTGCCCCCAAAGTGGTCATCAACTTTTTTTAATTTTTTTTGTTACATATTATAATTGCATTTTAATATATTTTTGAATTTAAGAATGGAAAAGAGTAAAATTTAGAAAATCGAAATATAGTCAAGAGTGTATGTATTCATAGAGGATGAAAAAATATGAACATTGATATATTTTTTAATAATTTGTTATTAATTATTAATTTGAAAAAAAATAAAAAAGAAAGATTACATGAGGCAGCAGCCTACAGAGTAATACCACAATTAAAACAGCCATCGACCGGCTGATCCATGCCTTGGTCGTGCCTCAGAACGGCACACGACCAGTCCTATGGCCACTCAGTGGAGTGGCCTTGAATGCATACACTCTCCTTAAATCGTGATTGATTATTATGAATTAGAAAGTCTACTCCTTGCACTAGGCTACCAACAAAATACTTGATTACAAGTGATGTATAGCTATAGGATTTGCAAATTTCAAGGTAAGTTTGAGACCATTCTAGTTAAGGCATGGCAATCGATTAAAATCAGGTTATAATTATAGGTGTTTTTAGTTGTTTTTAATAATGTTTTGGCGATTTTAGTTGGATGTCAATCAACCACTTATAAAGTTTAGTTGCTGAGGAGCTAGATAACCACTTCTAAAAATTTGAGATGTCTGGTAACATGTGAACAGTAGAGTGAGGTATGACTCAAGAATCGCATTAGACACTTAGAGGTTCTCAAAGATGACGGTATATTTGGGACATGTATATTAATGATGAAATGCATATCGATTTACAGTGAGGGGGATTCCGGATTCTTATCTCTATATGAATGACCAAGTATTCTTATCTCTATTTAACATTAATGTGGATTATGATATGATATCTTTAGTGGTGGTTTTGTAAATAAATGGAAAAAAGTAGATGCTAATTTGAGGGATTGTTTCACGCCAATCCTCGGAGTGAGACAGAGTTTTCTTCCCAAAGTAACAAAAAGCAAGTATCTGTTTGCATCTCTATAAATTTTGGATTAAATTAAAAAGAGAAGTGAAAATGAACAAATTAGCAACCCAACAACCCACTAAGCTAGTACTTGTAGTAGTTAGTATAAGTATAACAAACTTTTTTCGTTAATCAAGAGAAGATCTCTTGATTATTGCACTAAGAAATATTGCATGCCTACTTTTTCTAATCCACGCTACAACATCATATCTAACCTTTCAAATCATGTCATGCTATAACAAGTTTGAAAGCTAATTAAGAAGGTTAAATGTCTCAATTAAGCATGCATGATTGATAACAACAAAAACATATGCGGCAATTGCTAAATTAAATGATGAATCTTGAAAATTAAACCACTAATTGTAACTACTATTGAAAATATAATTAGTAGAAATATAAGGGAAAACAATAGTAGTCTTTGTAGAAAACTCATTTTGGAACATGTAAAAGGAAAAGTTGAAAAGAACATGACAAAATAGAAGAAAATTAAGGAACCATATATTAGAGCTCTATTTGTAGAAAAACCCATATTTTTCCTCAAAATATTATGGTAAAACATCTCTCTCGGCTCCTAGGCCCCATTTCAAAGAAAATCATACTACGCGACGTTCCTGATATCAATTTTCTTACAGCTTGACCATCTTATATCTCCATGTTGAGTCAGTAACAACTATTTGTAATTAATGGTTCCTTAATTTTCTTTTCACCTTTTCCTTTTACATGTTCCAGAAAGGAACAAAAACGACCACATCCAGTTTAGTCAAAAGTCATAGATAGCGTCTAATCCAGATTATTCTTAACATAACATAAAGATTTCGAGACTTGATAAATCACCTTTTAATTGCTGTTACAGTAGTACTTAACGATCATCACAAAGCTAACACGAGATTAATTAATGGCGAACGATCGATCGGCTAAAATCATTGAAAATTATCCTCTAATAAATCATCATCAAAAGCTAATAGTAGTATAAAGATGGATGGGAAATGAATTTAATTTGTTTGCTCTTCTAGCAAGAAAAGTATCTCTTTTTAAATCATTTTTTATTAATTCTGATGTGCTTAAATGTACACATTAAATCGATGTATATTTTTCCATAGTCGAATGATTTGGTTTGCATGTTCCCTGACAAATATTCAACAAAGTATAAGTGTCAAATTCACAAGCTGTTAAAAACACGCACTTTGGCCTACTACCAAAAAGTAACACTCTCGTAACTACGCTTTTGTAAACTTTATTAATAGGGAAAATTACAAAACTCATCATTCCCAAGTATGCTCTTATACAAATTAGTACATAACTATTTATTTTGCTACCACGTGTAGCCAATGCGAAAATAGAATGCTACTCAAATTGGTAAGGTTTAACTTAATTATTTTCAAGAATTCATACGTAAAGGCTTTAGAGTTTAAGTGAACTTACTTTGAAATAACTTTCAAATGGTTAATTCACTGTCAAGTTTTCCGATGGGTGTAAAAGAAATTGTACGAGAAATGACATTTGTTTGTTCTTGGATCCATTGTATCAGTATATCACTTATGGTGTAGTCCATGAGTAACCGCACTGACCTAAAGAGCCACGACGACGGACAAAGGGATGTGGTGTTAATTAACACACTCTTCATATTTTGGATAATATATAGTAGGCACTATTTTCCTCTTTCTTTAAATATTTTTTTTCTTAAAAATAGCAAAAAAAGAAAAATTACTTGAATAATAATAGTAACCCTGAACAAAACCTGCAAGAGTAGCTAGCTCAACTATTTAAAAGAGATGGGTGATATACTTTTGGTCACAAATTTAAATCCCACAAGGAGCGAATTTGTGATTTATGTCTGATGAATCTGACCTTGTTACACTGGGTGAGATTTAACTTGGTTTTCTTTGATTTTTGCAGGTATTACTTGAGTTCCAAAGGTTGCCCTATAACCCGAAAGGTAGATTTAACACGGGGATTCGATCCCATCACCTATGCTTATGCCTCCAGCTCCCTTACCATCAGACCACCTTATGACTCTCATACGTAAAAATATTAACATTCGTTTGTTTTTCCTTGAATTAATTGTAACCCAAAACCTCTATTTATCTGGGTGAGCCCACAAGTTCAAGTAATACTAATGGTATTCACTTCTTTCTTGTGAGGTTTGAACATACAAGAAGTGAATATTACTATTTTTTTAACATATTTATTTGTGGGTCATGTTTATCTAGTTGAAATTAAAGGTGGCAATGATAGTGAAGTAGCATTTTAGGACCATTTGATGATGTCTGTTTGATTATATATCGATCGATCATACACTAATCGATGATCCTTGTACATAAAGTTGGGCATGATCAAATTGTACGATCGATGAAAGCAAAAGTGATCCGAAGAAAGTGAATTATAAGTGGGTATTTTTTTTTGAGCATGATTTACAAATCAGACTGGTGAATTTGATCGATCACGAACAAAGCTGCTACCTATTTTGTGTATGGATCATTTAATGTTGGACCATCAACTTACTTATCCATGTATATTGTGGCTTATATGTGTGATTCAAAATATTATTTAAAAGTTTGTGTGCATGTTTTATGTTCATTAATTAATTATTGGTAAGTTACTTATAAGTTCTAAGTTCATGACCAATCATGATGCATATACCACACGGAGATTAAACAAATTACCTGGCTAGGATATCACCTAAGGATATCTTCAATCTTCAAACTCTATCAAACTCTACAGTACTGTCACGTCAGCATTCCACTAACAACAAATTCAATCAAAATCTACATCTCCAACCCTCAAACTTTATCATACTCAACTTTTCATTTTCTTTTCCCATTTCTTTTTAAACTAAACTATTCTTTTCTCATTTTTTTCAAAACTTCATGATTCATATTCATTTTAAATTTTGTTAATTTAACATGAAATAAAAATAGAAACTTTTATAATTATCGTTTGTGTTATCAATTTTTATAATTTGTAATTGTTTTTATTTTTATGTAAGATGTTTTTTTATTTTATTTAAGTGCATTTTTTAGTGATTCGAATATATTAAATCTTATAATTGGTGTTCCATATATAATTTATCAATATTAAAATATATGAAAAGGCAATATTACAGTACAAAGGAAAGGGAAAGAAAATGAAAAAGAAAAGGAGAAAGGAAAACATCAAGATAAGAGAAACAAAAGAAAATTAAAAAAGAAAAAAAAAAGTAAAATAACCATCAAACCCGTTTGATAGTATCAAACGGGTTTGATGGATTTGATCCATCAAACCCCCAATGGGGGAGATCATGGGGTTTGATGGGAGTTTATCAAACTCCATCAAACTTTCATTGGACATGGTCTAATGTATGTTCAAATTGTATGATGTAATTAAATATTCATTTATCATATATATTTTGTAATGTCCCAAACTTTAAAATGTTGAAAAAATTGATACTCGACATTCCAACAAGGGCAAATACACTTTTATTTATAGTTAAATTCTTGTAAAAGTGTAAGGTACAAACCCCTCACAATCCAAAGTGTAAAGTGTTCTGCCTTATTTATACTTCATGTATGTGATTAATTTCCTACGATTCATAAAATTCTAAGTCTTTCATATTGCTTCCTCTTCTTTTTATAACTCCACCCACGAGAAATATGTAGTTATGTGTGATTGTAAAGAAGCAATAATAAGTTGCATAACCAACTGAGCAGTTTCTTAGTATACGAATAAGGATAAAATGTTGGAAAAAGACATGTATTGGTCTGCATGGCCATTATATTTATATCATTAAAGAGTTCATGAGTAACCGTAACGGCTCAAATAGTTTAACCTCGGCAAGTGTACCTACATATATATATTTACTATTATGGTTTACTTATTAAACAAATAATCATGCATGTTACACAAATTAATATATACAGTACTAGCTAAGATTTGATCCAATTAAGATTTAGTTGATTAGTGTAACCGTAACTAAGAGCTGCTTACTGTATGATTTACTAGTTGATTTAAGATTTGATCCATTGCAAATATATAAACTAACCATTATTGATGGAGCTAGGAGGGGTGAGTAAGTGGGGTAGAAGATGACTGGGAATTGAAACTAAGCGTGCGAAGAGGCAACTACTCAAATTATATATATAGTACTACTACGTAATAAATTTACAGACCGACACTGGAATTGAGATTCCCCATTGATTCACATGCACCTAGCTCATCGATTGATCCACGACGATATGATCATCTTCTGTTGCATGTTTCTAAATCATCTTTTTCTTTCTTTCTTGATCAATTCCCTTAACCCAAACTATATATATAATATATATTCCATCACCCTTCCTTCAACACGTACTACTGTTAATTAACCTACCTACCTAACTTATCGATTAATCAACTTCTACACATATGCTAGCTTGTTAATTCATGATTATTACTGAATTTAAGAGTGCATGCTAATATACTTTTGTTTTTCTCTATGAATTAATGATTTTGAAATTTTGATGAGTGAGTTAGAGTTATTATATAAAGAGTAGGGTCCGTGCAAAGCAGCATATTTAGAGAAGAAAGTGAAAGAAAGAAAGAAAAGGGTAAAGAAGAAAAGTGATCAACGAGCTATTTCAGTCTCGATTCTTTCTTTCTACGATGATAATTAAATTAACAAATTAAATACTACTACAAATAAGAAAAGAAGAGAACATACTGTATATAATGCATGCAAAACGATATACCTTCCATCATTACTTACTGCAGTGCTACCTTTTTCACTTTTGCTCGGATCCCTATGTAATGTAATGTAATGTTTTGCTTCCTGCTTTTCTAATCTACCTTTTCCTATTTATTCTCTCTTAATTGGCCTGCAGGCCCCATCTTCTTTATTTTACTTTTACCATTTCATCTCCATCCAACTTCATTCTTGGTGAAACATCCTCCGTACCGGCACAAACTTTCCACCTTGACTTTTCACAGTCAAAACTTTAAGGTTTAATTGAACATTTTATACTTGCAGTTTAAGATTAATTCGAAGTCAAAAGTTGAAAAAGTTTGACTGCAAAAAGTGAAAGTGCTAAGCTTGTGCCGGCCGGGACGGAGGTACTTTAGTATTATACATAGTCAAGTCGAGTTGAGATCGATTATAGACCCATAATCATCACAAATAGCATATTATCAATCTCACACGGACTGAGCATGACTTCAAATTTTGTCTGAGTTTCAAATTTTAGAGTTCGGGCTCAAGTTTGCGCGTCTCAAACTTAATCCCGAACAAATTGAATTAATTTTTTTTGTAAGTATATAACTAATATTTTCACACATTGACATGTTACTTCTTTCTCATATGCATGTATTAATTTACTTATGTGCTTATGAGATATTCAACAAAAGCTACCAATGAAGGGGCATGGTGGAGTGTTCTCTTAAACTTCAAATCCTGAATCTGACCTAGTCGAGCTCTCGTGTATTCAAGTTCACCGATCTCAATCTTAAGCGTGTAGAAATGCTTTTTGCAATCTAAAAAAAAATAAATACTGTACCTTTTCCTTTTCCAAATTTTCAAATAGTGATCATACAATTGTTAGTCAAGGTACTCAGTGACAAAGGTAGGCCGGATCGATGGGGTCACTTGATCCGACTCTACTTCCCTTCATCTCTAAATTAGTATTGAACATTTAATATATAATGTTAATAAAAGTTAATGTATGTGTTGTAGTCGAGTGGAAAAGTTGCGTACTCTTGCTGTATTAATTAGTACAGGTTCAAGCCCTAAAATGTTTGTTTTGCTATTTCCAGAGTTTTCGAACACATGCATAACTTCGATTCACCTAAAAGTTTACGAACACAGGTATAATTTCGACTCACCTAAAATTTATTAAATTTTAGACTTGTCACGGCAGATACGCATGCAAAAACAATATGCTTCCCCAATTTTGCACTTGATGAATTAATCTTGCTATATATATGATCATTGATCAGCTTAGCACATCCAAGTATATAATTTGCCATGCCATTTCAAGTTTAAAATAAACATGCAGAAAACAACAAAAGAAGCATGCCAACAAATATGTGTACAGAACTACAGAGAAATTGGCCGGTTTGTATGTATAATTAGACGAAGAATGTGTTTGAATTGGAATAGATTGATCCTCCATATACAAACGCAATTCTGTACGTTAAAAAACAACAAGGAACAAAAGAAGCCAGATCTAGAAGTTTTTCTGGATCATCATCATTATATATGTTTCTGAATACTGACTGTACGTATACGTACGTATTTGATCGATCATCTTTCATCTGGACAATTCTCTGCTCAGGCTCAGCTCAATTGTTGCTCATATACAAAATTGGGCTAGCTACGGTTACTTTCTAACCAACCTACTCATACATCACAACGGGAGAAAACTTTTGGGTGCAAAAAAAAAGTACACTTGGTTTCACTAGAGGATGTTTTTAATTATGTCGGTTCCACAAATCAATATGTGTCATTTTCTTAATATTTTATTCTTGCAGGTACATATATTGAAAATTGTTCACGCTTAACTTTGAAGTTTTTATATTTATATTGTTAGAACTGTAGAATCGGGATTGGTACTTCTGGACAGTTTTCAAACGATGTTGACTATTGACGTTGAAATAACACCGCTTTCAACAAGTGAACAAGTTCAACTAAATCGCTGCGACAAGAACTGTAATCGATGTAACTCAATAAAGTGCAATGAATAAATCAACACGAGATTTCTAAAGCCGGTATATAAAGATACCGATGGTGCCGTAGCAAAACTTCTACTAAACTTGAAAAGTAGAATTACAAAAAGAAGTTTAATTCAATCACAAACGATTGATTAAACTTACAGAAAACTAGACCTAGAACAGATAAGAAAAACCTATTCTAATTCAATGATACTAGAGTAATTCTCAATCTTTAGAGAACACTCACAAGTAAACACCGAGGTAAAGGTCTAGTAAAGCAAGACGCCTAAAACATATAATATTTGTTCTTCAAAGGCAATCGGCAACTTGCAAACGCCTCCTTCTTCTTCTATATATAATTGCGGCAACTCATCACAGGAAAGAAGAAGTCGGTCAGCAGGCAGGCCCAAGTCTTAACAAACTTGGATTCTATGGTAAGGAAACTTTCTTTGATGTATTAATGGTATAAGGAGTCTTCTAGATATCAATCTCTTTTAAATCTCACTTTCCTTATAGCATAAAATTCTTCCATGAATCATTATGGCAGCTTCCTTACAACAATTATGGATCCTTTAACCTTCAAGCCCATCACGCATATTCCTCTTATTTAGCCCATGGACTATCTCTTCATCAGGCTTCTTATTTTCCTTTTTGCTACAAGGTTCGCTTTGCTACAAGAATCGCTACGGTGACGCGTTTTACGATGGCTATACAAGAACCAATCGTGATCCATTAAGCATGTTGAGGCTCAACTTGATATATCCTACAAAATAATCATAGAAAAAATACTACAAACGTTGAACCGGTTAATAAACGAAGAAAGTCCGAATTAACAAAACAAGTGCAATATAAATTGCACTTTCATATATTATCATGTCATTGATGTGAGTATACTTGGATTATTGTCTTACTCATGAAACTCTAAGGCACCCATAACTATTATCTCTATACCTATGTTTTTTAAATACGAGTTACCTAAAAATTTAGGGAAACAGTGGATAAATGCCCGAACCAATATCCGACTCTACTTCCCTTCACCAATCTCACTTGATCCGACTCTACTTCACTTTTCATTTTTTCTATTGCATACTTTTATTCATTTAACATTATAATTTTAAATTCTTTATATTACTTAACTTAAAACCTCATGTCCAGATTAACGAACGTTTATAAAAGGAATGCATGTATATTAGTCGTGGGAGTATCTTTTGTTACACATATTGGAGTATAATTGTGATAGCGCATTAGACATATGATAGCATGGAGCAGAAACTTTGATGCAAAAAGCGAGACTAGTACTAGTATCTCTCTTATTCCCTTCTCTGAGTGTGTACAGTAGTCGTACAGGCCACTATTGCCAGTCAAAAAAGTTACTACTACTCATCGATATTATAATCCACTTTTTATATCCATCCATCTCAATTCATGACGGACCACACCTTTATCAATTATCAGGGACTGCAAATTGTATTATCAAGAAACCTGGAGTTGTTTGCAATTTCCTCATTCCCTCCTTTTTCTAATTACAGTTGTACTTTGCGTATACAGACTTGTACGTTAGGTTTTCTGTGTAAGTAACAGTTTTCTAATTAGTCAGGATTAATTAACATAACATAAGCGTTGCTATAGAAGATGGAATGCAAGTATGCAACGATTCCTCTGTTTGCTCACTTGATCCATCCATTTTTCGTCTCGGTTTCTTTCATGATCAGAAATTCTTGTTAAAAACTTAATTTAATCTAAATAAACGAAAATTAAAGACCACATTATATATTAATTTGTCGACTGTGAGTGCGTTAATAAACACTTATAATGACAGATGTATAACTAAGATTCTTAGGTACAAGAAAAATCATGATTTTTGCAATAATTGCGGAGTGTTTGGTTACGCGTTTGAATTGAATTTTCTCAATTCCAGTTACGTTTTTGTGTACAAAAACTACACAAAAACTCAATTCAAACGTGTAACCAAAATTCTCTTTTGCTCTTCGTCTAGCTCTTCTTCTTTCCCAGTTTCCACCATGTTGTGTGTATATACTCGTAAACTGAAGCTCACAGAAATAATTGATCGTCAATTCGGACCCAGTAAAACATGAACCCAGTGACTAAGATGATGATATTTATATTTTTAAAACCGATTTATCCGACCTGGGTTAATTTTGTAGTATCTCTACTGTAGGACAATGCAGTATTCATCTGTTTCTTTATTTCACATACTACATCAAATCGAGAGCAGGTGCAGCTTTAATTTGTTTCTTGATGTGAGAGTTTATTCTTTTACGCTTATCAATTATAAACATCTAAAAAAAAAACATTGCATGCACCAAGCATATTGCATGGTTTATGAGAGTCATGTGACAAGCTTTTGGTTTAAAATAGGAATACAACACAAATTTAACAAAACAAAGCATATACATATATATATACATATACATATATATATACATGGTGAGTGATGACCTATGTGATCAAAGATGCATGTCACATTGACAAAATATGATGTGGCTTGTTTCTTTGAATTTCATAGAGTTTTATTCACAAAATTAAAGCAAAAAGAAAATAATAATTTACAAGTGTACAATTTATTTTTGGTATGTTAACTCCTTATATAGTTATTATTAAATCACATATAACTTTATCATTAAAACTATGAAAAATATTCTGAACATATATTTGGATTCATCGCGACAAGATGAATCCATAGACACCAATATTATATATTATTATTAATCAAATAAATTATTTATATATTAAAATAAAATACAAATTTGTCAAATAAAATTTATTGGCTGTTTTGGTTGTGTAAATTTTAAATTTGAAAAATAATCTATGGAACATTTTATTCTTCAGAATGCATTGCATCTTATAATTTCGACTATTTATATTTTTAGTATGTTGACTACATATATAGTTTTTATTAAATCTCAAATAAATTTTATCTATAAAACTCTGAAAAATATTTTGAACATATATTTGGATTCACCGCGACAAGACGAATCTATAGACACTAATTATGAATATTATTATTAATTAAATATTTTATTCATTAAAATAAAATATAAATATATTAAACACTGTTTACTTTTAGTATATGACCGCATAGTATATAGTTATAGTAATCTCATATGAATTTATCTACAAAACTCCGAAAAATATTTTTAGTTAATTAAATAAATAATTTATTCACTAAAATAAATATAATTTTATTAAATGAAATCTATTAGCTGACATTTATATGAACTTATTTACAAAATCTCTGAAAATATTTGAGCATATATTAAATTCACTATGACAAGACGAATCCATAGACACCAATTTGAATATTATTATTAATTAAATAAATTATTATATTCACGAAAATAAAATATAAATTATTAAATGATATAAAATGAAATACTGGAGTTTTAAAAATATTTAATACTCCCTCCATCCATTTACAAGGAAATTAATAGTTATTTTATCCAGATGTCCAATTATAATTTTGAATTTATGGTTGAGCAGAGTCCGAATAGGGGTTTTATTAGTGTTGTATCTAGGGATCATGACGGCAATGTTATTGTTTATCGTCAAAATTTTATTGTCTTATGGTTGTTGAAACTACAGAAGGGTTGACAACCAAATTAACAATTGAATTTGTTCAAGATTTTGAGTTCCAACATGTAGTATTGAAATTGATTGTTTTTTTGGTAATTAAATCTCTTAAATACAAATTCTAGCTTTGTCGTTTTGTTTCACATTTTCAAAGAAACCCAGATATTTTTAAAATGGAATTGAAGTATCTTCTGAAAAGAAATTGAAAAACAAAAGTGTGGAATATTTGAGTAGCATAGAATTTTGAGATTGCATGCATGAACTAAGAATACAAGTAATTAATGGTAATATTAATCATAGTTGATGATTGAAAGATTTTAACTGGATGAAATATAATCATTTTTTCTTAAATTGGAGACCAAATCGACAAATTATAAGGTATTAAGTGGGCACATACAAAGCCAAAAATCAATTAAAAAATAATCATATAGGTGCATCACTTAGTGTGGCTCGGGGGAACCCTATAATGAGTGAAGTTATACATTTTAGAGTTATATTCTTACATATTAAAATTATTTACTCATATTTATTACGGAGTTATATTACACAAAATAATTGACCATTTTTTATTTTGCAAAAAGGCTGAGATTACATAAATTTTTAGATGGACATTCAACAATTTTTTAAACTGTACTGAAAGTATAATAAGATATCACAAAATAACATTGTTTTGTGAAACATTAATTTTTTAATAAATAACTATTCAAAAAATAAAAAGAGCATATAGATACTCTTACAAGAGTCAGGGACACTATTGAGCACATGTCATACTATATCTTACTACACTGGCATTCCGTCATTTTACTTTAAAATGGGACGGGTTCTATCCAACCCGAATTCAAACCCGTTCAAAATAATGATGTTCAAGTCCGGGTCGGACATAAACTTAAACCCGTTCCAAACCTCTGTAACAAGATCCAAACCACAACATTTCATGGTTAAATTAATAATGTACATTCTCCCCGGGGGAGGGGGTATAATGGGGGTGGGTGCCAAAAAAACCACCGTAACATGTGAAATTATATTTGTAAAGTAATAATTTTTGTGTGTATGGGGGTGGGGAACCACATACCACCCCGAAGGTTGTTGAGAACCAACCTCATTAATTGTGTTATACACTTTTCTATTTTATTTTTATTCGGGTCCGAGGGATATAATTTTAATTTAAGAACATGTATCGGTTACTAATTAACGGGTAGATGACCCGATATAAAAGATATGTTATCAACCCATCGGGCCCTGAACGGGTTCGGGTTGGATCCTAACCTTTAATTAAAAGCAAATCCGTAATGATGAGTCATACCATAAAAAAAAAAGACCCGGTGATATAGTATTGAATGAAGAAGAACTAACAATAGACACCACCGACAATGATGCTTACAAAAAAGTTTAACTATTTTATTTTAGTTCATCTATTATATTTATTATTAAAAGTAAACTATACCGTGGCATTGCCACGGTTTAGTACTAGTATATATATAAAGAATCCATCAATCAGTCTGAGAGAGAGAATACTAGAAGAGAGAATGTTAGAAGATGACAAAAGGAAGAACCCAATTTCCTATACATCGATCATGTCTGTTCAGTTAACTTGTTCCTCTGATCCAAAAATTTGCACAGGATATTCTTCTTCTTCTTCTTTATAAGTTACCAGTAACGTAGATCAATTTGTTCAAGAAAAAGGAGATAACTAGCTATAACGCATGCCTAGAGAGTATATATGGGCTCATCTTTTCAAGAATATTTATAAATTGATTTGATTTTAATTTCATTATTGCTGATGTATATATAAGCTTCCAAATAAAATACCAATCCATCACTTCTGTCGAGAGATAGTACTAGATTCTGTGACTAACTTTTCATTCCATTAAACAAGTTCCTAGGCATGCATATGCGGAATGCATTTTAACCCATTTAGTCTGTGTTTTTTCAACTTAAAACTCATTCAATTCAGTTCAGTTCAGTTTCATTCAGTTCAGTTCAGTTCTGCTTAATTATATTTTATACTACAATTCAGTTCAGTTCAGTAAATTTCAGTTGAAAATAACAGATCCTTACTAGGGAGTATGTTTGTTTCGTTTATTTGATACACGATTAATTGCATTTTCGATCCTATATTTGGACGTTTATGCACTAAAAGGATGGCTTTTCTAGTTTTCGATCGGAATTCTTAGGATCTATTTAGCCGATCATATACATTTATAGGATTAAAAATGCAGTTCACCACAGATCTCATTCAAATTCACATTTTGAATAAATTAAGGACATGCAATTTAATTTGTCTCCATATCCTCACTCACACACACACACACACACACAGCTACTTAATCTATGAGGTTTGGATGCAATTTGAGTGCACTAATGACTTTGTACTGATCATTTGCTTAAAGTTTAATAATAAAAAATTGCTGTTTTTTAAAAAAATATCTAGTTCATTGCAATAGCACAATTAACTTAACCTACTAATTATATCTCATTTTTTTCACATACAATATTTTCAATTTTCATACATGCATGCATTAATTATAGAGCAAATGCAATGTTGTAAAGATTCTTGGGTGCATCGAGATGCAATGTTATTGCATGGGAATCTTGATCTTTAGCTTAAAACAATTTTATGGCCCAGTTAAATATAGTATTAGTTAAATTAATCTAATTGGAGAGTCATGATTAATGCAAGAGGAGGTAGGGGATAAATTAAGTATTAGTTGTAAAATATTTTAATAAACTGTTAATTGAAGAATGTTTTGGTCTTTTTTTTTTTCATACGACACGATGTTGTGCCTTATAATGTTTTAATGTTTTGCTACAATTTATTTTAGGCGTTTTATGTTTGCAATGTATAAATATATAAAATATTATGAAACACTACAAAGTTGTAGCAGAGCCTAAATCTAACATTTTTTCCGTTCCACTTGGACTAGATGGCTTTCTACTTATTCCTTCTCTTGCTTTTTCAGATTATCCGTGTTAATTTTTCTTATGATAATATGATCATCGTTTAGCTTTTTGGATCCCAGTTACATCTTTACAGGGATTGATTTGGATAGCATTGCCTGACTTTTTTGTTTTCACACTTGACTACTCATGATTGTAAAGGACTAGTTCAGTGTGAGTACTCACTAGTCACTGGCCCATAACATATGGGCTCTATGCAAAATATTGGGCCAGCCTTATGTCCACAAACATGTCCACTATACTATATATTCTCTGGAACTTTATTATGAAAAACCTACAAAATAGATTTCTCATCAAATTGATGCATGCATGAATATAAAATTTCATGCATCCATCGATCTATCTACTTTTCTCCAGTACGTCTTAGCTAGCTAGGCAAGAGATCAAAAGCTAGCAAGCGAAACTGTCATTGTTTCATTTGTTTGTGTGTTCGTCAGAAACAAGATCTATGCACATACAAAAAAAGTCAGTTGATATTGAAATGGAATGAGTATTTCATAAAATTTTGTTATGGAATTTTGCATTTAAAAAAGTTTCATCATAATATTAGGTTAAATAATTTATTATTATAGTTTAAAATTAATTTATAGTTGAAGCTTAAACCGATTGATTGATCTTGAGAAGGTTGATAAGTGTAATAATTTTTTTTTGAAGGGAGTATATAAATCTTCATTATAATACTGCCTGAACAAACTTCATTTTCGTCCACTTACATCAACTAGAGTTTTCTCCTTGTCTGGTATGCATACTACTCAAGAACGCTCATTTGTCTCTCTTCTTCCTTTTCTAATAAAACCGAGCTAGAATAACAATCAATCACATTCTACTTGTATACTACATCCGTTTTATTATTTTATGTTCAATTTTTCAAAAATCGTCTCTTGATTATAAGCAAATAGTGCATAGCTTCGGCAGGAACAAGTATATAGTGTTTTTAACGAGGGCTACTCCGGCATGTGAACATATGCCGAATGCTAGAATTTTAAAAGGAAATAATATTATCATAATCAAGCATTTCTTATACTCTTATTAATCGAATGTTTTTTCTAAAAGAATTAGTATTAATTTTAACTTCAAATTAAAACCTCAGTAGTCATTCAATTAAACATTCCCAAACCTTAAACCCTGAATCAAATCAAATTAACCATCATGCAAACTACTTAGTGAACCCTAGCCAGGCCATTAATGGAGCTGATAAGAGTTCTCCTTTTCACTCTACAAGTGCTATATTTGAATTCCCATGTCATTTTGGAACTCTTGAAAATCTACTCGTAAGCAGTTACAACGTTATGCTACAGCAACTCTATGGATTACGACTTATGTTCCAAAACAGTTGTTAAAAATGAAAATGTAAAGAAACAAAGATCAGAATTGTCACTAACCCTTCTAATTAGGATTGTCATCCCAACCGTGTTCTACGTGTGGGACCCACACAGTCGCGAACACTGAATTATGCCCTTTCCATGTCAACACAAGCATATCCTCATCCTTCTTCATTCCCCAACCACTAGCATGCTCATCCAACAACACTTTAACTTCCCTGATCGTCTCTTCCCCGAACGGAACGCTCACAAACCCATTATTCCCCATTCTCTGGCACAGTTTCATCCCTGATTCCAGCCTCTCTATCCTTTGAACACCTTCAAACCCGATAACATTCTCAATCTTTTGTCCCACATCAGCCTCATACTCTATCCTCTGGGGACTATCCTTGGGCAAGAAAGTCTCCAATGCATCGAACGGAATCCACAGATAGTTAAAACAACAAGTAATCCTTGATGAAAGTGATCCACTTGAAACTCCCAAATCGCAATCTTCGTCAACTATTGTCACAAGACAAGGACTTAAGCTCTTGATCCTGTCCAAGAAAGTATCCCTGATTGAATTCTTGTAACCAGTTTGCTCATCTGGCAGATACCTTAGCCAATTTTGGCAGTTCACTACTAAAGCCTCGTAGTCTTTCAATTCCAGGGCTAATGGATTCAGTTCCCTTAGAATCAACTCATACTGTTGATGATCCAATAACTCTTGTGTACTTGCATCTACCTTAATCACATTGAACTCGAATGGAACGTCCCTAAACTTGGCAAAATTCGACAAACGCTGCCCCACTTCTTCGATCGAGACGTTAAGTAGAGGAGGAACGGGTGGCCTCCAGGAGAGAACAGATATTTTAAGGAACGGAACGTGTTCCTGATTAGTTTTAGCTAAAGCATCTATAAGTGTAGGCAATTGCATGCAATAAGTTATACTAAAATCTAACAAATGGATCCTTTCGAATCCTTGTACGGCTTTTAAAATCGCGCTATTAGAGGCAGAGAATCCGAACCTGTGCCAGGGGATTAGGTCTACATACCCTGCCAAGTCAGTAACCGACATGAGACGCCACTGGAGCGTTTCCGTGGGATTGAAGTTCACGGAAGTTGGACAAATTCTTGAAGCTTTGGAGATCAAGGCCCGGAGGAAATACGAGGCAAGTCTCTGATTTGGATCGCCTAAGGATGAGGCGACGTTGTTGAGCACCCACATGACTTGTTGGGCCAAGGTCACATCTTTGTTGTCCAAGGCGCTTGCGCAGTGGATGAGAAGCTTCTCGATGCACGATCCGTCTAATGTGTTGAGGCAGCCGAGGCGTAGTGCACCAGAAATGGAGCCTTGTGGTGAGGTGAAAATGTTGGGGTTTTGTATGGAGAGTGAAGGAGAGGTTGATGATGTTGATCTTCTTAGCTCTGATTTCATGATGGTTTGAGGTGTAGGGGAGCAAAATTGTCTTTTGCTTGGAAGAGAAGAAATTGACATTGGTTACTATTGTTGATGAGAATTTTGGATTTGGGTGAGAAACTGTAATGGATTTCAGTATGGTGGGTATATAAGTAGTAAATTTAATTGGAGAAGATAACAAAAGCATGTTTAAGTAGAAATTAGGGTTTATGTGGAGACATCATGAAGGAATATCCTTATCAATGATTGAGATGCTATTAGACAAAACAAGTCGATTTGTTTATCAAGTAGCCATAAATTTGGATGAAACATGGAATGGAACGACAATAGTAATGCTATGGAAGTATCCACTTGCGATTGGAGTTCTAACTTGTCATAGTATAAATTAGGGATATGTAACTTTTGGACCAATGATTTGAATCATTAATATTAGCCAACAAACCATTTTTGTTGGCTTTGTTGCACTCTGAATTAACACTATAATTAGAAGTATAGTGTATATCATTTTGAATTTGAAATCGTGCATGGTATAACTTGAGTAGGATAGCTACTTGCCTACTCTTAACACTAAGGGCAAGCATTTAATGTAGATCACAAGTTTTTTCAATGAATCATCTCAATCTGATTCATAATATTAATTAAAATCAGATTAGTGGCGTGAAACGTATAGAGTGAAATTTCCGGATCAGTAACATTAACTAGGGTAGTTGTAGTGTTGTAGGGAAGTAACATGCATGGCATGTTAACAAATTCTAGGATGAATCAGGGAAAAATTTACTTCAGCTAGCTAGTTTGTCTCATCCCAATTAAGTTTAACAATCTTCATTATTCATGAATCTTTCACTTGATAATCAATAAATTTGCTATAATTAATATCATGATCTGGACAAAAAACGAAACTTGGTAAAATCATGACAAGATTTGCTTTTGGTGATAAAAGGCAAAGAAAAAGTTAAGAAGCTGTACTTAGCCGGCCTGGTAAGCCAATTTGACACATGAGCTTGTGAATTAAGACAATTCTTTCTTTTGTTTTGACATCATTTTCATTCACAATTTTCTAATATTTGGAATTGATGTTATTTGACGGCTACGTATCGCACGTTGGCTTGTTTGTTTTCTTTGCAATTTTAAGTTGGTAATCATAATTAATAATGCCACACGAAAAGACAATCTAGACATTTACAGATATTTAAAATATTTGTTCTTCATTCTATATCTTTTGTTTCCTAGTTATACTTTTCTTGAAATTATATAATCAAATATTGGAGAATTTGACAGAGTGTTTACAATATTGTAGCAGAAAAATGATTCACAAGAAGCCAATTCTAATAAGATTCTGGTTCAGACTACTTCAAGGAAGGAGACTCTGAAAGTTGAAAAAAGAATATGTGGAATGAAAGACTTAGGTGGCTCTTGAAGTTGAAACTGAATATCGAATTACAGATTACAAAAATCATACAAAATGCATGCACATCCTTGAATTACAACAAAGTTGCGCCCCGAACTGCTACGACTGTCTCACCCAAAGGACTTGCTCATCGATCTTGCTTAACATCTCATCATCTAATCGCTTCCATGTCTTGATCTTTTCGACACCAGTCCATGACGTTTCCCCTTTCCCCAATTCTGCTAAAATTACTCTTGCTCTTCTGGTCCAGCCGGCAACCCCATAACCATGATAACCGAATCCTCCCCCATAACAAAACCATATGCCACCTAGATTCCCGCAGAAGTCATTGTTGTGATCATGGCCTAGGAAAACAGCCTTCACATCTCCCATTTCTATGAAGGTCTTCAGAACTCCAGAGTTTACAGTGGAACATGCCACCCACTCTCGATAGGTACCAACGACATTGTATATAGGACCTTGTCTTATTTCTGGAATAGGGATGTGGAAGAATGCCAGTGAGGGACTTGTGGTTGAGTAGATAGAACTTTTATCCACCTCATGTTCCTGTTATCGTGTGACCTGCAACGTGTTAATATTTCTAAATCTGCAATCTGGTATTGCGGGATGTAAAGTGAACCTACAAGATCAGAAAAAATATCAAGTGCAAAATCATGCATGAGATATGAACTCTGTAAAAGTCCTTCTCAAGAAAGGATCACTATTCATTAACTTGTTTGCTCAAAAAGCGTTAACATGTCAACTGCAGATTGCTAAGATACGGCAATGAGGCTTAGTTGGTTGGTAATGCTGAGGCTCCTCATTAAGAGGTTGCCCAATCAGGGCTTCTTGATTTAGGGTTATAATCGAGCTAAACAATACAAAGAAGGAAGATATATTATACTAACATTTAATTGATGAATATTTTAAATTTCTCATTGCCATCTATATCATGCACAGTTACAAACGACCCTGTGGTGACAATAATGTACTTAGGTATAGGTGATACTGTACCTGAACCTTTTTAGAAACATGACGCAGCCAGTCGAGTTGAGATTCTCTGATCCAATCATAAGTTCGAATCCCATCCACAACAGCTCTGTCTCCACTGTCAAGAAAGTAAAGATTGAGGACACTGCTATTGGCAAAATATGAACCTGGAGCACCCCATACTCTTAGATCATAATTTCCAAAGCCATGGATTTGCTTGTCCGAATTAGGATTACTTTCAGCCGATGGAAAGATTTGAGAAAGAGAATAATCCATGAGGGAGATAAAAAACATGAGTTCTTCACGTGTCATAGTGGATTCTTGATCGTGGTTACCGAGAACTGCTGCCCAAGGGATTCCAGATTTTATAACCGGGTCAAATACTTCAAGCAAAGATTCCGCAGCATCAGAAGCACTTTCCCCAAATATGTTATCTCCTGAATTGCAGAACCATAATAAATAAGAACAAATAACACTTGAACTTCACAGAGAAACAAGAAGCCAAGAACCAGGTCAAAAAAGAAAAGGAAGGAAATAAAATTTGCAGAGTTTCCATAAGAAGATGATTATCAAAAGACCAAAAGCAACTTATAGAGTGAAGCCCTAATGGAGAAACATCTTGCCCCTCTAATTATGCACACAACAGTAAGCATACTCCAGCATTACGGTCATTAGGCCCCCTCGAGACTCTAATAAATGGGGGCGATAAGGTTCACCAGAGTGTAACACCTCAGCTAAAGTAACTGAAACTTCTACACAGTCCAGTTATCACTCGTTCACATAGTATCATGATACAAATCATTTTGTACTCCTATCAAATATCCTATCTCTAATTAAGCTGCCAAATTGCTTCAAAACATTATCAATCCTATAGAATCAGAATTTGCATCTGGTGGGAGGAGTATACACAATTACACATCATTTTAGCTGAAAAACAAGTAAGATACTCACTCAAAAGATGACCTCAGATACAAACAGAACAAGTAACATACTCTTATGTCGCACTTGATTTTGTTAAAGCCGAGTCGCACTCTACTCCTTACATTGTAACATAGCCCTTTCAAAGTAGCACTCCCTCTTTTTAGACCGCAACTTGCATTTCTATTTTTCAATCTGATCATACAAGCTATCCAACTCTATCTCATATGGTTCAGCGTTCCTACCGGATATTATTATGCAGCAAAATCGCACATTCATCTTCCGTTAATAAGGCCATTTAAGCGGTAAAAGGCACCCATATTCTTGACCCCCAAACATATTCTTCCAGTTAGACAGTGAATCACCCTCAACCATCATTCTCGTTCTAAGAGTACTCATTCCGAACCTAATCTTACAAAAGGACGAACAATTCAAGCTCCATTTAAGCACAAATTTGGCTCTTTTAACAAAACACTGGCTGGGAGAAAACCAAAGCTCCAACCTTTAATATCCTAAATTGAGCTATGAATGCACAAAAACAAGTACATACATACCAGTAAAAGCAACAAAATCAGGTTTCTCGAGTTGAATGATCCGCTTAAGAAACTGAGTTGTGTTGAGATCAGAACAGTGGTCGAACTCACTCTCTAAAACGTCCCTGCACCGAGTCAACTTCCCGTTGCCGTAATGCATATCAGCAACCTAAACAATCCATCCAATTAACTTAAAATTTTCAAAATCTATCCTCATATATAATCACACTAATCAATCCATCCAGTTATGAATAAAAACAACACAAGACGAGCTAAACAGATTCTCACAATATTACCAAAAATGAAAGAAATTGACGTACCTGGAGGATCTTGAAAGTGCCATCGGAGCGGAAGCGGAGAGGCAGAGAAGGAAGTTTCTTGATTGTGGGATTAATTTGGACGAGGTTAGGGGCGATTAATTGAGTGTGGAAAAGGTGAATACAGGATATGATCAGGATTAGGTAAATCAAAGCGGAGATCCATGTACAATTATTGCTTTCGTTATTGCTAATTAGTAGTATGTTACTACTATCAGATTCCATTTTTTCAACTTTCTGTAGATGCATACATAACATACTATCCAGCTGAGAGAAAGAAGAAAGAAAGGTTTCAAATTTCTGCAGCATTTATTGCCATCTCTTCACTTTTCTTAATTACCAACTACACTCATTATCTCTCTCACCTGCTGGATTTAGCTTCCCATTTAACTCCACCAATTCAATTCTTCCACACGGCCCGAATTAAGCTGTATTTAGATCGCGGATTAAGACATTCAAAATTGAGTTACTAAGGCTCTGTTCTCTTCAACTGAAAACTCATTCAGTTCTGCTTAATTATATTTTATACTACAATTCAGTTCAGTTCAGTAAATTTCAGTTGAAAAGAACAGAGCTTAAATTACTAACTACACTCCATTTTAGAAGGGGATAAAATAAACTTTCTTTTACTTAGTATAAATATAACCAAAACTAACATCGTTGTAGTTGAACCGTATAAAATTTCATTAGGTCCTTTAAATAGCCCTGCCGGGATTACCTAAACTTATATTTGTATGTAGTGAGTATATAAATTTATCAACACCTAAATGTTCTTTCCTTAGCATATAGAATATGATCTTTTAACATATTTTACAAGTGTCGTCATGTTTTTAATGCCATTCTTAGTCATGTTCGATAAGATAAAAAATGAGAGTGCATTTGGCTTTTCAGTCGCACGAAAACTACAAATATATTCAATCAACGATACGCAAATGTGTATACAAGTATAGAGGGAGTAGCCTAGCCCTAGGCCTTAGCCCAGTGTAAACTACAACAAAACATCAAAGACACTAATCAATGTCCAAACTAGGCTTGGACTGAAAAATGGGTAAAGTCACCAAAATGTGGCGATGGGGATTGGGCTTGATTTCATTAGTACTGGGCTAGAACTATCACCAAACAGTATAACCTTCCGCTTGGTAAATGGGCTTAAAAATTGTGAAAGCCGTAAAATTCATTTTTGGTACTTCAGAGTGAGACATTTTCAGATTTGGTATTTTAGAGTGGTTGTGTCCAATTTATGTACTAATTAACAAACACTAATTACAATTAGGGTACTAAACCCAATTAAGAGGTGGCGCGTGGACCTCACGCGCGAGTGAAGCCCACACGCCAGTGTGGAAATTTTCTGGGCCAATTTTTTTTTTAAAACGGGCGTGTGTATTACACGCGCCCGTTAAATAATTTTTTTTAAAAAATTACAAAAATAAATAACAATGAATCGATCAGAAAAGCGTCCCGCCTCTTTCCAAAACAGAATTGCTATTGAAAAATCAGCCCCACCCTTTACTCCATAAACCCTAAATTCTAAATTACAATCAACCTTCTTCAATTGGATAAGGCAAAAAATAACCCAGTGAAGAAGAATATTCCGCCGGCTCCGGTGAAGTCCAACCCGTCTGGTGTTTACATGGCAACTGTGAACGGGATTCCGACGAAATACCTGTCCGCTAAATCTCAAGTCGGTAAGTACTTCTTCTTTACTATTTTGATACTTGCACGGTACAGTCGGTACTTCTAATGAAATACTTGGTTCCTGAGCATGATTGAGTTTTGTTGATTTTTCTTTCAATTAATTTTTCAAGACATCCCACTCCCAATCCGTCGGATTTTCGGATTATTCCCCTTATTCAGCCAAACAAAATACAAAATAGAAAGTTAATCCAAACAAAATACAAAATAGAACATGAACTCCTAAGTTTTCGTATTTGTTGTTTTGGACTTGAAGTAAACTTGTGAACTTTATTTTGTTTATTTTGAATGTGGAACTACTGAACTAGTATTTAATTTTGCTACGAAATGCTATTTCATTTTTTTTTAATTAAAGTTCGGATTATTCGGATTAAATCCGATCCAATCCGAACTTTTTCGGATTAATCCGAAATTCGATCCGATCGTTCAGATCGGATTTAGGATTGAGCCTTCAGTGGTCCGAAACTTCGGATTGATCCGAACTTCGAATTGGATTAATCCAAATGTGCACCTGTAGGACCAACCATCCACTTGTGGATTTCGAGTTGGTTTGGCTCTGACATCATTTGCAACGACCCAAACATTGATCGATGATACTTCACTAATCTTCTTAACCTTCCAAAAAAATAAAGGAAAGACTGGTCAGCATGTTTACTAATTCCTGGAAAATAGAATATACTGAAAACGTGCATGATAAAAATGTTGAATTAAGCACGTGATTTACTGCTGGAAAAGGCATTGCACGTACATTGGGTCCGATCAAATTCAATGTGTTCACATGAAAACGTAACATCAACAGACAAAATTGCGCATTTCCACATGCTTTTTACACTTACCTTAAACTTATCCTTTGTTTAATCATCATACAGTAACTCAATATCTTAATGTCCCGCTAAGATCAAAATAACTTCCCGAAAAATTACACTAACTTTTAAAAAGACAAGGGCGTTAGAAAAAAGACGAAGAAACAATGTAAAAGATTTGAGAAGCTAAAATTCTAACAATTGACTTGCGAAAGTCACTAATTTCAAAAGCAGCGGCTAAAATTTTACAAAATCTCAATTAAGTCCCCACTCTCACTCTAATAATAACGCTCATCTTACTTCGATCTAACTTTCTCGTAATTTACAAGGAAGAAAAAAGAGAAGAGTGGTATAAAAATCTCATTATGTTCAAGCGATGACAATTAACATATCAATAGGAAATCATATCGTAAATCCAAAAATAACAATCATAACAATAACGAATCAATAACAATGCAATCAATCGTTTGTTGGTGCAGTCTCCTTATAACCCCAATCCGAGCCCTTATCTCTCCACTCAATCAATCAATACCCGCCATGGTACGGGGTGGTACACTACTACCCGTAAGACCTCGGCGACTTCTGCCACGTGTCAAATAGAAGTAAGCCAGAGCAACCCACAAACATATCGACAGTCACCACTGCACGAAAATGCAATGAGTATACCCTAACCGAAAACTTACCCAAAACAATCAATATCAATCAATCAATATAAAACCATAATACAAACATATATATATATATATATATATATATATATATATATATATATATATAGATATATATATATATATATATATATATATATATCGAATCAATCTTTCGTGCAAAAATAAGGTTTTAGAGGAAGCATTTGAAAGTTGCTTCGATGCAATTTTTGAAATAGCATGAGTTGGAACTACTTTGATGCAATACGTATATATATAGCAATAAAAATAAGTATTTACTTGGTTTTCGCAATCGGTTTAAGAACACTCACAGTAGAAAGTTTCTTGACAAATCTCAAAATATGAAGTTCCTGAGTAAGAAGGGTACCGACCAGTAAGAAACCAATCCAAAACGATAAGAACTACCCCTTTTAAACCCATGCCTCTTGGAACCAACAAAACACGTAACATATAAGGGTAAAATAAGTCATGAAACACAAGAAACAATTAATCACATAATTACATAGCTAATGCATATGTATCACGAAACAAGTCATGCAATTTTGTTAATGACAAGAGATAAAAATAAAATTGAAACAAAAAAACGCGCCAAGCTAGGGTCGATTTTAGGACCTTTACAAACCATAAACTCAAAAAACAAACAACTTAACCACTACAGAATTTATTAACAAACTTCCACAAGAAAACACACGAACGCTATTGTAACTTTAAACAAAACATAGCATGGCCAATTAATCATTGAACGGGCTAAACGGAGCAGACAACAGAGCATGTTAACAATACGTTTGAGCAATAAATGAGATAATAACATAAGATTTCCCCAAAAACCCAGCTACGAAAAGGAAAACAAGGTTAGTAACATACCGAACGACGAGATTAAAGAGATTCAAAGAAGAATGAAGATGCGCAAAGATAGCATAAGGGTTTAGAGAATAGGAAGAAGACGTTTAGGAATAATACGTATAAGAATCAAATTGATTTAGGAGAGCTGAGTTTTGTATAAATATTTAGCAAAAGAAGGAGATAGTGGCAAGGATCAGAAGGCGATAAAGGAGTGTACAAGAAGAATTCTAGCTAAACTAGGTAAACTACTAAGTTACTAATTAATTATCTTAATTAATTATTAATTAGTAACAAAATAATATAACCTGAAATAACCAAAAGCGGCTAAGAAAGAATGAAACATAATTAATCTTAAGTTAAGTAGTTAGGTAATTAATTAATTACTTTGATAACCAAAAATAAAATATACCCAATTAACCCTTTAAAGAAACAAAAAGAATAAAATACGGGGTTTTACAATAATCATGAAAAGTTAATTTAACACCATGTGATGATCAATGTAATGAAAAATTCGACATTAGTCTACCACCGTTTACAGTAACTTGTGCTACCAGCACCCAGATTGTAAGAAACCAAATGTAACTATAAAAATTTGGTGTATCATATCGATATAATAGTCTACTGGTAAATAACTTCATCATACTAGCGCATGTATAAAATTCTGCGGGACGGAGTAAATAGTAAAATTATAATTTACACAGGCTGGGAACACTAGTTGTACTAATAAAGTACACCTTTACACTACAAGAATACTGGGTTAAAACGATGGAAAAGGGCGACGGATAAATTTTATCCGTCGATTTGGCGACGGATTTTATCCCTTGCCAAATCTAGCGACGAATTAAAATTATCCGTCGCTTATTAGCGACGGATTTATAAAATCCGTCACCCGGTGTTTGACTTTTTTTTTAAAAAAAAAAAAGAAAATTAAATATTAACGACGGATAAATTATCCGTCGTTAATATTTATATGTAAAATAAAAAAAAATTAAAAATGGCGACGGATTTTATACGTCGCCAAATCTAGCGACGGATTAAAATTATCCGTTGCTTATTAGCGACAGATAATTTTAATCCGTCGCTATATGGGCGACGGATTTTATTAATCCGTCGCCCGGTGTTTGATTTTTTTTTTAAAAAAAAGAAAATTAAATATTAACGACGGATAAATTATCCGTCGTTAATATTTATATGTAAAATAAAAAAAATGGCGACGGATAGTTATCAGTCGCCACGGATACGTGTCCGTCGGCCCAGAAGGGTTTTAATCGGATCTTGGCTGAAGCAGAAGCCATTTTCGCCATTTTTCTCCTTCGTTTTTCTTCCTTTCTCCTCCGTAAAATCTGGCCATTTGTTGTCGATTCTTCCCAATCTTGGTGTCAATTCGAAGATCGTTGGACGAGGAGCTCGTTTCTTCCTTCAATTTCAAATTTCATCCGCTATTTTCTTCGGAATCAAAGGTATTACTTCTAAACCCTAACTTTTGAAAAATTGGAATTTTTTTGATTTTTGACTACTTATTCTTAATTGTATGTTTATATGAAGTATGTAGTAGCTTGTTTAGTTAATTTGATCAATTATATGTAATTTGATATGTATATGTAATTTGATTTGTATATGTAATTTGATAGTTAGTTTAGTTAATTTCATATAAATGTATGTAGTAATTCAATATGTATGTATGTTAATTAAGTATGTATGTAGTTAGTTTAGTTAATTTGATATGTATGTTAAGTATGTATGTAGTAATTTGATATGTATGTGTAATTTGATATGTATGTTAAGTATGTATGTAGTTAGTTTAGTTAATTTGATATGTATGTATGTAGTAGTTTTGGTTGATTTGATAAATTCGTATATGTACTAAATTACGAGGATGTAGTTAAGTGTTTTGAACGACGGATAATATGTTGATTATATTAACGTGTAATTTATAATTTATAACTCGTAGTAGTAAAACACTTAATAAATTTTGTAACATATCGAACACTTAGTTAATAATTAATTTATAAGGAACGTATAATAATTAACAATTAATCTCTACAATCTTCTTATCCGAATTGGAATCGATCTAATATATTAAATACGATCTAATCAATTGGAACGTGTCAGATTAAAAAAATATACAATGAATTCCGACCGTTCATGGATGTACGATCGTACGGCGGTAAATGGCAGAGTTTCTAGGAGTTTTGTAGAATGGGTTAAAGTTTTCATCATGTTTGCCATGGGACGTCCGGCTTGTGCAAATGGGGGTTGATAAAGTGTCCTTGCACATTGGAAACCTGCAGAAACAAACAATTTATGACTCCTACAGCAGTATTCGAGCACTTGCGACGTTATGGATTCATGTCTGAGTATCATGTATGGATTCATCACGGTGAGGAAGCACCGTCCATGGCATACCAAGTATGGAGGGAGAGGCGGGGTTTGGGGCCGCCTATTGAGTGTGTTTTTAGTTGTCGGAACATGTGCATGGTGTATTGGGATGAGGATGTAGATCTCTTGGAATGCAAGTTCTGTGGTAGGGAGTGTCACAAGTGATGAGGAGGGGGCTGCAAGAGAAAGAATCATTTGATAATCCGTTTTGTCTCTAGGTTTGTATAACTAGTAATCATTAGTTGATACATGAAACCAAACATTATGGTAAAATTGAAGCTAATGTAACTTATATTATGTAATGCCGTAACAATTGATGTTGAAGCTAATATAACTTATATTACGTAGCAATTGATTGAAGTTGATTTATTATCGTAAATGATAGACCTCGATCTAATTTGTTCTGTATTATAACTCGTACTAACACATTTTATTGTATTTATTACTTGTTTTTGCATATGCCGCGACAGAGGAAGTCCACCTATCGTCCCCCCACGTAGCCAGCCGCATGATAGTGCTGTGTCGGGGAGGTCGAGGACGAGGAGGGCTCAGTAGTCGTAGGCGAGTCTCGGATTCTCGAGACCCCCAAAGAGAGAGAGCAATGGGCTCTACCAGCCGGACACATCTTGAGGGGCGACCAAGACGATTGTCCCTACCTCGTGTTCGATCCACTGAATCCCAACGTCACGTGGGACGGCTTGCCTGTGATTTTTCCTGCTGGTCCTGCCAAGTAAGTATTATACATTCTTCTTAAATATGTAAAACATAACTTATGATAGTTGACAAGTATAAATTGTTGTACTAAAGTAATATATATATATTTGTTTCTTGTATCTTATACATTGACAACAGTTTATGGCCTCGGGAGGTGCACAACAAACTAGGTGACATCTTCCAGAGCAGGAGAGAGCCACCGGGGCAGGGTGGTGAGTGTTGGAGCCGAATCTCGGACCGCATGAGGGCCGAGTACTTCGATGAGCTGAGGGTAAGTTAAAATATGACATTCCTTTATTTGTAATTATAATCGTTTTAATATGAGTGGTATGTTAGCCACTTTATTTGGATGATATGTTAGTCACCATTGTGTTAGTAAAATTTACGACAATGTGAGTGGTATGTTAGCCACTATATGTGAGTGGTATGTTAGCCACTTTGTTTGGGTGATATGTTAGTCACCATATATGTTATGTTGTTGTATCTTATTAAATTGATGTAACATGGTGACGTTATATATGTATTGACTTTGGATGTTGTATGAAATTAGGAATGTAGAAGGAGTACTTCATTCCCAGCAGGTTGATCCCACAGATCTGGCGTGTTTACGAGTCTGTGGGATCTAAACTGTACAGGGATATGGTCTGTACTTGGAAGGCCATTCGGGATCGGGGTGGTCCAATGCCTCCACAGGTTGATGCAGCGGAGTGGGCCCTTTGGGATGCCTACTGGCGCCGAACTGATGTCCAGGACAATGCCTACATCAACAGACAGAACCGGGCATCTCAGTCTGATGCGGCAGGAAGGGCCGTTCACCACCTTGGGAGGCGATCTACTCTCACTGATTATTACCAATCGGTATGTATATATATATGTTTTTTTTCAATCTAGCATTACGTGTATGTATTGTGTCTCTGATTACTTGTGAGATGATAAATTGTTGACTATATATGTTGTTCAGATGTCACGGGGGAGGTGACATCCAAGTATGACATCTTCAAGAAGGCCAATCAGAAGGGCGGGGTATGGACCGACTGCCGGGCCTCGTCTATTGAGGTATGTTTATGTTGCTTAAAGTTCATATTTGTACACTATTACAAGTTATTTTTGAAAAAAAATAATTAATCATGATATCTGCTATTTACGATTTCAGACTGAGGTTGATGCTCAGGTAGCGAGGCAGGAGGAAGAGACGGGTGATGTGTTGTCAACTGAACAAGTTGACAACATCTTCTAAGAGGTCAACAAACCGGACAACAAAGGACGAATATATGGACTCGGGAGCCTCGGTTTGAGCTTGGCTAGTCCGGGGTGCTCCTCATCATCATCCCAGCAGTCTAGACGTCCGGTTTACACACAGGACCAGGTCTCGGAATTGGTGTGTCCGGAACAGTTGCGGCTCTAACTCAAGAGATGGAGCGCACGCCAGAGAACAAAGGAGGAGAACGGCGCCTTGATTCTGAATGGAGCGATTCAAGTCCGGTTGACCAAATTTCACCCTCGTCCGGTAGCTAGTTATGTATATGTACATTCGGATTTATTATATTTACACTTGTTCGGATAATTTCTCCTGCTCCGGATATTACTTTTTTTATTTATCATTTATTGAAATATTTTCCGTATTATTGATTTATTATCGAACATTATATTGATTAAATAGGTGAACTACGAAAAACAGGGATTAATATGAAATAAATAGTGACGGATTAACAGTGACGGAATTAGTGACGGATTAACAGTGACGGAATAAATAGTGACGGATTAATAGTGACGGAATTAGTGACGGAATTTCAGATTCCGTCACTAATTCCAATAATATATTGGGCGACGGATAGATACTATCCGTCGCCCAATATAACGACGGATATTTTCTATCCGTCGCCAAATATAACGACGGATAGATTAAATCTATCCGTCGTCCCATCTAACGACGGATAGAATCTATCCGTCGTTATATTTGGCGACGGATAGAATCTATCCGTCGCCAATAATTGATTTAAAAAAAATAAATAAAAGTCAAATATGATAATCCGTCGTCCAATCCGTCGCGAATTGGACGACGGATTATCTATCCGTCGTCAAAGACCCAGTGGGGCGACGGAATTACTGGGGTGACGGATCGCTGGTCTGTAGCGACGGATCTATCCGTCGCTACAGACCAGTTTTTTTGTAGTGTTATCTTTAAAACTTCTTAAATAATAGGTAATAATTGAGTGTGTTTTAATTGTATGTAGCAATTTTATGATGGAACCATCGTATATCATTGGAGATCAGTTCAGGAATAACCCTCTTTTTTTGAGAAGAGGAATAACCCTCCTGAGTCTCCTAACTTCCAGGACGTTTGTTAATTTGAAATTTGAAATCTGAAATATTCATTTTGAGGTCTCTTAATTCTCTCCGTATTCATGAATATAATCCATTGTTAATAATATTAATGCGAACCTCCGAACAAACATAAAAAATTGATATTACTTTGGGTACAAAGTCCATACCAGTGTGGTTCAATAAAAATGATATGAAATGCGTTAGTTGGAGTTTCCAAGCTGCTTCGCAAGTCTAAACATACAACAAGACGCTTTTTTAAAAGATTCGGGTGAGAACTAGCACGGATATATGAAAAGAAAGTCTATGCCACAATGATCATGAAAAGGTCCCGTTCCCATATAATACTCGCTCTTTTTCTGCTTGTTTAATGACTGTTATTACCCCCCAAACTTTATTACAGTATTTCCCATCCTTAAATATTTGATCTCAAAACGCAATATTCAAGTACAGTAGTTTTTTTTAATTTCAGGAAATATCACATCTCTTTGGAAAAGAATTAATATTGCACCAGGGGCGAAGCTACCCTTGCCTCCAGCCCGTGCTCGGCACGGGGTGGTTTTCAGAAAATTTCATTTATATATATATATATATATATATATATATATATATATATATATATATATATATTCAATTTTTATTTTTGTTTAATATTTAAGTCTCTTGGAATACCGTCTACAATAAAGATAAAAAAAAAAAAAAGACGTACATACCTTAAGATTATCACTGATAATTTAGGACGTTTAGTTAACAACATCAATATTTTTTATAATAAAAAATATAGTTTGTTGACGACATAAACGATTTGCATAAAAACCATCAAATGGCACATCTATGTCCATTATCTTCAGTTATAGAGAAATATCTTGGAGATACTAGTTTTACTAGACTTGGGTTTCTACTTAATTGGGGACTCCTAATTAAGGTAAACTAGCAAAACAAATATCCTACACTAATTAATACACCATATGGACAGGCAGCTAGTGATATTGGACCATCAAATGGCACATCTATGTCCATTATCTTAAGGTATAGAGAAATATCTTGGAGATACAAGTTTTACTAGACTTGGGTTTCTACTTAATTGGGGACTCCTAATTAAGTTAAACTAGCAAAACAAATATCCTACACTAATTAATACACCATATGGACAGCCAGCTAGTGATATTGGACCATCAAATGGCACATCTATGTCCATTATCTTAAGGTATAGAGAAATATCTTGGAGATACAAGTTTTACTAGACTTGGGTTTCCACTTAATTGGGGACTCCTAACTAAGTTAACCTAGCAAAACAAATATCCTACACTAATTAATACAGCAGATGGCCAGCCAGCTAGTGATATTGGAGGAGGTGATTTTTCCTTGTCCTATATACGTGTTCAATTCATAATAGTTTGATCGCAATTGAAAGGGTTTTATTAGTTTATTCTATTTTTCTCTAGAGTATAGAAACACTTCATTTCTCTAACATATTTCTTACTTCGAATATTCTTGTTATTCGTGCCCATATCACACTACTTATGGTATACCTGAAGCTAAAGAATGACGAAGGCATTGTTCAAGATACACGAAGGAAACGAGAACCGAGACAAAAGCAGCAGATGGTTGAAGTAGTTCGAACTGCTCCAAGTCGACTGTAGTGACCCAACCATTAATGGGCCAAAACCTGGCCCATTGGACCAGTAGGGTTACTTATGATTGGCCCACAAATGTATCATTGATATGATATTGTCCGCTTTGGACTAAGTCTGTACGGATTTACTTTTGGAATCACCCAAAAGGCCTCATATTATAGGAGAGTGGTGGTCTACATATTTACCATTAACCACAACCGCTTTTAACCAATGTGGGATGTTACATCGACTACAGTCGACTTCCTCTTGCTTTCTCACATTTGTTTTGTAGTTTTTTTGTCTTGTTCGATAGCTTGGATAATTTTCGACTTTAAGATAAGTTCATCTAACCAGTCAATACTAGCAAAAAGGTTATTCTTGAACCATAGTATTTATGCTAAGTTCTTGATATTTGTATATACTTTCTATGGTGAATATGCATTCCGTTGTGCATGTAGTTTAATCCTTAGTGGACGATTTACTTTGGATTAAACGGTTTATATATATATTCTTGATTAATGGCTTGCGACTTGCTATGTATCTTACTCCATCCGTCCCGCGGAACTTTATACATTTGTCATTTTTAGCTGTCCTACAGAATTTCATACATTAATAAAAAAAGGAAGCTATCCCACACCCAACAAATAGTAAACAATATCAACTTTTCACACAAATTACACATTTTGCCACTAAGTACACTTTTTTCTACACATTTGATATCTTATAATTACTTTAACTTTTCACATAAAACTGTGCGCTAACCGTAATATATGAAGTTCTCCGGGACGGAGGGCGATTTACTTTGTGGAATTGGATGACATGGTTGCTGTGATTACATTGTTAGTGTATGATTGTGTTGCGACTTCACATGATTACATGGTCAATATGTGGTACAACGATGTGTGTATTGATTATATTAATGTATTAATCATGTACCTTGCACTACAAGAAAACAGGGTTTTAGCGACGGAATTATCCGTCGCTAAGCCCCTGCCGATCCGTCGCTAAGGCCTTAGCGACGGATAGACGCCCGTCTTAATGACGGGCGTCTCTAAGGCGAATTAGCAACGGATTGTTATCCGCCGCTAATAGCCACAGAATTGACGACGGATGGGCGTTGACCCTTCCGTCGCCATTAGAGACGGATAATTATCCGTCTCTAATCTAATTAGGGCTAGAACGCCCTAATTCGTTGTTTAGTTATCCGTCGCTAAATAACGAATTAGGGAGTGCTACCCTAATTCGTAGTTAGCGACGGATAGTTAAATTACGAATTAGGGCGTTCTTTCCCTAATTCGTAGTTTAGCGACGGATAATTATCCGTCGCTAAACTACTGTTTTTTTTTTTTTTTAAATTTAAAATTATTTTATAATTTTCACCTGTTTTTTCAACCAATATAATAGTGATATGTCACAAAGGGGAAATTGCATTAATTAACAACAATGATTCGTCCAAAAAACAAATTATCCAAAATAAAGTCTACATATCCGAATATAAATCCAAATATCCAACAAAGTAAAAAGTAGCATAGTATCCAAAACATCACAACATCACTGAGACGAGGGGCTGGGGGTATTCTGGCTCATATACAAGCGGCAGAGCTCTTCCATCCTCTGATTCATACGAGCCTGCTCATCCCTGAGATTTCCAATCTCATTCTGGAGAGGAGTCACTGCTTGATTCACCATATGCTCGACCTGCACCTGTGTGTAAACACCACCATGTCCCTGAGATTGCTGCTGGGACACGGAGAAGCTCTGCGTCAGTGTCTCGCCATAACTACCAAGACCATAAACCCGACCTTGTTGTCGGGTGGGTTGACCTGTAGAAAGATCCGGTCTTGTTCTTCCACGGACAACTCCTCACCCTCAAGCAGCCTCTCCGCAATGATCCGCTCCACCTCACTCTGTAATAGTCAATTATATACGAAATGAGCTACAATTTCATATTTAATTTATAATACACATGCATATACAACTGTAACACTTAATTAGTAAATACACATACCGCTCCCCATGCTCGATCCACTGGGAGTCTGACTAACATGAGTAGTCCCGATCCACTGTGGCTACTCAAAGACTGTGGTGAACCACAGGTCCCACTAGACTGGAATCAGTAACTGCACTTTCTTTGCCAGGGCATCTGCAAAAAGCACATGACAAACACAAATAAATTGTATTAGTATAAATTAAGACATGAATTGGCATGTAATGGGAAAAGCAAGCATATAACAATTAAGATACATATAATATACACTACACACATACTCTAATCCTCGTCACCAATGGTTAAGTCTACATATATGTCTTCGTGCAGGTCAATGTACTCATCACGAGCGTCTACAGGATTTCTCGCTGTTTCATCGACAACCTCTTCTTGGTATGAGTTGGTAGTTGATTTGTCCTTATAAACGTACTCAACTCTGGAGCGGGCTTGTATGTGTATCGCTGCCAACCAGTCCTCCTTATCGCGTTTTAGGCTTGGATATTCAATGAACATCACTTGACGTGCCTGAGCTGCCAAGATAAAAGGTTAGTACTTAGTACGGTACCTCCTCATATGGTTAATCTCAACCATTTGATATTGCTCGTGCACCCTCGTACCATTTTGACCGGGATCATACCAGTTGACATCAAACAGAACGGTTCTTTTCAGAGGCACACCGGCATATTCAAGCCTCACAATTCGTTTAAGTTTTCCATAGAAATCAAACAAATCATCACCTCCATTTTGATCAGCCCCTTTCACAAGTTTAAGTTTTCCTAGCAAAGATCTTCATAAATTTATCAACTTCAACACAGTTCGAGAGGACATAATAGTGGGCTGCCTTCACCTCCTTATCTGTCAGCCATTCTGTATTCCTTTCGCCCATAGGTCTACCTGAGATCCTAAATATTGAAAGTGTAACTTCATCATCCTCTTGAACTTCATACATGTCTGCATTTCTGGCCGGCCTAGATGCCTTAGTGGGCACGTGGTCTCCAGAGTAATAGCTGCAGAAGATGGCAGCTTCCTGTCTCACATATGCATTGGACATCGACCCCTCAGGCTTACCTTTGTTGCTGACGTACTTCTTCAATTTTTCCAAATACCTGTAAGTTGTATATATATTTAGGTAAGATAATGTTCCTTCGGAAAAAAGAACATTTTAAGTAAATGGATGCCTTTATTACACACCTCTCGAATGGATACATCCATCGATACTGAACCGGTCCAGCAAGTCTCGCTTCATGTGGGAGGTGAACCGGCAAGTGCTCCATAGAATCAAAGAAGCTCGGTGGAAAGATACGCTCGAGCTTGCATAGAATCAATGGTATGTTGCTTTCAAGATTTGCTAACACTTCATCCTCAAGCACCCTTGAGCATAAATTCTTGAAAATAAGCTCGATCGAGAGCACTCCATATAGGCTTAGGTAGTAGTTCTCGAAATGCAACAGGGAGAAGCCTCTCCATGAACACATGGCAATCGTAGCTCTTCATCCCATACATCTTTGTCTTCTTCAAATCCACACACCCTCCCAAGTTCGATGCATAACCGTCGGGGAACTTCAATCCCCTCACCCAATCAAACAGCTTGTTCCTAGCTTCAATGTCAATTGTGTAGGCTGCCTTGGGCCACAGTCCCTTATCATTCTGCTTTGTCAACTCAGGCCTATTATAAAATGTATCCAACTTAGATCTAGATTTAACTGTATCCTTTGTTTTCCCTGTAATGTTGCAAATCGTGTTGAAGTAGTTTTCGAACACGTTCTTCTCAATGTGCATGAAATTCAAGTTGTGACGGATAAGAAGAGTGCTCCAATAAGGCAAGTCCCAGAAGATGCTTCTCTTCTTCCATCCACAATTTTTGCTAATTTTATCATTATGCTTCTCCGACCCAAGTTCAGTTACTTTCATAAGACCCAGCCTTTCTATCTCTGCAAGTATCTGTGCACCAGTAAGTTTTGTTGGGGGCCCTTTCATTTCTACTCGACCCTTCAAGAATTGAGTCTTGTTCTTCCTGAACGGATGATCTTTTGGTAGAAACCTACGATGATCAAACCAACATTCCTTTCCGCTCTCCTTCAGTCTAAATGCACTACTGTCGTCCAAACAATGTGGACAAGCATTAAAGCCCGCGGTTTTCCTTCCAGATAGCATGGAGTAAGCTGGAAAATCACTCACGGTCCACAGTAGTGCTGCTCTCAAGTTGAAGTTCTTCTTCGTTGACACATCATATGCTGGGATACCTTTTTCCTACAACTCGATCAGCTCCTTGATTAGGGCGCAAGAACACATCCACCTTCCATCCGGATCATATGGACCGGGCACCAAAGCAGTCAAGAACATGAACGGTTCCTTCATGCACTCACCGGGGGGCAGGTTGTACGGTGTCAGCATAACTGGCCAACAAGAGTACTTCCGGTCACTTTCAAGGGGTTAAAACCATCCGTACAAAGGCCCAATCGTACATTTCTAGGCTCCACTGCAAACTCCGGATAGCTCTCGTCGAAGTGTTTCCATGCAGGTGAGTCTGATGGATGCTCCATTCTACCCTCTACCAGGATTACTCTCTCCTTGTGCCACCGCATTTTATCAGCACAAGCACTTGAAGCGTACAACCTCTTCAAACGAGGTGCTAGAGGGAAATACCACATTTTCTTATGTGGGAGATTTTTCTTCCGACGCTTTTCGAGGCGCCTCCTTGTAACGCTTGTACGGTCCTTACCACGTAACTTGCACTTCAAGAGATCTTTATCCTCCTCCCAATAAATCATGCACATAACCTCACAACAATCTATGGTTTCCATGGGCAACCCCATCCTCATCTTTTTCTTCGCTTTGGTAAAAGTTGGTGGGAACTAGGTTTGTTCGACAAAGTCTGACATTACTTGTACCCATTCATTGAAGCTCCATTCAGATTCTTGCCATTAGCCTTACAACTCATTAGCCGAGCCAACAATGACAATTCGTGTGCTTACACCGGATAAACCGGCTTTTCATGATTCCATCAAGTCGAAGAAGACACGATCCTCGTGATTCGAGGCTCCTTGCATCCCCCTACATCGGCTCACGTGTCCATGAACTCTGGACCCGCAATATCATATACCAGTTGCTCAACCCGTTCATGATCATTATTAGCATCAGATGTAGAAGTATTTTGAGTACTTCCCATCACAGTTTCCTATTTTCTTTTACGCTTCCCCAAATTCTCATAATCCATGAACGACTTGTATGTCTCACCATGAGAAGTCCATACCTCATACTCAGCTACAAACCCCTTACGTTTCAAGTGTTCCACTACCGTTTCTGGAGGTAAAAATTGCTTATTTCTACATTTATACTGGGTGCAAGGGCACTTCATCATCCCCCCACTCAAACAATTAGTCTGTGTCAGTGCAGATGTAACGAAGGCATCAACCCCTTCCACAAAACTAGGTAAAACTCTGCCATTAACTATCCTTTGGTACATCCATGAATGATCGGTGTTCATTGGATGATTATATAACCTGACACGTTTGAATTGATTAGATCGTATTTTTTCAACTCGATTCCCATTTCCCCATTTCTTGCATGTTATAAAGTTTTTGTCTCTTACCAAAATTCCCATTACAAATAAAGCATTCCAACCCTTTAATACGAATTTATAAATTATAAATTACATGCATTTTACGAATGTAATCACCAAATTATATCAACACACTTCATTAATTAAATTCTCATAATTTATAATCTAGTACATGTATAAATTTATCAAATGAAACAATTGCACATCTTAATTAACATACTTAACATACTTATATCAAAACTACGACATACTTAACATTATACTAATTAACAATTCAAACAATTGCACATCTCAAAGTTAATTAACTAGCTAGTAAACATACAATTGCTTAAATAGTCTAAATTAACTAAATTTTCCAAATATGTCAAAAAGTTAGGGTTTCAAACCGAGGTACTAAATCTTCATAATTTTACTAAATATACACCAATATCAAATTAATTAAAAGCCCTACATACTTACAAATATCCTAACATTATACTAAAAATTCAAATTCACAATCAATATATATCAATTGCACATCTCAAAGGTAAAACATTACCTAATTACAACTAAACTAAGTACTATATACTCTCCATTTACATTCAATTGCTCAAATTAGTCCAAAGTAACAAAATCCCCAAATATAAAAAATTAGGGTTTACCTTCGAATCCGGAGAAATGAGCGGATGAAATTTGAGATTGACGGCAGAATTGACCTCCTTGATTCACGAGCTTCGAATGTACACGAAGAATGGCCGAAATGGTTGAGATTTGGACGGAATTTGCTTTGGCCGAAATGGGGAGAAGAAAGGAAGAAGAATGAGGAAGAAGAAAAATGGGGAGGGAAGCATTCTGCTTCCCGTAAAAACCTGAAAGTCTAGCGACGGATAGGACTATCCGTCGCTATTAGCGACGGATAGTCCTACCCGTCGCTAGATTTTCATTTTTCGATTATTTTTTTTTTAAAAAAAAAATTCTTTTTCCATTTTTCAATTTCTTTTCCAATTTTGGTCAACGAATCTAGCGACGGATAGATTATCCGTCGCTAGTTCTAACGACGGATAAGACTATCCGTCGTTATGTAACGACGGATAAGCCTATCCGTTGTTAAATATAACGACGGAAATGCTTATCCGTCGTTAGAACTAGCGACGGATTTTATCCGTCGCTAGAGCTAGCGATTCGTCGCTAGCTAGCGACGGATTTTAATTTGGCGTGGCTAGGAACATGTTTTCTTGTAGTGTTGGTGACTCGTTTATCTTGCGACTTGATAAACGAATTCGTTAAATATTGCGACTTGATTTGACGAATTAACATTTTATGGAAAACACATGTGTTTTTAAAAACGTTACCCTGTACAAGATCTGCGATGCGATTTCGCCCATCAGTTCAGGCAAAGTACGACGGGACGTCGCACAATTTAAGAAGGGGTTAATGTAACACCTTTCAAGTTTCAAAGAGCTTAATGCATGGGTTGAGAACGTTAATCATACCAACAATGTACAAAAGTGAATGGAGAAGGGACATGTGTTGGTACAATGGGGACAGCTATAACCCGGAGAGCAGTGCATGAGTAAATGTACCAGGTCAAAGAGTCGGATGTCGATTATTAGACGTTTGTTTCTGGCAAGGTGCGACAAGGACATCACAAGATTTAAGAGGGGGTGAATGTAACACCCCTAAGTTTTAGAAAGCTTAAAGAAGTTGAAATCACTGCTCATATCAACAAGGTGCATCTTTCAATGAGATGCATTTTTGTTTTTTGGAATCCATACATAGGAACTCCAAATTTAAGCGAGCATGATCTGGAGCAATCTTAGGATGAGTGACTAACTAGAAAGTATCACAATGCGCGCACGAGTGGGGAAAAAGTGCGCGGGAAAGAACATGTGTTGGTATAGTGGGGCCAACATATCAACACACCTTGAGTGCAGTACAAGAATGATCGTGGTGGTTCAAAGGGTCGAACCTTGACCCACAAGGAGATGGGACGTTCATGTGAAATATTACTTTGTGTAGCTTAATGATAAATAAACAAAAATTATGAGCATGTATTAATTTGTTTTGGACGGTAAAAAAAATACTTTGAAAATAAAAATAAATAAAACCTTATCAACTATCAACAAGCTTTGTTAATATACCTATTTAGGCTTTTCTTATCTTTTAGTATGTCACTGTGAACCCCGTTATCTTTTAGGTCTGCTCTAGGTAACCCTCAAGGGCTCAACTTCAAAAGTCATAAACCACAAAAACTCACACCCCCAACGTTAGAAAACGTGACCAAGAGACTTACTTCTCCCTTTTAACTAAGTCACCCTTTTCGGTATTAATTTATCAACCCAATAAAATCATATTTGGTAGCTTATATATTTATTATAGCTATATAATTAGTTTTCATATATTATATTTAAAAATATGTAATCGAATGAACTTTTAAACACTTCAAAAAGATCAAAATTGATAATTGATTTTCAACTGTATAATCAACTAGAAAATGCTAGTTTTGATAAGCATAGCTAACTAATTATCCCAGACATGCATTAATTAATTATTCAATTAATAGTGTCATTTTGGCGATCAGTAGGATAACGATCTATAGAAATACTAACATTTATGTAACACACTATGTGTGTTAAAGGTTTTTATATAAATCAATAAATCTATGATTGAAAAAAGAGAAAATATTTAATAATAAATAAAAGGGAGAAACTTACGCCAATGAGATTCGAACCATGCACCTTGTACTTAAAAACAATGACACATGTACGTACCAAATTCAAATTGAATCAGTAAGATCAACGGATGAGATTTAAATTGAATTACAAACTTAGTGAAACTTTGTAAATTATTATAATACTTTGAAAACGAAAGGATATAAATGATTAGGGAGTTACTTATACACCGGGCAATAGATTTCTTAAGACCCAATAGTACTCCTACATTTTTTAGTTTAAAGAAATCACTAATCAATTAATATTACTAGAAATTTGATCAAGAACTTAATTAATAAAGAGAGTGATTAGTATTATGACACATTGGAGAGTTCCTTTTGGTGAGAAAGATGATGGTCTGTTGGAGTAACAATTAACAAACACAACTTATCAGTTGCTATTGCACGGTAGAAGCAGAAATTGGTCGCTAGTCAGGGGGCCGCTCCCCAAGTTTGGGGATAATGGCACCTACCGTCCTACCCACCAAGCTGAAAAAACCATTCATGTTTGATTTTTTTGTACATTAATGTGTAAAGATGATCATTTCGTAGTATGAACAAATTGATGGTATTTTAGTATTTTTAGAAGTGAATTAGAAAAGTTAGGTGTGTGTGAAAGTCTTATTGAATGACAAAGTGAGAGTCATACAGGTCTATGAAAATAATTTTTTTAATGCTAAAACGCATTCTATTGAAGTATGCAAATTATCCCACTACTTTTGTATAAAGGAGGAAAACGAATATGTTACGTAGAATTTTACAGTGAGATTGTACAACAATCAATAAGGTAAACTTTGTTGTGAAAAGACATGGACAATGGTGAATGTCCAATAGATCAAATCAATTGTCAAGATAGAAGAAAATTTTCTTCTTCTCTACAGTATATGTATAGTAAATACTTTGAAAATTAGAAAGAATGAATAGATACTTGTCGAAAGAATTTGCCTATAAAAGGCCTTCAGTATGATGAATGAAAGAGAGGACAATACACTTCTCATAACCATCTTTCAGTATATTATCTTCTTCTGTTGTTTTATAATACGTTATCAGCACGAGCTGCTCTAAATCAATTCTAACAAGAAGAAACTCTAAGAGAAGGTACATTTATTTTTCCAGTCAGTGCATACTAAATAAAATACTTAAGCTATTTTATTATCTCATTATCTTCATAAATTTAATAGTTAATAACATGTTAACTTTCTAAAAGAAAATATTTTGCTTTTGTTACAAATTATTAATTTCAGTATTTCTACTTTCGTCAATTACTTTGTAATTACTCATTTTTACGCAAACTTTCGACAAAGTTTTGATTAAAAGGGTAAACGCGAAAGTTAAACATTTGATATATTTGACACGATGATAAAATTGAAAGTTTTATTCATAACTGAAATACAATTACACTTGAGTATTAATATGAATGGTGAGAGCACCCACATCCAACATGATCATATAAAAACACAATGTTACATAAATGGGTTGGTATCTGGACCAATCAGGCATCTCCATGACAAACGGTAAAACAACAACAAAAGCAACACAAACGGAAACGATGTAGAAAAAGAGATTAGACATATTGTGAAAAGGATTAAGATGAGAATGGTGTAAGTTTTATGAAGAAATGTTGGAGTATTTATAGAGTAAATATTGGAAGAGTGACTGTTTTATTACCGTTGGAACAGTGACGAAGGACATAATGGTAATTTCATGACTTAATAAAATATGTGTTAAATTTATGACTTAATAAAATGGTTCCCGACAGGTATCGAATCCTGCACAATCTAATGGTCATTATACATCTGAGCCACTGGGCGAAGTTCGATTTTTTTTCATCTTATGTTTTTATATGTTCTAACATGTTTACATTTATAGATGTCGAACATCACAAAACTGCACTTTGATGCCTTGGATATTTCTGGAGAAAACTATTTAAGCTGGTTGCTCGATGCGGAGCTCCACTTAAACAGCATGGGGCTTGTTGATGCCATTAAGAAAGATAATACAATATCCGAGCAGGATAAGGCTAAGGCCATGATATTTTTGAGGCATCATATTCATGATGGTTTGAAATCGGAATACCTTACGGTCAAAGATCCACTTGAGTTGTGGAAAAATTTGAAGGAAAGGTATGACCACCAGAAGGTTGTGACACTTCCAGCAGCCAGGTTTGAATGGCTAAACCTGAGATTGCAAGATTTCAAAAGTGTAAATGAGTACAACTCATCAATGTACAATATCACATCTCGCCTTTTATTGTGTGGAGAGAAAGTGTCTGAATATGATATGCTCGAAAAGACATATCAAACAATGCCCCCAGCAAACATGATATTGATGCAGAGTTATCGTAACCAAGGGTTTACGAAATACTCACAATTGCTCACCCACTTGTTGGTAGCTGAAAAGAACAATGAGTCGCTCTAAAAGTCACCGATCAGTTCGCCCACGCCCGTAAATAAATAATACCAACTCTAATGCCCTCAAGATGATATAAACCCGCTTCATATAATATGTATGTAACAAATAATGGTCATAACGAAAGCCGTGAAATAAACGTGGTGGTCATAGTAATCAATGGAGGCCGTGGGCGTGGTGGAAATGACCGTGGTCATGGTCGTGGAAATTTTGGCCAAACACGTGGTCGTGGAATGAAACGTTACCGTGGTAACAATCAAAACAACTATCGTGGTCGAAATAATTCCAAAAATTATTATAAATATGAACCCGGTAATAATGAGAGCAGCATTTGTTACCGTTTTGGGGACGCTGGGCATTTTGCGAAGGTGTGTCACAGTTCACAAAAGAGGGTTGATAGGTACAAAGCATCCCTCAAAGGAAAAGCCAATGTGGAGACAAATATTGTCAAATCGATGATGAGTTTGATGACGAATCGAAGTTTCGATTGCGGAGAAAGCACAACTCAATGTGCATTGAATGATTAGTATTTATATGGTGTGATGCATCTATTTTCATTATGGTTGTGTGGTTAACTGTAAAATAATTGTTTGATGTATTTTATTTACTTTTGTGTGCTTATCAATGTAAGATGATATATATTGCTTTTCTGTAAGCAATAAATCATATTTCTAAATAAATCAAGTTTTATGTATAATCTTACTTATGTTTTCTCTTGCATATAGAAAAACAACATATTTGAAATGACAATTACAAGCATCAAATGAGAGACATGCCTGGCAGATAGTGCTACCACTCACACCATATTGAATAATACAAAATATTTCTCCAACTTGGTATTGGAAAAGGCAGATGTGCATACAATCTCCGGAAAATCAAAGATAATTGAAGGCTACGGGAAAGCAAATATTTTGTTGCCGAAAGGAACAAAGTTAAAAATTGAGATGGCATTATATTCTTCAAAGTCTCAAAGAAATTTACTGAGTGTTAAAGATATTTGATCAAACGGATATCACATTGAGACAATGAATGAGAAGGGAAAAGAATACTTGTATGTTACAACTTCTCAATCGGGTAAGAAAAACATATTGGAAAAATTACCCGTATTACATTCCGGCCTATATTATACAATGATACGAAAGGCGGAAGTTCATGCCGTAGTAAACCGAGGGGTTACTACTGAATTCAATATTTGGCATGACCAGTTGGGCCATCCCGGTACAATAATGATGCGTAAAATTATTGAGAATTCATGTGGACATCCTTTGAAAACAAGGAAAATATTACAAACCCATGAATTAGCATGCACAGCTTGTTCTCAAGGGAAATTGATTACAAGGCCATCACCAAGCAAAGTTAAATTTGAAAATCCCGTATTCTTAGAAAGAATCCAGGGGGATATATGCGGACCAATACATCCACCATGTGGACCGTTTAGGTACTTTATGGTCCTAATCGATGCATCGACTAAATGGTCGCATGTATGTTTATTGTCGACTCGCAATATGGCATTTGCAAAATTATTGGGACAAATAATAAAGCTATGCGCAATTTCCCGATTATACAATCAAGAACATTCGTCTTGATAATGCTGGTGAATTTACGTCGCAAGCTTTTAATGATTATTGCATGTCAATTGGAATTAATGTTGAACATCCAGTTGTGCATGTTCACACGCAAAATGGCCTCGCTGAATCTTTGATAAAGCGTCTACAATTGATTGCAAGACCATTGCTAATGAAATCAAAGTTGCCAACATCGGCATGGGGGCATGCAATATTACATGCAGCATCGCTTATACGCATCAGGCCATCAAGTTATAATCAAACATCCCCATATCAAATGGTTCAAGGACGGGAACCAAATATTTCCCATCTAAGAACATTTGGGTGTGCGGTATATGTGCCGATTCCACCGCCACAACGCACAAAAATGGGACCCCAAAGGAGATTGGGAATATATGTTGGGTACGATTCTCCAAGTATCATAAGATATTTGGAACCATTGACTAGAGATCATTTTACAGCCAGATTTGTTGACTGTCATTTTGATGAAAGAAATTTCCCAACATTAGGGGGAGAAAGAAAACAGCTGGAAAAGAGTATCTCATGGAAAGATACATCATTGAGAAGTTTGGATCCTCGAACAAAACAATGTGAACAACAAGTTAAAAACATAATTCATTTGCAAAGTATTGCAAATCAACTGCCAGATGCATTTACTGACCTTAAAAGGATAACAAAATCCCATATTCCAGCTGTAAATGCCCCAGTAAGAATTGATATCCCTAGAGAACAATCTTCCACTGAGAATGAGGCTAACCCACGCCAGAAGCGTGGAAGACCTTTTGGTTCCAAAGATAAAAATCCTCGGAAAAGAAAAGAAGCAATCGTAGAAAATTTCCCAAAAGAGGATACAAAAGCTCAAGAAGAGCACACTGACATAATAAACAAGATTCAAGTTCAAGAAGAACCTCAGGCGCCTGAGAACGAAGAAATATCGATTAATTATGTCTTGTCTGGAAAAAGATGGAACCGAAATAAAATCCACATCAACGATATATTTGCTTATAACATAGCTCTTGATATCATGGGAGAAAATAAGAATCATGAAGATTCAGAGCCTACCTCGGTTGATGAGTGTAAGCGAAGAAAGGATTGGCCTAAGTGGAAGGAGGCAATAAATGCAGAGTTGGAATCTCTCGCGAAGTGAAAGGTATTTGGACATGTGATCCAAGCACCAAAGGATGTAAAACCAGTGGGAAATAAATGGGTATTTGTGCGAAAGAGGATTGATAAAAATGAGATTGTAAGAAATAAAGCAAGACTCGTAGCACAAGGTTTTACCCAAAGACCTGGTATTGACTATGAAGAAACATATTCGCCAGTGATAGATGGAATCACTTTTCGCTATTTGATAAGTTTGGCTGTACAAGAAAAGTTGGAAATGCGTCTAATGGATGTGGTCACTGCCTATTTGTATGGCTCATTGGAAAAGGAAATTTACATGAGAATTCCAGATGGATTCGAGATACCTGAAACACATAATGGATCTCGAGAAATGTACTCAATAAAACTGAACAAGTCTTTATACGGATTGAAACAATCCGGTCGAATGTGGTACAATCGTTTGAGTACATTCTTGATCAAAGAAGGATACAAAAATGATCCCATATGTCCATGTGTGTTTATCAAAAGATCTGGATTTGAGTTCGTCACAATCGTTGTATACGTAGACGACTTGAACATTATTGGAACTCCAGGAGAGTTATCAAAGGCCGTGTGCTTGCTGAAAAAATGAATTTGAAATGAAAGACCTTGGGAAAACAAAATTTGTTTTAGGTCTTCAGATTGAGCACTTAAAGGGCGGTGTTTTCCGGCATCAATCAACATACACAACAAAAGTGTTGGAAAGATTCAATATGTGAAATGCACATCCATTGAGTACGCCAATGGTTGTACGATCACTGAATGTCGAGAATGATCCATTCCGACCTTGTTACGATAATGAAGAACTACTAGGCCCCCAAACGCCATATCTTAGTGCAATCGGTGCACTAATGTATCTTGCTACAAATACAAGGCCAGATATAGCATTTGCTGTAAACTTATTAGCAAGATACAGTTCTTCTCCAACTCAAAGGCATTGGAACGGGATAAAACAACTCTTACGATACCTTCAAGGAACAAAAGGAATGGGGTTGTATTATCCCGACTCCTCTACCTCAGGATTAACTGGTTACGCAGATGCTGGATATTTGTCTGATCCTCAAAATGGTCGATCTCAAACAGGTTATGTATTCACCTGTGGAGGTACGACTATTTCTTGGCGATATGTAAAGCAAACAATGGTTTCTACTTCTTCTAATCATGCAGAGCTCTTAGCAATCCATGAAGCAAGTCGTGAATGCATTTGGTTGAGATCCACCACTCGCCACATTCGACAAATGTGCGGACTCCCTACAATTGAAAACTCCCCGACAATAATCTACGAAGATAATGCAGCTTGCGTTTCTCAATTAAAGGAAGGTTTCATCAAAGGTGATAGAACAAAACATATCCTACCCAAATTCTTCTTCACTCATGAACTTCAACAGAGTAATCAGATTCATGTGCAACAAATCCGATCAAGTGAGAATTTGGCAGACTTGTTCACCAAATCGCTTCCTACTTCAACATTTGAGAAACTAAGGCACGCAATCGGCATGCGACAACTAAGGGAGGTAAAGTAATGTAACCATGAGGGGGAGTGGAATACGCGCTGTACTCTTTTCCTTCGCTAAAGTTTTTTCCCACTGGATTTTTCTTTAGCAAGGTTTTTAATGAGGCAGCACTTCTATGCGTATTTCCAAATGATTTGTCATGATGGACTTTCAAGGGGGAGTGTTGTGAAAAGACATGGACAATGGTGAATGTCCAATAGATCAAATCACTTGTCAAGATAGAAGAAATTTTTCTTCTTCTCTACAGTATATGTATAGTAAATACTTTGAAAATTAGAAAGAATGAATAGATACTTGTCGGAAGAATTTGCCTATAAAAGGCCTTCAGTATGATGAATGAAAGAGAGGACAATACACTTCTCATAACCATCTTTCAGTATATTATTTTATTCTGTTGTTTTATAATAAACTTGACCTATTATTGATTAGTGTACATTATTAAAGGTTCTCTAAAAGCTATAAACCGAATAACATGAGATAATGACATTGTGTAAGAGGAACGGCGGAATTTCATCAAAACACTATCATATAATCTTTAGCGAGTTAAATCCTAACCAAGCAAATATTAGAAAGATGCCATTTGTGTTTTCTTTTTCCCAGTCTTGACAAACCTAGCTCTCTTCGCATACACATTCCACAATACAAAAGATGCATAATGTCTCACAAGTCATAACAATTGCTTCGAATTGCCTCCGTTCGGAAGGTTAAGTTGGAGCGGAATTACAATGATTGCGTTAATAATACAATGAAGAAAAAGTGAAAAGGGATGAGAAAATTGACAAGACTTGTGCATGAATACTTGCCAAAATCATTCGAGAGGTATCACTCTTCTCAAATCTCAATCATTCACACACACCCAAACAAATAAAACAAATGTACTAATTAGACATGTTTATGTCACCGCATACTATTGTATTATATTATATTATAACTAAGTTTTTTCAACCATATAAATTATTGAAGCTGAAAATGTAATTTGTCCCCATAAGCCAAACGCTGTCGTCTTGGATTCCAAATCCCCATATTTACAGCCAGATTCACAGAAATAACCAGATAGGGAGATCTAATGAATTGATCTCACTTGTCCTAACGGACTAAATTGCCCTTATAAATACCCCCAGCAAGCCAACAATCATCATATTCATTATTCTCCACCTACACTCCCAAGCAAAGCATCATCTCCCCCAAATATGGAAAACTTTGATGAAGACTACAAAAACTACTGGGAAACCAACATGTTCCTCCAAACAGAGGAACTCGACAGGTACTTGCCTTACCTCGTATTTGTATCTGTATCCGTCTATAAAAATTAACTGTGTCTGATAATGATGCTGTAGTGACTCATAATGAAATCAATCTGTATATGTGCGCAGTTACTTAGATGATACGATTTACTCATACTACGACTCGAGTTCACCGGACGGGAGCCAATTGGCATCAAAGAACATAGTCTCAGAGAGGAACAGAAGGAAGAAGCTGAATGAGAGACTCTATGCACTAAGATCAGTGGTCCCCAATATTACCAAAGTAAACTACTGTTTTCTGTTATATAATGCATGTCACCAATTATTGTTACAAATAGTAATTACTTGTAACCATGTCCTACACACTACTAGCTAAGGGACCATATTAGGCCATTTTTGTTCCCATTTTCTCTCTAGTCAATGTTTGACAAGTGTTTTATGTTTTCTTTCTTTTTACTTTTTACTAACTAATTTGTCTGGTTTTGATTCGATTTAGATGGACAAGGCATCAATTATCAAGGATGCAATTGAGTACATACAAACCTTACATGAAGATCAGAAGAGAATTGGAGCTGAGATCTCTGAGCTGGAGCTAGGGCGTTCCTCCGATAGTCCGATTTTCGACTTCGATCAGGAAGTGACTACATTTTATTCCAAGCCTAAGAGGTCAAGGAGAGACAATTGCTGCTTCGGTTCTAAGTTAAGATCGACCCCTATTGAAGTTATTGAGGTTTGTCATTTCTCTTTTTGCTTCTACAATTTCTCCAAAGATACCGCATCGTCTCAACTCTCAATCCAGTTGGGTAGATAGGGGGTGTGGTCGAAGGCAACCACTTGTCTACATTTTAAAATTTTCGCAAAATTTAGGAAATTTTATTTTATTTCACAATTTAGAATTTAATTTAACTACTAAATTCTGACCAAGACAGCTTAATGCCTTTAACTCTTATGGATGAATTACCGAAAAGAAAATTGCATCTTGTTGGTATGAGTAGCGTTCTCGATCCCTGTTTGAACTTGACTTGAAACTTTAGGGCGTTACAAAATTAGTTAGCCATCTGAATTTCTAAAAATAACATTTCAAACACATTAATTTCATTTATCACTCTGCTCCGTCTCACCATATTGGACTTTTTGAATCCGTTCACTGACATGTCGTGGGTTTACCGTATCAGAAATGTAATATTATAGTAGAGTCGAGTTAAATGCATAAATACCCCATAAGGTATTAAAAATGTGCGTAAAACCCCCATATGTTAACGAATTAGTATCAAACCCCCTTGAGTTATTAAAAGTGCATAAACTCCCCGAAGTTAATAAATGAAAGACTGAATATTAAAAAAAATGCAAAATCCACATGAATTAACAAATTAGTATAAAACCCCCTTGAATTATTAAAAAATGTGTGTGAAACCCCGCAAATTATTAAATATGTACACGGAACACCCCTGAGTTATTAAAAATGTGTAAAACTCCCCTGGGATTCTTATAAAGTCCGTACCTCCTTTATCACTGAGCGATCATTTAGGAGCCTTAGCTGGTCACCATGATAATGCAGAAGTAGGTGTACTCATTAGTCCAAATTTTTTGAAATATTAAAACAATTGTAATTTAAACTATTAAAATACTAAAACTCTACAAAAAAATTTCTGGTAATTAAATCAACAATAGAACAATCACACACAACTGGTAATATAGCGTTGAGACACATAAACAGAAACCATATATAACACCGATTAAAATTATCACTACTTATTGACAGACTATACCAATTTATCAGTAGTCATGTAAACGAAAAAAAGTGGAGGCGGAAATAAAACACTAAAATTAAGAATATCCAGTCCACATGGTCGCATTAATTTGGAGTGGAAAAATGTTATCGAACATCTCTAGTCGTCATAACGGGTACCTCATACGTCGAAAAAAAATGATTGGGGGGGGGGGGGGGGTTTAAATAACTCATAGGAGTTTGGAAATGATTCGTTAACTCAGGGGTGGTTTGCGCTCATTTTTAATAACTCAGGGATTCATTTTTTAACTCATGGGAATTTGACGCACATTTTTTGATAACTCATGAGGGTTTGATACTAATTCTTTAACTCAGGGTGTTTCACGCACATTTTTAATAATTCAGGTGGTATTTTACATTTAACCCTATTCTAGTAATTCACACTGAAAGAGAAAATATTATTGGGAGTTTGAGACAACCAATGTGGAAATTTTGTCTTCTTGAAGGTTGAAATAGTGCACATGTCATAATGCAAGTTTCGTTAGTGAAAGTAAAATGACAAGTCATTTTCGAAAAAGATGGGATGTCGATTTCATGATTGTTTTTAAGTCTTGATTGAAAATATAATTAGATTTTTTCTATCAATTAATGTATCCAAGATTTGTGGTGAGTGGTGACCCCAAGATTTGATATCTATGATTGAAATTTTGATGAGTTTTTTTGGAAAAATAAAATCTATGGCAGTTAAGAGTATCATACCTATTATTGAAGTTTTGATGTGTTTTTTTTTTTTTTTAATTTTATTTAATAAAATGGCAGTTAAGAGTTTCCAATATGGGTGAGAAAACAACTGTGGTGAGCATGACATGCTCCAAAAGGTCAGACACAATGGTAAAGATGTGCCAGATTTTTGAGAATTTGAAGCTTAAAATCATTACGGCCAATATCACTGCTTTCTCCGGGAGACTTCTCAAAACGGTTTTCCTTGAGGTACATTTATTTCAAACTATATATCGTAAAACCAATTTTATAACTAAAAATAAACCATTTTTTTGGAGTTTAAGTGACCTATTTGATCACGTGTGAGTACCATTCAAATTGATTTACATGCATTTGTTAAGTATAAAACCATTTTTAAAAAATATATTGTGTTACTTTTACTGCTTTCTTCAACTAAAACTCATTCGATTCAACTTCCATTCGATTCAAGAATTTCAAATGAAAATAATGAGCGCTTTACTGATAATTTTATTGTACTATAAACAAGTTTGCATATTTTATAGTGTTAGATGTTTCCACTTTTATTTATTTTAGGATTACATATTTATTTAAGTATAGGCAGGTGTGACTTCTAAGTTTACCTTTGGGGCATAGAAAATCATGATAAGGGGCCAATAATGTGTAGAGAAGATTTTATGTATAAAAATAATATTTATTATATGTGTCATTGCTGTAGGCCTATTTTTAATATGAGGGGAATTGAAAACTTCAAAATTTTAAGATTTGGAGATCACTTAAAATATTAGGTCAATTATAAGAAACATTTAAAAATCTGAAAAATTAATGATATACTGCATCAATAAATAATTACGTACCTGGACTAGTTACATAGCTCTCACATTATCACAATATACATTTATGAACGAAGTAAATATCTTTTAAACTCAGTTTCACACTTCACAAACTGTTAAGTCGATTTAATTGTAGTTTAACTAAGATGATCGTCTATTTAATCAGGGGAATTCATTTTTACACAAGTTAAGTGTAAAAATAGTTTTCAAACAATAATTTATATTGTAGATTTATCATATAATCACCAATTAAACTATTGTTTTTGAAATTTCTTTTATTTTCATGTGAAATTTGAAAACGTCTAAAGAGTTTACTCTATTCCACAAATACAAATATGGGATATACCATGGATATGTAGTCATGACAAAAAATTGTAATTAAAGACTAGTTTGAGACAATTGCATACTATTTTTCACTTGAATGATTGAAGAAAATATATTAGTTGAACCAAACTGATTATTGGTATCTGGGTTGATAGTAGATAGATCAACTACTTTACTATATACTGTATATATATATTAGAGTGGGAAAATGAATGTTAATTGATAAACGTTGGACTTTCACATAACCAAGTGATTAGACGAACATTAATATTGTAAATCAATTGTCAGTCCGTATCAATTACTTAAAGACTGTAAGAATGTGAATTTACCTCGTGACTACTGAGTAGGTTTGTAAATTATGAATATTATTGTTTTAATTAATTCTTTAATACATAAAATATATTAGATCAATTGTCGAACTATCCAGTTTATTATCTGAAAATGTGATACTTTTCCCAGTAATTAATTATGTCAATATGTTACTCCATGTAGTAAAATGCCAACACAAGAAGGAATAAGCAAAGGGAAGTGACTTCTAAATGCTTATATTGCAGCGAGTATAATAAAATTTATATATATGGAAAGTGGGGCATAATTAAAAGTGGAATATACTGTGATAGTCACCATGGCTTGGCTTCTTAATACAATACTACTACTCCACTATTAATATGCGTCAATAGTATATAATTTCACCAACTTTTAGAATTCACAAAACCAGGCATTATTATTAAAATAATTATGCATTTAAGTAATCACATAGGTCATAGGTTATGTACCGAGACCCAGTCTTTGAGCTAACACGATTGGTCACTTCTAGAATGATCTACAGGCAATAGATGATCATGAAAACAAAAATAATGCATGTCTTTTTCTTCACATTTGATCTTCACTCGTATGTACGTGGAATACTTTTTAATAAGTCATCCATCCATCTTAAATTTACTTGAGAATAATCATAATTGACCTTGAGGTTTATAAATAATTTTTTTTAATGCACCTTATTGATATGAGTTATGATTAAATCTCGACAATATTTCGGTGTATGAAAGAAAATTAAAATCTGTTGGTCCAGACTCCAGAGATAATCAAGATATCTCTTCCACCAGTTCAATGAAAGAATGGTGCCATAAAATAATGTTGTCACAAGATATGATAGGAAACCAGAATCGTAACAACTGGCATTTCTATATTTAATCACTTTAATTAAATCCTAGTAGGGTCCAAATATTTATTTGATTGTCACTGCTTATATATTTTATTATATGCTCGAAAGTAAATGTTGATTCTATAATTATAGTATTTATTTTTGTTTTCTTACTTTGGCAGGCTGATGAAGAGGATAAAGAACTTTTAAGATTAAAGATAGAAGCTGCCATTGCTGCTCTAAATGATCCAGATAGTCCCATGAGCATGTAGTCCTTGAAGAAACCCAAAAAAAAAAAAAAAAAAAAAAAAATCCTTAGATGAATAAATCAGAGTTTTCAGTTTGGTTAGTTTTTGGGTATTTGAGTATGAGTTTATGTTAACGTATTTAACCATGTTCTTCATATTATTTACCTTTCTTTCCGAATTCTTCTAGCTTTTTTCTTTCGGAAATGGCTGCTCTGTATAATTTTGTTCCAGCTTGTTTCGGAAGAATTTGATGTCTATGGAATGTGTTTTTTTGTTTTAACATAACATTCTTTAACTACGCATCTGTATATTCTATATAGTACCGACAATTTCGGTGTATTTTGTACTTAAATACGAACCGCATGATCATAATTAAATTTTATATGGTAAAATATTGTATTATGACATTGAAAGTAATATGTGGAAATATAACTTATTGTAGTATAAAGTAAACACAAAACACATGTATCCAATAGTTGTGATAATTATTCAGCTATCATGAATTAACATAGTACTTTGCTGAGATCCCTTGAAATTGGGAGACAATGCTGAGTCATTAGAGATATTGGAGCAATATTCTCAGCATTATTTATTCAAACAAAACATGGACCTTTAGTTGTTTTCTACATTAAAATAAGGCCTCAATTTGGACAGTAATATACAACTTAAATGTTTTAGTTATAATATAATACAATCTTGTGCTAGCAGTTAACGGCTAACATGGTTTACCTTTAAAAAAGCCAAATAATGAATGACCTGGGCTGTACTCGTGGGGTTTGATAACAGAATAAGACCTTTTTTCCCCGGTGAATATTTAACTGTAAATGCAAAGTTTTCCTTGGATTTGCAATTCAGGATAACAGACTCAACCCGACCCGTCAACTGGATGTTGGACCTTACCCACCACCAACCATATTAGCGCAAAGTTGCACATTATCCCATTCTCGTAAGAGATCAGGGTCGGGGTGAGGTGGGGCTGGAGATCAACTAGTCAAGAGTCAAAACCACATTCTACATGAGAAGGTGCACCACCGACTTGATCCCCCAGTTTAAAATTTTCAAACATTGAAGTATCATGCAATCAATACCTAATTTGGAAACATATAAGCGCAATCAAATGAACATCGCAATTACAGGACAAATTTAGCATCCAAGACTTTCAAGTTACATACAGATAACTGTGCATATATACCTGTGGTCTATTCAGATCTGTGGTTTCTCTGGGTCAATAAATGTTACAAACTACACAACAGAGCCTGACATCAAGTTTACATCCCAATTAGTTACCATATCCTCCATCACCAGACGGCTCACGTTCAACAAGTGGTGACGATGGATAAGAGCTCCTGCCAAGCTGTGAAGGCATGTAACTTTCGTGTTTGCCATACCTCCCTTGGAGTGAATCCTTGTGACCTGTGGCGAATTCCTGCACAGTATAAGATCGTATTATCTATCCATCCAAGAGGCAGTTTGCATAGCTCCGACTTTTGTAAAGCTGCTAAAAATTCAGAGATGAAATAACTTTCTGGAAACAAATTGAGCATGTGCAGAACGTGCTGAAAAATACACTGTCTATAGAAATTTAATTTAAGGGATGAACCTTAAATGTTCTACCAACTTAGTATAAAATATGCACCATCTTTGCGACAATGAAAAATCCCTGTTTTTTGTTGAACATAAAAGTTTGTTTGCAAAAGTCACTGCAAACACTCGACAAAACCGTGGTCTAATTAGCTTATTCTAAGGATCATTCAAGATATAGAGGAAGTACGACATGTAGGCTCACAAGAAGGATCAGAATAAAATTAGAAAGCAAAAGGAGAAATAACAAGGATTTAATTACCTTAATGAGTTCCTGAGCTAGTTGAACTTGTGAGGAGCTACCCCTAATATCCACCCTCATTTCCTCGGGCATGATTGCACTCTCTCGCACAGATATAATTGCACCACTAGTTCGTCGGATATAATCGATATTTGTTCCTTCAGCACCAATTATAGCTTCTGCATATCCCATTGATATATGCATGCTATGCTCGACCTACCCCAAGAAAAAGCAAAATGCAAATTATGATGCATGTTTAAATGCTGATGCGAGGCACTATCAACACCTTGTGGCAAATACCATGCGAGTGAACATCTGAAGAATTAAGTGATACCTGAGTAACAAAAGGTCCTTCACAGTCTCCCGTTGTCGAAGAACAGTTCTGAAACATCTGATCTTCTGCTTGAAATGGGACTCCAGGCGATGGACACTGTGGTTCTACATGGCTTTCACTTTCAACAAAGGGGGTATGAACTCTTGCCTTGGTAACATGATAACCATCAGAACAAGAATCTAATTTTGTTTCCTCAGCGGGTGGCGCATTGTACTGCAATATGAGAATTTGTTCTTTATCATAATCCTACAAAATCTTAACCACGAATAATCTGGAAGAAACTTACGATGTGTTCAAATAGAGGGATAACACTCTGATCCACCAAGAATTTTCTAAGATGCGCTAGCACAACTTCCAATGCTTTAAGAACCTTGGAGGCTTCTCCTTGTAATTCAATAATGCTTTCATCAGCATCAGCATCTGCATAAATTGGAAATTCATAGCAGTAAATCTCAATAGTATGAATGATAGTCTGTTCATCTAGGGACAGAAGTCAGTCCATGCGTTAAACTTTTCCCACAAATAGCACAAGAGGCTCAACAAAAGCTAATTGAGCCAAATTTAAATTAAGATTAAAGAAAATCTACTTGCCATCTGCAGGAATATTGCAATAAATTACAGTACCAAATCTTCCTGATGCAATTGCATTGTTAAGGGAAAACAATTTCTTACTCAAAATGTACAAGTCGCACAAGTTACATTGAAAACAGTTAATGACCATATAGTTGGTCTGTCCCTAGATCACCTTATTGTACCGTCTGGTCAGATTACCATCAAATTGGTGATTTGACCAAAGGTGTTGTGGGTGATGACCGAAATTCGTTTGCAGTGGGGTCATATGAGGATTTTGACTACATCTTGGAGATTTTTTGGTGTTTGGCAGGGGAAAGCAAAAAGGTGATGAGGTGGTGTTTTGTGGCAATAATGTAAATAGTGAGTGGCATATTGGGTAAATAATTATCAAATATGGGTGTAGAGCTATGAACTTTACTTCTGGGACAAAACAGTCATTTCAGGTGGCATGAAAGATGCTGTCAAAACCCCAAGTCCCCAATCTTAAATATCACCTCTCCCCCTAGTATTATGAAGAGGTGTTGGTGTGGTGTTTTGGCCTAATAAGGAGAAAGAAACCCCAGCATCACCTTTCAACAACACCACTTGCTTTATCCCTGCCACCACGACCCCTACCAAACAGTACATTAAAATATTCTAAGGTGTTGTCGCTCGCGCTTTATGCCGCTCAACGCTTTTAGTATGCTTCATGCCGCATTTAAATTGTGTAACATTTCATGTTTTGCTCGAACCCACACTATCATAAAATGCATTTCTAAGTAGTTACAAGTTACCTTTATAATTTTAAATTATATGCATGTAGAGTTTATACTTTACACAATATTTTTAATCTAAATTATATTTTTCTGAAACCTATCAAGTATTTTTAATATAGATAAAATATGTTTTATGTATATTTTATGTAACTATGACAACACGCTTTCATATTTTTATGCCTTTGGGCTTACGCTCCCGCTTGCACTCTCACTCACCCTAGTGCTTTAAGTAATCAAGGTCTGTACTAAATATACTAGAACTTCCTATCAAAATGCGAAAACAACTTGGGGATGACATACCTGATATAAAAAAAAAAACTCTACTTATATAATTATAGGAACCTGTATCTAATCCCAAGTGATAACATTATATACTATGTTCGATTTAAGGAACTCAACTCTGAAAGCTGTTGGACTATTGCTTCTTGTAAAATAATTGGGGCGTATCGATCAATATTTCGTCTTCAATTGTTCTAGTGGTCGGGATGTATTCTTACCATTGAAGGGTTACTTGAGCCATAAATTGCTGCAGATTATTTTGAAATTTTGAATTAAATAAAACCGTTATATCATCTGCACTAGGCCAATAATCACACGAAAGTTCTGATAGTTTACCGATCCACAGAGTTGAAAAACATTCACTGTAATAAAACATGAAAAATTTAATTCTAGAAATGTTGTGAAACCATGAATTCAGCTACTTATATACAGATTCTTGCTTTTGCATTTTTTACAAACTCATGGTTTTGCAACACTTCCGAGATAATTCAGCTAGGCATATATTCATGGTGCCAAAAAGTAGCAAAATTGAGTATCCTTCTAAAACAAGTTCTGTAAAATACAATGCCATCACATTTAAGGTAACCTACACAAACATATCAAGGGGGAGATGTGATGATACCATTAAAATGCACCTGTGTAGATGCACCACTCCATTCCCGGATAGACTTAACCACGGTGCCATGTTTTCCTATAATACTGAGGGCCTGTGATGATGGCACCAGCAATCTCATGGAGCAAAATGCAGTGCTACTAGCAGCACAGGCTTTGCCTTCACCACCTATTTTAATCAATCCGTTGACTTGTTTAAACATTCTTATAACTGCATTCATTGCAGGAGAAAATGCTGCTTCTGGTTCTTCCTTCGCAGAAATTAAAACCTGAAACAGCAAGTTCAAAGTAGTAGGTCAGTGAGCGAAAAAACAAATCAAAAGCAATTACCAATAGGGATTGTGAAAGCAAGTATGCAGCTACAGCAACGTCATCCATCTGCCAGACAAATTAACTAGGGGGTCCAAATTGGAAGTACTGATCAATAAGACAGACACACAAGCAATTTGAAGTAACTGAAAACATGAGAATCCCATCTTTGAATGCACGGAACAAATTAAGTAATTGCAACTTAAGTGGTTAGTATCAGGTAATGCGTACAGTGATACATCAAAAGGTAAACACAGTAGCAGAACAGGCAGAATTCCACCCCAAAGTGAACCCAGAAAAGGTAGTTTAATGTTGCGATTGTAAGCATCGTGTAGAATTTGGATTAAATATAAACGATAAGATTTTTTTGCCCATTGAACCAAGACAATTCAACCACCGTATTATCACCATTCAGTAATGCAACAGGATAAACACAAATCTATTTCCATTTCTGAGTAGAGCACAACAAATAAAGGTTACGGCAGCCTTTAAAAGATTATACATGAATCTGTCCAATAGTCGATGTGTGAATCGTCAATCCATCATTTCAGGCAATCAGTCGAACACAAAGAAAAGAGAAACCTTGAGAACAGTATTTAGTTAAAGTTACTAGATGATCACGAATTATACCATATGCTACAGCACAGGCTGATGGAACAACACTTGTACAGTTGTACTAGGATGATAACTGATAAGCACGTACACCCACGAAGCACAGAAGACTAATAACTACCACAGCAAAAATTCCTGAGTTTGATTCAAGCCTAAACTAGTATAACGTGAAGCCAAATCCTAAACATAAGGACTTGAACAGGAGAAACAAAACAGGGCAGCTGGACAAGAAATAACATCCTCCTCCATTTCCTAAATTGAACATCGTATGACAGATAAGTGTAAAACATTGCGATCACATGTCCTGCTTTCTAGAAATAATCATCATAAATTATAGTCGAAAGCATTGCAATGACAAGGCAAATGTAGCATAAATGTTCGAGTGAACGAACATTTCCTGCATTCTAGAAATGATCATCATAAACTAACAGCAGAAACTGAAATTCAATGAGAACATCAAAATGTATGTAGTTATATATATTTTTTAAACTAGCGATCTACTAATTCTACAGTACGACTAAAATGACAAAACGGGAAACTTTTCAGGGGACGGAGGAAGTAGATTAAATGCATGTAAAGTAAAGTAAAGAGAAAGAGGAATGGAATTGGAGCAAATTACAATGCGATCTTTTGAGCCGGAAAGAGGTCGATCCAGCAAACGAACCCTAGCTCTTGTCTTCTCCGTGAGCTTTTCCAAAAGCTCTCCTTTCCGTCCAATAACTCCGACGAGTTTGTCCACCGGAACCACCATCCGGAACACCGAGTGACCCGGCCAGCCAGGCCACTTTTGCCCCAATTGATCGTCAATTTGGTCGGAAGAAGGAAGGGCAGCGTTAATTGGGAGAGGTTGAGTCGACGCCATTGAAATGTGTTGGAGAGTGAGTGAAGTGAAAAGAAAAGAAAAGAAAAGGTGGTGGAAACAGAGTGACTACTAATTTGTCAGAGAAAGAGGGTTTTAACTTCTAACGTCAAAGTAGAACAAGAACAAGATGACTAACTCATAATGGTCAATTCCCAAAATCTTCTATTCTCAATATATACACACAAATTTACAATTACTTTTCTTTTTCTTTCTCTTTTTGAACACCATTGTTGAGAATTATGCTATTTTTGCTCTGATTGTGTTAGGGATTCGAACTAATTGTATGCTTCCACTATGTGATTTGGGATATCTGGTATAAATTGATATTTAGACAAGTTTTTATTCTACTATAATTGAAGCGGAAAGTCTTTTTCATAAATGAAAAAGTACCGAAAATGCAACAAGAATGAAACAAGGAAGTTGGTTATTTTTATAGATATTTGACATGAAGCGGGAAAGAGCAACTTAAAGTGCATCGGGTTGGACGAGAGGGCTTGTTCCTTTACGATAAGGGGAAGAAAATGAATTCGTCAAACTTATTTCAGTCCGGAATCTATAATTTCAATTAAAAAAAGAACTTTTCATGCATACGAATAATGTTTATTGTTTTAGCTATTCATACATGCCATTATGCCAATCATGGGAGGGAGGGAGAAGGCTATATGCTAAAGAATAACATAGGAAATGTTGAACAAATCATAAGATTTTGCATGTGTGTGTGGTCCCTCGGATATAGTATGAATAGTAGTATTAGCATTTGATGATTGGAGTGAGCATTAGATTAGTTATTCATAAAATGTAAGTAAGCAGTATCTAATCATTACATCGTTAAAACAAGTTTTCGGACATTAAAATTCACTTTTAGATCAATTTCCAGGTTGATGAAAGTCTAGACGCAAAAGCTACACGTAAAAATCAAATCTTAGGTGGTAACACCCCCTCAATGTTCATTGGTAGTGGAGGAGTTACCACCGAGGTCCACTACTAGTAGCATGTACCAGGTCTACCAAACCCTCAACAGGAAGCAATATAAAAGAAGCAGCTTTTCAAACTTAAAAATCTTCGGCAGACATTTCCCTTTTCTAGCCAGAGTTCTTATTCAACCAACGAAGAATTAGGAAACCGCTTAATTCATTTCCTCATTTAATTTTTGATAAAGCTAAGAACAACCGTAATTTTGGATTTCTTTTAAATTCATACTCTAAATTCTCTTTGAATCAGGGACGCAAAGATTCATAAACAGGATTTCGATTATCATAAACTCTTTTTTCTAACTTTTTTTTTAAATCTTATCCGGGATACCCATCTTGTGCCTATTTCTCAAAGTGCGAGTAGGACGAGGTCCTTATAAGTTACGAATTTTAGACGAGGTTTAGATGTAAAATTAGTATTTTAAAGTAGTCAACTTGCTTGCTTTCCAGAAAAGTTAAAACCTGCAAGTTTATTCAGTGATCAGTTTCCTATAACAAAAGGAGCATGCTAACTCGAAATTTCACAGTTCCAAGTTCCAACAGTACAGATAGTGGCCAAGGAAACAATTGATATGCAAAACACATGAGTTGCTTCAAGTAGCATTAGTGTATGGCTCACAACCATCATGTACACAAGCCAAAACATCTCTGTAGTCTCTGGAGATGGTAAAGGAATCATACACATTTCCATCACTGCTCTTCTTGTACTCAAATAGAAGGTATGAGTGATTGAACGCCGTCAGTTTAACAAATCCAAAGTCGTAATCCTTGAAAAGGCTCCATCTAGTTTGAAGCGTAGAGAAGCGTGAAAGATGGCTACCTCCTCCCCCGACTATTACGTGGATTGTCCCATTCACCGTGCCAGTATAGTTTGTTGTTTCATCATTCACACACATGTTCTGTGATCAGACAGAAGCTTTTATATCAGAAACAGAAAATGACAAGACAAAACTGCCCTGTATCATCTTTCTACTTGATGTTGTTTCTGATAGTTTAGAAGATATTACCTGGTAGATAGGGCAAACCCTTTCATAATGATGAACATGACCAAAGAATGTCATGTCAACCTTGTACTTTTGCCACAGCTTTTCCAAATGTTCCCTTCCCATGGGCTCTTCAAATGAACCTTCTATCCCATACCATGCATTAGACGAGTAACCAAGGACCCGGTGAGATGCAAAAATCAGCCAAGGTTGCTGTTTTCGGTCTACTGATGCTAAACATTTTTCAATGAACTTATATTGTTCTGACCCTTCACGCCAATCATGCTCAGAATCTGCTATGCAGAAGTGAAACATGCCATAATCCATTGAGTACCTACACAAACAGCTCTTTAAGTGATAGTGGATAACTAGAATGTGAATACTTCGACCAAACAAATGGTCTTTCATGTCTGCAAGAAAGTGTAATTAGACAAACCACATCTTATCTATAAGTACAACACCTCCTTCACATTTATAGCAAGAATGGTTATAATATCGAGTCTTTACTGATACTCCTTCCAATAGATGCAAAATGCAAATAATCTAGCAGAAAGTTATAATATTACAATATTGTGCAGTTAGAAGACTTCATAGCTTTGTGGTATTAACTTTCCTAGTTTTAATCTCAATCGAAAATAAGACCTCATAGTCTTATTGGTTCCGTAAAAGTGCATTACCAGAATTTGGCTTTATTTTCAGCAGGATAGTAGTACATGGTCTCAGCAGGTACACCACATTCCCCTCCAGAATCTGGAGTATTATAGAAACCTCCTGTATTTGGCCAACTGCGCTCATGATTGCCACTGTAAAAAGAAAACAGAAAAGAAATACTATTACAAGATATCGAAAGATTGTGCCATGTTTTAAAGAAGGGAAGTGAAAAGGTTATTAAATACCTGGCAATCATGTAAGGCACAGATGATGCTATAGGTTCCACCTGAGAAGTAAACTGATCCCATTGTGATAGGTAACCATTCGCATATGGGAGATCTCCGATGTGGAAAACAATATCATAGTTTGGAAGGTCCTCAATCAGTCGATCAGTGGTGTTGAGTGAACCTGGCTGATAATCTGCATACTCATTTGAACCATCACGCTCCGCCTAAAAGTCCAAGCATGAACTTGGTTCTCAAATTCAATACATGTCAATTCTAAAAACGTACACAAGTTCATAGAATTTCCAACTGTCTGATCAAAAGGACCAACTGCAAGTGAAAAGTATAGTGAAATTCTTAGGAAAACCACACCGCCACCCACTTAAATATTTAACAAACTCCCTACTTTCAAGTATGAAAGGTTTTCCTAATGTCTAGAAAATGCTGGTTTTCCCCAAGACCTAATCCTACTACTTCAGTGACATGAGTCCAGAAGAGTTATACTTGTATAGTTATATCTCAAGACTTAAAACTTCGCTTGCTTCAAAATTACTCATAGGAAAGTGGGAAAAAAATATGAACCAAATCACTCACCTTTCCCATGTCTCCAAACATTATAACACGCTGCAACGAGTCCTGTCCAGGATATGGAGATGATCGAAATGAATACATTTTGCTCCAAACAGATGACCCGTTAGTTAATAGGTGGCCCATCTTGTACGTATACCTGAAACAGAAATTGCAACACATATCTGAATTCATAACTGTGGTAATGCTTGTAATAATTATCGATGGAGAAAAGGGAGAGCCTTATACTCTGTGTTTGGCCACAAATCCTTCAAGAAACTTGTGTGAAAGAAACCAGGGTCGCGCCAACCAACAGTACTAGCAGGTTCACCTATAAACCAATTTAGGAACTTAACCAAACATAATCTGATGTACTCAAAGAAAATATAAAGAAAGGGAACGCTCTATTCATGATACCCCCTATCTATCTGCCCAGAGAGCACTATACTCCATGGGTTGGGTAGTTAACTAAATTAGCAGGATACTGTTTTCATGTGTGTTCGTGTCTATCTGGTAAAAATGTATTAAGGACACATTGTTAAGAGAAGCATACCGCACATGCTTCCACGAGAAAAGGTCAGTGTTCCAGCTGGAGAACGAACTTGAGGGTGTCCCTTCCAACCCCATTCAACAAATGGAACGGCTTCATCTATATTGTAGCCACTTGTCCAAGTTACTGTCATCTAAGGAGAACATAAAAATGGAGGGAAAACAGAAGATACACAGTTACAAACTTGAGATTGTCTGTCAATGTGCGAGAAGAATTTGAATGTCTGAGTTTAACAAAACTGTTAAAAAGCAACCAAGAATTTCTTCACACACCCACAAAAGCACATGAATATTCATAAAGACACAGAAAAGAAAAGAAGGAATCTTAGTAGGTCACCCAACATTGGGTAGAATTGGAGATTTTCTGCTGTAAGGAATGGGAGATGGGAAAAAAATAGACAATGAAGCATCCCATATTTTGACACTTTTTCACAGCCAGACCAGGTCAACTTACTATGTCCCAATCCTTCCCTTGAGCAAGCCGTGGGTAAAGAGGTGCCTTAGGATTTGAAAACGTAATGTGATTTGACACTGCCACCAATTTCGGCTGCAATACAAAAAAATGAAACTTCAGCTGAGAATCAGTGTAGTGAAGTTTCTTCGTTGACTTCAGACTCGCATAAATTAATATTGGAAGCACACGCAGCACTAATACTGATTACTCATACATCACAGAAGATTTATATGTTAAAGGAATTAGCTTAGGGGTTCTGTTTGTGGCATAGTGCCAAGTATTGTTAATTCAAATGCCAGACTCGAAAGGTATCTTGTGTAATTGGCCAGTCTCTGGTGTAATTGGCCAGTCCACAGAGACCTTGAATACAAAAAACTTGATGGTTCAGTTAACTTCTATACAAATGCAGATCTTTATTCTAAAGAATTATTGCCCTGTTAAACTTGTAACTTGTTTCAATTTAGACCATCTAATGAAGAATCAATCAACATATACAGAATGAACAGAAGCTAAGTGTGCATACCTCCGATAACCCGCCTGTAAAAAGTGCAAAAGAAAAATCTGCTCGCTGATTGATTAACCGAAACTTCAAAGTAGTTTTCCCTGTATTTACATAGCTGGAGTTGGAGAAATTTGCGTATTTGTACTGTCATCGGCACATTACTAGTCAGTAAAACACCAAAAAAATAAAATAATAATAATAATCTTGCATGATGGGAGCTATCATGTCACTAGTTAAGTGAACACTGAACACACACCTTAATTGGGCTTGTGCACATGAATGGAGGGTCCTGCCAGATATCACTATTGTTCGGGTCTGGTTCACAAACTGATTCACTGCCAGACATATACAAGAGATTTTTCAGGCACATCACTCAACAATTGAAGGAAGATGTAATATGGCTAGGATGGACATTATCACATTACTTGAATTTTGCAGGAGAAAAAACACCAATCCAGTCACCGATAGACGGTTCAGGATTCTCAAGATGCACATCAACCCATTCAGCATCCTCATCCTGTAGACATTATACCAGTGATTGAAATCCAGAATATGAAACCAAGGATTCACCCAATGGAAATGTATAGTCTTGTTTACATTAATCTCTCATAACCTCATTGGTACAACTCATTTCCAGACAGTAAAATACGTATTATGGTTAAATTGTCAAATAATTTCGTTTATATGATAAGTTAGGGCTATACAACTCAAAAAAAAAAAAAAAAAAAAAAAAAGCCTGCATTTAGCAAAGCTAGCCGATAAACTAACTGAAAGTCGATCAGCTAACTGGCAGTGGTTCTCGTACCTTGTAATTAAGTAGCCGAAATTCAGAGCTGATAAACTAGATAGTTGAATGGAGGTACTTAAGAAATTAATCGATCAAGTATCTCTGATTTGCTAAAAATGGAACATAAAAACTGCTAAGTAGCTAATTCATAAATAAGTTAGATGGAGTTGGACAACTCTATAATAAGCTAGATTATCATCCAGTAGTAGCATTTACACATTCACATAACATGTTTATTCTGGTCAAACGATCAAATAACCTCATATGAACTATAAGTCAGATGAGAATAAACAGAGCATAAATAACTGAACCCCAACCAAATTAACATTCAAAGTATTCGCAAACAATACCTTAAGTCCCAGAACAAGCGGAGTGGCTTCAATGGAGACGGAATCGCGAAGAGCAAGAACCGTCTTATGGATGGCTATCTTAGCCAAAGGCTGCTCCCCTGCCTCTACCTTGGTTTTGGTACTGTGCAGTCTAAGTACCGGAGAGCAAGATACATGTACTAGTACACTCCATAAAAAATTCAGAACCAGTATAACTGACAACAACAAAAAAGGCTTCATCTTGGCATATAAACAAACACCTAACGTGCTAATGCTGACTCCAACACCTTAACAAGACTGGTTATTTATAACCAAACGAGCAAGAATTAAATAAGAGCCAATTGGATACTTTACAACAATAATTGGAAAGTGTTATGTAAATTATGTAAATGTAACTATCATGAATATGATGATAAGATTTGAATAGGAACGATACAGACAAATAAGACGCGATAGTATATGAGTTGAAAGTTTTGCAGAAGGATTGAAAAATATGGATGCCTGTCGGATGTATCTGCCTATAAATAGGCATAATTCTGATGAATGAAGAACATATCTCAGAAACGTTTTTCACTCAGTTCATAACGTTCTTCCTTTTATATTTCTAATACGTTATCAGCACGAGCCGCTCTAAATTAATTCTAACAGGAAGAAAACTCTAAGAGAAGGTACATTTATTTTTCAGTCAGTGTATACTAAATACAATATTTAAGCTATTTTATTATATGTCATGCTGCTAAATTTAATAGTTAATAACCAATTAACTTACTGAAGAAAATATTTTGCGTATATTCTATTTACACCGATTACTTTGTAATTACACGTTATTACACAAACTCTCATGAAGTTTTGATTTAAAGATAAACATGAAAACTAAAAATTTTGATATAATTGACACATCAGTTAAATTGAAAATTTTATTCATATCATAACTAAAATACTATTACACTTGAGCATTAATATGAATGATGAGGGCACAAACATACAACATGATCATATAAAAACACAACACTACGTATATAGGATGATATATGGACCAATCGGGCATTTCCACAACGAACGGTAAACTAACAACGAAAGCAACACAAACGGAAACGATGTAGAAAAAGAGATTAGACATATTGTGAAAAGGATTAAGATGAGAATGGTGTAAGTTTTATGAAGAAATGTTGGAGTATTTATAGAGTAAATTTTGGAAGAGTGACCGTTTTATTACCGTTGGAACAGTGACGAAGGACATAATGGTAATTTCATGACTTAATAAAATATGTGTTAAATTTATGACTTAATAAAATGGTTCCCGACAGGTATCGAACCCTGCACAATCTAATGGTCATTATACATCTGAGCCACTGGGCGAAGTTCGATTTTATTTCATCTTATGTTTTTATATTTTCTAACATGTTTGCATTTATAGATTTTCAACATGTCGAACATCACGAAATTGCATTTTGATGCATTGGATATATCCGGAGAAAACTATTTAAGCTGGTTGCTTGATGCCGAGCTCCACTTAAATAGCATGAGACTCGGTGATGCTATCAAGGAGAATAATGCAATAACCGAGCAGGATAAGGCAAAAACCATGATATTTTTTAGGCATCATATCTATGATGGTCTGAAATCGGAATACCTTACAGTTAAAGATCCACTTGTATTGTGGACAAATTTGAAGGAAAGGTATGACCATCATAAGGTTGTAACATTTCCAGCAGCCAGGTTTGAATGGCTAAACTTGAGATTGCAAGATTTCAAAAGTGTAAATGAGTACAACTTATCAATGTACAATATCATATCTCGCATTTTATTGTGTCGGGAGAAAGTGTCTGAATATGATATGCTCGAAAAGACATATCAAACAATGCCCCCAGCAAACATGATATTGATGGATAGTTATCGTAACCAAGGGTTTACGAAATACTCACAATTGCTCACCCACTTGTTGGTAGCTGAAAAGAACAATGAGTTGCTCCTAAAAAGCCACCAGATGCGCCCAATAGGCTCCGCCCCACGTCCAGAAATAAATAATACCAACTCTAATACCCCGCATGATATAAATCCGGCTTCATATAATAGTTATGTACCAAATGAGGTCATAACGAAAGCCGTGGAAATAAACGTGGTGGTCATAGTAACTGGCGTGGAGGCCATGGGCGTGGAGGCCATGGTCGTGGTCGAGGTCGTGAAAATTTTGGCCAAACACATGGTTGTGGAATGAAACGTTACCGTAGTAACAATCAAAACAACTATCGCGGTCAAAATAATTCCAGAAATGCTTATAAATATGAGCCCAGTAATAATAAGAGCAACATTTATTACCGTTGTGGAGACGCTGGGCATTTTGCGAAGGTGTGTCACAGCTCACAACAAAGGATTGACAGGTACAAAGCATCCCTCAAAGGAAAGGCCAATGTGTGGAGACAAATATTGTCGAAACAGATGATGAGTTCGAAGACAGAACTGAGTTTCTGATTGCAGAAAGAACACATGAACTCGAACATGCATTGAACGATTAATATTTGCATGGTGTGATGCATCTACTTTATTATGGTTGTGTGGTTGATTTATAAAATACTTGTTTGATTATTTTCTTTACTTTTGTGTGCTTATCAATGTAAGATAATGTATTGCTTTTCTGTAACCAATATATTGTATTTTTAAATAAATCAAGTTTTTATGTATAATCTTACTTATGTTTTCGCTTGCATATAGAAAAACAACATATTTGAAATGACAATCACAAGCATTAAAGGAGAGACATGCCTGGTAGATAGTGCTACCACTCATACCATATTGAATAATGCAAAATATTTCTCGAACTTGGTATTAAGAGAAGCAGATGTGTATACAATCTTCAGAAAATCAAAGATAATTGAAGGCTATGGGAAAGCCAATATTTTGTTGCCGAAAGGAACAAAGTTAAAAAAATTGAAATGGCATTATATTCCTCTAAGTCTCAAAGAAATTTATTGAGTGTTAAAGATATTCGATCAAACGGATATCACATTGAGACAATGAATGAGAAGGGAAGAGAGTACTTGTATGTTACAACTTCTTAATCGGGTAAGAAAAACATATTGAAAAAATTACCTGTATTACCTTCCGGCCTATATTATGCAATGATACGAAAGGCGGAAGTTCATGCCGTAGTAAACCAAGGGGTTACTACTGAATTCAATGTTTGGCATGACCGGTTGGGACATCCCGGTACAACAATGATGCGTAAAATTATTGAGAATTCATGCGGACATCCTTTGAAAACAAGGAAAATATTACAAACCCATGAATTAGCATGCACGGCTTGTTCTCAAGGGAAATTGATTACAAGGCCATCACCAAGCAAAGTTAAATTTGAAAATCTCGTATTCTTGGAAAGAATTCAGGGGGATATATGCGGACCAATACATCCACCATGTGGACCGTTTAGGTACTTTATGGTCCTAATCGATGCATCGACTAAATGGTCGCATGTATGTTTATTGTCGACTCGCAATATGGCATTTGCAAAATTATTGGGACAAATAATAAGACTGCGAGCACAATTCCCTGATTATACAATCAAGAACATTCGTCTTGATAATGCTGGTGAATTTACGTCACAAGCCTTTAATGATTATTGCATGTCAATTGGTATCAATGTTGAACATCCAGTTGCGCATGTTCACACACAAAATGGTCTCGCCGAATCTTTGATAAAACGTCTGCAATTGATTGAAAGACCATTGTTAATAAAATCAAAGTTGCCAACATCGGCATGGGGGCATGCAATATTACATGCAGCATCGCTTATACGCATCAGGCCATCAAGTTATAATCAAACATCTCCATATCAAATGGTTCGAGGTCAGGAACCAAATATCTCCCATCTAAGAACATTTGAATGTGCGGTATGTGTCGATTTCACCGCCACAACACACAAAAATGGGACCCCAAAGGAGATTGGGGATATATGTTGGGTACGATTCTCCAAGTATTATAAGATATTTGGAACCATTGACTAGAGATCAATTTACGGCCAGATTTGCCGACTGTCATTTTGATGAAAGAAATTTCCCAACATTAGGGGGAGAAAGAAAGAAGTAGGAAAAGGATATCTCATGGAAAGATATGTCATTGAGAAGTTTGGATCCAAGAACAAAGCAATGTGAACAACAAGTTCAAAACATAATTCATTTGCAAGCTATTGCAAATCAATTGCCAGATGCATTTACTGATATTAAAAGGGTAACGAAATCCCATATTCCAGCTGCAAATGCTCCAGTAAGAATTGATATTCCTAGAGGACAATCTTCCACTGAGAATGAGGCTAACCCACGCCAGAAGCGTGGAAGACCTTTTGGTTCCAAAGATAAAAATCCTCGGAAAAAGAAAAGGAGCAATCGCGGAAAATTGCCCAAAAGAGGATACAAAAGCTCAAGAAAAGCACACTGACATAATAAACAAGGTTCAAGTTCAAGAAGAACCTCAGGCGCATGAGAACAAAGAAATATCGGTTAATTATATATTGTCTGGAAAAAGATGGAACCGAAATGAAATAAACGTCGACGATATATTTGCTTATAACATAGCACTTAATATCATGGGAGAAAATAAGAATCATGAAGATTCAGAGCCTACCTCATTTGATGAGTGTAAGCAAAGAAAGGACTGGCCTAAGTGGAAGGAGGCAACAAACGCAGAGTTGGAATCTCTTGCGAAACGAAAGGTGTTTGGACATATAATCCAAGCACCATAGGATGTAAAACCAGTGGAAAACAAATGGGTTTTTGTGCGAAAGAGGAAGGATAAAAATGAGATTGTAAGATACAAAGCAAGGCTTGCCGCACAAGGTTTTACCCAAAGACCTGGTATTGATTATGAAGAAACATATTCTCCAGTTGTAGACGGGATCACTTTTCGCTACTTGATAAGCTTGGATGTACGTGAAAAGTTGGAAATGCGTCTAATGGATGTGGTGACTGCCTATTTGTGTGGATCATTGGAAAAGGAAATTTACATGAGAATTCCAGATGGTTTCAAGATACCTGAAACACACAGTGGATCTCGAGAAATGTACTCAATAAAACTGAACAAATCTTTGTACGGATTGAAACAATCCGATCGAATGTGGTACAATCGTTTGAGTATATTCTTAATCAAAGAAGGTTACAAAAATGATCCCATATGTCCATGTGTGTTTATCAAAAGATCTGGATCTGAGTTCGTCACGATCGCTGTATATGTAGACGACTTGAACATTATTGGAACTCCAGGAGAGTTATCAAAGGCCGTGTGCTTACTGAAAAATGAATTTGAAATGAAAGACTTTGGGAAAACAAAATTTATTTTAGGTCTTCAGATTGAGCACTTAAAGGGCGGTGTTTTCCTGCATCAATCAACGTACACAACAAAAGTGTTGGAAAGATTCAACATGGGAAATGCACATCCATTGAGTATGCCAATGGTTGTACGATCACTAAATGTCGAGAATGATCCATTCCGACCTTGTGACGATGATGAAGAACTACTAGGCCCCCAAACGCCATATCTAAGTGCAATCGGTGCACTGATGTATCTTGCTACAAATACAAGGCCAGATATAGCATTTGTTGTAAACTTATTAGCAAGATACAGTTCTTCTCCAACTCAAAGGCATTGGAACGGGATAAAACACCTCTTACGATTCCTTCAAGGAACAAAAGAAATGGGGTTGTATTATCCCGACTCCTCTACCTCAGGATTAACTGGTTACGCATATGCTGGATATTTGTTTGATCCTCATAGTGGTCGATCTCAAACAGGTTATGTATTCACCTGTGGAGGTACGGCTATTTCTTGGCGGTCTGTAAAGCAAACAATGGTTGCTACTTCTTCTAATCATGCAAAGCTCTTAGCAATCCATGAAGCAAGTCGTGAATGCATTTGGTTGAGATCCATCACTCGCCACATTTGACAAATGTGCGGACTCCCTACAATTGAAAACTCCCTGACTATAATCTACGAAGATAATGCAGCTTGCGTTTCTCAGTTAAAGGAAGGTTTCATCAAAGGTGATAGGACAAAACATATCCTGCCAAATTCTTCTTCACTCATGAACAACAACAGGAGAATCAGATTCATGTGCAACTGATCCGCTCAAGTGAAAATTTGGCAGACTTATTCACCAAATCTCTCCCTATTTCGACATTCGAGAAACTAAGAAACGCGATCGGCATGAGGCATCTGTGGGAAATAAAGTAATGTAACCATGAGGGGGAGTGAAATATGCGTTGTACTCTTTTCCTTCACTAAGGTTTTTTCCCACTGGGTTTTTCTTTAGTAAGGTTTTTAACGAGGCAACATTTCATGTATATCATCAAAATTCATGATGTACATTTAAGGGGGAGTGTAATGTAAATTATGTAAATGTCACTATTATAAATATGATACATAGTACGGAATAGGAATGCATAGTACACAAATAGTACGTGCATAGTATATGAGTTGAAAGTTTTGTAGAAAGATTGAAAAATATGGACGCCTGTCGGATGTATTTGCCTATAAATAAGTATGATTCTGATGAATGAAGAACATATCTCAGAAACATTTTTCACTCAATTCATAACGTTTTTTCTTTTATATTTCTAATAGAAAGATGATTGAAAATAACAATCACATGAAACGTCCCTGAATTAGTAGCCATCAAACCCATAGAATTATGATTATTGACTAATTTGATTATTTTTCTGATGCTAGAGGACGAGTAGTATCGATTGGTTAATCATCAATGAACAGTTGGGACCAAAAAAGAATCATTTTCAGATCTTTGTAGGGTTCAAGAAACGCCTACGTGTTTCTCACCAACGAAATTATTCAAACCCGTAAAATTTACAATCCTCAAAATCATTTGGAGCACTTTCCCTGTAAATCATTTGAGGACGTAAAAATTGAATCTTTGTCTAAAACCGATCACGTTATATAATACGGGATAGATAAATATGTGACTTTATCTCATCTCTTATACGGTATCACCGAAGTTTGTAATAAAGAAGGGAGCAAGTCTACAGAGATGGAGTTCGATACTTGGCCGAGCTTTATGTTAGTGTCTTATCTTATCTATCCAAGTCTTGCTATTTGCTAATTAAAAACGCATATTCCATTTTGGGGGCGATTTAATATGACATGGTTGATATTGAATAATTAAGAAAAAGCTCTTGGTTTTGTTTTTCCACCACCAGTTTCCTGTAGTTTGGAAAAGTGGTCCTTACATCTTACTGCTACTTGTTCAATTAGATCATTAGAATATTTATTTTTTAAAAGATAAAATAATGACAAATGTGTCTAGTAGTCTAATTTTTGCTAAGAGCCAAAGTTGTAACATGCATAAAAAAGAACTAGACACCTGCAAGTTTATATGACTAAACAGAAACTTCTTATTCCAATTCAAATGGCTCAAGAAGCATTGAACTAGGTTTATTACACGAAAACGATGAGTTGCATCAAGTAGCATTTGTGATTGGTTCACAAGCATCATGCACACAAGCCATAACATCTCTGTAGTCCCTGGAGATGGTAAAAGAATCATACACCTTGCCATCACTGCTCTTCTTGTATTCGAACATAAGGTACGAACGGTTAAAAGCCGTTAGTTTCACAAATCCGAAATCATGATCCTTGAAAAGGCTCCACCGCGTCTTAATTGTAGTGAAACGCGATAAATGGCTCCCTCCGCCTCCAACTATAGCATGGATAGTCCCATTCACCGTGCCAGTATAGTTTGTCATGTCGTTCTTCACACACATATTCTGCACGCGGTCAAAGAGAAACTTGATTCAGGAACGAGAATGTTATTATCACACATTCAAGTTAATCGAAGGCAAGAAACAAGCATTGAAAGAACACAGAAATATTAATACTGTTTTGAGTTGCTTTAAGTCGCTTATCATCAGCTTACCTGGTAGATAGGGCAAACTCTTTCATAATGATGAACATGACCAAAGAAGGCTATGTCGACCTTGTACTTCTGCCAGAGCTTTTCCAAATGTTCCCTTCCCATAGGTTCTTCGAACGAGCCTTGTATTCCATACCATTCATTAGATGAGTAGCCAAGAACCCGATGAGCAGCAAAAATCACCCAAGGCTGATGTTTTCTATCTACTGATGACAAACATTTCTCAATGAACTTATACTGTTCAGATCCCTCTCTCCAATCATGTTCAGAATCTGCTATGCAGAAGCGAAACATGCCATAATCCGTTTGATACCTGTAAATTCACTTTTGTAAGTGATATACAAATAACTGAAACTAAAACGTGAACATAGCAATGCTAGATAAACTAGTAAATGCGGAAATTTAACATGGTAAGAGCTGAAGTAATTCATTTTAATGAGGAAGTATAATATGAAAAATCAGTCTATCTACCACAAGAATATAATAAGGCATGTCAGTTCCAGGGAAAATGGATTACCAGAATTTGGCCTTATTTTCTGCAGGATAGTAATACATGGTCTCAGCAGGTACACCGCATTCCCCACCAGAATCTGGAGTATTGTAGAAACCTCCTGTGTTTGGCCAACTACGCTCATGATTTCCACTGTAATGAATTCAAAAGAAATACTATTACATGATGTCAAAAGATTATACCATGTTCTGAAGGAGGGAACTGAAAAGGCTATTAAATACCTGGCAATCATGTAAGGAACGGCTGATGCTATAGGTTCCACCTGAGAAGTAAACTGATCCCACTGTGAGAGGTAACCATTCGCATATGGAAGATCTCCAATGTGGAAAACAATGTCATAGTTTGGAAGGTCCTCGATCAATCGATCAGTGGTGTTGAGGGAGCCTGGTTGATAATCAGCATACTCATTTGAACCATCACGCTCTGCCTGAACATCCAAACATAAACTTAATGGTAAGTTGGGGGAATGTCCAAACACTTGGGTGGGCTTGGTTTTTTGTTTAGGAAAGACTGGGTTTAGCAAGAATCTCAAATGTTTAATCATTTTGTGGCTGAGAATTACCTTTCCCATGTCTCCAAATACTATAACGCGCTGCAAGGAATCTTGACCAGGAAATGGTGATGATTTAAATGAATACATTTTGCTCCAAACGTATGAGCCATTAGTTAATAGGTGACCCAGCTTGTATGTATACCTGAAACATAAGGTACAACACAGACCTGGCTTAATAGCTAATAACTCTGGTAATTGTCAAGAATAATAGTTACGGAGGAAGGGATAAACTTACACTGTGTTTGGCCACAAATCTTTCAAGAAACTTGTGTGAAAGAAACCTGGTTCGCGCCAGCCAACAGTACGAGCAGGGATACCTAAAGCCAATTTTAGGTACTTAATTAGTCATAACCAATTGAAAGCAAAATGTAGATGAAAGTATGACATATTAGATGATTAGATCCACGAGTAAAATAAATATATTAGATCCACGATTAAATTAGGCTTTTCGGCTAAATTTCCTCTATCTATGGCCATGCTGCATTTTGTTCGAATGGAACTTGACTTCATTAACCTAAAGCAAAAGCCAAACATCATCTAGAGAGGAACAATTTTTTTGCATTTTCATTAGTTTGAAATGGAGATAGGACTTTGTAGGATTTAGCTCAAATAAGCAATGGATGGCTGAGAATCAATCTGGGTAAATCAACGGTTTGGATGGCTTAGGCGGTTACTAGCCGTTGTGAGTTACAACCAACAGAAACAGAGACAGCTGTAGAAACAGAAAACAGGGGAAGAAGAGCGCAGAAGCTTCCAGATCAAAATTCCAAGTCGTTGTTGCTGCTTACTATATATTGATTGTTGTCAGTTATTGTAGAGAGTTAGATTAACACAATTCCATCACAAATTTCCATTCTTGTAACCGTTTCTTTATCCAATTTCTCAAGATAGAAGATAGGTTACTGTGCACTATTTGTGTGCTTGATCAATTGTGATTGATTCAAGTCAGAATTATATCGATCAAGATCAATAAAGAGTTGTGGTTGTTTTCCCGTGGATGTAAGCTTGATTCTCAGCCGAACCACGTTAAATCTCTTGTTGATTTCTTCGTTGATTGATTGATTGTGTTATTTCAGTTTTGGTGTGAACAAAGAGTTGGTTGATCTGGTTTAAACTCAACAAGTGGCGCCTGTCAGGAAGGTTCGATCTACTCTTGTGTTCGATCATCAATGGCGTCTTCTACAAAGTTTGATATAGAGAAATTTACGGAGAAAACCGATTTCGGTTTGTGGAAAGCAAAGATGGAAGCATTGCTTGTTCATCGTGGATCTGTTGCATTGCTTGGAGATAGGGATTTTCTGCAGATTTTGATGAGAAGGAAAAGTCCATGATCTTGGGAAAGGCTCGCAAGACAATCATATTATCTCTAGGAGATAAAATCTTGAGAGAGGTGATCAAGATTAAAAGCGCAAAGGAGATATGGGAGAAGCTTGAAGAAATATATAACTCCAAGACTTCGCAAACAAGCTTCACCGAGAAAGAAGGTGTTTAATTTCAAGATCAATCGATGGATCTCTGTCGAACAACTTGATGATTTCAACAAGATGTGCCGTGATCTTGAGAGTGTATCTATTCGTAATGATGAAGATAAAGCACCGGTCGCATCGGGAGCCTTGCCTAAATCTTATGAGCATTTCATTGATGCTCTAGTGATCAATAAGAGCTCTAAACTCACCTCGATGATGTGGATGTTGCTCTAAGAAACAAGGATCTGCACAGAGACCTTCTACAGTCATGACATCAATCTTTGAAAGTTTGAACATCGGATCAAAGTGGAACAACCAGATGCAGTCAAGAATAAACCGGTGAATTATCTTGATACAAGGAAGCCTAATAAAGACAAGCAATCAAATGGTTATGAAAAAGAGAAAATGTTTCTACCCAAAAAAGGGACATCCAAGAAACAATGTTTTAAATTCAAGAAAGATAAGAGAGTGGAAATATTCAAACAAATACAAGACCAAACAATGCGACATTGCGAAGATGCACACTCTTATGGAGATGCCGAGGTATTGATTGCTTCGAGCTTTGTTCGCCTCTAATTCTAGCTCAAATCAATGTTAGGTACTTGATTGGATGTTCTTTTCACATGAGTCCCAACTTAGATTGGTTTATTAATTTCAAAGCAAAGAGTGGTGGTTCAAGACATCGAAAATGATTATCCCCGCAGAATTGAAGGTTATGGTGATATTAAATTGAAAATGCATGATAATGTAGTGAGGATTTTATCTAATGTTAGATATATTCCAAAGTTGAAGAGGAATTTGATCTCTCTAGGCATGCTTGATGAGAATGGCTTCAAATATCATTCAAAATGGGATTCTCACAGTTGAGAAAAGTGGCGGTAGTCATATGAAAGGAATCAAGAAAAATAGATCAGATTATCTCAAAGGTGATACAATATACATATGTCCGCAAATGTTACTACTACGCATAACTCCCAACTATGGCATGCCGAATGGCTCATCTAAGTGAGAAAGGCCCGAAAGAACTAGCAAAGCAAAATCTCAGGAGGAGATCAAATATCAACACTGCAATTACGTGAAAAGCGCATCATGGGAAAATCACACAAACCTGGTTTTGATGCAGCTAAGCATGTTACTAAAGCCCCTCTTGATTATCTACACTCAGATCTATGGGGTCCAACCAATACTCAAACACTGAATGGTGGAAGATATTTCCTTTCAATCATAGATGATTTTAATTTCAAGAAAGGTTTGGCTTATTATTCTCGTAACTAAAGATGAAACTTTTATGAAATTCAGATAATGGTCTATTGCGATTGAAAACCAGTTGGAAGAAAGATTAAACACCGAGAACCGATAATGGCCCGGAATTCTTATCGTGAATTCAATGATTTACAGAAAGAAAAGGGATCACAAGACACAGACCATTCCCGAACTCCACAAAGAAATGGAGTGGTGAAAGGTTTAATAGAACGTGTTAGAGAGAGTAAGGTGTATGTTGACTAGTTCGGTTTAAGTAAGACTTTTACGGGGTGGCTACTACTGACATGTTATTTAATCAACAGAGTCCCTCATCTCCTCTCAACAACAAGACACCAAGAGATCTGACCGTAAGCCACCTACATATTCACATATAAGAGTATTTGGTTGTCGGCTCTTGCACACACATCGACAAGACAAACTTGATCCTGTGGCTATTAAATGTGTTTTATTGGATATCCACCGTGTTAAGGGATACAAATTATGGGATGTTGCAGAGAAAATGCATTACTAGCGAGGATGTGATATTCAATGAGAATATCATGCCTTTTAAGAAGAATAGTCATGGTCGAAGCTTGAGGTGGAGCATCTCACGGTGATCATGTCACTCCTACTACCGCAGATCACAGAGAAGAAATTCCTATTGATCTCAAATCACAGAACAACAAATGCCTGCATAAGATGTTCTGCAACATATCAACAAGATGGTCCTACAATAGAACAAATAACAAGTGACTTCACAGATCCCATCAAACCTTGTCATCATACCAGTTGACCAAGAATAGAGCTAAGAGAGTGAATAAGCATGCACCGACAGTTTGGATATGGTAGAATAGGAAAGTCCTATAATGTTTCTTATGCTCTATCGGTGGTCAAGATATAAATTACTCGTAACACCACTTACTGATGAAAATGTGAGTCGTCTGAAAGTGACAGTGGATTCTTGCAATTCAAGAAGAATTCATCTTTAGAAAAGAACCACACTTGGGATATTGTTGAAATTCCAAAGAAGAAGAAACTTGTCTTGGTAAAATGGATTTTCAAGAAGAAACATGAGAATGGTGTGCAAAATTCATTCGGTACAAAGCTAGACTTGTCGCTGCGGGGTTTCACTCGGAAGGAAGGTGTTAACTACGTAAATATTCTCTCAAAGTGGTCAAGCATGTTTCTATAAGAATTCTTCTTGCCATAGTTACTCACCGAAGCTCCATCTTCAACAAATGGATGTGAAAACTGCATTCTTGCATGGAAAGCTTGATGAACTCATATATATGAGAATACCTGATGGAGTACATGTTGAAGACAAAGAGAATAAAGCTTGCATTCTCAGGAGGTCTTTGTATGATCTAAAACAAAGTCCACGCCAGTGGTATAGAAGATTTGATGATTTCATGAATTCCATTCAGTTTCAAAGAAGCAGGTATGATAGTTGTATTTACATGAAAAAGATTACACAGCACAGTTGCATATATCTTCTTCTGTATGTGGATGACATTCTTATAGCTGGGAAATCTATGAAAGAAATTAGTGATTTAAAGATAAAACTCAGCACTGAATTTGAAATGAAGGATCTGGGCTATGCTAAGAGAATTTTAGGCATGGATATAGCAGTTTATGATGCAGATGGGAGTCTATTCTTGTCACAGGCTGGTTACTTGAGTAAGGTACTTGCACGGTTCAATATGAATCTTTCTAAACCTGCAAGTGTACCTATAAATCCAGGTGTGAAGTTATCTATGAGCCAGTGTCCCACTACTCAGTCTGAAATTATGGAAATGCATAATATACCTTATGCAAGTGTTGTAGGTAGTGTTATGTATGCAATGATATGTTGCAGGCCAGATTTGGCATTTGCTATGAGCATGATTAGTAGATATATGAGTAATCCTGGGCATGAGCACTGGAATGTAGTGAAAGGTGTATTCAGATATTTGAAGGGAACACTGCACCATGGTTTGAAGTTTCAATCTACTCAGTTCTTGTGATACCTCTCTGAGGTTTTGTTGATCTTGATTTTGCATCAAATGTTGATAATAGAAAGTCCGAATCGATTCATATTTACTCTATTTGGCACTGCTATATCTTGGAAAAGCACACATCAATCTATTGTAGCACTTTCAACCACTGAAGCTGAATTTATAGCAGTTACAGAAGCCATCAAGGAAGCTATTTGGTTGAGTGGTTTACTGAATGAATTGGGAATCAATCAGGAATGTGTTACAGTCTTGTGTGATAATCAGAGTGCAATTCAACTTTCTAAACATCAACACTTTCATGAAAGAACCAAACATATAGATGTTAGGTTGTATTTTATCAGGGATATAATTGAAAGTGGAAAGATCAAGGTTGAGAAAGTCCATACTTCACAGAATGCTGCAGACAGCTTTACTAAACCTCTACCTGCAGAGAAATTCAAACATTGTGCTGATCTTATCAATGTGAGAAGCCTTGATTCTCACAGAAATTGAGTTCTATCTGACTATGGCATGTTCTAGCCTTCAAGGGAACCTAAAGGTTGTTGTTCTACCTTCAATCTGAACAAGAAAAGGGGAAGTATATCATGATTCTTTGAGCTAAGGTGGAGATTGTAGGATTTAGCTCAAATAAGCAATGGATGGCTGAGAATCAATCTGGGTAAATCAACGGTTTGGATGGCTTAGGCGGTTACTAGCCGTTGTGAGTTACAACCAATGTAAGCACAATTTGCGAAGCGAGAAAACAGGGGAAGAAGAGCGCGGAAGCTTCCAGATCAAAATTCCAAGTCATTGTTGCTGCTTACTATATATTGATTGTTGTCAGTTATTGTAGAGAGTTAGATTAACACAATTCCATCACAAATTTCTATTCTTGTAACCGTTTCTTTATCCAATTTCTCAAGATAGAAGATAGGTTACTGTGCACTATTTGTGTGTGTGCTTGATCAATTGTGATTGATTCGAGCTGTAATTGTATACGATCAAGATCAATAAAGATTTGTGGTTGTTTTCCCGTGGATGTAGGCTTGATTCTCAGCCGAACCACGTTAAATCTCTTGTTGATTTCTTCGTTGATTGATTGATTGTGTTATTTCGGTTTTGGTGTGAACAAAGAGTTGGTTGATCTGGTTTAAACTCAACAGACTTGACAAAGTGGTGTCCATGGCTCTGTGATTAACATTGCAATGATGAAGGTGTTTCGTTAATTGAAACATACCACACATGTGCCCGCGAGAAAAAGTTAGTGTTCCAGCCGGAGAGCGCACTTGCTGGTGTCCCTTCCAACCCCATTCAACAAAAGGAACGGCTTCATCTATGTTGTAGCCACTGGTCCAGGTTACAGTCATCTATTTGAAGAAAAAAATGTGGAGTTAAATAGAATTTACCAGACTTAAAATTTATTTGTTGATGCATGAGCAATCAAAATGAAGCTAAAAGACATGCTTGATGGAAGTTACAACTTTCAGAGGACGGTTTTAAGCAACATGGAGCAGAATCAGTCAATTAGCCACATGCCCATACAGGACAAAAATAAACAGAAATCAGGAAATAATTCCAGAAGAGAGCAGCTTACTATGTCCCATTCCTTTCCAGTAGCAAGCCGTGGATATAGAGGTGCTTTAGGATTCGCAAATGCGATGTAATTTGATACTGCCACCAGTTTAGGCTGCAAGGCAATGAAATGAAAATCAGCCCTGAATCACTGAATTCAAGTTCCTTCATCACTACTAGAATTTCAGAATTAGATGCACAGATATGGGGAGCATACACAAAACTAGGGTGCACTATTACATTTATCAGAGTATATTGTAAGCATGTTGAGGAATCAGCTCAGTATTGTCTATTTATCATGGTCTAAAGTATCATAAATTTAGCTGAAAGAAGATTTTAATGATAGATAGAAGCTCAAGCTCGTAGAGTGATGTGGAGTCTAGTCCTTTATATTAATTTTCAATATCTAAAAGTTGGACAGTTAAGCTAACTACTCTGCAAATAAAGGTCTTGTGTAAAACACTAATTGCGTTATTAAATTAACTAACGAAGAATCACGCAAGAGAAGGAATGAACAGAAGTTGTTATATAACATACACTCGACAGGCCGCCTGTAAAAAGTGCAAATGAAAAATCCGCCCGCTGATTGATCAACCGAAACTTCAATGTAGTCGTCCCTGAATTTGCATAGCTGGGGTTGGAGTGATTTGCATATTTATACTGCCATCATTAATGCGAGTCAGCATAATATCAGATGAAATTGGAAAATGTGATGTAGCATTACGCAATCCACTCGTTTACAAACTAAAGAACACACACCTTAATAGGGCTTGTGCACATGAACGGAGGGTCCTGCCAAATGTCACTGTTGTTTGGGTCTGGCTCGCAAAGCGATTCACTGCAATACATACATACATTCACAACAGACTTTAAACGCCTTGCCTTTCTATCCATCAAATCTACCATAATGCATGCTCAATGAGTACAATAGAACAATAGGAAATGAAAAGATTGTAGATTTATAAGGATAAACATTACTTGAATTTTGCTGGTGAAAACACACCAACCCAATCATCATTGGATGGTTCCGGGTTCTTAAGCTGTACATCAACCCATTGAGCCTCATCCTTCTGCACAAACATCATGAAAACGAATTAATCCAGGACAAGAACAAAGGCAAGTGCTATGTCAAACTTGAACTAAAGTTTAATTTAATTCAGAAAACAGTAGTCAGTAATCAGTATGTACATTGTTTTACTGCTCAGTTACTAGTCTCCTTTACTCTGCTCCTCATCAACTCATCTATGAAATCTCTTCTCATTTAAAGAAATTGAAGTGACTCTGCTGCTCATACTCCATCCCGTATTTTAAAAGCTTCCTAAGGAGACTTTTTTTCCGAACTTTGACAGTAAATTACGCTCAAACTACACGACAAAAAATATAATAAAATTATATTATGAAAATAAATTAAGTTTATTTTACTAATATAATTTGTTTTATACTTTTTGCGTGTAATTTACGAATAATTTACGGTCAAAGTTCGAAAAAAAAGTCTCCTTATAAAGCTTTTAAAAGACCAGAGTAGTAACTCCCAACCAGGCGCCAATCTACTTGCATAACTAGCCCGTGGCTGGCACGGGTTAGATTTCGAAAAATAAGAATTACATATGTATCAAATTTAATTATTATTTTTTTTTGCATTTAACAAGGTCTATTTTTTAATGAAATTTAAAAAAGACAACAACGACCATCCACAAAAGTGTGTTCGAAGTTGCTTTTACTAATACATTTGTAAAAAAAATATTGGTAAAAACCAATCAAAACAATTGACTGGTGGGTAATATATACATTTAGCTATAAAATATAACTTTTCATACTATTTAGAAAGATTGGTACTTCATATGAATTTAACATATTTTGTATTTATTTATTCATTTAAAGTACTATTCAAATTAAGCTAAAGATTAGCACGGGGCGAGAAAAATTTATGCATGTCGCGCATCCAAAGCAATGCATGATCAGATAGCCCAACAAGCATGAAATGCCACTGTTGAACTACCATTCCACTTCTAAAACAAGCATATAACAATTAACACACATCAAAACTGAACAGAATTGAACTCCAAGAAACATAGTAAAATATAGACAGAGCATACCGTGAGTCCATGGAGGAGTGGGATGGCCTTGATGGAGACGGAATCACGGAGAGCAAGCACCGTCTTGTGGATGGCTATCTTGGCCAGAGGCTGCTCCCCTGCTTCCACCTTGGTACTAGGACTACTACCATCCGGGTGCAGATTAAGTACCGAGTAGCTAGAGGAGGCCAACACCAAAAATGAGAGGAGAGTAACTAAAAAGAGCTTCATTTTCACACAAACACCTACCCTGCTGCACTACTCACTCCATCACTGAGGTGGCTGTTTTATAGCTGAATGAGCAAGATTAAAGTGGGTCCTTCAGTTCCTGTGTATCAAACTGTACCAGAATTATTGAATTCAAATGGATTAATGGAACAATCACGTGGTGAACCACCACACATAATACATACATGAGTGAAAAGAAATATCAGTGTCGAGAATGAGACATGGTCAAACGGTAAATAAGTTGGAGATTAAAGCATGAGGTGATACTGGTCAAAGCCGGATTTTATTTATATTAACATGTACTATATTCGAAAAAAATTTAAAAAAAACATATATAAAAAAATCATGTAAAGAAGGGCGGGGCAGCATGCATAGTACCGACTCGACTCCGATAGTATCTGAGTCTTATGATTTTCTCCGAAATAAAAAGTGTATTTCTCAGTATGTACTGTTGTGTTTGTATAGTATGTAAATACGGAATGGGATGTAATATCTCATTATGGAAAAAAAAAAATCCATTGGATTGAGACTGAATAAATCGTACAGCACTGTTTTAACAAGACGACGAATATGTGGTCCTGTAATAATTCTACTTCTACAAACGTGTTTCTCATGGATTAATAAATATCTGCTCCATTCTCACAAAGATCCGGGTTAGATTTGAATTTTTTCAATCGATTGAAATTTGACTATGAATTAATTTTAAAATGTTCATTTAAGTTATACTTACTTCGTACTATGATAAATTTTCCATTTTATCATTTTTATAGTCCCGTATGAAAAATATATTTTTATTTAATAATTTAACTTTATACCTCACTATTCTAATACTTCCACAATATACTTATATTTACAATTTATTTTTATTCATTCTTTCTTTTGTCGTCTTTAAATAATACTTAACTTTCAATTTATCAACTCAACATCATTTTTTATTCATTCTTTATAATTTTTTCATTTATATATATTAAATCTTCCGTGTTTATGTTGTTGACTGAAAATTCAAACGGAAAACTTGAGAAAAAACGGAAGAAATATAATGAAACTTTACTTTTTTAATTTTATCAAACAATTTAATTGTACATTTTATTATAAAGATTTAACATTATTTCGTGGTGAGGTTGAAATTGGTTGGAAATAATTAATATTAGAGCATTGTTTTAACATTTAGTATTGTGTATATCTATATCCCCATAGAAATCAGCAGATGTAACATCCTCCACATGCTCTCTGCTCTACTTTTTGGACCTTATCCTCCAATGATTAAGTGCTGGAAAAACGGAGGTAAACTTATTCTTGGTACTCTCGTACCTATTTAATTGAAGACCATATATTGGTTATTAAATTAAATAATTGAAAAGGTAAATTTTATGTTCGTAAAATACTCTGAAGTTTTAACTACATACTATGTTGAACTTCTAAAATATAATTTGGGTTAGTGAGGAATTGTTATTCAAAGTTATGAGGTTAGGTTGGTATCCCATAAGATTATGGTATATCATTGTTGTTAAATTGTGTATTGTGTAGTCTGTAGATGTTTCGAAAACTATCTATGAGGGTGTGCATACCATGGTAGAAGATTGTGGACTCGTGTGCGATGGTGCACATAAATATGGGCCGAATCAAATATAAATGGACAACATATTTGCAACTATTGCATAAGCTACTAATGATAAGTGCAACTCCTGCATGAGTTACAAATGACAAATTGAAAATTAACCCCAGTGAATGAGGCATAAGTTATCAAATCTTTATGTAATCAAATGCAAATGCATCGATGGGGAAGCAGTTACCATTATGATCATACCCCATTTCCTCACCTATAAGGTCTCAATTTCATTGAAAATCTCCAGGCACAAATGGACCATGTCTTTTGCAACTGTTGCAGAAGTTACAATTTATTAGTTGAGCAAATATAATGATGCATAAGGATAAAATCTTCTTTTCAAGTGATACTATTATACTATGTAAATAGGAAACTACTATAAGGAATTTACTATAATTCTAACTATACTAAATATTCTATTCCATAATATTTACATAGTCTAATACTCCCCCGCAGTCGAAACGAGAGGTGGAAAAACGCTGAGACTGTCCCGAAAATCTTCAAACAAAACCTGTGGAAGTCCTTTCGTAAATATATCTACAACCGGATCCAAATTGGTACATGGACACTGGAGCAACGCCTCATATGACATCCGCCAAAGGTAATCTCTCGTCTTATTTTAATATGAGCAATCAAAATAATGGCGTTATTGTAGGCGATGGTAGTTCGATTCCAATTCGTGGTTATGGTCATACATCTTTGCCTCCCCCAAACCCTCCTCTCAGCCTACAGAATGTTTTGCACGCCCCTCATCTTGTTAAAAATTTGATATCATATAAATTTACTCGATAATTGCTTCGGTTGAGTTTGATCCTTACGGATTTTTTGTGAAAAATTTACAGACGGGGATAGCTATTATGAGATGTGATAGTTCTGGGGATCTCTACCCACTCACCACAATCGCCCTCCCTACATCCCAGCCCTCCACTTTTGCTGCTCTGTCTCCTCCTCTTTGGCATGCTCGCTTAGGACATCCAGGATCACCAGTTTTAGATTTTCTTAAACGTGATTCTAGCATAGCATGTAATAAGAATTTTTCTTCTAGCATTTGTCGCTCTTGTATTTTGGGTAAACATGTTAAGTTACCATTTGACACTTCGTTGTCTAAAACTCGCCTGCTTGATATTATTCATAGTGATTTGTGGACCTCTCCTGTCTTAAGTTCTATGGGACATCGCTATTATGTTCTCTTTCTTGATGACTTCTCAAATTTTTTGTGGACTTTTCCTCTTGCTAAAAAGTCTGATGTGTTTGCTAAATTCTTAGAATTACGCACATTAATCCTCACACAATTTGAGAAACAAGTAAAAAATCTCCAGTGTGATAATGGGAAAGAAGTTGATAATAGTCAATTTCGACAGTTTTGTGCTTCCAATGGGATGAACTTTCATTTTTCTTGTCCCCATACATCTCCACAAAATGGTAAAGCTGAGAGAAAAATCCGATCCATAAATAATATCATTCGTACTCTTCTTGCACATGCTTCTTTGCCTCATTCGTTTTGGCATCATGCTCTTCATATGGCTACATATTTACTTAATATATTACCCACCAAAGTGCTTGACAATGCCTCTCCCTTCCAGATGTTATATCATCGAAAACCTACTTATACACATCTCCGGGTTTTTGGGTGTTTATGCTATCCTCTTACTCCTTCTACTACTATCCATAAATTGCATGCATGTTTCTCTCCTTGTGTGTTTTTAGGATATCCGCAGAATCATCGAGGATATAAATGTTATGAATTATCTTCTCACAAAATTATTATCTCTCGACATGTAATTTTTTATGAGACTATATTTCCCTTTGCTTCATTCCCTTCCCCGAACCCTTCCAATTCTGGTTTTCTTGATAATACTTCTGATTCTTCTTGGCTTCGCACGCTTGCTCATACATCCGGGTTTCATAACCCAATAATCGAGTCCAAGTAAACCGGTCCCGTTCCATCTACTTCTGGACCACGGGTCCAGGAGCCTCAGCTAGGCCAAAGCCTCACGCCGCCCAAAGACCACACTCCCACCATCGGGCGTTCGCCCGCACCCACAGCGGGCCCACTCCTCTTCCCCGGCCCAGCCAGTGGGCTCTTCTCCTTCCCCAGCCCATATCGTTCCCTCCCCACCACAAAATCCTCCACCGGTCCATAATGCACCCGCCAACCTTACGGTCCTGGGTGCTCGAGTCCCTAATCCAAAATTTTTTGGACCAGATTATGTCAATCTCCACACAGTTTCAAAATCTCCTCTTCCTCGTAATCCTCTTTTTGCTCTTCGTGACCCGAATTGGAAATGTGCTATGGAAGAAGAATTTGATGATCTTATTAAAAATAAGACGTGGGATTTGGTACCCCGTCCACCTAATGTTAATATTATTCGCTCTATGTGGATATTTGCTCATAAAGTTAAATCTGACGGTTCTTTTGAGAGGCATAAGGCCCGTCTTATAGGTGACGGTAAAACTCAACAGGTTGGCATTGATTGTGGAGAGACTTTTAGTCCGGTGGTCAAACCGACGACGATTCGCACTGTTTTGAGCCTTGCTTTGTCCCAGCATTGGTCCATTCATCAGCTGGATGTGAAGAATGCATTTTTACATGGTGATCTCTCTGAAACTGTGTATATGCATCAGCCCGTGGGTTTTCGCCTTTTCGGGATGCTTCTCACCCGGATTATGTGTGCTTACTTCGCAAATCACTCTATGGCCTCAAACAAGCTCCACGGGCTTGGTATAAGCGGTTTGCGGATTATGTATATTCTCTCGAGTTCGTCAACAACAAATCTGACAACTCCTTATTTATCTATCGACAAGGGTCGAATATGGCATACCTTCTTCTCTATGTTGATGATATTATCCTCACCACCTCTTCAGATTCTCTTCGCCGCACGATTATGACACTTCTTGCATCAGAATTTGCTATGAAAGATCTTGGCCCTATCAATTATTTTCTTGGCATTGCGCTTCGTAATAGCGTGGATTGTTTCTTCACAACGCAAATACGCAGAAGAAATCATCGAAGCGGGCATGTCGGCGTGTAAACCGATCATCACACTGTCGGCCAAACCTAAGTTGGCGCATGCGGTTTCGCCCATCTGGATCCTACTCAGATCGAAGTCTTTGGTGCCCTTCAATACTGACCTTCACTGCCACGATATCTCAGATGTCATTCAAAGAAGTATGTCTCCATATGCATGACCGTGATGATCACTACCATGCACTTAAGCGCATTATTCGCTATATCAAGGGCACACTCTTTTGGCTTCAGACTTATATCCGCCCACGCTTTCCAAACTAGTGTCCTACACCGATGCGGATTGGGTGGGTGTCCAGATACTCGTCGCTCCACCTCCGGTATTGTGTGTTTCTTGGGAATAATTTGATTTCTTGGTCGTCAAACGCCAACCTACTATGTCAAGATCAAGTCTCAGTCAATATCGTGGAGTTGCTAATGTGGTTTCGTAATCTTGTTGCAATCTCCTCTTAGAGCTCCATTGTCCGATTCAGCAATGACATTGGTTTATTGTGATAATGTTAGTGTTGTTTATCTCTCGGTAATCCAAAGACAACATCAAGCACCAAACATATTGAGATGGACATACATTTTGTTCGCGAGAAGGTGGCTAAAGGCCAAGTTCGAGTTCTACATGTACCTTCTCGGTTCCAGATTGCAGATATATTTACGAAGGGACTTCCACAGATTTTGTTTGAAGATTTTCGGGACAGTCTTAGCGTTTTTCCACCTCTCGTTTCGACTGCGGGGGAGTATTAGACTATGTAAATATTATGGAATAGAATATTTAGTATAGTTAGAGTTATAGTAGATTCCTTATAGTAGTTTCCTAATCCCAATTGAGTTATACTCTTGTAATTGTAACTAGTATATATATTGAATGAGATCAATAGAAAGAGTCACGGACTCATATTCTTTCAGATACCTTCATTTGATATTACACAGGGGATACTTTTAGAAACACAGGCGTACCAACTCAAGTTTGTGTTCAGGGAATGTAACTATTCAAATGGGCTACATCAAACTCGCATGCCCAATAACCCACGTGTGGTATTTAGCAGATTTTTTGGCAAAAAAGGGTAGCTCTTTTGATGGCTTCTTTTGGGATAACATGTTTGGTTCTATGTGGGAGCATAGCTTACTGTACTTTGGCTAGGAAAATGATTGTTTGGGATAGTTTGCCTTCATGGTTGTATGATGTTGCCAAAGATAGGCAAACTTCCACACCACGTTTTGTAAGGAAGTAGCTTGAGTTGTAACCTGTGTTTCTGTTTAATGCATATTTTAGTTTAAAAAAAAAAAAGATACTTACACAGGGAATTAATGATTTTGTTGAGAAAAGTACAGAGGTGTATCCTGCATTTGGATCCGACTCTTGTATCGCGTGAGACATACGTCAATTGTGTCCTCAAGCACTATATAAGCGAGGGGGCGAATATGTTTTAAGTAAATCGTGTTTACACTAGCTTCAGTTTGTTTGGTTCTAGTTTACCTTCTTTCTTCTTTTTTTTCTTCGTATTTTAATATCTTCATTTTCTTCTTAATATTGTAATTAACAAATAACGCTAAGCAACTGAAAGTGCAGTTTGGCTAAGTATTTTTCACAACTTGGCTAAGTATTGTCACAATACTGGCTGACTGTGCACTTGACTTTCTTATTATGGATTTTGCATTACTGCATTATAATGTATTTCCACGATTTTAGTTTAGTCTTAGCAGGTTTAACAGGTATAGGTTTCTCTTGGGAGCTTGAATACATGAAGATGTTGACAAGGATTAGAAGTTGGAATCCTACTCGAAGAAGGATTCTTGAAGAGTTTGTAGCATGGAAGATATGAGAAGTTTTAGGAGAAGAACATGGTAATTTGACCTGATTAAGATCTTCAATGAACAAAGGACTCCAGATTGATTTGGTTAAGGAGTTTGAGTTGCATGATAAGTTCGAGTTTGATTAGGAAATGAAACTTGTGCAAATCAGGTTTCAGAGAGTTGCTATCCTCTTGGACTATATAAGTTGGAGCTGGAGCATATCACCAAGAGTTTGTAAAGATATAGAGAGGTTAAGAGAAGAACGTGAAGAAGAGTTATGAAGCTACAAGATCTCATTTTATCTACAAGAGAGATTTAGGAGATTTTGTAGGAGAATCTTCTAAAGTGATAAGACTTTGATTTGTTGATATCTGAAGGATGCGATCTAATGTAAAGATCCAACCAGAGCAGGCATTGATAAAGGAGATCAACATATGTGATCAATGTATGACCACAGAGTAATACCCAGAGCAGGTAGAGAGAGGTAGGCCCAGATCAGACAGAGAGGGATCACCAATTGATCACATAGAAATAGACCTAGAACAGGCAGAGAGGTGATTGACAACTAATCACATAGAGAAAGATCTGGAGCAGGCAGATAGAGAGGGACCAGAGTAGTCCAAGACGAAGAAACTGTAAAGAAAAGTAGTAAGCCCAGAACATGCAAATAGGGACCGGAGCAGTCCAAGATCAACTTTAGCAGTTGGTATAGAAATCACGAGAAAAAAAAAAGAAAAAAAATCGATCATGGAAGTCGAAGCAGGGATCAAGATTACCAAATCACAAGAAAATAGCATCATGGTGTTGGCGAGAATTGATTATGTCTTGTTTAAGAGAAAGAGAGAGAAAAAAAATTATGAGAAAAATTCCATGCCGATGAATTAAACATGGACAGGCAAAGAGAAACTTAGACCATGAATTAAACATGGATTGGCAAAAAGAATCGGCATGAGCAACCATCAAAACAGAATCAAAAGAGGGTCTCGAGTAGGAGGAAGAAAGATGCGAATCGGGATTGAACGATTTCTAGCTCTTGATACCATGTTACAATATAAAAATTGAAAGAAAACTATATTGCGTAAATGAATGATCAATAGATCGAACAAAAAATAGAAAGCAACATATGCTTATATAGAAATCTAAACTAGCTATTTAATCCAACTAAGAAACGGAAATTAAGTTATAGAAGAAATCTAATACAAAACGTAATATGATAAAATACGAATTAGATTAGGAAATGAGTTATTCTTCAAGTTGAAGTTGAGTCTTCTAATATATCTTCACATCAACCACAAGTTTGCATGTTATAGGACTTGCAAATTCTCAAAACTCACCTGCTCTACTATCATGTCCTATATGAAAGGAATTATTTTCACCCTTATTATTAATTTTAGTACGATTTTCTTGTTGTTCGACAATTTGAACTCTTGATTCACCATTTTTTGTGTAAGCGATTCTGTTAACATGTTGCCTATTAATTGAGCGAGGGGACCATACACTCCAAATGTGCCCTCCACACACACACACATTTCTTTTTATTTATTTTTTTGTATGTACTATATCTTGAGTTCTTGACTTCATTGTCATTTTTTACAAAGTATGATGTTACTTGTGTAGATGAATTTGTTTTCTCCCAGAAAAATCCTAGTTTGAGTATTGTTAGGATATTCTTCAGATTGTAAAAATTAGATCTCAATTTAGTTGTAAGTTGACTATGCGTGTGGTTGAACTTGGTTAGAATGTGTGATATTCTAGAGTTGATGTGATTGTGTTGATAACTTGATGTAATGCCTGGATCCTTGGGATCAATTGTTTTGACGGCTTTTTTTGGTAATAAGAAGTATTACAGTTCCAAAAAACGTATGATGTTACTTTTTCTTACATGTTGTAATACCATAAAAATGTGTTTAGTTGATAATTGACTCCTATCAACATACAATGAAATTATTTTCACCTTTAAACTCTTTGACTTGACTTGAAACTTTGGGGCGTTACATTATTGTTATTTGCATATAAGTTAATTCATTGTTAAATATGGAATATAAAAGTAAATCAAAACAGTTTATTAAAAAATAGCTTATCAGTTTCTTAAGGCTCTGTTATTTTCATCTGAAAACTCATTAATTTCAGTTCAGATCTGCTTAGTTGTTTTTTATACTACAATTCAGTACTGTTCAGTTCCATTCAATTCAGTTCAGTTCTGCTTAGTTGTTTTTTATACTACAATTCAGTTCAGATCAGATCAGTTCAGTTTTGTTCAGACGAATAGAACAGAGCCTAAGTCACCGACTACATGTGCATGTAATATTACGGCTCTGTTTAGCAAAATTAGCTAATAAGCTATAAGATAGCTAATAGCAGACAAGCTAGCTGGTAGTTGATAAGTTAGTTAGTTGTTATACAAGTGTTTGGTAAATCAATTAGCTGGTAAACTAGCTGATTTGTTAGATATGGTATGTAAAGAAAATTAACTAGCTTATATTTTTTATAAGCTTCATGAACAAACTTATCAGATCAGCCAACTTATCAGCTATCGACTAGACGTTTAAGTAATAAATTTATTACGAAAATAAGCTTATCGAGCTGATAAATTAGCTCATGAACTCCTGATAAACAGAGTCTAATGCATATTTAAAATAGGAGCTCATTAATTTATAAGCTAGTACTATGGGGCCTAAGTTTGGACATTTTTCTTTCCTTATATCAACTTGAAAATAGAAAAGGAAGTCAAAATATGAGAAAAATCAAAATTCTTGTTTACACATGAATCACACAAAAGACTTGGTAAAAGTCAATTTTGCAGTGATACTAGTATTAACCCGTGGCAATGCCACGATATAGTCTACTTTTAATAATAAATAGAAGGGGAGGACAAAATAAATAAATTAAGAAAATAAGATGGTCAAATTTCATTGTAAACAACGTTGGTCGTGGTGTCGGTGGGTAGTCCTTGTTGATCCAATACTCTTGTAATGACCCAGCTACTAATGCGTTGAAACTCGACCCATTGGACCGGCGAGGTTACTCATGACTGGCCCCGGCCCACACACATCTCGTTGGTATGATATTGTCCAATTTAGGCCGGAGCCGGCCGAATTTGCTTTTGAAGTCACCCAAAATGCCTCATACCATAGGAGCGTGGTGGTCTACATTATCCCACCCATTTTTAACCGATGTTGGATGTTAAAATCTACCCCCTTAAATTCTTGACGTCCTCGTCGACCTTTTTAGGGGGTTACAATATGTCATGAGGCCAACCATCCGTGTAAGATTCTAAAGGTGGCTCCCACCGCCCACACCAACCGCCTATACGGTGTAGCACTTTGCCCCGCATGATACTTAGTTCATGCAATTCCCGCTCTTATATCACTTGTAACGACCCGATCACTAATGGCCCGATACCGACCCATTGGACCGGTACTCATGACTCATTCAAATCTCATTAGTATGATTTTGTATGTTTTGTGCCGGAGCCCGCACGGAGTTGCTTTTGAAATCACCCAAAATGCATGATATATACCATAGGAGAATGGTGTCTACATATATACGCATTGGATCGGCGAGGTTACTCATTACTGGCCAACACACATCTCATTTGTATGATATTCTCCGCTTTGGACCGGAGCCCGCGTGGATTTGATTTTGGAATCACCCAAAAGACTTCATACCATATGAGAATGGTGTTCTACATATATACAATTTATCCCACCCATTTTTTTACCTATGTGGGATGTTACAATAACATTGAATCTTTTCTATGGTAACTATATAAAATGAAAAATACTCATCATGACGGATATGCTTTAAAAGGGGCAGGATCCAACCCCTTAAGGACCTGACAGGTCGATAACATATACTCCCTCTGTCCCGCTTTATTACTCCACTTTTTTTTCGGCATTGTTTTTTTAAAAAAAGCAATAGTTTATTGTTTGTTATGGAATAGATAAATGATAAATAATGGAGAAAGTATGGGAGATATGAGAGGGAAATGATAATGATGGAAAAGATATGAGAGATAAATAATAAAGTAAGAAGGATATTGGTTAGTGGAGTTTACTTTTTTGATATTTTAGTAATGTGACTATATTAATGGGACGCCCACAAAAGTATAGTGGATTAACGAAGCGGGCTAGAGGGAGCATTTTATATCGGGTGCTCTACCCATACATGACCCCCTTAATTAGGAACCGATACATGTTTTAAAACAATTGTATCCCTTAAATCCGAACCAAAATAAAATACAAAAGTGTATAAAGCAATCAACATGGTTGGTTCTCAACAATGGTATATGGTCCCCCACCGCACAAATAAAAATTATTATTTTACAAAAATAATTTCACATGTTATGTTGGTTTTTTGGCACCCTAAAAATGTAGTACTTTTTACTAACTCAGCCAATGTTGCAGTTGCGGTCTTGTTACAAAGGTATGGTACGGGTTCGAGTTTATACCCGACCCGAACCTGAACATCATTAGTTCGAACGTCGTTGAATTCGGATTGTATAGAACCGACCCGTTTAAAAGTAAAATTACAGAATATCAATGTAGTATGATGTAGAGCGACATGGCCTCAACAGTGTCCCTGACTCTTGTTAATTATCGTAACTTAGTAAACATGTTTAGAAAAATGTAAGCGCCGGAATCTATAGTAGAAAATTGTGTATTCTTTAGACGCATATGATGTGAAATTTAATATCTCAATGAATATGATTTTTTTTCTTTCTAATTAAGGTTTGATAGTACACAAAGATGTATCAAGTGCAAATCCCTAAAATCAAACTTCACCCATAGAATACAAACTGACATAGCTTTAAACGTTCGCTCACGTTAAAACATTAGTATAAGGTTGTATTAGTTGCATTCTTGTAAGTTTGGATTGGCTTAGTAGTTGTACTTTGAGAATAAATTGCTCTTCATCAACTTCTACTTATTGTACCAAAATGTTCTAATCTTGTTGGAGATGTACACTCAAACTTATTTTCATGATAACTATGACTTAAAATAAGTATATAATTTAGTATTTTGACTGCTTCTTTTATGCATGGACCATCTGCCATATTTGGAGAAACACCGATTAAAACGTAAAAAATGAGAAAAAAAGAATAAGGCAAACTGAATTTTCTTTATTAATACAAACTGATAATCAATATCGGGCATGAAGATGGAGAGAAATGATAAATGATTTGTATATAGGTATGTTTAATATTGTAAACGGATAGTTGTTCTTATATTTATTCATATCGAAATTTTACATCTTTAAGTCGTAAACGTTTGATTGTAAAAAATATTTTAGGAGACTTGTGCCAATCAAACATTATAAATTCATTTGGCCAATGTTTGGGTCTAATTGTACGGTTGATTAATCAAGTATAAAGTACCTAAATTGGCAGAGTCTCGACCTTAGATTTTAATGAATAAATTACGTATTTAATTAATAATTATATTCAAGATTGGTATATATGGATTCATGTTGTTGAAGTATAAAGTGATCGAATAATACAATTATTGCTCACCTAAATTAGCAGAGTCTCAACCTTAGATTTTAATGAATAAATTACTTATTTAATTAATAATTATATTCAAGATTGGTGTATATGGATTCATGTTGTTGAAGTGAATCTAACCAAAATATATGAGGTTTAATAAAGACTATAAATGTAGTCAATATAATAAAAATAAATAGTGGAAGTTATAAGATACATTGCATTGTAAAGAACTAAAATGTTCCGTAGCTTATTTTTCAAATTTTGAATTTATGTCAATTAATAAATTTATATTTTATTTTAAAGAATAAATGACTTATTTAATGAATAATAATATTCAATATTAGTGTCTATGGATTCGTCGTGTCACGGTAATCTAAATATATGTTCAAAATATTATTCGGAGTTTTGTAAATAAATTTAAATGAGATTTAATAAAAATTATATATGCAACCAACATACTAAAAATAAATAGTGGGAGTTATAAGGTGTATTGCATTGTAAATAACTAATATATTCCATAAATTATTTTTTAAATTTAGAATTTACACAATCAATAGGATTGTACACTCATGTTGGTGCATAATAACATATAATTTACACCTCTAAATTAGTATCCTATAATTTTGTGAAGTAAATTCCATGAAATTCAAAACGACATGCCACATCATGTTTTACCATGTGGCATGTCTATTTGATCACATAGCTCACCAACTTTATACTCTATCCGTTCCGAATTCAACTTCTCACATATCATTTTGGGACATTCTAATTTCAACTTCCCACCACTTAAATGAAAAATCTATCTCCTACTTTATTCACCCTCTCATACTTTATTCAATCTCTTTCCTACTTTATTATCATCCATCATAGTTTATTCAATCTTCTCTTGAAACTTGTGTCCGGGTCCGCGAGAAGTTGAATCCGGAACGGAATGAGTATATTGTATGGATGCCCTTACTTTTATCATAATTCATATTATCCAGATGAGATTTCATTTGGTTTGATGGGAAATTGGGGAAAAGAAAACAAAATAGGAGAAAATGTTGTTTTCCACCATTTGATATTCGTTAGGAAATTCAGAAAATTTTAGAAAATCTTTATAATATATATCTCTCCAAAGTTTTTCCCTATAACATTTTAATGTATCTTATTTTCCTCTATTTTTCTCTCACAAAGTCTTGTAAGAGACGTGTATTAGTGAGAGACCTGAGACTCAGATTGATGTTCTTAAGTATATAAATATATATTTAATGTTTTAAACAATATTAGTAATGTTTTATGTGTACATGTATATCACTGATATTTTTAGTAAAACCTTAATGTTTTTGGATATAAATGTAATGTTTGTCCGTCGAGCAAGTCCACTAAGAGACGGTCTCTAGATAATTTATCTAGAGACGGATCTATGTTGTCAAGTAAATCATCGATGTTATTAATCAAAACATTTACGTTCTCAACGTTGGTGTTTTTCATATTACAAAAAGAAATGAATTCGTTAACAACATGGATATTTTGATTAATAACATGGATAATTTTTCTAAAAACATAGGCCGTCTCTATATAGAGACCGTCTCTCGTGATACTTTGTGAATTAAATGAATGCTAAAGGTAAAGTTAATAATTCTGGTCATACTCAAATGTCGACACAAAATGCATCTAGTTGTTGTGCTCATAGATAAACCTAATCTCAGCACGACCCTAGAAGTGAACTCTTGAAACTTTCAAGGTTACATGGCATACAATGCAACTATTTAGGAGAGAATGCACATCTCATTGCTCAAGGACATGAAAACATAAGCTTCAATAGTAAACCTTATTGACAAAGACGATCCCACTCCTCGAATGCAAGAACAATAGGATAAAATTCACTTTCTTCTACAAAAAGTTACTTGAATATTTTTTTGAGCTCTAGGAACTTTACACATCAGTACAAAATTCAAAGGAAATCCTTTTTAAAAACAAAGCTTTCCATCTACTGTAGGAGAAAATAACAAATATCAAATGCTTTTAGTAAGAGCCCTAACGTCAATTGCAATTCCTTGATCTTCACTTAGTGATATGCAAGCAACTGTACATGATACAGATGACCTGTGAAGACTTAGAGACCAATGTATGGTCGAAATCTAATGGTTTCTCATACAGTATGCACTCTAAAGAGTTTGTTTTGTGAATGAAAGAAAAACCTTCACATTCTACTTGTATCAACTGACAGCTCATATTCTGATAAACTCTCAAAAGCTTCTGCCGAGAATAATGAGGATAAAAAGGCATGAAACCTCGTAGTTTAGCAAATTGGCAGTCTCAGTTAACAATTTGTATCAACAATCATCTCAGGGGCTATAACCTTCAATCCTGTAACAACTTCATGCTTAAAACATTAAAAATCTGAACCAAAGCAGCAATAGCAATCCAAATTAGACTCTTCCAGTAAAATGACAACATGGATTTCAAAAAGAAGCCCGAGACAATCCAAAGAAAAGAGATATATGAAGTTGGATAGATACCTCAACTCTTGAACCATCTCGACTCGGTGCCAATCAATCAGAACCATATTCTTATTTCCACTATAGTCACCTGGCCAATAGAAAAGCGTAGGAAAAAAAGAAACTGAGCTTATAATCCATATAAATCATAACTATTTTGCATTGAGTGAACATGATATGAACGGTTAATTGGAAACATAATAAATCGGATTATAAGTAGGGATATGGAATTTGTACTTGGGGTGGTTGGAAAATCAAAGTTAGTGGATCTGTCATTAGAATATTTCATTATATTGCACATAAAAGCCGTATAGCCGCTCTGGCCAAACATAGGGCTGGAAAAAAGTATCCAAAGTAACCAACTTGCGGTGTAGATTATAAATCTGCATCAACATAAATGGGAAGTATAAACTCAAGAGGAAACCCAAGATTTGGCGCAAAGGAGCCAACATGGTGTAATAAGAAAACTGGAATTGCATTGATGCCAATGACACACATCTCATCCTAGTTATACAAAGTACGATATTACAAAGCAGACAACTAACTAAAGCTATGTATGTTCACAGGGTATATAAAGTGGGAAATTTATTCAATATATAATATACAAATAAAGATATAATGCAAAGAATATGTCCACCCAGCTATTCGGTTTTATGTCATAGACCTGTAAATAATGTTCGATCGGCATTAAACAAAATTAGCATTTTGAAGAAGCGAACGCAAAGTGACCTGAGCTAGAACCCAAAATTTTAGTCGGTCAAATTTTATTTACTTGGTCGGTAACAAATATTATTGTGAGTTTAATTAAATATCTTGAAGGATGAAAATATATATGTGAGGCATGAATTAGGAGAAGGCATATATAGAATGTGAAATGTTATACTCATTAAGTAAAAATTGCTTTCAAGTACCTAAGATCTAAACAATTTTCTTTGGTTTCATATCTTGCAAGGTCCATTGTTTTCGTCTCCGCCTTCACCTTGCATAGGGTGCAACCCATTCATTGGTCTGCACGACAGAAAACATATATATGCGCCAGGAATCTACTGAATTTATTTTCGGAATGATATTTGATCCAACGCTAAAATGTATAAAGACGTAAAGTTATCGATTATCCAATACAGTAGTTATTTTAATGTTTAAATAAAACTGATGTAGATCCATATCTGAAATTTTGCCTTTAGCTGTAGCTCCAAGACCGAAAACTTCAATAGTTGATTAGTTTAGAAATTTGGTTATTTCTCTAGCCACAACTGTACCATCTATAAAAACACCTTAGAATGTTAGAATGTGATTAAAAATTGTTAGCACCTAACTGAAATAACATATAGTAGTCATGTTTGTATTTAAGCATTATTCATTTCCGGGATTTTATATATATATGTATGAGGTTTACAAACCGATGTCCGTCCAAATATAAGTCCAATTCATAATGTAAGAATTTTTAACATTTCTTGTCAAAAAAAAAAAAAAAAAAAAAAGAAAACGCAAAAAAATTGTAATTCCAGTGAGGCACTCGTGTGTGATATTTGAATATGAACAGATTTACCTGCTCTACCAAGTTAGCCCCATCTCTCATAGATCAAGCCTGCATCTCCAATTCTTCCAATTGAAATAAATATGCCTTCTAGAAATGATATGTTCTTCCCTGAATTTCACATTGCCCTAATCCAAGAGTTTTAGTTCTCATAAAACAAACTTAATTGATAGAAAAAGAAAACATAGAAACTCAAATGCTTTACCTTTTACATGATTTCAGCATTCGATTGGTTAAGTATCAATCAGGAAGAAGATATGTACTGGTGCTGGAAACGAATTGAGTGTGTTGGCTGAAGAATGAGATGGATTTATATAGGAAATGTATAAAAACATCCAGATCGATTTTATTGGAAATTCAAATAGAAAGTATGAAATTCCAACTAATTATTGTTTCTGTAAATTCAAATAGGAAGTTCGAAATCCTAACAAACTAATTTGCCTGTGAAAAATATGTATTTTAACTATAATTAGATTATGTAAGCCATAAAAATAGGGAAGCTAAAAAACTACTCACTTTATTCGGTTCAGTAGGCGTATTTGTGATTGACAAAATTCAAATTTATGTTGACCGTCCAGCATGAAATATTAGTGATTTATAAATGAATTGTTTTTTGTTTGGATTTGCCACGTCAGCTTTTTTGCATACGTGGCATAACTCTCCTTTCAATTAGACCATCACTTTTATCATATATATAGATACAATAATTTCACTCTATATATAGCGCTCTGATTTTTAAAAACGACGAATTAAGGAAAATATGACTCGCGCTAGTTCATGAGCTTGTAAATTCGACGAACTTGAATTATAAAAATTTAAAACATTACTAGACGCCTTGCGTGTCAAAAGACTTAACATGAAATTCTATTTCATGATACTAAACCGAGAACTAGTAAAATAATGCAGTGGAATTATAATAATATAAATCTTGAAACATTATAAAGTCTTTGAAATCGTGAGATTTAAAAATGTTAAAGATCTTCCTGATATTGATCACTGCTCCAGCAACGCTCGCCACTCCGATCAGCTCGGCTTCAAATATCTAAAATAGATAATTTTAGCAAGGGTCAGTCGTGACCACTTGACTGAGCAAATTCCATGCACGTGCCATGACTTAGGTTCTATCTTGAAGTCTTTTAAATCTTTTAATCTTGCTTAATGCAATGCAACCCTATGACCTGACCTGACTCTTAACACTTGAACTTGTTCTTCTTGAAAACTCTTTAACTTGACCTTGAAACTTGTCTTGAAAACATAACATGACCGCGAGCTCACTTGGCATCGCAAGGTCCTACCCCAACCCATGGTGGCATCTTAAAACTCTTAAAACACGACTAGAGGCACTAATCACACTCTAGCCGATACTCTTGAAATTGCCGCAAATGCTTAGGGTAGTGTCCTTACAAGCCCTTACTTTTCTTTAACTTGAAAACTTACTTTACTTTAAACTTTTAACATTTTCTCAAAGTGAATGCATGATTGTAAACTCTAACTCATGAATGCATGATTTTATGTGGGTGCGTAACATTATATCATACAAATCATAACCGAACTGAACATAATTATTAAGATGGGCCATCATCCCCTTAAAAGGACTTATTAAGGGGAGAGGGTTATCCAACTTATAAGGGGAGAGGGCTATCCAACTTATATGTTGTTTGCATGATCCTCTCACAAGTAATATGGGATGTTCTAACACGCCCCCTCACGAGTAGGCCGCGGTTAGTCGGCTCTACGCGTGGAATCATAATAGCCTCTTTGGGCAAGCCGGGATTATCATCGACTGGGGCACCAATCATCAACTTGGGCCTGCTCTGATACCATATTAAGATGGACCATCATCCCCTTAAAAGGCCTTATTAAGGGGAGAGGGTTATCCAACTTATATGTTGTTTGCATGATCCTCTCAAAAGTAATGTGGGATGTTCTAATAATAATTAATCAAACAACACTTTACAAACAATCATGCATGGATCATAGATGAGAAACTCTCCTGAGAGTCCGTAAAGTCCTGAGAGTCCTACACAAAAAGATTCAGCCGCACAATTAGTATACAACAATAGACAATTTACAAATAGACAAAAATCAACAATTTACACACAAAGCCGCACAATTAGTATACAATATTGCAGGACTCTCAGGACTCTCACAAAAACTTGGACTTTCACAAGTTTTTGTATGGATTATATATAAATCTGCACAATATCCTGGAAGCAGGCACATTAAAATTTGAACCACTTTGTAAAAACAGTCACATACATGTTCCTTAATTTCATACATATTGCACAAGAACAGTTGAAATATATTTGTAATACCACTCCAGCATAAACAACAAAAAGTGAACTTGGTTAAATTGAAATATTTGGCAAAAAGATTACTATAGGAACTTGCAAACACATATAACAATCAATCAATTATCATAAAATATGAACCATAACTTAACCGTGTACAAATCTAAAAGAAACTCGTAAGCATATCATATCATAACATAGATAACACACAACCAATTAATCGTGGATGAGCCTTAGGGGAACTTGCCTTGAGAAACGAACAAGAGGGGCAAGAATTGAAAACGGGTTGAAAAAACAGCCCTATGTTCGACATCAGACTCTGGATGACTTGCACATCAACATGGCGATCCGTCTGGTGGAAGTATATAAAGGTCTGTTATAAATCTGCTCTCCAAATCTTAGCTTGATCGGACGGTTAACGAACCTAGAAAAGATTTTAGAAGATGACTGCGCCTGGCAGAAAATTTGTGCACGAATAAAGTTTTCTGCTAAGGGTTTTTCTTTGAAAATCACTTAGGTTAGGGCTAGAATGGATTTGTTAAGGAAAATGTACTTGGGCTTTAGAAAAGTGATTGGATAAGGTTACAAGTCACAAAATCTGGGCCAATAACACTTACGAACTCCGTTTTGGCAATCAGTTCGCTTAAAAAGTCTAAATTCGAAATACGAATTTTTGGGCTGTTATAGTATATCTACACTAAAGAAGTTTATGGTAAATTGTATAAATAAAGTAAAGAAATACTGCAAAATTAGGTGGCTATTTGGAAAGCGATTAAAATGGACAGGGTTTTAATTGGGTTTTAACCGTGAATAGTAACTGAATTATAATTGGGTTTTGAAAATTGTGTTTGTGATGGAATTAAAATTTTATAGGTTTTATAGGGTTGTTATATATGGTGTGTAAGAGTGATGTGTGTAAGAGTTTTTAAGATTATTTGATTGGTTTTAATGTTATTTGATTGGTTTAAGGTTGTTATAATAAATGAAAAAGTAAAGTGAGAGAGAAAAAGTAGATAGAAAGATAAAATTTAATTGAATTATGAATAATTGGTGATTATAATGGGTATTGTTCAACGCGATTAAAACCGTCTGACAAACAAGATAAAAATGATAACTCGATTAAAACCGAGTTTTAACGGGGATACAAAGAGCATGTAGGCGTCCTTTTTTTTTTTTCATAAAATTTCCCAACCAACCAAGTACCGACGTGCATCTTGGGTCTGTAGCCTTGTGATTTGGTCTTTCGGCAACAAGCATAAGCCGAAACCCAGTATGCTGCTAACTTAGTCTATTACTAGCATTTAGCAAGAAGCAAAAGCCCAACGAGAAGCTGAGACACAAGCCCAACCCAAGCAAAAGGAATAAAGTAGAGAATAGCATTAACAGTCAAATAAATCATCCTTCTTCTGAGTTCGTCTTCTTCTTCTTCTTCTTCTTCATTGGCGTGTTGTAGTACCAGATTCTGCAAATCACGTTGCCGCCGCTGACTTCCAGGTCTGTTTGAGGTTTTCTATTCTTTGTTATTTTTCAAATCTTCGTCTCTCAGCTACTACATGTTAAACCTATCCATCATTTATGTTTTAATTTGTTAAACAATAGTAGTACCTGTTAATTGCTCTTTGCTCGGAGGTGAGGTCTCGTATTGGGGGATTTAGTCACCCTAGTTCAGCTGTAGATTGAGATCTGTTGCAAAATCGAGATTGATTGCTTCCGGTTTGTGATAGTTTGCTTTTTGTGATTGTTTTGCAGTGATAAGTAGATCATTTCAGTGATGTTGGGTGTTTTAAGGCGGAAAGCTTCGTCTACTTCGGTAATTTCTCAATTTCATTGTCTAATCATTTCTCAATTATCTACGCCTTTATACTGTGCATGTGCTGATTGTGGCGTTCGGACATTTGTATGATTTAGAAAGAGTAGCTGAATAGGTTTGAAAACTCTAATATTGAATTAGCGACAATCAGCTGATGGATTGGATATTTTGCCTTCTGAGTTATGAGGATTCGAATACAGACGGTGTTTACCAACTTATTATGTTGTGGTTTTGGTGCAGGTATATGGGAAATCACTATATAAACTCAAACCTGCAGCCTCAACCCCAAGGGCATCTTCTGCTGTGACTGAAGAGGTAACTTGGACATTCATGCATGATTAATATATGGTTTGGATATTAATATTAGTGTCCATGTTAGTTTAAGTGGATGACAACAGCTTGTGTACACGGGTTCAATTTAGGGAATGCAACTATGGTATTCCTAATATTTTAGCTGGATGTGCGAGTTATGGTAATGGCCAACACTTGGGTTGGTGGTGGTTTGATTATTTTTAATGTGTAAGGTATGCGGTATGCATAACCGTTAGTCCGTCCAATACAAGGTTTTGCCAAATAAGGAATGTTAATTTGTATTGGAAATAAAGAAAAATACCTTCCCAATTTAAACAATTCAGTACAATCAGTTTTGTAGACTCAATATGGAACACTCTACACATAAATTAAACCAGATGAGTGGTATTTGTTTAACTGAAGCCCATCCTTTTTCTGTTTTATGAGTAAGTCTCAGGAATAACTAGTTTCTCTTAAACACAAGGAAGAACCACTTCAAACTAGTGTAAGTTAGGGGAATATGCCAAACACTCGGGTAGCAAGTTTTGTTAATGTTAGAGAAATCCAGCCTAACTGAGTTTATAATACTCTGCCAATCCATGCTAAAGCTTTTAAATGAACGTGTCTTTTCTTAACTTGCGTGATCACATCCAATTTTGATTTCATAGGATTTCAAGAAGACTCTTTGCTTCGTTTTATGAAGTCAATCTGATTTTTCTTTTGATTTCATTTATTTTGATACTAAAAACAGATTGTGCAGTATTCAAGGGGGTTTAGCCATGTACGGAATTTCAGTCACCTTGCCTTCTCTGGTATATTTTTTCTTATTGTGTGATTGTTGGCTTGTATAACCCTAGCCGTTCTTCATGTCTAATAAAAAATATCGTTTTGTCACAGGGCGTACGATGAGTCTGGTGCCCAAAAGGTTAGTGATCTGTCACTAAGTTCATTGTCTCATATATTAAATGGGTTTGTTGGGTCGAAAATTCTGAGTCAGGTTGGCTGGACAGTTCAGTTAGGGTAGTAGTGGAAGCAGACATTTGGTTTTGGGAGTCCTAGTGAAAACAGAACCCCTTAATGTTCTATCTCCCTTGACCATAGTAGGAATGAGCTCGGTGCAGCTGAAAATGTGGGTTTCAGCTTATATAGTCACTTTAAACAGTGAAATCTGATTCAGTGTGATTTTCAGGGAAGTTGTAGGCGCTCTTCAACAATATGCTTTGAGCAGGGGATTCTGCTCAAATGGTAAGATGATTTAACTATTCCCTGGTTCTTAGTTCCCTTTTAGAAGAAATGTCTACTCTTGTAATTGAGTTTGTGCATATTAGAAGATCCCCAAGACATTACAATTAATTATGAAATAAGTCAACGTGTCCTCAACCACAAAGCACTATCTAGTGTAGTTCAATTCTGGACCCTTTGTTGTGTAGGAACTTATAAAGTTAATATTATGCTACTTAAAAATTGGTACCTCTGGTGTGCAAGAATTTAGGATGGATCAATATTATATATTTAAACATGCCCACGGTTGAGTCTGATGCCAGGCTGGACTAGTTTCAACCATGCCCAGTTTGGTTTTGATTTTGGCTTGTTGTCCTTAGAATAATTATAATGATTATATTGCCTTAAGTTTTATTTTTGCCCAGTTTTCTAATGCGTTCCTTACTGTTGATGCATGAGCAGAGAGTGATGTCGTGGAAGCTGTTGTCCCATTTATGGGTGAATCTATAACTGATGGGACATTAGCAGCGTTTTTGAAAAGTAGGCCTCTCTATATTTTCTTTTACACAGTGCTTTGTTTACTCTAATACTTGAGCAGAAAGTAAACCTCACCTGTCCTTACAAACTGCTTGGTGGTGTAATTAGAACCTGGGGACAGAGTAGCAGTTGATGAGCCAATCGCACAGGTTGAAACAGACAAGGTACTCACATTATAGCCGAAAATAAGAGTAAGGGTGTGCCATTATCTGCTGTCCATTGTTTTAGTCATGACTGCTCTTACTATTCTACTCCCACCGTTGAAATAAGACTTCCCGTACCCAACCTTTTTGGGTATGGAGATTAACATGGAACATATACATAAGAAGAAGAATGAGTAAAAGTTTAGTGGGTGTTGAAGTATGAGAGAATTAATAAGGAATGATAAAGTATGAGAGAAAATGAATAGATAATGATAAAAAGTTGCTATTTTAGTTGTGATAATTCATACTGGGACGACCAAAATGCAGAAATGAGAAGTTTTCGTTGAGATGGAGTACGCTATACCACAATTAATATACTCGTTATGCTTATGCAAGTTCATGCTTTGTCTAATAATGACAGCTATGTTCAGTAATCATCTGATGTTAAATCTGACAGCTACTTCAACTTATTTGACATCAGAACCTTTTCTTTATCAGTCAGGCTAAGTTGGGTTATATTGATGTTCTCATCTCAGGTGACCATTGATGTGAATAGTCCTGAAGCAGGTGTGATCCAAAAGGTACAACATTTATTTATTTATTTTGCCCGCTATTGTATTTTCCATATTCAAATTTTGTTTTAGTTGCAATGACTCTAACATCTTGAACTTTCTTAGTTTGTAGCGAGTGAAGGCGATACTGTAGTACCTGGCACCAAAGTTGCTATCATATCGAAATCTGCTGAAGCTGAAACTCATGTTGCACCATCTGATGAAAAGCCAGCTGAAAAAGCTGCTCCACCACCGGAAGAGAAAAAGGAGAAGCCAGCACCTAAAGTTGAAACGACACCTGTTGTGGAGAAGCCCAAAGTAGCTGCACCTCCTCCTAGAGCTTCTGCTTCCGAACCTCAGCTCCCTCCCAAGGATAGGGAAAGACGTGTAAGGCTTCTGTAAATACTGCATGCTTTAGATTAAAGATAAATGGAAAAGTTTGATATGTATAAGTTCAATCTGTAATGATAGGTGCCAATGACAAGGCTCAGGAAACGAGTTGCCACAAGATTGAAAGATTCTCAGAACACTTTTGCATTGCTGACCACCTTTAATGAAGTTGACATGTAAGTTCATTCTTATGTATTTAATTTAAATGCCTGGCCACAGTTATTGGGAATAATTTTAGTTTCCTGAATATTGTTACTCTAAGTAGTAGAGTCAAAATGATGCGTAATACATCCCCTTTTCTGTTTTTAAGAAAATGTTGTATTACATAATCTAAATGTTCCAAGCAACACAAATAAGCTATGTAGATATTACTTTGTCCAACAAACAAACAATGGTTTCTCAAAGACCTGTCTTTTCTGACTTGTAATGGGCAAGGCGCAGAACAAAGGGAATGAAGGCAAATCAAAATGAAAACAGTAAAAGGTGAAAAAAGACTTTACTAGGATTGATTAGATCTAGCAGCCATTCTTACATCTCCGTGCTTATTAAGTTAGCTAGAAGTTGGGCTCTGTGTGTAAGTCCAGTCATTATTCTTGACCTGGGGAGAACATGCATTCCTATGCTTATTAAGTTATTTGACCATTTGACCAAAATAAGTATGTTACTTGAACCCCGGCATGTAGCTCATCAACTAGCTGATTTGATAATCTACCTAAGGTAGCAGTGTTGTCGATCGCGGCGCGATCGCCAGGTGCCCGCTACAGGGCACCCTGTAGCGGGACCTGTAGTATAGCGGGCTGTTGCGTCTTGGGCATCACGCCCGGGATGCGTTTTAGTTCATTCTATGTGAAATATAGAGGCAGAAGAAGAAAAAAGGGGAAGAAGAGGAAAAAACAGAGAGAAACGGAAGAAAAGAAGAACGATTGCTGCCTCATCTCCGGCGGATTCCGGCTGGCTCTGCTGCCTCATCTCCGGCGGATTCCGGCTGGCTCTGCTGCCTCATCTCCGGTGGATTCCGGCTGGCTCACCTACTTTCCTTGACTTTGCTTGCCTTTAGACTATTTATAAGTAATATTATGATACTATGAGTAATATATGACTTGCCAAGTACTTGTATGTTAATTTTATAAATTTTGCTTTTTTGTTTTACTTCTCTATCCCGCCTGTGACCGCGTTTTTTGGGTCTGACGCGTCGCGATACGCGATTCACAACACTGTAAGGTAGCTTATTTAAAAAAAAAGTTAAATGATTTGTTTTTATATTCGATACTTAGAAAATCAACTAATTTACTAAACACCTCAATGAAAACCAGCTAGTTTATCAGCTCTCGCTTATCCTAATCAGCTATCATTAGTTGTGCTAACCAAAGCTTATATTGATGTTTATATCTGCATATGGGCTTCTTTTTTTTTTAGTTCTTTGTCCATGCAATTTATAGATATATAAGCATTCTTCAAAATATTCTTCCACTTGAACTCGAGGGGTATTTTCTTCTAGTTTGTGTCCTCTGGATGTTGAGTACTTCAGTTTTTTGTGAACTCATTAGCCACCTGTCACGCCTTATGAGTTATGACTTGCATTATTAACTTCTTGCATGCAGTTTAATGGTGCAGTTGACATGCTTAATTGCTTATCATCCTTATTTTTTCTTGTGTATGATAAATGTCTGATAGCTATACAATTTGATTTGTCGTCACAGGACTAACTTGATGAAACTCCGTTCTGATTACAAAGATGCATTTCTTGAAAACCACGGAGTGAAGCTGGGACTTATGTCTGGATTCGTGAAAGTATGCTGATGTTATGCTCCGTCATGTTTTACTCTGCCATGTTTTATCTACTTGTCTATTCTATTTTCTTTACCATGACAATGTCCCCGATCTCACTAAATTTCAGGCTGCTATAAGCGCCCTACAGAAGCAGCCTATAGTGAATGCTGTTATTGATGGTGATGATATCATTTATAGAGACTACGTGGACATCAGCATAGCTGTTGGTACCCCCAAGGTAAACTGATGATTCGTACTTCTGTTTTAACTACTTTTCTACAGATTGCAGATAAACTTTTCTTTTACCCCCTGCTCAACAAAAGTTTTAAACAAAACAAACCTTCAAAGAGTTGTATTATTCAATTCAATATTAAAGGGAGTCGATAATTAAAATGTTATTAAGATCTTATCTTGTGTTTCCTGTTGGTTGACCAGTTGCATTAGTACATTCTACCTTATGAAATGTTAGTCCCCTGAACTTGAATCTAAACTGCTTCAATATTTTTGCCAGGGTCTTGTTGTTCCAGTTCTCCGTAATGCTGAAAGAATGAATTTTGCCGAGGTTGAGAAGGAGATCAACACTCTTGCTAAGAAAGCCACTGCTGGCACTATATCAATTGATGAGATGGCTGGAGGAACATTTACAATATCAAACGGCGGTGTTTATGGAAGTCTTTTGAGTACTCCCATCATCAACCCTCCTCAGGTTTGCTCTTCTTATATAACATTTGCTTTCTCATTGATCCTTGTTTCTGGGTTTCAACTCGATTAAAATTATGATTCCCTTGTTCTTAACCGCAGTCCGCAATCCTTGGGATGCACTCTATTGTGAACCGCCCTATGGTTGTTGGCAAGGACATACTTCCTAGACCAATGATGTACATTGCATTGACATATGACCATCGACTGATTGATGGGAGAGAGGCAGTTTTCTTCTTGAGAAGAATTAAGGATATTGTGGAAGATCCTCGCAGGTTGCTACTGGATGTATGAGAATGCTACGAGTCTATCCCCCAAAAAACTTGATAATGTTATTCCCCAGGTTTCCTAATTTCCATGGGTTGGAATAAACACAGAATATTGATATTTTTGTAGCGTTGAATGGTTACTTCACCTTGAACCTTTCATCGAGGCTTGCTATGTCGGAATGTGAAATGAGATCTCAAAAACTCCGATTACATACATGTTATACATTCTCCTAAAATTTTCAAATACTTGCCATGTATTCCAAGCTGAGCTGAATTCCTGCTTGATGAGACTTCAAATGGCTGAAATGTCCTTAATGGATGATGTATACTGGCCAATTCAAATTCAAGTTGTACTGTTGGCAAATTATCCGAATTTTATCCTAATTTTGTGGTATTTATTTTCACAAGTCATGTGTTGTGGCATTTTTCCATGCCAAAATCAGTGCGTCATAATTGTAGCACTGAATTCTACGCTTTATTGGGTATCAGGTGGTTTTGGTTATTTGGAGATCTCGTGAGTATAATAACTGCACCATATGTTTCTCAGAGAATCTTCTTTTGAGTAACTCTGTCAAACAGGCTCCCAGGTGGAATGAACTCAGTTGAAACCGGATTTGTTTTTGGGGAGTGAAATGCTAAAGCAGAAACAAGGTCTTGTAGTTATTTTATAAACAGTATACTACTAGCCGAAATTCTTGCTATCAAGATGGGTCTGCAAGAAGCTTGGGAGAGGCGCTATGGCAGAATCGAAGTGGAGACGGATTCACTTGAAGCTTACAAGATGAGAATCGAAGTGGAGACGGATTCACTTGAAGCTTACAAGATGATAAATGGTGACTTAGAGCCGTCACTGGAGTATTGCAGTTTGGTTGAGGATTGCAAAAAGATGATGCACTTGCCTTGGTCAATTGAATTTAAATGGATCCGTAGAAATCTAACTTAGTAGCGGATAAGCTTGCAAAAGTTAGCTAGTTCGGACTTGGTCGGGAAAATCTTTTGGGATGCAATCCCAATCCAAGTTGTACCGTTTTTGAATTTTGACATTGTCTAAGGACTGAACGTCTTTCGTTGCCAAAAAAATAAAATAAACAGTAGTACTCCCTCCGTCCCGCAGAACTTCATACAGTTGTCATTTTTAGCCGTCTCACAGAACTTTATACATTACCAAAAAAAGAAAGCTACCCCACACCCAACAAATAATAAACAATATCAACTTTACACTCAAATTACACATTTTGCGACTAAAAGTACACATTTTCCCACCTTTTCTATATTCTATCATTACTTTAACTTTTTGCATAAATTGGACGCTAACCCTAATGTATGAAGTTCTCCGGGACGGGGGAGTAGTAACTTAGAAAAAAATGTGTACAATTATTTAAGAAGATGGACGGCAAAGCCATAGTTATATTCACTATTTGGTCGACATTGAATGTCAAGTGTAGGAATTTATTGTCCCTATTTGCTGAAACGGTACATGTTTCATGTTTTCCACAATGTTTTACTGTGTTGTGAAGCTACCACTGGACAAATAAATGCAACATGAAGCAAACACATCCCACATAAACTTCTTAGGCGTTCTTGAAAGATTTAGTTTCACCCTTGCAACATGTTGTGACTCACAATGCTTGGTGTGGCATATCACATTTTTACCGATTAATTTATGTGTCATACTCGGTAAAATATACTACAAAACATTATGAGTCAATATTGCATGTCGCCTGCACTACTATCAATTAACACATAAACGGCATTGATGACAGTTGATCAGTTTTTACTAGCAAGCAATTTAGGGTCAGTCACAAGTATACTTATATCTAGACCATGTGAGTCCATGATTATAGTTGAAATCATAAGTAGTATATAATTAGACCAGAGGTTCATAATTGTATCTATGTGCAGCCTTTTCAACTTAGACAAATACTCAGTAGTAGTATTTTTTTCTTCATGCCTATGGCTGTAAGGTGCTTAAGATACATAGAAGTTGAACATAGAAGTATTACTAATATATTAGTTAGACCCCATGATCATCAGAATGGGCACAGTAATGTAATTTACATGGTCCCAAATCTACAACTTTTCTAGCTATTATAATCCTCTATCAAAAAGATATCAACCTAAAAACTATCAACAAAATAAGGACCTGACCAGCTAGAAATGCACAAGCTGGTGCCGCCCAGAGTTTTCATACAAAGTGCCTTTTATGTTTCTTAAAGGGTAGCACTAGCACCTATGAGTGGTGCTCGGGTCGGGTTTTCCAATATCTTACCTGGTCTGATTGTTAGGGCATTTTGCCGTTGTTTAATTAAACTTTAGATACATATTACAGGGGTGACTTACTGAACAGTATTTAACTTGAAATGCGTGTTTTGTATACAATCTAATCATGTTATAATATCGTATTCATCATTTTACTAGATCTAGCTACTACTGGAAGGATCGAACCGGATTAGATTACATTGCAAAGCAGCTGTGTTTTGAAAGGGCTGGCCATTTCCATTTTGGAGTTTTGCATTTTCTTGAATGGGAGTGACATTGACTTCTACTCTATCTTGATATATAATTTGATCTTGGAGTTTTGCATTTTCTTGAATGGGAGTGACATTGACTTCTACTCTATCTTGATATATAATTTGATCTCCATTGTTCTGATGAATTCTGAGACATTATGGTTCCTTCCATTCTAATTTGGATTCTAGTATAGATGCCTTCAAATTGTAAGTATGCTTTCACATTTACCATCTTTTTTCTTCACAGTATCATTTTTTTCTTCAAAAATTTGTTTCCATTTAGAAACAAGTTGCTAACTTGCTCTGTTGTACTATGAGGAAATAGTATAAAGTTACATTCTATATGTAAAGGCTTGTGACACGTGAGATATATGTTGAAGTGACAAGAAACTACGTTAGCAAAATTTACGAGTATAACAAACAAAAACAGCGTGCTATCCATAATTTTTTTAGAGTAAGGTATGGGTCCGAATTCGTAAATGATTATGTATGAGTCCAGATCCATTATAACATGGTAATGGCAAGATCTAAACCTATCCATTGAGAACCCTTTAATTGTTTTGAAACTATAAATAGGGGGCGAAGTCTGGATGGCTATAGGTATCAATTCAAAATTTCATTTATAAGTAAAGACTCATAAATTTATTTGCTCCAAAAGATAAAATATTAGTAATAGACTTAAAAATAATACTCCATCTGTTCCAAAGAAATCTTTTCATTTTGACTTTGACTGGTCAACTGTCTTCGACTTTGACCGCGAATTAATCTTAAACTATAATAGTAAATAATTTAATAAAATCATATAATGAAAATTTAATAAAATAGTAAAATGGAAAGATTTCTTTGGAACGGATGTAGTATAATCTAATTATGTTGGATCTCTACCACAATTACACCATATTTAACATTTACATAACATATTTGGGTTGGGCTCATGTTCCCTTCGCCCATTACTATAAACAAGATGAAGGTTTTGCGGAACTAGGGCAAAATTCGCAATTTTTACCTTGAATTTTGAAATATATTATCATTTGTGTCCCACATAAGTTCCAAATTAACAAGTTTTACACCCCTTAAAATTTATTTATAGCTACGCCAATACGCCCCAACACAACATTTTTAAACCAACGTACGACATTGCCCTAAGTATTTGTCGCATCGTAAATATAATCCAGGGTTTATATGGTTCATAGAGATACAAGTGTTTTTCACTTTTGTCCTTAATTTCTTGGGATTTAGAAATTAAAAAATAGTGAGAGTCATTGCAAACTAAAGCTAGGTAGAGTTGATATGAGGTTGAAAATCACATGTATCATGAACCTTCCACATTTTGCATTATCCAAAATCAAAGGCCATAGAATATTGGACGAATTCTTTATGAGATAAGGTAAATTAACAGAGATCAACTCTTGTGGCCTAGATCACATCTCCATATATATCCAGTTCGATTAATTAAGCCACGTCCTTCATTCTCCTTTACATATATTCTTACCAAATGAAAGGCTACACTTATGTGAATGTGTCGTAAACGCAGTGGCGAATCTAAAAACATAGTAGCGTAATAGTGTGGATAAAGAATGATTGTTGCACCATTGTCATATAGAGATAATATCATGTTTTACCTTACGAGCGAAGTGAATAGAGTGACATTATATATATATATATATATATATATATATATATATATATATATATATGGCGCGCTTATAAAAATGAAATGCTAATTAATATTGGGATTTTCCAGATTAATGACCTGAATTTGGATTTTTATTGGGATTATTGAAATGCATGGAGTTTATGAGTATATACTATATTATGAAGATTTTGAGAGATTGTGATTTTTATGAAAATATCTACTCTTAAAATATGGGTTATCAGGTTTATTTAATTACGGTCAAAATTGAGCTTTGTGTGAATAAATCTCAAACGGTAATAGTAAAATATTCAATTGAACTATATAATGAAAATATAGGTCTAAATTTTTATTATATAGTTCAACTGAAGATTTTATTATTACCGTTTAAGATTTATTCGCGGTCAAAGTTCAATTTTATTGATCGTGAATTAGTGTAAACTGAACAACTGACATGGGACGAAGGGAGATGTATCTTCCTCGAGCAGACCTTATAAACCCTGACAAACTGAAAAACCCTATATATGTTTCTGTTGCCAGGACATAATTCTAGGATGAATAAAGAAAACAAAAAAGTTGAGAAGATAAGTCTTCAAATTTGGATTTTCAATTTATAATGCAATTTTTTAATATATTGTCATCACAAATTTTATTCTATTGTCAGCTTTTTTCTTTCTTTCTTTTTACTAATTAAATATCGGAAAAAATCACATACATGTACAAACTAGTTTTTTCTAAAACTTACTCTTCAAAGTCTGCAAGATCAAGGTTGGACCGATTAAATAAAAGCATTTGGGGAGGGGGAGGGGTGAGATTTGTTTATATGATTCCATATGAATTGTAGTATCGGGTTGAGTCATATCAGAACACAAACTCGAATAATTCAGAAGCTTAATATGAGAAGTTCGAGTGTATGATTGAATTTTATTTTTATGTACACTTTTGAATTTTGATTATCGAATTATTCATGTTCAATTGGCTCGATTCTTTTGCCCTTGTGTGTCTCAGGACCTTGGGTACATTTTGAGCCCTTAATTCTTATTGGAATTCAATTGCCAAAAAAAAAAAAAAAAAAAGTACTTGTACAGTAACACTTATTTGCCATGGGATAAATGCTATTTCCCCCTCCCTTGACATTTTCAGTGTCTAATATTTACATATGACATATCATGAGATTTATATAGATTCACAATTTGAGCCTCTATAGCCTTGATGCAAAGAAGCACCACTTTGAATAGCTTTATTCTAAGTGGATATAAATATTTATAATTCTATCGTGAGACACTACTTTATGTTTCCTTTTAACCGCGCTCACAAGCCTCACATGTTACAACTTGGGCTGAAAATCTAAAATACAAATAAAAACCATATATGAGTTAGAAGTCTATACAATTTTAGTACCACTTTCTTGCTCATAGATATTATAAAAGACAACATTATAGTCATTGATGTTAATGTAAAATGTCTAGTGCAACAAAATTCCAAATAAACTTGAAAATTACAGACAAAAGAGAAATGCAAAATCTTGTAAAATAGAAAGGATGTTATTGTTGGATCCACTTATTCTAATCACAATTCTAATGAACATAAATGGGCTAACGTATGATTGCCAAATGCCACAAACAAAGAGTCACAAAACACCAAAACACTAGCTTTGAATCATTGCTTTGCTCCTCTCATCTTTATTTGCTTCCAAAATTCCACCACCCCTTTGTTTTTCTAGATCCTCGTGAAAATCCACCAACCAATAAAGGGTATGCCACGTCACCTCAGGAAATCTCGACAGCCAATGGTGTCCTGCCATGTCAGCAGATAAGAGGTACTTTTATATTTCTGGGTTGGATTTTCCCTACATAAGATAGAACTAGAACTGCTTCATTCAAATTCAATTAGAGTCCCTTGTAAGTTGTAACAAATGGGATAATAATGTACTCTGCACTTTGTTGTACTAAAATTTGGCCAATGAATATTAAATGTTAGCATCTCATTAATTGTACTATAATAAGATACCATAATAATTTATCCTCATTGAGGGAAATTGTAGAAACAGACACACTCCACTTTAATAGTGTGCTATACCATATAAATTCAATTTAAGTTTAAAAGTACATAGTAAAAAATATAATTACGTCGTTGAAATCGTGGCATACTGACATTGTTAGATAGCAATGGTATACAATTAATCTATCTAAGCTTCATGTGAGTCGATAAGTTATTATTATCAACCAGTTCTATATGTATACGATAATGTAATATAATATGAATTTACGTATTTATATCCAAGTGAGAATTAGGGAGAAACCGTTGACATTAACCACAATAGAACACATTGTTCTATTCTAATTGCCTAACTGACCCTCCCACTTCCAACTTTAATTATGATGTGTTCGATCAACCTTAATCAACAATTATTGAGTGATCTGTGACACTGATTGATTATTTCCTCAGTCCAACAACGAATCAGCAAAACCTTCTACAAATTTATTTCACGGGGCTATGCCTTCATGATCAAGTGAGCCACATTTGAGCAATATCAACTGATATATCTACTAACAATTGTCGAATCCGATTGAATTTTAATATCTATCTAACATCAAGTATATTGCAATTCACACCAACCTACTTGATTACAAAATCTAAATAGATTAGACAAAAATTGGACTTGGATGTCTAGAATCTAGATCCAAGAGAATTACTATTAGCTTACATAAGCATTACAAAGTCAGAAAATAATACTGTAATCTTTGATGAAAGGTCAAAGGTTTTCTATTCATGAAAATGTTAAAGAAGAAGAATTGTAAAGGTAAGCTTCTTTTAGTTTTAGTAGTCCACAATAAACAATTAAGAATAGAGCGTCTGCATAATAATAATCTCATCTGTGCACTGTACTTTTTAAACAAAGAAAGAAAGAAAGAAAGAGAAAGTGGTCCAAATCATCAAATTTGGAGAAGCCAAGTATTGTCCCTTGCTCTGTTCTCATCTCCATCCAATTTTTAGAGAGATAAACAAATAAACTGAGTGTTTTCTCTGCTATTCTTGCAGAAAATTCACCATTGATCCTTCTTAACCTTTTATCTGCTACTCCTTCCCGTGACTTGCTCTGTTATGTACATACATGACATGCTCACTCTCTCTATCAAATATCAGTCTCTCCACATATATACAAAACAATACAGACCATCATTTTTATTTTATTTCTATTTCACTTTTTCTTCCTCTCTTATCTTAGATATATACTATGTAAAATCTTGGATATTTATCTATCTCACTCTTTTATGTCATGTACTCTCTCCGTCCCGAAACAAATGTCACACATTCCATTTATATCTGTTCCACTATAAAAGTCACATTTCCATTTTTGTCAACATTTATAACTCATGCGTTTGTCAATATTTACATATTCTGTTAATTAATCTCGTCTTTCAGCGGCATTTGTTGCAGGACGGGTGAGAGTAAAATCCAAAACCTTAGCATAATTACTAACCAGTTCTTGGTTTCTCTATATATAAAAGACTCTGCTTTTAGCATTCCTCTTTCCAATAGCCCTCTGCTTTTTTCTGGGATTCAATCTTAATCTTTCTCCTTTCATATACTTGGTTTATTTCAAGAAACTTTCATAAGCCAAGAATAGCATTTCAAACACTTTTTGGCCTTTACCCATTTTTTTAATTAGTCCAAAGACTCTGTTTTTTTGGTACTGGAAATAGTACTTTCCAGGGTTTAGGGTTCTTGTAGTTAGTGAATCTTTTTCCTTCTCCAAAGTTCAAACCAATCAGCTTCTGATTTTTCTTGGTCCAAGTGACTGTCATTGATTACCATTGGCCTCACATTTTCATGTGCCACAATTGGTTCACTTTCTTCAATTCCAATTGAGCAGTACTAGTAGTATCCTTTGTTAACATGTCTTCTTGTTTAACAGGGGGTAGAGCCTATACCAGGCTAGATTTAGAGATAATCAAGTCTCCTTCTACCTCATGGGCTTCGAATTCGTCTTCTCCGTCTTCGACTCTCTCAGAATCGAGCAACTCTCCGCTTGCTATCTTGACGCGAAAGCCACGAACGCCTCGAAAGAGGCCTAATCAGACGTATAACGAAGCCGTTGCAATCCTTTCCACAGCCTACCCGAAAATATTCCCCACCAAACATCTTGTTAATCCTGGAAAATTCGGAAGGTTCACAAAACCATATGATTCGACTCAAAATCCTCCTTTACTTTTCGACCTTATGCCGTTCCAAGTTATAGATTCCTCCGGATATTTACTACCTTCGCCTGTAATAGAGAGACGGCATTTTACCACGAAAGCGTTCGAGAAACCATGCCTTAGTCCGGGAGAGATTACGTCCAATGGGATTACGAATTCGTCGTCTGAGGTATGTGACGAGTATCAGGAGGATCAGGATTTCGACACGGAGTCGATTCTGGATGAGGAGATTGAGCAGGGGATTGATAGCATCATGGGAAATTTGAGCGTGGAGAACAAAGAGTCCACTTCAAGTAATGACTTTGCTGTTAATCCGTCGCAAATGAGCGGCTTTTGCTACGGTTATCCCATATTTGGCTACGGAATGAGGCAGGAAGTGAGGGCGATTAGAACTGTCGACGAAGGCGATTGGTGGAGGTTTCCGTGTGTCAATGTAGCCGATATTACACCGAAAATTCCCAAACCACCAGTGGAGAAGAAGAAAAAGAAGGTTGAGTTGAAGAACTTGAGCGACGTTGTCACAAGTGTCGCGAATGGAGCCAGTCCCGACGTTTCAGCTAGTAAGTCATCCTCCGGTGAGGAATCTGTTCCTCCATCTCAGCCAACCGCGAGGCTTAATTTAAAGCTGAATTACGACAGCGTATTGAAAGAGTGGTCCGATAAGAGCTCGCCGTTTTCCGGTGATGAAATTCCCGGAAATGACGTCCAAGTATGTCAATTTGCTAGAATCTGAATGTGCATTTTTTATTGCGTCACTTATGTTAGTACAAAAACGTTACGTAGCTATCGAGAGTTTCTTGCAAGTACGTCTAATTTTTTGAAGTTGGAATTCTTCAAAGAATGAACTGTTTTAACATGTTATGAAACGGACAATAAATTAATAATTAAGAATTTTAAAGCCGGTTTTAGAATCATCGGTAATCAGTATTTGATTCGATTGGTTCTGTCGTGGTTTGTTTGTAGTATCTTTTTAATACTACTATTAGATTGGTTTCTTATTAGGAGGAACTGATTTTTTTTAGAAGCGTTTAATTTGTCACTTTGTTGGTTCCAATTATGTGAGGAGAGATTGAATGATTTTGTGTTAATAATTGGGTTGGTGTAACAGGCTAAGCTGGCGCAGATAGACCTGTTCTCAGAGAACGGAGGCGTGCGAGAGGCGAGTGTGCAACGTTACAAGGAGAAAAGGCGTACGCGCCTCTTTTCAAAGAAAATTAGGTACCAAGTCCGGAAAGTTAATGCAGATCGACGGCCTAGAATGAAGGTATGTAAATTCTCTCATCCCTCAAGATGCCCAAAAAAATTTCTTTCAAGGAAATTGTAGAAATACAACAATTTTTATTAACGACATAGTAAGGAGATACTACCTCCATTTCAGAGAAAGTGTTACATTTTGACTTTGACCGGTCAACTGTCTTCGAATTTGACCACAAATTACTCATAAACGATAATAGTAAATAATTTAATAAAATCATATAATAAAAATTTAATTACTAAATTTTCATTATATAATTTTAATAATTTATTTATTAGTATCGTTAAGAAATTAATGATCAAACGCGGAGACAATTGGCAATAAGAAATGTAACACTTTTTATGAAATGGAGGGAGTATAATAATATAATATAATTTTGCTTTACGGCTAACTAAAACAAAGTTGAAAGTAAAGTCTCATCTTGAAGTATTGATTTGACAATTTTACATCCTTATATTTGGACAACATTTATTCCATTATTGAGTGTTTCTTTTTTCTGGTAATGAGTGTTTCTTTAGATACAAAAAAGTGTTATTTAATCTCAATTAGTGATAAATAGAATTATTTATCATAAAATATAATTTGAATCACTTATTTCAATTAAATAAATTCAAACAAATTTAACTATCACTGAGTTACCTTCAGTTTGAGGTACTAAAGTGTGGGGTACAAAAATGTATAATATCAGGTACTAAAATGTACATGACGTCCGGGCACTAAAATGTACGGACACCGGGTATTAAAACTTAGAAGTCACATATGGAATTTCACCAATTTCAAGAGCTCTTTGTACTGAATGGTAGGGGGTAGAATATCAATTTGCTTGTTACTAGATGAAAATTTTCAATGCATATATTATTACCTGCCATTCGGTGATAAATAGTGAAGTTTTTTTGTTTAAATGAATTGTGTGATATATGTCTGTTTTAATCGCTGCAGGGCAGATTTGTCCGAACACCAAACTCTCCGGATGATACTGAGCAAGAATGATTGATGGAAGAAGCCATTCAGACAATTTAATTAGACTATTTTGCCATTTTCTCCATAGTATAATTAATTAATTGCCTTTCATTTGGGCAATATTTTGTCTAGTTTTTGTTTTGTTTTGTTTTGTTGCAATGCGATACGAAGAAGTCTCAGGCAGCAGAGTCTAGCTAGCTGAGTAGAGAAATGGAAGAGTACTGGACGAAACAAGTTTGTTTCTATTTTGCCTATTTTCCATCTTAATTAGTAGGTCCCTTCTTGATATTTCTTAATTTTGTAGTATCGGGAGAGCGCTTCTTACTTACGAATTGATCAAAGTATGAATAAAATGATATAGTAGTGTTTTGTATCTTTTGTTCTTCCCACTTTATTACGTTGATGGGAAGTTTATGATAGAATCGAATATCATATTAATCCATTGACACTATTTTACCGATACATGTGATACTCTGAGTACAACATTAACACAAGTACGTAATGATATGAATTTGCACAATTTAAACAAATGAATATTACGTAAAGATTTCCTACACGCTGGAACCAGGAATTTGTGTTCCATAACTATTTTGAACAACCAGCTACAGTTCCGATTCCACATCTGGGTTCCAGCATAAAACTGTTTCTTTTTTGTTTAAATGGATGATATTCCATGATTCAGTTCTTGATTACGTTTAGTCATGTCTATGTTAAGAGTACCTTGTGAAATAAGTTATACTGTACCGAAGCTCAAAGGACTGTACTATTTCGTCGAGTTAACAACTTTCGATTCCGTTTTGTTGACTTTTTTAACATATGCTTGTGAGGGACGATCCGTCTTTTTAGTTAAAAAGTGACGAACTAATGTTCATGATATAAGGGCATATATACTACCTTAGTGGTGACATTCTATTTATCCCAACTTAGGTCACCTAATTCTCAGTGCAAGGTTATTAAATTGCGGCTCAAGCGTGCTCTCACGTATTGGGAGTAAGGATTAATAAGATGACATACTTTAATACTCCATATCTATACGAGAAAGGGGTGAAGAATCGTAAACTCACTGGGATATGTGTCACTCTCAACAAATATAGTAGTATTGTATTATTGAACTTGGACAAAAAAAATACCAAATATGGTGAGAGGTAGTCTTTAAATGGCTTATTTAGAGATGTAGCTATGTTATTAAAAAATCATCGATATTATTTAAAACATCTATGTTATCAACATTAATGTTTTTTTCATTTACAAAAATACATTTTATTAACAACATAGACACTATGACAAATAACATTGATGATCTTATTGATAACATATGTTAGTCTCTAAATAAGGAGCAATTAAAGTAAAAAAGCCTATTTTCCTATACAATAGTAAAGACCATGCCAAACATTTGTATTAGAGGGATATGATCTTTTACTAAGACTTAAAAGAGTCTTAGACATTATGACACTACAAGAATTTTCGGTTTTAGAGACGGAATTTAACGACGGATTTTATCCGTCGCTAAATAGCGACGAATCGCTAGGCTTAGAGACGGAAATTTTTCCGTCTCTAAATTTAGAGACGGATAGATTTATCCGTCTCTAATTAGAGACGGATAAATCTATCCGTCTCTAAATTCGTTGACCAAAAAAAAAAAACTTAAAATTTAGCGACGGATACCATATTCGTCGCTAAACTACGCAGAAACCCTAATTTATACTCTCTTCCTCCCAACACTCACTAACCCTTCCTCTTCCTCTCTCCTACCACCACTCCACCACCCCACCACCACTCCACCACCTCCACCCCACACTCGCCTTCCATCACAACTGCCTCTCCCACCACTCCACCCGCCTCGATCTCCACCACCACTCACGGATCCGACCTTCCACCACCGCCTCTGCCCCACCACCACACTCCCAGATCCACCACCACGACATCTCCACTATCACCCCACCAAACCACACCACCACCACGAGATCCGTCCACCACCATATCCGACAAAGAAGAAGAAAATGACGCTCCGATCTCACTCTCTCCCACCACCATGAGATCTCTCCGTCCACCATCATCTCCGACCAGATCCGACGTCATCCAAGATCCAACAAGATCCAGATCTAGATTTTGTATATTGTATTATTGTAATTTCTTATTTGTATTAATTATTATTAAATGTTGTATATTGTATTATCGAATATTGTATGAAATTGTCGGTTTATCCGTATTGAATAAAATTATCAGTTTATGCGTATTGAATAATCGTATACAATTGTCTGTTTATCCGTATTGAATATTCGTATATAATTGTTGGTTTATCCGAATTGAATAAAATTATCGATTTATCCGTATTGAATATTCGTATAAAATTGTCGAAATATTCGTATTAAAAAAAAAATAAAAAAACAAAAAAAATACTATTTAGCGACGGATAGTTATCCGTCGCTAAATAGTGCTGTTTTTTGTTTCAGGACGGTCAACACTTTATCCGTCGCTAATTAGCGACGGATAAATTAACCGTCGCAAAAAACCTAGAGACGAGCAAAATTGAGACGGGGAAGCTATCCGTCGCTACGGATTTAGCGACAGATCGGGAGGCTTTTATCCGTCGCTAAAAGCTTGTTTTTTTTAGTGTGAGAGTCTTGAGAGTCCTTCTTCATTAATAAATGGGTCAATTCGTGGATCTTGGGTTGCGGGTTCGGTAATCTGGATCTAAAAGCGGGTTGTTAGATTATATAAATACCCTATTTTTCTTTTTTTCTTTCATTTCTTTCTTTCTTCTCTCTCTCTACCATCTCCCTCTTCCTCTCTCTCTCTCTCTCTCTTTTCCGATCATCTCTCCAGCGATATCTCCGCCGTCCGGCCACCAATCTTAAATCCGGTCGCATATTTGAGTAGCCCATGGCCCGATCTACCTTTCTATCGATTTCGTTTTTTCATTTGGTCGACTTTTGAAACGGTTGGCCGGAATTCGAAGCTTTTCCGGTTGTCTTCTCCGGCGGATCTCCGACTATACAACACATATAAGTCATAACCTTGTCGTTTCCTCGATTTTCAGGTTTCTTCTCTCGATTCTTCAGTTTTTTCATTTTTTGTTTGGTTTTGGTGATTTTTAGTGATTTTGCATAACTTTATATTTCATGTGTAATTGTTGATGTTTTAACCTTAATTGTGCATGTTTGACCTGTAATTAATTGTTGATGTTTGCGTGTTTTGTCTATTTTCAATTTGTGTTTCTTAGCTTTTGCTTCATTTGTTTGTAAATCTGATTGTAGTGTTCGATTTTGTTTAGATTTTTATGCAAATGTTGTATGTTTAGTTGTAAATAGATGATGTTTTGGTTGCATTGCTTTATGGTTAAATTTTATGTAGTTTTTTTAAAATTATCTATCTCTTTGTGTGAATCGTGCATGTTTATATGTAAATAGTTGATGTTTGATTATATAAACAGATTATGTTCCAGATCTTTGATTTATAGTGCTTATTGGCTAAGTTTGCATAATATTCATACTGAAATTGTTTATGTTTAACGGTAAATTGGTTATGTTTTATGTTTCTTATGTTGAAATTCTTATTGTTTAGTTTTTATTTTATTTAAATTGTGCATATGTAGCTGTTAATTACTGATATTTATGGTTTCACTCCTTTCTTGTATAGAGTTTTATAGTTTTGTAAAACTGAATGTATGTATGAATAGTCTATGTTTATACTACAATTGTTGATGTTTAAGGGTAAACAAATAATGTTTTAATATATGCCTTTTGTTTTCTCTTTTGAAATTCTTATTTGTTTATGTTTTTATGTAAATTATGTATGTCTAGCCGTAAATTGTTGATGTTTATAGTTTTTTTGGAGAGATTATGCATTTTGTAAAACTGCTATGTTTTCAGTGTGAATTGTGCATATTTATATTGTAATTGTTGATATTGAATGTTAAATAGGTGATGTTTGTTGGTGCTTTTTATTTCTGGGTATTTATATTTCCTTACCACTAATTGCATATGTTTATATTGCAATTGTTGATGTTAAAAGTAAAATGGTTGATGTTTTTGTTGTATATATATACTAGGTTTTCGTAAAAATGGTGGTCGAATAAAGAAAACGATTGATGATAAAGATGGAGACGTGGATGGAGGAGTTGACGAACAAGTCAAGGGTGCAAAGATGATTGTAGTTTGGATATAGTGATTTTAATTTTTTTTGTATTGTTTTATATGTAATATGTAATGGCATTTATTGATTGATGAATGGAATTGATTCCTATGTTTATTTACAAATATTGTGTTTTTTTGGGGATAAATAGGTTGTCATCAGTAATTTTATACTAAATATAGACAATTATATGCCAAACATAGGCAATTTGATCCAAAATATTAATATGATTGTATGGACACATGAAAGCGAGTTGTATTGTATGGAAAAAATGCAGGACTGGGTCGACTCGCAAAAAAAATCATGTTATATCTATGTTTTAAAATTCGGGTCTGACCGGTCGGACCGCTAAACCGGTCTTGGCCGGCCCAAATAGGGCTAAAAAACCGGTATTGAGCCGCTGCCCCAAAAAACGGCAAACTCGGCCCAAAACCGGGTTGGACCCGAAAACCGGGTTGGGCAGTTTTTTTTTTTTTCAACTAAACCCGTCAGTGCAACTTAGGAAAAAGGTTTTTTGCAAAAGCAAATTAATTTTAAAAAAATAAAAGCCCTGCACTTTCGATTAGAATAAAAAAAAAGATGTCCTTTTTTTTTCATACTGTATTTTTATTCTTGAACTATATAAATTAAATATATTTTATTGTTGAGTTTATTGTTAATTGTTATGTATATTTTGAGTTTTCTATTGGGTTTACTTTTATAATGCAAATCAAACATAAAATTCATGTTTGTTCTATTTATTAGTTATTCATTTTGTTGGTCATTATATAATCTATATGTTTTGTATTTAGGAAATGCGGAAAATGTTACAACAAATGAGAACGATGATGTTGAACTCTCGTATTATTGTTGAGTTTGATCTTTGGAACTCTATTATCTCATTAATTGCTTGTAGACTTTTATGATTGTAATGTGTATGACTTGGCGATGTCATTTTTATGATGATTTGAAGTTGTAACTTTTATGTTTATGTTTATGTTTATGATCTATCTATGTTTGGAACCTTTTAATTTAATATCAATAATTTAGGTATATATATACATATATAGATATATACATAAATATATATATATATATATATATATATATATATATATATATATATATATATATATATATATATATTAAAATGACGTCATACCGGCTCTATCCGAGTGAACCGGCCTGACCCGGTTGAACCTTTTTTTGAGGGTGGCCGGCTCAACCTCCGGTTCCGGCTTTTAAAACATAGTGTTATATAGTTTTATGTGTAAATTTTCTATGTTTGTCTGTTATGTTGGACTCTCAGGAGACGGACTCATGATTTTTTTTAATATTTAGAAAAAACAGGACCTTTCCAAGAATTAACCCTAAACAAGTTATTATATAGATACCGTATCTCTAGACAATTCATATTATTTATAAATGATCAAATTTCGATTTCATTCTCAATTCGCTCCCGGTTTCGAATCTCGTGATGTAGAACCCAATCAGTCACCAAATTAAAATGGCCCATTGGGCCTTATAGAAAACAAGTACTAATTTGGAGCTCAATTACTGGATTAGATCACGAATTCGAAAGTGAGAATTCGTCAAGTTAAAAATATAGTGAGAGCGTCTAGGTAAATATCATGTGAAAATCGTTACTATTTTCCTTCGATATGATGAAAAATGGGCTATTTGTCGGACAGGCCCAGTTAGTACATGAAACCTAACCTAAATCTTTTGCCCCATTTAGTTTGGCCATTGATAATGCCTTTAGTTTCCTTCCCTGTCGTCTTCTTATCTTGTTATACTGAAAAAATATAGTCGTGCTCAAATGCTAAGAATCACCTAATATTTTGGCTACAAGAACTAAGGTTTATCTAGTTCGCGAATTATGAAATCTTAGTTCTCGATAGAGATCGGGAGGCACACTTTGGGCGATTTAGAACCGAAGCTAATTCCCATCCCAGGTGATCGGAATCAAGCTAAGGCCACTCACCCAAACTTTCAGCAAAACTCAGACAATACTCGTAGCTGTTTCAACAACACCCACACTTTTCACAAAAGAAGCAACGAATCAACAAGAAATTCCATCCGGCAATATTTATACAGCTTCCAAATTCACACGCTACAACACAATCTGTGGCCAATACTTTGGTAATTTTGTTTATCATATAATATACTATATCTACTATTTCACCATTCAATTTTCCTTCTTAGGTTTAAATCTACTGCCCATTTATTCTATTGCACATCAATATAGCTAGCTGCCTCCATTGTTGCTAAATTAGCACCTCATCAATTTCTTTCTTAGTCTGCACATTGCTTCTGCTTTCTGCGTAATGGCAATCCAATGCCAATTACTAACAGATTATAAACATGCACAAGGGACTTTGTTTTTATTCTTCTATTATGATAGTAGTAGTATTCTTGAGAATAACGCATAGTTGTTGTGTTAACTACTTTGCTTTGATGGAAATAAACTTCTTGTTGTATTCATCGGGCTTTGGTTTAATTATTCATTCTATTTAGGTCCGAATGGGCAGTAATTGTACTCTGTTGCAGAGTCCAACCTTATGAATTTGGATTTAGAAAGCATATCGGCTTGTGGATCTTATGGTGGATCAATTTTAAGCAGGAGAGTGAGATGGTTGATCAGGGGCAGGACCATGCTGAACTGAACAATTAGCAGTGGTTATACTACAGTTTAAACCTTCTTAGGTTTATTTTTTGTTTAAGTCTCCTGCTATTAAGAATTTAAGATTCCCTGAACCGACATTAGTGTGTGCTTGTGTTGGTATGCGTAAGCTACTGAAAATTTAGTATTGTACTGTTGATGTTTCAGAATGTGAAAGGATTGGGTTCGTTCAGATTCTATGAATCAGTGAACTGGAATCAGATCCCTTCAACTTGACTACTGCTGATTTCTCGCAAATTTAAAGTCCACAAGTTCCCAACTTAACTTGCCATCTTTTCCCTTGTCTTAATAGACTGAACTGTTTATTGGTCTTTGGTTGTGAACCCATTTGGGGGTATGTGCATGCCTTCATACGTGCATGTTTGCATGTGAAAATGCACCTATGAACTTCTATTCTATTTGCTGAGTTGCTTCCGTATGCGCAGATGGAGTTCCATTCTGAGAAAGCAATTATGGGAAGTGATGCATTCATGAAGCTTGCCCTGGAACAGGTAAAATCTGTTCTCTTATGGCTCTTTAAAGATTGAGGAGATGAAGACAAGTGGGCAAATTACCAGATTTTTTCCCTTAGATTAAAGAATAATTGACGCTGATTATAAATTTACGGCAAAAGAATGAATAACTATGCCTATAAAGTTTTAATAAATATGATGAAGTCTGGAACAGAAATCTTGTTGATTCTAGTACACACTTGCATACCCTCTTGCGAACTTTAGCCTTCAAAATGTGAGGTAATCGTGTCTAGAGACTTACCATACTGCATGCTGTTCTTCTGCTAGGCAAAGCATGCCCTGGACGCTCTTGAAGTGCCAGTGGGGTAAGGTTCCTTTTCCTCTATTCTCTTGAGCTAGGTAGCATGCATACTTTTCTGGCCTGGCGTATTCTACCTGCGTACGTATTTAATATGCATACTTTAAAATACTTGTGGAATACGTATTTTTTTCTTAGTTATACTTATCTGTTATCTTTTTTGATAGAACTGAATCCTGGAAGAGTCCTTTTCAACAAGACTTCTTCTATTTGTCAGTAAACAGGCCAAAGTTCAAAATATATGATTTAATAGAACTAGTCCTGACATATAATTATCCATTTCACAACATAAAATATATAGAAATATAAATAACCAAACATATTTTTGACGTATTCGTATTCTAATATTTTGAATTTTAGCATTTTCCGTATGCGTATCGTATTCGTATTCGCATGCGTATTCGTATTGGTGCTTCCTAGCTCTTGAGTTTTGTAAGATACTTCCTACATTTAGGTAAAAATCTAATAGTTCTGCATGTTATGCAACCCCATGATCATCTACTGACTCTTTTATTTTAATTGCTTAAAACTCTTAAAGATTCGCTTTCACTACTACCCCTGTAATGCTGGAAATGGTTGATGAGCTTAGGGTTTCTATTTCTGAACAAATTTATGGGTACTTGTCTTATATGAGTACTGTGTCTATAATGTCAGTTGCGTATTTGTCAAAGATCAGAAAGTCATTGCCTCAGGGAGGAATCGAACAAATGAGACGAGAAATGTATGGTATTGTTTGATTTTGCACTTTTATCTCGTGTTTTTCACCTGTTTCAACTTTTCCTTTTTATGATTGTTCTGCATTTCAACATTTAGTTCTTAATGACTTCTTCCTTTTTCCTTTTCATTTTTTAAATATAGTATATTTTTGTCATGGACTAGACAAAACAGGTTTCTTGTATATAATTTATTTCAACCTCTAGCCACCCAAGTCTCATAAAAGTTGTATCAAATCATTAAGACCACAGATTGGTAAAAAGGCACTGTATTCACAATTAACAAGTTCTAATGTTAGACTTCTGGAACCCTTACTATTTAAGCATAAAGCATGAGATCTAAGGCCCCATCTGTGAAGATATAGACTTCCCTAATAATAACTGGTACCGTATTATTGAGTTTTGGAACTAACTAGAACTACCAATAACTACTTTAGTCATCTACAGAACCAATTTTGAAATTTTCTCGAGGATTTAACAAATTTTACATCATTTATCCATTACTGTTTTTGTTAGGGAATGAGCTAGGAGTCAAAGTAGTATGCAAAATCAACATCAAATTGTGTGTGATATTTCCCTGAATCTTAGCCAAAAGATGTGGTTCTTGAAGCAGGAAATGGTGCATGCCTATCCTGGTTTTCTGAATTCTTAAGCTATAATATATTGAGCTCATGACAAGTTCTACTAATCATGGGTTTTATGTAGTGACAAATTATTATCAGATGTTTTGAGATTTAAAATAGAATACGAGAACATTGGTTTGGTTAACATGCTCTATTGCTTTAGAGCTGCATCCATTCGTGTCAAACCTGCCTGAGAAAAATTGGTACCAAATCTCAATAAATTCTTTCATGCACAATAATAACCAGAATTGAGGAATCTAATGTTATTGGGAACTCTCAAGGGTTGTATTGAAATTAAAAAAAAAAAAAAAAAAAAGAAAGAACCATCTTTTTTCTTCTGGGCGCCATTGATCTGGGAAAGGGCATAGCTAAAAGTCTCTTAGAAATATTTTGCACATGAAGTTAAGTGGTTGTTACCACAAGAAACACTTTTTTTTATTGCTATCAACAATGTACATGGATGTCAATATCAGACATGTCATCTTTTATACTTCTCAACAATCTCTTGGCACGTACAATTCTATTTCCTTTTGGTAATTCAATTGCTAACCTGCAAGCTGGAATATTGGTAAAAGTATAGTGAGGTGTCAGGTTATCATACCTGGGGAATTGATATATGCATAAGCTTGTTTCCATGGTCGATAAAAAATAATTATCTCCAGTTTCTGTAGCATTTAGCTAACTTAAGATGCAAACTTCTACCACAGCTTACCTTGTTATCATCAAGGTAATGTATATTGCATCTTGAATGGCTATCTGCTATGAAGAGATACATTTTGAAATTTAGTTTCTACAGATGTCACTGATCTATTAGGAAGCCTGGGACTTGAATTGATTGATACCTCCCCCCCCCCTTATTCAGATACGACTGTTGTGAGTTTCATGTTGCTGGAGTTAAACCATCAATTTTCTTCGTTATTATTATCATATTATATTCAATCTACGATAATAAGTCTAGAAACAAGGCTAACCCTTTGAATCATCTCCCCCAATGAATTGCTTTATGTATTTGATTTTTTCCCCTCTACTTTCCCTCAATTATTATATTTATATCCAACTTGCTTTACTGCAGGCCACTCGACATGCAGAGATGGAAGCAATTGATCTACTACTCGAACAGTGGCGGAAAGATGGAGTATCAAGAGAAGAAATGGCTTCAAAATTCTCATGTGTTACTCTTTATGTTACATGTGAGCCATGTATAATGTGTGCAGCAGCTCTGTCAATAATTGGTATGGCCAAACGAATGTATTAGTGTATGATGTGATCGTATTATTGGTTGATTTAACTCTAAGTGGTCACTGTATGGTACTTCTCCAGGCATAAAAGAAGTATATTATGGCTGTGGAAATGATAAATTTGGAGGCTGCGGATCCATATTGTCCCTGCATACAAGTTCCCCAGAGAGGCTTGCAAGGTTTGATTCTGAGCTGTTAATAATGTTTTTTGTTCTTGTGTGTGCTAGTTAAAAATCAAAATATTGTAATATGCATCTGATGGTGATTTGAATTGTAAATTCCGTTTTTTTACTGTTCACCATTGTGATCATAAAGGTTTCTGGCATTTTCCTGTTATTTTTCACCTCAATGACATATTAACATTAGCTTCCAATATGTAATTAATTTCTGCCGTCAACTTTTCCGGTCCGGCCATGTTTGTTGTTTGTTTCCCTTTGTACCTTTAACTATTGTTCACTTTCATCATGCTTTCCCAAAAATTAAATATTATCCTTCACAACTATCTGGAATTGTGTATAATAGTCATACAATAAAAGTATAATATAGGGGAACTAGCATAAAATTTTGTTGTGTACTCAAAATGAAGATGAAGAAACACAAGAACAGCATCTTTAAGTAGCTTACTCTTTCTCTTGTTCATGCTGTTTGATTAGTCCCTTTTCTCTTACCTACTGGGACTTCTCTCCTCAAACATCTTAATTCCGTATTCTTCTTGAACCATTGATCTTTCAGTACGGTGATTATTACTAATGGAACTGTATTCTCAGCTATCACCCTGAAAACACACCCGGTTGATTCTCTATTGTTGGTCGTGCTCGTTGGCCAATCTATTAAAACGATCCATGGCAATGTCATTTTCATGATAGTCAATGGAGTTTTGGGCTGGTTCTGTAGATTTGCGCCTCCCTTAGAAAAATCAATATGAATATCAGAACTACATACATTTCTTCAATTTCATGTCACACTCATTTTGGGATAGCCTACCTGGTCTGCTTGAAAAATTGTTGTTTCATTTGTAATATCAAGACCAAATTACAGATGAGTAATCATTTTCTGTAACACTTGCAAGTTTGTCTTCATAATCTTTAGATGAGCTCAGAGATTTGACTTTAAAGTCTAATGAGGTCCTGGGATCTTTTTGTTTCATGATTCTCAGAACTTGTTTATGAGTTCTGAACTTTTGGCCTTGTGAGTTTTTTGGTCTGGTTTGCATTCAATTTATACCGTGATAATTCACAATCACCGTAGGCCTGAGAGAAAGTTGGGAGATGAGTGAGTGTATCCTTTAGTACATTCACCTTCTCTAATGAGTGGCCACACTTTTGAAATTCGAATTGTATCTTTCAGAAGAAGGTTATTATTATTTATATTTTGTTTTCCCTGTGTGTAAAATGCAATTGCATTGCAAGTGTACCAGCTGATCAGATTGAATTTTACTGATTGTGGCTGGAGTACTACATTATGTTCAATCTGTAATCAGTGCTTGGGCAATCTCCATTTTGCTACTATAACTTTGTTTTACTTTAAATATTTGCTCTTTAGCCCAGTGACGATGTATAATTGCTGGTTTTGAACTGAGACTTCATTCATATTTTCATTTTCATCTATCTGTATGGTACTATAGAATTTTATTTTCTTTTTTCTCGTTTTCTTATTATTTTCATTCTTGTTGTTTGCAGTAGTGGAATTTCTAAAAAGGGATTCAAGTGTACCGGAGGTATAATGGCTGCCGAAGCTATTGATATGCTAAGAAACTTCTATGAGCAAGGAAATCCCAATGGTATGCAAATTAACTGTGCATAAACTTGGCTAGCCTTGTTGGAAATAGAGAACTGTTTAGAAGGGGAAATGAAATTTCACACAGTGTATTCTTCGCGTAAGTTAACTGGTATTAGCATCCAATGCATATTTTTAAAGGTTACAAGACAAAGCTCATATTTTGGCTGCAAGCTACAACTTGAAGATCAAAATTTGAATTTGGACTCCTGAACAATGTAGAGCTTTCAGGTTCCTAAGTTTGAGTTTCAAACATTCTGCTTTACATACCATAAAATGAAACTACGTAATTTAACTAGTGCTTTAAAGTAATGTGTGTAGATTAAAATCTAGATCGGACCTCAAATTTGGCTCAGTATCTGATGTCCAAATTGCTTGTTGAGGTGATTACTAAACTGACTCGTGAAATTTGAAAAGTCTCAAAGGCACTAGAACTCAGTGATGTGTATTGATGCCCCTCTATATCTATAATTATAGGCATGACTATTTCTTGATGTCTCCAATCTTGTATAATCTCCTTAGGTAAATTATAATAAATATTATTTCGTTTTCTAATTCATTGTTACTAATTGACGAAGGATTCTTTATTCAGTCTCCTATTTCTATAGCCACGTTCCGGAAACTTGAGGGATTCCGTCGAACGACTTGCCGCATTTTATGTTCTACGAGATCCTTTTCTTCGTATACGGCTTAAAAAAAAACTGCATTGTTACAGCACTATTCTTTCTGCTGAAATTGTCTGAAGTTGCATATTATAATATTGTTCTCATTTTCAATTTCTTATTTAAAAGAACTCATAATTTTGTTGTTGACTTGGTTCAGCACCAAAGCCTCACAGGACAACAGTGCGACGGGTCTGAACGTATTCCTAGTACAGTGTAGTTCTTTCTATTTGAAGGTATAATTTGTAGCATTTTCTAATTTATGGATGTCATATATTTGGGCGAAAAACACCATTCATGCTGGAACCGGTGCTATGCTGTGGTATTTCCTCTGGTTCATGTGAATGTGGAAATGTTGTGTTTGTTTTAATGCATTTGAGAATCTATGCAGGCTGGCTAGTTCAAAACTAGGACGAGTAAATTGCTCGCTTACAGTTTATAGGATGCCTAGGCTAAAAGAAAGTAATAACTTTGTGGAATTGCTTGCTAAAACAAAATCCAGTTCTGTTCCTTAACAATGCAAATCACGTCATAAACACAACCTTAAATTTCAGAATCTGAGTGATCTGTTCTGTCAAGTAGTCGTTAGCAACTTTATCATTATGTTTTGCTCCTATAAATACCCTAAATGCATTGATAATTTTGTTGCGTTGATGGTCATTAATGCATGCCCCAAGATTAGAATGTGATAATTTGAGGCCTGTTCATATCTTTCAAATATTGATGCTGTTAGGAATGTAGTATTATTTTCTGATGGATGCTATTCACTACTCTGGAAACATTGCGTCTTCCTCTGACCATCATTTGTTCTTTTCAGATTCTTCGGTTAGTTCAGTCTCGAAAAATCAACTTGAGGAGTCATGCTTGTTATCTTGCCGGTGGCTTACTTATCTTTTAAGTGAATGAGGACACAATGAGTTTAGCCCCATGAATTGGAATTTTGGTCTGATATTGGCAACCTGAATGACTCAGTGCTAGTTATGTAGGACTTGAATCCGTATTCTCCGTTCCGGAAATACTGGAAAACTTGTTGTCGGATATATATTATCTTCTTGTATAACAAAAAATGTATGAAAGCATTTTCCCCATTCAATTTGAAGATATCATTTGCCAAATAGTGTTGCCCTTGGGTATTCTGAGGCTATGTTGATCTGTGAAAAAGCATTTCATTCAGGCAAAGCCCACTTGGTAGAATACACTGGCTTCTTCACAGTACTAACTACTAGCAGAAAATTGTAAATCTTACATCCCCAAATGAGGGTATACTTTACATGGGACTGGTGGAGTACATGGTAATCTGTATCTTATGCGACGATGTAAGTTCGAGTCATGCAAAAAATAGAAATGAAGTATAGGAGAATATTTGCACGGTTTATACACTGTACAAGATCTACCCAAATGAGACGATTATCATAACAACGATCTTGGTTTCAAATGTTGGAATCACTTTCACTGTCAAACACACTTACATCATGTAGGTTTGATTCACATAAAATATGATAACGGATAATCAAAATAGTACTCGTAGCTGAGTGCACTAGACTAACATTTTGGTAAACGTGTATTTTATATGCTTCATGACCGTTTTATCATTCAAAATCGTCCTACTGCATTCGTATATTTTGTAAATTTATAATGGAGGAAGTTAGATAATAAATCATTCTTGAAACAAGGGCTACTATCTACAAAATAAATGAACCTTCTTCATCAATTGAAGTCGAGACATCAAATTTTGTGAAATCTATTCTCAGTTTATTGCCAAGAGAAAAATTAACATCATCATAAAAGGCCGTTTTAAAGATATAACAGAATTAGTATTATAAATAATTTTCTTTCTTTTATACAAGACAAACAATAGTATAGTAGACACCAATATATTCTGTAGAACTGAAAGTCCCTTTGTTTCAATTTGCTTACCGCACAAATCAATATACTCGCTCTTCTCTCTCCCTCTAGAGAGAGAAATTCGTTAGACCAATACTCTACTGATGCAACCTTCACAATGGCAGGCTAAAGGTATAAAACAATCCACTTTGTTCAATTTTTATGCTTTATTTCTTGATTTTATGCTGTGTTTTACTTTTAAGCCTGCTGAAATTAGTTCCAGCCAATTCTTGGGTTGAATTCTTTACAGTTTAGGTTGCAGGAATCAAATCAATGTGTATTACTTACAGTTTTGTGTTGCCCATGTGATTGTTTGTCTATCTATTGTGTAGGTTTCTTGATCATTGGATATATTCATGCAAAACTTGCTTATTTCGTTTGAAACAGATGAATAGTTTACAGGAAACCCTTGAAAAGCTGAATGTGCCTGATTATGGTTGATTGGATTCTAGAATGGTGTGGGTTGGTTCTGGGAAGGGGATTCATTGATGATGGATTCATTGATGATGGGTTCTGGGAAGCATCAATTTTGTTGATAGGAATAGTTTACTGGAAACCCCCAAATGATGAATGTGCATGTAGATGAAGAACAAATCTGTAATGATGCGTGTGACTTCTTGAAGAAGATTTTTGTTGTTGGGTTAGGTGAGATTTTGATAGGGAATACGAGAAAGTCGACTGGGCAATCGCATTCTTTTCAGATTACAGATAGATACAGAGTCCATTAATAGAGATTTTTCTAGTGATTCACAGATAGAATAGGATAGGGCCATGGCCTGGTAGATATGTGCTATACTAACGTAAGTTAAAATAGATAGGATATTTTATGCTGATCACTAGTAATTTAGAAACTATGTCTCTAACATCACCGACGGATCAAAATTACCATAGGATTAACTTCAGTATATAGGAGGCAGGATAGATGAATGCTCTTGCTTCTCCCTTTCCGCAAAACTTGCCGATATTACTCTATAATTCGTATAAGGAAGGTTTTTCCCCATTTTAGTTTTGTTGAGTCTTCCAACTATTCCAACCAATTTCTATCTGTTATGTAAACATGAGAGACAAGTTAAGCAGCAGAGTATTGAACTCTTTCCAACTGGATGTTGGGATTCTCTGGTTCTGTTTTCAGTGAGTAGTAATGTTGCGATATTAGAGGCTTAAGGAAACTCAAGAATAGAAGATTATGATTGCATTAGGGAAAATGGTTTTACTTGATCAAGTCAATGGTATCTTTGGAATTCAAAAGCTGTGGAATATCTTCTTTGGGTCAGGTTGGATAGTCTAGAGTATAAATTTTACCTTTTGGTACCCTTATAAAACCCTAGGTCATTTTTTTCCCCTTCCTATTCCTTGTTGGAGCAAGATGTATCTTAAGGCATGTAAACCCCGTCAAGATTTCACTAGAGTTTGATCGCAAGGTATTTCTCTTATTCGTATTGTTTCAATTGTTATACAGATTGTGGCGTCATGTAACCTTGAATACCTCGCTTAAGAAACCATATGAGTGATACTTAGATTTTGTTTCTTATTTGCTTATTTGTTTCTCAATTCTCTGCAAGATCGTTTTCGCTGCACCGTTGTTCAAGAATATAGCAGCGCTCTTGCATGTTTAACACATCCAAGATAGAGCCATAAAACTGAAATTTACTATAATCTTAATTGAGTCTACACCGAAAGACATGTTAAATTAATGATGTGCAAATTGCTCAATGATGTCTCGTTATCTGTTGACGTTTTTACTTATGGGGATCCAGTGAAATGGGGTTTCACAGCAGTTATTCCCTGGATACATATTTGTACTAGTTTATTGTCTACCTCATGAATGGTGTAGCGTTACATTTTCTGTTTCCTTGGGTTCTTTTGGTCATGAGGACTAGATAAGTTCCTGTTGGTAGTTTAATGTCTGATGGTTATCTACACTGCCTGTAAGTTATTTTGACATCTTTAGGCTGGGGCTTCTAGGCCATGTTGTGTGCACCTTTGATTATTTTGAACCCCTTTATGTCCTTTGAGTTGCTCTGCGTGGAACTGCAGTCTTGTATATTTACCTAGAAGTTTAGAATTTTTTGTCACCTGATTATGAATGGTCAATGTTGCTATTGAGTACGCTTCCTGGATCCTACCATAGAACTTTGTAGGGGTGGAGTTAGTACTAGAGGGAACTAAGTGACATATTTATAAGTCCAGAACATATTGCTCGTCTGTCAGGGTGAACATTGTGACCTATTCAGAATATATCTGAAGGTGTGTATAGAGCAGGAAAAACTCTCAGCCTGCCAGAAGCACTTTTTAGGCCCCTAAATCATGTTTATATGTGTCCCTAAGGTGTACTTTCTAGTTTTCTGCTTGACGTAGTAAACCCAATCAGACTCATAAAGAAAAGGTCCATTATGCTTTTTATCCTTCTGTCAGTTGTGCATGTTGCGCAGTTTACTGACATGTCCATACCATGGAAATAGTTCTTTTTTGAAACGGATGGAAATAGTATTAAGATTGACGTGTACTTGAAAGATGAAAAACTTTTTGTATATAATGTCTTGATCCAGATTATTGTTTTTAGATCTGTGGATTTTATGAAACAAAGATTTTAATGTGATTGACAGGCACGGATAATTGGGATGTTTGCTCAATATGTTGGAAACCTCTTTCAGATGATAAGAGAAACAAGGACTACTTGTGCTTCTTAAATTGTAAAAGCAGATATTCTCAGTTGTCATCCTCCACTACAATGAGTCTGAACTCGAGACCAACTTTTGTTTACCGACGTAGGAGGCAACACATGAACTCTGTTACTAAAAGCTCAACCGAACCATTTGCCAATACTGAACCTAATGATCGTTCTTGCTCCTCCATCAGCTCCGAGTCCCCTACACCGAGTTCCCTACAGGGCATAGTTTCTCTTACACAGACTGCAACTGAAGCTGCAAAATATGGTACTGTGCATACGGTAGGGCACAATACCGGGGATGCAGGATCCTTTGAGGGATGCTTTGCTGTGGTTAGAACTAGTTCTATGGAGGCCTTGAGAAGTAATGGTTGTGAAGTTTCGAATGTCCCCTGTGCTAACGATAATTGTTCATCATCAAAATCTATAGTGGAACTTAATTCAGCTTCCCTGAAAACTGACTTGGATGATGCAGGTGAGAGCTCATCTTCTGGTAAACTGATCACTGAAAATATTCCAGATGAGATGTCTGAAAGAGATAAATGCATATCAATTCTAAGAAGTTTGGGCTTTCTTGATAGAGTCTCGACTAGAAAGGAGGAGGTTGCCTCCAAAATGAATGGAGTCATGAATATAAACTACTGTTCAAAGCCCTGCAAAGTGTGTAAGCGTTTGGAAAGTACAGCAAAAATGCTTATATGTGATAATTGTGAAGATGCATTTCATGTTTCTTGTTCTAATCCTCGCATAACCAGTATTCCAGTTGGTGAGTGGCTTTGTGGTTCGTGCTTGAAAAAGAAGCGCAAGTTATTAAGAGGAAAAGCTTCTGGCAATTCAAGTAATGCCTTAGGATCCTTGCACCGCATGTTCACAGACCGGGAACCATATATGTCAAATGTGCGAGTAGGCGATGAATTTCAAGCTAGTGTGCCTTATTGGTGTGGCCCGTCAAATGAGTATGTTCTTTCGGTTTTCTTTAGTTATTTCTGAACCTCAGTCTAATGTTATTTCAATTGTTAGGGTTCAGTTGAAGGAGAATCATTGAGAAATATTAAATTAGTCATGAAGTTGATGGTGAATATTCTGTTTTTGTATATTTTCAAGTGTTTCTTTAAAGTTTTGAGTAGAGTTTAAATTATCCCATATATAATTTCAATACCTACTATTTTCCCAGCTAACTTATGCCCCTGGGCTTTTGACTACTATATTAATTCAAAAGGTCCTGTGCATGACAATGTTATGCATGTAGTTTGTCTCCTTTTCAAACTTTACTACATTTCTTATAGTGTCAGCCACCGGTCTGTGCTAACACTACATATTCAGTCTTATCATGGACATTCCGGATACTCTTCAGAGCACGAACTATAGAGAATGAGAACAAGCATTTGCTGTTTCATCAACCTTTTTCATCAGATGATGGCACGTTATCAGTTGTCCTTGTTTTGAATTCTTAATTATTTTATCTCTTTGAGTATCCTGATCTCTCCACTGATTTGTTTTGAGTTCTTAATTATTCGTTCTCTCTTTTGAGTATCCTCCTACTCTTTTCTTATCAATGTAGCACAGTAACAGTTGTTTTTCATGGATGATTTTTATTCTTGCATCTGTCCTTGTTCCTTCTTTTTGCGACTCCATCCTTTTTGTTTGCCATCTGCTTTTATGAGACAACACTTACTAGTTGAAAATGATTTTTCCTTCTCTTTTCCTGTTCATATAATTTTATTTTTGTTTTGGACTTGATGATTTTATGCACAGCTGATGCATGCCAGTATCCATTGCTAGTTAGCAACATGGATTCCATGCTTGCACATTCAAAACGTTAGTCAAGCCCGTGTTCTAAGTCGATACAGTAATGCCACGGTGTGGTACTTATGTGGTAGAGTTTGTTAGATACTTCTGTGTGGAGGTTCTGCTTGCATGCATTTGAGGCCTAGTGTCTCTACGGAGTCCTGGAAGTCCCAGAACATGTAACACTGGAGAAGTGTTCTCCGTGTTGCACTGCCGTTACAATTTCTTTTGTTGTTTCCTGTTTCCTCTCTATCTTTTTGGTACTTGTGACTGGCTTTGCCTGATTCATTATGTTAGACATGTTCTGCATGTTGATGCTCATTGTTGCTTTCTGACATATACATTAGTGTCTCAGACCTTTCACTAATCAATTCCCGTTCTTATTATTGATTGTTCACAATTGCTACAGTGAATATGAACTTATCGGTGATCTGTTGGAATTACACTTTGCTAATCATATTCACAAGCAGGTAAAAAATTTATGATTAAACATTCCTCTGTCACTACAATCTTTACCTAGGATGATATGAACGTAATAGTCATGATTCTCTTTCAGGAAAGGATTTCCACCAAGCCGTTAAAGCTCAGTGGTACTGGGAATTGGCTGCAGTGTCGAGAAGTCATAACAGGCACTGGAAAAGATGTTGATGGATCTATATGTGGAAAATGGCGTAGGTAATTTCATATACTTCTTTGCATTCTAGCCTTTGAGGATCTCTCATAGAGCAATGAGACTGTTGCAACACTAAATGGGGGCACCTTATTTAGGAAATTGTCCATTGTATGTTGTGCTTAGGAAGAAAGTTTAGATTTCTGTGTAACACCATAACCCTCTCTGAACCTTGAGTAACTGCACAAACTGAATAATCTATTATTTGGAAATACTTACAGGTCAGCTACATTTCCCAACCACATCTTCTGACCTGCCTTGCTTTTTGCATCATATGTTATTGCCAATCATGTAACCTTGTGGCAGCATTAAGATAGTTCATTTTGTTAATGCTTTCGATGCATTATTTATGATATCTTATGTTACTGAACAGTAATCAGCTGGTTGAGAATTTGAGATGAGAGATGTCCTAATTTTTGCATACTGAAATTCAAGCAGGGCACCTCTATTTGAAGTTCAATCCGATGATTGGGAATGCTTTGATTCTGTTCGTTGGGATCCAGTCCATGCAGATTGTGCAGTACCGCAGGTATGTAAATATTGTTCATCTTTTGTTGTTGATACCCATTTGCAAATCCAATAATATGCTTTCTCACTGGTGAAATCAGTACAATTATACTCTTGTTTTATCCTGGAGTTTTGTCATAAGCTATATAGTAACTTAGTAAGTACCACTAAAGCCTTAATTTATCTTCGATGAGTTGCTGATATCCTATCAAAGCCTAAGGTAGCAGGTTTTTATCACAGTTCGGGGTAGAATTATACGGAGACTTTAATGTCTCCTTTCGGTAATTTAGCAGACAATTTTTTTTACTTGATTCTGGCTTTCCATCACAGGCAGCATTAAGTTAAGTGGATGATATATACACATTCAGCCAGTTCTTCCTCCTGTGCAAGTATCTTTATCCTTCAAAGAGCAAGTTGCACTTTTCAAGCCAAATAAATATGCACTATTGGCTTGTGGTTAAATATACAAGGATGCTGTTTTTTTTCTTTGTCCAAGACTTACCTTGCTGAATAAGAATTTTGTGTACGCTTGGGCATTGTTCTGCACTAACCACCTTCATTTCAGATTGTTATTCTCCCATCACCTTTTTTCTTTTTCTTTCTTTTTTTTTTTTTTTTTTTTTTTTGCATTTTCCATTAAATCTGTTTAACTTCACTTGTGAAGTTGTTACTTTATGTCACCATGTAAACTTAAAGATGTGATCAATTTCAGGAGCTGGACACAGAAGAAGTCATGAAACAATTGAAATTAGTAGAGGCGGTATGATCTGTGATTCCTTGTTCATTTCATTTTGTTTGTAATTTCTGTAGACTTGGGTTTTCTTTATACCTTGATATTGCTATCTGGATCATTACTTGCTAGGTGCATTTCCTTCTCACCGTTCATCTTTTTCTACTCAATACCTTGCTCTTTTGCATTATAATGAAGGCCTGCTTTACTGATCTTATAGCATGCTGTGCAGTTGAAACCTGTGCAGTCAAGCCCTCCTCAGCCAGTTGCCAAGAGACGCAAGTCAGATAGTCCAAAGAGTAATGGCTCATAGGATATATTGTGACCGTTGATATAGAGTTCGCGTATACTGTACATCACGATGATAGGGTGAAATGCCATTAACTTGGTACACAGTCTCATCTACATAGGTAGAAGCATTGTTAGTCAGTGGAACGTATGAAAACTACAGAAGTTAGAATGTAGGATTGAGATGCAGATTTTCGAATGTTCTTTAAGCTCGACTTTGTTATCTTTTGTCTGATTAACAATGCCACCAGATGAAGCTGCTGGCGATTTTTTTGATGTTAATATAACGGCTCGTGAAAAGCAATCACATGTTGCTGTAACGTTTGCGAATTTACATTCACTGCCTGGATGCTTTCTAGGAGGATCATAAGTTCATAACTTAAAAAATATGAGCTTGACAGCATTCGACCTCAGGATTAGGCTTGAAAATGTTGCTCAGGTGATGCGACTGTGGCTAATTCTCTTGAATAATGTTGATGTTAAGTACTTGTTGGTGCAAACCTAGAAACAATCTCAGAATGCCTGCTTATAAACCACCTGTCTTATGAAAATGCATATAATTCACCATCATCTTATAAATAAACAGCCAACTGGCATTGTGACAGCATTCTTATCTCTCTATGAATTCGGGATTCTCTTAAATAAGATCTTGAGTTTGAATTTTGTAGATTGGAACTAACCGTTGGGAGAGTCCTTGATTTAAATTATAATGATACCAGAATCGAAATAGTTACATGTGATCGATAGTATGCTGGGCGAGTACATTAGAAATCAAGAACTTATCTGCAATATATTGGGCAACATACTTGTAAGTTTCTGTGATATGTTTCAAGTTGCTAATATCTGTAAACTCCGGTATGGCATTTAAGATACATAATACTGCTAATATTTGCAAAGAGACAATCAAGCCTCAAATATGGGATGATTCTTTGACTAGATTTCTACCTTAACCAGCATCCCCAAGTTCCAAAATTTACCAACCCACCCTTCTGATTTCCCAACTACCAAGTCCTAGTATAAAAGGGTAATATTGTCAGTCTACACCTCAGAAGGGAAAAAAATCCAGCTTTCCAAATATCATGATCAAATGTGTGATTTCATGGAATTTTTCCAATGATCATGCAGCCAACTTCCAACAGCTAACAAACGACCAAAAGTATTAACCATATTTGTACATAATTACACATCATCTTCACTAAAACATACAAACAAACAATTCCTTTTTGTCTTAAATCTGCATTTTTTGTTCCTATCTTTTTCCCTTTTGAGCAGAAGAGGAAGAAATCAACAGCTTTCATCAAATCCAAACCCTTTAATTCCTCTTCTTCTCTGATCTGTTTATCATCACCAAGATTTGATTAATTAGACATTGTTTTCCATAATCTTTTGCATGATCCTTGTATATATTCTCATTAATTGCCTTTAACATTTTTCATTCATTTCATAAATGGAAAGCTTTAGAAAAGCCTATGGAGCGCTTAAGGACTCTACCAAGGTTGGTCTGGCCAAGGTCAATAGCGAATTCAAGGTAACACGTCTCGAATCAAACCGTTAGCTGCAGCATTTGTTGTTATGTGCAAGAAATTCTTGATTTTTCTTTTTAGCTCATTCATTGTATGGTTTTGTATTGGAAAGGATTTGGACATTGCAATTGTTAAGGCCACTAATCACGTCGAAGGCCCTCCAAAGGAACGGCATGTTAGAAGTGAGTGCATGTACATATGCTGTTGATATGGATTTTATGGTTCCATGTTTGGTTCTTGGAAAGAATATTGAGATGTTATGCGTGTTTTCGCAGGGATATTTGCAGCAGTCTCTATAAACCGTCCAAGAGCTGATGTTGCCTATTGCATTCATGCACTCTCCAGAAGATTGGGAAAGACGCGCAGTTGGATTGTATAGTTTACTGACTCGTTCTGCTTTTACGCCTTTGTTTTGGATTCAGATGAAGTTTTCTAATGAGGCAGTTTTTGGTAGACTGAAAGATATTGATGATGAGTGTTTCACAATTTCAGGTTGCAATCAAGACATTGATAGTTATACATAGGACATTAAGAGAAGGAGATCCTACCTTCAGAGAAGAGATGGTTCACTACTCGCAACGAGGGAATTTATTTCAAATATCCAATTTCAAGGATGATTCGAGTCCTCTAGGTATACCAACCGCCTCAACTGTGTACTTAAGTCACCTTTGTCGTATGATTCAACTTGTTCTGGTGCAGCATGGGATTGTTCTGCTTGGATACGTACATATGCGCTGTTTCTGGAGGAAAGACTGGAATGTTTTAGGGCAATGAACTTTGATATAGAGACCGAAAAAGTTATAAAAACAATTCAAGGAGTATCAAAGGTTGGTTTTTTCTTGCATTTCATATTTTCCTTCTACCAGACAGGTTTTTCTGGAAGATTTGAAATCAAGCAGTTTCATATGTTATCTCAGACACATAGCAAAACACGTCATATGAACGGTCAAGAACTGTTGGATCAGCTACCTTCATTACAGCAGCTCCTGTATCGCCTTATTGGTTGCCAGGTGATAGATCTGTTTCATATTTTGCTACAAAAATTCTGAGAAATGATGTCTGAAGCAATTAGGCCATTTTTTGGCAGCCTGAAGGTGGAGCATGCCACAATTTCCTCGTCCAGTACGCCTTGGCCCTGGTATGCAAAAAAAATATTAACTTACGGTGTAGATAGTGTGTAGTGTGTCAAACAGAGAATAGCCTGCACCATTTTAATGGACACTGATCACTCCTGCAGATTTTAAAAGAGAGCTTTAAAATATATTGCGCGGTTAATGATGGAATCATCAATCTCGTTGACATGGTATGATTAAATTTGTATGCATCTTCGAGTTATTGTTTTGCATTTGAACACTGACAGATAACTTCGTTTTCTGTCACGTTCGTGCAGTTTTTCGAGATGCCAAGACATGATGCAGTTAGGGCTCTTAACATCTACAAGAGAGCTGGACAACAGGTCTACATCTATTTTGTTTTACTATGAATTAGATGTGATATTTTTCTTCTTCTTTTCTTCACTCCATTGAATAACCTCGGTTGCGTGTAGGCTGAACATCTAGCTGATTTTTACGGCTTCTGCAGAACACTGGATCTCGCTCGGACCTTTCACTTTCCTACATTGAAACAGGTCCGATAACTCAACTTTTTCTAAACTATAAATAGAGTTGGTAAGTTTTGTTCACTTTCACTTTTTCTAGACACCTTATGATAAGTTTTGTTTTCGTCCTGAAATCAACATCAGCCTCCACCTTCATTTCTTGCAACTATGGAGGAATACATAAAGGAGGCACCTCAAGTAGGTGCAATGTCAGTGAAGAGACTGGTAATACTTTTAACCAACTCATTGGTCATCAAATGGAAAATGCATATTTCAAACTAGTCATTGTTGCTTCTATTGCTCCTATCATTCTACTAGGAGTACCTTGAACCAGAAGAACCACAAAAGCCTCAAGAACCGCCTCCAGAAGAGATTGAAAAGAAAGTCGAAGAAGAAGAAGAAATCAAAGAAGAGATAGTTGAGATGCAAGAAGAACCGGTTCAGGAAGAAATTCCACCACCACCGCCTGATGAGCCTGCTGATCTGCTAGTACGGTTTTCTCTTCTGAGTTTCTGCTACTAATCTATTACCAGTGTGGCTATCAGAATTCACATCCATTTTCAAATTTTACTGCAGGGTTTAAACGAAGTAAATCCACAAGCACTTGAATTGGAGCACCAAAACGCCTTAGCCCTTGCGATTATTCAACCTGGTACTCCAATTTTGTTCTTCGAAACAATGCCTGCTTACCATACATTTCATGCGTTTTATTCACATTTGGTTCAATTTTAACTATGCAGGCGACATTCCCCTATCGTCTAACAACGCATTAGCTGAAATAGGGAAGAGTTCTGGTTGGGAACTTGCACTGGTTACAACACCAAGCAACACTAACAAACCTCAAGTTTCAGAAACCAAAATGGTAACTAGCTATTCCTCTTATCCGGTTCCAGTCTGTGTTTTTCAACATCATCTGTCTTACGACACCTTTAAAAATACTGTTTACTGCTGTTACTTAAATTGTTTGCTGTGTCATCAGGCTGGTGGATTCGACACGCTACTGCTAGACAGCCTATACGAAGATGATTCAGCACGCAGAACACTGCAGCTACACAGTGCAGGGTACAGCACATACGGATACCAACCACAAGCACAAAACAATCCATTTGAACAACAGCAACACGACCCATTCGCCATGTCAAGCAGCATTGCACCTCCAACGAACGTGCAGATGGCACTAATGTCACAACAGGAGCAAGTTATGATGCAACGGCAGTATCCACAACAACAACAGATGATGATGCCACAGCAGAACATGATGATGGTACCACATAATCCATACACCGCGCAATATCCTCAGCAGCAGACGGGGTATTCCAATCCGTTTGGTGATCCGTTCAGCTATCCACAAACTGCATTGCCACCACCTGGAAACCATCAGTTGATTTAGGCCTTGAAGGTGATTTTTTATCTTTTTATTGATTAAATCTCAGAATTTGGATAATGTAATTAGTTGTTGTTACATCTACATGAGTCGTTGTGAAAGAGTTTGGTTGGCTTTCTGTGTTGTAACTTAGTTTAAAATTTTGAAATTTTCATAAGATATGGTATAGTACTACTTTATTTAGCTATCGCGTCTCTTTTAACTTTTTACGGAAAGCTACTTTATTTAGCAATCGAGTATGTTAAAGTCGTAGCATAATATTTTATTAATGCACATTTAATAAACGGGTGAAACAAACACTTAATAAATAAGTGAGGATTTGGAATCAGGAGGAATAATGACGAAACAGGGTGCCAAGAATTAATAAATACTTTGTCAAAATCAACAGGCCAATCCTGAATAGATTGTCTAACATGTCAAATTTTATATTCTCCAAGTCTAAAAGAAGAACTTCAAATTTAAGACTAACACATGCTTAAACCACATTTTGAATCAGTGTTCTATTATACATTCTAAGATTGAATATATCACACTATGTACGACTTACCTGGTTCATTTGGTTTGTATTTGAAACAACTGACCTGTACCTGAAAAATTGGAAAATATAAAGAGTGTTGTGGGTGATGTTATCCCAAAATTAACTACTCCCTCTATTTCAGACAAATTGTTACATTTTGACTTTGACCGGTCGACTGTCTTCGAGTTTGACTATAAATTACTCATAAACGATAATAGTAAATAATTTAATAAAATCATATAATAAAAATTTAATTACTAAATTTTCATTATATAATTTGAATAATTTATTTATTAATATCGTTTAAGAGTAAATTATGGTCAAACGCGAAGACAGTTGACCGCAAAATAATAAAATGTAACAATTTTTCTGAAATGGAGGGAATATAACATTGCACAGTAGCAGAGGAAGTCAAGTAGTACTCACAACAGATTTTTTTACTAATTGTATGTACATGTCATCGGTGCCTTAGGGCCTAATTACCATGTTTGGTTACAAAATCAAACCCGAAATAAAAAGTTAATTCGAATTATCATGGTATTTGTAATCCGATCGTGTTGCACTACAATTAACTCTTTTAAAAAATCTAACATTATAAAGAGGTAATTGAGGTCCTTGTAAAAAGTCCACATTATCCTTAAAAAATCTATTTCGTCTGTTCTAGTACAAATGCTATGTTTCATTCTGAGCATGGAAATTAATAATGCTTGATTTGGAAATTATTTCATGTACAATTGTATTTGATGGTATGATTTATGTGTTTAATTAAGATTACTAGACAAACTAATTAATGGAATTTCTAGTAAATAAAAGTGATTTATGTGTTTTTCTTTTCGATTTTATGTTCTGTTCTGTTTTGTTGGACTTGATTATTAGTAATTTCTCAAACTTTGGGTATTTATTTGCATACTTATAAATATTATGAGTACTATATAATATTTATGACAATACTTCGAATAGCTGTCATCCCGTTCCCGCTATTTAGCGTCAGCCGCTCCGCGTCGTTATCAGGTGTTGATAACTATGGTGTTATGAGTAATTGAGGTTAATTCATTGGTGCATGTCCAATTACCATGTTTGGTCGCACAATGCAAGTCAAAAATGAAAAAAATGATTCAAATTACCAGCCCGACTGGATTGCACTACAATTACCTCATTTGAAAAATACATTTAGGATTTTTCAAAAGAGATAATCTGTCTCATTGCAAAAGGTTCACATTATTTTTAAAAGTCAATTACCACACAATAACCAAATACGATATATGAGCTTGAAATACCATGTTTCATTTTGCTATCAAACAAGGTATTTGGTCCGTACCCTTCCAATCACCTTGTTTCAGACCATTTTGAGTTACCTATCAATTGACCATCACCGCTTGTTGGTTTTCTTATATTGAGTGCATAGTAGTATATGAGGATGAAATAAGATCACAGAAAATAACAATATTTATACTACTATTAAGCAGTGGGTTGACATTTGATCTTTAAGACTTCATTTATCCCATTCCTGTGCGTACGATTTGATATTAAACATCTCCCAAGAAAGAACATTAGGTGAGTTAGTAAACTTGTACTTGAATCTACTAACTGAGAGGGGAGTAAAATTACTTGGTAAACAAGTACTCCCTCCATATATTCCTTTTATGTACGTCTCATTACAAAAATAGTAAAAAAGTACACCCACTAACTCCCACTATCTCAACTATATTTCTTAATTTTTACATTCTTTATCATTTATATCTTTATCTCTCATACATTTTTTCATTCTGTATCATTTATCTTCCGAACAACAAACAATAAATAATAAACAGTTGATTTTCTTAAAAACAGTGCTGAAAAGAAATGTGCTCAGATTATCGGGACTGATGGAGTATGAGTCGGAGCTAGTAAAAGTGATCCGTATCCGAAACGGAAAGAACCATACACGGTTGAGTCCAGATCTAGCTTGAGAGTAGTATTTAATCATAAACATTATCCATCCAGACACAGTAGGAGTAACAATAAAAAATCCAATATTAATCCCATATTTGATAGTATTTCATTTTCACCTTCTTCTTGTTGGTCTTTCTTGGTTACCAATCAAACAAATTTTTCCCCAAATTCCATGGCAATCATCTCTCGAATGCTCACCCAATCCCTAATCCCACGCTCTTTCCTCCGCTCACCCGCCGCCCTAACCACCCACCACCGCCACCGCTCCTCCAAATCTCACCAGGCTCAGCTAATCGAGATCGATCTCGATTCCTCCACCCCTTCCGATGAGGTCATCGCCGTTGGAATGAAGTCCCTAGAGGACGCCATCCACGGCATCATCGTGCGCCGTGCCGCACCCGATTGGCTCCCTTTCCTTCCTGGATACTCCTACTGGGTTCCTCCCTCTCGCACCGCTGGAAGCTCCATCCGTAAGCTCCCGTCTTCTGAAGCTATGATTGATGTTTTCAGGAAATTGTCCGCGAGGAATCCGATTGATGATGATTTTGATGAGGGTTCGTCCTTATCCGATGAGGAGCATATGTCTTGTACTTCTCCTAAAGGCTGGCCTTCTTCCTCTTTCTTCATCGATCATTGTAATTTTCCCAAATCCTAATTTCTCTCTCTTTTTTTTTTTTTTTCTTTTTGTTGTTAATTTGTTGCTATATTATATCAATTTGTCTTGCTTTGTTTAGCTGAAACTGAAATTTAGAAACTTGATTACAGATTTTGGATATGTTCCCTTCAATTTGATAAATTTGTTGGTATGCGTGTTTGTTATCCCAATTCCCAAGCATTGAGCTGGTGTATCACTTAATCCTCTTGGCGAATCTCTCGTGTTAATCTATCTGTCTAGTAAAACTAGCTGGTTGAATGGTAGTTGACATTACGATTGATAAGGCAGCTGCAATTAAGAGTTGATAAAGTAGCTGAATATGAGAGTTTTGGTTGATTTGAATGTAGGTGTCCACCAAATTAGCTGAATATACAAACTGACAAGCTATATCTTACTTTCAACAAGGTAGTTGGGGTATCTTTTCAAGGGATAAACTACTAGCTAGGAATTCAATTGAGATACTTATGGTGGTCAAAAGGTGATGCTAAATAGAGGCTTAGTACTTGTATAATTTGAGAAAGGAACTGACTTCGGTATTGGAGTTGAGTTGTTGAATGGATTTCACTTCTAAGTTTTGCATGCTTTTTGTTTTTGGTATTGAGAATGAAATGTAGATCTTGGTTTTGGGGAATGGTGAAACTGCTGATGTGGTTAGAATTTCATTTAAAAGTATGCTGATATGATCATCCGTACTTTCGATGGTGGCTTTGGGAGATCTCATGGTTGATTTTTGAGATGAGTCATTTTTTTTGGTTTGGATGTGTGGAAAAAAATGAGTTATGTGTTTAAGCAATGTTTGAATTTTTTTTACAATGACAGAATATGTGGTTTGGGAATTCAAACAGAGTGAGAAAGATGTTTCAGGGGTGGGGGTGTTATATTAGTAAGATCTCTTTTCAGTATGTGATGCATGTCTTGTGTATCTAATATATGTTCTGCTCTTTTTCCTTGCAGCTACTACACCCATGCCACTTCCTGTGGTGGACGTAGAGTTGCATGTTCCAGTTGTTGATGATGGAAATTCAGATAGGTCATCTAACTCAGATGAGGAAGGATGAACCTTACCTGTCAAATTATGCTATCTAGGGTGAGTTAGAATATCAACATTGTAGCTCTCGTGTAGCTTTGTGTAAATTCAGTTTTATTTGTTATGTTTTCTTGATATTTGAGAACAGATATTATGAATCCATGTGGTAAGTTCCCTTTTTTTTTTATCTGTGCTCATATTGGCAATGATTATACTTGTAAGCAACCTGACATAAAACTAGTTCGAGAGAGCCTTTTTGCCAACTTGTCTGGATAGAGGGCTCTCACTTGTTGCTGTGTCTAATCAGAGATGTTGTCAATTCTAGGAAATATACTTCGAAAACACCTGTAGTGTATGATTCGCTCCCCCAATCCTAATCTGATCTTGTGATGCAGGTTGGCTCCCTCTGTACATATTCAAAGCGTGGAGAAGCTATGGGATCTCAAAATACCAGAGAAATGAGAGAGCTGATGAAAGTGTTGGTAGAGGTTGAGATGATTGACGAAGTTCATTGCCTGTGGTTCTCTCAAGCATGTATTCTCAGCATTTCCCTTCACCTAACTAGAGAACAAATGTGTAATCTAAAAACTTGTGTTGTTTTAGTTAACAGGTGTAGTTTCTATTTCCGCTGAAAATAATTCACTAAAGCCTTTCTTCACATAGATGTTGTCGCTTATCATGTTGATTGTTCTTCCACTTACATTTACGAGCATGTGGATGACAATTTACTGATGCTATTTCACTATTTGCATCACCACTGGCACCCTGCTTTCCTGGTTTTGCTTTTGCTGGGATTGTCAGCTGAAATTTACGAATAATGGTCACGTCTTTGTTACTGGTTGAACTAGCTACAGTGATTATCATATGTGCAAAATTTTGTGCTCTGCTCATTCTAACTGCAGCATTTTTCTCGACCACACGGGTCTTCCATAAATCTGTTTTATCAACCACTCATAACAAGATGTTGCAATGTCTTAACTCCCATATGACGAGTAATGGTTTTTATTGATAGAATATGTACATATATGCAAGGCCGTCTATTATACATTCCAAAATTCTGGATGGACAAAAATTGTGTGAAGCCGGAGGATCAAATATTCTGCTACTTGCAGATAAGAATGATTACGACACAAACATACAAATAAGTACCATCACATTTCAGAGAGAAGATTGCTAATTTTCCTAAGCTCTTTCAGTGCGGACATGGCAGTGACTTGCCCTTTCCCAACGAGGCCATTCTTTGAGAAACTATCCAAGTGTGCAGTTTGAACGCGTTCCTGCTGGAAAACAGTCTCAATCACCTACGCAAAATATACAGGTTAAAAATGCATTGCAGTTTAAAATCAGGTCAAAAGTCTTCAGAAATTATAGATTCCAACTATCCAAGTATAATTCTAAACTGTAACTGCCAAATTACAATAGCAGCTACAAAGTGAACTAATACGTGCAGCTGAAAAAGAATATATTGTGTCTGTTGTTCAGTTGAATCAGCCACCAAGCCTTTTCCAATACAGTAACACTCAGCATTTTGCTATTTCAAATGACAACCAGGAACCAGGCAAATCTTTAGCTCTGTGCGGTTAATTCTGATAATTTACCTTAAGTTGAACTTTCAGTTAACTAAGATTTTCAATCTATTCATTGCAAGAAGTATGAAGCTCTGGGTCAAGAATATGAATACTAACAGTTTTCAAGTCTTAGTTGTTAAGCTTGAAAGAAGATGAGAAAGTGGTACCTGAATGTTATCAAGCATGGACTGGCCAAGATTCCTCAAGCTAACGATCAAATTTTGATCAACTGTTTCTCCTTTGCTAGCAGAAGAGCCATCACCTTTATCTGCCGTGGAAATCACGCCTGCATTGCTCTGACCGTTACCTTTGACTGCTTTCTCATCTTCCGGTACAATTTTCCTTTCAGATGTCCCCTCAGCAGCATTCCTTCCTAACTTCCATAACCATTGAAATCGACCAGATAAAAGCTTCCTCTCCTTCACATCTGTTACCAACTTCAGTTTCGGGTCATCAATCAGTGAACATTTTGAAGGGAGACCATCATCCGGTGGATCTGCCAGAGTAAGGGGGGAACTGTATACACTAGTCCCACATGCATCACCATTATGAGAGTCCACATCATTGTCACCAATGGATGAGTTTGATGCGACACTACTTTCCAACTGATTCTCACGATCAACATAGCCACGGTCCGGACTGGGTGCATCAGATGAGCTCGAAAAATTATCTTCACTTCCAACGCCACTTGATGTGTTACCAAGATTCTTGTCAGCAATATCTTTTTCATTAACCTCCATAAACTCAAACTTCTTATCATCAACATTTTGCTCATTATTCTCCACTTTGTCCTGGTTCCCACCATCTTCATCGTGCTCCGAGTTAACTTTAACTTCACCAGATCCAAGCTGGCGTGCCAGATCATCCAATAGACTTCTCCTAACAGGTGGCTTAGGAGTTTGTTCTTTTTTATTTGACGGAGAAGGATCAGATTCAGTTCTAGATAAACGCAATTTTACTCTCTCTGACCAACCTTTTCTCCGAGTCGGAATTTGTCCTTCCACAGCACCTTTCTTTTCTTCTTCCTTGTGCAGAACTCTCCATTTTTCCTCCCAGTAGCTCTCAGGTACAACACTTTCAGGTGTTTTCGGAGAACTTGAAAAATCCACTGAAAGGCTATGACCCCTATTAACAGTAGACTTCCTTCCCCCATGATGAATCGGCAGAACATTCAATTTGTTTGCATCTGCAGCCATATCTTGCAAGGACTTGGCTTTTGCTATCAGCTTCACGAGCTTTACATCATTTGGAAAATTTAACAGTCTTTGCAGACAAGAGGTGGCAGTTTCGGTGGCAAGTAATGAAGACCTCAAGTGTAGTATCATCGAAACTGCGAAAGAAGATATAAATGCTCCTCTAGATGATTCAAGTATACCAAAGTTCGACTCTGTATCATGTTCCGAATCTTTGCTAGACTTTGAATTTTCACAAGCGAAAGTTTCATCCCATATTATTAGAAGGTCTTCCAAAGAAAATTCACGTCCAAACAATACTCTTAGCCAGCGAAGTGCAAAATATTGGGGTTCCACACCTAGCTCAGCAAGGTGACTATGAAGAGAAGAATCAACAACAGAGAGCAGATGATATAAGGCCGCAGAGGCTTCAATTACAGGCGGGAGCCCAGATTGTGTATTCACCGAATGAGGAGAGAAGAATTCTGCCATTGAGACAGCACCACCGGACCCACTCATCAAAGCATCAAACATAGAATAAGCATCGTGTTCCATAAATCTCTCCGATAAGACAACTCCCAGTTCACCTTCTGCTCCATAGGCATCACTTAATGAAACTATGGTTTGTATCTCTGGATCAAGCTCACTGAGACTACTAGCTTTACCAGCAGTTTTTCCAAATCCATTACCAAAGTCCTCCGTGTCGGAGAATTTTTTAAAATCAAACTTAAATGTCAAATCATTTTCGTGAAACGAAAATCCATCGAATTTATCAATGAAGTGGTCATCATATAGCTTTCTCACTTCCGAAAGACGTTCCAAGTCAACATGAAGAACATATAACAGGGGAGCTAATAGTTCATGCATACCTGTAAGGAAAGAAAGTAGAAACTGGTAAGCAGAAGAGATGAAACATTAACATTTTGATGTTCTGTTAGCTTGCCAACTTTTTACTAATATGTTTGGTAAGCAGAAGAGATGAGATAACAAGGCACAAAAATTTCAGCACAAAGGTCACAACAATGACATTTGGGTTCTAAGAAGTCCAGTTTATTGCATAAATGTATGAATTTAGACATTCACTATTTAGCCTGAATAACCGTGTTCCCTGGGTGAGATCATTAGACATTTGCACTGTCCCATAAAGCACCCCCAAGCAGAACTACTAAGCCATTGTTTTGGAAGTCCAAAACTTCTCATTCCATCAAAACACTCAACCAAATGAAAACAATATAGATATATCAGTCCAACCAACCTTGTCTATAACCATACTCCGGGTGTCTAAGGCACCAAAGTAGCAAAATCCGTCTTAATATGCCTTGGCATCCACTTGTCTGAAAATAGCTGCCTCTTTCAGGGTACAATCGTGTCAAATCTTGATCAACCATTTTTTCCAATTCGGCATTTCTAAAGAAGCGACCCCATGTGCTATCTACAAGATATGAAGCAAGGACAAACATTAAGAATGCAGAATTTCTACGTTAGACCATGACCAGCTTCAGTATTCAATGAGAGGAGGCACGAGATCAAATACAATGAACTTCAAAGCATTCATTTAATTTTGGAAAAAGATCAGCCCTGGGTAGAGGAAAACGGAGCAGAAAAGGAACCATACCGGGATTTTGTGAAAGAGGATTGTCAATGACAGGATCAGGAGAAGAACTCCCATCTTTCGGCACATGTGGATCAACAAGCAGCCGTCTTCTTAACGTAGCATACCTGCCAAATCCATTACTCAACTTTCAGTAGCCATTCACCATTTACAGAAAGAAAACCCCAACCATGATCCAGGATTCATGTGTTACTTGGTTACAAGATTCTTCTAAGAGCTAGTTAAATTTCTCAACATAGTTGTATGCTTTAACCATAGGACTACACTGAAGATTAACACAAAATGAAGCTGCACCGCCAAAAGATGAAGAAACTATGTCCTTAACATATCAAGATTGATTTATGTTGCTGCATCTATAGACACTTAAACAAAACCCATTGTTTCAAGCAACAGGATCCAGGTATAATCCACCAATATTATAGTAAAATATCATCAAAGAATAAGCACCAACAAACCATCTAATCCAACTTAGGCCTTTAAAACAGCTAATGACTGATTACTTGAGCAAATGAAACAGGCAACGCTTAATCGAATTGCAGAGAGTTAGAATCATATATATACCTTCTACGCGAGTTGGCCGTGACACGGCGAAGATCATCAACGGAAGCTGGAGTGGATGATGGCAAAATCCCCAAATCTATACGCCATTGGACTCCTCTAAGATCCTTAAATGGACGTGAAAGCTCAGAACTTGACGCCGTTTCAGCTATTATTGTTGTCTCTACCGGAATCGGAGACATGGGCTATACAAATTAACTCTCTTTCTATATCTTTTTTCTTGAATTCAGCTAAAATTCATACAACCATGATAGGACTCCTCAGATCATTGCCAGAATACAGAAAGATTGGATTTTTATAGGACCCTTTCCCCCTAAATATCAGAAAAATGCAATATTAGGCCCAAAAATCAGGGATTCACAGAAATTTTCAAGAATTGAAACTGAGAAAAGAGGTGGATATTACGTTGTGTTGGGCTAAGGAAGAAAAGGTGAATTTATTGTGGCAACGAGCAATTGAGAGACAAAGATAAAGTCTCGGCGAGTTAAGAATAATATATAAAACAATTGAGAAACCAAAAAGGAGAATTTCGCAATCACAGGTTAACAGGCTGAAATCCAGAGAAACAGGAGTTGAAGAAGGTGATTAGATTAGCTCAAATTAAAGGGGGAGAGAGAGAGAGAGAAAAAAAAAATGGAAACTGGAGGTGAATATGTTTTTGCTTTTTTGCAGCTACTAATAATTTTTTCCTTTTATTTTAATTAGAAAAGTTCTTATACTACAAATGATTTTACTTGTGATTTTTTATCTGCTTATACTAAAAGTTGATTTTAACCAAAATTCAGTAGTGTTTGATATATTATATAAAAATCAGCTTAAAATTATAAAAACAGAAGTTTTAGTGTTTACAATAATTAATTTAATTAGTTGTTTTTAATTGAAAAAAAACTACTACTTGCTTAAAGCAGTTAGAATCAGCTATTGGATTGCTTCTCTGCTTCTGACGGTTACCTACTTTTTTATTGAAAAGTTGCAACAGAAGTTGTAATATAAAACACTAAAAAATTAATTTTACTACTTTAAAATCACAAAATCACTTTCTTTTAAGTATTTGCAAACACAAGCTTAAGATGTATTTACTTTTAATTTATCTACTTTTTTTCTGTAGCATTTTCTTTTACTCTTGTGTTTGGTAAATTGGAAATGGAAAATTAGAAAATAGGAAATTTGTTTTTCTTGGTCAATTTGGCTGTGTTTGGGGACAAAACAGCCGTGTATGACTGGAATTATACCAGTACGAGTTGCAAGGAAAAAGCTGGATATGAAACTGGATGTGCTTGGACTAACCTACTCTTTTTTTTATTAATTAAAAAAAAAAAAAAAAAAAAAAAGAAACTTGTTATGCTATCGTAGTTGGAAATTCATTTATTCGTTATGAGAATTTGAGAGTCCAATACGTTCGAAACTTAAAAGTTCTATCTTCACGCTTAAACCACAAGAATCCAAATTATTAGTTACATCCTCATACTTAATGTTAGTTATTAAGTTGCTTGGTAGATTTTCTTTTACATTACTCTAAAAGGTTCATCGAAGAGACTAGATCTTATCAATATTCCCAAGCAATATATTTTCACTTATGATAAGAACTGCCACATAATTATCCATATCAATCAGTTGACCGCTATATGATACTATTAATTATGCTAGACTCGTTAACTAGTAAAACAAGTTACAATTAGTTATTGAGTAATTAGGATCTGTTATTTCAAATTTAAAATTCTTTATCTGAATCGAATCGAATCGAATCAAAACGAATTTAAACTAAAAAATCAAATCAAACGAATCAAGAAATTACATTTGTCCCATTTTTAATAATAATGAATACATCCCATTCATTAATAAATTCGTAAGGAGACTTTTTCGACGTTGATGTAATTATCATAAATTATACGTAAAAGAATATAATAAAATTATATTATAAAAATAAATTAAGTATATTTGACTAACATAACTTTGTTTTATACTTTTTTGTGCGTAATTTGTAAAGTTTGGTTTGACTTTAGTTTGGTATAACTTGTTTTTTATTTATTAAGTTTGAGAAAAAACTCAATGTATCTTACGATTTCTTATTCTAACATCTTCCAATAAAAGAAACGTATCGATTTTTTGTTAGAGATGTACGTCTGAAAGTATGAACCATTTGAATTGTACTCTCAGTTCGTAGTTTCTTATCTTAACTCAACTTTTACGGTAAAAAGAAGGGTAATTCAATCGAATATACTTTTTATTTCATTGATCTACTAAAAGTTGTGTTAAAAAGAAAGAAAGAAAAAGGTTGAAAATATCTCAATTGGATAAATTTTCTTATTTTCCTCGTACAAAAGATTGGTTGTGTAAATAAATGATATAATAATAATAATAATAATAATAATAATAATAATAATAATAATATGAATTTAATGAACTTAAGAGAGCTAAACTGAAGAGAGCTGAACTGAAGACGAACTGAACTGAACTGAATGAGTTTTCAGTTGAAAAGAACAGAGCCTTAGTTCTTAGTTGAGAATAAACCTTGATTAGTTAGGTCTCTAGTGCCAAACGTGCGGAACTGTAACAAGTAACAACATAAATAAATAAGCTTCGCGTTTTATGAAATTAAAGTAGTTCTGGCTGTTCGGTATGGAGTTAAAAAATTAAGTTAAAGAAAAATTTTAGTTGCTAAATAGTAACTGAGTTAAAGTTGAGTTATAAAAAATATGTTTTGAATAGAGTTAAAAATTTATAGGGTTTATAGAGTTGTTATATAGGGTGTGTAAGAAGGAAGTGATGTGTTTGATATTTTTTAAGGTTATTTGATTGTGTTAAATGTTGTTTGATTGGTTTAAGATTATTAGTTTGATTGAAAAAGTGAAGAGGAAGTAAGAGTGGGGTAGAAAGAGAATGATGATTATTTAGTAGAGAAAAAATTGATTTAAATTTTTTATTGTAGAAGATATAAAACAAATACTCCGAAATATTTTAACGAATGAATAGTAACTCTTACTGCTATTCGTCCGGTTGAAATTAAATGAACGAAAGAGATTAGACTGAACCAACACGAAAACGTGTAGGCTAATTTATGTTTTTGGATCTTAATATATAATAAAATTGGTGACCTATCTCAATAAAGAGACATGCTACATGTGCAAAATCCTATGTAGCATGTCTCTTTGAATTTCATTGAGTTTTATTCACAAAATTAAATCAAAAAGAAAAATAGTAATTTAGAAGTGTACTATATATTTTTGTTATGTTAATGGTATACATATTTTTTATTAAATCACATATAACTTTATTCTAGCAAAACTTCGAAAAATATTTTGAACATATATTTAGATTCACCGCGACAAGACGAATCCATAAACACCAATCTTATATATTATATAAATTATTTATATATTAAAATAAAAATTAAATTGTTAAATGAGATTTATTGGTTGTGTAAATTCTAAATTTGGAAAATAAGTCATGGAACATTTTATTTTTGACAATATAATGCACCTTATAACTTCCACTATTTATATTTTTAGTATGTTCACTACATATGTAGTTTTTATTAAATCACATATAACTTTATCTGCAAAACTTCAAAAAATATTTTGAACATGTTTTTGGATTTCATCGCGACGAAACGAATCCATAGACACCAGTTATAAGATATAAATTGGAAAAAAAAAAGTGTTGAATATTTGTGTAGCATAAAATAGAAAAAAGTGTTGAATATTTAAAATTATAGGAGAAGACTAAAAGAAAAGTTAAAATAGAAAAAATCATTATAAAATTAAATAAAATTAAATAATCTTTGACTTTTTGGGTTTGTTGCATTATAAATTTGGAATCATTTGTAATTGTTTGAACTGTGAGTACTAATCTAAATAAAAGACCATTTAGCAGGGGTCGGTTTTGAAAATTTTGATATGGCTAAGTAAGAGATAATTTCAATTTAGGAACTCAATTCGAGGCGTAAACGAACTTTATGAATTGGATAATCCAAACTTGGGAACTCAACTCGAAAAGTAAAATTCAACTTTATGAATGAGATAATTCGAACGTGGGAACTCAATTCCAAGTTCAAATAAACTATAAGAATGAGATAATTACAACTTAGAAACTCTATTCGGATAATAAACCATATTATATGGGAAAAATACTCTAATGAAGGAATGATTCAAGCACAGGAACTTAATTCGAAAGTAAGTTCAACTAAAAAAATGGGATAATTCTAACAGGGAAATCAATTCATATGACAAATCAACTATAACAGTGAGATTAAAAAAAAAAAAAAAACTTGAAAACTTAGTTCGAACGGTAAGCTCAAATTTTAGAATTAGATAGTTCCTACATGGGAGCTCAACGTGAAAGCAAACAAAATTCTAAGAATGGGATTGCAGTTTGAAAACTCAATTTGAAATTAAAAGCAACTCTTAAAAGGGATAAATCCAACTTGAGAACTATATTTGAATAGTAAACCACACTATATGAAAAAATTATTGGAATAAATACATAAATTCCTCAGGAACTCAATTCAAAGGGTAAACACACTTTAACAATGAGATCATTTTAACTTGGAAATTCAATTCAAAGGTTAGTCCCATCTTTAAGAATGAAGTAACTCTTAATTGAGAACTCCATTTGAAGGGCAAAACAACTGTAACAATAATATAATTCAACTTGGGAACTCTAATGCAAGGATGATCCAAGCTATTTGAAAATAATCTAACAATGAGATAATTCTGAATTAGGAATTTTGTTCGAACGGTAAAAATATTCTACGATTGAAATCATTTAAATGTAAAACTATATTAGAAACGTACGCCACTTTATGTGGTAAAATACTCTAAGAGTATGATAATTTCATTTGAGAACTCAAGTCGAGGGGTAAACAAACTCTAAGATTGTTATAATTACAATTTGGGGACTACATTCGGAGACTAAGTCATGCTATATGAAGAACTTATTCAAATAAAGGGTACTTCCAACTTGTGGACTCGACTCAATTGGTAGCATAAACTCAACTATAAAAATGCGGTCAATCTAACTTGAAAACTCAAATTGACGAGCAAACCAACTACAAAAATGTGATAATTATAACTTGGAGACTATATTGAAAGGTAAAGCTCATTATTTGGAATAGTTAGTTGCACATTTGGAACTCAGACCAACTCTAATAATAATGTAATTACAACTTTATGACTCTATTGAAAGGGCAAACCATGATGTATTGAAATATTCTCTAGGAATGGGGTACGTAATTTGAATTTGACAACTAAATTCTATGTATAGACCAACTTTGAAAATGAGATAATTACAGCTTGAAAACTTTAATTTGAATAGTAAACCACGTTTTGTGGTAAAATGCTCGAAAAAAAGGATTCCAAATCTGGAACTGAATTCAGAGTGTGAACCAACTCAAAGAATTTTATATTTGCAACCTTGGAACTCAACTTTAAGAATAATACTATAATTTTAACTCATGAACTGAATTCACAGCTATTTTGGTTTACAAGCGGGTCATATACAATAAGATATTAAATTTCACATAACATGTATATATAGGATAAACAATTCCTATTATAGATTCCAACACATACATTTTTCTACACTTGTGTACTAAGTTATGATAATTATCAAGAGCTGAATACACTGTTGAGGTCATGTCAGTCTATATCTTACTACACGGGTATTCCGTCATTTTACTTTTGAACGGGTCGGGTTCCATACAACCCGAATTTAAACCCGTTCGAAATAATAAAGGTTCATGTCCGGGTTATGCATATACTCGAACCCGTTACATACCTTCGTAAAACAAGACCCGGACATCAACATTTTATGGTTAAGTTAGTGAAAAGTACATTTTTCGGATAAGGGGGTGCGGGGTGGGTGCCAAGAAACTACCGTAACATGTGAAATTATGTTTGTAAAATAATACTCCCTCCATCCCGGATTAAACTTTTCGCGGGCCCGGTTACAAATTTTAAGAGAATAGTGAGTAAAGTAGGATAAATAGTATGAAATAAATTGAATAAAATAGGAGAGATCGTGAAAAAGTATGATAGATGGTGAATAAAGTAGGAGATAGATTTTCCATTTAAGCGATGTGAAGTTGAAATTGAGGCGTCTCAAAATGGAATGCGGAAATTGAATTCGGGACAGAGGGAGTATTTCTTATCTGTGTGGTGGGTGACCACATACTACCTCGGGGATGTTGGGAGTCAACCCTGTAAACTGCGTTATAGGCTTTTATTTTATTTGGCTCGAGTTTGAGGTATACTGTTTTATTTAAAGTAACATGTATAAGTTGCTAATTAACGGGTCAGATACAGGTAGAGGATCCGATATAATGTTATCAACCCGTCAGGTCTTGAACGGGTTCGGCTTGGATCCTACCCTTTTCAAAGCAAATCAATCATGATGAGTCGTATTTTACAATTTTTATAGTTATCATAAAAATAGACTATGTCATATAGTATTGGATGAAGGACTACCACTGACACAACGGTCAACGTTGTTTGCAAGTTTTATTTTCTCGATTAATTTATTTTGTCGATCCCTTTCTATTTATTATTAAAATTAACTATATCGTGGCATCGCCACAGGATAGTACTAGAAAATTTAACCTATGCTCATCGAAAAAATTGTGGAGTTCATGTCGTGTTTTGAAGTTAAACAAGAACATGCGCCTTCAGGTATGAGCACTTATGTAATTATTACGCACATTTGCTTATAAAAAGATAAAAAATTATATTGACCAAACACATTATTTAATAATTTTATATTTTGACAAGGCTGGCAGCTCACCTACCGAGATTGACAGTATAAGGGAATTTGCCGAATGGTTGCTACGCATTGGAGATGGGCAAGTAGGCGCGACAAATGATGGCGAGGTCAGTTTCAAGTTGCCTGAAGATATCCTCATTCGTGATGCACCAGATCCGATTGCTGCCATGGTCAGTAGCACATATCCTTCACTCATGGACCATGTTGGTGATGGTCTATATTTCCAGGACAGGCCGATTCTTGCACCGACTAATGAGATAGTCCATGAGATTAATGACTACATCATGTCACGGTCGAGTTCATGAGTAGTGACAGCATATGTCCTGATGAGGATGAAATCGTTAATAGAGAAGATGTATATTCAGTCGAATTCCTTAATACTATTAGGGCATCAGTTATACCAAACCATCTCATTCGACTCGAAGTTGGTTGTCCATTAATGCTTTTGAGGAACATCGACCAGTTTGCCGAACTCTGTAATGGCACAAGATTGATTGTGACTGCAATTGGGAAGCATGTCATAGAGGCAAAGATGATAGCTGGAAAGAATGTGGGACAGAAGGTACTTATACCTCGCATGGTGTTGACACCTTCAGATGTTACGAAATTTCCAATTAGATTCCAGCGTAGGCATTTCCCTATATCAGTTTGCTATGCCATGACAATCAACAAGAGTCAGGGCCAGTCCTTAGCACATGTTGGTTTGTATCTTCCCACACCCGTACTCAGTCATGATCAGTTGTATGTTGCATTCTCAAGAGTAACTAGCAGAAAAGGACTCAAAGTTTTAATCCTGGATGAAGAAGGACACCCCCCACAGACACAACAATCAATGTCGTTTACAGAGAAGTTTTTAGTAATCTTTAAGGTATGTGCATATCATTATAATGCATTCAATATAGATTTCCTCAATTATTTTCTAATGACAACTTACGTGTGTATTGTGCTTTACTTTGCAGGTGAAGAAGATGAATTTGGATGTTGAAAATTAAATCTTTTTGTACTTTCGTTTTTTAATATGTATTTGACTATTACTTTAACTACATTGCACGGTTTGTCAATTGTCAATTAATTATCCTTTCACTTTCTTTTTCTTCATGGATATACTAAGATAGTACTAAGAGATTGAAGGTATAATCTTTTGTATTTTAATTTATAAATGCATACTTGACTATTACAATGACTAATTGAATTTCTTAATTTATTTAAACTGTCATTCTTCAATTGTTTATTAAAGAAATCTAACGTCGTGGCATCGCCACGGGTTATTACTAGTTTCAATATATATTCGGTTTGTGAAAGTCAAGAAAATGGTTTTGTCTACTTAAAGTGTCACATCAGTTGCTAATGGAGGTGTTTAAAAGTTAATCAATCATTAATTATGCTCCATAACCTCATTGGTTTGGAGGCATTTAGTAAACACCATCATTTGTTGTTTGGAACATATATAAAACCAATTAATTATGACACTAGCCACTAACTAGCTACTTTAATGTTTAAATCAACAAATTTAAACGCATATAGTATTATTAACGTATTATATGATATAGACGCTATACTGCCTCCCCATAAATGGTGTTTAACGAGTTGATTCGCAATCTCATTTCTCGATTATATATTTTTATTAATTGATGTTGATTAGGTATACACGATCAAACCCTATTAGACTCGAACACCTTATCGAACAAGTCGAGTTGAGTCCTCGATAAGTCTCGGCTCGCGTAATAGCTCTCCCTCTCTCTCCCATTTATTTTCTTTTTCGTACTATCCATTTTTTAATTGTATGCGTTTTTCTTCTTTATGATAATTTGAGAATATATTGCAGTTCAAATTTGGGTCCGTTACAGGACAGTACAATTATGGACAATTGACATCAAGTAGCCAACTAATTTCGAAACCCATTTCAATATACTACAATAACAGTCTGAATTTACAAGTTTGCCCCTGTCCCTTCTTCTTTCCTCCACTTTCAATGGCAGCTCCTTCTTCTTCTTTTCTCCACCTCCTTCTTCATTTCTCCACCTCCTTCTTCTTCTTTTCTCCACCACTGCCCCCCGCCTCCGCCGTCCGATTCCCCGTCGTCCGATTCCACCTCTGCCCAGATCCACTGCCCCCGCCTCCCACCGCCCCGCCTCCCATGCGCCGCCTCCATGGCCAACACCACTGGATCTCGTCTTACTCCACCAAATCGGAGTCTCCACCGCCCCGCCTCCATGTGCCGCCTCCCACCGTAAACAAGAAATCCAAAAAACCATGCCCAACACCACTGCCCAACTCCACTGCCCATGTACCAATTTGAAAGCACTGTGATCAATCCGTAAACGTTGTATTTTCGGGAATTTAATTGAAAATTTGGTCCTTAAGTTGTATTGTTATGTAAAAAACTGGTTCAAATTTGACACTCCATTAAAATTGAAGGATTTTTATATAATATACCGGAGCTCTAAAGTTGGGAGGAGGTACTATATACTTTGGACATTCTACCAACTTGGTATCGATTAAAATCAATCAACTTGACAATAAAAAAATAAAAAATGAAAAATCATCCACCACCAACCAAAAAAATGAAGAGGAGATAGCAGGAAGACCTTCACTATAAAATTCGCATCCTGAGGAATAATGAAAATGGACAAAAGTAACTCCACACCAGATATAAATTATAATATCAGCCTCTCGATTTTTCTATGGCCAGCCATAAATCGCAACATATACATGAGTAAACATACTCCCCCATATTATAATATGTAACTTTTCGGTTCATCTCAAAATACATTCACGTAAATAATTAGAATTTCATCTATCTAAAAGTTCGAACTTATAAAGAGTTGAGGAATCTAATCACTTATATTATCTTTAAATCTTCACTCGTAGTCGTTTTCAACCTCTTTGGGGCCTTCAATTGATATTTAATATGCATGAGATTATCCAAGAAGATTCGACAAATTTGGGCGTGAACCTTTACGATACCATGGTAGAATTCAATTTCATAAGCTCGAACTTATAGAGAGGTGTTGAATCTAATCATTTATATCAATACTTCAATAGTAAATTTCTATAAAAATAACTAGAATCTACTAATGTGACGGGCATAGTACGGTCATTGAACTCGTCTCACAACATTATCTACTTATAAGATGTGTGTACGTAGTCCCGGCATTGAAGTCATAATGATTTATCCCACAGGTTCAATACATATATGGTTGAAAATGAAATGAAATAGCAACCTTGTATTAATGTAAGTCCAGCCTGTCTTCTTGACCATGACACAGAATAAAAGCTTTTTACCAAGAAAAAGAGCTATCAGATTCCTTCTCATCTTCATCTCCGCCATAATATTTTTTGTCCCATTTTTTAATAAATAATCTGGTAGAAACAAATTCAGCAACGCCACGCTAACAAAAATATTATTAGGCGTTTACTTTATTGTATTGTGACAGATTGAGATTTGGTATATGATTAGTGATTGAGAATGATATATAAAGTATAAATATATTTATATTTCATACTTTATAATACAAGAAGACATGATTTAATGATAAGAAAAAGTGTGTAGAGACAAAATTAGACTGAATAATAGTTAAACCTGCCCAATCATGCACTAGCTAGCACGCATATGTTCAAGTGGTTGCAGCATTTTGCATGCCACGAGTTCCAGGATTTATATATTATGATTCGGTGGAGTTAGAAATGAAAATCCGCTTGGAAAATGAGATATTTAAGACGCAGATATAGGTCGAAAGTGAGTTGCAAATAATAGTAAAATCACATTATAATGATAAGAATATCTTGAATTTTATATATTTTAAGACAAACGACAAATTTAATTTTATTCTTAATCATCAGTTTGCCACGAATTATACTTGAATGGCCTAATGAAAATTCTACAGATGTGCCTGCAAGGATGGCTCATATGATTAAAACCGACGAGATTATCCTCTTGGTTATTGGTTCTATAATTTATATCTTATAAATTTGAACTTTTATATAATCCATAAGATTTAAATAATACGCATCTGAAAATTGCAGATGCAGTTCCCAACATCAATTAGAAAAATTGACTATAGCTGAAGTAAGTGGATAATTTCATGATTGATGATAAGGATAATGTGGATAAATCCTACTCCACTTATATCATTATTGTATGAGTTTATATGACTTGTCTTTTGGTTTTTCTTTTCCAATACAATATTTTAATTATTATGAATTGGAAATCTTTTAACAATATTTATAAATTTATATATAGATTAAATAAATTATTCGTTTTTAGGGAATCTAAGGTGTTAACTTCTTATTATAAATGTCTCAATTTACATCTCATTACAATGATTTTATTAGAGAACTAAAATAAATAACTACATTTCACACCATCCATAAGTTTGAACAATTACATAAAGAGAATCCTATCATGCCATTAGAACATTCGGCTCACGCACAACCTGAGTTCGAATCTTCACAGGATTCGTCTCACTCATGAGTCTTTTGGATTTTTTTTGTGCTAGTAGTGTAATTAACAATATATCTGGCCTCTAATAAAAATGTGCGGATTAATAAGAAGCACCTGCTATATGAGATGATGTACTATTTGTTACGCAAATGGTATTTTACATTCGGGTTAAAATATTGTATGTATAGTCGACCGACTCAATCATATAAATTTATTTCAACTGTGTTTGGACGTATACTTGCCCAATTTCATGCCAGAAATCATGATTTAAAAATGAAAAAGTGAATAGTGAATGATCATGGATTTGCTGGGTAAATTAACGTCCCAAGTACTGAAACCGACACTTGTTTTTTATATGTCTAAACGAAACTCCGACAATTGATTTAGAACCACAAAGTAAACCTGGACGGTGCTATGCGTCATGGCGGCCCCTATGCAACTTCACAATGTTAATTCCCAATGCCATACACAATTGCCATTTCTTAACACAATTTACACTTTTACAACGTGAGATGGAACATCACACGATTATTGGACTCAATTCAACATTCTTTATACATTTACTCTACAACAATATATTGGGTGATATGCGGTGTATTAGATGAGTTTGGATAATTTATCTAGTGCGCGTTGTTTAAAAGAAAATGATTGCGGGTTTACAACTTAAAAATTAAAATGCATATGGTCCGTTAATTTATAGCATCTATTTGATAACAATTACTCCCTTCATTTCAGAAAAAGTGTTACATTTCTTATTAAGCGTTTGTGCCGATTCTTCTTAACGATATTATTAAATAAATTATTAAAATTATATAATGAAAATTTAGTAATTAAATTTTTATTATATGATTTTATTAAATTATTCTTATTATCGTTATGAAGAATTATAATCAACTCAAAAACGATTAATAAAGTCAAAATGTAACTTTTTCTCGAATTAAATAATAATTAAGATGAGAATGCTTTTTCATCATCCGAACAAGAAAATGACGCATTATCTTTTCTCACATGACATACACCATCTAACATAATTTCTATGTGCCGTATAAGTATGAGAAACCTTAGAATAACATTACTATCATCAATGAAACCATAGCGTGACGATTAGAATCAACAATGATCTACTAATCCAATGCAATAAAAAGTAAACATCGCTCCCAATTATATTTCATACTTACTTTCGGTTAGGGGGAATCAAGTGCAGTGCATATATAATGGGAATAAATTCCCATGGATGCAAATTTTATTTTAAAAAATTATGAATACAATATGTGACATTTATATGAAACATTAGTCCAAACTTGTAGTAGTATTCCCTCCGTTTCAAAGAAACTGTTCAGTTTTGACTTTTTCAGTCAATGAAATCCAACTGTTGTGTTCCAGTAACTTGACCATAGAAAATGCATGGTCACAGAGAGTGATCTTAGTTATGGACCGAGTCGACTGATGTTAAATCACTAGAAACGGGCTGTAGAGTATTCTTGTTGGGCGAGTCTTTATGTATTGGGCCTGGGCCTAAATTCTGCACTTTCTTGATTTTTTTTTCTCTCTCTTTTTTATGTTTCCGCTCCACTCCTCTCTCTTTAACATTTTCGTCATCATAATCCCAAGGCCTAATCTAGTTCTTCGGGCTATAATGCCCAAAGAAAAATATACAATGATGCACTTGCGAGTTTGACGTTTGTTTTTATGGTCAGTAAAATAAGGATATGTTACTTTGCAAAACAAGAATAGTTTGATGACAAATTGAATAAAGATGAGAGATAGTAATACTATTGATTGAAGTTTGATCATATTTTAAGGAAGAATTATCAAGTACTGTATATGAAGGAGAAGTTTTGTTTGGATTATAAAAAATGACGAAATGAAAATTTTTGATGCAGACGGAGTAAATTTAATTTTGTAGGTTGGTGTCGTTCCTAAACATTAAATTCAAGCTGGCAAAAAGCAGTTCTAAGCCCAAACATAGAAAGCTGAGCAAGAACTGAGGCCCAGTGGTGATGAACTGTACAGAGTCATGAAAATAGGGGGTCTAGTATAGAATGAATCTAGGCCTGAATTATAAGAGGATAGTGGATTTGATTATGACTTTTATGCTACAAGAAGCCAAGAATGTACGACTGTTTGGTTTTTGTCTTTTACCACATCAAAACTCTTTTCATGATTTTTGACTAGGTTTAAAAGACAAAGCCAGGACCAAGAACAGTACAAATTTGTCAGGTGGCAGCTATTAATTCATTAATGGATTCATCAATCGATCACGAGAAAGAAAGATAGATTTCCACCAAAACAAAACTACTGAATGCCTAACCTAAACTATGGTAAATGGCACACTAATTATAGGTGATACTATACTATACGTGATCTTCATAATACAATTGGAAGTTTGGAACTACTCTATTACAGGATTGTCACATAATCAATTTATCGGTGGTGGTATTTATAAAAATCAAACCATTATGGCGGGTAATTATTTTGTCATGTGATAGAATAATTTTTCAACGGTTGATGATATGATAACAGAATTACTACATCAACATATCCATGAAATTAACAAAATATTTTAAAATCAAGTAAAATGATGAAGTACCATTTTCACTTATGTAGTTTCTTAGTTTATAATCAAAATGATTAATGCTATGGAATTTGAATGAAATAACCCTAGCTTTACTTTTATTAATCTATTATATATTTCTATATATTCATTTAAATGACAATTAATTTATTTAATATATATAATTTTTTGTTATGTAAATAATATGGCGGGTGGGTTGCGGTTTGCACCCAACCAACCCACCACCCACCCACCAGTTGGCGTGTTATAAAAAATTTAACCCGCATAATTATTTTTTTAAAATTAATCGGCGGGTGCGGGTGAGATGCGGACGGGTCGGACGGACGGATTGTTTGCACACCCCTATAATCAGCCAATGACCTTCTCACGGTCCTGCTACTCATAGATGGACAATTTTACCTTCCTACAGCGAAGTGCGCACTATGCACGATCATTGACATGACTAGACGGAGCTCCGAAGACCAAACAACGGCTTACAGGGATTCTAACACGTAGAAATCCATAAGAACTTGATATAGGGTAAAACTGGATTAGTCAAACAGTCAAGATCTGGGTCAGAAGAGTCCGTCCAGAGCTTAGGTGTAGTTCTTTGTAATTCGTCAAGATTTTGTTCAAAGTCCTTTCGTTCTTTTGGTCCGGCAAGAGATTGGAGTCCGCCAGAAAGTATGGGTCGCTTCAGACAGGAGGATTCCTTGATAGTGAAGGGTACGTCAATATTGAGAGTCCGTCCTTGATTGATGGTCCGTCACTGGCATGCTTCTATTGTTAATCTGTGAACAAGAGGAGAAGGGGTTAAACCCTTTTGGGCCGGTCTGCCTGAGACAAACCAGGCTCGGACTTAACGGATTAGGAGGTTGTGGGAGCTGGGGCTCGAACATCAAAATCTAGAGAGTGGATTATTGTGAAGTAGTTGCGTACCTTAATGAAGAGCTATTTATAGTGTTGAGCTCTGGGGACAAGTTCTCTGACATCCCGGAGTTTGATCGGCTTGGTGATAGGTTGACATGTGGTCCCGGAGATAGGTGGCGCGTTGGACTCACGGCGATATTCAGGACAAGACTAGAGGTAGTCCGTCCATAGACTCCAACGGACAAAAGTGAAGGACGGACTTATTTACATTGTCTTGATCAGAAGTCTAGCTCCCATAATGCAGATATGTCCGTGGTGAGGAATGTGGGGGTCGGACCGGCCCATCATTTCAACCTGGAATCTTGATCATAAGAAGGGTTCTGGTGCCGGACCATGAAGCTTGTGGGCGGACTCCAATAACGTGTATGTATATAACGTATTAAATATATATATATATATATATATATATATATATATATATATATATATATATATATATATATATATATATATATATATATATATATATATATATATATATATATATATATATATATATATATATATATATATATATATATATATATATATATATATATATATCAGAACTAGTAAAATACGATAGAATCCACTATCATAGAGTTACAAACTCAAAATACATGGTTGATAACCAAAGAAAACATAAAGTCTGATACTTCTGTGATAACAAGATTAACTACTAAACCATAGCTAGCTAACGACTATAAATAACGAAACTAAAAACTCTAACGGGCTGACCTAATAGCTAAAGCCCAAAAGTGGCTTGGAAGTAACAAACCCGGTCCAACTAATATCGTTCCATATCAGAACAGGCTCAACTGAAGCCACCATAGGTGACCCGTTATAGGATAGTACAGTGAAGATGAGATTCAAGAATTCGCTGAAGGATATGACCCCAAGTTTTTTCTATTTATACCTCCCTCTTTTGTATTTATAACGTACTTATTTATTGCTCCTCAACATTCATAGCCGAATGAGTTGGATCGATACTTGAGTCTGATCACGACTGCAAAATGGACTAACACCCAACCCTTTCCTAGATATGTACGTATAATTTATAAAGAAAAGCATATCGTGAAGATAAGAGTGTACTTAAACTGAAACACACATTTACAGAACACTTACAAGGACAATTGGAGATTTGGAGTATTAGTCACCTCGTTAATAGGGGTTTTAGTAACAAAATCTGCTTAAAGTGGTTGGTTACATAAATAAAGAGTTACTATAAGCTTTCTGTTTATATTATTATTGAAGAGAGAACAATTAGCACCGAAAGATCATTTAAGGAAACGACAATGTTATTTTATTTGATGTCTGTGTGATAACAACTTTATACGTTGTCCGTATCCTCAAATCATCAATAATTAGTAGTATCTTATTACATCAGTGACGAATTTTCGAGCTTATTTCTCTTATATATCGTGATTGGTCTCCTCATATGCTGCTATTATGCACATGGGGTTATAGTGCCCAATCCAAATACTCACTGTAATTTGCAACAACACACCTCATTCTTTTGCTCCTTTGTTCTTGTACCCGGTTTTTCCTCCCGGTTTTCAAATTCTAGACCCCCTCGTTCTAACTTTGGATCCCATGGTGAGTCCCACAAGTGAATAGTGAGGGGAGGTCAATGATGTCAAGAGTCCGACTCCAACCCCTCTCATATGGTGCAGGAAGGGGCGACCCGATATCCAATTCAATATCTGACCAAGCTTTTAAGTATATAATTTCTTTTCGATTAATTTTTTATATAGACATTCACACTCCTCAAACGAGACTTAAAAGTATTTCCAGCTAATCAAAAAGATTTATACGTGATACTCTTGAATATGAAGACTTAAATAAACAAAATTATGAGCACCTAAAAGTTATATTTAATAGTATGCAAACGATTATGAGGCTAAATTTTATAATTATTTAAATCCACACTCCACCTTGTTTCTCAGTGATATGTACAAATGACTCCCTTCCCTATAATCCGCGATCTTGGAAGACCTTAAAGGGATTCGTCCCGCTCCATGTCACAGGAGCCGAGGAGATGGTGCTTCGTCAAGAAGCCGACCTCCTTCACTTAGAGAAACCCAAGTTTCTCACAATACACTTATGAGTGTCTTCGTCGGTCCGATTCTATCCAAATAGGTCCGACCTTGCTCTTCCTTACTAAGGAGGGATTACTCTTTAGAAGACACAAACGTACAGGTGAACGACCTCCTAAGGTCCTATGCCACCGCGTGATCTAAATGCACCACCTTACTACGACCACACGTGTCACAAGGTAATTCGCTCGACCAACCTCCCGGCAGGTCAGAGCTTTGTCTCCCGGAGTATCGCCGATAAATAGGAGGGCATTTACTCCACTAAAGGTAAGTCAACTACCACAAATATACTACTATCTAGCCTACTCGGACATCACATTGACCGACAAGGCGAGTTGAATGTAAAGACCGGTTTGTCTTAGACAGACCGGCTAAAAAGGGTCTAATACCCTACCTTATTTTGCAGGTGGATTATACTCGAATATTCTAAGTACAATTATTAACCTTACCTAAGTTTGGAAGTTGACATTCCTAAGCTAAAGGACTTTACCGTTTTTATACCATCACCCAGTATATATTAACACATAGTAGCACATTTAGTTGGGTAGAATTCTTCACAAGTGTTTGCAGATTCTCTAAAATGCCAAAGGTGTATTGCCAATTATGAAATAATTAAGGAGAAAATGTGCTGCGGTGAGCGATTCCAAACGTGAGCTAGACTTCATTATTAAGTTAAAATTTCATCAATGTACGTGCTCAATTTAATTAGTATCCCCGTGAGTTTCTGTGTGACGGTACAAGAATACAATACCAATACAGTACACTTTTAGCTATGTGCTCTTTTTTTTCTTTTTTTTTTTAAATTTATGTTTTTAATAATTATATTTGGTGGTTTATTCCAAATTGGTCCATCTACTTTATTCCACTCCCTCCGGAAAATATGTCATATTTCATTCTAAACACAACGATTAAAAAAAATGTGAAAAATAGGTATAATAAATCTTGATGCGAGACTTATTTGATTTACAATTTCATTTATTATGTTAATGTTATAATTTTGGGGTTTGATCAGGTTAATAAAAAAATAAGTTGTCGGGATAAGATTTTGTAAAACATATGAAACAAGACATATATAATGGTAGTTATATATAAATGAAATATATTACATTTATTCTGTTACGAGGGTAGTTTATCCCATTGTGTTATATTGTTAATATTGATTTAAATATTATACCATTTTTTTTTTGAAACGGCTAAAGACTTTTAAATATTATACCATGACTAGTACTAACCCGTGGCGATGCCACGGCGTTGGATTTCTTTAATAAAAAATTGAAGAATGACAACTTAAATAAATTAAGAAATCCAATTAGTCATCGTAATAGTCAAGTATGTATTTATAAATTAATAAAGTACAAAAGATTATACCTTCAACCTCTTAGTATATCTTAGTATATCCATGAAGAAAAAGAAAGTGAAAGGATAATTAATTGACACTACAAGAATCCATCCGTAACGGGACGGAAAGGGGCGACGGATAAAATCCGTCGCCCCTGTAGCGACGGATCGCTACTTGGGGCGACGGATTCTATCCGTCGCCCCGTTTGGCGACGGATAAAGGTTATCCGTCGCTCTGTAGCGACGGATAAAATTATCCGTCGCTACAGAGCGTTGACCAAAATTAAAAAAAAAAAAAAATTTAGCGACGGATAGATTTATCCGTCGCTACAAGGCCGGAAAAAAAAAAAATTAGCGACGGATAGATCTAGATCTATCCGTCGCTAAAAACCTAAAAAAAATATAATATATCTCCTCCACCACCTCCTTTTCTCCACTACTTCTCCTCTCCTCCTCCTCCCACCACCACCTTTCTCCTCCCACCACCACCATCCTCCACCACCACCATCTCCTCCCACCACCACCATCCTCCACCACCACCATCTCCTCCACCACCTTTCTCCTCCCACCACCACCACCTTTCTCCTCCCACCACCACCATCCTCCACCACCACCATCTCCTCCACCACCTCCTTTCCTCCACCACCATCTCACCACCACCACCACCACCTCTCTCCTCCCACCACCACCACCCTGCCACCACCACCATCCTCCACCACCACCATCTCCTCCACCACCTCCTTTCCTCCACCATCCTCCTCCACCACCATCTCCACCACCACCTCTCTACTCCCACCACCACCGTACCACCCTGCCACCACCACCATCTCCTCCACCACCACCACCTTGCCACCACCACCATCTCCTCCACCACCACCACCACCCTTCCACCACCACCACCTCCCACCACCACTGCACTACGCCACTGTCTGCATAAAAATTCGTCACTGGATTAATCCCACAATAAAAAAATGGGCGACGGATAGATCTATCCGTCGCCCATAATCATTTTTTTTTAAAAAAGGTCAATCCGTCGTCAATCGTGAATTGGACGGATTTTTATCCGTCAGCCAGCTTCAGGGGCGGATTTTTATCCGTCGATCCGCCAGAGTCAGGCGACGGATAGTCAATGCATCGACGGATCTATCCGTCGCTCTGATGATTTTAGTGTGACAATTGACAGACCGTGCAATGTAGTTAAAGTAATAGTCAAATACATATTTAAAAATGAAAGTACAAAAAAATTTAATTTTCAACCTCCAAATGCATCTTATTCACCTGCAAAGTAAAACACAATACACATGTAAGTTGTCATTAGAAAATAATTGAGGAAATCTATATTGAATGCATTATAATGATATGCACATACCTTAAAGATTACTAAAAACTTTTTTGTAAACAACATTGATTGTTGTGTCTGTGGGGGTGTCCTTCTTCATCCAGGATTAAAACTTTGAGTCCTTTTCTGCCAGTTACTCTTGAGAATGCAACATACTGTGACCATGGTGAATACGGGTGTGGGAAGATACAAACCAAAGATGTGGTAAGATCGCCTCTTTGTTGATTGTCATGGCATAGCAAACTGATGTAGGGAACTGCCTACGCTGGAATCTAATTGAAAATTTCGTAACATCTAAAGGTGTCAACACCATGCGAGGTATAAATACCTTCTGTCCCACATTATTTCCAGCTATCATCTTTGCCTCTATGACATGCTTCCCGATTGTAGTCACAATCAATCTTGTGCCATTACAGAGTTCGGCAGACTGGTCGATGTTCCTCAAAAGCATTATTGGACAACCAACTTTGAGTCGAATGAGATGGTTTGGTAAAGCTGATGCCCTAATAGTATTAAAGAATTCGACAAAATATACATCTTCTCTATTAACGATTTCATCCTCATCAGGACATATGTTGTCACTACTCATGAACTTGACCGAATCTCCAGGTAACAGTGACATGATGTAGTCATTAATCTCATGGACTATCTCATTAGTCGGTGCAAGAATCGCCCTGTCCTGGAAATATAAACCATCACCAATATGGTCCATGAGTGAAGGATATGTGCTACTGACCATGGCAGCAATCAGATCTGGTGCATCACGAATAAGGATATCTTCAGGCAACTTGAAACTGACCTCGCCATCATTTGTCGCGCCTACTTGCCCATCTCCAATGCGTAGCAACCATTCGGCAAATTCCCTTATACTGTCAATCTCGGTAGGTGAGCTGCCAGCCTTGTCAAAATATAAAATTATTAAATAATGTGTTTGGTCAATATAATTTTTTTTTATCTTTTTAGAAATTGAGCAAACGTGCGTAATAATTACATAAGTGTTCATACCTGAAGGCGCATGTTCTTGGTTAACTTCAAAACACGACATGAACTCCACAGTTTTTTCGATGAGCATAGGTTAAATTTGCTAGTACTATCCCGTGGCGATGCCACGATATAGTTAATTTGAATAATAAATAGAAAGTGATCGACAAAATAAATTAATCGAGAAAATAAAACTTGCAAACAACGTTGACCGTTGTGTCGGTGGTAGTCCTTCATCCAATACTATATGACATAGTTTATTTTTATGGTAACTATAAAAATTGTAAAATACGACTCATCATGATGTATTTGCTTTGAAAGGGGTAGGATCCAAGCCGAACCCGTTTAAGACCCGACGGGTTCATAACATTATATCGGATCCTCTACCTGTATCTGACCCGTTAATTAGCAACTTATATATGTTACTTTAAAAAAACAAGTATTCCTCAAACTCGAGCCAAATAAAATAAAAAGCCTATAACGCAGTTTACAGGGTTGACTCCTAACATCCCCGAGGTAGTATGTGGTCCCCCACCACACAAATAAGAATTACTCCCTCTGTCCCGAATTCAATTTCCGCATTCCATTTTGAGACGCCTCAATTGCAACTTCACATCGCTTAAATGGAAAATTGTTAGGAATATCTGTTAGTATTTTGATCATTCATCACATGTTCTTATCTTAGCCAGAAAGGTGATTAAGTACTCTTGGTTCACTTGAACATTGTAAAAGAGGAAATCACTGAGTATGATTAGTCTTGTAAATCTTGTATTAGGATTATAGGTCTCTGAGTGTAATTTTTATTTCCAAGAAGACCATGAAGATCAATCCTAGCAATGGAGCTTTTCTGAAGATTACAAGACCGGAGATTGCACAAGATTTATGAAGACACCAAGGTTTAGTCTCACTCGGAAAGACTATGTCCTTAATCCTTTCTTAAGTGCATTTAGTTACTTTTGAAACATGATTCTGGAACATATGACATCATGAGTATGGAGCATGCAAGCCATCAGAAAGGCTAATGTATCCGTTGAAGACTACAGGACAAGAAATAGTACATGTGCATTAATTGCATCAAGCAGTGTCAAAGCACGATCCTCTCGAGATATGAGACAAGGACTTCGAGTACTCATTTCAAGATAAGTATAGATGAATTTGAATTGTGTCTAACGGATAACATCCCAACGACTCTCTAATTCATCTATAAATATCACACACTTAGATCTTTAGAAATACATCAAGAACGATCTAACTTGCAAACTTACAATCTAGCAAAGTATTCTCTCAAGCACTCTACTACCCTTTATGAAAGCTTTCTGTTGCTTGAAGAATCACTAGTAGTTCTAAGTTGTCCTGAACCTTAACAAGAGATTGTTATTCCTGAAAGAGTTGAACTATCAGATAACCTTTCTGAAGCTCATTCTCCAGAACGGACATCAATTACTTGGGTCAAGAAGAGCGATTGCCATACACCTGAACAAGTGTATTAAGTAGTCTTGCTGTTAGTTTCTCGAAACATAACTGAAAAGTTATGCAAGAAGCCTCTCTGACAAACCTTATATCCAACACCATCGAGGCGTGGAGTAGAGGAAGTACTTGATTTGGGAAATCAAGGAATAACTCCAAGGTTATCTGAGTAGAGGAAGTACTTAGCTCTAGGAGCTGGGGAATAATTCAGGGGGAACATTTGGTTGGGAACCATTTGTTTAGGAATCTTAAAATAGGATTTTTGTAAGGTGAACTCAATTATCTGTTCTAGTGAATTCTAGGTCTTAGAAAGACCGAAGTGGATTAGTTGGAGGATTACGCCACCTCCAGATACCACTATACTTGATGTGTTATTTACCTTTCTGTATTTATCTTTCAGTAAAGCACACACACATACTTTTTGTTTCTGCACTTACCTATCTAAAAGTCTTCCGCGCTCTGAATCTAAGTATCAGAAACCCCCCAGGTTTCTGAGAAACTGTGTTTATCGATAAAAGTTTTAAAAGACTATTCACCCCCCCCCCCCTCTAGTCTTTTACTTTGCCGTTATCTGGACCAACAAGTGGTATCAAAGCTGGAGGTTCACTGCACTGAACCTAGATCCCCAGATAGGTGAAGGAACTTTGTCCCTTTCTGAGGACTATATAATTTGTGTGTTAAGTGTGCAGGTATGTCTCTGAGTGATGCACCCGTTCTGAAGCCACAGAACTACGAGAAATGGAAGAACAACATGATGCTCCATCTGGAGGCCATTAGTAATGAGATGATCTTTGTCATCAATGAAGGGCCTATCAAAATCAGACAACTCAAACAAGTTACTGAGGTGTCTGATGGAAGAAAAGCCTCAGACAAGGAAATGGAAACGAGGACATGGCTGCTAGTGATAGTGGTCATGTTGCTCGTGGAAGCATTATATATGAAGACAAGCCAAGAGAGCTCTGGACATCTGAAGATGCCAAGAGACACAGATTGGATGGTCAAGCTCGTAATATAATCATCAGATCGACACCTGAGCACATACAGTGTAAACTGTGGGGTGCTAAAACGGCGAAAGTTGCCTGGCAATTGATTGAAGAAATCTGTGCCGGAACTGAGAAAATCAAAGAAAACAAGTTCGAAGTTCTTAAATTGAAGTTCCAAAACTTCAAACAAGGTCCCACTAAAACTCTGGAAGAACTTGATTTCAGATTTACTACTCTTATGAGTGATATGGCTGCACTTGGTGAAAGCAATAGATACTCCCAGTCAGAAAAGATTAAGACTATTGTCAGAAGTCTCAATCAAAACTGGGAACACACTAAGTTCTTTTATTTCAATCAAGGGATGCCAAATATTACTCCAGTAGAGCTCTTCTCTCATCTTGCTCAGAGACTATGAGACAACTCGGAGAGAACAAAATTTGAAAAGTTGCAAAGTGTTGCTCTAGTTTCTCAAGGTACTTCAAAAGAAGGATACCAAAGAAGCATCCAAGAAAATGCTCTTGCGAAGAAGACACATGAAGAAATTTGTGAGTCAAGAGATTGAGAGAAGAAAAGCTAAAGAAAATCAAAAGCATCTTGCCCAAACTATCATCAAGACAAGAACATACAAGTGAACAACTCTCCTAACACCCCCATTCGAAAGGTGTTAGTGAAGTCAGAAATAGGAAATGATATCCGCTTCTATTGTCAAAAGCCCGGTCACTTCAAGAGATTGTCCTGCTTTAAACAAGCTCAAGACAGGTGATAAGAAGGACAGAAGAAATTTCAAGAGAAATCAAAGGGCCTTACTGACTGAAGAAAGGAAGAAGATTCAAATTCAACTTGATGCTCTAGACTTTGAGACAGATTTTGAAGATGGAGATTTAGATGACTCAAACCTACCATCACCAGAATTGTGTGGAATCACCCACGATGTAATTGACTTCGGCCTTAAGAAGAAAGAAATGTGTGGAGTTGCTGAGATTGCTGGTCCAGACATCTCCAACATTGAAATGTGTCTTATGGCTGATGAGGTAACTAACAATTCACAATTTCTGTACCATGAGAGTGATGATGGAATTGAGGATCTGGAGTTGGTCAAGAGTGAATTGGATCGTTATGAGAAAGAATTTCTGGAAGCACAATCCAAAACCAGAATTCTAGAGGAAAGCAAAGAAACTCTTGAAAAAGAGGTTTCTGAACTAACCAGAGTATCTGAGTACAAGAACGCTGAAATAGCCTTTCTGAAATCTCAGATATCTGAGAATGAAAATTCTCACAAACTAGCCTTGGATGAACTTACTAAGAAAATGATGAAGCTGCTTTATGAGAATGAAGAACTCAGAAAGAAAGAGCTATCCTTCCAATCTTATGCAAAGGCTAGTGACACTCTCACTGAGGTTCAATCATATCTAAGAGATCCCTCTGAGAAAGGTGGACTTGGACTCGATGAACAATCGAGTAATTCATCTCCTCTGAAGAAGAGTGATGAAAGGTTGACCTTTGTAAAAAGTCAACAGAATGGTTCTTCAACCACCTATAACATTGGTCAGAAAGCTAAGGTAGTTGACAAAGGAAAGGGAGTTGCAACCCAGCCTTTGAAAGAACAACAAGTTCACAAGAAGCATTGGATAAGGTCTCTAAAAAGAAACACAAACCTCAGACATGCAATCATCCACAGTGCAGTATTACTAGGAAGGGAAGAATTGTTGGAATAGGCAAATTCTCTACTATACCATTTTATGAAAATAAAGATGGTGCAGAAACTAGTAAGGCTTCTGAAGACCGCATTCAGAAAGCCAAAGGTGTTCGAAATGGCATTGGCTATCGTGCTATTGGAAAAGTCCTTTTACAACAATATAAGGAAGGACAAGAACAATGGCGCAAGGCTGATATTGCACGTAGCAATAAATAGAAGTGGAAGAAATCTCAAACCACTGAAAAACTGAATGCCAAAGCTAGAAGGAACCTGGCCATAAAGGCTAAGTTTGCTGAAAAGCAACCCAGAAACCCAGGGTCCAGAAAGCACCAAAGGGAACACCTAGAAACACCCCAAGAAGGAAGATTGAGATCAAAATTACTGATCTTATTGCATCTCCTTCTGATCAAGTTAGACAAAAACAAACTCCCAAGAAATTCACTAAAATGTGGATTCATACTGGAAGAATGTTTAGTCTAAATAGTTCTATCTCTGAAGCAAGAACCTAACTCCTGTTTCCTGTTTTGTGCAGAACGCCTCTTGGACTAAGGCTCAATGGCTATTTGATAGTGGATGCGGAAAGCACATGACAGGAGACAAAGCAACACTGGTCAACTACAAAGCTTGCAACAATGGACCAGACATCAGATTTGCTGGAGGAGAATTAAATCCCTCTCTGGGATTTGGCAACGTCAAATTGGGATCTTTAACAATCACTGACGTATTACATGTTAAGGGTTTGAAATATAATCTACTTAGCATGAGCCAGTTTGCAGACAAGGGATTTATTGTGAAATTCAAAGCAAAGTATTGCAAACTTATTGACAATGAGTCAAAGCAGACAGTCTTGGTTGCTCGGCGGAAAGGCAGTCTTTATGTTGCCGATTGGGCATTTGCCACAACTGAAGAATGTCTCATGGTGAGTCAATCAGGTCACACAGAAGAGCACTGGTTATGGCACAAAAGAATGAGTCACTTGAATTTCAAAACTCTGAACAAACTTGCCAAGAAAGAGTTAGTGGTTGGCCTTCCCAAAACATCTTTCAGAAAGGATGGTATCATTGCTCTCGCCGATGGAGAAACAATCTAAGTTCTCTTTCAAGTCCAAAATCAGACACTCTAGTGTTAGACCACTGCAACTATTACACATGGATCTTTTTGAATCATCTGTAACTAGTTATGCAGGAAAGAAGTATGGTCTTGTTGTTGTAGATGACTTCTCAAGATTCACTTGGGTTGTCTTTCTGAAGAAAATCTGATGCAAGGGTGGAGATACTAAACTTGCTGAATAAGCTTGAAGTCATGAAAAATGACAAGGTATCTGCAATCAGAACAGACCATGGTACTGAGTTTGTCAACCAGTACATTAAGGAGTTTTGTACTAGAAAAGGTATACAACACCAACTTTCCTCTGTAAGAACACCACAACAAAATGGTGTTGCAAAAAGGAAAAATAGAACACTTAAAGAAGCAGCAAGGACAATCTTTGGTAATCGAAATAAGTGAAGTTTATTGGGTTGAAGCTGTAAACACAATGCTACACTCAGAACAGATGTTTGATAAACAAACACCATGACAAGACCCCTTATGAACTCTTGATTGGTAGACCCCCTAATATTAAACATCTGAACGTGTTTGGTTGTAGATGTTTTGTTCTTAACAATGGAAAAGAGTATCTAAGAACATTTCAACCAAAGGCAGATGAAGGAGTGTTTCTTGGTTATTCTACGAATAGCAAAGCTTACAGAGTTTACAACAAAAGAACAAAGAAGATTGAAGAATCAGTTCATATTTTATTCTATGAAGAAAGCAAGAAATCACCCATTGATGATGAACTCTCAAAAAGGTTCAAGGAACTAATGATAAAGGATTCTGAAGAGGAACTCTCAGAAAGGAAAAACATCATTATGGAAAGAGAGGATGACTCTGACGAAGAAAAGCATGAAATGCCTAGTAACAACCAGATGATTCTCAGACATGATGAAGAATTTCCTATGAGAATTCCAGAAATGGAAACTGAAGATGTTCATCAGAGATCTAACTCTGGAAATGACCTCTCTGACAGTCATGTCCCAGAAAGCTCTCACACTGAGCAAGTTTCAGACATTCAACGCCCTTCTGTGGTACAAAATGTCATAGATAATGAGGAAGTATCAAGTCATAATCATAGTGATTCACACTCAGATCACATAGATGTTGACCCTACTAGCCCCAAACCCATGATGAGATGGATTAAGGATCATCCTGCAAAGGATGTGATTGGACCAATCAATCAAGGTGTTAGGACTAGGAGAGCAATAGCTGAAAATGCTAATTCTCTCTTTGGATGTTTTATCTCAAACATTGAACCAAAAACTATAGAACAAGCATTAAGAGACCAAGACTGGATCTCTGCAATGCAAGAAGAATTGGATCAGTTTGAAAGAAACAAAGTCTGGAAACTAGTTCCATTTATAGAAGGAATATATGTGATTGGAACCAAGTGGGTTATCAGAAACAAGATAAATGAATCTGGTGAAATAACCAGAAACAAAGCAAGGTTGGTTGCCAAGGGATTCACCCAGACTGAAGGTTTAGAATTTGATGAGTCATATGCACCTATTGCCAGATTGGATGCAATAAGACTCTTTCTAGCCTTTACAGCTCATAAAGAATTTAAAGTTTACCAGATGGATGTCAAAAGTGCATTCTTGAATGGTGAACTTGCTGAGGAAGTCTATGTTGAATAACCACCTGGTTTTGAAGTTTCCTCAGAAAGTAGAATGGTCGATAAACTACATAAAGCTCTATATGGACTGAAACAGGCTCCAAGAGCATGGTATGACACTTTGGCCAAATATCTTCTGGAAAGTGGTTTCAAGAAAGGTGAAGTTGATAAAACTTTATTTACCTTAAATCATGATGGGAAACTGCTCTTAGTTCAAGTATATGTTGATGACATTATATTTGGATCTAAGGACAAGCAACTTTGTGATGACTTTGCAAATCTCATGAAAAATAAGTTTAGATGAGCATGGTGGGAGAATTGAACTATTTCCTAGGATTGCAAGTCAAGCAACTCAATGATGGAATATTCATTAGTCAGACAAAGTATGCAAAAGACATGCTCACAAAGTTCAATCTTAAGCCCTCTGAAAAGAATGCTAAGATACCTATGAGCATATGAACCAAAATGACCTATACTGAATCAGATAAGAGTGTTGAAGAACACAAGTATAGGAAATTAATAGGTTCACTACTTTACTTATCGCAAGCGCACGATATTCAATATGCGGTTGGAGTGTGCTAGATTTCAAACAAATCCAATGCAATCACACTACAACATTGCTATGAAAGTATTAAGGTATGTGAAAGGTACAGTAAATGTAGGTTTGTGGTATCCTAAAGAAGGTGGATTGAGTTTGGCTGGTTACTCAGATGCTGACTATGCTGGATCAATGCTTGATAGGAAAAGTACCTCAGGAACTTGTCAGTTTCTGGGAACAAGACTTATCTCATGGTTTAGCAAGAAGCAAAACTCAATTGCAACTTCTACCACATAGGCTGAATATATTGCTGCTGGTTGTTGTGCAACACAAATTCTGTGGATTCAACAACAACTCAGAGACTATGGACTCAATGAAGAGAAAACTCCCATTTTCTGTGATAACACAAGTGCTATTGCAATCACACAGAACCCCAAATTCCATGCCAGAACAAAGTACATTGATGTTAGACACCACTTCATCAGAGACCATGTTGAAAAAGGCAATATAGAGATACTCAAGATTGGCACAGAAGACCAACTTGCAGATATCTTCACCAAGCCCCTACAAGAAAGCCGGTTCTTGACCTTAAGACATAATCTTGGGTTGATAGAGTTGCCTAAGGACTGAAAAATGTCCTGAATCTCTAAAGTCTGAGTAAGCAAGGTAGAAAAGAAGTAGGCCTCTGAGAACATGCTCTCAGAAAGCCAAGTTGTTAGGAAGTGATGCAAAGGTTTCTGAGTAGCAACACTCTGAAAGGCAAAACATTTCTGGAACGGGTATCCAGAAAGGCAAAGGTTGGTACACACTCAATGAGTAAATAAGACTAGAACTTACTTACTAAGAGTGGGTCAAATACATTCAAACAACTGAAGTTTCTGATTCTTGAATTCAGGAAACTATTTAGTCATAAAGAGAAAAGACACATAAAGCCCGAAAAACATAAGTTCTGGGAGTCAAACATGTCCAATATCTTGTATTTTTGCCATTTTCATGATAAACAATATATAGATAAGGACTTGACACTCAGAATGATAAGCTCAAACGATTAAGTGTTCCTACTCTTTACTAAGTGACACAATGAATGTAGCATATTAAAAATCCATCAAGTCGACACTTTACCATATGTTGATTGATATCATTACAAGATATTCAATATAAGCCCTTGATGAATAAACGTTTGATCTCAACGGTTGAGATTAAAACAAAGCAAGTAATGTCTGTTGAGAAATACAGACATGGCCCACTACGCATTTAATGAAGTACAAAAGACGTACCACGCCTATGCAGATGCAAAGACACGCATTCATATTCAGCTATATGTATGTTGTATCTATGTACATTTTGTCTGCTATATATAGGATTTGGGCAAAAGACAAACACTTTTACCAATTCCGAAATTTCAAACTTGCATCAAAACAGCAAAATCTCTCAAGATTTCTGCAAAACTTCTTCTGCAACTCAACTTCTTGTGCTTAGTCTTCTGAATAGATAGACTAATCTCGATTATTCTTGCAAAACCCATCTGTAAATACTCACTCAAAGACTCTATATAAGAGATGGCACCTAAGAAGATGACCACCAAGAACCCTAAGGTCGAATCATCTGCTCCTGCTGAAAAGCAAGGAGGAAAAGAACTCAAGGTGTTGAATAAATGCCTTCTAGGAGAGTTTACCCCTTCTGACTGGAATCCAAGTCACAAGATGAATTGGGGAGCTTTTCTTGTGAAGAAATATGTTTATGCAGTCATTTCTTCAAAAGCAGATAGAAAACTGATATTGGGAATGTTGAAAAGTTCCCATATCTACAAGTTTTTGTGTGCTGCACCCAGTGGACTATCCACACTGGATGTGTTGGAGTTCTACAACAACTCCAAAATCTTCACAAAAGTTGTGAATGTAGAGGAGAAGTACATGCAGACTGAAGTTCAAGGACAAGAAATTGTCCTAGACTGCAAGACTTTCTGCAACTTATTTCGATTGAAAAATCGAGGAACAATCGACGACATCAACATCAGGGATGCCTCCATGATTCAAAGTGTTAAGGAGCTATTTGAGGTAATCCAGATTGAAAATGCAAAGGGTTGCCCAACAAACTTTGTTCTGAAAGCCATCAGAACCAGTCATCTCCAGAAACACTGGAGTACTTTGGCTCTCATTCTGGTCCGTTGCTTTGATGGCAACAAAGGTGGAGTAGACCAGATAAGCATGGAGAGATGGATGATGATGCATCTTCTGAATAAGAAGCATGAAGGGCAGGAAACCCACTTTAATTGGGGGAAGTGCGCCTTCAACAAATTTCTTGGACACATTGAGGAATTTGAGCCTAAAATCATCAATGGCCTTGCTAAGACAAAGACCAATATGCATTTTGGTCTCAGAATTTGCTACATTCTGGAAACAATGGGAATAACTCTCAGAAAGAGACAAGAAATCCCAGTCACCAACTCTCTTTTCAGACATGCCTTTGAAGAAAAGGAGAGACTTGCTACTGAGAAAGCTCAGAAAGAGGCAGAAGAGCTTGAAGCTGCCCAACAAGGTGAAGAGGTCTCTGAGCAAGCTCCTGCTCAACCTCCAGTTGCCAAGAGAAAGATGACTCAAAGCAAGAGAGCCTCTAAGTCCCAAAGTGTACAAAAAGCACAACCTTCTGGAGACATGATCTCAGAATATGTTGTTCGACCAGAAAGGCAACACCAGAAAGCCCTAAGAATTCTGAAACAGGCTGCTCCAGAAATCTCCAGAGATGATAGAAATATCATAGATGGGTCAGCTCCCAATCTGGACAGTGACTCTGATGATGATGTAGTACTTACACAAGTATTCAAAAAGTCCAGGATTGAGACCCATGGAGGAGCATCAAGCTCAGCCCCTCAGAAAGAAAGGAGCCCCTCTATCCAGCAGGAAGAAGAAGGCCTGGATGAGGAAGATAGAGTGATGGAAGATGCTGACATTGCTTCCACATTCACAATGCCAGCACTTAATGTGGCTGAAGAAAACCCTGTTCTTGAACAGGTTCCTCAACCTTCTGAGAGAGCTCAACTCTCAGAAAGGGGTCAAACTGAGATGGAGACTCAGAAAGATATTGTAGAGGAGACCAACAATGAGCAAAGAGATGCTGTGGAAACTCCACTAGTCCAAGAGACCTAAACTCAGCCTGACTCTATTCAGGTAACAAAAGTAGTTTGTATCTAACTTGTCAACATTAAAATGTTAACTTGTTACTCATAAGCTTCATTTGTTACAGGCCAACTTGGAGACACAATTTCAGGGGGAAGAAAACTTGTCCACTCCCTTGAATCAAGAAGAGGTTACTCCAACCTCAGAACATCAAGAAGAGCCTGTTCCACAGGTAGTAAAGTTATCTCTGAACAAGAAATAACTAACTTAAAATTGCTCTAATCTTATGTTCTGATATTCTTAAATGTCTCTTATTAGGCTACAACTGAGAAAGTAGTGGAGGTGGAACCAACACCCCAACACCAAGAGTTTCCAGAGGCTGAAAAGCACTCTGAGGAAGTAGTTACTGAGCCTTCTGTTGAGGAGGTAAGTATCAGTAAACTTTCCTTAAGAAAATTTTGGTAAAATTCACTACTTAATCAATATGTTTGTTCTATCTTACAGGCTCAATCAGAAGAACACTTGGACGGAGAGAATGTGATCCTATCTCCTCCAAGAGAAACTAAAACTGCTGAACAAGCAGTATCTGAAGAAAAGGTTCCAGAAATCCCCAAGGTTTCTGAGAAAGATGCCACTGAGCTTCCTCACTTGGAAGTAAGTGAAGTCTCAGAAAGCATTTTTCCACTTATCTTTTCTGATAACAAGTTTCTAAACATATTTGACTCTATTTCTTAGGTTCAATCAGAAAGAAAGGATGCTGAGGATCAGACTTCTTCTCACATCAAGGTATCTGAGGCCCCTGTGCCCAAACAAGCAGAAGTCCAAGAAAATGAGCCTAGTGTTTCTACACAGGTATGCTCAGAAAGCTTACTTTTGCACACAGATACTAACACAAGTAGTTTGAACAAAACTAACTTGATCCCTTTCTTTCAGGCTCAAAGTCTAGTGCCACTCAACTTACTCCAAGCCTTTAAGAAGCACACTCTCAAGAAACATCTAAAGTGCTTCAGACAATGGCAGAAACTCAGAAAGGCTGATCTTTCTAAAATTGCAAGAGTAATTGACATCCCAGAGAAAAGGGCTATAGCAATCAATCTGGAAGACCATATCCATGCTATGTTTCCCACAGAATCATATTCTTTTGCCACTCTGATGGATGATAACTTCTTAAATGAAGTAGCACAAAGACTCCTAGCAGACTTTCAAGCTGCTGATGCTCAAACCCAAGAGCAGATGGTGACCCATCTTGCCTTGTCCAACAAGCTCACAACCTACCCTTCTGAGCAAGAAGAGGTAAATGGGAGGATGATCACACTTCCTAATGTGATCAACCTGGTTTCTGAAGATGAGGAGGAAACTGATGAGAATGACTACCAACACTACAAAAAAAAAAAAGGTTTAGGGACGGATTTATCCGTCCCTAAACCATAGCCGATTCGTCCCTAATCCGTTAGGGACGGATAGGGACGCCCGTCCTTAAAACGGGCGTCTCTAAACCGTTTAGGGACGGATAATATATCCGTCCCTAAACAGGGACGGATTTTATCCGTCCCTAATGGTCAAACACCATTAGAGACGGATAATATCCGTCTCTAATGGCTGTGACCGTTAGGGACGGATTTATCCGTCCCTAACCTTAGGGACGGATAAATACGTCCCTAATCAACGGGATGGTTTAGGGACGGATATTATCCGTCCCTAAACTGTTTTTTTTTTAATTTTTTTTATTTTTATGTTTTTTACATTTCACCTGTTTTACAATGTAGTCGTAGATAATATACCCGAAAGTGATAAAATTGCATTAATTAAAATAGAGATTCGATAAAATATCCGAACAAGATGAATAGTGTGAAAAGTATGTATCTAGAACAACGTAAGTACATGAGCATCTAAGAACCGGGAGGAGGCGGTGGTTGTTGGTTCGCAGCGAACATCTGTTGTGCCATCTCATCCATCAGACGAGTGATATGAGCGTGCTGCTCTAGAAGTTGATCGATCGTTTGTTTGAGAGGATTCATCAGCTCATTCACCTACTCTTGAGTGTAGAAATTTTCACGTGATGAGGATGCCTGCTGCGACACGGAGAAGCTACCACCGGGTGTCAATGAAGGGCCCAAACTGCCGAGCCCATACACTCGACCCTTAGCGTCCATCGGATTAACTTAGAAGAATATTTGGTCCTGCTCTCGAACTGTGAGCTCATGACCATCGATAATCCTCTCCTCCATAATCCGCTCCACCTCAGTCTGCAATAGTGTAGTGCATACGAAATGAGATACAATTTTAGGAAGATACGCTCGATATATAATATACACAAATACAAATGTGAACATTAACAAAGAAACATACCCCAATTTGCTCGGCCCTAGGATTAGTCCACATGCCATTCTTCATTTTTGCCTTCTTGAAGTGGTGAAGAGCAGTAGTGGGCTCCCCGGCATGGAGCTGAAGAACATGCAAACAAGTAGAAAGTTGTTAGAAATGAAAGCAAAAAACATAAGTACAAATCATATTGCAAGTCAGAAATAACATATATACTAACCGACATCTGGCGGTTCAGAATAACAACCATGACCCATAATGATGCCTGGAGGTGCCTATACCATCTTGCGCCTCAGTCAACCGGTTCGCTCTGTTCTTCGCCGCCATGTCCATGACCAATGGATCTCTCTAGTACTCCTGCCAAAGTGCCCACTCATCATCCCCCATCCACTGGGGCTTTACCCCAGAGGATTTCATGTTGCAAACCATCCTCTTATAACACTCTGACCCAACAGTCTCGAAAACAGGCCACAGTTGGGGAATGAGGGCATTGGGAATGAAGTAGTACTTCTACAACATTTCCATAAGTAGCAAGCCCAAATACATTAATGAAAGCTGGAATTTAAAGTAAACACAAGTACAGTGGCTAACATACCACGAAATCAGCACACAAGTTCAGTAATGGTGACTAACATATCACCCAAGTACAGTGGCTAACATATACCTAAATCAAGACAACAAGTTCAGTAATGGTGACTAACATATCACCCAAGTACAGTGGCTAACATACCACTCAATCAACACAGTGTGAAAGAACAGTGACTAACATATCACTCAATTACAGTGGCTAACATATCACTCAATTACAATTACAATTACATTTTTAATTATGATACGGTAACAATTGGTAATGGATTACATGCATTTTACGATTACAATTCAATTTTCTAGTAGTTAAACTTCCATATATCTATTAACATTACAAATTGTAGATGAAAATATTATTGATTGTTTTTATGTTAATACTCCAAAATTATATTAAAATCACCAAAATCACCAAATTGTCTCCAAACACACAATTAAATCTTCATAATCCTAGTACGTATACGAAAATAGCTAAGTAAATACCATACACACTTACAATCATATATAGTAACATCATACTAGCAATCCAATTTCACAATAAATATATCAATTGCACATCTCAAAGCTAACCCAATACGTAATATAAGCTAAATTATCTAATACATACTTCCTATAAACATACAATTGATCAAACTAGTCGAAATTCATAAAATTCCCAAAATTTAAAAAGTAAGGGTTTTAGCCAAAATACCTTCAATTTCGGGAAAAATAGCGGATGAAAGTTGAAATTGATGCACAATCCGAGCTCCTTGTCCGACGAGCTTCGAAACGAGACCAAGATTGGCCGGAATCGTCGAGATTTGGCCGGAAAATGCTTGGGACGAATTGGGGGAAAGAAAGGAAGAAGGAATGAAATGGAAATGGAAATGATTCTGCTTCCCGTGTTCTGTTTAGAACACTGAGTTTTAGGGACGGATAGATATCCGTCCCTAAGCCGTCTCTACCATTAGGGACGGGTAGATATCCGCCCTAAAAATGTTTTTTTTTATTTTTTTTTCGGGTCAACAGTTTTAGGGACGGATAAAAAATCCGTCCCTAAAACAGGGACGGATTAGGGACGGTTTATATAATCCGTCCCTAATTAAGGACGGATTAGGGACGGATAGGCCTATCCGTCCCTAATCCATCCTAAAAGAGTCGATTCGTCCCTAAATCCGTCCCTAATTTCCGTCCCTAAAACTGAACTTTCTTGTAGTGCAAGAACCTCCTTCTGAGCATCCAAGTCAAGAAGACAAGAAAAAGGATGATGATGATGATGATCAGAATGATGATCCCCAACCTGGAAACGGCGGGATTCAGAAAGTTAGCAAAGGAAGTGAAGAAAAGGCTACTCCTTCCAATGCTCAGAAAGCCCCATCATCATCACCACCAAAGTCTCATCAAAATACCCAACAGGCTGAACAAGACACAATTGAAGAAATCACAGCAATTGAGTTCAGGATTGAACAACTCAGATCTAAGTTGGAAGAGGAGAAGAGAATCAACTTAGAGTGTCAAGCTCTTATTGAAGAAAAGGAAGCCAAACTTGAAAAGCTCAGAGAAGCTAATGCTAAGGAACTGGCACTCCTAGATGAGCAAAGGTTGTTGAAAAATGCCATCGTTGTCACTGCTGCTGAGATAGATGCCATGGATGACAATGATGATGAAGAGCATTATGCTAAGGCTGCATCAGAAAGACCTTCTACTTCTCAGAAGGCCAGCATACTCAAAGGCAAACAAAAGATTGCCAATCTGCAATCAATCCAAGAAAAGGATTATGAGAGTGATGCTGAAATAAACCCAAACTTGCTCTCCCAAGCAGAAGATGAGAGGCTAATCACTAAGGAAAAGCTAGCCCTTCTGGCTCCTCAAATTTTTCTCTGCTCCAGGTGCTTCAAGAAGTGATGAGCACAGGTCAAGAACAGCTGTTTTCTTGGAACTAAGAGACAGACTTGTTGCTCAAGACAACCAACTCCTACAACATCCAGAAGAGATGAAAGATTTGGCTGCTGCATTGCTAAATAGAGCAACCAGCATAGCTCTCTCTCAGAAAGACTTAGCTCTGATCAGGGAAGAAGACTGTAACAATGCCAATCAAGCACTAGCAGTTGCTACCTTTGCTACTCAACAAGCTGAGGCTATTGTAAAGCCTCTTGAAGAGCTCAACAGAAAAGAGCAAGTGTTGGTTAGGCAAAACAAGGACATGAAAGAAGAAATCCAAGAATTGGTCAGGGTGCATAACAACCTCCAGAAGAACTTTGAATCACTCTCTGAAGCTTATGCTATCATGAGTCAGGCATTCATGACTAAGGGGGAAGGAGAGATGCCTTAGAAAGGCAGAGGAAGAAAAAGAAAACAATCAAATCTCCCCTCCTCAAGTCAACTAGTCATTAAGGACACCACTGGAGACACCCCTGCTGAAGAAGTTGTTCCAGATCAACCAAAAAAGTCGAGAAGTATGGTCACTAGGGGTACCAAGTCCCTTAGGATCTCAGATGGGAACAACCAGAAAGCTTCTGAAGAAGAAAATCAAGAAGAAGGTGAGGTAAGAGGTCAAGAGAGCTGCAAGCCTCACAACTGGAACATCAATGATGATGGTGAGGATGAATCTGATACAGATGAGCATCCAATTCACAAAAGAAGAAGGCAAGCAAGCCCCTTACAACCTCCTCTGGCAGCAAGGCCATTAGCAGCCAGAACCTCTTCTGGAAATACCAAGTCAATTCAAGGGACTTCCACCAAAGACAAATGGCAGGAAGAAAGAGTCACAGGATCTCCTAACAGAAAAGCTAGAAGGGATATTCAGTTTGGCAGAGCAAACAAAGAAACTCATCAAGAAAAGCCAACTGATGCCCACATTGAATATGTAAAGACCAGTAATGAAGAGTCTTCATATAGGTGCATTCTGAACAAGAAAGGGTATTGGATTCTGGAACTGCAACATCTACTTGTCAATGATAAGTTTCCAACTCCCATCTTCAACCAGATCCTAAAATGGAGTGAAGGCAAGCCAAATTTGCTAAAACATGAGCACCTTCATGCCTGGCTAAACTTTGAGGTTGAAAAGAGAAATGATGCCAGAAAGATGGACCTTTCTTTCCTTGTCCTTACCCCAAGCCAGAAGATGTGCACAAGACAAGAAAACTGGATGGTAGCTACAACAAGCAGAACAAGCTAGGTGTTCATCCCTATGAGTCATTCTACATGACAAAGGATGAATATCTGGATGATATTCACTATCTGGAAGAAATATACAAGTATTTCAACCTATCTCGAAATGCAAGTAGACCATGCACGGGTGCAGGGAAAATACTCGGGTCAAACACTTTCGAAGAAAAACTACAATCTTGGCAAGAGTTACCATGAAATTTGTATCTTATCCGGAAAGATGAACTTTCGTCGGAAGGATACTTTATGACTATGTCCAAGAATGCGAAAAGTGGATGATTATGTCATGATCCGAGAAAGGGTGTCAAGAACTTGAGGTTTCTGAACCTAAGTTATTTTTGAAGACTTGAAGACTAGTATCTTAGAATGTTTACTTGGAGCTTGGACTCTCCTGTTGTTCTAATTTACTTAGTATGTTTTATTACTTTTTGTAATCTTGCTGATTGTTTCTGAAATTCTCTATCTGTAAAAGTTGCATCTTATTCTCAGTAATGCACCTATCTCAAGATTATACTCTCGGATACATTTTAATAGATGACAACTTATCAAAGAAAGATCACTTCTTGTGATTTGGTTGATGTTTACTTTCTGCACTTAATTCAACTAAAATTGAATATCATTTGAAATGATTAAGTGGTGGATTGTTTTCTCTTCCAGGATTACAATTTTGTAATAGGACTTAAAAGATAGTCATGGATGACTGATCAAAAAGGGGGAAATTTGTTAGGAATATCTTTTAGTATTTTGATCATTCATCACATGTTCTTATCTTAGCCAGAAAGGTGATTAAGTACTCTTGGTTCACTTGAACATTGTAAAAGAGGAAATCACTGAGTATGATTAGTCTAGTAAATCTTGTATTAGGATTATAGGTCTCTGAGTGTAATTTTTATTTCCAAGAAGACCATGAAGATCAATCCTAGCAATGGAGCTTTTCTGAAGATTACAAGATCGGAGATTGCACAAGATTTATGAAGACACCAAGGTTTAGTCTCACTCGGAAAGACTATGTCCTTAATCCTTTCTTAAGTGCATTTAGTTACTTTTGAAACATGATTCTGGAACATATGACATCATGAGTAAGGAGCATGCAAGCCATCAGAAAGGCTAATGTATCCGTTGAAGACTACAAGACAAGAAATAGTACATGTGCATTAATTGCATCGGCAGAAAAGCCGCTGAAGCACAGTCCTCTCTGAGATATGAGACAAGGACTTCTAAGTACTCATTTCAAGATAAGTATAGACTGAATTTGAATTGTGTCTAACGGATAACATCCCAACGACTCTCTAATTCATCTATAAATATCAAACACTTAGATGCTGAGAAATACGACCGAAGAACGATCTAACTTGCAAACTTACAATCTAGCAAAGTATTCTCTCAAGCACTCTACTACCCTTTCTGAAAGCTTTCTGTTGCTTGAAGAATCACTAGTAGTTCTAAGTTGTCCTGAACATTAACAAGAGATTGTTATTCCTGAAAGAGTTGAACTATCAGATAACCTTTCTGAAGCTCATTCTCCAGAACGGACATCAATTACTTGGGCCAGTAAAGAGCAGATTGCCATACACTGAACAAGTGTATTAAGTAGTCTTGTTCTATTAGGCTCTCTGGAAACATAACTGAAAAGTTATACAAGAAGCCTCTCTGACAAACCTTATATCCAACACCATCGAGGCGTGGAGTAGAGGAAGTACTTGATTTGGGAAATCAAGGAATAACTCCAAGGTTATCTGAGTAGAGGAAGTACTTAGCTCTGGTGAGTCGAATAACTCGGGAACATTTGGTTGGGAACCATTTGTTTAGGAATCTTAGAATAGGATTTTGTAAGGTGAACTCAATTATCTGTTTCTAGTGAATTCTAGGTCTTAGAAAGGCAAGTGGATTAGTTGGAGGATTACGCCACCTCCAGGATACCACTATACTTGCGTGTTATTTACCTTCAGATTTATCTTTCAGCAAAGCACACACACATACTTTTTGTTTCTGCACTTACCTATCTAAAAGTCTTCCGCGCTCTGAATCTAAGTATCAGAAACCCCCCAGGTTTATGAGAAACTGTGTTTATCGACAAAAGTTTTAAAAGACTATTCAACCCCCCCCCCCCCAAGTCTTTTACTTTGCCGTTATCTGGACCAACAAAAATCTATCTCTTTATTCACCCTCTATCATACTTTTTCACGATCTCTCCTATTTTATTCAATCTGTTCCATACTATTTATCCTACTTTACTCACTCTTCTCTTAAAATTTCTGACCAGGCCCGCAGAAAGTTTAATCCGGGATGGAGGGAGTATTATTTTACAAACATAATTTCACATGTTACGGTAGTTTCTTGGCACCCACCCCGCACCAAAAATAGTTATATGTGATTTAATAAAAACTATATAAATAGTTAACATACCAAAAATATATAGTACACTTCTAAATTATTATTTTCTTTTTAATTTAATTTTGTGAATAAAACTCAATGAAATTCAAAGAGTATACGCCACATGTGATTTCTTGCCAGACGCTTCTTTATCGGTGAATACCACTTTTATTATATATTTAGATTATATGATGTAGTATATTATATTGTAGGTGTTGCAATATACAGATCCGGTTGCCCTCCTACTAGTGGAGATAAACCACATGTCTCATATGACTCGTTCATCCATAATAATCTAGCCATGGGTGGGCTCCAATGCTATTTATTTCTTAAATCATATGTACACATATCTACATATCTTAATTTACCTTATTCTAGTATTTATGTAACATACCATACATGTTAGAATAAGTACATGCCATTGTTCCAATCGCATTTAGATAAGGTTGGAGGTGGATGGTCGAGCCTAAGACTCTAAGATGAGCAACACTTTAATTTAGGCTCAACCTTCCGGATTCACGCATAGTATTGTCTATGGCATATAAGCCACGTGTAGACATCTAACGTGTAGATAGTACTGTATCTAGAATTTCTTGGAGTTGCCTTTAAATATATATATAAATTAAATCTATTTTCACTTTAGATGCATGTATATTTTCATAACCAGTCTAAAATTTGTCCTCTATTTTATTTTTATGACCTCGATGAAGGAATCTAAGTAAAGATGAGAATATTAGTAGTGTTTGTTTTGGTCAGAGTATTTGCTCTCTTACAGTTATAGATTCACATGCCATGTACAAGTTTACAAGTGTAGCGACAACCATGGTGGGAACATACCTCACATGATCTCAGAAAGTGACCGTTTCTTTGTTGCAACATTATTTTATTTTAAACTAATATCTTCTCATTGTTTCGATAAATTTATTACTATATACTATAAATTATGCACATAATATTAATATTTCCAACTATTAGCATACTGACACATTCACCAACCGCTCCTGGTACAAAATTAATAATACGAAACATTACTAATTATATAATTCATTTGTTATCCACAAACTTTTATGAGATATTGTGTCTCCACTCTCCATCACTCCGTTGTTAGTCCAGTCCGATATTGTCTTGGTTAAAAGTGAGTTTATAAAGGACCAGAAGTAATTCTATTTTTAATCTAGAGTTATCATTTTTGTTTGCATCTCACCAGGCCATGTGTTTGTTGGATTCTTCCAAATCTTTTGGTGTGTGTATGCAAACAAATTTTACCAAAGTCATGTTTACACTGCTAAAGTCACTGGACTGGATGCACTTGGCAGTCTCCATGAATTACTATATTCGGTGGTCATTTTCAACTCATACACATTTTAACGAGACGAGACGCAGATTATGCTGACACTATTCGGAGATAAACACTACATTTAATGTTGATATATATGAGTCGTTGTTGGTCCAGATAACGGCGGGGGTGAATAGTCTTTTACAACTTTTGTCGATAAACATTTTCGAGATATCATGAAGATATCCGATACTTCGAGAATGAATACTTTTCATGATAAGTCACGCGTGTCTTAGAAGATATGTGTCAATACTCAGCAAGGTAAATAAAACAAGTACGTAATAAATTGCAGAAAGTAAATAACTGATCTTTATAGTGGTATCTGAAGGTGGCGTAATCCTTCAACTAATCCACTTCGACCTTTCTCAGGCCTAGAATCCACTAAGACAGATAATTGAGTTCACCTTACAAATATCTTCTCTCGATTCCTAAATACACTAGGTTCCCAACCAAGTGTCCCCCCTGAGTTATTCCCCGACTTTCTACCAAGACTTCCTATACTCGAAACCTTTGAGCTATTCCTAGTTTCCCAAACTAAGTACTTCTGCTCAAGAACCTTGGAGTTATTCCTTAGTTTCCCAAACTAAGTACTTCCTGTACTCCACGCCGTTTAAGGTGTTGGTTAAGGTAGTTTGTCAGGTGAGTAGTCTTTATAACTTTCTCAGTTATGTAAGAATACTTGATAGAACAAGAATTACTAACACACTTCACAATGTGTGGTGATATGTTCTTTACTGACCCAAGTCTATGTTAAATGTTCTAGAGAATGAAACTTAGATACTTGATCTTTTGATTCAACTCCTTCACAGATAGCAATGCTTGTTAAGGATCAGGACACTTAGAACTTTCATGCTACTTAGAATTCAAGAGCTTAGTCGCAACTGTAAGCTAAATAGTAAGTAGGTTGAAGGCTTGTATGCTTGAATGAATTCGTCGATGTAAGTTCTTGGCGTGTTCAGTGTAAGTTCAAGGTGTATTTTTCAAGCATTTTAAGTGTTGATATTTATAGTTGAAAATCATGCCGTTTGAATAGTATCCGTTAGGCTTATTGAAATTCAAACTATTGATATCTGTAAATAGTACTGCAGAAGACGTTGTCTCTTTTCAGAGATTTCCTCTTTTGTTCAAATGTCTCTGTCTGCGCATTAAATGGATTGTACTATTTTCGTCCTGTAGTGCTAACGGAACTATGTACGCTTTTTGAAGCATTGCATGTCCTTTTCCAGAGACCTTCACATCTCCAGATACATGTTGAAGCATTGTTTCCCATAAACATAGTTTTATCCAGGGTATCTGAGTGTAGATATCTGTGGGCACTTTTCCTCGTTCAGAAACCTTGTGTTCTCAGATATCTTTTGCAAAACTTGTTTATTGAAAAACACTTGTTTATTCAAGATATCTGGACATAGGTATCTGATGACCTTCGTCTTCAGCAATCTTGTGCAGTCTTCAAATCTTCAAAATTTGTTGAACTCTCCTGCTGAATGCCTTCTTCTTGGTCTTCTTCAAAGATATAAAAATTACATTCAGAGACCCAACATCTTATACAACATTTGCTAGACTAACATACTTAGTGATTTTCCTCTTTTACAGTGTTCAAGTGAACCAAGAGTACTAACTACCTTTCTGAGCTAAGATAAGTCATTATGTTGCTGATCAAAATCTAAACAGATATTCCTAACAATCGTCTCGTCCATCCTTAATACTCCCAACTTCATTCCCCAGCTGGACCAGTCTTATCTCTTATGCATTCCAAATAGTGGTTATATATAATATGAAACAACAGAAGAACAAGAAGGTAGAAATATACTGAAATTGGTTTGAGAAGTGTGTATTCTTTCATTCAGAATACTGCCTTTTATAGGCAAAATCTTCCGACAACAATCTACTCCTTCTCATATTTCAAACTACATTCAATACATTTACTATGCATATAATGTGAAAGGAAGAAAATTTTATTCTGCATGTGGACATTCACTTTTTCCATGTAGGTTTCATAACACTCCCCCTTGAATGTCCATCATGAAACTAGATTTGGATATACGCGTAGTAATGCTGCCTCGTTAAAAACCTTGCTAAAGAAAAACCCAATGGGAAAAAAACCTTAGCGAAGGAAAAGAGTACAACGCGTATTCCACTCCCCCTCATGGTTACATTACTTTACCTCCCTCAGATGTCGCATGCCGATTGCGTGCCTTAGTTTCTCGAATGTCGAAGTAAGAAGAGATTTGGTGAATAAGTCTGCCAAATTTTCACTTGAGCGGATTTGTTGCACATAAATCTGATTACTCTGTTGAAGTTCATGAGTGAAGAAGAATTTGGGTAGGGTATGTTTTGTCCTGTCACCTTTGATGAAACCTTCCTTTAACTGAGCAACGCAAGCTGCATTATCTTCGTGAATTATAGTTGGAGAATTTTTCATCGTAGGGAGTCCGCACATTTGTCGAATGTGACGAGTGATGGATCTCAACCAAATGCATTCACGACTTGCTTCATGGATTGCTAGGAGTTATGCATGATTAGAAGAAGTAGCAACCATCGTTTGTTTTACAGACCGCCAAGAAATAGCCGTACCTCCACAGGTGAACACATAACCTGTTTGAGATCGACCATTATGTGGGTCAGACAAATATCCTGCATCTGCATAACCAGTTAATCCCGAGGTAGAGGAGTCGGGATAATACAAACCACCCATTTCTTTTGTTTCTTGAAGGTATCGCAAGAGGTGTTTTATCCCGTTCCAATACCTTTGAGTTGGAGAAGAACTGTATCTTGCTAATAAATTTACAGCAAATGCTATATCTGGTCTTGTATTTGTAGCAAGATACATCAGTGCACCAATTGCACTTAGATATGGTGTTTGGGGGCCTAGAAGTTCTTCATCATCGTTACAAGGTCATAATGGATCGTTCTCGACATTCAGTGATCATACAACCATTGGTGTACTCAACGGATGTGCATTTCCCATATTGAATCTTTCCAACACTTTTGTTGTGTATGTAGATTGATGCAGAAAAACACCGCCCTTTAAATGCTCAATCTGAAGACCTAAAACAAATTTTGTTTTCCCTAGGTCTTTCATTTCAAATTCATTTTTCAATAGGCACACAACTTTTGATAACTCTCCTGGAGTTCCAATAATGTTCAAGTCGTCTACATATACAACGATCGTGTCAGATCCAGATCTTTTGAAAAACACACATGGACATATGGGATCATTTTTGTAACCTTCTTTGATCAAGAATGTACTCAAACGATTGTACCACATTCGACCGGATTGTTTCAATCCGTATAAAGACTTGTTCAGTTTTATTGAGTACATTTCTCGAGATCCATTATGTGTTTCAGGTATCTCGAATCCATCTGGAATTCTCATGTAAATTTCCTTTTCCAATGATCCATACAAATAGGCAGTGACCACATCCATTAGACGCATTTCCAACTTTTCTTGTACAACCAAGCTTATCAAATAGCGAAAAGTGATTGCATCTACCACTGGCGAATATGTTTCTTCATAGTCAATACCAGGTATTTTGGTAAAACCTTGTGCTACGAGTCTTGCTTTATATCTTACAATCTCATTTTTATCATTCCTCTTTCGCAAAATTACCCATTTATTTCCCACTGGTTTTACATGCTTTGGTGCTTGGATCACATGTCCAAATACCTTTCGCTTCGCGAGAGATTCCAACTCTGCGTTTATTGCCTCCTTCCACTTAGGCCAATCCTTTCTTTGCTTACACTCATCAACCGAGGTAGGCTCTGAATCTTCATGATTCTTATTTTGTCCCATGATATCAAGAGCTATGTTATAAGCAAATATATCGTCGATGTTGATTTCATTTCGGTTCCATCTTTTTCCAGACAAGACATAATTAATCGATATTTCTTCGTTCTCAGGCGCCTGAGGTTCTTCTTGAACTTGAACCTTATTTATTATGTCAGAGTGATCTTCTTGAGATTTTGTGTCCTCTTTTAGGCAACTTTCTGTGATTGCTCCTTTTCTTTTCCGAGAATTTTTATCTTTGGAACCAAGAGGTCTACCACGCTTATGGCGTGCGTTAGCCTCATTCTCAGTGGAAGATTGTCCTCTAGGGATATCAACTCTTACCAGAGCATTTGCAACTGGAATATGGGATTTTGTTATCCTTTTAAGGTCAGTAAATGCATCTGGCAGTTGATTTGCAATAGCTTGCAAATGAATTATGTTTTGAACTTGTTGTTCACATTGTTTTGTTCGAGGATCCAAACATCTCAATGATATATCTTTCCATGAGATACTCTTTTCCAGCTGTTTTCTTTCTCCTCCTAATGTTGGAAAATTTCTTTCACCAAAATGACAGTCGGCAAATCTGGCCGTAAATTTGATCTCCAGTTAATGGTTCCAAGTATCTTATGATACTTGGAGAATCGTACCCAACATATATCCCCAATCTCCTTTGGGGTCCCATTTTTGTGCGTTGTGGCGGTGAAATCGGCACATATACCGCACATCCAAATGTTCTTAGATGGGAAATATTTGGTTCCTGACCTCGAACCATTTAATATGGAGATGTTTGATTATAACTTGATGGCCTGATGCGTATAAGCGATGCTGCATGTAATATTGCATGCCCCCATGCCGATGTTGGCAACTTTGATTTCATTAACAATGGTCTTGCAATCAATTGCAGACATTTTATCAAAGATTCGGCGAGGCCATTTTTTGTGTGAACATGCGCAACTGGATGTTCAATATTGATTCCAGTGGACATGCAATAATCATTGAAGGCTTGCAACGTAAATTCACCAGCATTATCAAGACGAATGTTCTTGATTGTATAATCAGGGAATTGTGCTCGCAGTCTTATTATTTGCCCTAATAATTTTGCAAATGCCATATTGCGAGTCGACAATAAACATACATGCGACCATTTAGTTGATGCATCGATTAGGACCATAAAGTACCTAAACGGTCCACATTGTGGATGTATTGGTCCGCATATATCCCCCCTGAATTCTTTCCAAGAATACGGGATTTTCAAATTGAACTTTGCTTGGTGATGGCCTTGTAATCAATTTCCCTTGAGAACAAGCCGTGCATGCTAATTCATGGGTTTGTAATATTTTCCTTGTTTTCAAAGGATGTCCACATGAATTCTCAATAATTTTACGCATCATTATTGTACCGGGATGGCCCAACCGGTCATGCCAAACATTGAATTAAGTAGTAACCCCTTGGTTTACTACGACATAAACTTCCGCCTTTCTTATCATTGTATAATATAGGCCGGAAGGTAATATGGGTAACTTTTCCAATATGTTTTTCTTACCCGATTGAGAAGCTGTAACATACAAGTATTCTTTTCCCTTCTCATTCATTGTCTCAATGTGATATCCGTTCGATCGAATATCTTTAAAACTCAGTAAATTTCTTGGAGACTTTGAGGAATATAATGCTAACTCAATTTTTAACTTTGTTCCTTTCGGCAACAAAATATTGACTTTTCCGTAGCCTTCAATCATCTGTGATTTTTCGGATATTGTATACAAATCAGCTTCTCCCAATACCAAGTTTGAAAAATATTTTTCATTATTCAATATGGTGTGAGTGGTAGCACTATCTGCCAGGCATGTCTCTCCTTTAATGCTTGTAATTGTCATTTCAAATATGTTATTTTTCTATATGAAGAGATTACATAAGTAAGATTACACATAAAAACTTGATTTATTTAGAAATACGATATATTGCTTACAGAAAAAGCAATATATCATCTTACATTGTTAAGCACACAAAAGTAAAGAAAATACATCAAACAAGTATTTTACAAATCAACCACACAACCGTAATAAAATAGATGCATCACACCATACAAATATTAATCGTTCAATGCATGTTCGAGTTCATGTGTTTTCTCTGCAATCAGAAACTCAGTTCTGTTATCGAACTCATCACCTGTTTCGACAATCTTTGTCTCCACAATGGCTTTTCCCCTGAGGGATGCTTGGTGCCTGTCAACCCTTTGTTGTGATGTGTTACAAACTTTCGCAAAATGCCCAGCGTCTCCACAACGGTAACAAATGCTGCTCTCGTTATTACCGGTCTCATATTTATAAGCATTTATGGAATTATTTTGACCACGATAATTGTTTTGATTGTTACCACGGTAATGTTTCATTCCACGACCACGTGTTTGGCCAAAATTTCCACGACCATTTCCTCCACGCCAGTTACTATGACCACCACGTTTATTTTCACGGCGTTCGTCATGACCATTATTTGGTACATATTATATGAAGCCGGATTTATATCACGCGGGGCATTAGAACTGGTATTATTTATTTCTGGGCGTGGGGCGGAGCCTGTTGGACGCATCTTGTGGCTTTTTAGAAGTAGCTCATTGTTCTTTTCAGCTACCAACAAGTGGGTGAGCAATTGTGAGTATTTCGTAAACCCTTGGTTACGATAACTTTGCATCAATATCATGTTTGCTGGGGGCATTGTTGGATATGTTTTTTCGAGCATATCATATTAAGACAATTTCTCCCCACACAAATAAAAGGCGAGATGTGATATTGTATATTGATGAGTTGTACTTATTGACACTTTTGAAATCTTGCAATCTCAAGTTCAGCCTTCTGATGTAACTAAGAATGGGGAGGAGGCGGTGGGTGGTACTGGGAAGAAGTGCTGAACATCTGGGTCAAAGCGTCCATCCGCTGAGCCATACGAGCTTGTTCCTCAAGCACTTGCTGGTAAGCTGCCTTGGTCGCAGCTATTTCCTCATGGAGAGGAGTCATCATCTCATGAACCTGGTCCTGTGTGAAAACATCAGATCGTGATCCTCCCTGGGACACTGAGAAGCTACTAGAACTCATAGCAGGCCCAAACTTCCCAATCCATATGTTCGACCCTTACTATCCACTGGTTGACGTTAAGGAAGATCTGGTCTTGCTCTTCAATTGACAGCTCATGACCATCGATCATCCTCTCATCCATCCTCCTCTCCACTTCACTCTGCAATAGTAAAGTGCATATGAAATGAGATGCAATTTTAGGAATCACTTATAAATACACAAATACAAATGTTAACCTTAAGAAAGAAACGTACCGCAATACGCTCGGCCCTCACGCCAGTCCAAATGCCATTCTTCAGCTTAGTCTTCTTGAAGTGGTATAGAGCACTCTTCGGATGTCATCTATTGGCCTAAAAAACATATGTACAAACAAGTAGTTAGTTGATTGAAATGAAAGCAAAAAATCTGTTATGTATCATATTCCAAGTCATAAACAACATATTTACTAACCTCCATCACGTGATCTGTAACAACAGCTCGCGACCCATAATGATGGCAGTGCCCGTGCCATCTCGCGGCTCAGTCAAACGGTTTTGTTTGTTCTTGAAAGCTTGATCCTGGACAAAGGGATCCTTCCAGTACTCCTCCCAAAGTGCCCACTCATCATCCCCCACCCAAGTTGGTTGTCTGCGTGTCTCCTTCATTTTGTGAACCATTTTCCTATAGATGTCTGATCCTAAAGTCTCGAAAACAGAGTACAATTGGGGCACCAGGGCATTGGGAATGTAGTAGTCTTTCTACAACAATTCCATACAAAGTAAAAAATTACACCAGTTTAAAGAAAGATAACAATTTAAATATAACACCAAGTTTAGTGGCTAACATACCACTCAAATTGTGTGCAATAAGTTCATGAATAAACACCAACATATCACCCAAGTTTAGTGGCTAACATACCACTCAAATGGCACAACAAGTTCATGAATGGTGACTAACATATCAAACCATGTTTAGTGGCTAACATACCACTCAAATTGTCCTAAAATTGACTAACACAATGGTGACTAACATATCACCCAAGTTTAGTGGCTAACATACCACTCAAATGACACAACAAGTTCATGAATGGTGACTAACATATCAAACCAAGCTTAGTGGCTAACATACCACTCAAATTGTACTAAAATTAACTAACACAATGGTGACTAACATATCACCCAAGTTCAGTGGCTAACATACCACACACATTAACACAACGATTAAAAGAACAAATAAAGCATTCATTGTAACATTTAAGCTTACCCGCAACTCATCAAAGTAAAAGTGCTTCATCCGGTCCGAGATGTTTGTCCACTTCTCGCCTTCATGTCCCAAGATCTCCTCCGCTTTAAAGATTTTGCCAAATTTATCCGAAGCAGCTGGTGGCCAAAACCTGTTATCAATGAGACAAACAAGAAACGAATATTCATTAGTAAAATCATGTAACATATATTTATCTTAAGTTATGTTCTACAAATGCATAATACTTACTTGTTCTTGCCGTTGGGGAACAACACCAGCTTCCCCTGAAATGTAGCACCGTCTGTCAACGTGAGATAGGGACACCCGTCAGAGGGGTAGTCACCAGGAGCATGTGACGTAGAGGCCGGTGGATTCTCTGGAACCTCAGACTGGCTGCTGCTCCCACCAATATCATAGCCGACCATAGGACTAGTGGCTCCACTTGCTGGTGTACTGCCCGCACCAGAACCCGATGGACTCCCCCTACCCCTACACCCGAGATGAAGGTATGTGGACTTCCTTTGGCGCGGCATCTGCAAGAGCCCCCGTTAGTAAAGAATACATGAATAGGCATGTAAAACATATACATTTGACATATATTAAAGCACAAAAAGTTGGGATAATCAACAACTAAGCATATATACACATAACAACTATTAGATGATTAGCCTGACATGTCTACAATATTATTAGATTCATAACATGCATTTTACGTTAATATAATCACCAAATGGTCTCAAAACACTTAATTAAATCTTCATAATGTAGTGCATATACGAATTTATCAAATCAAAAGTACTACGTACTTACAAACATCCTAACATTATACTAATTAACAATCCAAATTCACAATCAATATATCAATTGCACAAAGTTAACTAGCTAGTATACTAAGTTCCCATAAATATACAATTGATCAAATTAGTCGAAATTAACAAAATTTCCAAATTTGTCAACAAGTAAGGGTTTCAAAACACTCAACTAAATCTTCATAATCCTACTACACATACGAAAATATCAAATTAAAATCCCTACATACTTACAAACATCCTAACATTATACTAAAAATCCAAATTCACAATTAATATATCAATTGCACATCTCAAAGGTAACACACTACGTAATATAAGCTAAACTAACTACTACACACTTACAATAAACATGCAATTGCTCAAATTAGTCGAAATTAACAAAATCCCCAAATTTGGCAAAGTAAGGGTTTTAGCCAAAATACCTTCGATTAAGCTGAAAAAAGATGAAATTGATTGACCACCCGAGCTCCTTGTCCCAGGAGCTTCGGGAAGACTCCAAAATTGGCCGAAATGGTGGAGTTTTGGTCGGAAATTGGAAATGGCGAAATGAAGAAGAAAGGAGGAAGAAAGAAGAAGCAGAAACGAAAATGGAGAAGAAAGGGGTTCTGCCCTGTTTCTATATCCATTTTAGCGACGGATCGCTATCCGTCGATAAAATCTATTTCTTTTTATTTTTTTTCTTTTTTTTTAAATTTTGGTCAACTTATTTAGGGCGGATATAATATACGTCCCTAAATAACGACGGATAAAAATATCCGTTGCCAAATAGCGACGGATATTTTTCCGTCGCTAATTTGGCGACGGATTGAGCGAATTCGCTCAATCCGTAGCTAAACCTAGCGATTCATCGCTAGGTTAGCGACGGATTTGTTCCGTCGCTATCCCCCGTCGCTAAACGGGGGATTTCTTGTAGTGAGACCATATGCCTTAAAAATATCATGGCCTTAGCCTTATCCTGCTCGGTTTTTGTATTATTTTCCTTAATAGCATCACCGAGTCCCATGCTATTTAAGTGGAGCTCCGCATCAAGCAACCAACTTAAATAATTTTCTCCAGAGACATCCAATGCATCAAAGTGCAGTTTCGTGATGTTCGACATGTTGAAAATCTATAAATGCAAACATGTTAGAAAATATAAAAATATCGCCCATTGGCTCAGATGTATAATGACCATTAGATTGTGCGGGTTTGATACCTTCTCTTATAATTTTCTTCTGGTTAAGAATTGATTTAGAGCAGCTCGTGCTGATAACGTAATATGAAACAACAAAAGAACAAGAAGGTAGAAATATACTGAAATTGGTTTGAGAAGTGTGTATTCTTTCATTCAGAATACTTCCTTTTATAGGTAAAATCTTACAACAACAATCTACTCCTTCTTCTCATATTTCAAACTACATTCACTATGCATATACTGTGAAAGGAAGAAAATTTTCTTCTGCATGTGGACATTCACTTTTTCCATGTAGGTTTCACAACAATATAATCATTAGCACTCTGAAATGTTATGAATGTACGTTATAATGAGTCAAATCTTAGATATAAAGTGATTTAATACCATCTAAACCAGGGTTTTACCTGATGGAATAGAACTTGATAAAACCCTGATGTGGGGTAAATCCGGTTAAGTCAAATTCCAAGGTCAAGAGCGTAGTCCAGGAAAGTCCAGTGGTCAGTTCGTGTGGTTGGGATCGTTTTAGTTCTCAGGTCCGGTAAGGTTGGGGGTCCGGCAAGAGTTGGGGGTCCGGCAAGAGCAACCTGGGTCCTTGAGCTAGATCTAGAGTCCGGCTTCAGCTTGGTCCGGAGTGCTATGAATCCGGACAAGGCACTTCTTAGTTCAGTTCAATGATGGTCCGTCTCCGGGTAAGGGCCGTCAAAGTTTGATCCGGACTTCTCCTGGAAACAAAAGGAAGGGGTTAGACCCTTTTGGGCCGGCCTGCCTTGGGCAGTCCGGAACTAAGACTCAACTTGGGTGACGGGTTAATCGAGTTATCTCGGACCCGAAAGTTAGAGAGTAGATTTTTGAGTGGTAGTTGCGTACCTTAATGAGTAGTAAATGCGGGCTATTTATATAGGAAGCTTGGGGGACAGGCTGTCTGAATTTCCGGGATCTTGTCGGCTTGGCGACAACGTGCCACGTGATCTCGGAGGTAGGTGGCGCGTTTATCTCACATTAGTAATGGCGGACTTCCGGCAGGCGGACCTTTTGTAGAGACAAAAGTCCGTTAAGACCTTAATGCCGGGCCTTTTGGGTACTTTTCTTTTAGGACTTGTTTCTTGTTCTGGAACTTTGCTGGTGCCGGTCCTTATGTTTGTCTTGTGTCGGGCTTTCCTTCTGGGTGGCGGACTTGACTTCTCGGATCGTGGCTAAAAGCGTTTCTCGAGTTCTTGGATGGTAGAAAGGTCTAATTCGTTGGAGGGACTTATATGTCCATATCATAAGTCCCCCCCAGTTTACAAGTATCTTAGTAAAAGATAGTTGTGAAATTCTTTAGAATTGGCCCGTCGTTACTGGTGTTTTTCCCGATGGTCAGCTTCTGGGCTCGTAGTATTCGTCACAAATGAGAGGCCCAAAGGACGGCCCAAGCCCAGGCCCAATAGGTTGGTGTCATCAGGCTGATGTGGCGAGATTTGATTGGACCTCTCTCTTTATAAATACTCTCTCAGCTCAAAATCTGGCTCTGTTTTTTGGTTTCTTTCGTTTCTTCCTTCCGTCTGAAAATGGTCCGTGACAATTTTTCGATGGTCGGTCCTTTTTCTTATCTTCTGACGTACATGAACCGTGCTGTTTTTCTCTCTAAGGTCTAGAATTGGTCCGTCCTCCGTTTTAATTATCTGAGGGCTATGCTTCTCCATCTCGTCTGCCTCTTCCACTATTCACCATTTTCTACGTTCTCGTTACTTTGAAAATGGTGGTGGTGGAAGAGGTGGACTTGTCGTAGATTGTCCGCCTAATCAGGAGTTATTCGTTTGGTTACAGTATACCAGTCCCCCCAAGTTCCGGACTTGGTAAAAAATGCCAAGGTGGGAACTTGATAAATAGAAGTCCGCCGTGAGAAGCCGAACTGCAATCTTGACGTTTTAAGGCGAATTATTACTGTGTCCCTTAATCTTCCGGGCCGTTGGATGGAGGACACGTGGCACGATCACAGTGATTTAATGTCACTATATATAGGTGGTGTGGTAAATCCGATTTTCTTACTTTTTATCCTCCTTTCTTGTTTTCTGATGTCGGGATCTGTACGCAGGATGTGAATCATGAGGATTGCTGGCCGGTCCGTGGGTAGCCTAATCTTGGGTGAACTGTCTTGGGGCAATATGAATGTCGTGGAGGACTATGATTTTGCTGAACCGGGTGATCCTAGGTACCGGCACTGGGTATATTGTGCTTGTGGGGAGAAACACCCGCCGGTCTATTCTGGTTCCGGGACTGTTCATGATCCCATTATTCTCGACCCCGAAGGTGATCCTGCTTTGTGCCCGGTGGTGTTTATAAGGTTGGCTGAGGAGAGGAGAAATCAGATTCAGTTGAGGATGCATGCGTGGGCTGAAGCTGCCGGTTCGGAATCGGAAGGCTCGACCTCTGGAAGCCGTTGAATGGAGGCGGGGTATGCCCCGTTATTTGTATTGTCCATTTTGTAGTACTTTCCCGTTGTATGGGCCTCGGGCCTTAAAAGTGTTGTACTTTTTATGAATATTGCTTAAATGAAACCAGAATCGTATTTTGTTGCTGAAGTCGGTCTCTTGCCTGTGGGTTTAATGGTCCGTCATAATTGCGTAAAGACCCGTCATCTGAATTTGCCAGGTGATTCGGTTTAAATAATTCGAACCCAATCGTGATTCCGACGTTTTTAGAACGGTTTAGGCCGGTTTGATTTGTAATCATTACAATCCCGTGGATCGATGCAACGGTTGGATCGAGGGCCCATGGGCCTGGTTCGACCGGCCCAGTAACTTCTATAAATACTGCCGACTGTCCGTCATTTTTGCATTTTTTACATTTGCAAAAATTTACCTAGAGAGATAAAGAGATCGTCGTCCATCTTGTGAGAGAAGCCCCTGTGTGCCCGCGAGCTTGTGTGTAGTCCGAGATCCGCTGGTATTTCCTTGAAACAAGTATGTTCTTTATTATGGCATTTTACTTCTGTCGGCCCTTATTTCTTTTGTCGGTCCGTAGGTCTGTAGATAAAAAATAGGGTAGAGGACCGAGGTTGGGGCTTAGGTTTATTTAAATCGTTTCTCTTATTCCTGTAGACTCCCCATCTCGGTCCTTTTCGCCGTTATTTCGATATGTCGAACCATGCTAGCGACTTGGGTGATCTTTTTGCAAATGAGGGTGAAGAAGTCATACAACCGGCGCCCATAATTAACCTGGACTCAGACCAAGGCTCTGAGGTGGATGAAGCACCGCCATCCCCAGCTGAAGTCGAACTGGTGGGAGTTATTTCTAGGCGGCCGGAATCTTCTGGTGCAAGGATTGAGCAGGTGGATCCCGAACCTCGTCCGACGACCATTATTCCTCCAGGGACTATTCATCCGAGGAACCCATATCCTTTATTTTCGTACGCCAGTCTCGGGTACAATTTTAGAGCTACCCCTTATGCAGACGGATCCATTCCTGATTTTGAGGCCAGGAGTTCATCCGCAACTGTGCAGACGGCGCACGTTCCGTTGATAGAGGAATCTTCTTCTTGGGAAGGCAGTGAGTCACCGTTGTCTTTTGATTCGAACCCCCCTATGAGGAGTAGGACTGGCCCGAGCGACCCGCCAGCAGATCCCGAGGCTCAATCAGAGGCGGCTGCCTCAGAGGATTCGTCTAGTGGTGATTCGTCTTCGTCGGACACATCAGATGTGAGCTCGTCCGAGGATTCTTGGGGATCGGAATCGGATGAGGAAGGAGTGGCAGGTGAAAGACGCAGATCTGGTGAAGGGGCTAGTTCAAGCGGTGTCGGGAATGAAAACATTAATATCATAGATTCTGATGAAGAGGCCGGAGATGGAGAGGAGGGGCCTCAAGGTGTTAATCCTTGTCGGGCTTTGGTGGTGGTAGCTGAAGGTGTAACTCAGCGGCCAAGTAAACCGTCAAGGAGGATGTTGGCCAAGGAGTTGAAATCTTACAGAACCGGACCCATCTTGGGACTAAGGCCCGAGGCTGAGCAAAACGATGATGGCTTAATCCCTACTTGTACTTCCAGCGTGAAACCTCGGGACATCGTCAAACTCCGAGCGGTTTACGATGTCCCGGAAGATTATGAGATAGTTATCCCGGGACCTAATGATACTTTGTATAATCCGCCCAAAGGTTACATGACCTTTCATGTACGGGCTTTTAAATGTGGATGGAGGCTTCCCATGATTGATCCAATAGCGGAATTTTTCCGTTTCACCCAGCTGTGCCCGACACAACTTCTGCCGAACGCCCTTGGTACTATTATGTGTATGGGTGTCATTTTGGCTCTAAAGGGCGAGGAGTTTCGTTACGACAAAATGCTGGAGGCCTTCACTCTTGCTGCTAGTCCCGGGATTCCTTTCTATTATTTCAACGCCCGTCGGGGGTATAAATTTTTGGATGGTTACGAGACTTCACATGGGTACAAATGCTGGCCCAAATATTTCTATGTAAAACATCCATCCGGTGACTGGAATCTGCCCCTGAATTTTCGGAGAGACAAGTTTCAGGCCCTGGCTCTGAAAAAGGTCCCGGCGTGGTTGAAGTCATTGAGGCCGTTGGAGTTTATTGAAGAGCAGGTGATTCGTACTTCGACTGGAGAAGAGCAGGTGGTGACGGAAAAGATATTTCCCCTGATTGGGACCCGGGGCTCAGCCAGTCTACGTCATGACACCGATCCGGGTCTTAAATATGAAGAGGCCGCCGTGCTGGGGGTAGACGGGGGGGATCCCACATTTTTTTATCCGTACGGTGTGGCGGTCCAGCCACATATGTGGCTCGCCAAACTAACTCCCACCCCCGTTTTTTGTAATAATAAAGAGGATTTAAGTAAGCGTTACTCCGTTTTTCTGCAATGTTCCAAGTTAGTGGGAGTCGGACTTCTGATACTTATCTTCTTCATGCAGAGTATTGGATAATGTCGTCCGCCAAGAGGATTCTGGAGCTGAGAAACAAAGAGAAGGCCGCCGAGCTTGAGAAGCTGAGGCAGGGAACCTCCAAGAAAACCCAATACAAGCCCGGGCCCCAAAAATTGCCCGATGTGAATCATGCAAATATTATCAATCCGCAAACTGTTCCGGGCTCCCGGTCTAGCAAGCCAACTGAGCAGGTAATCGGGCACAAATTTATTTCAAAAATAGCCTCCCGTGGCCATGGTTACTCGACCACCATTGGTGGTTCGAGGGTCCATGTTACTTCCCCTGTCCCTTTAACACGTAGCCAGGTGCAGGCTCAAGGTGAAAAAATGCTGGCGGAGAGTACACGGGCCGCCAGTAAGAGGAGGGGGAAGGAGCCCGAGGAGCCATCGAAGAGGCAAAGGACTGGTTCTAGCCTTGCCGTTCCGGTAGATCAAAGTGCGTTGCGGGCTCTTTCCCATTCGGAGTTGACTGCAAGTTTGGAGGCTGCCCTCCGGGCTCATGAGGCCGCGTTCCGGACGTGTTTTGACACAGTGAGTTCGTCTTAACTTGAGAACTGACTGGTCTTTTGCCCTGTTTTTAGAACTGACTCCGGTCTTTTGCAGGTGTCGGCCCATGTTGTGGCTTTGAGAGAGGCGGAGGATGGTAGCTCTGCGAAATATAAGAAATTGCTGGAGGAGTCTGAGGCCAAGGTGAAGAAGCTAGAGGTCGAGAAGGCTGCACTTGAGCGAAGCCTCGAGTATGAGAAGATGGCTACCAAAAGGGCCGATAAGGGGCTCGAGTTTCACGCCCGGGCCCGGAGCAGAATGGCGGAAGCTTTGGTGTCCAAGTGTAAGACGACCAGAATGGAGGCCGTGACGGACTTTTTGAGGTCTGATGCCTACTATTTTCTGAGCCGGATGGATGCCGGATCTACTCGGACGGAGGCCTTTTGTTATTGTATTGGCCAGCTTCAATCTCTCGGTTTGTTGGATGAGGGTTTTGAAGCTACGGACGATAGGTTGGATATCCAAGCCAATCACGACGGAGTTACCGTGGACGACCCCAAACTCAAAGAGCCCGAGGATATGGGTGGAGACGAATTTTGGCCCGTCGTGGCATCTTGGTTGGATATGGAGAGTACTCCTGCTCCTGTCTACCCGGCTTGGCTGCCCGAGGTGATGGAGGCCGGGATCATTGAGCACAGGAATTTTAGGGGCAATAACGCCAGGTTCCTTGATATTCCCGGTCCTATCAAGGATCATGAACAGGTCGAGGCCGATATTGAAATCGAAGGAGGGAGGGTTATAACCAGTAAATTTTGGAGAAGGGTGGAGAAGTCGGTCCCTCCTACTATTGAAGGTGGTAACTCGGGCGAAGGGGGTCCTGCTGATCAGAGCAATGCCGGGGAACAGGAAAATCCCCCCCTTCCGGGAGTTTGAATAATAGGTTATATTTCTCGTATTTGGGTTACTCCGGCCTGTGGAGGGTTCATATTTTTGACATCTTTTGCAAATATTGTAACACCGGTCATTCTAGGATCTTTGTTAGGACTTGGATGTAATTTTGTAGATCTTTGGATGACCGGGTCAACTGATGAAATGAAATGCATCTTTTCCCGCTATTTTTCCCATGCTTGTTTTTGCTTCTTGCGTCGGCGATATTTTATGTCCTGGGTTTTCGTGAATCATTGCTCATTTGCCACAAGGCTTCACTTTAGTGAGTGAGTGTCGGACTCTTTTAGTCGAGACACTTTGAATAACATCCCGGACTTTGTGGGTCTCGGGTCTTCTGTCACTTTGAGGCTTTGGCTCGTAGTGAGTGAGTGTCGGACTTTTTTAGTCCTTGAGACACTTTGAATAACATCCCGGACTTTGTGGGTCTCGGGTCTTCTGTCACTTTGAGGCTTTGGCTCGTAGTGAGTGAGTGTCGGACTTTTTAGTCCTTGAGACACTTTGAATAACATCACAGACTATGTTGGTCTCGGGTCTTCTCACTTTGAGGCTTTGGCTCAGTGAGTGAGTGTCGGACTTTTTTAGTCCTTGAGACACTTTGAATAACATCCCGGACTTTGTGGGTCTCGGGTCTTCTGTCACTTTGAGGCTTTGGCTCGTAGTGAGTGAGTGTCGGACTTTTTTAGTCCTTGAGACACTTTGAATTCGAGATAATCCGTACCTCAATCTTTGCTTCTTAGGGAGTTTCTTCTTGACACTTTGGGTCTGAGAAACTTTAAGGTAATGTCTGCCCTTAGTGGCGCGTACGGTTCTTCTTGCAAATAGTTGACAGAAAGATAAATGCTTCATTATAATCGAACGGTAGTATTACATGGTAGCCAAAAGATGATACATATAAAAAGATCCTATACAATTGATCTAGGCGTAGTACTTCTGCAGATTCTTGGCGTTCCAAGTACGCTTGAGTGGTTTGCCGTCCATGCTTTCCAAAGCATAGCTCCCATTGATACTTGCCCTTGTGACTTTGTAGGGACCTTCCCAGTTGGGTTCGAGTTTTCCGGTTGGTTTTAATATATCAGCCTTTCGTAGCACCAAGTCTCCAATCTGGAGATCCCTACTTTTCACATGTTTGTTGTAGGCCCTTGCCATGATAGCTTGGTATCCTAAGGTTCGAGCTAGGGCCGTACTTCTTTTGGTTTCGAGCATGTTGAGGTCGTACACTCTTTTGTCGTGGTTGTCCGAGGGAACATACCCTTGGATCCGGAAGGTGTTGATTGCGATTTCGGATGGGATTACAGCTTCGGATCCATACACTAAACTGAACGGTGTTTCCTGTGTGGCCGTTCTTGCCGTGGTACGATAAGCCCATAGTACTCCTTCCAATTCATCGACCCAATCTTTCTTTGCGTCTCCCAGTCTCTTCTGAAGATTGTCGACGATGGTACGATTGGTTACCTCAGTTTGTCCATTGGCTTGGGGATATCCAACGGAAGTGAAACGCTGTTCGATCCCCATTTCTTCGCACCAATCTTTGAGCTTGTACCCGGAGAACTGTCGACCATTGTCTGCAACTAGTATTCGTGGTAGGCCAAATTGACATGATAATTTCCAATGGAAGTCCATGACCTTATTTTCTAAAATGGAGGCTGTTGCCTCGGCTTCTACCCATTTCGAGAAGTATTCTACGGCCACAATGAGAAATTTTTTCCCGCCGGGTCCTACGGGAAAAGGTCCTACGATGTTCATTCCCCACAGATCGAATGGACATGGGATAGTTGATGGTATCATTGGTATGGTAGGCTGATGGGGGATCCTTGCGAACCTTTGACATTCCGAGCACGATCGTGAGAATCTTCCTGCTTCCTTCTGCATTGCCGGCCAATAATAGCCATTTCTCTGAATTTTCTGGGCCAATGCTCTTCCTCCTGAATGGTTTCCGCAACTTCCTAAATGGATCTCCTTCAACACAGTCTTGGCCTCGCATGCACCCGAACGGAGGTGAGTTCCATCATAGGACTTTCTATATAGTGCATGCGGAGAGGAAGTAGCGTTGGGATCTTCGTTGACTCTTCTAGATTCATTGAATCACGGGTAGAGTCCGCTCGTAGATAGTTCATGATGTCGCTCATCCAAGTGTTGTCGCCGATATGACGCCCATGTTCATTATGACCTCGTTGGCGGTGAAATTTGATTCATGGCGATCAAGGACCACCGTACGGGTGTCAACAGCTCCGGAGGCCGTAGCCCATTTTGATAATCCGTCGGCAATAGTGTTTTTTGCTCGATTGATCTTGGTCAGACTAAACATGTCGAACGCTTTTTCTAACCCTTTAACTATCTTTAGATATTTGATCATTGAAGCACTCTTCGTCGTAAATTTGCCCGAGTACTGTTCCGTGACTAGCTGAGAGTCGGAGTAAGCTTTGAGTTTTTTGGCCATGACTGACTTGGCCATCTTCATTCCTGCTATCAGAGCCTCATACTCAGCTTCATTGTTTGTTACTGGAAATGTTAAGCGGATAGCATATTCCATCTGGGCTCTTTCCGGGCTGATCAGTAATAACCCCGTTCCACCCGCATGGCGTCGATGAACCGTCCACATAAAGTTCCCATATATCCTTTTCTTCCGGACCGAGTTCTTTTGGGGTAAAAGCCACTCGTAGGGTTGTTTTATGTTTTAGGGCAGTCACGGGCGGCTCTCCTTCTGGTGGGGGAGGTAAGCTAGGACTTTCTTTTTCAGCGATAATCCATTCTGCCACGGGATCGACTTCCTGATTTTTTTGTTTATCTAATTCAGCCATTTCTGTTGTTAATGTCAAAACCTGGCTTGTTGGTGAAATGTCTTTCGGGGCTTCACTGGGGGCTTGCTCATCTTTATCCTTTTGAGGTTCCATGTTCCCCGGATATTCGGCTAGGAAATCAGCTAGGACCTGGGCTTTTTTGGCAGATGGAGCTTGGTACTCGATCGTATGATCTCCTAACTCAATCGTCCATTTAGCCAACCTTCCTGACTTCGAGGCGTCACCTAAGACCTGTTTCAGTGGCTGGTTTGTGAGGACCACTATCTTATGGGATCGGAAGTATGGCTTGAGCTTCCTGGAGGTCTCTACTAGACAATAGGCATACTTCTCTATTTCCATGTAGTTTTTCTCCGCCGTTCCCAATACTTTACTCAGGTAGTACACCGGAAGGTGTTCGTTCTTCTGTATGCGCACTAGGACGGAACTCACTACTTCAGGGGTGATGGCGAGATAGATGTACAATAGCTCTCCTTCTTCTGGTTTGGAAAGTAGAGGTGGGGAAGATAAATAGAGCTTCAAGTTCTCAAATGCCTCCTTGCACTCGTTGTTCCATTCAAACTTGTCCGTTTTCCTTAGGATTTTGAAAAAAGGGAGGTTCTTTTCAGCTGATCTGGAAATGAAGCGGCTAAGGGAAATAACCTTCCCTATGAGTCTCTGAACGTCCTGAGTTTCTCTGGATGTGGAAGCTCCAATATGGCTTTTATCTTTTCCGGTTTGCCTCGATCCCTCTCGTGTCACCATGTACCCCAAGAATTTCCTCGGTTACTCCAAATGTGCATTTGTGGATTGAGTTTCATTCCGTATTTTCTTACTATGGCAAAACATCTTTCCAGATAGGGATGTGATCAAGTCTCCTTGCTTTTCACCAAAGATGTCATCTACATAAACCTCCATTGATTTGCAATCTCTTCTTTGAACATTTGGTTCACCAATCTTTGGTAGTGGCGCCCGGCGTTTAGTAGGCGACGGCATGACCTTGAAACAGTATACTCCTCCTGCGGTGACAAAAGCGGTTTTTTTGATATCATGTTCAGCCATCTTGATTTGATAGAAGCCTTGAAAAGCATCCATGAAACTTAACAGTGCACACCCGGCAGTTGAGTCTACCAATTGATCAATTCTTGGCAAGGGATAGGGATCCTTTGGACAGAAACGGTTGAGGCTGGTGAAATCATTGCACATCCTCCATTTTCCCGGACTTTTCTCTACTAGGACCACATTGCATATCCAATCAGAGTAATGAACCTCCTCAATGTGTCCTGCCTTGAGTAGTCATTTTACTTCATCTGCGATGATCTTGTTGTGGACAGGACCATGGTCTCTCTTCTTTTGTCGAATGGGTCGGACATTTGGATCAACGTGGAGTTCGTGTACCATGACTCGAGGATCTATACCGCTCAGATCTTCAGTTCCCCAGGCAAAAACATCGGCATTCTTTCTTAAGAAGGCAATCATTTTGATGGTTGTTTCTGCGTCCATTTCCGAGCCGATTTTCACTGTTTTTTCGGTACATCCTTCTTCAATTGGGATTTCCAAGATATCCTCGTGGGGGGCCATCCGGTTCTCATGAAAGAAGCTTTTGGTCGGCGTTTCACCACGAGGTTCAGGGGGAATGACTTGATATTCATCGATTCTATCCTCGCATTCCCTGGCCGTTGCGGCCATTTTCTTTTTTTCTACGCCCATTTTCAACCAGTTAATTCCTTTCCCGGGAGGTCTTTCTCGCCTCTTCCTTCGGTTTTCTTGTTGGATAAAGAGGCATTGTTTCTTTGTTCTTCGGTCATCTTCTTCTCTCCTTATATCATATTCACTCCTAAAAGGCCGCGACGCCCTTCTAGTAGAGAGTGTGTAGCATTCCCATGCTCTTCTCCGATCTCCACTAAGGGATCCGATGCCTGCTGCGGTGGGAAACTTCATCCTTAGGTGGAAGGTTGACACCACTACTTTGAATTGATTCAGAGCTGGTCTCCCCATAATTATGTTGTATTCGCAACCTGCCTCGGTGACAACAAAAGGGACTTGGTGAGTAATCCTGAGTGGAGCTTTTCCCATGGAAACCGAGAGATACAAGATTCCTCTTGGCCTGATCCGGTTTCCTCCAAAGCCAACGAGGTCTGTTGTCACTGGTAACAATCCTCTTAAACTCATTTCCATTTTTCGGACAGTGCTCATGAAGAGAATGTTAGAGGAGGCACCGGTATCGATTAATACCTTGGTGATCTCATAACCTGCTATGTCCATTTCCACCACCAAGGGGACATCCGGGTCATGGACCAATCCTTCTCCCTTGCATGGAGGGGGTGCTTCAGATTCGTCAAAGGTGATCATGTTGGTGCCGGGAGCCACCATATTGACGGATTTCTCATCCGAATTTCTCAGTGATCTTGCCATGGCTTCCCTAGCATTCCTACTGTCTCCTCCGGTAGGTCCTCCGGCAATGCTAAGTATTCTCCCAAAACGGACCGGGTTATCATCCACGTAAGCTGGTTGAGTTTCGACGTATGCTACCCTCCTGTTCTCTCGTGCCGGACTTGGGGATCTCCTAGCCTCCCGGCGTCCTCTCGGGCTCGGTGGTCCAGGCAACATTGATTGTCTTCTTGGGCTAAGCAGCGTCTCTTATGCAGGCGGGCCTTTTCGCTCTGTTATGCCAGGCTGGACCCTCTGGGAGGAGAACGATGGGGAGATGCATTTCTCCGGTTCCTTGCACCACGCGGCTCATTGGACTGGTACCTTTGTCCGGTTTCGCGTTGATCGGTGCCCTCGGGCTTTCTCATGATGTATTCTTGAAAATATCCCATCTCGATCAACCTCTGGATTTCCTGCCTGAGGTGCGTGCATTTTCCGGTTGAATGTCCCGTCTGTTGGTGGAAGTGACAGTACTCGTTTGAGTTCCTGGTGAACCTGGTTTCCCTGTGCTTGGGGGGCCACTGGATCGGGAAGCCTTGACTTTGCATGATGGTCAAGATTTGTTCCTTGGGGGCTTTCAGGTCAGCGTAGTTTATGTAACCTTTTCGGGGAGATCTTCTTATTTCCTCAACCCTTCCTCTTCTATCACTTTTTCGATTTTGCTCGAAATGTTGATTTCCCAACCTTGTGTTATCTGGTACTGGTTTTGCCTTCTTGACTTCGGCTCTTACTGCCATTTTGTCGAGGGTTTCGTGTGTGCTTAAGAATTTTTGATTACTTCATTCAACTCTCGTTCGGTGGTTACTCCTGCATCAACAATCGTGTAGCGGAATGAAGCGTTATTGGTGTTCTCGCCCATGTGGAATATTCGATCTTTGATGATGGGGTGTGACTCACGAGGACAACGCTTGTTCAAACCTTTTGACAAATGATCTCAAGCTTTCGTGTTCCTTTTGCACAATTTACGCTAGGTAGGTATTTGAATGTTTTAGGAAGTTCTCGAATCGCAGAGTGAATTTTGGCGATCATCCATCCGAGATGTTATAGTGTTGGGCCGGAGGTGCTTCCACCAAGTCATGGCGGGTCCATAGAGGGTGTTGGGAAATAACTGTGCCTTCACACTGTCCGGTACCCCCATGCCTCCCAGGGATGCCTCAAAACGAATTCGGTGATCTATTGGGCATGTGATTCCCTCATATGTTTCCTTTGAACTCGGGGCACTCCTCCCTGGAGGGAGTTCGGTGTCCCTTATAGCTTGGCAAAGAGGATTCAGGCTCCTTCCATATTTCACGATATCTCTTGCATGGGTAAGTGTTTCTAGCTTTGAACGTTCCAATTCTAGGGCAGCTTCATGGATCCTAACTTGTTCTTTAATTTGTTCGGTTTCATCCATGTGCCTGTCCCTCCTATGAGTCCCAGCAGACCTTGACCTGGTTTGGTTTCGATGAATTTCCCTTCCCCTATCTCGGCTTCCCCTCCTGTGGACTCGATAATCATCATTCCTAGTCATCCTGGTGGGCGACTGTATTCTCTCATTACGGAATCGTCCATGGTGGGGATGGTTTTGGGGTGGAGTGTCGCCCCGGTACCCGCTGAGAGTTTCGTTCTCCTCGTCGTATTGCTCCCCGTGGTCCCTTCTCCCGTCATCTTGACGTTGCAAATTTTGCACGGTGGTTCGAGGAGTTGGGTCACGACGTGTTCTCTCGACTCGACTTCTCCTCTCCACATCCTTCGATTATTTCTCGAGTGCAAATTACTCGAGCGGCGGTTTAGCATGTTTCGTAAGTCTCCGGAACTCTATGGCTTGAGGCTCGAGACTTCGAACCGATCGGTATTTCGAGTTCGGGTCCTCTGGATTCCACCACATGATCTGTTACTTGGGGTTGAGTGGATTGGTCTGGGAGCGCTTCTTCGTGGTGCGTGGTTAGAGTTATCGAAGGTTCACGCTGCCCTAATTGAGGTTGGGTCCTTAATGTGACTTGCAAAAGTTGAATTTGAGCTTCATTGTATCCGGCCAGTAGACCGTCGGCAGTGACCTGAGGTATAACAGTCATTGCGTCTACGGGTGTCGGAGTTGGTGGATAGGGAGGCATTCTTTGCCGTTAAATGCTCCGTAGTGGAAAGAGAAGCTTCGAGGCCATCCCTATCATCATGTTCATTGATCCGTCGATTTCCTGTGGAAGGATTGGCTTCCCGTAGGGTGCGGTTGCGAACTTGACTTCGGGGCCCAACATCAGAAGTTGTTGATCTAAGGATTACTGGAGCTGTCCTTCTAGTACGTCTTCTAGCTGGAGCCATGGCTTTTTGTACTAAGTGATTCCCCACAGACTGCGCCAATATGATGTGGGGTAAATCCGGTTAAGTCAAATTCCAAGGTCAAGAGCGTAGTCCAGGAAAGTCTAGTGGTCAGTTCGTGTGGTTGGGATCGTTTTAGTTCTCAGGTCCGGTAAGGTTGGGGGTCCGGCAAGAGTTGGGGGTCCGGCAAGAGCAACCTGGGTCCTTGAGCTAGATCTAGAGTCCGGCTTCAGCTTGGTCCGGAGTGCTATGAATCCGGACAAGGCACTTCTTAGTTCAGTTCAATGATGGTCCGTCTCCGGGTAAGGGCCGTCAAAGTTTGATCCGGACTTCTCCTGGAAACAAAAGGAAGGGGTTAGACCCTTTTGGGCCGGCCTGCCTTGGGCAGTCCGGAACTAAGACTCAACTTGGGTGACGGGTTAATCGAGTTATCTCGGACCCGAAAGTTAGAGAGTAGATTTTTGAGTGGTAGTTGCGTACCTTAATGAGTAGTAAATGCGGGCTATTTATAGAGGAAGCTTGGGGGACAGTATCAATTCCGGGATCTTGTCGATGGCGACAACGTGCCACGTGGTCTCGGAGGTAGGTGGCGCGTTTATCTCACGTTAGTAATGGCGGACTTCCTGCAGGCGGACCTTTTGTAGAGACAGAAGTCCGTTAAGACCTTAATGCCGGGCCTTTTGGGTACTTTTCTTTTAGGACTTGTTTCTTGTTCTGGAACTTTGCTGGTGCCGGTCCTTATGTTTGTCTTGTGTCGGGCTTTCCTTCTGGGTGGCGGACTTGACTTCTCGGATCGTGGCTAAAAGCGTTTCTCGAGTTTTTGGATGGTAGAAAGGTCTAATTCGTTGGAGGGACTTATATGTCCATATCAAACCCCATAAAACTTTTCAATAAGCTTTCACTGAGTTCTACATGTAAAATTGATGTTACTGAATTAGCTCACTGGCATGCATGAACAACTTGTACATAATGTTTTTTTTTGAACAAATTGTACGTAATTGTAAAATTGTCCGTAACGTTAGTTTCTATAAAGCTGAACTAGTTCGCATTCATTTTCGGTGTAAAAGTACACTAAAAAGAAAAAATTCAAACTTGCACAAACATTTAAAAAAGAGGGCATTAGAATTTTAAAGTTATATCATTTATTTTTCTCGTGACGCAATAAATGGCAAGCAACGGTCATGCTATGTTTATCTTGTGCAAGATCTAATAGTATTATTATGAGACACCATATTATATGCTCTACTATTTTGTCACACAGGCTCCTGTCCACTGCCAATTTCAAAACTAAATTAATCAATTTTGCAGTATGTCCTTGACAGGACATTAATATATATTGCTCATTTCATTTTCATTTACTGACTAAAAGAAGCAAAAGGATAATTGTGTGGAGTTACAAATTTACAGTCCTAAAAATAGCATAAAACTCAGGTATAAAATGATATTGACACCTCAGTTCTATATATATTAAGTAATTAAAGTGTAATTTACGTATGGTCTAGTTACCTATTGCATTTTGTCACGAACTATCGGTCAGTTTATCAATAGATTCAACTTTGTTTAAAAAAATCAGATGGTTTGTCCATAATATATAAATAAATCCGCTTGGTAGACAATTTTTGTGTGGAGAAAGTGCACTAAAACACACCAGTGTAATTTCCTATACACAAGTCAACAAATCCAAGAGACACAATGACTTCTGCATATTCTAATTCAAAGAACCATGAAATGTAATGATAAGAAAGCTGGAAAGTATACTTTACAGACCTGAAATTAATTTTTATGACTACACAAGGTGAAAATCAAAGCAAAATCTATCACCATTTCAAGAAGCTTGACCAGCATAATTGATGCAATCAAGAACATTGAATGTCATCATTGAGATTAAAGCTGTCTGAATTTCTTTTGGCATGGCATATAGTAATATAAATTTAGATTTGATCAATTCAGTTCAATCTCCGTATGACCTGAAATCGCAAAATCTATGCTGCTTTAATATTTTATGATCAGTTTAAACTGAGTTTTAATTCGACCCAGTATATCCTGCTAAACTTATATCAAATATCACATGATATAATTTGCGTTAATTTGTAGTTAACATGTCACAACCATGTCAGCTCAAACATCACGGTTTGACATAACTATTTTGCTTTAGCAATAATAGAGTTGCGATGATATGCTCAAGAGTACACTCCAACCACAAAAGGAGAGAAGAATTCCATAAAGAAAAATATGAAAAAGAAAGGACCAAAAGTGGTTATGAAAATGAAAGAGGTCAAAGGGCACAAATCGAAAATCTAACACAGTAGTTTGGGGAGTGGTGTGCCAAAATACATTGATATTCGGAGACCTTTTTTATAAGAATTTTTATTATATTTCTTGCAATAATCAAACATTTTAATGCTATAAAGTACTCCATGCTAATTTTAAAATATTAGTACTACACATTTGAGTCTTTTTCAACATTTTAATTTATTTCTCTTAAACTACAACATTTTAATTCATGCATAGTGCATTTACCTATCATAAAAGTTACGAGTTTATTTAATATGAGGAATACCATGCCAATCAAATCTAATCTAGTTCGGTTACAACATACTCCATATGATATATTATCTACTAATATACCTACTGGGCAAATTTCATTCGGTACCACAATTAGATTGTCTAATCACATTATGATATATTTTAGTTGAACCATTACATGCAGGTCCTATTTTCGATTTTTTAGTTGACCAAAGAGTTTTGAAAGTGCAATTTATATTGCACTTGTTTTGTTAATTCGGCATTTTCGTTTATTAATCGGTTCGACAATTGTAGTTGTTTTTCAATGGATATTTTGTAGGAAATAACAAGTTGGGCTTCAACATTGCTTAATGGATCAAGATTGGTTAGCTTGGGCCTCAAGAAAGAATCCAAACACAATTTGGAAGAGCTGGAAAGAATCCAGATGCAATCTGGAAACAAAGAAGACGCTTGTAACTTGAATAAGGAAGAGTATGTGAAGTCATGGGCACCTTGGAGAGAAAGAAGGAAATAAAGATCTTGAGATATCCAAATAAGGAAGACTTCCTTCTGGAAGAAAACGTAAAAAAGGAACAGGATCAGCGTTCTTCTTGCGCTGGCACAGAACGAAAAGAAAAAAGAGGAAGTTGCGTTCTTCTTCTTTAGTTAGATTGGCTGTTCTTCTTCTGGTTCGACTAAGCATCATATATACAAGAAGAAGCTTGCTGCAAGAACACACCCTTTTTAGAGCGTTCTTCTTGACGAAATTGATCAGAACATTATATATACAAGAAGAACGACATTTGCAAGAAGGCCTTTGATCATCATTGATTCATATTACTTAGATTAGGGCTTCTTGCTTTACTATACTTTTATTTCGGTGTTACTTGTGAGTGTTCTCTAAAGATTGAGAATTAATCTAGTATCATTGAATTAGAATAGGTTTTTCTTGTCTGTTCTAGGTCTAGTTTTTCGTAAGTTTAATAAATCGTCTGTGTTTGATTTAAACTTCTTTTTGTCATTCTACTTTTCATATCTAGTAGAAATTTCGCCTACGGCACCGTCGGTATCTTTATATACCGGCTTGATTAATTTTGTGTTCAGTTTTATTCCGCTGCACTTTACTGAGTTTTGTCGATCACAGTTCACTGTTGTCGTTGTTTAGTTGAACAACATCCTTTGTTGTAAATTGTTGACTCAACATCAATAGTCAACATCGTTCAAAACTGTCCAGAAGTACCAATCCCGGTCCTACAGTTTCAACAAGTGGCATTAGAGCCAGCCACCTAATTAATTGGTGTCTGGATTTGGTACTACTACAATGGACGCTGTCAATTCAAGTGTCAACAGGCCACCTGTGCTAGATGGGTCGAACTATTATTACTGGAAAATACGGATCAGAACGTATATCAAATCCATTGAAGGGCGTGCATGGAAATCTGTTCTTGAAGGCTATGTGTGGCCTACCATAGGACCAGACGCTGATGGAGATGTCGTTCCTAAACCAGAAGCTCAATGGTCAGGTGATGATTTTCTTGCTAGCTCTTACAATGAAAAAGCTTTGAATGCTATTTTTTCGCATATTGATCCACATATGTTTAAGCTCATTCAGGATTGAACTACTGCTAAACAAGCTTGGGATTTGTTACAAAATCATTGTGAAGGTGATAACAATATTAAGCAAACTAAAATTCAACTGCTTTGGTCAAAATTTAAAAACTTGAGAATGGCAGAAGAAGAACCATTGATTCTTATTTTGATAAACTGCTCACTATTTCAAATGATATTCAACTGCTAGGTGATGCTACGTCTAATAAGCAACTGATTTTCAAAGCTGTTCGTACTCTTTCTTCAAAATTTGATATAAAATGAACTGTTTTGGAAGATACTCAAAACCTGACTACTATGGATTTTCATACCCTGATGAACAATTTGAAAAATTTTGAGCTCCAACAGAATGAGCGCAAAGGTACGAAAAGCCATAGTATGTCTCTTCACTCAAAATCAAAAATCTCTGAGTTTGAAAGCAGTAGTGATGAGTCTGATGAGATGACTGAAGAAGCCTTTGGTAAAGCTTATACTAAGTTGCATAGAAAGTTCAACAAATCCAGCTTTAGGAAGAATTCTAACAATGCCTCCCCAAGTAATCCTAAGGCTACTGGCAAGTTCAATAAGGCCATAGAGCTTCTTGGTTTTAATTCTAAATGACTAGACAAAGTTAGATGTTTTGAATGTCAAGGATGGGGTCACTTTCAGAATGAATGTGCTAACACTCTTCGTAAGAAGGGAAAAACGCTGCTTGCTTGTCTTAGTGATGATTCAGGTGATGAACAGGAAGATGATGATTCAGAAGTTCATGCTAAGGCTCTATCCTCTGTTCTGGACAATGTTGGAGATCAATGTTGGGTCAACAATGAAAACTCAACATTGCCACAAGTTCTCTTTTTCGATTATGATGACTCTCAGAACTGTGAAGAGATATTCTGTGATAAATATTTGGATTCTGAGAAATCAGTGTCTACTAATGTTTATTGTTTGCATGGCTCAATTGATTTATCTGTAGATTATCCCTTCGAAGAAGAATTCACTGCTGAACAAATGGTGGAAGAGCCGAAACTGAAAGATGTAGAACTTGAAAAGGATGAGATAGGTACTGAACTAAATGCAGGTAATGAACCAGATCCCCCAGTTGCAGTCAGAGAAGAAGTGATAGATGTTGATCACAGTGTTGACTCAACATTGCGCCCAACAACATGGGCAGGAAGTTCATCAGATGACTTTGTCTCTGAAAAAGAAGATGAACATGATCTGGAACCTGAACCTGAACCTCAGACTAATCCTTTGGATAAAGCCAGAAGATATCCTCCTCTTAGGATTCGTAAAGATCATCCAAGCTCTCAAGTCATAGGAAGCACCAGTGGTAGAATGACCTTAAGAGGAAACACTCGGAAAAACTACAAGGACATGGTAAGATATGCAACAATCTGCCAATCTGTAAGTTCCTCTTGTTTTGTCTCTCTCACTGAACCTAAGAATGTAAAAGAAAATTTAAAAGATGACAACTGGATTGATGCTATGCAAAAAGTCAAACCTCTTTCTGAACTTATCGATGCTCCTGTTTTTGTCAAAGAAAATGGTAAGATAGAAAAACATGTGGTTGAGTCAGCATCGAATATGTTAGTTTCAAAAGCAGAAAAATCTAAAGTGTCTGGTCCAAAATATGTTCCTTTGGTTGCTCCTGTTAAGCAGAATGAAAAATCTAATGTTGAGCACCCTGTTGAGTCAACATCGACATCAACATTGTCTGTTTCCAGAAAGTCTGTTTCTAAAACTGCTTCTTCTACTATCACTGTCCAGAATGGTAAACCTACTGGAACTGGGAAAAATTCTAGAGAAAAGTATAAGAGAGTTTGGGCTCCTAGGGAAAAGATTGTCTGTAATGTTGCTTTTTCTGTTGCTACCTCTCCTAACAATGCAGCTAAATGGTACTTTGATAGCAGATGATCAAGACATATGACAGGTACCAGGTCTCCTGACAACTACTATGTGGTGGCTGATCCCCACAATTGCAATCGTGCAAAAGAAGATTATATTGTGCTTGACTTGACTAATCTTTCCATAGTACATCAGTTAGTGCAAACTATGATAGGTACATTTGAGATGAATATGATCGGTAAACTCAGCTTCTTTCTTGGACTGGAGAATTCAAAACCATGCAGTACTCCTATGGCTACCTCTGTGAAGCTGAGCAGAATCGATGTTGGACAGGATGTTGACCCAACATTGTTCAGATCAATGATTGAAAGTCTTCTGTATTTGTCTGCCAGTAGACCTGACATCATGTTCTCAGTTTGCGTGTGTGCCAGGTATCAATCCAACCATAAAATCCCCCATTTAACTGCCATTAAGAGAATCCTCAGATATATATCAGGAACTGTTAATCTTGAATTATGGTTTGCGTGTGATACAAACACTAATCTGGTGGGATTTAGTGATTCTGATTGGGCTGGTGATCTAGATGATAGAAAATCCACTAGTGGATGTTGCTTTTATCTTGGTTCAAATTTGGTGTCTTGGTATAGCAAGCAATCGTATGTCACTTTCAACTGCTGAATCTGAATATGTAGCAGCTGGGAGTTGTGTGTCTCAACTAGTTTGGTTGAAAAATATGTTGCATGACTATGGTCTTCAAAGTGATACCCTGTTGATGTTCTGTGATAACCTTAATGCCATAAATATTTCTAAGAACCCTGTTCAGCACTCACGCACAAAACACATAGACATTAGGCATCATTTTCTTAGGGATTTGGTCAATCTGCAAGTAATAGACACACAACACATAGATACAACCAATCAACTTGCAGATATTTTTACCAAGCCTTTAGATAGTGAGAGATTCTTCAGTCTTAGAAGATCTCTCGGACTGTGCTCTCTATGATTTACGTTGTTGAGACCAATGTTGACTCAACATCACGGTCAACATTGGAAAATTAGAATAAGTGATGCTGTTTTCTTTTCTGCTTTTTAGTTCTGTTTTGTGTTTCTGTGCTCCTGTACTTCTGTACTGGTCTCTGGCTGTTCTTGTTTTGTAGCTCACAGTGGTGATGCTTAGGGTTTGAAAGGCTGTTTGAAACCAAGGTTGAAAGGTATCGGGTCTCTTGTGTGTTTGCTTTATGTAAAATCCACTTTTGCTGATTTTGGCACTGTTTTCTCGTACCTTGACTTGCACTTGATGTTGCCTCCTGTCCTTTATATGTTATAAATCTACTGAATTATGTTAAAAAGGGCTCTAAGTGTTTCCGTCGAGGATCGTGTTGGGCAGGTTCAAATACTATCCAGATATCGACGTGGCTAATGTGTCATATGTCGTGAGGGTTGATGGCCTGTACTAGAAACCGACACGCACAGAAATGCTGATTCTCATAATGCTGCTGGTTCACTTTTTGAGTACCAAATTACCCAATGTGGTCAAATGAGTGATCTTTATGCCATGAGACGTGTGTTTACCTAACTCCGCATAGGGTCACCCCCACTCAAAATTATGATAATTGTTTACTTTACTTTTTGAGGCAATGTTGGGTGTGTTTCTTTGGTATTCCTCTCTCTTTATGTTTTGCCTTCAGCATTAGTGGTGTTAATCGGGTCTGCACATTTTGAGACTTGGTTTCCTGGCTGACTTACAATAAGAATGGTCTGATTTTCCGATGTTGTCATCATTGTTGAGTCAACATTCTTGTCAACAAAGACTTTACATGAAGTACTATTTGCTCTTGTGTTGTGCTCCTTTTTTTGTGCTCTAATTCTGTGTGTTTTTGGGTTTGAGGGGGAGTAGGTCTAAGGTGATTCCTTGGGGTTTTTGGGTTTCTGCATTCCTGTTCTTGCATTTCAAGTCATTTTCTTTAAAATCAAGATTTTTTGTCAACCTCCCTAGGGTTTATCTGTTTATCTGATTACATTGACTTGACGGATAACTGTTTTACTTGCAACTTTAATCTTTAATTAACAGTTGTGCATAGTTTTTCGTTGCCTTGATATATATCTGCAGGAATCTACCTTGAAGCAAACCCAACAACACCCATTATGACTTATTTTGTAAGTTGTGTTCATGACCATCCACTCTTGTCCTAACACTGCCCTCCAGCTGATTCAACCTCTATTCCTGCTTTTGCTACTTCCTTTGCCAGTGTTGACTACAATGTTGAGTCAACATCGTTTCTCTGCATTAGTACTTTGTCTGCAGGTCCTCAACAGGTTACCAAGATGGTGAAGTTTTTTTTAAAGAACTTTGTTTTCTTTCTTTCCTCACAAAAAAGGGGGAGAATGTTTGTACTCTTGGTTTTTTGTATTAAGGGGGAGTTCTTGGAGCAGGGGGGGGGGGGTTGCTTGATATTGTCTTGTATTTTCCTACTAACCGCTTTCAGGTTTTTGTGAAGAAAGGCAAGAATTAAGGGGGAGAGTGAAAGTGCAATTTATATTGCACTTGTTTTGTTAATTCGGCCTTTCTTCGTTTATTAACCGGCTTGACAACTGTAGTTGTTTTTCTATGGATATTTGGTAGGAAATAACAAGTTGGGCTTCAACATTGCTTAATGGATCAAGATTGGTTAGCTTGGGCCTCAAGAAAGAATCCAAACACAATCTGGAAGAGTTGGAAAGAATCCAGATGCAATTTGAAAACAAAGAAGACGCTTGTAACTTGAATAAGGAAGAGTTTGTGAAGTCATGGGCACCTTGGAGAGAAAGAAGGAAATAAAGATCTTGAGATATCCAAATAAGGAAGACTTCCTTCTGGAAGAAAACGTAAAAAAGGAACAGGATCAGTGTTCTTCTTGGGCTGGCACAGAACGCAAAGAAAAAAGAGGAAGTTGCGTTCTTCTTCTTTAGTTAGATTGGCTGTTCTTCTTCTGGTTCGACTAAGCATCATATATACATGAAGAAGCTTGCTGCAAGAACACACCCTTTTTAGAGCGTTCTTCTTGACGAGATTGATCAGAACATTATATATACACGAAGAACGACATCTGCAAGAAGGCCTTTGATCATCATTGATTCATATTATTTATATTAGGGCTTCTTGCTTTACTATACTTTTTTTTTCGGTGTCACTTGTGAGTGTTCTCTAAAGATTGAGAATTACTCTAGTATCATTGAACTAGAATAGGTTTTTCTTGTCTGTTCTATGTCTAGTTTTCCGTAAGTTTAATCAATCGTCTGTGTTTGATTTAAACTTCTTTTTGTAATTCTACTTTTCATATCTAGTAGAAATTTCGCCTACGGTACCGTCGGTATATTTATATACCGGCTTGATTAATTTTGTGTTCAGTTTTATTCCGCTGCACTTTATTGAGTTTTGTCGATCACAGTTCACTGTTGTCGTTGTTTAGTTGAACACTGTTCACTGTTGTTGTAACGGTGTTGACTCAACATCAATAGTCAACATCGTTCAAAACTGTCCAGAAGTACCAATCCCGATCCTACAGTTTTAACAAGTTTCTCCCAAACATGACCTTATTTTTTCATTTTGCAAAATTATCACTCATACTTTCTCTAATTCAACTAAGACCCTTTATCTTTCATTATTGTTTTTTTATATAACATTATTTTCGAATTCATACAAATTTCAAAATTTTATTTTTGAAATTTTATTTCTTAGATTTTCGAGTCGTTGATCATATACGAGAATAATATAAAATTAAAATATTATTCAATATTTTTCCGGATTATTATTTTTTTTAACAGTTTCATCTCATTTCGTATTCCTCGAAAATGACAAAACACATTTAATGATAAAGATGTTCTACTCGATAATTTTCTCCGTATCAGTAAAGGCCGGCGAAATTGTGAGTTGAAGTTCGAGGAGTTCAAATTATTACTAGATTACACAGGATGGCAAACTATTAAATTCTCAAACATATTACGTACTCCCTTTGTTCTTTTTAAAGGTTTACATTTTTCCGTTTTAGGTTTGTTTTCTAAAGTTTAACGTTTCCTTTTTGAAAATCTACTATCTCCACTTATTAATTTTTTAAACATTTTTTTTCATACTTTATTCATTATCTCTCCTACTTTTTCTATACTATCTCTTACTTTTTACCATCTACTTACTATTTTATTCAATTTCCTTAAAATTCACATCAAATTAAAATGTAAACCTTCTAAAAGTTCAGAGTGCGGAGGGAGTATATAAATTTTTGAGGAACGAATGCCCTACCCGAGTGGTCCCATATGTGGAGTTCCACTACATTGGTGGTTATGAATGTTGTCTAATTTTCCTTGATAATCAAGGGTTAATCTTCTGTATTCTTAGGATCGGTGATGAGATTAGTGGTGGATTAAATTACATGAACGAATTGGGAATATTAAAATATATATTATGACGTTTGCTACCCTTATAAATTTTACACAAAAACTATTTATTTTAGAAATAATAAGACGAATTTGCATCCATAATTAGTAAATTTATCACTAATTACTAACTTTCCATCAATTATATATGGTAATATGTTTAATCACTTCTCATAAATATCAATCTCTCCACTTTTTGGAAGATTAATATATGTCAATAATACCGGTCCAGCATAATTTAATACACTCAACTGTGTAATAAATAGCATTTACTAAACGCCATATTAATAGGGATAAGTTGTATTAATATTCCATAATTTGTTATAATATAAGGGTCCTTAATTTTTTATCTGCCTGTCCTCCATCTCTCTTGTCTAAATGAGTCCCCATCTCATAAAGATTTCATTGCTCCTTTCCTTCTGCTCAATCAAGAAAAAAGAACCCTAACTACTTCCACTCTCACTCTCTCTCTCTCTCTCTCTCTCTCTCTCTTTCACATTTTCACCACACTTTCCACTTAAAAATGCTCTCATTTTCATCTCGTGAATATTTTTAGCTGAATAAATGTTTGTAGCTGTTCAGCCACATTTCTTGATAGTTATACTGACAGAGGTTGGTAAAAAAGTGCAAAAGTAGTACATTTGCTTCTCCTTCACCACTTCTTGGATCATTGTGAGTAAAGATCTCTCCTTTTTGCATTTCTTGATTTTTGTTGGTGGGATTTTAGTTGATCTCGGACTACTAGGCTTGCTAATTATGCTGATTCCTTGCTTGCTCTCTCCGTTATCCTCATTAATGTCTTTCTTTTGTTTGTTCTTTTCACTGGTTTAGTTTATTGCAGGTAATTTCTTTGTGTGGAGCAAATGTAATTGACACCTGTAAAGGGCAAAGGAGAGGCCTAATATTATTATAGAATAGATAACTCGAAGCTTAATTTATTGTTAAATCACTCCATTGCTCATCTGACTGGTAAATGTCTGTATTTTGGTGTAGATTGACAGTATCTTGGAATGGTTTTTGAGTTTAATGTTGTGTATTTTGTGTATCAGCAGACTGCTACTTTGTGAGATGAGGATCACGGAGTTAATTGGCTATCTAACTATCTCAGTAATATTACTGGAAGTTGTGATTCTGGCAAAAGCAGAGGTTTACATAGTGACAGTTGAAGGGGAGCCTGTTATAAGCTATAAAGGTGGTGTTGTTGGGTTCGAAGCAACGGCTGTCGAATCTGATTCCGATGAGAAGATTGATGTCACCAGGTAGTTGTTGCATTTACAGGATTTAGTGCCTCTTTTATTTGTTATCTCCAAGCTTAGTGATTAGTCCAATACTTGAGTTTTAAGATCGGATGGTTGAGTATTATTCTTACTCTTTCGTTGTCCAAGTGGCGTGTAGTCTAGTTTCTGGTGAACCATCTTGTATTACTTATCCTGTTTAAAGCCATTGTTGAAATTTCGGACACCTTAGCTAATGCTTGTTTGTTGTATTCTTGTTCCACATCAGTGACTTGGTTATTTCCTATGCCCACCACCTAAGAAAGAGGCATGATATGCTTCTCGACATGTTGTTCGATGAAGGGACGTACAAGAAAATCTACAGCTACAGTCATCTTATCAATGGCTTTGCTGCTCACATTTCTCCGGAACAGGTACGAAATTATCGTCTCATGCTTTTCTATATCTAAGTTCCCCTAATTTTCATAAATTCAGTTATTCCATGGGTTCCTTATACCATCAACATTACTAGTAGGCAGAAATACTAGCACGGGCACCTGGAGTGAAGTCCGTCCAAAGAGATTGGAAAGTGAGGAAATTAACAACCCACACTCCTCAATTCTTGGGGCTTCCAACTGGAGTGTGGCCCACAGGTGGTGGCTATGATCGAGCAGGAGAAGATGTCATTATTGGAATGGTGGATTCAGGGATTTATCCCCACCATCCTAGCTTTGCATCCCACAAAACTGATCCTTATGGTCCTGTTGCAAAGTATAGAGGCAAATGTGAGCATGACCCACACACCAAGAGGAACTTCTGCAATGGGAAGATAATTGGAGCACAGCATTTTGCCGAAGCAGCTAAAGCTGCTGGCGCATTTAATCCTGATATGGATTTCGATTCTCCCCTTGATGGTGATGGACATGGAAGGTATTAATTAATAATACGCATAGGTCATTTTCATAATCTCATCAAAGTTTATTCCCATGGTTCTATCATTGTACATGCCATGGATTAAAAAATCACTCAAACGACAATATTTCATGTCAGTCACACGGCAGCTATTGCAGCTGGGAACAATGGAATCCCAGTTAGGATGCATGGATTTGAATTTGGAAGAGCCAGTGGAATGGCACCCCGTGCTAGGTATTGTTCCAACTTCCAACAATGCCTATATGGACTGGACGCTAATTCTTCTTTGGTTGTTTACTAAACATTTGCTAACAACAACTAATATGGTGGTCTTCATGCAGAATTGCTGTATACAAAGCACTCTACAAATTATTTGGTGGATTTGTTGCAGATGTAGTGGCTGCCATTGATCAGGTATGCAAAACTGTGAAAGCCTGTTCTGTGTAATTGCTAGATACTTTAGTAAAAACATTACCATTAAAAGATGCTTTTCAGCAGCAATGTCTTATAAATACGACTGTAACTATTTGAGACTCATAAACTGGTGTATTTCAGTAATTGAATAATAAAAAGAATTATACTTGTTCCGGACATACAATTTGAGTTTTACCAGTAATTACTTTGGTTAATATATTCATATGAAGTAGGTATACTATATCATCATCTTTTATATAAATTACTTGCTGCATTTTCCTAAATTATAGGTTGTAGTCACTAAGATCGATTCTGTACTTCATTTGACATACATGCTAAACCCATTTGGCATTTTGATTGATAAATAGAGGATGATATAAAACATGACAATTGTGATTCGAGAACCCTTTGTACTCTAGATATGTGAGTCTTCTCATACGGTACATAAATTTCACAGGCTGTTTATGATGGTGTGGACATAATAAATCTATCCGTGGGTCCTAACAGCCCTCCTGCAACGACAAAGACGACATTCTTGAACCCATTCGATGCCACCCTCCTCTCAGCTGTAAAAGCTGGAGTTTTTGTTGTACAAGCTGCTGGAAATGGAGGTCCTTTTCCCAAAACCTTGTTGTCCTACAGTCCATGGATAGTATCTGTAGCTGCTGCTGTTGATGATAGGAGATACAAGAACCATCTCACTTTGGGAAATGGGAAAATACTATCTGGGCTCGGTTTGTCACGTAAGTTCGTACATTCTGGATATATAAGTTGGCATTTTAATTCTTTGCTCATGTGGGTCCTTTCGTTTTCAACTTGCTGCAGCTGCCACACATGCAAATAGAACTTTTACCTTGATAGCAGCAAATGATGTGCTTCTTGATTCCTCAAACTCAAGAAATAGTCCATGTGACTGCCAGCGGCCTGAAGTATTAAATAAAAATTTGGTGCAGGGGAACATTTTGCTCTGTGGTTATTCGTTTAACTTTGTTGTTGGAACTGCTTCAATTAAGAAAGTCTCAGAAACTGCCAAGAGTCTAGGTGCAATTGGCTTTGTCCTAGCAGTGGAAAATGCTTCTCCAGGAACAAAATTTGATCCTGTTCCTTGCGGCCTTCCTGGGATTCTTGTCTCAGATGTTGCCAAGTCACAGGTAAACGCCGCCTTCTCGTTTCATCTTATTGGTTACTTATTTGTCAAAGAAGCGCGATCCTGTTGGGAAAGTGAAATTGTTGGTCATTTGATAGCAGTCTATTTTAAATTGCACATTACCTACTCTGATGTCTATGCCACTCTGGTCATGGTTAACTTTGCTGTAATGAACAGGTGGGTGAATTGCAAGGCTGTCCAATTATAATTTGGACTTCTCCCTTTCATTAGCTTGATTTAAGTAAATATTGTACCTTCTTTAAATTTATCAAACTGACTACAGTCACACTTACATATATACAAGCTGGTTACATATCCCCCATCTTCATCTTTGGATGTACACGCATCCGACACTTGAGTATGCAGCAGTACCAACAACCGTGTATCCCCCCTAGTATCTACATAAATGAGTCTTATGTCTTATGATGTTGAAGAGGGAATAAGCTGGTAATTACCAAGAACAATCTACATAAATGAGGTTTCTTGCTTATGATGTGTAAGAGGGAATGGGCTAGTAATCACCAATGACGACGTGCATGCTTTTTAATTTCTTAATTAAAACTTGCTTCATTTCTGTTGTTTATAACAATCAGTTTTCAATTCACATATTGTAGGAACTGATAGACTATTACAATATCTCTACACCGAGAGACTGGACTGGACGAGTAAAGAGCTTTAAGGCGGTTGGCAGCATTGGGGATGGCCTAAAGCCTATCCTCCACAAGTCTGCACCACAAGTAGCATTGTTCTCTTCTCGAGGACCAAATATCAAAGACTATAGTTTTCAAGAAGCAGATCTCCTGAAACCCGATATTCTAGCTCCCGGCTCTCTTATTTGGGCTGCCTGGGCTGCTAATGGAACTGATGAGCCAAATTACATTGGTAAAGTGTCTGCAGCATAATCTTTCATGTTGCCTCGTTAGAGAATATCGAATGGTATTTGACATGCAGTTTTTGCTTGAAACAGGTGAAGGCTTTGCGATGATATCTGGAACTAGCATGGCTGCACCTCATATTGCCGGAATAGCCGCTCTTTTAAAGCAGAAATACCCTCACTGGAGCCCTGCGGCTATTAAATCTGCCTTGATGACTACATCCACAAATGTGGATCGAGCAGAGAGACCTCTTCAAGCTCAACAATATTCTGGATCCGAGACCATGTCTCTTGCTACTGCAACACCTTTTGATTGTGGAAGTGGCCATGTCAACCCTAGGGGATCTCTAGATCCTGGACTCATATTTGATGCAGGTAAAAATGAAATTCCTCGTTTCTTCCATCATTGCGTTAATCGACATAAAAATTGATTCTACTTTTCTCTTCTGCCACATGCACAGTCCAAGCAGCTTCTAGCTTCTTTTATGTAGTTTTAAAACATCTCCAAACACCATTTCTCAAACGTTCTGAAAGTTTCAATATTTTATGCAGACCACTTGACATATCTCAAGAAAGATCACACTTTAGCAGTTCTTTTCTATACTTGAGCACTTCTAGAAGAGATTTAGCTACTCCGAACACTCTTTCCTCATAGGCCATAGCATGATTGATCATCTGACGGCCAACTTCATTTTTTTCCTGGAATTTAAGTATGTTATGTTCTAACTTGAATTCTGCTCGATGTGGCTCCAGGATACGAAGACTACTTGGGTTTCTTATGCACGACACCTGGAATCGATGCAAATGAGATTAAAAACTTCACACACAGTCCATGCAACTACACTCTCCAACATCCATCAAATCTAAACACACCTTCCATCACAATCTCACACCTCGTGGGAACTCAAACAGTTACGCGCACTGTAACAAATGTAGCTGGGGAAGAAACTTATGTGATCACAGCAAGAATGGCACCAGCAATTGCCATTGAAACCGATCCTCCTGCAATGACTCTGAGGCCAGGAGCATCAAGGAAATTCACTGTCACACTCACGGTTAGGTCTATTACAGGAGGCTATAGCTTTGGTGAGGTTTTGCTGAAAGGAAGTAGAGGGCACAAGGTCAGGATCCCAGTTGTGGCCATGGGCTATTATCGATAGATTGGCTTCACGAGCTGAATGTTACCATGGCTATATTCTTTGGATCCGTGTGAAATAAGACACATAATTAAGGGTGGATGTAGCGGAAATAGCCATAAAGAAGTACAGGCAGTCGCCACAAGCACGACGAAAGGATTTCTGTCCAAGAAATATATGTGGAGGATATGTAAAGATAAGTAGCATATGGGGTAGACATCTAGTTTCTCCCAAACCCATAAATTTTGACTTATAGTAGTTGTTTCTGCAATATGGTGGAATGTAATGTAATGTTATGATGTAAGAATATATAGCCTGTTTGCAGAAGGTTTGGTAGGCAACATCCACGTTTCTTTTTGTTGTAATGTTATGATGTAATAAATGTTCTTATAGTAGCTGAATTATACCATTTTCATGTGCAATGGCTTTGTCAGTTTCATGTGGTATGGAAAATTCGATACTAGCATGGATGAAAAATGATCTCAATTGAGACCCTAAATTTTTATTATATAGTTCAATTGAAAATTTTACGTTTAAGATTTATTCGTGCAAACTGGACAATTGACAGAGGAGTACATTATTTCCCAGATAAAATTGTTATTATATTAATAGAAAAAAAAATCGTGTTAAAAGTATATATTCGGAGTTCATAACTTGATTAAACATATTTAAACGTCTTTAACTCAAAATTACAAACATAAAAACATCGAAAATTTTTTTTTTTTTTTGTGAAAAGTGGAAAAAGTAGAGAAATTGAAAAAAAAAAAAGAAGTGAAAAAAAAAGAAGTGGAAAAGAAAAAAAGGATGAAATGGCCGGTTCTCATTTCATCCTTTTTTTTCTTTTTCCACTTCTTTTTTTTTTTCAATATCTCTACAAATTTCCCAACTTTTTTAAAATGGCCCGTTTGACCGGAATTTTTTTAAATTTTTTTTAAAATTTTTCAATTTATTTATTTTAAATTCGCAACTTTAACTTTAATTCGAACTTGAATCGAAATGCTTCCGAATAAAAGGTTACAGTTCGGAAGCATTTCGATTCAAGTTCGAATTAAAGTTAAAGTTGCGAATTCAAAATAAATAAATTGAAAAAAAAATTTAAATAAATTTGCTTAATCAACGTTATTTTAAAGTTAGAGAAATTGAAAAAAAAAAGAACAAATTTTTTTTTTTCAATTTCTCTACAAATTTTCCAACTTTTTCCACTTTTCACAAAAAAAAAAAAATTTTGTGAAAAATTTTCGATGTTTTTATCATATAATTAGATTCAATCGCATTAACGTTATCGTATTAAGAAACAGCTTATTTCGATTTTACGTTAATTTTATAATTTTTTTGTTTAGTTAAGGGCATTTTAGGCAAGTACGTAAATATTTGGTTTGGTGTTGCGTTTAACGTTAGTTCCTGATTGATATCTGAGGGTTTAAGGAAATTGTCTTCCCACCATGGGAGAAGAAGAGCGGACTGCAAATTTTCTTCTCCCCAACCGAGCTCTGGTAAACTCTTGATGAATTTTCCTATTTCATCGTGAAATCACCATTCATAAAATGATCTCCTTCTCCAACCTTATAAAGCGAGGTTTCACCCCAAATCTAAACAACCTCAACAATTTCCTTCACTTCCTCTCTCAAATCCAAAGATTCAAAACCATAATCAGCATTTTCTCTCAACTCACCTCAAACAAATTGATCATCCCAAACGCCACAACGAACACCATCTTCACCAGAGCCTTGCTCAAAGAGCACAAATACGACCAAGCTGCCAGTTTCTTGGTACCCCTCATTGGGAAATCAGAATTTTTCCATAAAAATCGAATCTTTGATTCATTGATTCAAGGCCTCTGCACTTTTAACAGAGACCCTGAAAAGGGTCTTTCTCTGTTGAAGTATTGCTTGCAAACTGGTAGTGTTTTTCCTTCTTCTCGTACATTTTGTTTGTTGATTCATTCTTTCAGTTCATTGGGGAAAATGGATAGTGTTGTCGAGCTGTTAGAGTTGATGTCTGATGACAAGTTTAATTACCCTTTTGATAATTATGTTTGTAGTTCTGTGGTTTCTGGTTTTATGAGAATTGGGGAGACTCAGCTTGCGGTTGGGTTTTATGAGAATGCCGTCAATTTGGGTTCGTTGAAGCCTAATTGTATTACTTGTACATCTGCTATGACTGCGTATGTTCAGTTGAGAGATGTAGAAAAAGTTACTGATTTGGTTGCTTGGATGGAGAATAATGCGCTAGGATTTGATAGTGTGTTTTATAGTAGTTGGATGTATGGGTGTTTTAAAAATGGGCTCGTTGATGAGGCGTTGCAAAAAGTTAGAACAGTTGTAGATAGGAAACTTAAGTTGGATAGTATATGGTACACTATACTTATAGATGGATTTTCAAAGCAAGGCTATGTTGAGAAAGCTGCAGGATTTTTATATAAAATGCGAAAGGATGGGATTATACCAGATTTAGTCACTTATACCTCGATTATTCTGGGGTTTTGCAATAAAGGGAAATTGGAGGAGGCATTTGCAATTTTTGCAATGCTTGACACGGTGAGGATTGAGGCTGATGAGTTTACGTATGCAATACTGATCCATGCAGTCTGTAGGAGCTGTGATTTTGATTCTGCTTTTCAGTTGCTTGATGAAATGGAGAAGAAAGGAATACATCCTGGGATTGTCACGTACAATACCATCATTAATGGGTTATGCAAAGCTGGGAGAACTTCTGTAGCTGATGATCTCTCAGTGGGCATAATTCGGGATGTTGTCACGTACAGTACATTGTTACATGGATATGTTGCGGAACAGAATGCATCGGGGATCTTAGAAACAAAGAGTAGACTGGAAGCAGATGCAGTCCATATGGATATCATCATGTGTAACACGCTTATTAAAGGTCTTCTTGTGGTGGGCTTGTTCGCTGATGCTCTCGAAATTTACCAGAGGCTTCCACAAATGAACCTGTCTGCAAACTCTGTCACTTACTGCACTTTGATTGATGGATATTGTAAAGCTGGTAGGCTTGATGATGCACGAGGAATCATTGATGATTTTCTAAAGACATCAAGTTATTCGGCTGCTGGTTACAATTCTATTATCTCTGGGCTAGGCAAAAAGGGCATGATAGACATGGCAGTTGATTTATTCAGCGAATATATTAAGAAAGGTCTGCCATTGGACAGAACTATGTACTTGAATTTGATCAAAATAACATTTGACTGCAAAGGCCTACAGGGGATTTTGAATGTCATATACAGAATGGAGCATTTAGGGCTACAAGAATTGGATTATATATGTAATCAGGTCATTGGCTTCCTGTGCAAAATGCGTCTTCTTGAGGCTTCATGCAACATATTGTTGTTCATGATCAGAAAGGGATTAGGATTAACGAGTACATCTTATTATTCAACCATAAGAAGCCTCCTCTGTAAAGGTAAGCAATCAACAGCTCGGATGGTTTTAACACCTTTCCTTAAAACTTTTGGCATGTCAGATACCAGAGTAAATGAAATACTATTGCACTACTTGTGTTTGAGTGACGTTGAAAGAGCCCTTGTATATATTTCAATTATGAATAAGATGAACATGACTATTGCTATCCCTGTTACTGTTTTTGGAACACTTACAACTACTGGTAGAGTTTTTGATGCATACAAGCTCTTGACTGGAGCAGGAAATAACCTTCCTGGTTTGAATGTTGTTGAATTCACCATTATGGTCGATGCCCTCTGTAAAGCAATGCATATGGATAAGGCATTAGATGTCTGCCGTTATGCTACAAGGAAGGGCACAGCTCCTAACATAGTCACTTACAATTCCATTATAAATGGGCTGTGCCGCCAAGGTTGCCTGGTTGAAGCATTCAGATTGTTTGACTCACTGGAGAAAATTGGCGTTTTTCCTTCAGAAATTACATACGGCACACTTATTAATGCTTTAGTGAAGGAAGGACTTCTGCTAGATGCCAGGACTCTCTTTGCCAGGATGTTTGTCAAGGATATTACGCCCACAACCTTCATTTATAACTCTTTGATTAATGGTTATTGCAAGTCAAGTTTGCTTGAGGAAGCTGTAAAGCTTTTTCAGGATTTAGAGGTGAGAAATCTCAAGGCAGATGAGTTCACTGTTGCAACATTGATCAATGGCTATTGTCTTAAGGGTGACATGGAAGGAGCTCTCAGGTTGTTTTTGGAGTTTAAGAGCAAAGGCTTATTCCCCAATCTTCTGGGTTTCTTGTATTTAATGAGGGGATTGTCTGCTAAAGGAAGGATGGAAGAGTCCCGGAGCATCTTAAGGGAGATGCTTCAGACCAAATCAGTCATAGATCTCTTGGGAAGGATAAATACGGAAGCTGAGTCAGATTCTGTAGAGAATCTACTCATCTTTCTTTGTGACCAGGGAAAAATTAATGAGGCTGTTACTCTCCTTGATAAAGTCTGGAACATGCTTTCTACTGCCACAAGAAATACTTGTTATGGTGGATCAGGTCTTGTCAATTTGGAAGCAGATACTAATCTGAAGGCAGAGATTTTTGATGTTGCTATGGCCAAAGAGGAGCAGAGAAATCATGACAGTGAAGATGGAAAAAGACAGCAGTTCAGAGATTTTGATTCTTTCTGGAATGTTATTCATTCACTTTGTCAGAAGGGGGAGCTAACTAAAGCAAATAGGTTGACCAAGTTGGTTATTAATTCCTGAGATGTTTGTTGCATACATGGCGCTATGCTTTCCTCTTAGGCGCTGGTGAACTTATTCTCCTCTCCGTTGCAGATATTTCGATTGCACAGGTAAATTCTGTCCTCTCAAAATTGCTTATTATTATCTTCTTAGTTTGAGTCATACTCTTGTTGATTTTGTATTCTCATTTATGCATAATTTATATGCCCACAAACGTGTATCTGCATGGAAATGCACCAAGGATGGTGAATGTTTTGGGGACTGAAAATGTTTGTTGTTGCGAGATCGCACTAATTTTTTCCCCAACCAGCTAGCCATGTGGTATTGTACATATTCCTGTTATATGCTAGCTTTCATGCATGCATTTTGATCAAAGTGCTTTTTAGTTAATAATATTCTGTCTAAAAAGATTGCTTTGTTTTACTATGCTCATCGTCTTGTTGCCGATTGATTTTTTGTGTTTCAGGGATAATGCCAATTGGCGGCCTTTCACAACTCATGAGCAGCTGTTTTTAATGGATAATGCGAAGCTGCAGTTGCTTGCTGTGCCAGTTGAATATTTAATCTAACTATTCTACTTCATGTAAGCATGAGGGTTTTATGATGAAACCGGGGTTGATGTATCTTAAATATTTCACTGGACATTCTCTCATTAACTGCCTATATGGATAGAAGAGGTCAGAGGACTAATTATCATGGCATGCTTTGTAGGATTGAGGGCTGAAGAGCCTGTAGATTTCTTCTGAAACTAATACTTTGCTATTGAGTGTGTTTGATGACTGACTGAAAAGTTCCAATTTTTACTTGTTTTGTGCGGCTAAAAGTTGGTGCAATGGATATTTTACGGAAAGTCCCCCGCGCAGGAGATATGCTCTCGTTCACTGTTCACAAAGAAACCAATTAATCTAGGTATACAGTTCTGTTAATATGAGAATCTTGATTATAACATTAGTGCTTCCAAGTTGCGGGTTCTTCCGATATTAAATAACTATAAAGGTGTTCTGCTGACACGGATTCCTCATCCGTTGGCCCGTTTTGCATAAACAAATAATGTGTGTTTATGTAGACTAACAGTACTAAAGACTAAATTCTGCATTTTGCTTGAGAAGAATGAATTGCATGTTCGATAAACTGTTTAAGTTGACAAGAATTGGTGTTAATTACGCAGAGGATGTCCAGACTTTGGTAGGTTGATGACAATGTTCCTGCTCACGGATCTGAAGGGCAACATCAGCTTAGAGAAGTAAGACACCATGGCAAGTGAAAACTAGGTCACAGCATGTCTTGCTTTTGCCAACAAGAGATAATATCTGAATGTTTACGGATTAGGCATTACTTTGGGCATACTATATGTTTTGAAGATCTTAGACATGGGTACAAGTCTTGGCTGATTTCATCTGGTGATCTTTTTTTGTTTTGTCTTTGGAGCTAACTAATTTGGACATCGTGCAGCCTTAAGCTCAGGAATGAAGTTCATAACATCTACGAACTTCTGACTGCCTGAGGAACTACGTGGAAATGGAACTTCTGACTGCTGATACTGTACGTTGTCCCAACTCCTAAGCTATACTATATCTAAAGTGTTTCTGTAGCAAGAGATGTGACACTGAACCGGAGCTGCTGAAGACGGCTGGCTTTCATCAAATTCTTTCAAGTTTGATCCAGTCACAGCCCTTTTTCGGTGTGCTTGAGCAAAGAGCTAGATGAGATTCAGCTAGAACAACTCTGATGATTTGTTTGGAAAAAGAAAAACTACAGGTTAAGATTATGTCGAAAGCCGAATGATATCTTTTTAAACTTCGGATTATAGTTTAAGTTAGCATTGTATATTAGTATGTCGTATGTAACTCTGTACATTCTAATTGTGGCTAATTAGGGCATACTGATCGGAGAAGAAGCATAATAATGGGAAGAAAACTTCTGTGAAGATCCCTGGAAATATTTCATCATTGTGTAGTTGGCATGCAAGTATTTTAATAATAGCTATTTCTGTATTTACAGCACAACTATGAATGATTGAATACACTCTTGAGAAAGGGAGTTTCCTTATTTGTGTTATTCTTGGTCATGATCATGAACTCGGAAATTTTCCTACAACAATGTACAATTCATACCATCTATGCTGAAACAAATCTTTCACAATAATGGAAAGTGAACTTTAAGAACACAGACATGCCTTTATTAGTCATATAATTCCTTGTCAGAGTCTAGTTTGTTTAGTATAAATAAAACATCCTCTGTTGCTTTGAAAAACTTCGATGGCAAATTCTACTAACATTATGCTGCTGCAAAAACTCTGTGTTTCTTTGGCATTGATCACTGTTCTTGCTTCCACCTCCTTCCCGACATTAACTACGGCTAGTGTAACGAATCGAACCAGGATTCGAATCCCGCTTATTCACCAGAACTCAGTTTCAGCACCCTTTCACAAACCTCAGAATGCAGATGATGTTAGAGCACCATTGTCGCCAGATGCACTAAAGATGACGTTCTTGGTTAATGTCTCGATAGGTGATCCGGTTCCACAGCTTCTAATCATGGACACTGGAAGTTCAATGACCTGGGCCTGTGCCGCGTGTGGTTTTGATCCCAATAGGTCATCTACTTACAAGCCGATTTCATGTGGTTCTAAGATTGATTGTCACGATTACAATGATAAATCCGAGTGCACAGGATCTCAATGCACTTATAAGACATCATACTTAGACGGATCATACAGCAACGGCGTCTTTGCCACAGAAACGTTCACGTTTGAGACATCCAGCGAAGGCTTAGTCCAACTGCCAAACACACTTTTCGGTTTTGGACTCGATAACAAATGGAGCACACCTGATCTAGAAACTGGAATCTTTGGCCTCCAACCGTTTGGAAAACATTCTCTGCTGCAACAGGTTGGTAACAAGTTTTCCTACTGTCTAGGAAACATCAGCGACCCTTCGTACATGTACAACCAGTTGATACTAGGCGAAGGAGCCAAAATCGAAGGTTCTTCGACCCCACTTGGAAACCTAGGTTCCCACTTTGTTGCTGACCTGGTAGCAATTTCCGTTGGAGGCAAACAACTAGACATCGCACAGAAGGAGTTCGGTACCTACTACAGCACGCTCATCGACTCTGGCACAACGTCAACTGTCCTTCGACCAGGGCTGTACGACGCGTTAAGAGACGAGATCAAGAAGTTACTCGAAGGTTTCCTGCAGCCTGTTACACATCCTAATTATGAAGTGTGTTATTCGGGGAACTTGGTAAGAGATCTCAAAGGATTTCCAGTTGTGACATTGCATTTTGCTGAGGATGCTGATTTGGATTTGAATGCTGAAGCCATGTTTCGCAGGATTGATGACAATGTTTTCTGCTTGATACTGCATAAAAGTGACCAAAATCTTGATGTTATTGGGATATATGCTCAACAATACTACAATGTGGCTTTTGATTTGGATGCTATGACTGTTAGCTTTCAGAACATTGACTGTAGTCTCCTTGAAGATTAGCCTTTTTTTGTTTCTTCTCGGCAAGGGAGAATTGATTTTGGCGATTCCAAAGAGTAACCACCGATATATGAGCGTTCTATTATATGTTAGAGCCGCAACCGCCTGATCACACCCTTCCAACTGGATGGGGCAAATCTTTTCTCCTCAAAGTCAAGGTCTTTACAACAGGACAACTATCGTTTACCTTGGTGCTGCAATATGATTGGGTTTGGAAGGAAAGAGTGGAAAAATTGAGGATCATTTTCTTGAAATCTTGTTTATAATTAATAGTATTGTGCTGTTATTCATTGTTTGTTTAATCATTAAGCTTATCTTCGATCTTTAGATGTGCCTACTAATCTTCAAGTAATGCACTCATTATGTCAATAACAATTTATCTTAAATTTAAACTATTGTTCCATGTGAACAAACTGATTCTTTAGGCCAAATATATTGTTTTACTTCGCCTAGTTGGTTCAAGTGGCAAGAAACTCGAGTTTTTAACGATCGAAAAATGGATCTAAATCCTAAAAGTTCAGGTCTAGCTTCTAATCCAACAAGGCAGTAGGTATATACTAATTCCTTGGTGATCTAGCTACTTACTGTACAGATTCATGTTGCATATTAAAGAAAACTGAACTGAGCTTTCAAAGACTATTTCTAACTGGCTGGCAACATATCTTCAACTTGCAACAGGAAAAAAAGAAAAAACAACAACATATGGTTAATGATGGCTATAAAAAACACAGATACATCTAGTCCATATATGATTCTGCTGATAAGTAACAATTCTTCTAAACAACATTTGATGCATTGTGAGAGAAAAATGGGGTGTAGTTTCTCTTGCATTACACTCCGAACATCCTCAACAAAATCATCCAAACTCAACAACAGCATCAAAGTTGTGCATTTCGACGGTCGTATCGAACATTTAGATCCTCCTGTCACGGTTTGTGAAGTGACTGGACATCCATCAAAGCATCTTATGTTCACTCATGCTCAGCTTCTCGCGTCCTGCTCCACGCCGCCTCTTAAATACTACGCTCCTCTGGAGCCAGGCAGAGTGTACTTCTTGCTGCCATGTACTCTATTCGGTTCCAATGTGTCACCGATGGACTTGGCCCCAGTAACCAGGAAGCTGGCTGCATTGGTCCAGTCCAAGTCCAAGTCTTCAGGGATGAGGAGTGATTCGTCGAGTGTGGGGAGTGCTAGCCCCGTCTGGAGCTCACCTGGGAGAAGTCCTAACCAATTGTCATCAGATGTACGGATCAGAATGCAAAATGATCAGATTCTTTGTAAGTCTGGTTCATGGAAGCCGATTTTAGCTCCTATTAGTGAGAAGACGTTGAATCAGAGAAGCGAATCGGATTTGATGAATGATGTAAAGGTGGATAGGATATAGTTGATTAACAAGGAGGTGTGTGAATGTCTGTATGAACAGAATAGTTTATGCAGGTTCTTGATGGCTGTTATGTGTTTGCATTGCAAACTTATTGCAGCATAGATCAATTTATTGAGTCTGTTTTCCAGTTATGCTTCAATTCTTTTGAATGATGACACCTCAAAGAGTTATTTGGGGAAATTGATTTCTGGTTTTGATCTTTTGTCCCCTCTATTTAGGCTATTTATGTTGCATTTTAGGAGCAGAATCACTGGGGACATTCTGAGTTGAGGCATGCATTTTATGGCTGTCCTTTGTGTCAAAATTTTGGAGAAGTTGGACTTGACAATATAGCTTCAAGGGTTTATGGCTTATGTTGTTATTCATAGTCCTTTATGTAAAATTGTTGTCCTCTGCAACAATGAGAGTGTGAGATAAATCTCATTCATTGTATCAATAGACATAGATTGAAATATCGATTCTAAAGGTTAGTTAGAATTGATCTCACAATGGAGCCCATTATGAATAGTAAAATCACACATCATCACATAAACCGAAACTACAATAGATATGAATATGGCTGAGCATAAATAAGTCCATAGTCCACACTAGAAAATGGACAGGATCGCATTGTTATTCGGTCCGATCCGATCCGATCCCCTGGTAAAACTCCAGGTCCCATTCAGTTCCGGTCCAAAGAGGAAACTTCCGGCCGTGGTCATTACGATCTACTTTATCCACATTCCACTCAAGTGACACTAACACAAAAACCTAAACGCCAAACCTCACCCGCTCAATTCAGAACCGTCAATCTCCCATCATTCTCGCCACTCTCTCGCATATGCTCTTACCATACCAGCTCAATTTGGAACTGTTTTTCTTCCATCATTTCCAATATTCTTTTCGTCCAAACCGGTCCGATCTGGTCTTTCGGTTTCTAAAGTTCGAGGATATATGGTACTATAATATTCTTAAAAAAAAAAAAAAAAAAAAAGTGAACACTAGCTTCACCTTAGTTCCGCCGTCAACAACCGGCGAAGAGCCGCCTCTCCGTCACCGGCCTGCCGGTACTTTTCGCCTCTCCGTTTTCATCTAACATTCATCTGTTAATCGTCTTCTGTTTATCACCAGTTAATTTTTATGTAGATCAAAATCTCCGATTATCGAAGGATTGGGCAAAACGAAAGCAATTTTTCTCCCAACTTTTGCAATATGGAGGACTCGTCTCTGCTTAACAAAATGATGCTCAAGCTTCGAGCATCTTGCAAGTATGAATTCTGTATCAGCTTCTTTCTAATTTTGTTTCTAACCTTATTTTTACTCTATGAAGCTGATGAAATGCTAGGGTTCTTTACTTGTCGTAGTTTTTGATTTACACCTTGCTTGATAGCTATGTTGAATAGCTAGTGATATGATTCTAGATTACTTCCTGCAATTTCATTTATTAATGGTGATGATTTCTGGAAATTGCATCAATTTTATCCAAGTGATTGATTGATTGATTGATTTTATATCTATGTCTGTGGTATAGCTTAATCCTTTCAGTTGATGGATAGTTCTGAATGTATCATACTTGTTCCATGTCTTGAAATTATTTGGAAATTGTGAAGGTACTATACTGGATTCCCAAAGGATCTGGGGCCGTCGAGGGTCATACATTTCACCTCTGAGCGTGAGTTTGTGCAGATCCTTCATCAAGGTCACCCTGTGGTGGTTGCATTCACAATCAAGTAATTGACAGACACTCGTCTCTGTGTTCCACTGTCTTTGTGCATTTCAGTTAATTCATCTTTTTTTCCCTCCTTTTTTGGCGCCTGCAGGTGTAATCCCACGAAACATCTTGATAGAGTATTGGAGGAAGCTGCAGCTGAGTTTTATCCGCATGTTAAGTTTATGCGTGTAAGTTGTTGATTGTCAGTAGTATGCTGCATTCTTGAACCCTTATGTTTATGCAGTCCTGGATTATCTTTATATAAAAGAAGCATGCATAGATTCGTCTATTTTTTGTTACGGTGATGTTACAGGATATGGACCAGTAACACCTAACTAATTTGAGGTTTAAACTTTACTTTCCTCCACATCCAATAAGCCTACGTTCTCATGCTTGTCATTGTGGAGTCTTTGTCTCTATAGATTTTTTTATCATGTTTCCTGTGTATGATGTTTTTTTGCTCATAGGCCATCATACCCACGTATATATCTTGTGTCAATATACTCATGTGAAGACATTTCCTGATTTCTGCCTCTGTTTTGGTTCTTTAGGTTGAGTGCCCTAAATATCCTGGATTCTGCATAACACGCCAGAAAAAGGAGTATCCATTTATTGAACTATTTCACAGCCCACAACAGGTAAAAAGTTGGCTAGTCATGATGTAGTAGGCATCCTTAAAGTGTATCTCTCAGTGAGTCCAAGTGCAAAGTGAACTTTGGGTTTCTCTTCAAACTAGAAGCACATTGTTTGATATTGGAAAATTTTGTATCTCATTCGTGTCAATATATCATTGCTACGCTCTCCCGCATCCATACCCCCATGGTTATTTACTGCAAAGTTTTGAACTCATATTGATTTAGTCCTAGCAATATTCTGATCCAGATTGCCTCTAGTTTTTTGCATTGCCTGGTTTTTCTTAAAAGGTTTTTGTTTTCGGCCTAATGGGCGACTGATATAAACATGCAGGCAGAAGGAAAGTCCGCTGATCCAAATGTTACAAAATACTCTGTGAAAGTTTTACCTGTAAGTACTTGCACTTGTTTCTACCCTGTCAATCTATCTCATATTATTGTGTTTGTACTCATCATACATGAGCACCTTTTCTATCTGTTTTGTTTCTTTATTTTGATAGAAAGCTGGTCATATATGATTTTACGCCACTACATAATAGCCCTTCATACCTTATTAGAGCTCTTTATATATTACAATTTGTATGGAGAGTGGAACTGTGCTTGCTTCCTCTCCAGGGTGTAAAATAAGATAAAAATGGTAAGTTTCAAGATTTGGCCTTCATATGAGCAGTGAAATCCAACATCTGTGCTGTAAATTCCTTGTTCTTGGGATCCTTTTTTCTTTTTTCTTCTGTAGAGGGTTGAGTGGGAAGCATTGCTTTAACATTTATAAAGCTTGAAGATGTTGGAAATCCTAGGAGCACATTAGACCCACAACGTTGTCCTTTTCCTTTATGGCGTAGGGAATTGCAATGTCAACCTGCTTTTGTGACCTGCGAGACACACGGCCCTCGTAGGATCTTCAAACCTGCAGTACCCTCCAGAATTTTCCACTGTCAAATTTTTTTAGCATGACCACTCAAGTGTTTCCAGGGATGTGCTGCACCTAGTTCATTTTCTTCCAAATACCAACTTCGGTGCTAAGTGGTTTTCTTTATCAAAAGCACGAGTGACACGTCTGATCTTGCAATATGTAGACTTCAACTGATTAGTTCGTGCATACTTTCTCCTAGCAACTTACATTCATTTGCTACTTCTAGACGACTTTCTGATTGTATTATCGTGTCTTGAATTGGCAGTTCAACTATGATACCAGTACATACGGATTTAGAGAATTCTTCAAAAAATATGGCGTTCGATCCTCTGATCAGAAGTGAGACAGTATGTGTACTAATCCCTCAGTATTATATTTTGCTGATGTACTCTTGAGTCACTGAGTGGATAAGATACAAATGTATTTGAGATAAATTTAGTACCATTTAAATAGGGTGAATTTCATCCAGTACCCCTCATAGATATTCTAATTACACCTGGATACTAGTTAGTTCAACAATAACATATAGGTCCATTTTTTCATTTTTTCGTTGACCAAAGGATGGATACCAAACATGGCCTTATTTTGTCAATTTGAAAAGGTATCCCTTATTTCTTCCTAATTCAACTTAAGTCCTTTATCTTCCAATATTTTTTGTTGAATACCTAATTTATTGTTTAATAACATGAATTAATTTTTCTAAATAATTTATGGACTTAATTGCAAAATCAGAAACGAATTTCGGGCCAAATTGAACGTAATTAGAAGTTTATTAGAAATTTAAAAAAAAAGAAAAAAAAAAAAAGCTCCACCGGAGCATCTCTCTCTTTAGACAGCTTTCTGACAATATTATTTGATTTTCAGTGGGCAGTTTGATAGTGACCTCAATGTATAAGTGACATGGTGTTCCACTCTTCAATCCGAAATTAGATAGTATGTATGCTTTCTGTGATAGTGAGAGTGGGAAAGTCGAAACATGGCACAAATGTCAATTTAGAAAGTATGGCAAATTTTATCGCGTAGATATATTTTATCTGGGATGAAGCAACACTCGCCCTACTTGATTCATTCAATGAATGCAGTCAGTATTCTGTAAGTCATAATGTAAACGAACAACTGTGTTTGCTTATGCATACACTAATACTGGTTGAATCGCTCAAATTGGCTGTAAATTTCCAATAGAATTGTATTGAATTCACTAATAGCAGAAATCTATAGCTAGTTGGTTGCCTCCAAATCTCATATCTCATCAGATGCATATCAACTGTTACTTGTTAATCTGTCAGGTCCTACCTGTCACCTAGAATGACCTTAACATTTACAAGAATCTATCATACCAAAGAAAATGAAACATCTCAAGTGTGGATGAAGGTGTGTTTTTCTTCTTTCTTTTCCTGGCAATGAATAGAAGACTCTCCCAGATTAAAGTTTTGGGAATAAAGTTGCCACTTTAATTGGAATTTTCACATTGGCTTTTGAAGAATGTTGATACGGTCCGATTTATCCCCATTCACTTCTGATAGTAAATTAGTTATTCTCTAGAAGAGAGAATCGTAAGTGTATGTTTGGCAAATTAAATCCTAAATTAAACCAAGCAATATATCCTTCCTTTTTCTCTTAAATTTAGATCTAGTTTCATCTTCTTAACACAATAACCGAATAACGGTAGCTGAACCTAGAGATCTGCAAGTAAGAAAGATTAACATGGAATGATTATGGTGACAATTAAGATGATGAAACAGTGACGTGGGCGCATAGTAGCTCATCGCTTAAACCGTGTTCTGTCGCTAGTATAATTAATTGTTATGATGATAATAACTTAATGAAATGATAGTGACAGATTGACAGCAAAACCTCCTAACTACCATAAATTGGCTATGTTTGAAAAGACACAAGGTAAAGGTACTATGAACTATGAAGGTTCATTATCAACAGGGGAAGCCAGAATTTTTTATTTGAGAAGGCGAATTATGCTATAAGTTATGAATGGTGTATTTTAGTATATACAAGTCGGGTCCGATTATAATATCACTAGTTGGGTCGGGTTACAGTTCTAAACAGAACCGCTTAGTAACTTAATAAACATTCAACATAAACTTCATCAATAACATAAATAATTCAGTATTCCAAAAACATTTAATTTGGGAGAATATATAAAAAAAAGTTTTATAATATGAAATCAATAAGGGGTATGTTAAACGCTGAACAATTTTTACTAAACGCAGAACACTTTTTAACATATTGCAAAAAAGTCTTTATATATTAAAAATATTAAAAGTGACCCAATATTTTATTTTTTGGCACAAAACCCTTCAACCTCAAATCTTTAAAGTATATACTTGTTAAATCATAAAATATAAAAAAAAACAGTCAGTTTGACTGTTTTTTGAGTTTTTTTAACTCTTTTAATTTTTTTCAAATAAAATGTAGTCAATTTTAATATATTAATGAAATGAAATAATTATTATAACTATGAAAATTAATATTCGATTAATTTATAGGTGGAAAAAAAGGAAAAAGCTGAACAATCATGAATAAAAAACATGTTGAACAAGAATTTTCCGAATTATATGAACAATCATGAATATGAAGATGTATATATCGTTTTAGTTTTATTCTTATAATTGTTAATAATACTCAATTATTACAAAATTAGCTAAAATTTGATTGGAATATATAAAAAAAAATTAAAAAATCGAAAAACAGTCCGTTTTAGACTATTTTTTCGGGGTGGCAGCCTCACGGGCTGCCAGAATAAAGATCTGGCAGCGATTTGGCATCAATCTAAGCTGCCAGAGCGCATGTAAGCTGCCAGGCGGCTGGTTTGGTAGCCTCAGAGGCTGCCAAACCCGGAAAATTTAAAAAACAGTCAGTTTGACTGTTTTTTGAGTTTTTTTTTAACTTTTTAATTTTTTTTCAAATAAAATGTAGTCAATTTTAATATATTAATGAAATGAAATAATTATTATAACTATGAAAATTAATATTCGATTAATTTATAGGTGGAAAAAAAGGAAAAAGCTTAAAATCCGACCAATACTTATATGCAATGATTTTTTTAAACGTTTTTTTGGTTCTTAAGAGTATATGAATTTCAACATTTGCGATTGAAGGGTTTTAAGATAAAAAAAATAAAATAAAAATTGAACCATTATTAATATTTTCAATAAATAAAGGGTATATTGCAATTTGTAGAAAAAGTGTTCTGCGTTTAGTAAAAAGTGTTCTGCGTTTAACATTCCTGATCAATAATCTAACAAGTTATCCTCACTTGTGCATCCTAAACTGGGATCGCCTTTCTTTCATATGATCAAATTCATCTAACAAAATTACAAACAATAGCTAAAATCCAAGAAAAAGAAAAAGTATACTATAGTTATTTACCTTTAACTTTTTTCGTCTGGAAAATTAATGCAGTCATTGAGGAAGATGTATGAAAACGGAAGGAGACAATGCCTAAATAGGTATACATATATAGTCGGTGAGATTTGGGTATGTAATAAGATCAAGTGATTTCCTCATTGGGCCAATACCATAGGTGCAAATTTCGAAAATTTTCAAATTGACTACTGATATACTTGAAAAAAATTGGAAGCTCGGGGGTGCGGCCGCACCTATCCGCACCCCCTCCCTTCGCCTTTGATTATCAAGGTTGTCAAGTACAAATTCGGACATATAATATGTTTGGTACTAGAACGATTAAATTATTTTCAAAATAAATACTCCTATGTTACGGTAAACGTTGTACTGATGACTTATAAACTAACTGATACGATAAAATTGTTCTGCTACTTCTATCCGATTTGTTTGTTTATACTCCATCCGTCTCGATTTCAACTTTCTACATTTCATTTTGGAACGTTTAAATTTCAACTTCACATCATTTAAATGAAAAATCTATCTGCTTATTTATTCACTATCTCTCATATTGTATTCACTCTATTTTCTACTTTATCTAAATCTTTCATACTTTATTCACTATTCTCTTAAAATTTATGTTCGGGCTCCCCCGACAAGTGGAAACCGGGATTATTAGCTAATTTTCTTTCTAACCATCTATACTATATCCTAACCAAAACTAACTAGGTAGTTACTTCACCAAAATGGAAGTTACCAAGAAAGAAAAAAATGTTAAATAATAAAAATTCATTTCATTCTTACTATATATCCTAACCAAAACCAATACTATATTCTAACAAAAACCAACTAGGTAGTTACTTCACCAAAATGGAAGTTACCAAGAAGAAAAAAAATGTTAAATAATAAAAATTCATTTCATCTATACTATATCCTAACCAAAACCAATACTATATCCTAACCAAAACCGACTAGGTAGTTACTTCACCAAAATGGAAATTACCAAGAAGAAAAAAAATGATAAATAATAAAAATTCATTTCATTCCCTTTTCTTTTTTTTATTTTTATTTTTCTTTTATGTAAACTAGTACTTACCCGTGGCGATGCCACGGTATAATTTACTTCTAATAATAAATAGAAGAAGTACAATTTAAATTAGTTGAGATAATCAGAGTTCTCAAACTTAGTTAAATAAATTTCCATAACAATGATGTGTTCATACCTTAAAAGTTGTTAAAAACTTGTTCTTTAAAAAAAATCTTATCCTTATGAATTACTACATATTTCTCCGAGTTCAAATGGGTAAAGTCCAACACGATCGAACCCGTCTAAAGCCGGTGGGTTGATACCTGTTAAGTTTTTAACGGGTCCTCTGTATGTATTCGATCCGAACCCGTTAAATATTAGGTTTACTAAAATCAACCCGTCCAACCCGTTTGAAAATTGGCAAAATAAAATCGTGTTTTAGGATTTTTTTTTTCCCAAATTCATTTATGTGATTCTTATAGATAGACTTATAAACGGACAGGGAACAACCCGACCTGAACCCGTTCGGGACCCAACGGGTTGACACCCAATATCTTGTTATCGTGTCCTCTATCTGTATCCAACTCCATCGAACCCCAAGTCCAACTATCCTTTGCAAAATTTTGTTATTTCATTAAATTAATCAAAATTGTGGTGCGGGCGACTCAAATTTTGTCGGATTCGATCTTGTTACACGTGTTTGAGCGGGAGCATATACCTAGGTCGGGTCCCGAACACAATTATTTTGAAAGGTTACTATGAATAATATGATGTGTATGATAGAAGTAAAAGTCAGATCACTTATCAAAATTATTGTTTAGGTTTTGTAAATTGATCTCAAGGTCGGATTGGGTTGGGTCAGATTATATTAGATTAGAGGGTAGGTTCGGATCGTGTACATATCTGAACCGAATCCGGACTTGACCACCATATTTCTAAACGTACATTCAACGGTTTCGGATTGTGATGGGTTGAACTATACCCCTGAAAAGCCTCTCCAAGTTAGCTCATTACCATAAATTTAATGAGAAACCACCCACAAGCTCTTGAGATTGCAATTCATTCACACAAATAAAATTGTTCATTTTATGTTAAAGTGCCCAAAAAAACTTAAGAATTAACTGGTCTTCTCGTGTTCGAAACTCCGCTCCTCTTATAAAACTAACAATCAACCTAGGAAAGTATATGGTTGACGCTTCACGCTTGGGAATTAAGTACCAACTTAACGGCGAGCCCAAACTTGCCTACTGAAGTGGCAATATATGAATCCATGGAGTTTCATCTGTTTGCTCGGGCCGCAAGCATGGCATACATTGAAGATTTGAACCAATCGATCTATCAATTAAGAAGCAAAATTTTGAAGTCCTTCCAGCAATTCGGTAGATTTTGAGTATATGCCACAATTTATAAGTTTGCAAGTTCTTTTGAATTAACTTGCAAAAGTTATAGTGGAAAAACGTTGGGTTGGACCTAGGGGTGTATTTCGAACCGAACGAACCGAACATTAACCTTACCGAACGTTTGTTCATTAATATATGTCATGTTCATGTTCGTCGAACATCTCAATACTTGTTCATGTTCAGTTCGTTAAGGTTTCAACATGTTCACGAACAGTTCGCGAACTATTACAGGTTTTGTGTAGGTTAGGTTAGAAAATACCTCCTCCGCCCCGAATTCAACTTCCCAAATTCCATTTTGGGACGTCCCAATTTGAACTTCTCATTCTTTTAATGAAAAATCTCTCTCATACCTTATTCATTCTCTCTCACATGTTATTCACTATATCTCCTACTTTATTCATCATCTTTCCTACTTTAATAACATATTTCCTACTTTATTCACTTTTGTCTTAAAATCTGTGTCCGGCCTGCGGGGAAATGAATTTGGGACGACGGAAGTATTATAACTTATGTGTAAAATGAAAATGATAGATTAGGTTAGGAAATATTATACTCCATATATAAGATAATATAAAATTATTATAGATATAATTTGTTCACGAACAGTTCGCGAACTACCGAACAATAAATTATATGTTCGTGTTCGTGTTCGTTTATTAACGAACATGTTCGCGAACTGTTCGGTTAGGTCAAACTCGAACACGAACTGAGCGTTGACTGAAATTTTTCGTGAAATTTTCACGAACGTTCGTTTCATTTACACCCCTAGTTGGACCTACTTAAGCGACTCTTTTTTTTTTTTTTTTCTTTTTCACATCAGAAAAATTGGAATTACAAATACTCTTCTAGCTTCTTAAATACCAACTATAGTTGATTTGTACGGTAGAAACCCCCTTGAGGAATAATTTATAAATGAACATACTCATTATAGTAATAAAACTTCACGGCTCCAACTTGTTACCAATTATAAATGACAATAGCTCCACATTGTAATATTACATAACATTTTGAGACCTCGCCTCAAGTAATTCTAGACCCCATAGTTATAAATGACATAATATTCTATAAAACAAAAATTATATTTAGGTTTTTCATTACATGAAATTTAAGATGCAAAATACTTATCCAAATTGTACTTTAACTTTTGTCTCGGAAAATAATGGAATAAAACTTGATTTTCAACGTGAAATTCAGTTGTAGTTCAGAGTGAATAAAACTTTATTAAGAACTAAAATTTAAGTATATAATTCTACTTGAAATAATTGTGTAATAAATTATATAAAAGTGCTCGAAATTGATGGCACATGTTCTAGGTTAATTTCAAAACCTAGACTCTACAGTTTTTGCGAAGAGCAGATGGATGTGTGAACTCCTGCCTACTACCTTTGGGTATGACTCGTAAGATAGTCTAAAGTTGCCACCCAAGACGACAACAAATCCACCGAAAGACTTGCCCGCTTCTCTACCATCAAAATATCTCATGAGATCTCGAAGACTACAATCACGGAAAGAAAAAAAAAAAAGCCATAGGTAATTGGAGCATCATCCCAAATAATGAGCTTAGTGTTCTTCACTAACTTTCAAGATCACTCCCGGAAGTGAGTCTGATGTACATTGTAGTCTCATCAACCAACAGTGGTATGCTAAATTTCAGGATTAGATCTATGTCCTGAGATAGAAATAACGAATCAACACCGATGGAAGCTACATGAAAGAAAACTACAGAATGTTCACCCATGCATGATATTTAAAGATGATCATATTTACCTTTTGTTGCAGGTTATCCATACTCTCACCGACCAAGCCTTCATCGAAATATTCCCTCCAAAAACGATATGTTATTCACTGAAACAAATTAACTGGTATCAATACATAATTTATACTTTGAAAGATGTGGAATCTTAAATTAGGGTTAAAATCGGGGGCACCAACAACCTGCAAAGGCAACAAGAGAAACACGTTGGAACGTAAGATCCAAATGGGACACCGGTGTGGTGCCGACCGAATGGACTCCGACGCTCAAGCTAGTGAGTCTGGAAGATATGGAATAAACAATACGTAAGAGACAGAGAGAACTTATCCTTTTTGGGATGATATAGCTCTTACGGCGGCTGGGATGAGTCGGATAGATGATCGGGCCAGCTACGAGAGCGGTTGAGTGATTAAGTATGAAGGCAAATTTCTAAGCTAACTCACTAAATTTGCCAAAGCAGCTAGATATATTTTCTCATCATGAGACTCCTCTCACACACCAAACAAATTAATTATAGGATACAAATTAATACACCCATGATCTTCATCTCAGTTTTATGCAAGGACTTGTATGTGATACAAATGAATTGTGAAGACCTGGAGACAAATATACAGTCGAAAACTTAGTTGTTTCTCTTTTTCATATAGTCTGCACTCTAATAAGACAGCCATGTGGATGGTAGAAAAACCTTCAAAGTGCAACTGACTAATCATATCAACTGAAAGCTCAAGTTCAGATAAGATCTTGTGCTTCTCAAGAAACAACGAGGGTAAAAAGGCATGAAACTGTGATCTCGTCGTATGAAAGGTAGCCAATACAAAAATAACAAAAAGAAAATAGAAGTAACATGAAACAAACACGTATAATGCAACTGTGGGGCATATTCTATTAACTTGCTATTAAATTGTTAGCTGAACTTCAGCTTTAACATACAACTGAATATTACTTAACAATCATGGAAATAATTAAGGATCCTATCGTCTAAAGACATGCAGATGACAAAAAGACCAGTCACATGATTTTAATGAATCTAAAACACATACGCATCAACTGAATAAACATGGTTGATACCTTTCCAATGAAATTTATACTCCAGCAAGTAAAATTTAATCTCTTATTTGATTAGCAGGACAATTTGTATATATCCTAGATTAATATTGATGGGGAAGTTATTCGGCTTGAGATATCCCATTGAGCATAAGCAGCATACCATAAAATGGTCACATTTGAGAGAAGACATCATATATGTATCAATATGCCTTCTTAATGCAAAGTTATATGTGGGATATTCAATGCTCCATGAAACTAAGGAACTTTCAAGTAAATGCAATGGAAAAATTCAGAATATATAACAAGGTGGTTTTACCATATATATAATCATTTGCCATTTCTCTTAAATAAATAGATGCAACTATTGATACACACAAGCCATGAACTGGTTTCACCATATATAATCCTGCAACAAATTAACATCAATAAAACGACTTGAATGTTAACAAAGCACCTGAAAGCATTGTTGCACAAACGATATAGTTCAACCAAACATTCTAAAGCAACCATGTTCTTCCGAGTCAATGATGATGATACATCTGATCATCCTTCACTCCATCTAATGGAGGGAAACATAGTTGATAAATCCTAGAAAGGTAGTGTCAAGCGTCAACACTCGTCTACCCATTCCATTTCTTCAATAGATCAAACTGGACAGCTACCTCACATGTAGGCGGAATACGAATCAGGATGAATTAACCACGTTGAATTAATAACAAAATAAGTGTGAATTTTATAATGGCGGGGAATCAAACCACATCAACGCTGATTAATCTTATATCAAATAAAATTCGAACATAGCGTAAATGATTAAAAAAAATCTTGGAGCAAAGAAGTCAATGTAGGTGTAGGTGGAATCAGAAATAAATTGCTTCAGTTGATAATATGCAGATCTCAACTCTCACGAAATATTGCATTGCCTCAATATTGTAAATCCATCACCCATTTCCAACTATTCTGGATGAGTTGATCGGACTTGTATTTACATCATAGCCAACCATATAAGAACATTAAGCAAGGAAAAATGAAAGCAGTTTAAATTAAGAGCAGAGAAACTAAACATATCTCACATTTGCAAAACAATTTATAAGTTTCATAGCCCAATCTCGTAATGAACATATATAGACACTCAAATTAGACTTGTAAGTTGTAATAATATAACGATTGGCATAATTTTCTTGATTTTTGGTCGAGGATTCTATAGCTTGTAAACAGACTTGATATATCTGTTTTTGGTCATCTACGAAATGGTTAGCCGTGACAATCCTTGAGAAAAAGAGCTAAACATGCGTCTCCAACATACAATAAGTAGAAAAATAAACAAAATGAAAATGAAAATGATATACTGAATGGAGATATAATACATCTTCGATCTCCATTGAATATTCATTTCTTTAAATAGATACCAGATTGATTTAGTCATCGAAAGTAGAATTCATTAGAAAAGATGGGCACCTTGGCCTCGTTTCTCTTTAGCTTTTTGTGATACATTGCATATTCTTCTATTCACATATATTTCCTTTCTCTGATGTGGGATTGAACCAAATCGATCAATTGAGTTTGAAGATGTGGTACGGAGTGGAGAGAATCGGATAACTTTGCTAGTCTTGTCTTCTTTCTATGTAGCTTCGCTTCTCTCTCAATATAGACTCAATGCTGGAGAGTTGGTTTTCAATCTCCAGCAAGCCCTTCTTCAATTGAATCATTTTTTTAAAAATGGATTTTGATTGTGAATGATCGATCATGTTGGTTGGATATCGATGTAGATTGAGTATAGGGACATTTTGTGCGAATTGATTTGTGTTCATATAGGTTAGTTAATTGAAGAAGAAACGAAATTGAGATGGAGATAAGCGCTATATTTATTTAGGTTGATGAATTGCTATTGATTTGGTTGGTGATGAAGTGAACTTCTTCTTTTTTTTTTCTTTTCCCTTTAGCGATTGATATATGCAAAATGATACTCTTATAATAAATTAAGATAATATTAAGAAAATAAACCGTACTTAACCATTGTTGCCTATCATGAGCATATCAATTTTATGGCATGCATAATAATTATACTGAGATATTGCCCAAAAAAAAAAAAAAAAAAGAGAGATCACTAATAATGAATTCATGTAGGCAGCCCCCGAAATGGATGAGAATCATATCAAAATTGTTTTCTTTCCTGTATGTAATTGTTTTAATTTTTTAATAAAAAAAGTACAAAAAAAAAAAATCAAAGAAATTCTCTCATTCAATCTTAGCAAATGTTCTATACAAATCCTTTAGAGTAAAAACTTAGATTTTAATAATATTTAGATGTTTAGCGATCATGCGCCTCAATGCAAAGCGACACTGACCAACGTAAATGATACCATCTGGACCATATTTAAGTTTTTGAAACTGATCAAGTGTGATCTCCCTGACAGATTCATCAGAATCGAATAACCTTTTGAAACAGTAGCCGTACGAAGCTTCATGATGGTTGTGTTTGATTGCCAAATGCATATACTTGTAAGTCTCTTCTGTTGGTTAAAAACTCGATCTGCATCACAGATCTTATAGTAAATTCAACCGTAATTGGAAGAAAATAATTTTTAAATTATTCTGTAATTTTTTCCAGGTGTTTACCAAAGATTTTCGATATAAAGCTTCCGGATGCACAATGCATCGGCAAGTGATGCCAGTATAAATTCTGGAACCTCTGTGTCTTCTAGTATTGAAATCTCCCTAAGAACTTGATTGTTCATAGCCGTCCCATTGAACGTAGTGCAGCCGTAATTGAGCCGAAAGTTTATAAGGCATATTATAGTTAAATCATATGAAACATGGTTTGATAGTTGCATACTGACCATTGTCTTGATGTAGCCCAACTCTGCCTTGTCCCTCGCTAGTTTCATGAAAATTTGAACCAACATGTCGCGTGGTAAATTAAGTAGTGACATCGTAATTGTTATGTGTCATAGGTAAGTGATGTTGATTATTATATAGATCGTTTTGGTTGTAATAAAAAAGGAAGAAGATTTCATTACCATACCACTACGAAAGTATTACTTCACTGTATAAATCTAGATTATGTGAGGCTTTAGATACTATAATTAGAGCAATCTTAATTTAACTATAAATTAGATTTGATTTAGTTTGCTATATTGTAGATTCCGTTTAATTGGGTCAACATTTAGGTAACTAAAAATAGGGTATGATTTGTTCAACTACATTATGGATTCGGTTATGTGTAGCTTTATATACTAAAATTAAGACAATATTTAGTTGACTATAAATATGATTTGATTTATTTCACTACGATTATACCATATCCATATATATATGTGCAAAATTGGTCCATTTATTTGAAAATGAAAAGACCGAAATTTAATAATAATAATAATAATAATAATAATAATAATAATAATAATAATAATAAACAACTAACATTACAAATATTTAGAAAATCAACACCATCGTACTAATAACTTGAAATTCATTCTAGCATACAATTGAAAAAAGTAATTTTAAATAACGAAACTAAATGGTCCTTTTGGGATATTTGAAATAACGTAACGAAATGATACTTTTGGACACTGAAAATTGAGATGTACAATACACAACTCAATTTGTTCCAAGCTTAACTTGAATTGCTCTACTCTGCTGGGTATTCGTAATTGAGGGGTAATCTAAACATTTCAAGGTCTACAATGCACCACCTGCACCTAGCCATCCTCCCATATGCATGGATTCGATTATTACTACGGCACTTGTTCGTTTCATGAACCTTAGATGTGCAGAATTTTGGTACTTTTGCAACAGTGGTCTGTTGTAGATTCATAGCCATTACTCGCATCATCATTGAAAATCTGTTGCCGCTTACCCTATACATGCCACTGAATCCAGCTTTGAGTTTTGCCATCTCTTCACCTTGGTTTCTAATAGGAAACCCTTTCTAATAATTTCGCTCTTGTTTAATAGTTTGAAAAGGGAAATGGTGTAGTCCGTCTCTGGGTGTCCCAACTTCCTAGCTATATAGCGATGGTTGAATGATTCCTCAATCTTCTTATCATCTAAATACAGTTCCTGTGATTATGAGAAGACTATGAGGTAATTGCCATATATGACTTGGAATGTTCGAACATCCATTTAAAATCGAAACGTACCAATGCCTTCTTGTAGATTGCCTCTAGGTTGTTTGCATCGTACAACAACTTCATCAATGATTTTGGTACGATCATATCTGATCTGATAGGAAGTCTTCGCAAAAGGACCGGATGTATTCCACCTTGATTGAGAGTTTTGCAACTAAATAACTAACATTTATTAGTACGGATGAATAGCATAAGTTAACATTGTAGTACTACCAGAACTTTGGAATTATGTACTAACAGTACCTTAGACGGTTGTGCATCCGATCCTCGGTTGAATCACATGAGACATTGGCCAAGATCTTTGAAATCATGGTGCTTGGTAAATCAAATATATTCATTTCCATGTTTTGTTAACCTATATTGAAATGTGTGGGTTTATATAGTGGTGGCTAGGTTTTACAAAATGTAGCATAAATAGAACCGAATCTCTACAAAAAAGTGCTTCTCTTGTGTTTTTTAGTTTGTTTTTTAATTTAATGCAAATATCTTTATAGTGATTTTTATATTCCTACCTATCTTTATCATAACTTATTGTAGGAATCACCACGTTTTTTAGAAAGGCTTGTAATGAGAATGAAGCAAATCATGTAGTGATTACGAGTGATTATTGACTTGTCTTTTTTATAAGATTTGATCAATCAATTAGTGCATCAGCTGTCATAATTAGTGTATTCACATATCACAATAAATTCTTTCCTTGTATGTAATTGTTTTGATTTATTTAATCAAATAAATACAAATAAAAAAAAAAAAAGCTCACATTCAAATCTTGACTTTGGTTATATACAAAACTTTTGGAATAGCAACTTGTCTTTTAAATATATATAGATTACACGTTACATTATACAAAACGGCGTGCTAATTATACTTAGTTTCCATAGTATATACTCCACACATATATACTATACTATCCTTAAAGAAAGAAATTTAGTAAGGCTTAAAAGTACATCTATCTTCATTATTTACTCAAAAGCTTCTTTTAATTGTCCTTTTCTTCATATAATTGATCCACTCGTTCACATTTTCGCAAGTTCTTGATTTGTTCCTCCCTCTAGCCAACTCGGTGTTGTCGTCTTCTTCTTGTTGTCTAAATTAAATTGATTTAATTTCCACTCTGCAACATCCACTCATTCTTCTGGACAAGGTTTCCGGCTCGGTTTCTTCACTGTAATGGTACGTACTCTCTAACCCTTTCTCATAATTCTTTTGCAGTACCGATCAATCATGTCATGTTTAGGTTTATTAATGGCGATGAATCATCACATCAATCATTTCCTGATAATTAATCATCATTAATGAATTTGTTTATAGTACCTATTTTTCCAATTAATCATCTGTAAACTAGTAGCGATGGTTGTAGTTTACTTTTCCGGTCAAGTCGTCGGAGAAATTTTGAAGGATTAATAGTAATATACTCCCTCCGTACCACAACAAATGTGATGTTTTGACTTTTTATTTTTCAACTTTGACTCCGATTTAATCTTAAACCGTTAATATAAAATGTTCAATTCAATTATATAATGAAACTTTACTTCAAACGTTGACTGCGAAAAGTCAAAACAACAAATTTATTGTGGGACGGAGGGAGTAATAAATATCAATCATTCTTCTGTTTTATATTGAGAATATTGGAATTTTCAACGCGTGAAATGGCCAAACATAATTTCATAGATTATGATGGGAAAAGCGTGTTTGCTTGCTTAGTTGTACACGCAGCGACGTTAAAACAGTTACAAAGAAGTGCTCCTTTGCCACGTGGATACCGCGTGACCGTTTTATTTATATAATGTACTCCCTCCGTCCCGGAGAACTTTATACATTAGGGTTAGCGCACAGTTTTATACGAAAAGTTAAAGCAATGGTATAATATAGAAAAGATGGGAAAAAATGTACTTTTAGTGGCAAAATGTGTAATTTGAGTGAAAAGTTGAGATTATTTATTATTTGTTGGGTGTGGAGTAACTTCCTTTTTTGGTAATGTATGAAGTTCTGTGGGACGACTAAAAATGACAAATGTATGAAGTTCTGCGGGACGGAGGGAGTAACGTGTAATTTAATTAAAATAAAAATAAAAAATGAAAGGGGATCGATTGAAATAAATGAAATGAAGTTTTATTATTTTACCTTTTTTATCTTCTTGGTAACTTTCATTTTGGTGAAGTAACTACCTACTTGGCTTTGTTTAGAATATAGTAGTATCGATGACACACGTGATACGTTTTTTTATCGAATTCTAAATTTCGGTGAGTCAAAAATTTCATGCATGTGAATTTCTAGTGTAGTCATATGTCCGATTATAAGTGAAATGGAATACATATCATTTAACATATTTAAACAATATGTAACAAACATTTAACATATTTAAACAATATTGATTTTCATAAAGATTGTAATGCCAACATTTTATAATTAAATACTTGTAGTAATTTTTTTTGTATGTCACGTAATATCCTATTAATAGTAAATTTAATTATGTTAATTTTTATTTACTAAAAATAGGAGTGATTGTGGTGTGTTAAATGTTTTTTATAGTAATAACTACGTGAATATAATTAGAATATAGTATAGATTGATTTTATGTTATGTGTGTGAAAAAGAAGAAAATGTATGTACTTAATAAAAACGGAAAGTTGCTAGTACTTGCTAGTAGTACTACCTTCTAGCGTTTGGTGTTTGATAAGCATCATTTACATTATTTTCCGTATAATCTTTCCAATAACAAAATTTTACACTTACATATTTTTGAATTATCTTTTTCTAATTAATCCCAGATTGGTTCCGCCCTGGTAGTACAATATTCTAAAACACCACTTACAAACGAACGAGTTTTTTTCAAGCTACTCGAGCTTAGTTAAAACAGGCTTGGTTCTTTCGAGTCCGACAAAACTTTCGAGCCGAATTTAAAAAGCTTGGCTCGAAAGCTCGTCGAAGGGCTCGTTTATTTTATTTTTCCCAAAACCCTAGTACCAAATACCAATTCATTAGTTTTTGAACTTTCGTATCTAGCTAAATTCGATCGTTTTAAGTTTTCGAGCCTGTGACCCGAGTTAAATAGAGCTTTCGAGTTTTAAATGTTTGATTTCAAAAAGAAAAAAAGCTCGCGAGTCGAGTTTAAGTTCAAGTAGTACCGTTCAAATCAAACTTGAGCTTAGGTTCTTATCGAGCCGAGTTTGTAAAGCTCGACTCAACTCGGATTTTTGCAGCTGCATGGTTGAATGATTCATTTAGGATAAACTCGAAATAAATTTTGCAGAATGTGACAATTCCTTGTTAATGCAGTTTGATCTCATTGGTAGCTTTCTAAATTTACTCCTTTAAGAGGTAAATCTCCAACAGTACACATGAAGCTAACTGGCTAAGCAAATCAAACAATCTAGTTCAAACAAATGACCGTAGGCTGTTATTCCCAATCCAAGCATGCATAAGGTTTCCACATTCCAGTTATGTTCTTGGATCAAATTTCTACAGATAATATCTGTTGTTTCTAGCTAGAAAAATCATACTGCCAGTACAAACCAATGATTCCATAAAAGAGTGATGGTGTTATGCGATCCCAGCCTTTACGAGGTCTCGACTCGGCTAGATCAGACTTGTTCTCTAAAGGGTCCGGGCCGAGAGTCAAGCCAAACTCGAAATTAACACCCTGAATTGAGTTCAAGAAATGAGATGCCCGACTCAATAGTTAAACATATTTATACAGAGTAGCTGAAGCTTCCCTGTTTGTGGAAATGTTAAATTCAACAACCACTGGTCAGAGGCTCAGAGCTCTGTAGAAAGTCATTACTACAGTGTACAGTCCACACGAAGAGTGAAGTACAATATACTGTTTCAGACTTTCAGTATGGTGTTCTACCAACAAGATAAGAACAAGTGGCCGGTCTCTATATTCTCAGTCAATAATTGCCTCACAAGATAAGAACAAGTGGTACGGAGTGGTTGGTTCCATATTGAAATTGAGTTCTAGTTGCGTTGCATTTTTATTTAAAAAAATTACACAAAAACTCAATTGAAATTGAGCTAACTAAATTCGAATTTGGAACCAAACACTCCGTACATTTTCCATGACTTATGTTCAACCAACACAATCTGAAAGATACTACATAATACTCCATTCGTTTCACTGAAAACTTTACAATATTAAACATTTTCGGATACATTCGTGTGACTCCGAATCACCCTCTTTCCTCCTGTGGTCCTGTTAGGCTTTAGTGGAGTTGTTTTACTCAATTAAGCCAATTTCACACCTCCATATCACACTCACTTCGCTCTTTCTTAATTGACAGTATACACATGTTAAACATCACCTCAGTTAATTTATTTCCATGAAATTGATTACAATTCGTTACACTCCGTTTGGTATGCAGTATGGCCCATTCTTGTGTTTTTAGGTCCATTTTTTTGTTTGGTTAGATTATGGACCAAGTGCTAGTGGGCCAACTGCCCAGGCTCAATTCGAGGGGCATACTTCCTATTGACTGGTTCGGTCTACGTGGCGAGTTTTGGGCCGATCTGATGGACCAAAACATTGTGGGTTTTGGCCTGGACTTGTTTTTGGGTTAACGTCCACGTAGGAAAAATCAGCGTAAACCGTGTTAGTTCGTTTTGCAATAAGTCCATTTTGTCCTTGGTTAGGTTTAAGACATGAATTAGCTGAGAGAACAATTCAGTTCTTGGTTTGCGCCGTTCATTTATCTGATTCCTTGAAACGGCATGCAAGGCCTTAAATAATCTGTGAGACGAAGCGATCTTGTTAGCATTGTGATTCTCCACTTCCTTAGGTACACCAAGAAACCCAGTTCCTTCACGAAACGGAGACCTTGGAGATTCGTTCCGGTAGGGAGATATGTTGCCGCTTCTGTAACAACGTAAGCTAGACCCTCCTGAATTGTAATAGTCATGCTCATTCAAAAGCTCTCAGGAATTATTGCTTAGCTTATTCTCAATGTCTGGCAGATCCCTCAATAGCAACCCTGAGTGGAATTTTTTCTTTTGAGGAACATGACATGATTTCTGCAAACAGTGCGTGGCTACGTATTTAGAGATATACTCATGCAGGTGCAAAATCAGCTTCAACAAAAATACACAGTCGACTATAATTTCTCCCGGCGAAAATCGCTGAATCCATTTTCGAAGAGGGAAAAAGACCCCGCTCATAGCCGCTTAAAATGTTAGGGGGACTTTTTAAATTATAAAGCTTCCAAGGGCTAACTCGTCATATTACATGCAGGGGTGGCTAAGGCCATGCACGGGAAGCCCGCCCGCACAGGTCCCCGAAAATTTAGGGGCCCCAAATTTTATAGTAGTATTCTTATATGCTATCTAGAAATGGGCTGATGCTAGAATATTTTGATGGAAAAATCACTTTCTCAAATTCAATTCTGGTCTGCATTACCTTACTCATCGTCATGTTATTATTTAAACTATGATTATTTTTACTTTGTATTTTTTGAACTTCTTAATTTTCTTAGTAATAAGATTTTCTTCATATTAGTATTATTTTGCAGAGCCAATTATAGTATGTCGTGCCATTTTTGTATTGTTTTTTCATTTTAGATTTTTTTTACAAGTCTTACTGATTCGCCTAGAAATATGTGAAATTACCGATTACATGTGCATAATAAGGACATAATTGTCAATTCCCATATGTGTGGCCCGACTAAACAAATCCAAACCATTACCAAATACAACGCATTTTGGACCTTCATAAACAGGTCAACGGATGCCTAACGTACCAAACACAACTCTTGCTTCTTCTAGCCCATTTCAAAACCAAGTTCTATAGAAATAAAATAGTGAATTACACCCACTCTGTAGAATGGTCCATCATCACCAAACGGAGCGTTAGTGTTTAGAATCGGAAAATGATTAGAATAGCAGTTTGTGTAAAATGGTAATGTAGAAGTGTTATTAATGTTGCATTTTTGCTTAGCCCTTAACAAACGGAATGAATTATACTCCCCGTCCCGGACCAAATGTCCAATTTTAACTTTTTGCAGTCAACATTTTTTAATTTTAACTACGATTTAATTTTAAACCGTAAAGGTAAAATGTTCAATTAAATTATATAATTAAAATTTTGGAAGTAAAGTTTTATTATATGATTTAATTGAACATTTTATATTTACGGTTTAAGATTGAAACGTAGTTAAAGTTGAAAACTGTTGACTGCTAAAAGTTAAAATGGAACATTTGGTCTGGAATGGCGGGGGTATAAATTATTAACGAGATACTAAAATATGTACCCACTAACCGGGAATAAGGTAATCGAACTGTCACTAGCATTAGCTTAAATTATTACAATAACTATTTAAATAACGTGTGAAAGTATTGTTTATGGGGAATGTGAACTATTTGTTTGGTGCTTCCTAGGCTTTCGGCTGAGGAACATAAACTTAAGCCGGCAACCAAGCGCCAATTATCAAGTGTATTGACAATAATTATCTATTCATGAAATTTATTTCAATTATGTCACGAATGTAATGCTTCAAAGTTTCAAAAATTACAAGTGCAACTTTATTTGTGAGAATTTTCTATAAAAACTTTATAGTGTAAAAGTTATTGTCCTGGAACAATATTATAATATGATGAGTGACCAACTGGATATAGCATATTTCCTAGAGATCTCTCCATATAAATGCACTGGCCCAAAAGATCGAGTCTCGCTCGATTAGTGGTCGATCAGATTCTTGAATTGAGTTAAATTCATTTTCATTTTCATTTAAAAAAGAAAAAGAGAACCAATCAACTGAGTAACTTGAATTGATTTAATCCTGTATAGGACAAGCGGTTAATGGCAGTTACCTTAGATTTTACCGCTGTGGACCAGTATTATGTATTCCCATTAAATGAAAACTTCAAATTTTACTGCAGTGTGTGTGTGTGTTTATGTAGTTTCTTGGAAGTTCTGCCAAAAGGGAGTTAGTTGTATCTGAACAGAACACCAATCCCCAGTTCTTCCACTGTCTGTGTGACTCTGAACTGTCTTCGCGTATTTTATAGACTGATCTAGGTAAGAATTTTTCGAATGGTGCTGCAGGTAACAGAAGGGGATCACTTCGATACCAAAACTGCTGTACTAACTGCTCCATTCTCACTTGATGAGGACAAACCATCATCATCATCAGATTCCAAGTACAGAGCTCCGAACATCCTCCAACGCATCCTCAGCCTTCTTTCCACCATACGTCCAGGATCCGACCTCAGCCGTCTCCAGCTTCCGCCCGTGTTCAACATTCCAAAGTCACAGCTCCAGTGCTATGGCGAATCAGTTTACTCCATTAGTTCCGATTTGTTGAGCAAGTGCAACCATCAGGAGACTCCACTTGACCGGTTCCTGTCAGTTGTCGCGTGGAACATTTCCACTTTGCGCCCGTTGTCTTTTGGCCTGGCTCCTTACAATCCTGTTCTTGGAGAGACTCATCATGTTTCCAGGGGCACGCTGAACGTGCTACTCGAACAGGTACGTGTTTTGAGTGGTGTACCAGTGGTTTCACCCCTAACATGTAAAGAACTCCGTTTCTGATTTTAAACTTGTTTGTGACCTTTTACAATGTTGTTCAGGTTTCGCATCATCCACCAGTGGGTGTGCTACATGCAACTGATGACAAAGAGAACATCGAAATGTTATGGTGTCATTCATTGGCATCAAGGTTTTATGGTAATTCGACTTTACTTTGTTTTACATCTCGGTGACAAATGACAATGCTGTTAATATCGCTTACTAAGATGACATTTTGTGCGACAGGCACGCACATAGAAACGGAGGTTCAAGGAAAGCGGCAGTTGAAGCTCCTCGACAGGAAAGAAACATATACAATGAACTCCCCGAAGCTTGTAATCAGGCTTCTACCGGTTCCTAGGGTCGATTGGATTGGTACTGTCACGATCTGTTGTCAAGAAACCGACCTTGAGGCTGAGTTAAGTTACAGAGGCAATGCATTCTTGCCAAGGCCTTCAATACATAGGTCGATTAAAGGAAAGATCTTCAAGTCATCGACATCAAAAGTTATTTATGAGATCAGTGGCCACTGGGATAGGTAATTTCGCATCCAACATGGTATCAGAAACTCTATTATGGTTCATCTTGTAATGTAGCTCTAACATTTTCATCTGATATTTGTCTATTTTTATCATGTAGAACTATTGAGGCGAAGGATGTTTCCGCCGGGAAAATAACTGTCATATACGATGCAAAAGAAGCACTTTCAGGACTTAAAACTCCAATTGTCAATGACCCAAAGGTACGAAAATTGCATCAATTTGCACAAGCTACTGGATTCCTTTGTTGAATGAGACAAATTGTCTGCTACGGATAACCACTTGATTGACCTATTCACTTCTCTGGTTCAGGCAATACCACCGAGTGAGTCAACCGTCGTGTGGGCTGAAGTGAGCAGAGCTATCCTCGAAAAGAGCTGGGAGAAAGCAAGGGAAGCTAAGTCTTCTGTAGAGGACACGCAGAGGGAGCTTGCAAGAGAACGAAAGGTGGTTAAGGAGGATTGGTCTCCAAAGCATTTCAAGGTATCTCACAGCAATGAAAGCGGATGGGAGTGTGTACCGATTCACAAGTGGGTTCCCCCTGCTCCTATTGTTGTTGATCCCTGATCATGGCTTGTATAAAACCTATATTACTGATCAAGTTAGGGGATGTTTGTATACATGGTGTTTGATGTACACACACTGCTTCATTAATGAAAACCTCACTCGAAAAGCAGTTGCTTAGTTTTCCTGTGTAGAAGATCCCTAAATCCCACTCGATTTGTAAGAATTTAGGCTTCATTTGATCCGTCTGAAGTACGTGCTCATACATGACTTTCGTCGTTTAACAGGTTACAAAAGCTCTTTATAGTAAAATCGGCATATCATCTGCTAATACATTTCACGGGCAGGATCTGTCACGTTTTAGGTAAAACACACTTCGAATTGCTTGTTCGACGTGAGTCAACTACCACAGAGTGTTTCTATGAAGCAACACAACTTAAGGATTCACTGCATGAACATCTTCAGAAACAATGAAATTGTTCTTTTTCATTTAATTACATCCAAAATCCTGGTTTATCTACCTGATACACGAAACTGATTCGATTTCATGAAAAAAACCTCCAAAGAAAAGATAAGTAAAAAACCAAAAGACAAAAGTAATATACAAGGAAAAACAGAATCAAGTCTACATATAAAACAATCTATGATGTAATAAGTTCACAAACACACAAAAGTCATCAAGAACCTGCATAGATTGTTCTGTTCATATAAGCACACCTTACTGTCTATGTAACCTAGTATATCCGATCGACCTTCACGTCATTTAGCAAATCCGATTCGCTTCTTTGATTCAACGTCTTTTCACTAATAGGAGCCAAAAGCGGCTTCCACGAACCAGACTTCGGAGACCCACAAAACATCTGATCATTATGCGTCCTGACACGTACATCTGGTGATAATCGGTTAGGACTTCTCCCTGGCGAGCTCCAGACGGGGCTATAACTCCCCACAGTCGTCGAAACACTCCTCACTCCTGCCGTTGACTTGGACCTGGCTAATGCAGCCAGTTTCCTGGTTATCGGGGCCAAGTCTATCGGTGACACATTGGACCCAAAAAGAGTACATGGCAGCAAGAAGTATACACTTCCTGGCTCCAGAGGAGCGTTGAATTTAAGCGGAGTGGAGCAGGACGACAGAAGCTGAGCATGAGTGAACATAAGATGCTTTGATGGATGTCCAGTGACTTCAGAAACCGTGACAGGAGGATCCAAGTGTTCGATATAACCGTCGAAATGTACAACCTTGATGCTGCTTTTGAGTTTGGATGATTTTGATGAGGATATTGGGAGAGCAATGCAAGAAAAACCACACCCCATTTTTTCTGTCTGAATGCAGTAAATGTTGTGTAGAAGAAATGTAATCAGCATCAGGGCCTAGTGTATATGTATTTTTTATAGCCATCATTAGTCCTATGGAGTTTTTCTTTTTCCTATTGCAGTTTGGATATAGGTTGCCAGCCAATAAGAAAAGTCTTTGAAAGCTCAGTCCAGTTTACTATAATCTTCCAAGTATCCAACATGGATATGTAGAGTAAGTAGATCACCAAGCCACCAGTAATATCAACTGCCTTAATGGTGCCATGAGGACACCTGTAGTGATGCATTTGACAGATATGCCCTTGATTCTTGAATTTTGAACCTTAAAAGGGTGAATCTTTTGACATCATTTTGTATATTCACAAGAATCTAGCTCAAGATTTGATATAAGAGAACTGAAGTATCTTGCTAATGTCACAGTGGCCGGACCAAACGATGACCAGACATAATCAAGTTAAAATCAGCTGTGCCTTTCATGAGTGTTTTGTGTAAGGGTAGTAGTATATTATAACCAGACAGATGTTACAAGATGGTAATTTTAGCATGAAACTGTCATGATGAAAGGAAGTTTGAAAAGTTCAAACTTGAAAATTTACCTCAATCTAACAAGATATTTGCAGACATGACATGACAGTAAACCAATTTTAAACAGAAAGTAAGACGAATTTCCATGGCTGCTTTTGCTTTGGCCTTGGTTTAATGGTCGGTCAATTCATAACAATAAGATTAATTAAAAACTTTAGAAAAGAAATATAGTACTGTAACACAGGATGCATGAACCAAATGAATCTTCAATGAGTGAACAAGCAATATGTTGAAACTTGAAAACACAGGTTCGAGTTCAAAAACTTCGCTTAATTCACCAAGCATTGTGGATCATGGTTAGGAGACCATTTGAAGCAAATTCAGAGTGTGAAACATTCTCAACAAACTCTTCTCTAACATTAGCCTTAATTACAGCAACTATGTTTCCAAAATGCTAAGCTACACCGTATTCTGTCCAGTGGTGTGAATCATTTAGGTTCGATTAGGCGAATCAAGTAACTGGTCAAATGCAGGCATCAAGTTCATAATTTGAAGCAAAAAATATCAGTTAGCTAGCTATTAACTCATGAAATTGTAAGCAAACCAGGCTTAAAAATGACCATTCATCAATGTAAAATAACTGAACAGAGTAGACAACACATATACTGTATGTTTCTGGATCAAATGGTTGACTTAAAATCCAATCATAAGGATCCATATGTTAGAAAAGATAATTTGCAATTATCTCAAATGATGTGGGGTAAATCCGGATTAGTCAAAACTTGGTCAAGTTCGTAGAGCGGATGAACTAATAGTCAAGTCGTGTAACTTAGATTCACTTAACTCTGATATTTGAAGTGTTAGAGCCTATTTGAGTTATGTAATCAATAGGTGTGTGTAGGTCCACTAGATTTTAAGGGACACATGTGAAGGAATCAAAGTGAGAAATGGTCCAAAATGAGGAGTCCGTCGGTACATGAGGAGTCCTTCACTAGATGGGAGTCCGTTGGTACATGAGGAGTCCTTTGGTACATGAGGAGTCCTTCGATACATGAGGAGTCCGTTGGTAGATGAGGAGTCCGTCGTCGGTACATGAGGAGTCCTTCAGTACATGAGGAGTCCTTCAGTACATGAGGAGTTCGTCGGTAGATGAGGAGTCCGTCGGTACATGAGGAGTCCTTCACTAGATGAGGAGTCCTTCGGTACATGAGGAGTCCGTCGGCACATGAGGAGTCTTTCGGTGCATGAGGAGTCCGTCGGTACATGAGGAGTCCTTCACTAGATGAGGAGTCTTTCGGTGCATGAGGAGTCCGTCGGTACATGAGGAGTCCTTCACTAGATGAGGAGTCCGTCGATACATGAGGAGTCCTTCGGTACATGAGGAGTCCGTCGGTAGATGAGGAGTCCGTCGGTACATGAGGAGTCCTTCACTAGATGAGGAGTCATTCGTTAGATGAGTGCCTGAAAGAAAGAGGAAGGGGTTAGACCCTTTTGGGCCGGTTTGCCTAAGACAAACCGGGCTCGGACTCAACGTGTTTAGAGGCTGCTCAAGCTAAGGCTCGAACCTCCAAACTTAGAGAGTGGAATATTGAGAAATAATTACCTGTCTTTATGAGGAGTAAATGCCTCCTATTTATAGGCAAAGGCTTGTTTATCATACTCTCTCGGATGAGTGCCAAGTGTATGATCCGGATTCATTCATGCTAGAACTTGGGCTCATGGGCCTTTAATGGACTTGGTCCAATTAAGTAGATGATCCTTGGATTGTAGTAGGGGTGTGCAAACAATCCGTCCGACTGACCCGTTCGCACAAACCGTCTGCATCTCACCCGCACCCGCCGATTAATTTATTTTAAAAAAATTATGCGGGTTAAATTTTTTATAACCCGCCAACTGGTGGTTGGGTGGTGGGTTGGTTGGGTGCAAACCGCAACCCACCTGCCATATTGTTTACATAACAAAAAATGTATATATATTAAATAAATTAATTGTCATTTAAATGAATATATAGAAATATATAATAGATTAATAAAAGTAAAGCTAGGGTTATTTCAACTACATAAGTGAAAATGGTACTTCATCAATTTACTTGCTTTCAAAATATTTTGTTAATTTGATGCATATGTTGATGTAGTAATCTACCGCCAATCCGCCCGCCAACCCACCCGCCATTGTTATCACCCGAACCGCCGCGGATTGAAAAATTATTCTACCCACCGTGGGTCGGACAAATAATCACCCGCCATAGGTGAGTTGGTTTGATTTTTTGTAAATACCCGCCAATACCCGCCCGCGCTCACCCCTAGATTGTAGTCCAAAGGTTGGGAGCCCAAAGGTTGAAGTGTTAGAGGGTCGGCCTCTTAACTTTGGTGGAGTCGAACTCTTGACTTTGGTGGAGTCGGACTCTTAACTTTGGTGAGGTCGGACTCCCCTGATGGCATTATCCCAAATATGCTCAAGTCTTCGTAGTTCATTAGTTCGGGAGTTGGACTTAAAGGTACATATCATAAGTCCCCCCAGTTTCCAAGTATCTTAGTAGAAGATAGTTGAGAAATTATAAGTGTGAAGTCTTTTTTTTCCTACACCATCACCGTTTTAGGAGTAGCGCTCGGTGTTTCGGTCCGAGGTTTCCACGGTGGTTGGACGAACACTTTCTTCTCGGTTTAGTGGCCTCCGTTCCTCAAGGATTTGATCCGAAGTCTTCTCTGCTTGACTTCTTTTCATGAAGGTACATTTTGATGAACGTTTTTCTGAGCAAAGTTGTTCACCAAGTTCCCCTTGTCGGAATATTACTGACTATCCCCCCCCCCCCCCCCCCCGTGCTTATTCCACTTTTTAAAGTGGAGTGAGAACTTTGAAGAATCAACATAACTTGTCTGAGGCTTGTGGTTTGCCCGAGGAGTTTAAACGGTCATGACCTTTGTCCAAGGCGACGGTTTGTTTTTCGGTATGTTCCCAGGAAGTCAGTTTTGTCCGCCTCTGATAGAAGTGCGGTCTCCTCTTTGAAATGAGGTGCGGTCTCCTTCGTAAAGAGTTCGGTTTTGGGTCATCCACCGGATATGTATAGCTCGGTGCTCTCAATTTTTGACGGTCTTGTAAAATGAGGCCGAGCTTGAAATTTTTTACGGTCATGAAAAATGAGGCCGAGCTTGATATTTGGACGGTCTTGAAAAATGAGGTTGAGATGGGAGACTTTGACGATCTTGAAAAGAATTGGGCCGAGTGGATCCGGTTTATGGTCTAAAAAAGGCTTCTTGGATCATATTTAAATGGCCCATGGGCTTTTAGGGTCCAATCCAATTTACCTTATAAATATGCCATATACTCCTCCTTTTAACACTTTAGCACTCAATTTCACTCACACAAGGAGAGGGGGGGGCGCCACTGCCACTGAGAAGGAGTCCGCCGCTCACCACTCCATCGGCCACCACTCAGCTGCTCAATCCGGTCGGCCTCCAACCTCTGTTCGGACTTTACTCCACCCTTCAGTCCGCCGCTCAGTTCAAATCAGTACTCCATTCAGCCATCATCACCTCAGTCGGCCATCAACCAAAGCTCCGTTCAGGCCGCACTCTGTTTCGGTCGGCCGCTCTGCTCGGCTCGCTCCTTAGATGAGTCCGACCGTCAAGCCCATATCCAAGTCCGATGCTTCATGGCGATTCCGACGGCCAGTAAGCAATCCGACGCTCTGCCAGCGAGCAGATCGAGTTCCGGCTCTCCAAATCAGCCGGTCCATTCCGACGGTCTACTACTGACAAGTCCGCCGCTCCAGTCGTTCCGACGCCCAGCAGACCCGACACTCAGATTCATTTCGACACAAAGAAGATCAGATCCGAGACCAGGGTGATCGACGCTCTGCTCAGTTTATGAAGTCCGTCGCTCCAGATTTTACGGTCCAGCCGCCCAATTCTGATGTGCAGCAGACGCGCAGCCAATCCAGTCCGCCAGATCCGTCCGACACTGAGCCAAGACTTGGCGCCCAGCATATCAGATCCGACATAGAGCAGATCGAGACTCCGTTGAGTCAAGACAGTTCGTTCCTTCCCCGTTTCAGCAGTTCCAAAATAAAGAGTCCGCCGCTCGGTCCGTTCATCACGCACTCTAGATTTGAAGGTCCGGCAAATTAGATGAATCTTCTATGGACAAATCTGCTGGTGGGGATGGTGCCAAGGCCGAGCCAACGGCCAATCATCAGGCCCGTGCCTAGTTTGACCGGGGGTATGCCCTCGTGTAATTTTGTAAAGTGTCTGAACACTTGGAATTAATTCTTTTGACTGGTTATCCCCTCGGCCTGTGAGGGTTAAACTTTATCCTTACTTTTAGTGTCTCTCATCGATTATGCTTGGATCACTTCTGGGCTTCGATTGTAACTTTTGCCGATCCAGAGATGACCGCCACTATGAATGCTTATGTCCTTTATGATATTTTCATAAATTTCAGTCTTACTTTCGTCTCTTCATGCTTTTCTTGATCTTCTTTAAATTCTCTCTATTGTCGATCTTGCTAGTGTTTGCACAATTTTAATCTCGCTTTGTCTCCATCTCATCGAGTCGTCTAGGACTCTCGGGGTCGTTAACACTTTGAGATTTCTCTTTTTTTTTTTTTTATCTCAGGGAGTCGTCTAGGACTCGGGGTCCTAGAAAGTTTGAGATTTTTCTTCTTTATCTCAGGGAGTCGTCTAGGACTCTCGGGGTCCTAGATAGTTTGAGATTTTTCTTCTTTGTCTCATTGAGTTGTGTAGGACTCTTGGTCCTTCACACTTTGAGATTTTTCTTCTTTATCTCAGGGAGTCGTCTAGGACTCTTGGGGTCCTTGACACTTTGAGATTTTTCTTCTTCATCTCATTGAGTTGTGTAGGACTCTCGGGGTCCTTAACACTTTGATATTTTTCTTCTTTATCTCAGGGAGTCATCTAGGATTCTCGGGGTCCTTGACACTTTGAAATTTTTTTCTTCTTCATCTCAGGGAGTCGTCTAGGACTCTCGGGGTCCTAGGTACTTTGAGATTTTTCTTCTTCATCTCAGGGTTGACTCTTAGAGGAGGGCACCTTGTAGGAGTTGATTTTGTGACTTGTTGAACCTGGATAATAGGCCGTCATGTAGTAACTTGTGGAATGTTGGCAGTCATTTTAATTGACTGGTAGCGGTCCGAAGTGGAGAGGGGGGCCTCATTCCCATATCTCTCATAGTGTTCGAAAATGATTCAGTTTAACCGATTGGTCCTGCTCCGATAGAGGATTGGGTTCGGACTTGGTTGGAGGGGCCGACGTCGGATGCGACTGGCCTTAGACTTGTAGTGGTGGTGCCATGACTTTTTGTTCCAAGGGATTCCCACAGACGGCGCCAATATGATGTGGGGTAAATCCGGATTAGTCAAAACTTGGTCAAGTTCGTAGAGCGGATGAACTAATAGTCAAGTCGTGTAACTTAGATTCACTTAACTCTGATATTTGAAGTGTTTGAGCCTATTTGAGTTATGTAATCAATAGGTGAGTGTGTAGGTCCACTAGATTTTAAGGGACACATGTGAAGGAATCAAAGTGACAAATGGTCCAAAATGAGGAGTCCGTCGGTACATGAAGAGTCCTTCACTAGATGAGGAGTCCGTTGGTACATGAGGAGTCCGTCGGTACATGAGGAGTCCTTCACTAGATGAGGAGTCCTTCGGTACATGAGGAGTCCGTCGGTACATGAGGAGTCCGTTGTCGGTACATGAGGAGTCCTTCACTAGATGAGGAGTCCTTCGGTACATGACGAGTCCTTCAGTACATGAGGAGTTCGTCGGTAGATGAGGAGTCCATTAGTACATGAGGAGTCCTTCACTAGATGAGGAGTCCTTCGGTACATGAGGAGTCCGTCGGTACATGAGGAGTCCTTCACTAGATGAGGAGTCTTTCGGTGCATGAGGAGTCTGTCGGTACATGATGAGTCCTTCACTAGATGAGGAGTCCGTCGGTACATGAGGAGTCCTTCACTAGATGAGGAGTCCTTCGGTACATGAGGAGTCCGTCGGTACATGAGGAGTCCTTCACTAGATGAGGAGTCCTTCGGTACATGAGGTGTCCGTGGGTACATGAGGAGTCCGTCGGTACATGAGGAGTCCTTCACTAGATGAGGAGTCCTTCACTAGATGAGGAGTCCTTCGTTAGATGAGTGCCTGAAAGAGAGAGGAAGGGGTTAGACCCTTTTGGGCCGGTTTGCCTAAGACAAACCGGGCTCGAACTCAACGTGTTTAGAGGCTGCTCAAGCGAAGGCTCGAACCTCCAAACTTAGAGAGTGGAATATTGAGAAATAGTTACCTGTCTTTATGACGAGTAAATGCCTCCTATTTATAGGCAAAGGCTTGTTTATCATACTCTCTTGGATGAGTGCCAAGTGTATGATCCGGATTCATTCATGCTAGAACTTGGGCTCATGGGCCCTTAATGGACTTGGCCCAATTAAGTAGATGATCCTTGGATTGTAGTCCAAAGGTTGGGAGCCCAAAGGTTGAAGTGTTAGAGGGTCGGCCTCTTAACTTTGGTGGAGTCGAACTCTTGACTTTGGTGGAGTCAGACTCTTAACTTTGGTGAGGTCGGACTCCCCTGATGGCATTGTCCCAAATATGCTCAATTCTTCGTAGTCCATTAGTTCGGGAGTTGGATTTAAAGGTACATATTATCAAATATTCTAGAAACTCCAAGTCGGCCAAATGACTTCATGAATTCCATCAACTGAAGATTCTAGTTTGGCGGTGAGAATAGCTGCATCACTAAGCTAATGGCGGTGCAATGGTAATTAATTACTTCAAGATTAAGTCATGCAAGAGGCGGCAAGATGAAAGGCTATAAATAGGCTAGCATAGTTCATTGTAAAGTAAATTCCAAATATCCGATGTATTAGAGCACATATAGAAATTCCGGGATAATGCGTAGCCATCGTGCTAATGCTCCCGTCCCGTACTAGATGAGCTTGTATAACCTCCATCCACAAAAATGTATCCTCCTCCACTCAATTCAAAATATCCAATGAAATATACATCATTCCGGGCACTCGACGTTATTCATTCATTCTCTTATCAAAAATTTAACACCATAATCAATAGAAAAAATATCTAAAAATATTTCTTGAAGAAGACTTACAACCTTTTGCTCGGATTTGGGTATATTCGCTACTTACTCAAGGATAAACATAAAATTATATTGATTACATTTGTACTGAGTTGTGACTTAAGAGTATCACTAGAGAATATTTACTCTTCTATTTCCCGTTCTGTGTTTTTAATTATGGCTATGGCTGAACTTCCATTCTAGAACGAGACAGAAGTATTTGTGGAAAATCACCTACGCGTCGAAAAAGATGTACCTCGTGCTTGGATCATAGGCTAGAAAAAACCAAGTAAAAGAGAAAAACGGAGCTCCTATTCTAGATATGAGATTTTCGTATTGTTTATAGTACCCCTCCCTATAGCAGTAGACCCAATGGGGTCCCATAAGCTATAGACCCATGGGTGAAAAAGGGTTCCTGGCCAGTCAAGTTTACGACCGCTGCGAATTGGAGGGTAAGCAGCGCAAGGCCGAATTCCCAATTAAATTTGGGAATTTATAAACCCTAATTTAATTTGGTTTACGGTGTTAGTGTTTGATAATATGATTAAGTTCAGGGTCTGGTTTGTCAATAGGCATTTGTTGCATAATTATTGTTTGGCCCTTGACATTTCAATAATTAAGTTTGCTGACGATATCATTAACCTCCATTGCTTCACCAACCAGCATGCTCAGATTTGAAGTTTGACGTTTTGTAATATTTGCTCATGTCTCGCAACACAATCTTGAACGTTGAAGATAATAGAGCCTTACTTACCAATTTACTACTACAATCTTTTTCTTTTATTATAATGAGAGTATCAAAGGTTAAGTCTTTAGCATATAAAAAAAGTTACAAAATCTATTTTGAACTCGTGAATAAATCATCGTATGCGCATGTTCCACTAATGGTATGTTAAACTGATGAATAAATCATCTTATTCCGAGTAGGGTGAACATAGACGAAGATATACAGGATGTGCAACAGTCAAGTAGTCCCCACATATTTTAAGATTGCATATTTTACATCGAATCGACGCATAATGTTGATTATGAAATTGAGTCAATGATGTTCAACGATGATTAATGACGATAAATAGATATGACCAGAATGCAGTGGAAAATAAAACTGACAACCACGATTACTTTCTAGCCGGTATATAAAGATACCGACCGTGCCTTAGGTTAAATTTCCACTATCAACCAAAGTAGAATTACAAAACTAGGTTTAATCAATCACAAACGAATGATTAAACTGCAAAGACTAAACCTAGAACATATAATCAAAAACATATTCTAATTCGAAAACACTAAAGTAAATCTCAATCCTTAGAGACTACTTACAAATGAATTCGACAACAATGCACAAACGAATGATTAAACTGCAAAGACTAAACCTAGAACATATAATCAAAAACATATTCTAATTCGAAAACACTAAAGTAAATCTCAATCCTTAGAGACTACTTACAAATGAATTCGACAACAATGCCTAGTAAAGCAAGAAAACCTAACTCTCAATATATTGTGAATTGATTCTCTCAACACGTGGTTTTCTTGCAAGCATTCTTCTTGTATATATAGTTGCAGCCATCGATGATACAAAGAAGAACGCTGAGTGTTGGCCGCTTCTTTGCGTTTAGTTTCAGAAGGAAATCTTCCTTAATTGATCTCCACAAAATCTTTATTTCCTTCTTGCTTCTAATGTGCCCATGTCTCCACAAATTCTTCATGCGCCCAGAACTTCCAAACTGCGTTTGGATTCTTTCCAGCTCTTCCAGATTGCGTTGGATTTTTTCCTTGAGGCCCAAGCTAACCATTTTGATCCATTAAGCAATGTTGAAGTGCAACTTGATATTTCATACAAAATATTCATAGAAAAACAATTACAAATGTCGAACCGATTAAATTATGAAGAAAGGCCGAATTAATCTACTAATAAGTGATAAAAAATGCACTTTCATATTTTACAATTGAACTTTAAAAATTTAATCATTTCGTCTCATCTACATTTCTAAATATCATTTTCGTATCCCTGAAGTTCATTCATGCATCGGTTCGGTTGATGAGGGTGGAACACATTAATTCCATGTACTAAGCCATTAACTAAGGGACTTCAACTTTACCATCATTACCGGGTCAACTCCTATACCTATTTTCTCACCTTATATAAGCTCCAAGTCCCACATTAATTCCATTCATCTTAACCAACTAACTCCCCAATCTCTCTAATCAAAGATACAAACAACAACACACCAAAAGAGCACCATACAAGGTCTTATATTCCCCAATCCTTGAAGAAGATGAAGCTAATTATCCAAACATTCCTCTTCTTCATAGTCGTAATATCGGTCTTAACTATGATATTCGATCATTTACCGGTTGCACAAGTATCTGATCACTCCACACCGGCTGCTTTTGAAACCAAACCTGTGTCTCCAAGAAGGGTGAGCCGGTTCCTTCAACAAAAGGCTAGAAATCCCAATGCAGCTGATCATTGCCACAAAGACGCGGAAATTTGTAATTACATTTTGGAAGGGCGGAACACGACATGTTGCAACAACAAGTGTATCGATTTGGGGTATGATCACAAAAACTGCGGAGCTTGCAAGAAGAAATGCGACGCAACGGAGTCTTGCTGCAACGGGGAGTGTGTGAACCTGGCTTTTGACAAGAGACACTGCAGTGAATGCAATAACAAGTGCAGCGGAAAGGGTTATTGTATATACGGCATTTGCGATTACGCATAATTTAAGAATTTGCTAACATGTCACAATTGATGGCTATATATACGGCATATATGATTACGCCAAATGGCTATGAATACATTTTTTGATCTTCCGTCGCAATTGGTTGTACGTGTATTAATATAAGGATTTGATATTTTTGATTTTTCATTCATGTACATGATGATGAATAAATGGAGCTTAAGAGTTCTTTTATTAATTGGAGTAAAAATGGGAGCTAATTACATGAGAAAGAATTAACCGGCCGTAAAATGTATTTTTCAGCGGAAAATGAAAAACGTAAAAGTAAAATGGTAGGAAAATTTGGAAAACGGTAGAAACACCAAAAAAAAAAAAAAAAAAAAAAAAAACGAAATCTTATCTCTTTATATCATCTTAAAAAGGAAAATTTTACACAAATTTACTGTAATTTTGTCAAAACGTTATATTTCCTCTAAGAATGATTTCCATCTCACATCGTTTATACCAATTGCATAAAAAACAATTTAGTCCTCACATTCATTTAAACTCATTAGCTTCTTTATTTCGTTAACAATTAACGGACTGTTTGGTATAAAGTTAAAAAAGTGAGTTATGGAAAAAAAATGTAGTAGATGAATAGTTTCTTTGGAACGAAGAACTTGTCTTATTACTCCAAAACAATGTTAGTACATTTAGGGGCCGACAATACGTCCATGCCCAAAAAGAATCGACTATGCTAGACTACCAACTACAAAGACGAAAATAGAGACAAAAATAATCTAAAGGCCTAGAGCCTGAAGGTCTAGTTCCCTGACCAATTCGGCCGCTTTGCCCTGTGCACAACGTATCCCAGTGGTCCAAATCATAGATCGTGTAATATGGGGAATATCCGGAGTTATGCTCTTAAAAATCTTCTCGTTTCGAGCAATCCAAATGTGGTAGAATGTCTCAGCCATAAGAGCTTTGAACACAGTTGATGAATAGTAACTGAGTTAAAGGTGAGTTATAAAATATGATGTTTGTAATAGAGTTAATAACTTAGAGTAAGTATAGTATATAAGTCAAGATTTTCCTATAATTATGAAAGTCTGGTCTCTATACTAAAAACCGGTTCATGTTTCCTATAAATACCCATAAATAAATCAGATTCTAAACCCACATAAAACACATACCAAAAGGTGTAGTGTGTCTTTTCCCTTTTCTTCTCCATTCCCTTCCGCGTGAGATCTACTCCAGCTAACATCACCACCGCAGCTCCGCTGCATCCGCCACTTTCAGAGGCTATAGAGTGGAACCAAGTCCTCTTGTTCATATCCTAACTTCTAACGAGATGAAAACTACACGAATCAGGTAAAATTTCTAATCGTATTTATTGTTTTCATGATTTTTTTTAGTATGCATGAATTTGATTTAATGCATGATATGTAATTGGTTATGTTATAGTTGTATCCTTCGTTATGTTATGGATCCATCTTGTTTTTTTTTTTTTTCGTTATAATATCAACTAGAAGTGAAATTTGACCTTCTCTTTCATTTTTTTATTTTTTTTATTTTACGATATGGTGTTTCCAAATCTGAAATTAGATCTGAAATTTGTACAGTGAAATCCATGTTTACTGCGTGTTTGTGTTGTTTATGGTTTTAAGTTGATATGTTATAGTTTTAACAAAGATTGTTATGGTTTTAAAAGGCTTGTATCCTTCGTTATGTTATATCCATCTCGCTTTTTTTCCCGTTAAAATAGCATCTGGAAGTGAAATTTGACCTTCTTTTTTTTTTTTTTTTTTTGTTGATTTTACGATCTAGTGTATTCGGATCTGAAATTCATACAGTGGATCCATGTTTACTGCGTGTTTATTGTTTTAAACTGATATGTTATAGTTTTAAGAGACATTTTTATGGTTTTAAAAAGCACTGTTATAGTTTTAATTTTTAAGCATCAATAATATTGTTGTTAGCTTCTGAGTATGTTTCTGCTTGTTATTGTTCTAAGCCCACATATTATAGTTTTAAGATATTGTAGTTTCAAGCAACAATATTACTGTTTTTAGCTCGTGTTGAAATATTTATAATTTAATTATTTGCAAATGCTTTGTTATAGTTTTAAGATGCACTGTTATGGTTTTAAGGGTGATGTTATAGTTTTAAGCATCAATATTACGATTTTTATCTTTTGAGGATTGTATCCGCTTATTATTGTTTTAACCTCATATATTATAGTTTTAAGATCCATTGTTGTAGTTTTAAGCATCAATATTACTCTTTTTAGCTTGTGTTGATATATTTATGATTTTATTTTTTCCAAATGCTTTGTTATAGTTTTAAGGGGTCACTACAAGAATTTCCGGTTTTAGAGACGGAATTTAGCGATGGATAAAATCCGTCGCTAAATAGCGACGAATAGCTACTTTTAGTGACGGATTGAGCAATTTGTTCAATCCGTCTCTAAATAGGGACGGATTAACTATTCGTCTCTAATTAAGGTGACCCAAAAAATTTTTAAAAAAGAAAGAAAATTTAGCGACGGATAAATCTATCAGTTGCTAAAACCCTAATATACCCAGATCCAGATCTGCCTCATCAGCTTCCTCCCTCTTCCACCATCATCTTCCTCCACCACCACCACCTCCCTTCCTCCACCACCTCTCCTTCCACCACCACCACCCGCCTTCCTCTCCTCCACCACCACCCGCCTTCCACCACCACCACTGCCTCCCTCTCCTCCACCACCGCCCGCCTTCCACCTCCATCACCACCACTACCCGACCTCCACCACCACTACCCGTCCTCCACCACGACTACACGTCAACCACCACCACTGCCTCCATCACCTGCCGTCCACCACCACCACCACCGTCCACTCCTTCCTCCGCCCAGATCCGACATCCAAGATGCAACAAAATCAAGATCTAGTTTTTTTTTTTTTTTAATTCTTATTAATTTTGTAATTTCTTCTTTGTATTAATTATTAAATGTTGTATATTGTATTATTGAATAATGAATATTGAATATTGTATGAAATTTTTGATTTATTGTATTGTCGGTTTATCCGTATTGTATATTTGTATATAATTGTCAGTTTATCCGTACTGAATATTCGCATAAAATTGTCGATTTATCCGTATTGAACAAAATTGTCGGTTTATCCGTATTGAATATTCGTATAAAATTGTCGGTTTATCCATATTGAACAAAATTGTCGGTTTATCCGCGTATTGAATATTATTATAAAATTTGCGATTTAAAAAAAAATTCAATATAAAATAGCAGATTTAAAAAAAAAAAAAAATTAGCGACAGATAGTTCTCCGTCGCTAAATCCTAAGTGCACGGCTTAGTCAACGAAATTAACCGTCGCGAATTAGAGACGGATTGTTTATCCGTCTCTAAAAGCTTTGCGACGCCCGTTTTAGAGACGGACGTCCTATCCGTCGCTACGGATTTAGCGACGAATCGGGAGGCTTTTAGCGACGGATAAATCCGTTATCCGTCGCTAAAAGCCTGTTTTTTTGTAGTGTTGTTATGGTTTTAAAAGACACTGTTATAGTATTAAGCATCAATGTTACTGTTTTAAGCTAGTGTTTTATGTTTCTACTTTGTTATAGTTTTAACATGCATTGTTATGGTTTTAAGAGGCTTTTTTTTTTTTAACGAGAAATACTAATAATACGATAGTTAACGTCGTAATCTTGGTTACCCCATTGTCCAGTATGTCACGACTTTTAAGAAGTCGAGCCAGGAGTTAACGAGTATTGATCCGAGGATCCAGAACCAAGACCAAAGGGGGGAGATACAGCCACTAATTGGATCCGTGATTTTCCCCAATGGCAACGTTAAATAACCTATTACTAGTGATCTCTAAATATATACAACCAAAAGGGGATTCATGGGGGTATATATGGTTTTAAGAGGCATTGTTATAGTTATAACCATCAATGTTTTAAGAGGTACGATTGTAGTTTCGAGAGGCAATATTATAGTTTTAACAACCACTATTATGGTTTGTAGCTTGTGTTGCATGTTTCTGCTTTGTTATGATTTTAAGAGGAATTGTTATGGTTTTAAGATGGTTTGTTATAGTTTTAAGCAACAATATTTTAATGAGGTTTTAATAATTGATTGCAGGTTTTTGGTCAAAGAATAGGCTGTGTTTTTGGCATATTCAGCCGAATGCTATAGCACATTTTGGGCGGCTTAAGTCTGATATTGAATTCAAAATGACATTTGATTATTTGCCTGAAAGACTGTGATGATGAAGACGAGTTTGAAGCTTGCTGGACCAATATGCTCATAATTTTTTTTTCTATGATAATAGATGTTTAAAAGCCGTTGGATGACTGATTATTTCAATATTCTGATGACTGAATTTTCAAGTAGATTATCTTTAAGCTTGTTCATTGATATTTTAATGGCATTCCTGCAACTTTTAGACTTGTTTATTTGTGGTTTTCATGATTTTAGATTGTATTTTAAAACTATAACAAATCATTTTAATGTTGATCTTTAAAACCATAAATCATCCCTTATAACACTAACAAAGGAGGTTCAAAACTATAATTAGATCGTCGCTTAAAATTTTAACAAACCATCTTAAAACAATAATGTAGCTCATTAAAACCATAAGATAATCTCTTTAAAACAATAACAAATGAGTGCTAAAACTATAATTTGAATCTGATTTATCAAAATTGGTCAACGGTTTTTTCAAAAACTCGGTCAGTCAGACCAGTTTAATAAAACATTGCGAGAAAACCAAAAAAAGCATTGATTTTCCTATGTTTTAGGAAAATCAAGCCTTTTCCAAGACTTTGGCAAAAACTTATAGGTTCTATAAGAATAAAGTGATGTGTTTGATATTTTTTAAGGTTATTTGATTGGTTTAAATGTTGTTTGATTAGTTTATGATTGTTAGTTGATAGAAAAAGTAAAGAAGAAGTAAGAGTAGGGTAGAAATAGAATGATTATTGTTTAGTGGAGAAAAAAATTGAGTTAAATTTTTTACTGTGGGGATACAACAAAATACCCTGAAATATTTTAACGGATGAATAGTACGTTTTAAATGTATACCAAACAGGCGGTAAGTTCTATAACCATAGTTGACAAATAGCAAGGAATATAGATACTCCCTCCATCACCGTCAAAATTACACATGTACTATTATCGATATATACTTTCATAAAAATAATAAAAGAATTTACATAAAAAAAACAATCACAAAACTTTTTGAAAAATCAAAAGCAAAAGTATCAAGTATAGTTAATAACAAAAACTAAAAAATAAAAAAGAGTGCAAGTACGTAGTGGGTTTTAAGCTCTTGATTAATATAGTTTTGGTTTTGATTTTTCCTATTCCTTTTTTTTTTTAATAAACTTTTATAATTGTTGTTTTACGCGTTTCAACCAGTGTTGTGAATCGCATATCGCGATGCGTCGCGCCAGGCCAAAAAACTGGGATCACGGATCGCGGTCGCGGGCGGGATAGTGAAGTTAAAAAAACACAAATTTTATAGAATAAACAATAAGTACTTGGTAGGTCATATATGACTCATAGTATTATAATACTACTCATAAATAGTCTAAATAAAGCACAATCAAGGAAAGGATTCTATAAAACCCAAAAAAAAATCACTAAAACGAAGTCAAGGGCTGACATCTGCGACGCATTCCTGATAAGCGTCATGAGCATGACAAATCGTGATACTACTGTTCTCGCTTCAGGGTGCCTGTAGCGGGCACATGGTCCCGCAGCACGATCGCGCTATCAACAACCCTGGTTTCAACCGTACATTTTAATTTTTTTTTTTTTTTTTTTTTGAGCAATCTAAGCTAGCAACATCGAATTATTAATAAGTAAAAAAGTGGAGTTCCTAGTATCAAATCCCAAAAATGATGTATGCTCGCATTCAATAGTAAGTATTCTTGTTCTTGGCCCCATAGAAGCTCCAATTGACCCCATCCCCACAGCCATCCGTGATAGATTGTAAATATTAGTTTACTATATTTAGGAATCTAGAATTAGAGTTATAGTAGAATTAGACTAACCTAGTTAGATTATACTTGGTATAGAACTCTCTATATTGTAGCATGTATTTATACCACATTGTGGTTAATGAAATATTCACGGAAAACATTCTTTCATGATATCAAGTTTGGTTCTCCACAAACCACGCTAATCCATCTTCTTCTCCGCTGCCATCGATCTCGCCCCTCCATCCGGCAATTTCCTTCTTCGATCTGCTTCCACAAGCGATCGTCCTCCTGCGGTTTGCTTCCTGCAAAACGCCCTCCATACTCGACTTTGAGCTTCCTGCCAAATCGATATATATATATAAAGCTTGGTTTGCCTCACGCAATCTATAGCTTCATACATTCGATTAGAGCCTCACGCCAAATCGAACATAAAGCCTTCTTCCTGATTATCGACCATGTCTGATTCGGAAAAAGCAACTTCTTCCTCCTCCAAACCGGCGTTTCACTCACTTTCGCCGTCTCAACATCAGAATCATGTTTACATCATCCGAATTGGAGAATTCCCAATATGGGATGTAATGGGCTGTTTAAAATACATGCTCAAGCACTTTTGTTCTGCACCATATCATCGCTCCTGCTCCCCCGAAGGATCAGGTTGAGCCGGCTTCAGCTTCTGCTCCTAAAACAGATGTGGACAAAGGACTTTGGTCAAACATTGATGCTACTGTTCTTCAATGGATTTATTCAACAATCTCACATGATTTGTTGTTCACTATTCTTGAACCGGATGCTACAGCTATGGAAGCTTGGAATCGTCTCAAAGATATTTTCCAGGATCATGAAACTTCACGGGCTGTTCTTCTTGAGCAAGAATTTTCGTCTACGCGTCTCGAGGATTTTCCTAATGTTTCTGCTTATTGTCAACGCCTCAAAAGTCTTGCTGATCAATTGAAGAATGTTGGTGCTTCTGTTGCTGACACGAGATTGGTTTTGCAACTCGTATCGGGTCTTTCTGATGCGTATAAAGGCGTGGGAACACAAATCCGTCATACCAAGCCTCTTCCTTCCTTCTCAGAAGCTCGTTCTTCTTTATGTCTTGAGGAACGGGAATTAGGTGTTATGGGATCTCATCACTCTAATTCGGCTATGGTTTCTAGTACTGATTCGGTTCCATCTGATAATGTGAATGCAGGAAATAAGCGCAATAAGCGCAAAGGAAACAAGCGCGGCACGCAGCAGCAGCCATATGGCACGCCCCAACAGCGCCATGGCACGCAGCAAACACGAACACGCGGCAGACGCAGCATGGCTCAAAGACACCGGTCGGCACCAAGGAGACGGTATTTGGCGGTGGGTGCCAATGGCACCACCGCCTCCGCCTTATCCTACACCGGCACCGCCAGCAAGACAATGACTGGTGCCATGGGCACTCCGCACAACTTCGCGCTTATGACGCGCCACAAGCATATATGACCGCGCCATCTCCCGCGCCATATGCTCCGACGGATATTTCCTCTGCGATGCACACCATGACGTTGAATCCGGATCCAACCTGGTATATGGATTCGGGTGCTACATCTCACATGTCCTCATCAAACGGTACTCTCTCGTCTTATTCTAATTTGAGCAATCATCATAATATAATTGTGGGCAATGGTCAATATATTCCTATTCGTGGTCATGGTCATACTACTTTACCTTCCCCTCACCCACCGTTATCCTTACATAATGTTTTGCATGCTCCTAAACTCATTAAAAATCTCATCTCTGTGCGCAAATTTACTACCGATAATTCTGTGTCTGTTGAGTTTGATCCATATGGGTTTTCTGTGAAGGATTTCAAGACGGGGAGGGCAATCATGAGATGTAATAGTCTTGGGGACCTTTATCCAATCCACACCTCACATATACCGACCATTCCATCCGCTTTTGCAGCCCTTTCTTCTGCTACTTGGCATGCTCGTTTAGGACATCCGGGACAGTCTGTTTTTAATTCTCTTAGGGTAGACAAAGATATTGTTAGTACTAAACCACATACTTTCAGTATTTGTCGTTCTTGCATTTATGGTAAACAAATTAAGTTACCATTTGATTCTTCTGTGTCACAAACCCTGTTTCCTTTTGATATTATTCATAGTGATTTAGGGACATCTCCTGTTTTGAGTTCATTGGGTCATCGTTATTATATTCTGTTTCTAGATGATTACTCGAATATTTTATGGACCTTTCCCCTTGCAAAGAAATCTGATGCGTTTGACAAATTCTTGTTATTGCGCAATCATATTCAAACACAATTCCAGTCATCTATCAAAACCCTCCAATGTGATAATGGGAGAGAATATGATAACTCTCGATTCCATGCCTACTGTCAAACTAATGGTATGTCTTTCCGTTTTTCTTGCCCTCACACTTCTTCACAGAATGGCAAAGCAGAACGTAAAATTCGCACTATCACTAATATGGTCAGGACCCTTTTAGCACATGCTGCTTTACCTTTGTCTTTTTGGCATCATGCTTTGGATATGTCTACCTATCTGTTAAATATCCTACCCAGCAAACTCATAGATCATGCATCTCCTGTTCAACTCTTATACCACCGGAAACCATCCTACTCTCATCTCCGAGTTTTTGGATGTCTTTGTTTTCCTCTCTATCCTTCTACCACTATCCATAAATTACACCCCCGGTCTAAACCTTGTGTATTTTTATGATATCCTTCGAATCATAGAGGGTATAAGTGTTATGATCTATCTACCAAGAAAATTATTATCTCCCGTCATGTTATCTTTGATGAAAATAATTTTCCGTTTGCATCCACACTCCATCCAATTCGGCTGTTCCATTGGATACAGCCGACTCTGGTCCAGCCCACTGGCTGCGAACCACGGCCACGTTGCAGCCCAATTTGGCTCATCACCAGGCCCAACAACCCGTCACTCCTGGAACCCGCCAAGGGTCCAGTTCTGCTACTGGGCTACCCACTGCTACGGCCCAGCAGCATGTAAATTCTGGCCATGGATATTCCTCAAGCCCAATCCCAGCTCGCTCAACCTTCCAGCCTGTCCCGTTCCCGAACCTGGACCATTCTCCTGGCCCATCTTCCCCCGATACAGCCTCACCTATTTCCGCCCAGCCTACTCCAAGTCCTTCTCCTCCACCTCGCCATATTCCTAGTCCCTCCCATATGGTTACTCGAAGTCAACACGGTATTTTTAAACCACATATTCCTATGAATTTGCATACTTCGGTTTCAAAATCACCACTTCCTCGTAATCCCATACATGCACTAAATGACCCGAATTGGAAATTGGCAATGGAAGATGAATATGATGCTCTTATTAAGAATAAGACATGGGACTTAGTACCTCGTCCACCGAATGTTAATATTATTCGTTCTATGTGGATTTTTGCTCATAAGGTGAAATCTAATGGTGCTTTTGAGAGGCATAAGGCTCGACTTGTAGGTGATGGCAAAACACAGCAGGTTGGATTTGATTGTGGTGAGACATTTAGTCCTGTGGTCAAACCAGCTACTATTCGCACAGTTCTCAGTCTTGCATTATCCAAGGCATGGCAGATTCATCAGCTTGATGTGAAAAATGCGTTTCTCCATGGAGAGCTTCGGGAAACAGTTTATATGCATCAACCGGTGGGTTTTCGAGATAAATCTCGTCCTAATCATGTCTGCCTTCTGCGCAAGTCCCTCTATGGACTGAAGCAAGCACCACGAGCTTGGTACAAACGATTTGCGGATTATGTCTCTTCTATGGGTTTTGTCAATAGCAAATCAGATACATCATTGTTTATATACAGGAAAGGGTCGGATATGGCATATATCTTACTTTATGTAGATGATATTATTCTTACTGCCTCTTCTAGTACTCTTCGCCAATCGATCATGTCTATGCTGGCTTCTGAATTTGCTATGAAGGATCTCGGTCCGTTGAATTACTTCCTTGGTATTGCAGTTACTAGGAATGCATCTGGTCTGTTTCTCTCTCAGCGTAAGTATGCAGCAGACATTATTGATCGAGCTGGTATGTCTTCCTGTAAATCATCTGCTACTTTCATTACACTAACGCTAAGGTCGGTAGCGATCCGCTCTCCCTTTGCGGATCCGACTCATTATCGAAGTCTTGCTGGAGCTCTACAGTACTTGACTTTTACTCGCCCAGATATTTCCTATGCCGTTCAGCAGGTTTGTCTACATATGCATGACCCCAAGGATGTTCACATGAATGCGTTGAAACGCATCATTCGGTATCTACAAGGGACACTTGATTTCGGCCTACACCTATATCGCTCGTGTTCTACACTCATGTCATACATCGATGCGTATTGGTGGTTGTCCGATACTCGCCGTTCGACATCCGGGTATTGTGTCTATCTTGGTGACAACCTTATCTCTTGGTCCTCAAACGACAACAACCGACCATGTCTCGATCCAAAGGTCGTAATATCGTGGTGTGGCTAATGTTGTTTCCGAGTCGTGCTGGTTACGCAATTTGCTACTTGAGCTTCATCATCCCCTCTCCAAGGCTACCATTGTCTACTGTGATAATGTTAGTGCTATATATCTTTCTGGAAATCCTGTACAACATCAACGAACCAAGCATATAGAGATGGACATTCATTTTGTTCGTGAACAGATCGCACGTGGACAAGTTAGAGTCTTGCATGTTCCTTCCAGATATCAGATTGCTGATATATTTACAAAAGGCTTGCCTCGTGTGTTATTCGACGATTTTAGATCCAGTCTAAGTGTTCGACCTCCTCCCGCTTCGACTGCGGGGGTGTGATAGATTGTAAATATTAGTTTACTATATTTAGGAATCTAGAATTAGAGTTATAGTAGAATTAGACTAACCTAGTTAGATTATACTTGGTATAGAACTCTCTATGTTGTAGCATGTATTTATACCACATTGTGGTTAATGAAATATTCACGGAAAACATTCTTTCAATCCGAACTTTGAGACGACGCCGCAGCAGGTGGTTCAGCAGCTGCTGCTACAAGCTCAGCAGTAGCATGCTGCGCGAACAAATCTTCAACCAGTGCAGTAAGGGAGGTTGGGAAATGTGTTTCCTCAATCGATTGAGTGAGTTTGTTCAGAAGCCCTTCCAAATTTGGGAGCTCTGTAGCAGGGTCATCAAGCAAATCATCGATTTGTGCAGTAAGATGGCTTGGGTAATATGCTTCCTCTTCCCAATTTGGAAGCTCAAAATCCCCAGCCCCTTCCCCTTGTTGATTTAAGGTGCCATGATAAGCATGCTGGCTGCATATGGGTGGACTTTGTGGAGTAACCGTAGAGCCCAAAACCACATAGGATGTCTTCGTAGTAGAATGATGACAACGCTGCACAATCTCTAGATGGTGATTTCGGAGCACGAGAATGAGCTACGAAGCACCTGCTGTGAGCAGCTGATTTAATGTTTGTGTACTTGCATAAACAAGTTATTTCAAGTTTTTGTTTGTTTTATTTTATTTTATATGACTTTTAATGAGTTACGTATATTTTGTAAAGTAACCACATGATTAGGGTTGCATGTAGCGGGATGAAGGTGTCATTTAATATTCATAACAATCTAAGAGCGACATATGTATGTACCAAACTGAAATTGAACAAAAGTAAGATGGACATATGCGATTTAAATTGAATTGACAATTTAGTGACATTTGTGGCTTATTTAAAAAACCTACCGGGGTCTAATCCCTTGAACGGTGCTGACGATCGCCAAGGAGAGACTACACTACGCAGTCCCTCTCACAAACAGCAAATGACCAGTAAATTTTATACTCTCTTGAAATAGTCTCACGGTTCACGGAACCCAGGTAATCTAGAATATTTTATTCTTTTGGGTTCCGGTGTCTGTTGATTTCGACTTGATCAATTATACTAGAGGAATAATCGAGTATGCAACAAACAAACCATGTATAATGACCAATTTGAACTCACTTCAGGTCGAGATTCAATATCTACTATGGAGAAGTAATTTCTTGTTAGTATTTGAGGACTATTGGAGCGAGTCTTACGAACAGTGGGAGCTACTTTTTGCACCAATCAGGTCTGTACGTAAAGGAAGCATAGTTATTGTGACGACTCGAAGCGAGAATGGTTGGATCAGTGGAACCTTATGTGTTGCCGATCATTCCAGATGATGATTTTTAGATGTTTAAAAAACATCTAGCTGTTTTGAAATATGATGGGAGATATTTTGAATTGGTGGTGATATAATTAGCAAGAAATGCAAAGGACTGATGTTAGTTGCTAAGGCAATCGGGAGTGTATTGCATAGACCGTACGAAAGAGATATGGGATTCCATTTTGACGAGGGAGTTGTGGGATTTGCCACATCCAAATAGCATATAAGTTTTCATTTTTTTTTTTTTTTTCATTTCAAGATTTCCATCTGGCATTCGAGCCCATGCAAACCTCCTTTATCCTTTATTGTGTGTGAAAACCAAAATCTTGATATACCATGCATATTTATTTTTATAATTGAGCACAACTCTATCTGTAATAGCCTAAAAATTCGTAATTCGAATTAAAACGTTTTAACACGAATCGCATATTTGAGCGGAGTTCGTGTAGCGTATTGTTGGCCAAATTTCCATCTCTTGAAACCGAGCCCAATTTTCCTTCTTAAGGCCCAACCACCATGTAATTAAATTTCTTGAAGACCTAAATTAATTATGCTCAGCCGTTTGAGAAATTAGGAAGACTATCATATCTTTATCAATGTTTCTTGGGCTTTCTACCGTCAGTCAAGGTGTCGCCCTGACTAACGTCAGTCACCTATTTTGATCCATTAGATTAAAATTTTAACGGTGGAGATCGAATAATCTGTTACCTGTCGCACTAAGTGTTGCCATGGGGTGTCGCTCGTGTCGCACAAGGTGTTGCGCTACGTGTTGCTCCAACTGCCTACGTCGCTTTAAATTATTTAAATATATTTTTAAAAAAATATTTTTGCTCTAACCGGAAACCGCCACAAAAGCTTGATCGGCTTCCGCCACGCCACTGCCGAAGCTCCGGTGGAAGCTCCTATCTGTTTTTTTTTTTTTTTATTGAGCTTCCGCCATGGAAGCTCTGGATCGGAGCTTCCATGGCGGAAGCTCAATAAAAAAAATAAAAATAAAAAAACAGATCGGAGCTTCCACCGGAGCTCCGGCAGTGATTTTGGTGGTGGTGTGCGGTGTTGGTGGTGGGGAAGAAGATGGTGGGTGGTGGTGTGCGGTGTTGGTGGTGGGGAAGAAGATGGTGGGTGGTGGTGTTGGTGCGGTGGTGGTGGGTGGTGGTGGGGATTGGGGAAGGAGAGTTAAAATTTTAATAATTAATTTTTTTTGAAGAAGTTAATAGTTAAAAAAAAAAACAAAAATAGCGGTTGAAGACGATACAGAGCAATGGTTGAGGGCGACACAGAGCAACGGTTTAGGGCGATACCGAGCAACAGACACGTGTCAGATGTCGATACATTGACTGACAATAGTCAGGGCGACACCTTGACTGGCGGTAGAAAACCTGATGTTTCTTTCTTCAGCCAATTTCATGAAATCATTCTCAAAGTTAGCAAAATTTGACAGGAACACCAAATTCAAAGTTTAGTGTCTTTAAAAGCTTTGTCTTCCAGAAAACAGTCTTTATTTCTTTTGTTAATGAAAGTGCAGCATGGTGTTGGCTCTTTGTTGGGTACGTCTTAACATTCTTGTGTGTTCGAGTTGCTTTGATTGAATCGTCGTTAAAGACAAGTTCCCCTAAGATTTTATCCACGAATAATTGGTTGTTGTTTGTGATATGATATGCTATACTATGCTTTCAAGTTCTCCTAGGTTTCATTCACGTTAATGTGTTAATTGTTATCATTATAATTTATGTGGTATGTAACTTCTATTATACATCGTACGTTTATGTGCTTGGCTTTGTTGTGATTGGTACATGGTGCAACTTTGTCTGTTAATGCATGATCTATTGCTAAATTGTATAGTGCCGCAACCTATGTTCTGCGATGATGCTCTTGTCTATACTGATTTGATTGTTGTTAATTGCTTATAGTATGAGTTCTTCGTGATAACATATACTCTCTCCATTTCAGAGAAAGTGTTACATTTTAACTTTGACCGGTCAACTGTCTTCGAGTTTGACCACAAATTACTCATAAATAATAATAGTAAATAATTTAATAAAATCATATAATAAAATTTTAATTACTAAATTTTCATTATATAATTTTAATAATTTATTTATTAATATCGTTTAAGAGTAAATTGTGAATTGACAAACGATTATTCTAAAATAAGAAATGTAACACTTTTTCTGAAATGGATGGAGTAGTATATTATATGGTAGTTTTAGAATTGTGTTTGCTTTTGATGAATCTGAAGGTAATGATTAAATAGAACACTGTATGGCCTTAAAGTCTCCTTGGATTGTTGAGAGTATTTATTTGTGTACATTGCAATATGTGGCAACGTAGAGTATTGTTTTGTGATGCATACTAGATGATTTTCTTATGGTTTAATTGACTCTCTACAGTTTGTTCATGATTAGCAATATGTGATGTTTATTTTTACAACAATCATGCATTCATTAATTAGAGTTTAAAACATGCATTCACTTTAACAAAACGTTAGAGGTTTGAGGTAAATAAAGTCTTTCAAGTTAATGATAAATCCTGGTATTTGTGGCGCAGTTACTAGTTCATGTTCAGTGGATAGGCACTAAAGTTTTGAGGCCGTCAGTTTTTATTTATTCAACGGATAGGGCCACGAAAGTGGCCTGAGGCCGGCAGATAGCCACCATGGCCAGGATAGGAACCTACAATGCCAAGTGAGCTCGCGATCATATTATGTTTTAAGACGTTTCAAGATAAATTTCAAGTTTCAAGTTCAAGTTAAGAGTTTTCAAGAAGAACAAGTTAAGAATTAACAATAGGGGGGAATCTTACTTTAATTTTACATGTTTTATAGACTTCATTTAAGATCGTATTTACATTTTTTCCAACATATGTTTATATTTACAAACTGACATGTATTCTCTTAACTATTTAACCATATGTCAGTTGTTAGGACTATACAATAACTTATCAATTTCCCAAATACATGTGATTTCAGCATTGATACCTAGCCCAAATATAGAGCAGTAACCTAAAACAAAGAATTTAATTCACTACCAAAAACAGTTTCAACCGCAGAGGATATTATGCAAAAAATTATTCAGCGGGTGCGATTTGGTGAGCGGATCGAACTCATATCTTATACTTCCTCAGTTTCGGGAATAGCTTTTCCTTTTGTCATTTTGGGTGTTTGAAACAAACTTCTCATTTACTTTTTTGACAATAATTCATCCAACTTTAACATTAAATATACTCAAAAGTAAACTCACGTACTAACATTATTTTATCCAACTTGCAATTTTAAAAATTAATTTAAGGGATACATTAATACTATTTTATCAATATACTATATCTTATTTTCTTCCCGAAGAAATTAAACGGGAAGCTATTCCCAAAATAAGGGAAGTAGTATATTTGTATACCCCTACCAAATATGTCCCTAAACATTTCAAAATCGTACAAGACTCTTCAAAACTTTATTCTCAATGTATGTCCCTAAAGTTTTCAAAATCATCCGGAATCTAATCCGCCCCCTGAATTTCATTTCTGACTCAGTCCCTTAACCAAAACCCCAAGTATTTTTTCTTGGTACTTGTTGATACGATATGATTCTTCACTTTTCTGACACAGTGCAAATCAGAATCTTCAACTCTTCTAAAAGTAATTTCTACATTGTTGAGTCACAACAATAATCTCAACCAAACAATCACAAATATCAATCGATCAACAAGAACGTAAACGATGAAACACGGAATTTACGTGGTTCGGCCAAAAAAGCCTACATCCACGGGAAACCAAGCACGTATATTGATATCAACTGAGATTCGATTACAAGCTTATACAATCTATACAAAGATCAAGCCTAATCGATTATCTATACTCCTCAATCAATCGAAAGAGAAAACAAGATCAATCTCAACGAAAAACAATCGACAATGGAACTCGAACAAATTCTCAATGAGCATAGCACGAAACCTGATATCTTCAACCGTCAGTCGAGCAAATAACCTTCCTCAACCGCTATGCAAAATCTCAGAGCAATTGATGAAGAATCGAGAGAGAATTGTTCAGAAAACTGAATGTGAGCTGGCTACTCTGTTTCCGATCTTTTCCCCTCTTTATAACCGTCTCCAACTAACTTTTAAATATGAGATTTAATCTCATCCCTTGATTCCTCAGAATTGATCTGGTCCGTCCAATCATCTTGAGTAATCATCCACGTACTGCTTACTTGATTTGATATAAAACACAACACACATAATCCTGGTTCTACAGATTGACTTTTATGAAATACTCTTAACTTGTTGGAGTATAAATTAAAAATGTCAGGGATCGTCAATATATTATTTGTTTGGCCAAAGTAGTATACTTAATTGGTGCTTTTCAAACTGAAGCATTCGTTCTAGATCATACATTTAAACCATATTTTTAGCTACGCAAGAGGTCAAAAGACTCAAAACATGCATCTACACTTGCATTCCTTGCACTATATGTTACGTACATGAAAGTTCTAACATTGTTAAGTAGACTCCTCATCCTACACCAATGCGTTTAAAATATTAAGAACAATGTACATACCAATAAGTTACATATCTTTTTCGTAAATTCACTCATAAGAACACCACAATTAAACGTCTTTTCCTTGAACAATTTAAAAATGGATGACACACTAAAAAGATTCTTAGGGATGCATACGTACGAGAACAAAATGCACAATAATATATATATATATATATATATATATATATATATATATATATATATATATATATATATATATATATTGGTTTGTAATGTTATATCACTCGAGAAGCAGTTGAAAAGTAGTCGTGCTACCTCAACATTCGGATCTTGATAGGTTAATATTTAGTGGTTAATGTTCAGGTTTTTACAGTTTTTTCTACCCTACGTACAACATGGTGCACTACCTCCTGGTGCTTTAATGTGTTGTACCGTACAACATTTAATGCATATAGTACAATTATGGTACAACCTTTAAAGCACCAGGAGGTAGCGCAGCATGTGGTAGGGGAGAAGAAACCGGTTGTTACATGCAGTGCATCTTGACGTTACACAATTAATTAATATGGTCACTAATATTGAGAAGAAAGAAGCGAAAAACTGGTTACAGCCGGGGCTTTGATGAAATACGTCACTTATAGTTATTAGCAAAACATTAATTATGCAAGTGTCGCATTTCTTAAGCTAGTGCGTTTTGCTCCTTTGCTTCACCTCTTAGGCTTAGCATGTTCTTGCAACAAATTCAGGTTGACATTTAGACCAATTTTGATTTTAATAATATATGCTCAAAAAGGTCTCTCACGCGTCAACTCTTCTAGATTTTCCTACCATACCATTCAAAACTTAGTAGTCATAGTAACATTGAAAAAATTCTGGCACCAAATAGGACGAGTGAAAATATATCGTACCAAATGAAGTAAAAATTCACCACATAACTGTGAAATTTTAATATAGGTAACTAACATGCTTTTGATAATCACATTGAGATGTTTGAATACTGCAAAAATTTGCTCTATCACAATCACCAACAAGAAATGCTATAATGTATGTTATCAAACCCGAACCCAGCAATCGCCCTGGCCACTTTGTGGTGGGTATAGTCATACTTGAATGTTCAAACTTGAGAACCTAGCTACCTAAATCAACAAGATATTCCCAGACATAAGATGACAGTAAGTTCCTTCTGCTTATTTTAGTGACTATAAGTCTATAAGACATAGAATCACCAAAACTAGTCTTCAAGGAGTGAACAATCAATATATTGAAAACTGACCTCCATTGCATTCATGTCAAAACCAACATTGTAATATTGTTGAGAATGCACTCCAATTATGTTAAACTGATCCCCAGCAACCACAATAGCCAAGCAGAAAATGCTATTGTTTCTTCGATAGAACAATGCGTCGACACTCAAATCCAGGTCAGCGTCCTGCGTGAAATGCAAAGTGACAATCGGGAACCCTTTAAGATCTCTTACTAAGTTCCCCCAGTAACAGAGTTGTTCTGGCCCGTTACTAGCGATTTTAACAGGTTCTATCAAATCATCCATCAAGTCCATGATTTTTCTCCTTAGTTGATCATACACACCTTTACTTAGCTCGGTGTACGTACTCCCACAGTCGATCACAGTGTTGTACCCAAACTCTTCTGCATCAATCTCTAGTACTTCCCCTCCTACAGAAATTCCATTAAAGTTGACAACATAGTGGCCCTCTCGACTTTCCATTGGAGTCGAAGGGCCTTCTAGAATGGCTTCGTCACCTAGTATTAGCTGGTTGTGCATGTAAGAAGGATCATTGATATTTCCTAGACAATAAGAAAATCTCTTACCAAGAACAGATGTCAAAGAATGTGGTTCATCAGGTTTGAGGCCAAATAGTCCGGTTACTTCACTCGAGTACCATCTAGTTTCGAGTCCAGTACCAAAAGTGACATTTGGCACTTGGACTATGCCTTCGCTAGATGTTTGAAAGGTAAACTTTTCTGTCGCGAGGAAACCATTGCTATATGTTCCGCTTGCATAGCTTGCCTGATAAGAGCATTGAGAAGATTCTAATTCACAATAGGATTGGCTATAGTAATCAAGACATTCGTGCTCGGAACTGCATGAGATGTTACTGTAGGTAGAAGATCTCTTGGGATCAAATGCAAGACCTAGGTCGGGGTCACATGTGGTACATACCCATATTAGACCACTTCCAGAATCCATGCCTAAAAGTTGAGGAACTGGAGGCTCACCTATTGATACATTTACCAAGAACATAGATCTACTTTCATTCGGCATTAGGGGACCTCTGATGCCATCTGGAGGAAAAGAGAGCTTCGATTTGGAAAAGGGTGAACAACTTGAATAACGGTGAATAAGGGGGAGGGAAATCTTGGTAGCATTTGCTACTGGGGTCAGTTTCTCGATGGAAGTATAAACGAGAACATAGGTGAAAGTTAAACGAATATGGAGGATTAGCAGGATAACGTGAGAATTTGCCATATCTGCACACAATGCAGCCCTCAACTGTGGCTTTAGTACAACTTTCTGCTCAAACATTGCTAGCCAGAAGTACTTTTGAAGGAAACTTGGATTGTTAGATAAGAACTCTCAACAAACTCTGTCCTAACAGTTTTCCAGGAAACTAATTTATTCTAAAAAAACATGTGTGATTGTGATCTTATTCATTGTTAGAAAAAATAGTTTCAGCTTAGGTAGTACATCTAGACACTATTTTTAATTTATGAAAAAATTCAAGTTCATGACATGTAATAGTTGGCCAAGAATTTCTGTAGCAGATAAAAACTAAGGATACAATGACTAGATTATGAAAGCCCGAATCAATCTTCCAGGAGCGAACAATCGATATCTTGAAAGCTGACCTTCATCGCGTTCGTGTCAAAACCAACATTGTGGTACTGTTGAGCATACACTCCAACGATGTTAACCTCATCATATCCTTCATTAACATTCACAGTCAAGCAGAAAATACTATCACTTTGTTGATAGAACAGCCCTTCGACATTTATATTCAGGTCAGCTCCCTGAGCAAAATGCAGAGTCACAACAGGAAACCCTCTAAGATCTCTCACCAAATTCCCAAAGTAACACAGATGTTTCCCTTCACTTGCGATTTCAACAGGCTGTATCAAACCATCCATTAAGTCCATGATCTCGCTCCTTAGTGGACCATACACACCTTTACTCAGCTTGGTAAACGTTGTGCCAGAGTCGATCAGAGTGTTGTAACCAAACTCTCTCCTGTCAATCCTCAGTTTTTTCTCTCCTATAGAAATCCCATCAAAGTTCACAACAAAGTGGTTCTCCTGACGTTCCATTGGAGTCAAAGGGCCATCCAGAATGGCTCCATCACCCAGTATCAAATGGTTGTACATATAAAAAGGATCACTAATATTTCCTAAACAATAAGAAAATTTATTACCAAGAATGTTTGTCAAAGAATGTGGTCCGATAGGTTCGAGGCCAAAAACTCCACTCACTCCATCGATTTTCCAATTGTTTTCCACTCCACAACCAAAAGCTACATTTGGCACTTCAAATATGCCTTCACTGGAAGATTGAAATGTGAACTTCTCTGTCGCCAGGATACCAGTGCTATATGTTTCGTCAATATATGATATTGTGTATGAACATTGAGATGATTCCGTGAATCCACAATTGGACCGGTAATAGTAATCAACACATTCATACATGGAGCTACATGAGATGTTACTATAGGTCAGAGATTTCTTAGGATCAAATGCAGGGCTTAAACCGGGGCTACATGTAGTGCAGATCCATATTAGTTTACTTCCACTGTCCACAACTAACATTTGTGGAACTGGAGGCTCACCTATCGAAACATTCACCAAGAAAACATACTTATGATCATCTGGCATCAACCGGCCTCTAATGTCATCCGAAGGAAACAAGAGCTGCTTTGATTTGTAAAAGGGCGAAAAACTTGAATCACGGTGAATAAGAGGGAGGGTAATCTTGGCACTATTTGTTACTGTGCCCACCTTTTCAAAGGAACTATAAACAAGAAGAAAGGTAAAACAAAAAACACGAAATAGTACTCTTTGCAGAAAGATGTTAGAAATCGCCATCTAATAATACACAGCGAACAATTAAGAAACGTTAGCAGTAACTCTCAGTTTAAATGCAAATCACATTTATGTGGAGGTAAATGAAGCAAACTATGAATGTTATATATTATCAATAAACTCTTCTCTAACTGATAAACATGGGCCTAAAAGCTAAAACTGGTGTGATCTTGTTATATTCATTATTGTTAAGGAATTAGTTTCAGCTAATTGAGTAGTACACGAAGACAGTAACTTAATGGAAAATTCAAGTTCATGACATGGAATAGTTGGCTCAAGTCCATTTGAAAGTGTTAGAACAAAATACTTCACCAATGTTGTTAGCTTACTAAATGAATCACAATATACATATCCCATTATCATAGATACAATGTTAGTGAACAAGAACTCTCCTATGTTAATTAGTTTTATCATGTGTGTACTTTTCATGTGCATTTTTCCATACTGCTTGGTTCTGCTTCTGCATATGGTTTTGTGGCACCTTTGCTAGCCATACGTTTTTGTGGTTCTTGCTGAAACAGTATATAAATTCGATTTACAATTACGCAATAAACAACACGGAGAAAAAATAAAAACATGAATACAATTACTGGGATAAGTCAATAAAAGAATAATCTCCAAACTGATTTTCAAGGAAATTTTATCCTTGTCGAAAAAGAAAGAAAAAATAATTTAATCTTCGAGAAGACTGCAGTCAATGTTCTGAATGCTGACGATCATTGCATTCATATCAAAACCGATATTGTAGAACTGTTGAGCATATACTCCAATAATATTACCATCATCTGCACTACCTTCCAGACCCAAGCAGAAAACATTATCATTCACCCTGCGAAAAACAGCCTCCACGTTCAAGTCCAGATCAACACCCTCAGCAAAATGCAAAGTCACTGTCGGAAATCCTTTAAGATCCCGTACTAAGTTCCCCGAATAACAAATATTGTCAATACCGTGTTTAACAGGCGGCAGAATTCCGTCAAGTAACTTTTTGACCTCTTCTTTTAATGGATCAAGCAGTCCTCTTGTTAAGACAGTAGACGTTGTGCCAGAGTCGATCATACTGTTGTAACCAAACTCGTTTTCACCAATCACAAGTTGTTCCTGTCCAACAGATATCCCTTCCAAGTTAACCAAGTACTGTGAACCTATTTTTCTTATTGGAGTCGAAGGGCCTTCGAATTTGGCTCTATTACCTAGTATTAACATGTTGTGCATGTAAGAAGGATCACTAATGTTCCCTAAACAGTAAGAAAACTTGCTACCCACATGTTCCAGCAAAGAATTTTCTCCATACGGTTTGAGGCCAAAAATTCCAGATAGCGGATCCGAGTTGCTCCAGTTGTTATCCAGTCCAGAACCAAATAGTATGTTTGGCAATTCGACTAAACCTTCACTGGATGTCTCAAACGTGAACTTTTCCGTAGCAAGTACACCATTGCTATATGATCCATCTAAGTAGGATATCTCATAAGAACACTGAGCGTTCCTACATTCAGATTGGTCATGGTAATCAAGGCAATAAGAAATATAAGCACATGAGACCGTCTTGTAGGTCGATGATCTATTGGGATCGAACTCAGGGCCTAAAGTCGCGCCACACGTGGTGCAGACCCACGTGAGTGAACTGCCAGTGTCCATGGCTAGAAGCTGCGGAACCGGAGGCTCACCTATCGAAACGTTCACCAGGAATACGGACTGACGTTTATCCGGTTGCAGAGGACCTCTGATGTCATCATCAAGCTTTTTGGACAAATTTGATTTGTGAAAGGGAGATAAAACGGAATCATGGTGAATAAGGCGGATCTTGGAAGCTGTTGTCAAGAAGGAAAAACTAGAGTGAAGAAGAATGATGAGAACTAAACCAAAATAAAGCTTTTGCATCATTCTGTCAGATTTTGCCATGTAAATTTTTGTGTAGATTATGGTTTGACAACCTTCAATTCAAAAAAAACTGAGAATTAATGTCATTTAATACTGAACAAACTCTTCTCTAATAGTTTGAAAATAATTAATTTTCTAAGGTAAAACTCTCTGAACATTTAAGGCATGATGTCTTAAATTATGTTTATGGTGAAAGATTTAGTTTCAACGTAGGTGTATCATGTATGAATGAAAAACTTATGTTAAAGGAAAAACTCTAGTTCATGACCACCATTCATTGATGAAATAAATAGTTGGCTACAAGTCCATTTAAAAGTGTTGGAACAAATTGCCTGATCAGCAATGTTGTTACCTTACTAAATGAATCACAATATGCATATCACATTATCACACATACAGTGTTAGTGAACAAGACTGTACCTTTCATGTGTATTTTTCTATATGATTCGGGTCTGCATATGTTTTTGTGGCACCTTTGCTAACCATCTTAGTGTTTTACATATGTTCTTGTTCCATAACTATCTTGCATATCAAATCACATAGAATTCTAGCAAGAAAACTCGAACCAATGCCACCAAGGGAACCATCAACCATATATACTGGTTTTATGAAAGCTTGTGACCTCCCATTCAACATCATCGGCGAGGAGGAGATGCGCGAATCTGCCAGAAGAGGGGAGGCGGGATTCATAATATATTGAAAAATATGGTGTAGTTAAGATTTAAAGCTAGAAAATTTGCTGTAATGTTTGTTAGAATGTATTGAATCAGAATTAGGCCTATTTCCTAGGTTTATCATGTTTGGGCTTATTTGTCCACTAGGTTATCTGTATACTAGATTTGTCAGGATTGGGTTTTATTTCCTAGTCCTGTTTGGTATCTGTCTAGAGAAGTATTATATATACTTCCTCTTAGCCTAGTAAAATCATTCTACAATGATCATTCTGCATTCCGTAATCTGATTATTCTGTAATCAGATTAATTCTGTCATGATCATTCTGTTATTTTGTGATCATTCTGTTTCTGAGATCCTTCAGAAATCATTCTGTGATATCATTCTGTAATCAGTACTCCTCAAGATCAATAAAATTGTTCTCTTCTCTGCCCGTGGACGTAACTAACTCATTGTTAGTGAACCACGTTAAATCTCTGTGTTCTTTATTCACGTTGTTTATGATCTTTCTTGCTTCCGTTATAAGTAACAATTTTGATATTATGTGATTTGAATTGTATACTACGTGGTGGTGATCAATGTTGCAAATAAAAGATAAAATTCATTTTTGGTACTTCAATGTGAGACATTTTTTATTTTGATAGTATAGAGTGGCCGCGTCCAATTAAAGTACTAATTATCAATTACAATTAAACTATTAATCGTAAATTAGAAAGAACGATGTGCCAATTAGTCCAAATTACAATAAATCTAATCTTAAATTCACGTGAACTTGATCTATTAAAGGTCGATTGAGACAAAATTGATGAAGAAACTTATGAAATAAAATCCGACAAAGAAGAATGTGACGCGTGTGAGTGGAGTGAAATCCAACGGTATCTTTGGAGCGGCCAATTTTTCATGCATATCTTCCGGTGTTTAACATTTGCTTGCGCATGAATGGCACGACCAACCTCCGAATTGAAATTAGTGTCTTAATTGTAAATAATTATTGATAATTAATACCTTAATTGAACGCCACCACTATGAAGTACTAAAACTGAAATGTAGAGCTTGTAGAGTACCTGTTTGATGTAAATTTTATTGAGAGAAAATGTTTGATGTAAATTGGTGAGCTGCGATGTTCGGATTTTTCAAGGGTAAAATCCATTTTTGTACTTCAGTGTGAGATATTTTCGATTTGGTACTTTAGAGTGGTCGAGCCCAATTAAGGTACTAATTATCAATAATTATGTACAATTTATGTACTAATTGAATTTATGAGGTGCACCATCGCATTCACGTGCGGGCGAATGTCGAACGCCGAAAGATAGACATAGAAAATTGACCGTTCACAAGATATCGTGGACTTCGTCTCACTCACAAGCGTCAGATTGTTCCTCGGCATATTCTTTTTTGTAGGATTTTTCATCAATTTTGTTTCAATCGACTTTCAATTGTTCGAATTCACGTGAAATTGAAGTTAGGTTAATTGTAACTTGGTACTGATTTGCACACCCACCATCTAATTTACAATTAGTACCTCAATCGTAAATAGTTATGGATAAATAGTATCTAAATTGGACGCACCCACTTTGAAGTACCAAAATAAAAAATGTCTCACAGTGGAGTACCAAAAATAGATTTTACCAGATTTTTCAACAATGAATTATGTATGTTTAAATAATTATGATGGTTAATGTGTATTTTAAATAGGTTTATTTGTTTGATTTCTATAGATAACTGATCGAAAATTGCTACTCACTCTCTATGGTGTTGCCACAACTTTTTTTTCACTCAAATTATCCCTAATTATGATTATGTCTCTGTTCATTCGAATCGATCTGATCGAATCAAGTGTAGTATAAAAATAACTAAGCTGAATCGAATCGAATTGAATTGAATCGAATGAATCTAAATGAATCAAATTAATGAGTTTTCAAATGAAGAACAGAGCCTTCAATGTAACAGAATCAAGTATAGTATAAAAACAATGGCCTAAACCGAATCAAATTAATGAGTTTTCATATGAAGAGAACAAAGCCTAAGTGACACAAAAGTTGCTATAGAAAGAAATTTCTTGTCAAATGGGCCTATCAGCCCAATGTTTTTCACCATCTGACAAAAATTGAACCCAAAAGGCAGATGGCCCAAATATTTCACTCTTATATTTTTAGCAGGCGCTGGTAGGAGGCGCTGGTAGGAGAGTGTAATACACACTCCCTTTCAAGTGCTTAACGCATGTCCCACGGTTCCTGATACAACTCGGATACCACTTGTAACGACCCGACCACTTATGTGACGATATCCAACCCATTAAACCGGCAACGTTACTCATGATTGTCCCTCACACGTCTCGTTGGTATGATATTGTCCGTTTTGGGCCGGAGCCTGCACGAATCTGCTTTTGGAGTCATCCAAAAGGCCTCGTAGATAGGTGGTCTACATATATTCCATTTATCCCACTCTCTTATCAAAATTGCACCAAATCTCACAAAATTTGATAAATATGGCCGGAAACCCCTTGGTCATCCAATGTAACGGAAGGTGAAGACACACGAAAAATGAGATTGAATGTTCATACTTTTTCAGTTACAAAGTTACCCGGCCCTATTTTTCTTAAGGTTACAAAAACGAATCTATTGAAAAACACCAAACATTTAAAAAGATCCATAAAGGAAATAAAAAGGACCATGGGGCCTTTATTTTTCGGGACCACAAGGGTTGCCAAAAACAGTGAACGTCTAAACGAATTAATGGCTACAAAGGTTGACATTGTAAGTGGCCGTCAGGTATGTTCCCCTAATATCATGATATTCACTTTGTATCCTAGACTAACCGTTATCCACGGTATGCCTCTCCAACTAATTAGTGTTGTATCTTTCAACATGAAATTAGATACTATCAGCATTTCGCATGTATAATCTTCAAGTACTTAAAATAAAATCATGCGAAAACAGAATGTGCAAGAAAAGATATACAATAGCGCAATTAATGTGTACTAATGCAAGACCAAACGCAATTAATGTGTACTAATGCGCCAAAGTAGAAATATAAAAATGGAAAATACAAAATGTAGTCCAATAAAAGTATAAAACCTTACCAATTCAAAACATGTGAAATAAAATGTTGGGAAAGTAAGAGATGTCTATAATAGCACACTGTTGCAATATGATGACTATATATACTTACGAGCTAGCTAGGTTCTTTGAGAAAGCTGACATTTGTGTCTTGGTTGTTCATCTGAATCATGTAATTGCTTAACAATTACAAAATGTCATAAAAATCAAGGCATGGCCTTTGTAAAAATGAAAGAACAATGAAGTGGAAAGTACCTGGTACCAGATCGGGTGTTATAACATCTTGCTTCTTGTGTCTAACACACCTTTCTTATCGTGTAGTCCGTACAATTTCACGTCAAAGAGCCCCTCGCAGGTATACTGAAACCTTAGCATATCATGCTTGGTACGTTAATTGTCCTTCACAAACGTTTCCCAACCATCTAGAAAGAACCACGATCCGCCAACTCTTCTAGCATAAACTGGCCAAATGTTAAAGTACATGTCTTGAATGTTTACCGACTTGGGTAAGTCAATTTTGAAGTGTGGTGAAAGTTCATATTGACAAAAACATACTATTATTTTTATAAATTCTTGTAAAAGTCATGTTTTATCGAACATGGAAAAATCATAGCTCTACCACCAACGTGTTGGGTACATACATTAATTACAATTGTTTATTAAGTGTATGAAAATATAAATACCGTGATGTTTAATATAGAGTTAAAACTTTGATTTAATGAAAATGTTCGAAAAGAAATTAAATATTATCATTCACACGCAAGTTAAATAATGTGAACACAGAATGTGCATTATTTTGCGAATTTGATCACCAAAAGTGGTGCATGAAAGCAAGATCAATGTGCAATTACAATTTCTGATCATCTAGCGAAATTAATGTGCAATTACAATTTCTGGTCATCTAAAGTTTTTTTTTTTCCCTTCAAATTGAATTTGCATCTTTTCCATAGCTCTTAAGGAAAATACTACTATAACATAATAACACGTATGTGTGATATTGTGGCATGTAGTTACAAATGTTGGATGAAGTATATGACTGCAAGTAAGTAATATCGTTATTTTGATAATGAATTTTTTTTTCGAGTTGAATTGGAATTTGGGTTAATGCGAATTGATCTGTTTTAATTTAAATGGAGAAAAAAGATTTTTTTATAATGAATTGATTTTGTTGCGCTTTGATTCAATTGAAGAATGTAAATTGAATTTTTTTTATGATGAACTGATTTTGTTTGGTTGAATTAGAGTTTGGAATTCAATTGAAGAAGACATATTGATTTTTTGTAATTAAAGTCTAATTTACATAAGTTAGTCCAATTTAACTTAAATTCAATACTCAACTATTGCACAAATCTGATATTTGTTAATTGTACTCAGTTGAACAACTCCGATAGTTTTCTCGATTTCAATTACCCGTGGGCCCAGACACAAGTTTTAAGGAAAAAAGTGAATAAAGTAGGATGGTAATAAAGTACGAAAGAAATTGAATAATGTAGGAGAAATAGTAAATAAAGTATGAGAGATAGTGAATAAAGTAGGAGGAAGATTTTTCAATAAAGTATTGGGTAATTGAATTTGGGACGTACCAAAACGGAATACGGGTAATTGAAACTGGGATGGAGGGAGTACACACACACACATGGTAATATGTCATATGTATCTGCCCACACGGCTTCTTTTCTTGAATGGAATTTTCTTCTCTAGCTATTCTTTAAAAGCGATAGCTGGAACATCTTTAAAATGTAGAGCTTCTATGGAATCTATGTTTTCAGAGCTTGGACTCCTTGGAAACTCCCGGAGAAAATATAACATACGTTATATATGCCTAGAGCATCCATGGAAACTTTGTACTCATATTTGTTTTTTAAATTTAATTTTACTTTGGTAATTTTGTAAAATTAGGTTAGGGTTACAGTTATCATAGCAATTAATTTTATTTTCAATTTAGGATTTTATGGTTGGATTTTTGTCAATTTTGAGGTCTTTTTAAGCTAAGGGGATGTTTGGAAGGTAGTGAAAGATTTCATGGATTTGGACCAAAATCGAACAAGTTTTATTTTAATTGAGGATGTAAAATGCAAATATACATAACGAGGACAAAAACGAACATGATCCTGATTTAAGGGACCGAAGATGCAATTCATCCCATTAATAAATACTGAAAATGGAATAAAGTTGGGAGAGAAATCATACCAACTCGGTTGTACATGTATCGAATGTGAAAAACTTGTAGAACGTTGGGAATTTCGCTTTCAACATGATAAGGATGAGAAATATTACCTGCAAAGAAAAAAGGGAGTTTAGATTTAAAAAGTAAATCTGCATGCATCGAGAACAAATACAAATATCATATACACTAATAATTAAATCCGAACAGATAAAGAGAAATTTGTAATTAAGAAGAAGAAAATGACGATGGATTCTATGAAAGCGATGATAAAAATACCAATTCCAAGACAAGAATGAATTGAGGATCTTGAGAGTAAATCTACATATATACATGGAGAACATACATATACATTTGAAATCAAACGTTGACAGAATTGAATTGAACTGGATACAATTAAGAAAAAAAAGAGGAAATACCTTCTTCTATGCTTTCTTATGCTATTGTCCGGTTGAGAATCATAAATGTCCAGTTGAGAAATCAGAAATCATGAAATGGGTTCGATTCCAATTAGGTCATGAAAGGCTCTCTTTTATATGTAGGTACGTAGAGGGTGATGGGCTGGGTTTGAGGCCTAGATCCAGTGTTTGTTAGGCATCTACTCGGCCTTCTTACATTAATGTCCAGGTGTGGAATGTGTGTTGATTTATTTGAGGCAAGAGATTTACATTTATACCATGAAAGGGGATTGCAATCTAGGTCATGCAATGCGCTCGCTATTCCGTATTCTCGTAGAGGGTGGTGGGTTGGATTTGAGGCCCAATTTCAGTGTTTGTTAGGCTCCTTCACTGCCTTCTTACATTTATGTCCGACTTTAAAATGTGTGTTGATTTATTTGAGCGAGGGTTTTACATTTATTCCATGAAAGATGATTATAATATAGGTCATGAAAGATGGTTTCCTCCATAGTTTCTGCAACAACCCGACCACTAATGGACCGAGACCCGACCCATTAGACCAGTAAGGTCACTAATGACTGGACCACACACGTCATGTTGATATGACCCTTTTTGGGTCAGAGCTCGCAAGGATTTACATTTGGAATCACCAAAAGGGCATCATACCTTGGTGGTCTGCATATATATATATATCATTTATCCCATTGTTTTTAACTAGTGTGGGAGTTACAATCTACCCTCTTAAATCCTCGACGTCTCGTCGAGCTTTAGGGGGTTGCAATTTGTACCGAGACTAACCATCCGTGAAGGATCCTAGAGGTGGCTTCCACCGCCAATACAGTGTAGCTCTTTTCCCCGCATGACACTTAGTCCCTACAATTTTGGATAGTCCCACTCTGATACCACTTGTAACAACCCGACCACTTATGGGCCGAGATCCGACCCATTGGATCGGCAACGTTCCTCATGACTGGCCCTCACGTCTCATTGGTAAGATATTGTCCGCTTTGGGTCGGAGCCCGCACGGATCTGCTTTTGGAGTCATCCAAAAGGCCTCGTAGAGTGGTGGTCTACATATATTCCATTTATCCCACTCTCAATTATCAAAATTGCACCAAATCTCACAAAATTTGATAAATATGGTCGGAAACCCCTTCATTCAATGTAACGGAAGGTGAAGACACACGAAAAATGAGATTGAACGAAGATTCATACTTTTTCAGTTAGTATCCTGCCCTATTTTTCTTTAAGGTTACAAAAACAAATCTCTTAAAAAACATCAAACATTTGAAAAGATCTATAAAGGAAATAATAAGGACCATGAGGCCCATATTTTTCAGGACCACAAGGGTTACCAAAAACAGTGATCATTTGAACGAAACAAAAAGGACCATGTCTCAAATGTGAACTTGTCTGTGGCAAGGACACCGTGGCTATATGAACCATCTAAGTAGGATACGTATAAGAACATTGAGCGTTCCTACAATCGTGTTGTAGTAGTACTTAAGATATTGATATTTAGAACCACATGAGATCGTCTTGTACGTTGATGATTTCATGGGATCGAACTCGGGGTCTAAAGTTGCGAGTGTCCATGGCTAAAAGTTGTGGAACTGGAGGCTCACCTAACGAAACATTCACCAAGAAAATGGACTTACATTTACTCGATGACATAGGACCTCTAATGTAATCAAGATTCCTGGACATCTTTGATTTATGAAAGGGGAGGAAAACTGAATCATGCTGAATAAGGAGAATTTCAAACAATGTTGCCAGGAAGGAACTGGAGTGAGGAAGAATATTAAAAACTAAACAAAAACAAACCGCTTGTTTGGCTTCACACTTGAATTGAGTTTTATACACAAAAACTCAACAATAACTCAACAGGAATTGTAAAACCTCAATTCAAGTGTGAAGCAAAACAAACTAAAAGCCTTTGTAGCATTTTGTGATATTTTGACATGTAAAAGCGGGCCTCAATATTATGATTTTGAACAAACTGAGTGCTATTTATTAATACTGATCAACAAACTCTTCTCTAGACTTACAAAAAAACGTGTTTGACAGATGATTGATCTGATTATGTAAAGTTTGTAGTTAAATATGTTACTCCATATATATTAGGTAAATATATGATGTTAATCACTTAATTATACAGTATCTCTCAATAAAATAGTCACAAAAGCTGCTAAAATAAAATAGAGATTGTCGTGATTAGATTGGAAGTACGGGTAATACAAAAGAAGACGGCTATTGTGAATCGAAATTCACCCTAAATTCTCCAAATTTTGTAGAACTACTACTATTGTTGCAATACTACTGCTTGGCAGTGCTCCAAACGCCATCAAAGTTGTTTACAAACCGGATAACCAATTTTACTATGTTCTTGTCTTGTTTAACTCATTTCGACCGATATAATATAGTACTGTATATGTTAAAGTATAATATACATTTCCTAACATGCTCGCCACTACATCAACTAACTAGCAAGTAGCGCTAGGGTGATTCATCACTAAGATCGCAACTCAAATGAAACATACCACTATTACCAGACAAGCAAAGTAGAGGCAGAAATAAACAGAGTTTTGTGCCAGACAATATATGAAATAGTAATAGTATGATATACAAAGAATTTTAAGAGTGCAGGGCTTGATCAAGCACCGGGAGAAAGTAGGTAGCGGGCCAAGACTAAATGACAGAAATCGTCTTTCTAGGAATACTCTGCTATACCGGGAAATTGGAAAATGAAATTTAGTCGAAATAAAAATAAATTAGAATAGCAAGAGAAAGTAAAACTGTATGCAACTTGAGGGACATATTTGCAGCAGCTATATGTTATCCAATTTCTACGAGGCCAGCCATAAAATGCTGCCTCAAGTCAAAGTCCCCAGTGATTCTGGTCCTAATATCAGAATGCAACACGAATAGCACAAATGGAGGGGTAAAATATCAAAACACTAAAATCATATTCCCCAAGTAACACTGGCCATTTCTTCACCCTTCAGCTTTCGTTCAAAATCAGCTTCATTCTTCCGTCAGAGTGCCCGTGCACAAATAAAGAAGCCATTTTGAGGTGCATTCAGTCAATATATAACAAGAGGTGCTTTACAACAGCAGAAGCTACACAAGAAACAAAGGTGAACAGGGAGGGCCGAATGCAACACTTCAATCGACCAAAGAATAAAGACAGGAAGGTGTCGTCATCCCTCTTAAAGAATTGATGTATAGTTGGGGAATATGCTCAATAAATTATCTAGAGTTTCAGGTTGAAATTTCCGTGCAAATAAATAACATGGCCGATGCTTTCCATTCCACATGCAAGGTGTAATTTGAATTTGTTTCTGCATTATGGATGAAGAATGTTTTATTAGACCAGAGTAACAACAGGAAATTTTGAAAAACATAATGGAAATGTACTGACCCTTTCGTCACTTGTGACATGCACACTTTCTGAAATAGACTGCAAAAGCAAGAAAAAGGAATTGTCAGAATCCTTGTCAGACCTGAGATAAAACATCGAACATTTTACAAGAGCCAGTTGGATGGGAGATTGATTTGACTGAGGTGCTGCATCTAAACAATGCGCCCCACAAATGTAATCATGTTCGTAATGATGTCATGCAAATTAACAATATGTGACTAAGCAATCAAAGAGACGTGATTCAGATTAAAGAGTTGGAAACAGAAAGAGTATAGTCGTCATACTGTAATATTTTTTATAAGCTCAAAACTGATATCCTGTGCTTGGTAAGATTTCGGATGCCATTTCCCTTCAGACCAATCAACATGTGTTACGGACCAATTGGATATCCCAGCTGGATCAAGTATCTGAAAATGAAACGACAACCCATATTCATCAAAAACATCAAAACTACAAGGATGAGACAACTATGCAAGAAATTCCGGGGGGGGGGGGGGGGGAAGGTAAATACAGCGGCACTCACATGGAAAAATGTGGGCAAATAGTGTTCATCAGAATAACAATTGCGAGATCCCTCCATCCCTGGCTGTTAAATCAAAAGAAGACAATGGGTGGTTCAGTTTAATCTCAAATATATATCATTTGTTCAACCGGCATCTCAAGCTTCAAACCTCTTGCATAATTTGAAGTGATAATCAGTTCATAAGCGTGAATGTAGAAGATACAGGAACAAAAATTATCATGACAAACACCTAGTCAGCTTCACAACCGGTTATTAAATCAAGCTCATTTCAGATATGCTGATTAATAATCAAGAACAAATGCAGGTTCAATTAATTGAAAAGCATCCTGGACATAAATGGGATCTGTCGCAATATTTAAAAGCACTCAGTGTTACTCTATAAACAGGCTTCTGTGTGATCTTCAACCGGCAGTGGTTCGATATATACAGTAATACGATTACTAATTTAAAAGCACAATAAGGGCACATAATCAGCAGATCTCAGACTCTACTAATTTTAGTAGCCAGATTACTTCAATTGCAGGAAGCCCTCGTCCTATCCAAGTATCCAACACTCTGTGTTCAGCTAAATAATCATCTTCTAAATCAGCATATAAAAGCATAATATCCATGCAAAAGTATGATGCTTATCTCTAACTTTCACTTTCAACTGTTCTATTACATTATTCCAGTATAAATGATAAGCTTTTTCCCATCAACTTTTAGCTTTCGATCTACAGGTTTCAATTTTCAATTCAAAATTTTAGTATATAGAAGACTATAACTTAAAACTTGAAGATAGCTAAAACTTTGAATAAAAATATTACCAACTTTTCCACAAGGTTTTTGAAAAAGTTGATGTAATGTAAAAAGAGATGGAACGGAAATGTCTGTGATAGGTGCAAATAATCAGTATTTAGAAGAAAAGAAGTGATGTGTCAACTCATTTCCAGCTTCTAAACCATAGTGCTTTTTTGATTAAACATAATCAGCAACCAACTTTGCACTATTTTATGGTTGCTATTTTCAACAGAGAACTTCACCGGTAGGCGGTAGTTGCCAACAAAGTAACAAATGTAGAAAACTTGCGTCGGAATCGGGGCATTGAATTATGTATGCAGTCAATCACAAATGTTCAGGGATATAAATATTGTTCTAGAGAATCAGTTGGCATCTGCTAAGAGCATTTTAGATTAAATCTAATGAGTCAAAGTCACCTTGCAGTAATCCTTGAATTTATTATAATACAGACTGTCAGCCATGACTATGATGGCGTGCTGCCTCTTCATTGTGAACCACTGCATTATCAAACCGGAGGCAGGTTAAAATGAGACAATATATATATCAAATTAAGCAAATTCTAGAGAATCTAAACCCAACTTGAAATCCCCAACTCCGCTCTACGGGGACAATAAATTTTGATCAGTTTCAACATTTATAGAGCTGAAGATTAAACAATCGACATGAAAACCAAAGATGCCATTGTGGTGTTGTACACTACTACTGCTTGCTCAAAGAAAAGATTTAACACTATAATGATATCGTAAGTTAACCCTTGTTTTAAACAGAAGTTTCGAGAAATAGCTCAAAACAAATTACAGTCATAAAAATGCTGTAAAATTCAAAACCACACCTGAGCACCCTTTCGAAAGTCTTTCTTCTCGACCTCAGGTAACATATGCTCAATGTACCTGCCACTTCCATGTGGACCAGGATCCTCAAAGCTGCAGAAAACAAAGCCAACACAATAATCACAATGACGGTAGTAAGGAATAGTAAACGCCATATCAACAATAATGAACTGGATGGAGCATAGGTCGGATCCACATTCATTTGTTTTTTACTTTGTGAATCATTAGTTTTTGGGGTGCTTTCTAGCTCGCACCAGCATCACCCATTGCATTACTTATAGACACATCTTTTGATGTTAATTCCGCTATGTGGTAAGAAAATCATAGAGTCCACGAAAACTAAACCCATTAGGATACATGCGACATCATAATAGAAGTGATTGTAAGAAACAAACAAAAGTACAAAAATAAATATGAGACAGAGTCCCAACACTGCCAACTCACCAGTCTACGAAGCTAACGTTTGAGTACATGAGATAGTTGTACACAAAATCAAAGTCATGCAGTGGTATGCAGCTGTAATCAAGCAAAAGCTTATGATTAACATTTGATTTCACGTGAAGCTAGATATATCGAGCAAAGGGGGAAAATGAACATAAGATATTATAAGAGAACCTGTCGGAAAGTAGCACAAATTGTTGGTTGTCGGGGTCTCTAAGTGCATTTGCTAGAAGCCGTTTTTCTGCATCAACCATTGATATCTTCCCCCACACAACCTGAAATTGTGAAGAACTAACATTACACAAAGCTCACAGAAAATGAAGCTTAGAGCGAGTAGCTGAATATATGCTTTCTTTTTAGAAAAGGATCAGAAAAGATCATGTTGAAGTTGTGTATCTATAATCACATTGAAAAGAAGAAAACATAGTTTGTTAGCTATATTAACCGCAAAATGGTTATGAAAACAAGTCATTTTGACCAAATCAAACTGCAACAATAGCACAGGTAATAATTCCAATTCAACCAAGTCATAGAGAGAGTGTATGTGTTACTATTATGGATTCAGGATGTGCAGTGCAGATGTGAAGAAGATTTCTGTTTTGGGTATAATTAAATTATTACGGCATCATTCTATGCAAGCAAACTGGTGGTCATAAGTCACAATCCTATTCATGGTCATGCATAAGATTAATTTTTTGCACTGCGAAGAAGCATGGGGCAAAAAAAATTTTGAAACAGCTAATTGATATGAGAAAAGAAAAGAAGTAAGAAGCAAACCTTGTCGCTCCGGATCTCGCGGTTAACAAAATAACGACTAAAATGTACAGGTGTATCCTTTGAAGCGTGAACGTACACAGAGAACCTACCTTCGTTGCCCTGAAAGATAAAAGGAATAATATGAAAAAGGTACTATGCAGAGTGCAGACTGAACAGTGACAATTCTGCATGCATTAAAAAAAATCATAATAGACCACCGAACACAAAAACTACAGGAGAAAATGTTAGTATTTCCCAATCATTTATCGTAAAAAGACCCAAACTGGTTCTGCTCCTTCAGTTCTGAGGCTGGACCCCCTACAATTAAGCTCAGGTATAGACTTCCACAGCAAACTATTAAAAGTTTCAGGAAAATTATTATCACATTAGTACAATGTATACCCTGAAAACAAACGTTTGTAATGTCATTTTCTCTTATGTAATGCTAGCAGACGTATACTTATAGACACCCATACATAGAAAATAAGCAGAAATTGCTGCCTTTATATATCCTAGGCCCATCCTCCTGAGTCTTCTAGGTACATATAAAAACCAGGAACTCAGTTCACAAATAAAATCAGCTCGTAAATTTTAGGAGTGCAGTTAATGCGAGGAGTTAAAATGAAGACAGCATCATACTCAGAAGGAACATAACGTACCTGGAAAAATTTATCCCACAGCTTCTCAAAAGGTAAAGCGCCCGGGGTCAGAAAGAGGAAGGCTACTTTAGGAGTTGCCGCTTTAGTAGGAGGCATATTCAGAATATCTCTAACTACAACACGAGAAGCAACCTCCTCATCGGTTAGGGCTCTCTCAGGAGGGGGGAGCCAATTTTGTATCACTGCTTTGCACCCATGAGACGTGAACATGTAACAAGCACCAGAACTATGAGGTGGATAAACATAAGCACAAACTAAGAACAGGCAGACTAAAGAGACCAATACGATAATCCATGTTGGCTTTTTATTTTGACCCTGGCGGCGAGGTCCTGGCAATACATGGAAGTCTTTCATGCCTAGACGCCAAGCCTGACCTGACTTCATCTTGTCTATAAATAGAGCATCACAGGTAAACTCCACAAATTATATAATCTTGTTCGACAGCTTTACTCAGAACTCCAAAAGAATAATCCGAGCCCCGCCTCTTGCACCTGAACAACCCGATAAGCTGAATATAGCTAGGATAGGAACCTGCAGGGCAGACATGCATGAATAAGTTGATGGGGAGCTGCAAGAGGAGCGATAACTAAAATAATATAAAGCAGCTTTGAATAGCTTCCCAAACTCAAGAGAGATCTAGTCATGAATTAGAAGATAACTGTATTTGGTAGGCTGCATGATTTGTAACCACTGACCAGCAAAAACAATAGAACACCTGAACTTAACAAGAAGTAAAATTCTTGAAAAGTTTAAAATTTGCGTGAATATGGGGAAAATCGCACCTCCCCCACCCAATTGTTTGGCACACACACCCAATTTATACTAATATGATTGAAGTGGCCTTCTCTATTATTAGGAAAATTAAGTCTTTCACAAGACACTCACGCAGTAACAGAACCATTACAGCTCAAATCTGATCCGGAATGAGACATAAATCTCCCCGGCCAACGAAATAAAACAAATCACGTTACACATTCCTCATCGTTTAACACAGAGCACTGGGTAGAAGATTTGCAATACAACTAACGGAAACAAACCGCAGCTACATCTAATCTTACAAACCTAGAAGTTAATCAAACCACCAAAGTCAGAAAAGAAAAGAAAAATGCAAAACCTCAGACAGATTCCAGTTTCCACATTCCCATAGTTGGCAGAACAAATCCGGAAAATTAGAGCTAACATTCGTAGAAAAAAGTGGTCAAACGAAAGGAAGCAGCCGTCACGAAAAAGTCAAACCAAACACGACTGCAAAACCAAATCCACATCGTGCACAGCAAACACCACACGCATACCTATGCTAACACCACCTCGTCATCCCGTCCACTTATCACATTATCATCAATTCACAGAAACAATCAATCACAAACACATTACCATGCCGTACATCAACTGAACAGTTAGTTACCTGATTGATCACGGCAGCTCGAAAACGGAGATCGGAGAAGAAGTTGAATCTGAAGAGTTGAAAAGGATCTGTGAATTATTATTATTATACGTACAGATAAATAAATATAAGCATATATATACATATATCCACGTCGTTATAGTATAGTACGAGATCTAGGGCACATACATCCGATAATAATTGAGCCAATCAGAGAGTAATATTATATAATAGCACGGTGCCGAGTATGCAAATCGGCGGAGATTTGAACAAGGTGTTGCAGCAGTAGGGTCTGTCTCTCTGTGAAATCTATAGATATAGAGTTTGTGTGTGTATATATCGGTGTGGTATATTGAGGGAAAGAGATGATGATGAAGAAGCAGCAGCTATTCGTCTGTGTAAGGGCAAAGAAATTTTCAGCCGGCAATTTTACAATTCCCAATTGGATTGTGAAAGTGTTGATTGAGGAAGAAAGCCAGTAATAAACGTTTGAAAAATATTGGGAGAGTGGATGCCACGCGCGTGTGGCTTGTGCGGATGCTATTATTGGATGTCAAGTTTGATTTTGGCTTATCGGGTGAATTAATGTAAATACGTTTGATTAGGGGAAATTTGCTTTATGTGTTTTGGTGTATCACAGAAGAATGAAGATTTATTGCAGTTGATATTTGGGATGAGATGCAATATCCATCGCACAGATACAATTTTTCTTTTTTCTTTTTTTTCTGAAATTTAGGAGGTCAAGAAAAAATCGGAGTCCAATAAAAGTCTTTCGGTGGACTAATGAGGTTTTAAACGTGGAGGGTTTTAAGGGAATGATATTATTGCAGAAGATTTTACCTAAATCTTTGGTTGGTCTAGAAGCTATTTTGGGAGTTTGCATCGATAGATGTATTTATTAACTTTGAATAATTTAGGTAATAAAGTGGTCCTTTACTTTAGTTTTATAAATGAGATGAGATTTCCAATGGTAAAGAAAGTAAAGTAGGGAGGAAAATATGAAAAATTACAGGACATGCACCAAAAACGCAAAATATCCCTCCTGATGCATGTAAAATCTTGATTTGGAGATCATTTGTTATTTTTACCGAGCTATTTAAATATAAACTTTTTATAAATTACACTGATCAATTTTGGGATTCTTATTTACGTATGACTTTAAGTTGGTTGGATTTTCTTAACGCAATTTAAAATAAACATCTCGACATTTAGTGAGATACGAATGAACCAAAAAGATGTCATTATAATTCTTTTATACATCAATCATTATCATTGTTTAAATGCAAATACTATGCATTATTAATTGTCTCCGAAGCTCCTTTCCATTGTCAAGGAAGTTGGCCAACTAAATTTTGGGTCCTATAGTTGTAGATTTGCTCGAGAATATTATGAGTTATGGAACTAACTCTAAAATGTGCCAAGTCTAATACTACTGCGGTACTACCAAGTATGGTGTCCCGGGAAGGTAGACTGTATACTTAATCTGAACATATAAATAAAGAGTGGTGTTGTTAATAAATACGTTGATATTTTTATATTAAATGCACATCATGCTAACAAAATACAGTTTTTGTTTTAAAAAGGAGAACAATTATTTTAAATAAACACCTCACAGTCTTGGCAATAACTTTAATGTTTACCATCTCTCAAATACTTGTTCAACACAAAGTATTGCAAGGGACCAATATTCGTGAGAGACCTCGATTGATGTTTCAAACAATACCAATAAAGTTTTAAGAGAAAATGTTTATGTCATATTTTATGTGTTTATATAACAACGATGTTCATAGTATAAATAAGAATGTGATTGGCACTTGAGTTGAGTTTTTCCAGCGAGGTTAATTTTGCTATTTTTTTTCTTTTTTTTTTTTTGTGTTTGTTTCTCCATAGTACACTATATTCTATTCCAACTGAGTTACTATTTATGAACTTCAAAACTAAAAATTTCAAAACTTAAGTATTCTACTAAATATGTCAATATCACAATTTAATAGTATTACATACAAAACTTTAAAACTCAACTCCAGTTTAATTAATATATGTACCAACTCAAAGCTTCAATTCAAAATGACACAATTGGATCCAAAATACCATGATTATATTTCCGATCATACTCCTCGCCCAAACGTTAATTCTAAATGAAGTAAACTGTGAGGAAAACATCAACTTAATTACTATATTCGTTCCGAATTCAACTTTCCAAATTCTATTTTAATACGCCTCGATTTCAAATTCTTCTCTCTTAAATGAAAAATCTTCCTTCTAATTTATTCTTTATCTTTCATATTTTAGGAAACTTTTTCACTACTTTTTCACCATATCTTCTATAAACTTATTTCACTTTTTTCTTAAACATTATATCCGACTGACCGGCACGTGAGAAGTTGAACCCGAGACGGAGACATCATTATGGGAGGATACAAATGGGATGCGAAAAGAGCTCCCATGAATAGAAAATTCCAGTGGAATATGCGATTGGCTATCTGCCTGGGGAATTGAAAAAACTGCAACTCTAACTTTTAATGGAGCGCGTGATGTGAACAAGTGAAAGTGGCGCGTATGACTTACGTGATACTAGATTCATAATTGGGAACAGTAATTCAATTGTCATTGACCTGTGACAGAATAATTTTCGGTAACTTTGGGATGACTTTGAATAATAATGGATCTTAAAGCCAAGGCGAGTGAGACTCATTCAAGCTTTGAACTTTGAATCTCAGGTCAAATAATAGAAAGCTCTCTCTCAATAATAATCATAGGGCTTGATTGGTAGAGGTATTTTGCACTCCAACAGGTGTTTTACCGTGTAATTGCACTTGATTGGTACGTTTTTTCCACCCTGTTTGTGCGTTTGGCTGCCCGGGTATTTTGACTGAGATGTGTTTCAAAACGCACTGAAATGGTGGTTTCGAAATACATGCCCCCCCCCCCCTGCATTTCGAATTGCACCCCAAGGTGTGAAAATCTGACCTTGCGAATTGTCCAATTCGACCCCATGGATCACGAAATCACCGAAATGCCACTCGAAACCCTACCCTTGTTCTTGCCTCCATATATAAGCAGCCCTTAACCATTTTCTTCTCTAAGCTTTCCACCATTGTTGAGCTCAAGCTTTCTCCATCCACTATTCTTCAGGTATTTTCTACTCCAACGCTTTGTTTCTTTACATATTCGTGATCTACTCCTCATTTCCTTTCTTTCTATCCTTCGGTTTGTGGCATAGCATTAATTCATGTCAACTATAACATGTTAGACAAAGGCTGCATATTCTTCGCCCTTCTATGATTTCGTAACAGCATCTTTGCAATGAATGTTTATGTTTCTATCCCTACACAATCCAGCTAGCAGATTGAAGCTTCAAAATGGTTGTAATGATCTTTGCAGCAAGGATTAAAGGCTGAATGGATAGTCTATCTGCTAGAGTAACGCTTATAATGAAGGTTAACAGATTCTACTTTGGAGAATAGATCTTTCAGTGGTTGGCCATCTCAAATCAAGAGTTTATGACCGAATAGGACATTCTAGGGTTCTAGATTAAGGGATGAAGCTTCATGTGTAATTATAACACCGGATTCAAATGATTGAGCATTGTGAAATGGAGGATTATTAAAAAAAATTAAAAAAAAAGGTACAAGGTGATGAGATCGAATCACCGTAATTTTCTACAAAATGAACTGTTATTTCTCCGAATATAATTATTAGTTAGTTAATTGATGATTGATTGCAATCCGAATGGAATACGTAAACATGCTATATATATCGAATTATAAAAGTTAAAATGGAAGAAGTAATAGATAGTGATGGTTAATTGTGCAAGTGGACAACAGAACTGGAGTTCATGACATGAAACTTGATAGACCAATTATTTAGCATGCAACTTGTTAATTGGATTTAACCGACCTCTTAAATTAATGTGTTTGTTTGTTCCGTATTGAATCGGTTTGTTAGTTCGGTGCGACTTTAATTTGGAATTACTCCACCCGGTAATGGTTGTTAGCAGAAAAGAGAGACTTTAAGTGTTATAAATTCGAGTCGACCAGACGAAGGATCTGTTCTCTTCGTCTATGGCTCATTCATTCGCTAAATTTCAACTTAGTTATAGTATTTTATCTATAATTCGGATTCGATTCAGATGTAATAGAAGCCTTAACTAAACATCGATAATTCGACTATTTTTCGATGTTCAAATATATTGTTCATCGGCAAGTACCATTAAATATATTCAAGTAATATCTCTATTACTTTAAAATTTTGAATTCTAACATTCACCATCCTCCCATAACCAACTGATACCTAACATGAATTGGTACGGTGGGTTCAACATATTACCCAGAATGCAGTTACGATTCAAATTGTCGGATCTCAATCGATTAGTGATCGGATCGTTATAACTATGAACATATTGGAAAACTAATATATTGTATATGATAAACCCCACATTTCTCTATAATATTGAAATTATAGATTGGATAAAATTTTATCATCATATCCGCGCATTTAGCTCACATTCTAACATCAAATCTCCACTAAATAAACTCCATCCTATATGTCGAAGTATTGTTCAGGTTGACAGGATAATTAATATGCCTAAGGTAGATGATTGACCTGATCTAGATTGAATTTGAAATAATATTTTCACATTAAGTGGTCATTTCCATTAACAATGATAGAATTACATCTTATCTAAAAGCTCGAACTTGTAAAGATGTGTGAAATCTAGTCATTTATATTAATACTTAAATACTCTTCCGCACTCGTGGCCGATTTCAACCTCTTTGGAGAGGCCATTCGAGTGGAAATTTAATATTGGGGTGGAGATTGTCTCCGTGGAGATTCGAACCCAGGTTGGGCGTGAGCTAGAGGCTTTGATACATGATAGAATTTTATCTCATCTAAAAGCTCGAACTTGTAGAGAGGTGTGTAATTTAGTCATTTATATTAATACTCCAGTACACAAAATCTAACAATCTAATAAAAGAGTACTAAGTATTCACTTTTAATTGACCTACTAGACATTGACATTTCATTTTGGTAAAAAAAACGTTTTGTCCCGTGAAGTTTGTCTGTTTTTGTGCGATTTCCCCCCTAAACTTTGCTATGTTGCGAGTTGCCCGCTGGACTTTTACATGTGTTGCAATGTGCCCTTATAAATGATTTCCAGTCGAGGGTGTGATACTTGTTACATGATCCGACTATGGATCTCGCAACTTACGGGGCACTTGCAATATATTTAAAGTTCAGGGACCAACTTGCAACCTCAAAGATTAGGGGCAAACCGACAAACATACAAACTTCCGGAGGCGCAAATTATTTTTATCCTTTTATTTTAGCTGGCCTATTTTCCATAACAGTAATAATGCAAGTATTGATTAACCTACTTGAGGAAATGATGTAGTATAATATAATGTATCGTTTAGCTTGATCTCATCACCATAATAATTATAAAAAGAAACATGATTTGATTTCAATTTTCAGCCATTTGCCAGATAACCACTTGCCAAGTCAAGTCAGCAATATGTATGCATGAGAGGAACGTGGTTTTATTCCGATCCTTCATGCTTGCCATGTGCACAAATTATTGTATTATCATATCATTATACTACAATTTAAACCATAATTTGTGTAGTAATCAATTAATTAATCACGATTATTACATCCAAAAACAGAATCATGATAACACACATGCACGCAAACAAACATGATGTAATCAGCTGATAAATTAGAGATGATTAGGGAGAGAAACCTTAGAGCCTTCCGCCCTAGGATCCCGGCCGCTCACCGGCCTCCAAATTTCTACCTCCATAGCCAAAAGCCACCCTTGTTTCACCGGAAAACCTTAGACCTTAGTAGGACCCCTGTCTCCACCGCAGTAGTGATTAATAGGACTTCGTACAAGAGGAAAGTTGGCGCAATTCAATCGAAATGGACAGAAAAATTGCAGAGGAATGTAAGCACTTTGTATGTTTTGAATTTCCCGGCTGATTGGAAAGCTGAGGTTGTGAAGAAAATTCTGATGAAGTTGGGTCGAGTAATCGATGTGTTTCTACCGGAGAAGAATAACAAAGAAGGAAATCGTTTTTCTTTCGCAAGGTTTGATCAACGTGATAATCTGAATGAGATCTTGAAAACTTTGAATGGTCTATCGATTGGGAAGCTCAAAATTATTGATAATCTAGCACGGTTTGATAGAACGATGAACTATGTGGGTTTAGGAAAGAGTGAACCAAGAGCTTTTAATATTCCCAGTAGAAGAAGAGATGTTAATCTGAGCTATAAGGAGGTGTTTGAAAATTATGAGGTAAAGGAAGCGCTAAATAAGGAACCGGATTGGCAGAATGATGAAGGGCTGAAAACAACAACCAAGGAGCTGGAGAAGAATTCTGGAGATGCTAGCCAGAGAAAAAAGATTGAAACAATCCGTGGGAGAGGTGTTACCAATACAGTTGGAGGTAGAGTTTCAGGCCCTAAATCGACTCTGTTTTTTCCTGAGAAGGAGTCAATTAGCTGGGCGAAGAGCTGTATTGTTTGTGGTACCAAAAAAGCTGTCTTGGCTTCTGAGATTTTGGAATTCTTAAAAACTAAAGATTCTGAGGGAGTGAAGGTTAGTCAGCTTGATGCGGATACTTGGATTCTGGGCATCACAAACGGCAATGATCGGCGAAGATTTTTGCAGGAAGATCAATCTTGGTGGATGATTTGTTTAACATTTATTCGTCCATGGAAGGAGGAGGACAGGAATGGTAGAAGAAGGGTATCACTCAGTATATATGGCGTCCCTTTGCATGCTTGGTGCCCACAAATGTTCAGGAAGATTGGAAATCAATTTGGTAAGTGGTTGAAATCGATAATGCCACATTGTCGAAAGAAGATTTACACAGAGGATTAATTCAGATTGACACTCCAATTTGTCGTTCAGTTCATTATCAAATTTGGAATAAGCATTATGAGATTCACATTTTAGAAGATAATTACAAAGTTTCTGGGCGTGAAGAATATTTTGTAGCTGATCAGGACGACTCACCGGACTCGGAGCAATCAGACAACGATCAGTTTGATTCTGATGAGGAAGTTGAAGAGGCAAGAGAGTTGGAGTTTCACATGGATGAGAATAGGCAAGATATTAATGAAGAAGTGCTGTTTCAGAATTGGGATTGGGGGATTTTTTTGGAGAATGAGAAAATTGATGGGGAGGGGAGTAGGAGAATAAAGGAGGGCGGGAATTTTGAGGGTGCAATGAATTGTGAGAATGAAGTAGTTCTTGAGGAGTCAGTTGACAAAGGTAATGACACTGTTGAAAGTAGAGATAAACTCGATTTTAATGTTTTGGGGGCTGAGGATGGTCAAATTGGGCCGAATATGAAACAAATTGATATGGAGAAGCTGGATTGTGACATTGGGCCGATTGGGCTTAGTTTGGATAAGGAGGTGGGCTGTGTGGATGGAATTCAGTCACATGTGGGAGACCTTCTGATTGATGCAGCAGATAACGAAGCTGTGCAATCGCTTTTTGCTGAAAAAGTGACTTCTAAGCCAAATAAAATCGTTGTTGACTCAGTCAATGTCAACCATAATGAAAACGGATTTGGTGATTCTGATGACCCATTTGAGTTATATCCGTTAATAAGAAAATCAAAGGAGGCGTGTGGCACAAAAAGGAATGGAGGAAAACAAAGATTCAACAGTCAGCAAAGCAAAGAGAAGTGGAGCGAATTTGTAGCAGATTTAGGATCAGAGGGGTAGATCAAAGTTAATCAGGTGAAAGGAAGTGTTCGAGGGAAGAAAAGAGGTCGAAAAGGGAAAGGTAAGGGGAGATCGAAGAAGATGGGAAAAAGTTTAATCAGTTGTGTGTCTATCTCCGGTAGTAATATCAGAGCTACTAATCGATTGTTAATGAGGAAATCGAATGAAGAAGCTGCAGCATTATGGGATAAAGGTGAAGAATTGGGTCTCTTGGCCGAAAAGGATAAAGAAGAAGGGGTTCACAGATTTTTCGGAATGGGAGTTGAGAGACAGAGGTGAAGAATCGGCAGTTGAAATCAGTAAGAATCAGGATAAGGAGCTGACAGTGGTTGTCAATGAAGATTGTTAGCTTGAATATTAGGCTGTCTCCACCAGCGTGGTGCAACTCGTGTTGGGACTCCAGTAGAGTCCCAACACGAGTTGGATTTATTTTTTTTTTTTGTTTTTTTTCTTTTCTTGTTTCTTTGTTTTTATTTTCTCTTTTTGTTTTTTTATTTCTATTCCTTTTCTACTTTTATCTTTTTTTTATTATTTTTCATTTTTTTTGAATATTTCTATATGATAATAATTATATGTAGAAATATAAATATACTTATACATTACTTCTAAAATTTAAAATACATATTAAAATCACACTTGTAAAATGTAGTATTTTAATTGTTGTAATTTTCATTTTCAATTATTTTAATTTTCAATTTAAAGTATTGTAATTTTCAATTTTAAGTATTGTAGTTTTTTTAAGTAATGTAATATTTATTTTAAAGCAATATATTTAAAAACATTAGTGTGATTTTGTTATAATTAATTAACGACATTTAAAATAAGAGAAAATTACATTTGTACACTTAAATTATTCCCCTTTGACGATTAGTCTATTCGAACAATGTGATATTTATTAGTTGACCAAAACTAAAAAACACTTCTCTCTCCTGCCATGTGGATTTAATTTTCTCTCTCCTTAAAAGAAAAACTAAAACAAATTAAAATTTCTTACATTAATTAAAGTAAAACAAAAATAACACATGGATCTATCTGTAATTAGCTTCCACAAATATAGGGAGCTATTTGTAATTGATTTTCAGGTAATTTTTGGTAATAACAGTCCAAAAATACATGCACTAAAAATAATTTCCTCATAAATTTCTATGTAATTGATTGAACTGAATTATGTCCCTCTAAATCGTCAATGGGAATTGGAGGGAAATTTTATCCCGAAATTCCCGCCCGGACCTTTACTAAATAGCCATGTTTGTGGCTTGGATGATAATGAAGTACTAGTAGTAATTAGGTATTTTAATTTCAGTTTAATGTATTTTTGTCGAGTGATCACAATTATCTCTTTTGTGGAGTGTATTGTAAGAACTTGTGATCAAATCACCATGTAATTTGCTTATGTTTACAATGAAATGAAGATGATTAAATGGTGAAAAACCATTGTTAATGTTGTCTCTTGTTGTTATTGTTGGTGGAGAGAGCAATAGAAATGCATTAACTGAATAACTATTAAGCAGAAGAACTGAAAGCCAATTATGGGAGAACATAGAGCAATTACATCAAATATATGAAGTTAATTTGATGAGCTCATCCACATGCTTAGCAGCCTTTTGAAGAAATGCATTATGTCACATTTCACCATAATATGTCATGGCCAGTTGAGTATCCAAGACAGTCATCGAAGTCGTGAGTGCAGAACCACTCGGACAAAACTCGTCAGAGTGGCCACACTCACTGTGAATGAGCTTTGAAGCAATGTTGGAAGCCCTCATATACGTGGTCCAACTACTTGATCATTGTCGTTCAATTCTCTTCGTGAAGTTGTTAGTTTTTTTAGCAAGAGTAGGGTTGTTCAAATTTTTTCATGTTCGTCATTAAGTATGTTTCCATGCATTCAAATATGTTAGTGTTATTATGTGACTCATCATACAATAAGAGTATAGCAAATTACCCGATCCCCACATGAGATGATGGGCGAATCATTCTTTGATAGCCCTTAATTTTCATTGTTACTTGTTGTTTCTTGCTTGTCGCTTCTTGATGGTTTGTATTTATAGGTAAATTATAAAGATGAATGCGGATATGAACATGAAAACAATGGAAGAATTGAATTTGACTCTTGGAATATGTATAATAGACCTTTGACTTTCATACATTGGTAGTTTATGGTTTGTATTCGTGATATGCATTCAATCAATACAGGGTCCTGGTGCATTTATTTGAAGTCAATAAAGGGATCTAGTACATTCTTCAGCATACTGAGAAACAGTTGGAAAATAGATTAATTGACTGATTACCTAAAATTAACTGAAATTTACCAAAATTGACTAAACAAAATCTAAGTAAATTACAAATAAGTCCAGTTGGAAATTGATTTAAATCAATTACAAATAAGTCCCTGAATTTGTTATAGCTAATTACTGACACATCCAACAACCTGTGTCACCAAATAAAGGAAGAAAAAAAGAAAAGGGAAAAGAAAAGAAAATAGGGAAACAAAATTAAAGAAACTCAAAAATCAAAATATTCAATGGCATTTTCGTTATTATTACCAACTTTGGCCGACACATCAGCAAAAAGCAATTCCATGTCATCATCAACTTTGACTTTGGACCCATTTGTAATATCGAAAATTGTTCAGTTCAATTTTTGGATGTAACTGTTATTGTTCGAATAGAAGGGTTGAATTTTTTATTAGACCGAATTTAAGGGGTACCATAAGAAATTTGCCCTTAAAATAAAGTCAAGAATAAAGTTTAAAATGAAATGAGAAAATAAAATGAAATGAATAATTAAGTTTGAAAGAAATGTTAAAAGAAAATAGATTTTGGGCCTCATTGTTGGAGTAGAGAATTGTGGAGAGTTGCAAAGTGAGTTGCAGTGAGTGGAATGCTGACGTGGCGGAGGGAGTGGGTTGCAGAGAGTTGCAACTGCTGGAGATGGCCTTAGGGGTTTGGGAGGGAGGGTGAAGAAATCTGCAGTTAGGGATCTTGTTTCAAAAGAAAAGGTGGAGTTTATATGCATTCAAGAGACAAAGTTGGAGAGTATGGATGAGAGATTGGCGTGTGTCTTGTGGGGAAATAAAGAATGTGATTGAGTTTTCAGTAGAGCGGAAGGTGCGTCAGGAGATTTGTGTTGTATTTGGGACAAGTTGATTTTCATCAGGAAAAGCGTTTGGGGGGGGGGGGGGGGGGAGAAAGGTGTATTGGGAGTTGCAGGAGATTGGGATGGCAAACCTGTTAACATTTTAAATATCTACGCTCCTTGTGATACTGGTGGGAAAAAGGAGCTGTGGAAAGTCATCGAAGAGAAAGTGAAAGGTAAAGAGGATGAGTTGTGGTGTATAGCTGGTGACTTCAACACGATTAGGAATGAGGATGAAAGAAGGGGTAGTGGTAAAGTGAGCAAAAAACGAGAGATGGAGGATTTTAATGAGTTCATTCATGAGTTGAAATTGGTGGATTTACCAACGGAAAGAAGAAAATTTACTTAGTATAGGGAGGGAGGACGGTGTTGTAGTAGAATGGATCGGTTCCTCTTATGAAATAGCTTGATGGAATCTTGGCCGAATCTTCTCCAATTTGGTTTGAAGAGAAGTGTGTATGATCATGCAGCTGTTATACTTAAGGAGGTTGCAGAATCGAATTGGGGGCCAAAACCATTTAAGTTTGTGAATAGTTGGCTTCAAGAGACAGGTTTCAAGCAACTAATTGAGGAAGAGTGGAGGAATCATGTGGTTAGGGGCTGGAGTGGATACGTGTTTAAGGAGAAGCTGAAACACTTAAGGAGAAAATAAAAGCTTGGCACGCAGAGAATTTGGGTAATTTGGACAGGAGAATTGAGTTGAAGAAAGACGTTGTCAATGAGCTTGATCTCAAATTTGAAAGAGGTGAGTTGGAGCAGGATGGGTTGGCAGTAAGGAAGGAGGAATGGAGGGAGCTGGGTCATCTGTTGGAGGTTAAAGATCATTTGAGAGTACAACAATCGAGATCCAAATGGCTTAGGGAGGGTGATACTAACTCTCGAATTTTTCATAAATGCATCGAGAGGAAGGGACGTGTGAAGAGTCTGAGGGGAATTCGGGTGAAAGGAAAATGGCTTGACAGTGTGACTGAGGTTAAGGAAGGAGTAAGGGATTACTTCAAGAAGCATTTTGAGGTAAGGACTGATGCAGGCAGCATGAATAGTGGAATTCCGGATAGTTTGCTGGGTGATAGATTAAGTGTTGTTAGTGCACAGGAGCTGGAAAAACCGTTCTCTGCGGAAGAAATAAAAAAAGGCAGTGTGGGATTGTGGCTTGGATAAAAGTCCTGGTCCCGATGGATTTAATTTCTACTTTTTTTCGGACATTCTGGGATACTATCAAAGGTGATGTAGAGGTTGTGTTTGCTGATTTTCACTCCTATTCTAAGCTGGTGAAAGGCATGAACTCGAGTTTCATTACTCTTATTCCAAAAACTGCAAACCCCAAGGTTGTGGAGGAATACAGACCAATATCCCTTATCAGTAGTCTTTATAAAATTATTTCTAAAGTTCTGGCTAATCGCATCAGTCGGGTACTGGAAGAGGTAATTTCTGACTGCCAATATGCTTTTATTGGTGAGAGGCAAATACTGGATGGAGTTGTTGTTGCAAACGAGCGGGTGGATGAAGCTAAGAAAAAGAAGAGAAAAATGTTCATGTTTCAAATCGATTTTGAAAAGGCGTATGATTCAGTAAGCTGGGAGTTTTTGTTGCAAATGCTTAAGGCGTTGGGTTTTGGAGATTTATGGTGCCGGTGGATGAAGGAGTGTGTGTCAACTGTGGAAGCAGCAGTTTTAATAAATGGTAGTCCCACTTTACCATTTAACATGGGGAGAGGGTTGCGTCAAGGTGATCCTTTATCACCGTTTTTGTATCTCATTGTCGCGGAAGGATTGAGTCGTATGATGAATCGAGCTTGTAGTTCTGGGATCTTTACACCGGTGGTAGTGGGAAATGATAGGGTAAGGGTTTCCCATCTACAGTTTGCAGATGATTCCATTATGTTTGGCGAGGCAAATTTTGAAAATATTGAAGCTTTAAAATGTGTGCTAAGATGTTTTGAATGGATATCGGGGCTGAAGATTAATTTTAGAAAAAGCCGTCTGATGGGAGTGGGAATTGAGAAGGATCTGCTGAATCATTGGGCCAGCTTGCTCAACTGTATTGTGGGTGAAATTCCTTTTGTCTACTTGGGTCTCCCGATCAATGCGAGACCGAGTGATAAAAAGATCTGGAGCAAGGTTTTGGATCGAGTGAAAGCTCGACTAGAAAGATGGGAGAATGGTTTTCTTTCTTTTGGCGGAAGAATTGTAATAACTAATGCGGTGTTGACTTCCCTACCTATTTTCCATCTCTCTTTTTTCAAAGCCCCTGCTTTTTGTTCTAAACCAAATTTCACGACTTCAACGTCATTTTATTTGGGGTGGTTCTTTGGGTGGGAGTAAGAAAGTGGCTTGGGTTAAGTGGGAATCTGTGTGTAGGTCTAAGGAAAATGGATGCTTGGGAGTTAAAAATCTGAAATTCTTTAATCTCTCTCTGTTAGGAAAATGGGCTTGGAGATTACTTGAGGGGAGTAATTCTTTATGGGTGCGTGTGATTAGCTCGAAGTATGGGCTGTTTGGTAATGTGATTAGGGACTGTCGGAGTGGTCAAGCTTGGGGGGTTGGGTGGTCGTCTTGGTGGAGGGATTTAGTGAAGTCAGTAGGTTGTAAAGATTGGTTTGGAATGAACTAAAAAGACATGTGGGTTCGGGTGAAAAGACTCTTTTTTGGGAGGACTGTTGGTTAGTTGACGGGGTGAAGCTGAGGGATTTATTTCCTAGATTGTTTAGGTTGGATTCAAATAAAAACTGTCTAATTGCTGACAGATTCTTTTTGCGAGAAAATGAAATGGTTTGGAATTGGCAATGGAGGAGGGTAATGTACTCTTGGGAGGAGGAGTTACTTTCCGATTTGACTAATGTGTTGAACAGGTATTCTTTTGAACTGAATAAGGCTGATTTCTAGAGCTGGAAGAAAAGCATGGACTCTCGATATTCAGCTAAATCAGGTTATGAAAATATTGTTTGCTGGAAAAATCAGTCACAGGTCCAAGTGTTGAATTGGCCAAAATTTGTGTGGATTAAAGGTTCGCCGCGGAAGATTCGGGCTTTTATTTGGAAAATGATTCAAGATAGGATTCCGACGTTGGTTAATTTGAAAAAGAGGAAGCTGATCCATGAGGAGGTGAAAGCTTTCTGTAAAATGTGCAACCAGGATGAAGAAGAATCTGTAGAGCATCTGTTTTTTCACTGTAGCTTTCCTTCAGCGGTTTGGAAGAAAATTGGCAAGTGGCTGGATTTATTCACACTTCAAATGGTGAGTCCGAAAGATCATTTGCTGCTCTTTGCGAATTTATGTGGGAGGAAAGGTCAGCAGTTTTTCAGTATGGTTTGGCAAGGTGTTATGTGGTTCATTTGGCTAACTAGAAATGCTAAAACATTTCGTGGAGATGAAGAAGATGCTGAAGGGACTTTTGACAGAATTAAGTTCAATTTATGGACTTGGGCTAGAAACAGAATCGGTATTTTGCCGGGTTATGTGTTCTCTGATTGGGAAATTAACCCGCGTGGGGTGATGAATTTCTTTGAAGAGTTTTCATTCGGGACGTCATGTGTGGTGAGTCCAGCTTTTGGTTCGATGATCTTACATTCTTAAGTCTTGGTATTTTCCTTTTTACTCTTATTCTCATCCGGATGCCTTAATGGATCATTGCCAATCTTTTCTTTCTCCTTTGCTTGATTGGCATTTGTCCATTTTGGTCTTGGTTGCATCCTCCCACTCTTGGCTTGATGCTTAGGCGTCTTGACATACTAGACGACGGGGTGGCCAAGATTACATCGGATGGTTTTAGGATGTTGATTGGGGGTATCGGGGCTTGAGTTTTGCTGTGTATTTGTCTGCGTTGGCCGCTGTGTTTGGTATTTTTTCGCGCTTTGGTTCATCGACTCATGTAATTACGACATAATCGCTTGAACACTTCTGGTGTTCTGCTTAACGTTATAAACTTAACTTCTTCCAAAAAAAAAAAAAAAAAAAAAAAAACATGATGTTCTCTATTGCTTCTGACATCTTTTGGCGCTTAGGAAGAGATGTCTGATGTTGCTAAGATCACCCGCTATGGGTGGTCATTGAGCAACCGGCCGGTGCTCAATCTCGCCACAAGACAAGTTTAGAGATAACTAGAACCGATGCCATTTCAAAATAAATTTATAAGATAAGGTCACTGATGGATGCAGGGCCGACCCTGAGATTCAGGGAGCCCTGTGCGAAAATGTAAAATGAAGCCCCAATTAATAATAAAATAGTAAAAAATATTTTTTATAGAACACAAAAATAACACAATTCGTAATAGATAATGACTAAATCTGGTCGGAATGGATTGGAAAGCATGAAACACTTTACTAGAAAATAGGGAATTGGTGAAGATTTAATGGATAAAGTGAGGAGAGTTAATAGTTTTTGAGAAAAAAGAGGAATAATTTGAAGAAGATGAGAAACGTGCTATGCTATTTTGAGTAAGTGAGAGGAGGCTGTTGTCATCTCATCACAATTAATTATATTAATTCTCTTTTTTTAAATTTTTTTTAATAGGCCTGCCTAGGGCATTGGGCTCTGTAAAAAAGTTGAGGTCTGCATGCGCTGCATGCGTACCTGGTACGGATAGATGATGAAGTCCATTTTTAACTGATCATCACATTATTATTATTATTTTTTTTATCTCAAAGTCCATGTACAATGATATTTTCGTATCATTCACTTCAATCCATGGTTCACTAAGTATATTTATTATAATAAAACCGGCTAATTTTAAGAACATAAGTTTTCAGAATAAGCAAAAGTTTTAGTGGAGGGGGACAAGTAATGAAACGAAGAAAAAGAATTACTGGAACAATACCGGGTTTGTGCTTAGACGTTTTGGAGATTGTTAAGTGAAGTGGCGTTAGTTGCGGTTGAGACATAAAGGGAAAATGTGGAGGAACAATACCAGTTTGTACTTGCCACTTGTTGTATTAAGGAGCATAGGGTAAAGCAGTGGTGGCAAATATAATGTACTTATTTTCTAGAATTGACGGAGTTAGTGAAAAAGCCAAGTTTTGGCTTAAAGAAGGAAGGGTGATGCAGATGGTCTTGATGGGAAACTTTTTGTCTTTTGCGAGAGACGGCTCGGAATGATCAATTCAACATTACATATTTACGTACAAACATCATATGTTTAACTTCAACCAACGTGTGTACAATAAACATATATTATACTTGCATTATATGCATTTCTTAACTTATGATGTTTGTAGCTAAACATGTGATGTTTGTGATGAAATATGTGATGTTTGATTTGGTCTCTCCGAGAGATGTATCTCGTACAATTTACTCTTCTATGAATGTGATTTATATGATAATGAAGTTTTAGAAATTGCTAAATGAAGCGGCATTTTAATAACTACTATATTGGACTATTGAAAAAGTTTTCAAACTTTCATATTGGTCCATTTTTCATGTTTACGTGGCATAATACTCAATTTTGATTGGCTAAAAAAAGTTGTGGAGGGTGTTTTGGTCTGTTCACAGGTCATCCTGATATCTAAAATAATTAGTAAGGACAATCCGGTCCATTCAAATATTTCTTTAATTATATATTTCAATGTTATTTTGGCATGTTGACTACATATATAGTTTTTATTAAATTTAATATAATTTTATCTACAAAAATCCAAAAAATATTTTGAACATATATTTGAATTCGTCGTGACAAGACGAATCCATAGACATCAATCTTGAATACTATTATTAATTAAATAAATTATTTTATTCACTAAAATAAAATATAAATTTAATAAATAAAATAAAATGAAATAACAGGATTTTAAAAATAGAGGGTTCTTTTTAAGAACTAAATTTGTTCGAAATTTTGATTGGTAACACGTACTAATTGAAATGGATTGTTATGTTGTGATTAAACTTTTTAAATCAACAAATTTCAGTTTTGCCCCTTTGTTACACTTTTCAATGAAATTCAGGCATTTGATGGAGATTTTTATTCCATGAAGTTTTGTCAGGTTAAACGTGAGGCTAACGTTTTAGCACATAGATAATCAATTGAGTGTTCTTATGATGATGTTGGATTGGTAGATTTGTATTATACATACCAAGATCGTTCTGTGAGGGGCGCACATACCACCCCAGGGGTTGTCTCAATTAATTTATTTTGTTCTCCCATTTCTATCTATTATTAAAAGTAAACATTGTTGCATCACCACGTGAATTTTGTGGAATTAGTTGCATTTTTAGCCAATATATATTTCACCGTTTATTTTTTGTAGGGACCCTTTTTGTATATTGGCTGCGTATATAGTTCTTATTAAATCTTATATAAATTTATCTATAAAATTCCGATAAATATTTTTGAACATATATTTGAATTCGTCGCATTCATCTAAAACTTTTAGACTTTATGACTCGCATATTTTCATAAAGTCGGCTAACAACAATATTATCTACTATAATGGTGTACTTAAATGAAACTATACGCATATTCTTCTCGAGTTGTTATTTTTTTATTTGATATGGATCAAGATAAATTTGATGCTTCTATTTTTTATAATAGGCTTCATCATATGGGGTTGGAGTGGTTGCAAAATAATATTTGCGACATATTTGACTTGGATACGGTAGGAATACCCTTTATTTGTGATTCTTAAATGGCGGATGTTCATGCGGAGTCAAAGTTTACATTGCACGACTGGGATAAGGGAGAATAACCTTGAGTACGTGTTTGTTCTCCACCATCACGTAAATTAGCTGAGTTATTGTTATCACTGAAATGTGGGTACCTTGCTACTTAGTAGTAAATAAAATACAGGTGAGTATGTTGTTGATGTATATGAGCTTCAATTATAATTTAAATATTTATATAGATCTCTCACTATTAAAAGAAAATATGGAAGCACTATGTACTACTTCCTCCGTCCCGGAACAAGTTTCCCACTTTGACTTTTTGCAGTCAAACTTTTTCAACTTTGACTACGAATTAATCTTAAATCGCAAATGTAAAATGTTAAATTAAATTATATAATAAAAATTTAGCCCCTAAAGTTTCATAATATAAAAAAATTGAACATTTTACATTTGCGGTTGAAGATTAATTCGTAGTCAAAGTTGAAAAAGTTTGACCGCAAAAAGTCAAAGTGGGAAACTTATTCCGGGACGGAGAAAGTACTACATTATTCCACAATGATTTTTTTTTTTTTTGTATATATCTATGAATCGAATTACTTTTCTAGGCTTCTTATTGGTCCATTTGTCATGTCACGTGTCAGAATAATCAATTCCTATTGGATAGAAAAGTTTGTGGAGGGTGTTTTGGTATGTTCATAGTTCATCCTAATGTCTAAAACAATTAGTAAGGGCAATCTGGTCCATTCATATGATAATGTGATCAAAATCATACATGTTCATAATTCAAGTAGCTAATGAGGTCTATTGTAGTTTAATAGGCATCTCCTTATATTCTTCCATTAATATAACACTGACGATTATATATGTGCTGAGCTTCCTGAAAAAGAGAAACATCTGGAATTGTATGAAGTCGTGGCAAACCACATGATGCACGGTCTGTGTGATCCAATGTACGTAGCGTACTGCTCCGACCATGAAGAAGGGTAAATGTGCGAAATTCTTTCCCAAGAGTTACAATGAGAACACGCAAACAGATGAGAATGGGTACCAGATATACAAGAGAAGGGATACAGATGGAACTGTCGAAAAAATGGCCAAGTGCTTGACAATAGGTTTAATCTAACAAAGTCAATTTTTTTTCGCTTTTTAAATTTTAAGATAATTAATATCAACGTGTCTCCTGTTATTAAAATATTTCATTATTACAAATTTGGTTAGATATGTAATCACATATAATCATCAATTGGTGTTGAAGTATTGACGCACATGAACATAGAATTCTGCAATTAGGGGTGGTCTATGAAGTATTTGTTTAAGTATATATCCAAGGAGAGTGACCGTATATGGCTTAATTTTGTGGACAAGAACAATCCAGATTATCATGAGGCATGTTGACGACCGGTATGTTTCTGCATGTGAAGCTATATGGAGAATATTTGAATTTTCCATACATTATAGGACTCCTGCAGTTGAGAGGTTATCATTCCACTTGGAGGGTTGGCAAAGTGTGAACATTAAAAATGGTGTATACGTGCCCGATTACTAGAGAAGCCATATGCAAAGCAGTCAAAATTTTTATAGTGGTTCGAATTGAACAAAGTCAATCCTGAAGCTCGAAAGCTTTTGTATCATGAATTACCACAACATTATTGTTGGAATGAAAGAGAGAAGATATGGTCTCGCAGAAAGACAAAAACACAAAGTGTTGGACATATACATAATGTCAACATTATTAATGAGAACAAGTACTACATGAGATTCATGTTGAATCATGTAATTAAGAGGTGCGACTTGCTATGAGGATATCAAAATGGTCAATGGTATTATTTATGATTCTTACAAGTCCGCATGTAGTTCCTTAGGTCTCTTATTTGATGATAGGGGGTGCGATAGTGGAATAATTAACGCAAGTTACTAGGCTTCTTCCCCTGTCATCTATTCACAATGTTGCTTCTATCTCACATCATGTCAATCCCTAAAGACGTTTGGTTGAAGACATGAGAATTCTTATCAGATGACCTATTGGATACCCAACACAAGAGAAAAAACAATCCAGGTACTAAAAGCTATGGTTCAATATTATTTTATTAGAAATCCTTACACTACAAGAAAACCAGGAAAAAATGACGTTATGGGGCGACGGATTTTATCCGTCGCCCCATAACGACGGATCGGTAAACTGGGCGACGGAATCTATCCATCGCCCAGTTTGGCGACGGATAATAGTTATCCGTCGCTTATTAGCGACGGATAACTTATCCGTCGCTAACTTGGGCGACGGATAAATACTTATCCGTCGCTAACTTGGGTGACGGATAAATATAGGGCGACGGATAAATATTTATCCGTCGCCCAAGTTTGACTTTTATTAAAAAAAAAAAAGAAATTATTTTTTTTTTGAAAACTGGGCGACGGATAGATTATCCGTCGCCTTATAGCGACGGATACCTATCCGTCGCCAAAAATGGCGACGGATCGACTCTGGGCCGACGGATACCTAATTTGGACGGACAGAGAGGCAGTCTGCCTCATTTTTTCATCTTCTCCCTTCTTCTTCCTCATTCTCTTCTTCTCCTCTCTTCGGTTTCCGGTGAATTGTTCGTTATTCCGGCCAATCTTGGTGCCTAATCGAAGCTAGTGGGACAAGGAGTTTGTTTCTTCGATCAATTTCAGATTTCTACCGATTAATCAAGGTATTTTGGCTAAAACCCTAGTTTTTAAAATTTGGGGATTTTGTTTATTTTGATTAATTTGAGCAATTATATGTATATATGATAATTATGTAGTAGTTAGTTTAGTTAATTTGATCAATTATATGTAATTTGGTATGTACGAATGTATGTAGTTAGTTTGATTTGTGTGTTAAGTATATATAGTTAGTTTAGTTAATTTGATATGTTTGTTAAGTATAGAAGTATGTAGTTTTGATTTGATAAATTTGTATGTTAAGTATGTAATTTGATATGAATATATGTAGTAATTCGATATGTATAGAGTAATTAGTTAATTTGATATGTATGTTAAGTATATAATATATGTACTAAGAGGTTGAAATGGTTAAATTATATGCCCAATTTTGTAAATATCGAACACTTAATTAATAATTAATTTATAAGCAACATATAATAATTAACAATTAACCTCTACAATCTTCTTATCCGAATTGGAATCGATCTAATAAATTAAATACGATCTAATCAATTGGAACGTCTCAGGTTAAAAATAAAGTATATATACAATGAATTCCGACCGTTCATGGATGTACGATCGAATGCGGTAAATGGCGTAGTTTCTAGGAGTTTTGTAGAAGGGGTTAAAGGTTTCATCTCGTTTGCCATGGGACATCCGGTTTGTGCAATTGGGGGGTTGATAAAGTGTCCTTGCACATTGGAAACCTGCGGAAACAAGCAATTTATGACGCCTACTGCAGTATTCGAGCACTTGCGACGTTATGGATTCATGCCTGAGTATCATGTATGGATTCATCACGGTGAGGAAGTACCGTCCATGGCATACCTCCAATGGAGGGAGAAGCGGGGTTTGGGGCCGCCTATCGAAAGTGCCTTCGCTTGTCGGAACATGTGCATGGTGTATTGGGAGGAGGATGTAGATCTGTTGGAATGCAAGTTACGTGGTAGGAGGCGTCACAAGTGATGAGGAGGGGTGCATGAGAATGAGGAGTTTCATCCGTTTTGTCTCTAGGCTTGTATAACTAGTAATCATTAGTTGATATATATATGAAACCAAACATTATGGTAAAATTGAAGCTGATGTAACTTATATTATGTAATGCCGTAACAATTGACTGGAGCTAATATAACTTATATTACGTAGCAATTGATTGAATTATTGTGAAATTGATTTATTATCGTAAATGAAAGAACTCGATCTAATGAATTCAAACGTGTCGTTATTATCTAATTATTCAATGAATACCGATCGTGGATGGATGTATTGTCATTACTCTCAATGGCGAGTTCAATGGAGTTTTACGAAAGGGGTTGAAGGTTTCATTGAATTTGCAATGTCAAATCCGGCTGTGTAAAGGATGGGTTGATAAAGTGTCCTTGTGCAATGAAACAAGGTCAGAAACAAGCAATACGTGACTCCTAAAGTGGTAGTCCAAAGACTTGAGGAAAAATGGATTCACACTGCGTATCGGTATGGAATCATCATGGTGAGGAAGCAAGGCCGTCAATACATATGACCAATACGCATAACGTGGAAGGAATAGAAAAATGAACAAGTCGGGAACAATCCCAATCAAGGCGATGCTATTCGAGCTCGAGTCGAACAAATGGTGTACGATCTTTGCGGCGGAGTTCGTGGACACAACCAACACCGAAACCGAGGTGGAGGTGGAGGAACCACCGAATCCGAGGATCGGTTGTTCTTTGACTTGTTAGAATCATCAAGGCGGTTTACCCGGGTGTAAGCTCACCGAGTTGTCTTTGTTATCTCGGCTAATGAGTTGTAAGGCTAATGGCGAGAATCAAACGAGCTTCAATGAATGGGTTGACGTAATGTCGGACCTTTGTCTCAAGAAAACCTAGTTCCCACCAACTTTTACCAAGCGAAGAAAAGATGCGGGATTAGGTCAATGGTAACCTAGACTGTTGTCCTAAAATGTGCATGATATATTGGGAGGAGGATGCGGATCTAATAGAATGCAAGTTACGTGGTAAGGAACAGTACAAGCGTTACAAGGAGGGCCGCAAAGAAACGACAAAGAAAAATCTCTCACATAAGAAAATGTGGTACTTCCTCTAGCACCTCGTTTGAAAAGATTGTATGCTTCAAGTGCTTCATGGATAAAATGCGGTGGCACAAGGAGCGAGTAATCTCGGATAATCTGTCAAGGTGGTAGAATGGACCATCCAAAGAGCTCACCGCATGGAAATCGTCGACAAGACATATCAAGAGTTTGCGCCGAATCTAGAAATGTACGTTTGGGACTTTGCGGATGGTTTTAACCTGCTCGGTAGTGAACGTAAATACTCTTGTTGGCGATTATGCTCACACCGCATAATCTCGCCCCTTGAGTGCATGAAGGAGCCATTCATGTTTCTGACTGCATTGGTGCCTGGGCCGAAAGATCCTGGACTGACGTTGGATGTTTTCTTGCAACCCCTAATCAAGGAGCTGATCGAGTTGTGGACGGATGGTATCCCTGCATATGATGTGTCGACAAAAAAGAACTTCACCTTGAGAGCAGCTCTTCTTTGGACCGTGAGTGACTTCCCTGCGTACTCCATGCTATCTGAAAGGAAAACATCAGGGAAATATGCATGTCCACGTGGGACGGCTTGCCTGTGATTTTCCCTATTGGTCCTGCCAAGTAAGTATTATACATTCTTCTTAAATATGTAAAACATAACTGATAATGATAGTTGACAAGTATAAATTGTTGTACTAAAGTAATGCATATTCGTTTCTTGTATCTTATACATTGACAACAGCTTATGGCCTCGGGAGGTGCACAACAAACTAGGTGACATCTTCCGGAGCAGGAGAGAGCCACCGGGGCAGGGTGGTGAGTGTTGGAGCCACATCTCGGAGCGCATGAGGGCCGAGTACTTCGATGAGCTGAGGGTAAGTTAAAATATGACATTCATTTGTTTGTAATTATAATTAATCGTTTTAATATGAGTGGTATGTTAGCCACTGTATGTGAGTGGTATGTTAGCCACTTTATTTGGGTGATATGTTAGTCACCATTGTGTTAGTAAATTTTAGGACAATGTGAGTGGTATGTTAGCCACTGTATATGATTGGTATGTTAGCCACTTTATTTGGGTGATATGTTAGTCACCATTGTGTTAATAAATTTTAGGACAACGTGAGTGGTATGTTAGCCATTGTATGTGAGTGGTATGTTAGCCACTTTATTTGGGTGATATGTTAGTCACCATATCTGTTATGTTGTTAGGACATGTATTGACTTTGGATGTTGTATGAAATTGGAAATGTAGAAGGAGTACTTCATTCTGAGTTGATCCCACAGATCTGGCGCGTTTAGACTGGGATCCAAACCTGAGGATATGGTGCATGCGTGGAAGGCCATTCGGGATCGGGTGGCCCAATCCTCCACAGTTGATGCAACGGAGTGGGCCTTTGGGATGCTTCATCGGCCGAATCGATGTCCAGACGTTGCTTGGACCAACAGTGTAACCGCATCCCGATCGTCTGGCAGAAGGGCCGTTCACCACCTTGGGAGGCGATCTCACATCGATTATTATCAATCGGTGCGTATATATGTGTTTTGCAATCTAGCATTACGTGTATGTATGAAGTCTCTCGCTCTATTACTTGTAGATGATAAATTGTTGACTAGATCTGGTTTGATTCGTGGCACGGGAGGTGACATCCAAGTATGCCATCTTCAAGAAGGCCAAGGTATGGTATGGACCATCACCGCATCGCCTATTGCGATATGTTTATGTTGCTTAAAGTTCATATTTGTACACTATTACAAGTTACTTTTTAAAACAAGAATCGATCATTATATCTGCTATTTACGATTTCAGCCGAGGTTGATGCTCGGTGGCGAGGCAGAGGACGAGACGGGTGATGTGTTGTCAATCAACAAGTTGACAACATCTTCCTAGAGGTCAACAAACCGGACAAGAAAGGGAATATATGGACTCGGGAGCCTCGGTTTGCATCTGGCTAGTCCGCGTGCTCCTCATCATCATCCCAAAGATCCAGACGTCCGGTTTACACAGGACTGTGTCTCGGAAATGGTGCAACAGAAGTCCGGAACAAAGTTGCTCGGCTAACTCAAGAGATGGAGCAACAAAGGACGAGATGGAGCGCCATGACGAGAACGAAGGAGGAGAACGAGCGCCTTGATTCTGATGGAGCGATTCATGTCCCGCCATCACCCACCCCACCCGTCGATAGCTAGTTATGTATCCGTATGTTCGGATTTTTTTCATATTTACACTTGTTTGGATAATTTCTCCATTCAATATTACTTTTTTATTCATTGAAACATTTTCCGTATTATTGATTTATTATCGAACATTATATTGATTAAATAGGTGAACTACGAAAAATAGGGATTAATATGAAATAAATAGTGACGGAATTAGTGACGGAATTCACAGTGACGGAACTAGTGACGGAATTTCAAATTCCGTCACTAGTCCAATTAAAATATTTAGCGACGGATAGATTCTATCCGTCGCTAAATTTCAGAATTAAAAAAAAAAAAAAGGTCAATCCGTCGCGAATTGGACGACGGATTGTTATCCGTCGCCACAGCTCCAGGGGGCGACGGATTTTCTATCCGTCCCCCGATCCGTCGCCAGAGCTGGGGCGACGGATAGCTGGCCTGTAGAGACGGATCTATCCGTCGCTACAGGCCAGATTTCTTGTAGTGTTATACATATGCTTTATTACATTCATATTTTGTATTACAATATACATGTCTAAAATTTCGCAGATGATCAGATTAAAGATTATCTTTATTGGAGATTGAGAATCATTTAAGATCAAACTACAACTGTCTGACAATTTTAAGGTATGCATATACCTTCAAATGACATCATAAACAATGTTACAGACCAGTTCATAGTGGATGAGACGTTTAACGATAAAGATGTTGAGAGCGAAGAGTTTAATTCGTTGTATCCACGATTGACTGAGGAGCAACGTACAATCTACGAGAAGATAATCTCTCCTTTCAATTCGGGTAAAGGTTGAGTGTTTTTCTTATGTTAATATGGAAGGACTGGGAATACTTTTATATGGGGAACTTTATGCTCGGGATTGAGATCCAAAGGAGATATTGTTCTACCAGTTGCATCGTCATCACTATTGGTTCCAAAGGGTAGCGCAACTCATTCGAGATTCGACATACCACTTCATCCTAATGAGGACTCAATATGCTCAAAGATCAGTGCAGATTCTGATGTTACAGAGTTATTAGGGCTTACTAAGCTTATTATATGGGACGAGACTCCTATGACGAATAAATTTTGTTTCGAGGCAGTTGATCGGAGCTTGAGAGATGCTATGCATCACCCTCATGACCCTTTTGGTAGCCTTGTGGTTGTTTTTGGTGGAGACTTCAGTCATATTCTTCTTGTGGTTCCTGGCGAAACAAGATACGATATAGTTAATGCAGTCAAATGCTCATCCAAAATATGAGCAACATGTGAAGTTCTGAAATTAACTAAAAACCTGAGGCTGCAGGTAATCTTTCTGTTTCAATACTTTTGTTTTGTTAAACTATAGAGTTGATTAACATTAAATTTTACATCACACATGCAGTCTGGAAATTCACATGCTGAGATAAACAAGACCAGGCAGTTCGCGGAGTGGATTTTACAAGTCGGTGATGGTGTTGCTGGTGAAAATAATGACAACGAGGTTGATATAAAACTACCCGATGATCTACTCATCAGATAGTTAGGTGATCCTATAAATGCCATTGTTGACATTACGTACCCATCATTGTTATAGCACTTGGCCAATCCCTCACTAGATCCAGATTACATCATTAATCGAGTCATTCTTGCATCCACAGATGACACTGTTAATGAGATTAATGAGTACGTTATTTCCAAAATTCATGGTGAGTACGTTGATAGCTTGAGTAGAGTAGATGATGTATCTCAGAAGTGTTCACAGTTGAGCGTCTGAATAATATCAATTGTTTTGGACTCCCTAATCACATTATTGTTCTTAAGGTTGGTTGCATATCATGTTGTTGCGTAACATTGATCAAGCTTTCGAACTTTGCAATACAACAAGGCTTTTAGTAACAAATCTTGGGAAGCATGTTATTGAGGCAAATATGTTATATGGAATGAATGCAGTGAAAATATATTTATACCTAGAATGATGATGAGTCCATCAGACGGCACAAATTTCCCTATTCCATATTCCCGTACCGACCCATTACAAAAGTTGTGGGTGGAACCCGATGGTTTTAACGGGGTTTATAACACGTACCTGCACCCAACCCACAATTTTAAAACCTGTACCCGTACCCACCTGGAATTTTAAAGTCAGGAAGACCTAGAAGCCAAATCCAACTCGAAGTTTTGAAAAACAATTAAAATAGGAAAACAGTTTCACGCACCTGGGCGAAAATGTTTCATTTCACGAAAATAATTTTCCATATGGTTTCGTGAATTTTTTTTTTTTTTTGGTTCGGGGTTAGGGGGTGCCCCACCCTCCCTACCCCGGGTGAAAATTTTTTTTATCTCACGAAAATAATTTCCCACATGTTTTCGCGATGAAATTTTTTTTGGTCAGACGGGGCGGGGGGTTGGGGTAGGGTACCCCCACACACCCAAACCCGGGCAAAAAAAAATCTCACGAAAATAATTTCCCAAATGTTTTCGCGATTTTTTTTGGTCGGGTGGGTCCACCCACCCTACTCAAGACGAAGAATTTTTATCTCACGGAAATAGTTCCTCGCATGTTTATGCGAAAACTTTTTTTGGTTGGGTGACCCCACCCTACCCGGGCGAATTTTTTTTATTTCACTAAATCAATTTCCCACATGTTTTCACAAACTTTTTATGCTCGGGCAGGGGTTGGTACCCACCCTACCCCGTGACGAAAATTTGTGCCAGGTCGGATTTTGGGCAGATCGTGGGTCAAATTTGGGTACGGGTCGAATTCAAGTCGAGTTCTGTACGGGTTGGATCCGAATTGGGTGTTAGAACGGGTTGGATATTTGGGCAAAGTCGAGTTTTGGACGGGTGCGGGTGTAGAACCCAATCCGTACATAAATAATTTATCGGGTTTTAACGGGTTCGGGTTGCATAGGCTTATATGATATGAATATGAATGTTGTATACAAAGAGGTCTTCGACAAATTATAAGGTAATTTTGAATTTATTACCCTATAAACCTTGAAGTCTTGAACATATTGTTTACAATAAATGATTACTAATAGCACAATGTGTTAACTCTTATTTAAGTTTTATTTTACAGGAAATGCTTGATTTCAATTGATCTCTTTATTACACATGTGTTGGAATTTCGAATAATATAGTAGTTTATATGTTTTTTGTACATTTTTTTTGAATGATAAATATGTTGTTTCGAGATATTTTTATATATATTTTTCTAATACCCGTCGAATTTTGATGGTCCATAAACTAGTTCAGAATAACTAGGAAGTGGACCATAGTGTAGCAAATTAACCGGGATAATTTGCTCGAGGTCGAGACTCCTAGCTTAGTAGTCTCGACTCTCGAGAGTTAATATACATATCTATATTCCACAACTCGATCTATGATTTTAATATCGCAGAGGATATGTTGAATTGTATCATGATGTGAAAGAATGTGGCTCAAGTTCATACTTGGATTTGAATCTTAGTATTATTATATATTTTGTTAGAGCTCCTGAATTCAAATTTTGTGTGGACCCTTGAAGCCGTATAAGCTAAACTTGAGATAGTCTATTTGATAAATTAGCTCATGCAACTTATTAAACAAACAAATAAACTTGAGATAGTCTATTTGATTTCTTAAACAACTCTATTCAAATAAGTTAGCTTATCCGAGTTCTAAATGTCAACCAATTCAATCAGTTACTTCGTTTTTGGTGCAACCCCACTTTATCTGGTAATTCCACCTTATTTAATCAAAATAACGTGATCTGACATAACAACATGTATGTTTGCTAGACGTAAATATGGTGAGTGGTTTGAAATGCTACTCCATGTAGCTATTAGAAAAGTAAGGAGAATGAATTGACTTAGTTAACTTTTCAGCTTGTTTCTTGACATAAACACTTAGCATTTGGTATATACAACATATGTAAAACTAAGAACAGGGAGGATTTCATTTATTTCGGGAAGTACAATGATAAACAAGTGAACGACACCACCACCACGAAGAAGATCAAAGTACACATGAACCTTGATAAACAGGGAAAAGACAGAGTAGTACATAGAAGCTTATGGTGAGAACTGAACTAGGACACATGCATATTGGGTGGATGAATATGAACAATCTGATAATCAGATTGGAGTTCTTGATGAGTTCGAGATTTGATCATCAGCAGAAGTAGCAATAACACGCAAAACCCCACCCCCTGTGGTGACATGCTCCGTGCTTAGCCTTCTCCCACTTTATGCATTGTCTGTTACACCCACCAGTGTTCAGGCACATCCCGGACCACGTCTTGCTCAAGCGAGGGCACACTTTTGCATCCACCATTTGCACATCTGCACAGGGGCGAATTCAGAATCTAGAGTAGAGTGCGAGGTCACATGCCTAAGCTGCCAGACTAATATTTTGAGGGTTTTTTACTAATACTTAGAATAACTTGATTTATAATAAGATCTAAAGTCTTTAAATTATCATTTTATATAAATATATTAACAAAAACCCCAACAAACAAACAAACTTATGGATGATGATAATAATAATAATAATAATAATAATAATAATAATAATAATAATAATAATAATAATAATAATAATAATAATGCCAATTAAACAAAATTCATTTTTAAACTAGACTGTGCTAAAGGTAAAATTAAAAACTAAATTTAATACTTTAGTTAAAAAAATTCTCCAAAACCATCAATAGCCTTTGCCCTTGACACTATCACATTAATATGTGCGTCTTTGGACCTCATTAATGTATAAAATATGAAGAGTTGCAATGATCCAATGGCAGAAACAATATTTATTTCTGGCGGATTTTCGGATATATATAGAAAAGGAAAAGTAAAATACGAGTACCGTATGAGGCAATGAGGAGAATGCTGAAGAAGAGGGTTAAGAACATTGTGGAGCTAATTTGGGACTTGGTCATTTTGATCTTGATTTTGTAAGTTGCAAGTGTTGTATTAATTCTACAGTGGTAGCTTGATGAAAGAAAATGTTGTCGAAGGGTGGTATTTATAGGGTTAACTTCTCACTAATATAATAATAATGTAATTACGCTATAAGTCATAAGTCAAGATTAATAGGGTTTCATCTTAACATTTTATTTAATTCATATACTATATGATCATCGATGGCAAATTGAGCTACTTTTTCGGCACTTCGTACGTGACATGACACATGAGCATGGGTTGTTGACTTCGAACTTCTATTTTACTACAAGCATGCATGTATCATTCATCTTTATCTGGAGTTAACAAGATTCCTGTTAAGTAATTCCACAATCAACATCAAAATCAAAGAATTTTCAATTCAACCGCTCAAGAACTCTAAATTACCAACAAAAATAAATAAATAAATAATGCAATCGAACAAATTGAACCAAAAAACATCGGATTACTTGGTTCGGCAATGCTTACATCCGTAGAGAAGATCAAACTCAGACGTTTCACCTTCACTAGATGAAAGAATATTGCAGATTACAAGATGAACATATTCAAGCTTGAAGTTCCTCTCTATTTTTATATCTCTCCGTTTCTATCCTGTCTCTCTGAATTTGTTCTGCCCCGGAACTTTAACATAAATTTCCGACTGAAGTTATGCAAGAATGATTATATATGCAAACATACGACAGAACCGATGCAAATGATCATCAAGAACGGATGCACTCCATAAGTGGTTGTTTGGACAAAGAATAAAAATTTTGAGGTCATAAAAAATTTAATTAAGTTTTGTTTGAATAACAGACTAAAATCTTATTTTTAACATGGTTTTTTTATTTTAACCATCAATCTATTAAATCTTTTAGTAGTTAGTTATGCAACTAACTATCTCCCTCCATTTGCCAGCGCCAATATATCACCAGTCACCTCTTCAGTCTCATACTCATACTCAATGTTGCCACAACACAAACTTATGTGTCCTCACAACACCAGTCCCGTACCTTATTGCTGCTGATGTCAAGCTAACTCTCTCTAGCTTTGGTTTAGTACTCCCTCCATTTCAGAGAAAGTGTTACAACTTTTCGTTTCCGGCGTTTCACTAAAAGTGTTACAATTTTCATTTATGGAAACTAGTTAAATAATAAAACTTCCTACCTTTCACTTTTTTTACAATATGTCACTCAGTTAATCTCTAAAAATCAGGGGGGCCACTTGTACTTTCTACTTTTTCTTAAAATTGATGCAAATCCAAATTGTAACACTTTCTCCGAAATGGAGGGAGTATTTGCTATCTCCTAAGTTACTACTATCTCATGTTTGGCAAACAGTATTATAATTCAATTTCACTTTATTTTACCAAAATAAGGTGATTTGACTAAAATAATGTTGTTTAATAAATGTCAATCTTATTTCTTCAATCACCTTATAAGTTAGCATAAAAAGTCACCTTATAAGTTTTTTTTTCCTTCTTTTTTAAATTAAATATCATCCCACTCTTCAGTCAATTTGCAAAACACGTTGATATAAACAGTTATTGTATTCGTCACAAATTTTAACCACCTTATCAGTTTTCAGTCACCTTATAAACTAGTTTTGCTAAACATAGGTCAATACATAAAACTCACCGTATAACTTTTCAATCACCCTATAAGCTACTTTTGCTAAAATAGCCCAAATATATAAAACCGGTGGAGTTGCAAGAGCCATGATGTACCACATTTATTCACCCTACTACATGCTTAGGTTACGAAACTAGCTACTTGCAATCTTCCTTTTTATGTTTCTTTGTCTTTTTTCTATGCGTGATGTGATGTGTTTTTTAAATAATTATGCAGGTTTGAAGTTCGATATTATTTTACCCAACCCTCATCCCAAGTGATTTGCCATATCTTGACACACCAATTTTGTAGTAATCTTGATTATCTTTAGACAATGAACTATTCTACGTGTTTGATAGGAATTCGTTTTAACGTTAATCACCACCCCTTAAGCCGAAAGATCCGCTAATTCTTGGATAGATGCGTTCTTATCTAACTAGTCCTCAACCTAATTGGTATTTATGGATTTCAAATGGATTTATTAATTATCGTTTAGCAGATTTAATGCTGATCAAATCCTAATTTGACTTTATAAATGTGGACCCTAGGAAGATACACAAAGTCTCATAAAAGACGGTCTCTAAATAACTTATCTAGAGACGACCTAGGTTATCAATAAAACCATCAATATTATTAATCAAAACGTTTATGTTGTTAATGAAATAAATCTTGTTATAATATGAAAAAATATTAATGTTGAGAATATAGGTGTTTTGATTAATAACATGAATGATTTTCTTAACAATATAGGTTCGTTTCTAAATAATTTATCTAGAGACTGTCTCCCAGGAGACTTACTCAAAAAGATAAATATATTTCATAATCAGTTTCTTTGCAAGTTTAAAAGTACTTTTGAAAGAATAAGGATTCATGGTAAGATCTTTACGAAAATTCTAACCAAAATTAAAAACTCTTTGGTACTAAGTATTACAAAAAAAGATCCGACATGAGTTAATACAGTGTTGTAACTCAGAGAGTCCTGTGTTAATATAATGATGTAACTCAGCGAGTCATATGTTAATATAGTGTTGTAACACATAGAGTCTCTAGTTGTAATAAAATTTGAGGAAGATTCCTGCATGTGATGAACCCAATATATTTCTCCTCATTCCCGAAGGACACCCTGACTTTCATACGGAAAAATTGCTTGAATTTTGATTTTGAAATATGTTTTACAATTTTTAAAAAGTTAGACATGCATTTCAGTGTTGATCGAAACTTTTTTTGGAATGTTTCGTGTGTTCCAAAAATAAATATAAAAATCCATGAAGCATGCTAGTTTAGAGTGTTGTAACAGTTTCAAAATTCATGTTAGATCTCATTTCGATGAGCTGAAAATGAAAACATTTTGATACTTTTCCTTCCCTTTGGGTAACATGTCAAACCATGCTTGAATTCGTCCTAGATTCAGGGCCTTAGACGGCCTGCATTTGCAGGCCGTCATGGTGAGCCGACGCGCCGATGGCGCTTCGTCCTTGCTGCAACGCAGCAACGATGGTGCGTCATCGGTTCCCCTCGTCAAGCAATGACGCGGGGCTGGCCTTGGCAGCTGTCACTTGGCGCATTCTGGTTCTTTCTTTTTTTAAATTTTTTTTGTGTTTTGTCCAATTTCAAACGGCTATAACTTTCAAAATAAAAATGTAAAAAATAAATAAAAATCACCAACGACTTTATTTTTTCGAGATCTATAAATAGAGACCAGTCTTAACTATGTTTGGATAATCTCATTTCCAACTCCTCTTTCTCTCTTAATTAAACTCAAAACACTCTCTTCACTTCAAAACACCATCTCCACTTCAATTTTCCGGCGACATGGATGAAAACTTGTTTACTCCGGAAACTCTGAGGTGGATGCAAGAAAACACACCCGAAGCCTACGAAGAGTGCATGCAAAAGCTCAACAAAAACACCTCTCAACAACCCCAACCGAGCTTCGTTCGCCCTTTGTTCCAAAACTCCTACCAAGACCCCTACACTCAAAATTACCATTCTTCAACCTCGAAACACCAATATTTTTGCAAACACCGGAAGTTGAGGTTGTTCCTGAAACGCAGCCGGAAATTCAACCGAACCGAAGGCGTGGAAAAGGGAAAGCCAAATCCAAAGAAGGAGCGACATCCAACAAAGAGCAAGGACGGAACTCACTCTACAACCAGAATGAGGACTTGGTTCTCATCTCTTGCTACATGGTGGGAAGATGTCCGGTATGGAAAAATACCGGAGTCATGATTCACTTCGTCTCAGATTTAAGCGGATGAGAGATGAGATTAATCATTGGTTGATTTGTGTGGATCGTGCTACCAGGGTTGTCGGCGATCGGAGTGGCTAGAATGAAGCCGATGTGACTGAAACGGCCCAGGAATTCTACAAAGAGAAATCATCCGGTCAAGCCGCATTCAACATGTTCAAGCAATGGAATGCGTGCGCCACGCACCCGTGGCACGGGCTCGGGCTCGGGCACGCGCGTGGCCCTGCCAAATTCACCTAATTAATGATTAGTTTACATATCATTAATGCACTTCCATAAATAAAGTAAACTTTGCACACTTACTTCTCTCATGTGGAACAAAGTGTATTAGTTTATTTATTATTTCACACTTTCCATATGGGACAAAAAGTAATAGTTTATATTACTTCACACTTACCAAAGCTCGTCATTCATTTTCAATGTGGTACATTGATTACCCATCTATTCCATAATTTATTCTTGGAAATTTTCCACAAACCTCAGTATCAATATCTTCTTTCTTAACCCCGGAAGGCAATTCCCAGTCGAACGAGTACACAAGATTCGCAAGAAGAAGCTCCACAGTAGCAAGCCCAAACGAGATTCCAGGGCAACCCCTCCTCCCTGCTCCAAATGGGAAAACCTCAAAATCTTGACCTGTGACATCTATCTTAGTATTCAAGAACCTTTCAGGCACAAAATCATCCGTATTCTCCCAGGCCTCGGGGTCTCTTGCCACTGCCCAAGCATTTATATAAACCAGCGTCTTAGGCACGATCTTGTATCCGGATAGTTGGACTGCTACGAAAAACAACATCGTCGCACAGTCTCTTCAAGTGTCTCTCTAGGAAGTAAGAGTGGAGCTGGTGGATATAATCTCAAAGTCTCCTTGATCACTGCTTTTAGATATGACAGTTTTTGCACATCCTCTTCGGTTACAGAATTCTTTGTCCCGATTAAGTTTCTGATTTCGTTTTGCAATTTCTTCATTGCACTTGGGTTCTTGATCAGGGCTGTCATAGCCCAAATTATTGTTGCTGCACTAGTGTCCGTTCCGGCTACAACTATGTCATGTTAAAAAACAGATTTGCAAAACACAAATCAAGAACTGATAAAAAGTGTAATGTTTTGATGATATGCAGCACCAAAATGATTCTTACCATGATGACTGCTTTAATGTGGTTCCAGGTGAGATCAATTGAACAAGACTTGTCATCTTTCAGCTGGATTAAGAAATGAAGCAGGCCTGGATTCACCGGTTTAGGAGATTCCGGATCTAGATGTTCATCAATGAGCTCCTGGAGGAAATCATCTATGTCTTTGAAACTCTTATAGAGCCTAGACATCATTCCATTCACCTTATCAACCCAACCAAACCAGGGCAAATAATCAGACACAAATAGGGCACCCAGCATAGCCTGGTGTTCAATCATAAGCTTGTCGAACCTCCGTTTTCCTGATCCTTCATTGCTGTAGTCCTTCCCAAAAGCAACTGAAAAATTAGGTTACCGCCAAAGAACATCACGATTTCACTCAAATTTACAACATGACTCAAACTTCTCTTGCTAGATACGTCCCCAATCACACGGGAAACTTCTTCTTCTCGAATAGGACGGAAGGACTGCACTTGTTTGCTACTGAACACATGCAACATGCAAATCTTTCTCAGTTCTCGCCAAGAGTCTTTGTAAGTCGTTAATGATATATCAAGGCCACCACAGGATAATATATACCACCCACGAGTCCCTGGACGCCCACTAAAGAAAGGCAAGGTCTTGGGTTTTGAGTGCTTCTTTAACGAGATTCGGTGAGGAAAGTATGATAACATGAACTTTTCCAAACTTCATCGACATGAATGGACCGTACTTTTGGGAGAGTTTCCATAGATTAATATGTGGTTCGGAAGTGATGAACTGGTGAAGGTTTCCAATGAACGGTAGGCCTGGCGGACCTGGTGGGCAGAAAGATTTCGTCTTTGTTTTGAAGTGGAAGAAGAGAGAGACCAGAGGAATAACCAAAGCAAAAAAGAAGATTACTATCATTTCTAGCATTTTGTGTTTGTTGTTTCATTGTCGATAGATAAATAGGTATTTATAGATGGTTTTGTATCATACTGCAATTATTTTGACGTCAGTATATTCCAAATATAGATACTATTCTACTTAAAACAAAAATGACAGAATCAGCTCAATCACAGCCGATCGATCATTTGAGACCGAGTTTAGGCACAAGGCAGAGTGGATTTTTCTTGTGCATAGTAACTCCAGGTAAAACATCTGTATCAATATCTTCTTTCTTAACTCCGCAAGGCAAGTCCCAGTCGAATGAGTTTAGAAGATTTGCAAGCATAAGCTCCACAGCAGCGAGCCCCAACGAGATTCCAGGGCATCTTCTCCGCCCAGCTCCGAATGGGATCACCTCAAAATCTTGACCTATGACATCAATCTTACTATTCCAGAACCTTTCAGGTATGAACTCATTAGGATTCTCCCATGCCTCGGGCTGCCCAAGCGTTTATGTAAACCATGGTCTTGGGCTTGATCTTGTAGCCTGCTAGCACAGTTTCTTCAAGTGTCTCTCTAGGCACTAGGAGAGGCGCTGGTGGATACAATCACAAGCTCTCCTTTATCACTGCTTGTAAATAAGAGAGCTCTTGCACGTCATCTTTGGTTATGACACCTTTTCTCCCGGCTAAATCTCTGATTTCTTTTTGCAGTTTCTTCATTTTATCTGGGTTCTTGATCAGCTGTCATGGTCCAAATTATCGTTACTGCACCAGTGTCCGTTCCACCTATTACTATGTTCTGTTGAGGAACAATTTAGTGAAACACACATCAAGAACTGAACTGATGGCAGAAAACACATTAAAGCAAGTTCTATGATTTCACAACGATATGCAGCAGAAAAATATTTCTTAGTGTTAGTTGGCAACTACATTTCATATTGTGAAAATTGCTAAAATATAGTAATGGATTGTATCAAAAACCCAATTACTTTTCTCTTCTTTTTTCCTCTTCATTTCTTTAAGTGGGATAATTTCAAAAGTTATTTATAAAAAACTTCTCTACTTCTACTAAATAATCAGTAATAAAGTTTTAAGCTGTTGAAAACAAGAACTTACCATGATCACTGCTTTGATGTGATTCCAAGTGAGATCAACTGAACAAGACCTTTCTTCTTTAAGCTGGATTAAGAGATGAAGCAGGTCTGGATTCACAGGTTTCGGTTGTTTCGAGTCCAGATGCTCATCAATGAGCTCCTGAAGGAAATCATCCATGTCCTTGAAAGCCTTACCAAGTTTACACATCATTCCTGTAATCTTATCAACCCAACCAAACAACGGCATATAATCAGAAACAAAATCCCTCCCTGCATAGCCTGGTGTTCGATCATAAGCTTGTCGAACTTCCGTTTTTCAGATCTTTCCTTGATATTGTCCTTCCCAGAGGCAATTCTACAAATTAAGTTGCCAGTAAAGAACATCATGATCTCTCTCAAATTAACCTGGCCTGAACTTTCCTTACTAGATATGGCTTCGATCACGCGGGACACTTCCTCTTCCCGAATAGGCCGGAAAGACTACATTTGTTTGCTGCTAAGCATATGCAGCACACAAATCTTTCTCAGTTCCCACCACGAATCTGTGTAAGTTGTGAATGCTATATCCCGGCCACCGTAAGATAATACATACCCCCCATGATTCCCTGGCCGACCACTAAAGGCAAGGTCTTGGGTTTTGAGTGCTTCTTTAATGAGTTTCGGGGAGGAAAGTACAATAACAGGAACTTTCCCGAACTTCATCGACATGATGGGACCGTACTTTTTGGAGAGTTTCCATAGGTAAATATGGGGATCGGAAGTGACGAACTCGTGAAGGTTCCCGATGAAGGGCAGGCCTCGAGGACCCGGTGGATAAACATATTTTGTCTTTGTTTTGAAGAGAAACAGAGAGACCAGAGGAATAATCAAGGCAGCAAAGAAGAATAGTAGCATCATTTCTGGTGTTTTGCATTTGCTGTTTCATTCTTGATAGTAAATGGACAGGTATATAACTATTTACAGATGTTTTTGAATCATACAACATGCTATCTTCCAAATTAATACAATCTACATGCTTTTCTAGATCATCAAGATGACATGCATTTCTCCAAAAAAACGGAACTGCCTAAAGATAGGAAATACAGAAAGCATACAAAATGTTCTATAAAATATAGATTAAAAGATGATAAGCAACAAAATCATTTCGTACCACGGTCGTCGGCTCAAGTGGTAAGCGATTCGAGTTCATTTAACTAGATTTCGAATACGAACTTTCTGGAGGTAAAAAAACGTCTCTGGGAGAGCTATGGTAGCATAGTAATATGAAAGCTAAAAAATTGCATGAAACGAAACGGAAACGTGTGGAAACATGTGTAAAATTAACTTTTGGATATTAGAGCGGAGATTTCACCTACCGAACAACGTAAATTCAAAAATTACATATAGTAAAATCTGCTAACACATGCTCTAAGTAAAACCCCTAAGGTAATTTCTGAGTAACTAATCGATATCTCTGGGATTTTGGTGTGATGCAAGTGAGTGGATAAATAAACCCTAATCTAAGTACGATTTGGGAATCTTGTCAATCTGTTGTTCGTGATCCATCATGTTTTGAATTTCCCTGCCGTTTGCCGCATTTCAGTGTGACAGAGTAGCGAACTAACATTCGATCAAAGGTGAACTGGGTTTGACTGAAGTAAGTGTGACTACTGTGGGTGTTTTGATAACATTCACAGTATTTCAGATAAGTGTTTTAAGACATCGCGATTCAATGCTCGTCACACTAGTTAATAAGTCACACTTCGATATATATATTTATTATAGTTTTTACCTTTATTCTAACTCTAATATTGTTCCACAGTTTTAGTTGGATTCTGTGTGCAGATATTTTAGGATACAAGATCTTATGGAATCTAGTAGATTTGAGAAAATCAAGGAGTGTGTATTCGTGTGTGCCAAGGAAGGAAGGAGAATCCGACTAGGATTCTATTTACAAGTTTATAATAAGTATCAGTGTAGGACTCTACTGCGTATCTGAAGCAGCTTTCTAGCCTATATATACATGAGTCGACATTGAAGATAGCTACACGAAGCAAGCTTATTATTCTCTCAACAATATTTATATAGATTCGTGTATTGTCTAAGATTTTCTGAGTTGTATCTATCTAGTGCTCTCTATAGGTTAGAGATTGATAGGTAGATTGGTAGAGGTAGCTCTTTACGTCTACTCGGTTGTTTTGCATCTAGAGATATTCGTTAGAATAAATCTAGACTAGTCTTGTATTCATTAACGTCATTGATTAGTGGATATTTTCGCCTTGAGGCTCGGTGGATTATAGCAATATAATCTGCTAGAAACTTATATCTTGACTTGTTTATTTCCGCTGTTTATTTAGTGTCAAGTATAAGTTTGTGTTAGGTTTTCAAGATTGCTGTCTTCTACACATTGGTTCAAGGTACAGCAGAACAGGTGTCCAGTAGACACTGGTCTTGCTGGTTGCTTTTGTTTAGTGTCAAATCTAGGTCCTTAAACTATTTCAATTGGCATCAAGAGCTAGGCACCAAATCAATTGGTGTTTGGATTTGATACTAAAGAGATGGATTTTGCTAACCCTAATGCCAACAGGTTACCTATCTTGGATGGTCCGAACTACCGCTACTGGAGCATACGCATGAGAACGTACATCAAGTCCATAGATGTTCGTGCTTGGAGGTGTATCACTGAAGGCTACCGTGTTCCCATGCTGGAGCCAGATAAAGATGGTGATGTCCTGCCCAAACCAGAATCGGCATATACCCCAGGAGAGTTAAATGATGCTACTTTTCATGAAAAATCTCTTAATAGTATATTTGCCATGTTAATCATCACATGTTTAAGTTGATTCAATCATGCACTTCTGCTAAATCTGGGTGGGATATTCTTCAAACACATTGTGAGGGTGATGCTAGTGTCAAACTGTCTAGATCTCAATTGCTTAGTAGTAAATTTGAGAACTTAAGAATGGCGGATGATGAAAGCATAACCGAGTATTTTGAAAAACTAATGGATATTGCTAATGAGAGTCAAATACTCGGTGATGCTCACTCTAACAAGCAGATGGTTTTTAAGGCTCTTAGAACTCTCTCTAAGCGTTATGAGATGAGAAGAATTGCTATTGAAACTGCTAACAATTTGTCAACTATGGATTTGCAAACGTTGATGAACATACTTTTGAATTATGAGATCTCTATGACTGATCCCCACCTAGTGTTGATAGGAACAAAAGTGTTGATCTTCAAACAAAAGCTGCTGAAGTATCTGATGATGATTTTGATGAAGATGCTCCACTAGAGGATAATATTCAGACCTCAGTCCTACGTTCTTCAGTCCTGCTGGATGAAGATTATGATGCATGGTGTGCTGAGAACACTGAAGATGCACATGAAGTTTTATTTGCAGATTTTCCAGACTCTATGTGTTTTGAGAACACTGATGATGAGATTTTTGATGAGGACACTAACTTCTTATGCATGAGTAGTAGTATTGATCTTAATGAAGGTACATGTACCGAATCTGACAATGAATCATGCAATGAAGAAATAGTGGAGGAATTGAAGAGCATCTATGCTGATCTCATTGATGAATGGAAGAAGGCGATCAAGAATGCTAAAGACCTCAAGAAGGAGAACAAGTATCTCAAAGATACAGTCTCACGTCTGGAAGCTACTCTTACTCAAAAAGAGGCTGAACTTGAAATGGTACTGTTCAGTAAGAACACTTGTGAGGTGTTCGATTCTGGAAATCGTTACATTATGACAGGCACCAGGTCCAAGGACAATTGCTACGTGGTGAACAATCAATTCAAATGCAATCAGGCCAAACTGGAAGATGCGGTACTCTGGCATAAAAGGCTTGGACATGTAAACTACAGGAATCTTGAGAAGTTGATCAAGATTGAAGCAGTCCGAGGACTTCCAAAGCTGAGTAGTCCAGGGAAGATAGTACGTGAGGATTGCCTCAAAGGGAAACAAACAAAAGCTCCTCACAGTCCTGTACTCACGGATGGACAATACGTCGGTACTAGTAAGTGCTTCCAACTACTCCATATGGACCTAATGGGTCCCGTAGAAGTTGAGAGCTTTGGTGGTAAAAGATATGCTTATGTGATTGTTGATGATTTTTCTCGTTATTCTTGGGTTAAATTTCTTAAAGAAAAATCAGAAACCTTTGGTGTGTTCAAAACACTGCATGCTAGTATAGTCAATTTGTATGGTTCATATGTTCTTCGTATTAGATCAGATCATGGAACTGAATTTGAGAATAAATTTTTTGTTGATTTCTGTGATGAACATGGAATCTTTCATGAGTACTCTGCTCCTAAAACACCTCAGCAAAATGGCATAGCTGAACGTAAGAATAGGACTTTGAAAGAAATGGCTAGGGTAATGTTGAACTCTATGAATGTTTCCAAACGTCTCTGGGCTGAAGCTTTAAATACTGCATGTTATCTGACCAATAGAGTCTATCTTAGGCCACGTACAACCACAACACCCTATGAGTTTCTCAAAGACAAGAAGCCCAATGTTGCACATCTTCGTGTATTTGGGTGAACCTGCTATGTCTTAAATGATAGGGACAAATTGAGTAAATTTGATCCTAAGAGTGAAAAGGGAACTTTTGTTGGCTACTCCGTAAATAGTCATGCATATAGGATCTATGTCCCTACACGCAGAACTATTATGGAGTCAGTCAATGTTGTATTTGATGATTGTGTTAGTGATGCAGAAGCACAGGTTGAAGAAGAACCGTATAGTGTTGTGAAAACACCCACTGACGAAGTACCCAGTGTGTCCAACACATCAGAAGCAACTCGAGTCCCGCCCAACTAATGAACAGTTGTGATGGGTCGACACATCGATGTCGAGCAAGACGAAGATTCAATAAATCTCCTTACGCATCAACGTACTTCAGCAGACAATGCGGCTGGTGTTCTGGAAACACCACCTGGTGACAACACAACAGGTGGAATCTTTGAAGATCATCCGACAGGTGACAATGCAAGGCATGATCCTCCGCCACGAATCAGAAAAGATCATCCATCCACACAGGTCATCGGAGAGCTCACTGATGGTATGAAAACGCGTGTCAAAGAACGCCTGGATTACAAAAAGATGGTAAATCTTCTTGTGTGTTTTCAATACACTACTGATCAGGTGCAAGTTTCTTGTTTTGTATCCTCCTTTGAACCTAAAAATGTGAATCAAGCGCTTAAGGATACTCATTGTATAAATGCAATGCAGGAAGAACTTTTACAATTTACCAAAAACAAAGTTTGGACTCTTGTTCCACGCCCCAATAATGTCAATATAATTGGGACTAAATGGATTTTCAAGAATAAAAGCGATAAAAATGGTATAATTGTTAGAAATAAGGCACGGTTAGTTGCTCAAGGATTTACACAGGTTGAAGGAGTGGACTTTGATGGGACTTTTGCTCCTGTGGCTAGAATTGAATTTATTCGTTTACTTCTTGCTATTGCTTGTCATCTGCGTATTACCTTGTATCAAATGGATGTAAAGGCAACGTTTCGAAATGGATACATTGACAAAGAGGTCTATGTTGAACAACCCAGAGGGTTCGTTGATCCATATCATCCTGGGTATGTGTATAAACTTGATAAGGCTTTGTATGGCTTAAAACAAGCACCTAGAGCTTGGTATGATAGACTTACAGAATTTTTATTAAAGTTTGGTTTCATTCGTGGTGAAGGTGATCGGACCTTGTTTATACTCAGATCTAAGAAAGATGTGTGTGTTGCTCAGATTTATGTTGATGACATAGTTTTTGACTCAACTAACAAGTCTACTCTAGATAAGTTTGTTGAAACTATGACAGGTACATTCGAGATGAGCATGATTGGCGAACTTTCCTTCTTTTTAGGTTTGCAAGTTAAGCAGAAACCCAATGGGATGTTTCTATCACAGGAAAAGTATGCTAAAAACCTAGTGGAAAGGTTTGGGTTAACTGCAGCAAAGCCTTACAAGACACACATGTCCTCAAGTATCAAGATCTCCAAGGATGGTGCAGGCGAGTGTGTTGACCACACCCTGTATCGCTCCATGATTGGCAGTCTTCTATACCTCTCAGCCACTCGACCAGACATCATGTACTCAGTATGTGTATGTGCCAGGTATTAGGCTGATCCTCGTGCTTCTCATTTAGTAGCTGTTAAAAGGATCCTTAGATACATTTCTGGTACTGCTTCTTTGGGCATTTGGTATTCTAGGGACACTAATGCCAATTTTGTCAATTCTGATTGATTCGTACGGGGATCTTGATGATAGAAAATCTACAAGTGGTGGATGTTTCTATTTAGGAATAATCTAGTGTCTTGATACGAAAAAAAAACAATCGTATGTATCTCTTTCAACCGAATCATCCGGTACATAGTAGTTGTGTAACCCAATTAGTATGGTTAAATCACATGTTGCATGATTATGGTTTGGAAAGTGATACTCTTATGATGTTCTGTGATAATTTTAGTGCTATTAATATATCCAAAAATCTTGTCCAACATTCTAGAACAAAGTACATAGATATAAGACACCATTTTTTGCGTGATTTGGTCGAGTCAAAGCTTATTGATATTCAACATATAGAAACCACAAATCAGTTAGCTGACATCTTTACCAAACCCCTGGATGCTGAGAGATTTCTTAGTCTTAGGAAATCTCTTGGAATGTGCATAGTCTAAAAGTATGAGTGCTATGGTGTGTCTGCAACACCACCGGAACACACCTGTATTGTTTGTGGTGTTATGTGTTATAATCTTGTTCTAAATCCTTCTCCGCTTCTCTTTCTTACAGTTACTATAGGTTTTGACCATGTGTGTGTCTAGTTCCCCCAATTTCTTGACTTTTTGGGCTCTTAACTATCTTGTTACATGTGCCTCCTTTTTGTAAATAAAGTGCTCGTGTGTGTGCAGAACACCATGTGATTTGTGGGTTAAAGTCACCTGATTATGGATTATTTTTTACCACTCTCTGGAAAAATAAAAACTCCGCTTGTTTTTATCTACTTTATGGTTGTTGATGGGATACCAGATATAGTCGGTAGTTGTGCTGGGGTGTGAGGAGTTCCGCTGCCTGCATTCGGTGTGACTATTTGACCTGAGGTTTTCTCTAAAAAGGTGATGTGGTAAATGTGTACGCATTGGGTTACTGTGGTGTTGAAGTTCCGGCTGTCCTCATCCAGTGCCTATGTACTCACCCACATTGCTGAAAAGGCTTGTGGTACGGTTGGGATGTTAGGAGTTCCGACTACCTTCATTCAATTTGTTACCCTTGTCAATTAATATAATAATAAAAAAAATTTGCTTCAAATTTTGTTATCTTGCTGGAGTATAATAAAAAGCTTCGGTTTGTGTATCTAATGGTCTGTGATTAGGTGTTCTGACAACACCATGGGCATATGTGTGTTCTGCCAACATTTTTTTCTTTCTCCTTCTCCTTCTATGTGGAGGTCTGTGTTTTCAGTTCAGTTTGAGTTTCTCTTTGTCTTTGAGTTGGGGTGTTCTGGACACACCATGCTTATGACTGCTAGTACTGTTATGTGTTTCCTTCCTTCTCTTTCTCTCCTCTGCATGGGGTGCATGTGGTTATGGGTGATACTTTGAGTACTACGTTTATGATGAGTTAGTTCGTATTAAGACTTAGTTCTGTTGGTTACTGTACCATTAAATAGAATTATTCCTTAAATACTAATTTTTATCACTTATTGATTTTGTACTACTCATTATCCTTGATTTCTCAAAGGATTTACTATTGTGCCTCTTTAATGCTAATCGCCTATTTTTAGTATGATTGCAGTTAAGTGCTACCATTACTCCCAATGTGCTCCCATTACTCCCTTAATCACCGCACACACCTCGAGCCTCCCACTCCCAGCTTCTCTTTCCCACTCTATCCGTCCCCCTCTTTTTATTCCCTTTCTCTGTTTCTTCTTTCTCTCTTACACTCTCACAGTCCCTCATCTCTCCCAATCTCCATTCTCTCATAGCATGCTTGGAGGGGCTCATCATTTGGACTTACCGTGGTTTGATGCGGCTAGTGGAGAAACAAGAGATGATGGGATGCTTCCGGTACCTAGGGCGGTGCTACAGGCTCAGAGGGATCTCATTGCCCAACAGATTGCGGGATTGCAGCAGGTGCAGGCCAATCTGGATGTTTTGCTTTCCACACATCAAGGGGGAGAATAGTGGTGTTTTGCAAACACCAGTGGAATGAATTTGGATTCATGTTTTCTGTTACTTTCTTTTTTAATTCAGACACTGCTCTATTTCTATGTTTGATTATTTTGGGTCTGTAATATTCAGAATTCTAGCTTCTGTACTTTTTGGATCTTTTGCTGTTTTATGCTAGCATGATCATTATGAGTTTGAGGTGGAGCAATTCTCTTCTGTTTATATTGTTTGGTTAGTATATGTTGTGGATATATGTTACAGGTTTAAGGTGATGTGAAGAAAGGCAAAAACTAAGGGGGGAATGTAAGTGTGACTACTGGGGGTGTTTTAATAACATTCACAGTATTTGTACTAGTGTTTTAAGTACACTGTGGATTCAGTATTCTCGTCACACTAGTTAATAAGTCACACTTCGATATATATATTTATTATAGTTTTTACCTTTATTCTAACTCTAATATTGTTCCACAGTTTTAGTTGGATTCTGTGTGCAGATATTTTAGGATACAAGATCTCATGGAATCTAGGAGATTTGAGAAAATCAAGGAATGTGTATTCGTGTGTGCCAAGGAAGGAAGGAGAATCCGACTAGGATTCTATTTACAAGGTTATAATAAGTATCAGTGTAGGACTCTACTGCGTATCTGAAGCAGCTTTCTAGCCTATATATACATGAGTCGACATTGAAGATAGCTACACGAAGCAAGCTTATTATTCTCTCAAGAATATTTATATAGATTCGTGTATTGTCTAAGATTTTCTGAGTTGTATCTATCTAGTGCTCTCTATAGGTTAGAGATTGATAGGTAGATTGGTAGAGGTAGCTCTTTACGTCTACTCTGTTGTTTTGCATCTAGAGATATTCGTAAGAATAAATCTAGACTAGTCTTGTATTCATTAACGTCATTGATTAGTGGATATTTTCGCCTTGAGGCTCGGTGGATTATAGCAATATAATCTGCTAGAAACTTATATCTTGACTTGTTTATTTCCACTGTTTATTTAGTGTCAAGTATAAGTTTGTGTTAGGTTTTCAAGATTGGTGTCTTCTACACATTGGTTCAAGGTACAGCAGAACATGTGTTCTGTAAACACTAGTCTTACTGGTTGCTTTAGTTTAGTGTCAAATCTGGGTCCTTAAACTATTTCAACTGAGATCTGAAATAGAGAGTTCTACTTCGGTTTCTTTTTTCTCTCTCTCTTTCCATTTAAATTATTAGAATTTATCGAGTTCAGGATTGATTCTCAAGTGGTGTCTGCCTGTCAGGTGTGGGATATTTCAACACGCCATATCACGTATGGTCTAGTCCTTCAACCTTACATGTTAGACAATTTTTCGTATGTTTGAACCTCCATTTACGAGGAACGCGATAATTCTCAAACACTCTCCATTCAATCTGGCACACACCACCATGGATTTGGACTAGCTCTGGTATCACATCTTGGTATTAGAGGTTCAGAGACCTTAGCTCACACCAAGATCTTCTTCCACAATTCATTTTTTAGTGATTTTTTTTTTTGGAATTAATTAAAGTTCATTGAAGCTGAAAAATTCATTTTTTAGTGATTTGTAGCTATTAAAACTTCTCTCATTTGAATCTCCGATCGACAAAGGTCAGTTTGTAGACAATACTCAAATCATGACAGGTATAGTTTAGTGGTGAGAGTGTGAGTTGTTCTACAAATTACACTCGCCATATTACTCAAAAGGTCAGTTTGTATACAATACTCATATCATGTTGAAGATTTTATGTATGGTCAGAAATCAATCTCCTTAAGCTCAACATATCTCCATGAAATCAACGTGATCTATCTATAACCACAAAAACATAGTACTCGGATAGAAAAACAGATTTTCTTGGATACACATTCCTACATCAGAGGTAGAATAGTATAAGGATCAATCAAATATAGTTATATCATTATACGTTGTACAGTGCAACACATTGAAAAATCGTGATATACAAATGTTACTAATTTATCTACAAGACAAGACATGTTTGCAAGATCCAAGCAACCAATATTAATCACAAATTTGACAACTGACTGATCATTTGAAATGTGGCTTAGGCACAAGGCAGAGTGGATTTTTCTTATGCATAGTAATTCCAGGAAGAACCTCAGTATCAATATCTTCTTTCTTGATTCCCGGCGGCAATTCCCAATCGAACGAGTACACAAGATTCACAAGCGCAAGCTCCACAGTAGCAAGCCCCAAGGAGATTCCGGGGCATCCCCTCCGCCCTGCTCCGAATGGAATCACCTCAAAATCTTGACCTATGATATCTATCTTAGTATTCAAGAACCTTTCAGGCACAAAATCATCCGGATTCTCCCAGGCCTCAGGGTCCCTTGCCACTGCCCAAGCATTTATATAAACCATTGTCTTAGGCGCGATCTTGTATCCTGATAGTGCTGTCTCTTCGAGTGTCTCTCTAGGAAGTAAGAGTGGAGCTGGTGGATACAATCTAAAAGTCTCCTTTATCACTGCTTTCAGATATGAGAGTTTCTGTACATCCTCTTCGGTTACAAATCCTTTAGTCCCCACTAAGTCTCTGATTTCGTCTTGCAGTTTCTTCATTGCACTTGGGGTCTTGATCAGGGCTGTCAAAGCCCAAATTACTGTTGCTGCACTAGTGTCCGTTCCAGCTACTACTATGTCCTGGCAGGAAACATAATAGTTGAAAAACAAATCAAGAACTGATAATTAGGTGCCTGTTTGAGAACTCAGTAAAGATTTATTGTAAAACCTACTTCTCGTAATCCCAAACTTGAACTAATCTTTAAAAACTGCTCTTTTGAAGCAGCTAATTCTCATAAAACCACTTAAAACTCTTTTAAATAGTTGATCCACATAAAATCAGTTAAAACTCTATATTTCAGAACATTTTACAACCACCCACAATTTACTAGGAGATAGTTTTATCAGATTTTGCTTCAAGTCACCTAATAATAGTTCAAAGTTTTTACAAATATGCACTAGATCACATTGATTTCTTAAAGATATGTGCAGCAGAGAATGATTCTTACCATGATGACTGCTTTGATGTGATTCCAGGTGAGATCAAGTGAACAAGACTTGTCATCTTTTAGTTGGATCAAGAGATGAAGCAAGTCTGGATTCACCGGTTTTGGAGTGTTCGGATCCAGATGCTCATCAACTAGCTCCTGGAGAAAGTCATCCATGTCTTTGAAAGCTTTGTCAAGCTTAGACATCATTCCATTTACCATATCAACCCAACCAAACAAGGGCAAATAATCAGAAACAAAAAGACCTCCCTGCATAGCCTGGTGTTCAATCATAAGCTTGTTGAACCTCCGTTTTTCGGATCCTTCCTTACCATAGTCCTTCCCAAAGGCAACTCTGCAGATTAAGTTACCTGTAAAGAACATCATAATCTCACTCAAATTCAAAACATGACCTAAACTCGCCTTAATAGACACTTTATGGATGACACGGGACACTTCCTCTTCACGAATAGGTCGAAAGGACTGCGCCCGTTTGCTGCTAAAGATGTGCAGCACACAAATCTTTCTCAGTTCCCTCCATGACTGGTTATAGGTTGAGAAACCTATGTTCAAGCCACTGTAAGATAGTACATGCCATCCGTAAAGCTCTGGCCGCCCACTGAAGGCGTGGTCTTGGGCTTTGAGTGCCTCTTTTGCAAGTTTTGGAGAGGAGAGTATGATAACTGGAATCTTGCCAAACTTCATCGACATGATAGGGCCATATTTTTGGGACATTTTCCATAAGTAAACATGGGGATTGGAAGTGGCAAACTGATGAAGGTTCCCAATCAAAGGAAGGCCTGACGGACCTGGTGGACGAAGAGCTTTCGTCTTCGTTTTGAGGAGGAAGAAAGAGATCAGAGGAATGACCAATGCAGCAAAGAAAATTATGATCATTTTTACAGATTTGTTTTCCCTGTTTGGTTCTTGATTGAAAGATACTTAAACTCATAGATGTTTCAGTACCACATAGACTATAATCCAAATATCCACTTGTTGTGTATGACAATATGTACCTTTCTTGTTTTGAGAAAAATAGCCTCAGCTAAAGATAGTGAAATGTAGATGGAACATAAAAAGCTGATTAAGGAAAAATATCTTTAGCAGGTCAAAATGAAAATACAAGATATGGTTTAGAGGTAGTAGAAGCCTGCTACTGAATAAACAACATTTGGTCCCTGAAGCCCACAGTTTTCCTCTTCTTATGTACCCACCTATGAGTCCCGGGCCGCATACTGAAGGCAAGATCGTCGACATGGTGGAACCGTACTTTTGAGAGTCTCCACTCTCCAGAAGTAAATACGGGGTCGGAAGTTAAGAACTGGTAAAGGTTTCCAATGAAGGGGAGGCCTGACAACTTACTAGTGTTGTGGTACATTTTAAAACACCGCCTTATGTATATGTTATTATTCGACCTTAATGTTTTAAAAGTTGAGACAAACTACCCATCACAATTGTATAATGAAATGTCTTCGAAGATTTTATACAGCTCATATATGCATGGTCAGTAATAAATCTTCTTACGCTCAACATATCTATAACCACAAAAGCATAGGTACTCGGATAGAAAGAAAGAAAGAAAAAGACTTTTTTTGTCTACACATTTCGACAAGAATAGTATAACGATTACTCGATTATACTTATGTCTTTATATGTTTACATTGCAACACATTCAAAATCCGTGATATACAACAAAGTGGTAATTTAACTTGCTTATCTACAAGACATATTTGCAAAATCCAATCAACCAATATTACACAAATATTACAACTGACTGATCATGTGAAATGTGGCTTAGGCACAAGGAAGAGTGGATTTTTCTTATGCATAGTAAGTCCAGGTAGAACCTCAGTATCAATATCTTCTTTCTTGATTCCCAACGGCAATTCCCAGTCAAACGAGTATAGAAGATTCGCTAGCGCAAGCTCAACAGTAGCGAGCCCCAACGAGATTCCAGGGCATCCCCTCCGCCCTGCTCCGAACGGGATCACCTCAAAATCTTGACCTATGACATCTATTTTAGTATTCAAGAACCTTTCAGGCACAAAATCATCAGGATTCTCCCAGGCCTCAGGATCTCTTGCCACTGCCCAAGCATTTATATAAACCATTGTCTTAGGCGCGATCTTGTATCCGGATAGTACTGTCTCTTCGAGTGTCTCTCTAGGAAGTAAGAGTGGAGCTGGTGGATACAATCTAAAAGTCTCCTTTATTACTGCTTTCAGATATGAGAGTTTCTGTACATCCTCTTCGGTTACGAACCCTTTAGTCCCCACTAAGTCTCTGATTTCGTCTTGCAGTTTCTTCATTGCACTTGGGGTCTTGATCAGGGCTGTCACAGCCCAAATTACTGTTGCTGCACTAGTGTCCGTTCCTGCTACTACTATGTCCTGGTAGGAAACATAATAGTGAAAAACAAATCAAGAACAGATAATTAGGTGCCTGTTTGAAAACTCAGTAAAGATTTATTGCAAAACCTACTTCTGGTAATCCCAAACTTGAACTAATCTTAAAAAACTGATCTTTTGAAGCAGCTAATTCTCATGAAACCACTTAAAACTCTTTTAAATAGTTGATCCACATAAAATCATTTAAAACTCTATATTTCAGAACATTTTACAACCACCCACAATTTTGCTTCAAGTCACCTAATAATAGTTCAAAGTTTTTACAAATATGCACTAGATCACATTGATTTCTTAAAGATATATGCAGCAGAGAATGATTCTTACCATGATAACTGCTTTGATGTGATTCCAGGTGAGATCAACTGAACAAGACTTGTCATCTTTCAGCTGGATCAAGAGATGAAGAAAGTCTGGATTCACCGATTTTGGAGTGTGCGGATCCAGATGCTCATCAACTAGCTCTTGGAGAAAGTCATCCATGTCTTTGAAAGCTTTGTCAAGCTTAGACATCATTCCATTTACCTTATCAACCCAACCAAACAAGGGTAAATAATCAGAAACAAAAAGACCTCCCTGCATAGCCTGGTGCTCAATCATAAGCTTGTCGAACCTCCGTTTTTCGGATCCTTCCTTACCGTAGTCCTTCCCAAAGGCAACTCTGCAGATTAAGTTACCTGTAAAGAACATCATAATGTCACTCAAATTCAAAACATGGCCTGAACTCGCCTTAATAGACACTTTTCGGATGACACTGGACACTTCCTCTTCACGAATAGGTCGAAAGGACTGCACCTGTTTGCTGCTAAAGATGTGTAGCACACAAATCTTTCTCAATTCTCGCCATGACTGGTTGTAGGTTGAGAACGCTATGTCCAAGCCACTGTATGATAGTACATGCCACCCATAAGGCTCTGGCCGCCCACTGAAGGCGAGGTCTTGGATTTTGAGCGCCTCTTTTGCAACTTTTGGGGAGGAAAGTATGATAACTGGAACCTTGCCAAACTTCATCGACATGATGGGGCCATATTTTTGGGAGAGTTTCCATAAGTAAACATGGGGGTTGGGAGTGACAAACTGATGAAGGTTTCCGATCAAAGGGAGGCCTGACGGACCTGGTGGACGAAGAGATCTCGTCTTTGTTTTGAGGAGGAAAAAAGAGACCAGAGGAATGATCAGTGCAGCAAAGAAAAGTATGATCATTTTTACAGATTCGTTTTCCCTGTTTGGTTCTTGAATGATGGATACTTAACTCATAGATGTTTCAGTACCATACGGCAAATATGGTTGATGACAATAACGTGCAATGTTTACTTTGAACTATAATCCAAATATCCACATGCCGTATATGACAAAAATATAACCTTTCTTGCTTTGAGAAAAATAGCCTCAGCGAACGATAGTGAAACAGAGATGGAACAAAAGAATATTCATAAAAAGCTGATTAAGGAAAAGTATCTTTTGCAGGTCAAAGTGAAAATTCAAGGTATGGTATAGTGGAATTAGAAGCCTGCTACCGAATAAACAACATTTGGATCCCTGAGCCTGAAGCCATTTTTTCCTCTTCTTGTATGCCCCCCATGAGTCCCGGGCACCCAGGTTAGGCAAGATCATCGCCTTGGTTGGACCCTACTGTTGAGAGAGTCTCAATAAGTAAATACGGGGGGTTGGAAGTTAAGAACTGGGGAATGCTTCCGATGAAGGGGAGACCTGGCGGAAGAGATTTTGGCGCTCTTTTGCTTTAAAGTGATAGAAAGAGACCAGAGGTAAAATCAATGCAGCAAAAACAAGTAGGCTGATTTTGGAGTAATGTTTTGCGTTTGCTGTTATACTCCATACTTCACAATTAGATACGTTATTTAAGTATGTTTTTGTTTTGCAACTAATGATGTTGATGCAAATAACGTTGTGTGATTAACCTATAACTAAACAAAAGCAAGACCAGAAGAAACCGAGGGAATATAAGAATTTTTATGGATAGTAGCTGATTAACCAGAAATATTTTTTGTCAATCATTTTTCTGGACCCAGAAAAATGGACCTATAACCATTGGGAACGTATACGCAAGAAGCCAATACCCCCTCACACCACATTTAAAGAGTTAGAACAATTTACAGTAACTAGCTATTCTGATTTTTCAATGAATGTTTAAACTAGAACAAAAAGCACAGACGTGTATGGCACTCTCTATCTTGGCCTCGTAATTCAAGCAGGCAAGAGCTGGTTGTTGCACCATCAGAATCTTAATATATGCAGCTGTTTTACTTTACTGATTGGCAGTACTTGAGCCAATCAGCTCGGCCAGCTGCAATACGAAGAAAACAGTCTACACTCACCTACAGAGTCTAAGATTCTAAGTGCAAATAAAAAGCAGGGTACAGACAATATCTTCATCAACGCTACACAAGTCTTCAACAAGCACAAGCATAAAAGTAGTTCAGTGAACTGCTAATTTCAATTCTTCCCAACCAGTTGGATATGTATGATAAATTGTAACGAAACACCAACATAACCGTATAATTTAGCTGAACAAAAGTCTGGCACAAACAAAACTGAAATTGCACTAACATAAAAAAGTTCTCTATCATGAAAAAAGTCCACCAAAATTTAACTTGTAAAAAGCACCGGATACTCGAACAACTTGGCAATCCAAAAGCTATATTGCAGATAACTTGAAATGAATCTGCAATAACAGTAAATTGCATCAGTAAGTGGATGGTGACAATAGCAACTTAATCAGATCAGATTCTATAGAACGAACGAATAAGACTGAGTGAACTGAGTAATACCTTGAAGACCCTAGCGTCTCTGTGTTTTCCCATTGGAGCGCTTGCCAGATAACAAGTGTTTAGGCTTGAGGGTAGGAATAACTCTATCTGACTCTCCCTTGCGAGCATCTTTGTTTCTCTTTTTACTAGAATCCTTAGCCATTTTAATGGCCTTCTTCTTCTGAGCAGTATCTTTAAGGCCTTCTCCTGGGACCATTTCACTGTGTGGTCTAGAATGTGACCTTGATCTAGGCCTAGCAAGGGAACTCAATCGCTGCCTCTTATTTTGGTTATCATCCACTTCCATAGAGTCGCCATCAGTCCTGTCAGCGGATCTCTCCCTCTTGCGACCCCTAGACTTACTCCGAGCTCTGTCAATAGCCTTCGTTGGATCCATACCCAGATTAGATAACTGTCTGCCCATTCTCTTTGATGTATATTCTCTGTCTTTATCAAACTTCCTGGGTACGATGGGCCGGCTCTCAGCAGTGCTCTTTTTGATTCTATGCTGTTGAATTAGCAAGCTTTTCTTCTTTCTGATCTCTGCAAGTGTAGCCTTTTCTTCCGGGGTCAGTTCAGCTCCATCCATCTCAAAATCATCATCTGCTTCTAAACCCTGGAGAACACCTTCTTCACGCTCCAACTCTTCAAGCCTCATCAGTATATCAGGATCTATGAAGTCATACACATTATGTCCATCAAGTATTTCAGGCATGATGTCTTCTTTCCAATCATCATCTGCTAAGATATAATTCTTCTTCAAGCTAGCAGAGTACACACCAGCACCTCCATTCTCATTCTCCAGATCTCTCTCCAGCTTCCTCTTCTCTTTCTCAGCTGTATCCGCAGATTTTTTAGCTCTAGCTTCTAACACCGCCTCTGGAATGCAAGGAGGCCTTTCCTTCCCATCACGAGGCTTTGGCAGTGCAGTATGGAATCGGTTCTTGCAATCATTTAACTTCTTGGACTTCATTTTCAATTCCACCCTCTGATCTAATAATCTCTCACAGGCTGCATTCTTAACTGCTATTACCCCTTCCTCAGTCAATGTACTCATGGTCAACAGCACACCCTGCTCATCCTTTGCTTCACCAGCCTGCCCTATCAAAGTTTTCATTGCTTCTGATTTCATTTCCATGACCAACTTCTTATCATCTTCAGATATTCCCTCAAGTGACTGTAGATCTGTCTTATTACAAACAATGACCAACGGTTTGTTCATAAACAATGACTTGATACTGTGGAAAAGCGCTGCTTGCTGTGCAATGGTATAGCCACAAGACCCAGAGATATCGAGGAAAAACAACACAGCTGCTCTCAAATGAGCAAGAGCAGTAATACTGCACATCTCAATGATATTGCGATCCTCAAATGGCCTATCCAAGATCCCTGGAGTGTCAATCACTTGATACCTCAAATACTTGTAGTCCGTATGGCCTACGAACAGTGACTTCGTGGTGAAAGCATACGGCTGCACATCAACATCCGCCCTTGTAATTTTGTTGATAAAGGAGCTCTTGCCAACATTTGGGTACCCACAGATCAAGATAGTCCGAGTGTTGGGATCAATTGAAGGAAGCCTAGCCATGTGCTGTCTTATCTGCTCAAGATAAGCCAAACTGGGGCCGATTCGCTTAATGACAGTACACATACGGCCAAGAGCAGCAACCTTCAATGATTTGCACCGATAAAGAGAATCACCATACTTCAACAGCTTCACGTAATCCTTCTGTATCTTGCTAATCAGGTTCCTTGCAGTATTAATTTGACCAAGAGCAAGCTTGTAATGGTCTTTGTTGTACAGAACATGGAGTAGGTCACCATAAAAAGGATGAACACCATCGAGTCTCGGGAACTCATCAATAATGGTGGAGAGCTTCTCATGAAAATTCTGTTGAGAAAACTTCACCTTACGCATGTAAAACTCACGCAGGCGAGAAATAGAATAGCCCTTGTGAACTTGGGTTGGTGTTCGTCGCTGTGTGCGGGATAGGATGATGTCGACGAACTCCTTCCCACTGGGAACCACCGTGATCTTCTTGAAATTGTATTGCACCATCTTCTCACTATTAAACTGTGAAACAAAAACTTGGAATCAATCATAAACATAAAACATACCGAATCAGTTATGAACATAAAACATGCCAATAAGCCAGAATATCACCACTTGTTATAACCACTAAGAATCTGCACATCACTGATCCTATGCTAAACCTACCAACAAATTAACCGGGAGGAACAAAAGCTATTAATTTTACATTCTTGAGAAAAAAGAGCTTCAAATCAGATCCTATGTTCAACCCTATACCAACAAATTAACAGAGATAAAATGCTAAATATTTAGATCATTGAGACACAAACAGAATGAAACCGGGTAGAACTTTTATCATTTTCATGCTAGAAAGTTTCCAAAAGATCTACAATCAATAAATACATCAACACACAGAGTAAAATCTTAACAGAAGCCCCAAAAATACATCCTTAAACCAAAACGAGGTTTCAAACACTGACATATGTAAAACAGACACTTAAAACATTAAAAAAATTGCTAATTATCCACCCAAAAAGAAAAATCTAACGAAATAACCAAGAACCCAATAAAACTCGGAGGCTTATTCACCAAATATCTTCAGATTACACATGACAATAAGACAAAAAGACAGACAGAAAGAACGAGCTGCAAAATGGTCAAAGCACAAATTTTTTAGCTATAAATCTCCAAAAATACTCAGATTATACCCAAATTACTAGAGGAAGCAAGAAATACGAGGTGAAAAAAGGCAAAAACAGAGATTTAGCTGGTTTAATCGCTTCAGATTATACCTAAGTGACGACGGTATGCAAAAATACGAGCTAGAAAACGGTAAAGGCAGAATCTTTAGCTAGCCTAGTGACCAAAAATCTTAGATTATACCTAATTGAAGAGAGGAGGCAAAAAGAAGCTGAAAAAAGGGTACCTTGAAGAAGAAAGAAGAAGCCGGAGGCGGAAGTGAAAGGTATAGGTTTTGTGGGTTTTAATGGAGATCGATATCTGTACGGCCAGACCAATCACAACATAATTCGTTCAATTTCTCAAGGTCCGGTCCGTTAAGCCCAGTCTTTGATTGGGCCTAACTGACCTTAGATTGTATTGGGCTTAGATTTGATGAGTCTCAGTGTTTATAAACTAAGCCCGTTTTTCAAATTAAATTTATCGAATCGAATCGAATCAAATCAAACGAATTAAATCAAACGAATCAAGAAATTACATTTGTCCCATTTTTAATAATAATGAATACTACATCCGGTCCATTAATAAATTCGTAAGGAGACTTTTTTTACGATCAGATTATCATAAATTACACAACAGAATATAATAAAATTATATTATAAAAATAAATTAAGTATATTTGACTAACATAACTTTGTTTTATACTTTTTTGTGCGTAATTTGTAGAGTTTGGTTTGACTTTAGTTTGGTATAACTTGTTTTTTATTTATTAAGTTTGAGAAAAAACTCAACGTATCTTCGAGCTTTCTTATTGTTCTAATATCTTCCAATAAAAGAACATGTCGATTTTTGTTAGAGATGTACGTACAAAGTATGTGAACCATTTGAATGGTACTCTCGATTCTCGTAGTTTCTTATCTTAACTCAACTTTTACTAGAGAAATGAGGGGTAATTCGAATCGTAACTATACTTTTTATTTCATTGATCTACTAAAAGTCGTGTTAAAAAGAAAGAAAGAAAAAGGTTGAAAATATCTCAATTGGATAAATTTTCTTATTTTCCTCGTACAAAAGATGGGTTGTGTAAATAAATGATAAAATATTATTATTAATAATAATAATAATAATAATAATAATAATAATAATTTAATGAACTTAAGAGAGCTGAACTGAAGAAAGTCGAATCAAGAGAGCAATCGAATCGAATCGAATCGAATCAATGGAATGAATCGAATCTGAATCGAATCGAACGAGTTTTCAGTTGAAAAGAACAGAGCCTAACCGGTACTTGATTACATAATTAGCACTATTTGTCTATCTGATACGTTAACTAATTGTTGCTACATTTTTTAAGGGGAAATTACATCCAGACCCTATTTAGATGTCGTAATTACATATTAGTATCACTTAGTCGAACTATTATGATTTGGTACAATTAGATGTAAAACAATTACACTTTAGCCCACGAATTTGACTTTTGGCGAACTAAAACCTGGAAAAGTCAATTTTGCCCCTCTCAGATTATTGAATTTTGCAAGTTACCAAACAATAACCCATTTTGGCAAATTGTAATTTAAGTCCTGAATATCTAATTTTTTATATTTGTCACCATAATATTTCGAAGAAGCTCAAATAAGCCCTCAAACTTCTATTTCAATTTGTAAATTATCCCCAACTTCAATCCGAAAACACAATCGAAAGTTCGTAACAGTTAATCGAAATCGGAGATGTAGCAACTCGATTGAGTCATTCTGACTCCAAATCGAGCTATCCGACTCCATCGAATTTGTAGTAGTCGAATCTGAGTCGCTATCCAGCTCCCATCGAATGTATGGCACTCGATTTGGAGCTACGAATTGGAAGAAGGAGAAAAAAATAAGAAAAATGAAGAAATTTACCGGAGAAGAAGAAGAGAAGATGGAGGAAGAAGTATGTTGGAGAAGATGGAGGAAGAAGAAGATGGAAGAAGTAGGTTGGACTGTTGGAGAAGATGAAGGAAGAAGAAGATGATTTTTTTTTTTTTTAATTTAAAATTCCATAAGGCCATGTTTGGTTGTTTCAAATGAAACAACCAAATTAAGCTGGTCAACGGATTTGGACTAGATTGTAATTGTTCGACTAAGTAGTACGAATATGAGAAACGTCGTTCTAAGTGGGTATCCCTATGTAATTATCCCATTTTTTAAATTGGGAGTTGTTTGATTTGATAGAGAAGTTTATACTATGTTTATCGTAAGCATAACGACAGTGGGACTGGGAGGTCAATGGCTAACCTCGATTTTTAGATATGAGAATGGAGGTTTCATCAATTCATATGGGTTCTCAAAATCCGAGTGTGGTGCAGATGGAAGGCAGCGATGCGGTTATTGGTTTTCCTGGAGAGAAGATATGAAGGCAATGAAACTTTCTACCGTCAGTCAAGGTGTCGCCCTGACTAACGTCAGTCACCTATTTTGATCAATTAGATTGAAATTTTAACTGTGGAGATCGAATAATCTGTTACCTTTCGCACTAAGTGTTGCCATGGGGTGTCGCTCGTGTCGCACAAAGTGTTGCGCTACGTATTGCTCTAACCGACTACGTCGTTTTAAATTATTTAAATATATTTTTAAAAAAATATTTTTGCTCTAACCGAAAGCAGCCACGGAAGCTCCGGTCTGGAGCTTCCGCCATGGACGTGGAAGGTTCGGTCAAGCCACTGCCGGAGCTCCGGCCATGCCACTGCCGCCATGGAAGCTCTAGATCTGGAGCTTCCATGGCGGAAAAAAAACTAATCAGCTTTCCCCCATGGAAGCTCCGACAGTGATTTTGGTGGTGGTGTGCGGTGTTGGTGGTGGGGAAGAAGATGGTGGGTGGTGGTGGTGGTGCGGTGGTGGTGGGTGGTGGTGGGGATTGGGGAAGGGGAGTTAAAATTTTAATAATTAAAATTTTTTGAAGAAGTTAATAGTTTCAAGAAAAAAAAATGCGGTTGAAGGCGATACAGAGCAATGGTTGAGGACGACACATAGTAACGGTTTAGGGCGATACCGAGCAACGGACACGTGTCAGATGTCGATACATTGACTGACAATAGTCAGGGCGACACCTTGACTAACGGTAGAAAACCTGATGAAACTCTTTTATGTGATGCTTATGTTTATATCCGCTAAAATTGAAAAGCGATGAGGCAATTTTGGGGAATATTATTTGCATAACCCCGTGGGATTCAACTAGTAAATGGGTAAGGACGACTTTGGAAAACCCAAAATATTGGGAGGGTGTCAAAATAACTTTTTACTAACTATTAAGCCTGTGTAATATGCATGGTTGGTGATGTAGAGTTGATATGTGGGTGATAGTCACTCTTGTTATTTTACTCTTAAACTATGCTATGAATACTAATACGGCGTTTTTTTAGGTAATATTGCTCTTAAATCCAAAATCTGACACTTCATTTATAAGATAGTCGAAAATCCATTATATTTTATGTATTGGTAAAATTACGATCGTTTGGATGTGTCCAGACAAGGTTCAATTGTTTGATAAAGGTTCAGTCCCAATTAATCAGTTCATGTTCGCATGAACTCCAATTCGCCAAATCAACTTGTACCGGACCAACAATCACTAAGATCACATCTACATGATGTATCGTCTTAATTCAATTAACGAGTTGGACCAGTCAAATGCTCCTTGGGACCATCTCGACAGGATGACCTGAATCAGTCAATCAAGCCAAGTCGGCTCACCTAAGATACTTCATCTAAGGCCGAATCAATATCGACAAGTCAGGTATCTCAAGGAACCATATGGTAACTATTGAACCGTCACTCTCATCATCATTTGATTCGTTCAATAAAATAGTTGGCCCAAGTCTAATATTTGAGAGTCGGGTCACCGTTAACTCTAATAGATACGAGCAGTAAAGGAGTCAACCGAGTCAAGGGAAATGAGATAGATATGATGGAGGATCCATTCTCCAATGTCATTCCACATCTCCAACTACATCTCGACGAACGAGGGATTCGTTACAGAGATGCGGCAACCATATGAATAATGAGATAAGGTAGAAAGGCAAGACGACATATGACTTGTAGAACACTAATTAGTACTAACAATTGTGTAAGTCATCTCAATTATCACCTACTCCATCCCTACGTGAGCTTTTAACATCATCTTCTCCTTAGTTTCCATCCAAGATCGGAGCCCTAATCGCTAATGCACTCCGAAAAGGATAAGTACTCTATATATCACTCGTATTTCTTGGTCTACATCTTTCAGACTCAATAACTTGAGCGTCGGAGGCCATTCGGTCACCAACACACCAGTGTTCCGTTTGGATATTACGTTTCAATTCGGTTTTTCGTGTTGCCTTGTAGGTCATTGATGCCTGTTGGTAGAGTTATGCCCATCGAGCAAACGGAACAATTTGTATTTTTCGGTAGCTGAAATAAAACGATTTGTATTTTTCATTTATATGGGACCTTGAGTTAAACGCTTAAGCAATTATATAGAAATTAAAATGATCACCATGCGACCATCAATCTAGTATACATGGGACGTATACAGTTGGATTAGATTTGCAAGGATGATGTTCATTATAGTCGACGACGATATCATATCTTTAGGTTTGGATATGAAGATAAAGTCAGTCGTTAGTGTATTCATCGGCCAAATTAGTGGGTTGACTTATCACAGTAAGTGATCCGGCCAGAGTGATCGGACACCAAAAACACTTATATGGTTCGGGATAAATCATATATGAATGGACATGGCGAGAAGCGAGCATTCACCAACTAATACCGTTGAACAAGGTTTGATGATTGGCTCAACATTAGTATCGCCACCGATGATCAGATGCGACGGATTTAAACTAGTCTTCATCACATGGACGAACTAATGCGTGTCGCTATTTAACTTTGAGTTTTTAGGGAGTGTTCAACAAAGCATGGGTAAGTAATAAGAACTTGAAAAAAATGGACAATAGATTCTATATGTAGATCATTTCATTGCAAATCCATTGTATTTTGAAGGCCTAACTACTAATAACCCCACCGTACGTGCAACTAGTAGGTTTCTTCCTTAGTACGAAGATCAAGATTGCAAGGGACAAGGTGTTTGACGAGCCATGCCTGGTGGCGTAAATGTGAACTACCAAATCGTAAACAGATGGTCTATAATTTCACTTCCCTCGCATTTTTCCCAGAGAAAGAAACAAGCACCAATTTGTAATCACCTGCTTATGATTTTTAGATCCTGTTGATTTATTTAAATTTGTAAGTTGTTAGGGTAAATATGATAATTATCTCTTTAGCGTATTAGTTACTAGAATGTGAGAACACGATACGCGTGTTATTGTGTCACATATTTACAGTTATAGAAGAAGTATACGAAGGCAAGTAATATTGTTGTTTCTGATAATAAATTTCTTTTTTTCAAGTTGAATTAGTGTTTGAGTTGATTTGTTTTAATTTAATTGGAGAATATGGAGCAGAAAGAATGGTTATCGTTGTTTTTTATTGTTGAATTGATTTTGTTGGATTGAATTAGGGTTTAAAATTTAATTGAAAAAGAAATATTGATTTTTTTTAATGATGAATTAATTTTGTTGGGTTGAATTAGTGTTTAAAATTTAAATGGAGAGGGAAGATTGATTTTTGTTATGATGCATTGATTTTGCTGAGATTGAATTAGGGCTTGTAATTTGATTGCATAAAATAGATTGTTTTTTTGTAATTAAAGTCCAATTTAAACATATATTACAAAAGAGTTCAATTTAACTTAAATTAAGTACTCAATTGCACAACTCTAATAGTTGTCCACTTATATATATACTGTAATGCATGCATATTGTACATAAAAGATGACTTCTTGATATTCATTAGTACTAATAATGAAACTTTAAGTTCTTTAACCATATTTTTATAAATAATAATGAAAGTTCCACTCTCCTTTCACAACATATTCCTCAAGACATTTAAGTAAATTTTGACTATCAGATGACATGACAGACACCTGAAGCTGCCTGCAAAATCCTGCACTCACTGTCAAGCACCTTGTTCCATCGCATTGATATGCTTCGACATCGTCTGAGCATACCTGTTCAACAGAGATGCTCGATTAAAATCAAGTTGATCAAAATGTATGCCACCATCGACCCGATAACTCATCAGCTGGTTCGCCTCCTTGATGTCGTTACACTGCTTCTTACTTGAGAGTTTTTCTCCCTCTTCCATTAACTTTCTCTCGACAAATTTTTCATGAAACACCATTTCTTTTTCTTTTTTTTCCTTCTCTTTTTATATGAAGAGCTAAAGAAATTTCGGACTGCCTCGCTAACAATTCCAGGTGAAGACCATAACACTGCATTGTTTGCCTTAGGCTTATGGATAATCAAGCAAACCAAGACTCCACATAAAATGGAGAGCTCGTTTGCTTTCTTGATCAAACTTGCCTCCCTTCTCATTTGCCTCTTTGCAACAGTTGTGATCTTATTTTCTGACATGATATATGTTATAGAATGCTCGTGTTTTGTTGTGGATATATGTTCTTGTTTGAGTGTATTTATACAAAAAGAATGGCATCGTGTTTTAGTAGGTGTAATTATGTTGTTCAAAATAACAGTTGTCCCGATATGATCAGTTGATAAATCTAGAGAAATTACAATTAACATGGACTATTCTCGTAATTAAATGCTGACCTCACATGTAAAAATAATATGTGGATGCATGTATAGAAAAGTGGCTTGCCAATTCTAATTATTTTGGTCTTATTAATAATTATCCATTGTGATCCTTTATGTAATTTGTTTGGTCAAGCTTTACACTTTCGGTATGGGATTTCATGAACTTCATAATAATGTAAATAATTTCCAATATTTGAGTCAAATTTGGGAAATATTATTACATGAATTGATGTAATGATCCTATAATGTAAGTCATGAATAATAATATTGTATATTCTCACCACTAACGGTCACAATACGAATGTCGTATTTATGTTAGTATTGTCCTATATATTTTACGCCCATGTGCGTCCTTTTCATTTCACTTCAACCTATGTGTCTAAAATAAAATGTGACATTTGATCTAGAACTTGCATCGGGTTATGTCCAACACAAAACACTTGCATGATATTGTTAACATACAACTCAACATACAATCATGCAAAATCATCATTTGCAATATAGTCAAAACGTCATTTAAAAAAAAAATCGACATCATTTAAGCAGTTATACATACATCCCTGAGATACAGTGCAACATAGAGTCATGTACTTTAGTAAACCAAATACAAGCGAGGCGAATGAGATCAAGAAGTGCCACCTCCAGAAGCATCGTGATCGTCACCAGTCTCATACTCATCATCCTCCTCATCACCTTCAATTAATGCCAACATCATCATCAGTGGAGCTATGTCACCTGGAATATTACTTGAAGGCACGATTTCACTTCCAAAAAGGCAAATACGTTGGTTTATGTATCATCACCAACATTGGAGGAGTTATAGCAAATGTGTGCTCAAAAGTGGATTCTTCCTTATATACTTACAGGGCTGAGCATCGGTCCGGAACCGAACCGAAACTGAAATTTGTGTTTTTTGGCGAACCGAAAACCGAACCGAATTAAGCTCTCTCTCTAAAAAGCTCTCTCTACTATGGGCGATTTACACCACTAGTGTGTGTGTCGATTTCCTACGTGGTAGCTCTGTTCCTTTGTCATCAACCATATCAAAGAGGCGATCGTCTGCGGATTTGCAAGGAGCTACTGAGTTGTTTGATGAGCTCGAGGTTGTTCGTGATCCTACTTTAGGTGTGGATGAGGAGTTTGATCCTGAGACCGGTGAAATTGAGAATACTGATGTTCTGGTGGATAGTAATGATAACTTAGGGCAAAATGACAATCGAGTTGGTGAGGATCCAGGTCGATTTGTTCAGAAATCGAATCGGCGATGGAATGATATGTTTGCTGGTAATAGGAGGCCGGAGAATGGGGTGGTGATTGAATATTCTGCTCCGGTGACTCGTGCTGTTGTGGATTTTACTGCAGAGGATGTTAGTGATTCTATTGATTACTGGAGATTCACTTTGATTGGAACTGTCATAGGAGCGAAGATTCCGGTGGATGCTATGCGTCGGTTTGTTGAGAATAGGTGGAACTTGTCACCTCATATTCATATTGCTAATAGTGGTGTTTTTGTTTTCCGATTTCAGTCGGAGGATGAGATGTTAGAGGTGTATGGAGGAGGTCCTTGGATGATAAAGGGAGTACATCCATTATTGCTGAAGAAATGGAGTCCAAGTACAGATTTGGATCCTAGTTCTATTGTTGATTTTCCGGTTTGGATCAAGTTGCCTCACTTAGATTTACAGTTCTGGTCTCCGAATATGTTGGGGAAAATTGCTAGTCATATAGGGAAGCCTTGTTATGTAGACAAACTGACTGCTAAAGAGGAGATATTGGCCTATGCTAGAGTCCTGGTGGAACTAAAATCTGGGGATAAAATTTTGGATCAGGTTGTATTGAAAGGGCCTAATAAGGAGGAATATGTGCAGAAAGTAGTATACGAATCTAGACCATTACAGTGTTACAAGTGTTTGCGGTTTGGGCATAGTATTAGGAATTGTAAGTTTGTGCCTCATACTGCTTGGGTGGCTACTGGAGCCGCATCTTGCCTGATTAGGGATCTTGCGATTACTAATCAGAGGACTAAGAGTTTGAATCTTTGGGCGGAAGGGCTAGTGGTATTAGGGCTGGTTCAACTGGAGGCTCAAGTTCTAGTGTGCCAGCTTCTGGGAATAATGCAGGTCTGAGTGGGGGATTGAATGCTTCTGGTCAGACTGCTGGACAAGAATATGGTAGTATGGGTATTTTGAATGGGGCATCAGGCTCTCATGTGCAAGGTTCTGGAAGAAGGACTGGTTTGTTTGGTGGGCCAGTTAGAGATAGGGGACAAGGTCCTGGAACTGTGATTAGTAGTGAATTGAATGGTATTGCTCAGGGTAATAGATTTGATGCTTTGGAGATGGACACAGATGTTATTGATCAACCTGAGGAGAATCTTATAGCATATGCTGATGATGTTATTAATGAGGCAGCTTGGGAGTCAGTTGGGCAGAGGAGTAAAGCTAAAGGTAAGGGAGTGCATAAGAGTAATGGTAGATTGCCAGCTAGTGGAGGGCAGAGATTATTAAGGTCTAATGCAAGGAAAGGCCTTGGGCCACATGGATAGAAGTTTTAATCTATGTGTGTGGAACTTAAGGGGATTGAATCATCCCCTTAAGCAAGAGGCTCTGAAGAGAGTCATGACGAAGAATGATTGTGTTTTTGGTGGTTTCCTGGAGACTAGATTAAAGCAAGATAAGTTTGAGGAGGTAAAGGTTAAATTGCTGAACTGGTGGTCAATAGAGAGTAATGTGACATTTAGTAAGAACTGTAGGATCTTGTTAGTGTGGGATAGTAGTAAGGTGGATGTTTTGATTCTGAAGAAACATGAGCAGTACATTCACTGCAAAATGTCTTCTAAGGATTTGAATTGGTCTTGCTGTATTACTATAGTATATGATCTGAATTTGGTTGATCAGAGAGTGGCTTTGTGGGATGAGTTGGCTGAGTTGGCTTTTAATGTATGTCCCCTGGATGATAGCAGGTGACATGAATGTGGTGAAGGATAGCTCTGAGAAATGGACTGAATCTGGAGTGGTTGGGTTAGTTGGCTCTAAGTTGCAAGATGCTATGGACAGATGCAAGGTGATGGATCATAGATATGTGGGTCCTGTGTATACATGGACTAATAGTCATGTTTTTTGTAAGTTGGACAGAGTTTTGATTAATCAAGAATGGATGAATATGTTCCTTGATTCTACTGTACAATTTGGTTCTCCAGAAGTCTCTGATCATGCTTTTAGCATTACCAGAGTGTTTCCTGCTGTGAGTAAAAGGGGAATGCCTTTTAGGTTTAAGAATATATGGGCTTTGGATAAGGACTTTCTTAAGATGGTTTATATTGCTTGGGAAACTCAGGTGCAGGGATGCTTTATGTTTCAGCTGGTATCTAAGCTTAAGATCCTAAAAGTTGAGTTGAAGAAGTTAAATGTTAGGAAGTATCAAAACTTGGAGAAGAGGGTTGAAGAGAAGTTACAAGTGTTATCTGCTTTGCAAAACAGGAGACTGAATGATCCTAATGTGAATGGCTTATCTGCAGAAATCAATTTGGCTCATGAGGAGTATACTACACTACATAATTTATGGGTGAGTCAACTGCATCAGCAAGCTAAGCTGGATTGGATGGAACAGGGGGATGCTTGTAGTAGACTATTTTATAATAGTATGAAGGCTAGAATGAAACAGAATCAGATGCTTATGTTGACTACTGAGGAGGGTAGGGTCCTTACTGAGAGAGGTCAGATTGTGGAGCATGTTTTGGATTTTTATAAGAGTTTGTTTGGGACTGAAGGGGAGGTTGATGCAGTGGATAATACAGTGTTTCAGTGTGGGCCTTTAGTTACAGATATTATGAATCAGAGTTTGAAGGCTAAAATAACTAATGAGGAAGTCAAGTAGGCTGTGTTTTCCATGTCTGATCACAAGAGCCCTGGTCCAGATGGCTTTAATGCCTGTTTCTTTAAGAAGAACTGGACCATTACTGGAGCTTTGATATGTGAGGCTGTGAAGGAATTTCAGAGAACAGGGAAGTTACTAACTCAAATAAATGCCACTTCTGTTTGTTTATTACCTAAGAAATTGAATGCTTCTACGATTTCTGATTTTAGGCCTATTTCATGTTGCAATGTGGTGTATAAGATTGTTACTAAAGTTTTAGCTAATAAGCTTAAGCATCTCATGCCTCATTTGATTGACCCTTGTCATAATGCATTTGTTAGTGGTAGAGATTTATTTCAAAATATTTTCCTTGCACAAGAATTGGTTAGACTGTATGGTAGAGTTAATGTGTCTCCTAGATGCTTCCTTAACATTGATCTTAAGGAGGCTTATGATTCAATTAGTTGGTCCTTTTTTTCTGAGGTTATGTTAGGTCTAGGGTTTGATGTTAGCTTTGTTCATCTGGTCATGACTTGTGTGCAGACTGCTAAGTTCTCTTTTAGTATTAATGGGGTCTTGGGAGGTAATATGTTGGGGAAACAAGGGCTCCGTCAAGGGGATCCTATGTCCCCTTATTTGTTTGTGTTGTGCATGGAGTATTTGGCTAGATTGTTTAAACATAAGCTGATTAATGGTTCAAATGGGTTTGAGTTTCATCCTAAATGTGGTAGAATAGGTTTGACACACATGCTCTTTGCTGATGATTTGTTGATATTTTGTAGAGGTGATAAGGAGTCTTTGGTTGCAGCAAAGGCAGTGTTGACTAGTTTTTCTGCTATGTCTGGTCTGGAGGTCGATCAAGGGAAGAGTTCTATGTTTGTGGCTGGAGTTGCACCTGCTATTAAGGCTCAGTTGTTAAGTATTTGGGGGTTCCAGGAGGGGGTTTTCCCTGTTAGATATCTAGGTGTCCCATTGAGTCATAAAAGATTGTGCATTAATGATTATGATGGCCTTGTTCAGAAGCTGACAGGGAGGATCCAGAGTTGGAGTGCAAAGCAAAGAAGTTATCTTTGATCGATTGCATGCAATTGGTTCTTTCAAAGATCCAGAGATTCTGGAGTTTTGTGTTCCCATTTCCTGTAGGAGTTTGTAGGAGGATAGAGAGTATCTGCAGAGGTTACTTGTGGGCAGGAGTGGTTGGGAGTAGGAAAGCTCTTGTTGCATGGAGGAGAGTGTGTCAGCCTTATATGAGTGGAGGACTCCAAATTAAGGAAGTCTTAGGATGGAATAAATGTTTATTGGCTACTCATGTGATGGACTTAGCATCTGATAGAGGGAAATCTACTGTTTGGACTGAGTGGATTAGAGCTTATAAACTTAAAAATTCTAACATTTTGATTGTGGTGTGTAGGCCTACAGATTCAGTCTGGTGGAAAGCTCTACTGAAGGTTAGGGATGGTTTAATATCTAATCATCCAGATTTTGTGCAGGTGCTGGGTGGATTACCCAGAAGGAAATGGTCTCAGCAAGTGTATGAATGGTTTGTTCCAGTTTTACCAACTGTACAATGGTATAATCAGGTTTGGGAGTCTTTTACTACTCCTAGGATCTCTTTCTTGTATTGGTTAGTAGTGTTGGGCAGACTGCCTACTAAAGACAGGTTGGTGAATTTTGGCTTGCTTAATGATGTTACTTGTGTACTTTGTGATATTGGCAATGAGTCTCATGATCATTTGTTCTGTACCTGTCCTGTTGCTAAAAAGCTAATTGACTGTCTTTTGGGGGCTATTGGTGTTCATTTTAGAGGTCAGACTATGAGGGATTGGGTTAGGTTCTTTGCTGATAGCAGTAGGAAGACTTCTATGATTTATAAGATTAGAACAACTGTTTTTTGCTGTATTCTTGATACTATTTGGCATGCTAGAAATCGGAATTGTTTCAGAAATGTGGCTGTGGTGACTACTGTATTATGTAAGCAAGCTGCCCATACTGCTATTGATCTTTTGAATATAGCTTGTAAACATCAGCCAACTAGGGTTATGAGGGGAGTGTTAAATAGGCTTTTACAGATTTAATACTTGCTTGTGTGTTATGGCTTTATTTTCAGAGCAGGCTATGTTGGTTGAGGTTGCTGGCAGTTGGTCTAGTTGCTGTTCTCATCAGGTGTACAGTTCTGGGTATTAAGTTTCATTACATACTAGTCTCCCTGATTTTGTTGGGATTTTAGTTCATGTTAACTCTTTGCTTCCCAAGTGTTCTTCTTTAAAGGGCCTGTTCTCTTTGGAGGTATCTTGGCTTATGTACTTGAGTTGGAATTGTTGATTGTTTGGGAGTTTGGGTTGAAGCCCGGGAGTAAGCACAAACTAGCTACTATGGGAAGGGATTCCGAGCTCTACGCTGGGGTGTCGGAGGCTTGATCACAGTTTACTGGAGTCAAGTTCTATAGAGCTGTGCGCAGCTTTCCTTCTTGTATCAGAGGTTGTTCCTGAGTTGGCCGTGAGGTCCTGCGTGCAGATGGCATTAGAGGTCTCTTATATATAGCCTTCGTAGTTTAGTTTGGTTGGACTGTGTAAGTTGAGTGGTTTTCCAGGAGACTACATTGAGTCCATTTGCTGTATTACTAGTCCTACTATTTGGACTAGGTGTTGGTTTTGAGTTTGTTTCGAACTATTTGTACTTTCTATTGGGGTATGCCCCTCTTAGATGTGTACTCTTATGGGCTTCAATATTTTTTTAACTTCGTGCAAAAAAAAAAAAAAAATGAACCGAACTATAATCGGTTCTGGCCCGGACCGGACCGACAGGTTAGAATCGACATAAACAGAATATGACAAAAAATTGAAAAAAAAAACACCTAATTAATGATGTTGGGACTTGCACACAACACAATACCCAATTAGTAGACAAGGTATGCACCCAAAATAAATGAACAACCAAAGAGAAAGAGTAAAAAAGATGGGAAGAGAGAAGCGAAGAAGCAACATAAAGAGATAGAAATGAAAAGAAACAAATCTCATCAAGATTCAAGAATGAAGAAAGGAAGAAAAACAGAGAACGCCAATTGTCTTCACTCTTCAATAGTACCAATTTATTTGCTTAAGCCATAAAAGGGTAGCCTAGAGAAGAAGATTCATTGGGATCTGAAGAGGCGTTTACTGATGGAGCCATGGAGGAGGCGGAGAGGCCGTGAGCAGGTGGATTGATGGAGCAGGCGGAGTGGTGGAAGGGTACCTGCTTAGGGTTTCGTTTTTGGAGAGAAGAAAATGAGAGACAAATGAACTTTATGTGGCTTGTATACATTTAAAATTAGAAAAAAAAAATTTAATTGATGTAAACTCGGTTCATTCGGTTTAGACCGGAAAAAATCGGTTTTGGACCGAACCGAACGAAAACCGAAAATATCTAAAAGCTTGGACCGAGAACCGAACCGAAATGAATTAGGTTTGGACCGAAAACTGAAATTTCGGTTCGGTTCGATCCGGTTTTTCGGTTCTGTCCACATTGTGCTCACACCTATATACTTATGATTTAATTGGCTTTGCATCTTGCATGACACACTAACAAACATATTGTTATTGAACTATGCATATGGTGTTAATGTCAATAATATAGGTTCATTTATGGGAGTCGAAAAGATGCTTTCAATTGGATTTTTTGTTGGGTTTCTAAATGCATGGAAATCTGGCAACTAACTAAGGCAACAACATTAAATGCTAATGGTTGGTGAGCTTTTTGTGGAATTGCGTAACTTCAATGAATATTCATATATTTGCATCTTCTGATTTCTCTCTCATTGTGCATATGTTATTTGCCATCATGGCCTGGGCAACTTAGGTAGCTCTTGCATGTTATCTAAACAATATATGCTTAGGAAAGCTACTAAAACTGAGCATGCTAAGTGTTCCGGTCTAAATATATATATTATATGCATGTACCATATAATTCTGCATTTTTTAGGGTCCTATGCTGGCCAATCCTAGTGTGAGTTTACCGTAGCATAATCTTCCCTGACGTTGCAAGATAATGGTAACTAGTACACTTGAACGGAATGACACGGTACGTATAATTTGCTTACATATAAGATGTATCATTTCCAAAGAACTTGGACCGTACGAACAGGCTATATTCTTATTCAATAAAGATAATGATCGCATGTCTAACTATATTTAACAACTTTTTATATAGGGAAATAATTAGGGGATTGTTCAAGGATGTATTATAAGCATATCTTCATTAGCATGCGTTGTCTCACCATTAATCTACAATCCTTTATCAGGTGATCTTCACTCATATTGTATCAATGTGAATATCAATATCTTTGTTGTGATGAATCTCAACATCGATCAATCCTTGCTTATTTATCATGCAACTCTATTTATGTCCGAGAATGCCTCATTCAATTTTCTGGTTTCAGTATCTTCACACGTGTAAGAACTAAGAACTTTGGAAAAAACGACAATAGATTTTATAAGTAGAGCATTTCATGCAAATCCATTGTATTTTCAAGGCCTAACTACCGATAACCCCATGGTATCGTACGTGCAACTAGTAGGTTTCTTCCTTAGTACAAAGATCAAGATCACGAAAGACTGGGTGCTTGAGGAGCCATGCATGTTGGCATAAATGTGAACTACCAAATCGCAAATAAATGGTCTATAGATTCACTTCTCGAGCATTTTCTGGAGAAAGAAACAAGCATCGGTTTGTAATCGCATGCATATGTTTTTTAGATTATGTTGATCAACCTAAGTTTGTAATGACAATTATTTCTTGAGCATATCAGGTATGCATGCATATTGTGCAAAAAAGATGACCTTTTGATATTCAACAGTACTATAAATGAAACTTTAAGTTCTTTAACCATAATTTTTATAAATAATAGTGAAAGTTACACTCTCCTTTCATAGCATATTCATCAAGACATTTAAGTACATTTTGACTATAGATGACAGACACCTTAAGCCAGCCTGTAAAATCCCACACTCACTAGGAATCACCATGTTCCATCGCCCTGATACCCTCCAACATCATCTCAGCATACCAGTTCAACAGAGAGGCTTGATTAAAATCAAGTTCATCATAACATATGCCACCATCGTCAAGAGACATCATTAGCTGCTTCGCCTCCTTGATGTCATTACAATGCTTCTGACTTGAGAGTATTTCTCCCTTTTCCATTAACTCTCTCTCAGCAAATTTTTCATGAAACGCCATATTTTAGCTTCTCTTTTTATATGAACAACTAAAGAAATCTCGGATTGCCTCACTAACAATCCCAGGTGAACGCCATAACACTGCATTGTTTTCCGTAGGCCTATGGATGATTAAGCAAACCAAGACTCCACATAAAATGGAGAGCTCGTTTGCTTTCTTAATCAAACTCTCCTCCTTTCTCATTTGCATATTTGCAACAGTTGTGATCTTGTTCTCTGACATGATATATGTTATAGGAGAATTGTGTTTTGTTGTGGAAATATGTTCTTGTTTGAGTGTATTTATACAAAATATAAGTGGCATTGTGTTTTAATAGGTTTAATTATGTTGTTCAAAATAATGGCTATCCCGATATAAAAAATTGATAAATCTGGCTATAATCACGATTATTTATGGACGGTTCTCATAATGAAATGTTGACCTCACACATCAATGAATGTATGTATAAAAAAGTAACTTACCAATTCTAATTATTTTGGTCTTATCAATAATTGTCCATTGTGACCATTTATGAAATGTTTGGTCAAGATTTACACTTTTGCTATGGGATTTCATGAACTTCATAATAATTTAACTAATTTTCTAATATTAGAGTCAAATTTTGCCAAGAATATTACATGGATTGATGTCAAGATCCAATAGTATGCGCCTTGAATAATAATCTTGAACTCTCAATACTAGGTTTCAACGGTCACAATACGAATGTCGTATTTATGATAATGTCATATTTTACGTCCATGTTCATCTTTTTCATTGTACCTTAACCTCTGTTTCTAAAAGTAAGTGTGACATTTGATCTAATACTTGCATCAATTATGTGCTACATAAAACACTTTCATAACATTGTTATACAACCATAAAATGTACGTGGACTTAGCATGCTTGAAACGATAAACGATCCTTACGTACATGGAAAATGTGTCATGCTATGTTAGAATACTGATCGTATTTCGTGTATTCATCATCTTCGCATAATCATGAATGCGAATGCACGTAACGAGATTTCATTTTTGATTCACCATATATTTATTGTGAAAATTCGACTAGATTAAAATGTTTGACTTCATAAAAGCGGGAGGTAACTTATTCACTAATCGATCGATGGCTATTGTTTAATTGTCAACGAAGAATAGGATTTATGGAAACAATATTAATAGTCTCGTAAAACGATCCTTATATGCATGAAAATTTAAATATCACAATAATCAATTCTGAGCAAAACAATTAGGGTTTCTGCGCTAAAAAGCCTTACATTGACAAAAAAATCGACGATTGGACGAAATAATAAAAGTTAATTTTTTTCGAAGTTGAATTTAACTAAAGCTCGGTGGTATTTGATACTTGAATTGAAGTATATAATATTAGTTGATATTAGAATTGACAGAAATATATTGTGATTATTCTCGTACTTTTTATGTGAGTAATATCTCCACTCAACTAATTTGGGAAACTTTTCGGCCGGTATCAGTAGGAATAATTTCTTCTGTTCAAGTACTTATAAGATTCATTTAATATGGGATTAGTATTAATTAAATTCTTGCATCTCACTCAGTGGTGAATTTCATCATCAATGCTCTAATTCCTAAAATCAAGGTATGATGCATTTCCCTTAATTAAACCCAGGAATCCCAAAAATTGCGTTCTTGAGCATTTCCTGCAAATTTCACCCATGACGGGTCCTGACTCTTAATATTCATTATGAAAGATTGGTTCGTCTTCTCCATAGGAACCAACCCAACTAGAGAGTGAGAGATTCCATTTGCACCACCAGTTGGGGGAAAAAGAAAACAGTGAAGATTGACATGCATCGTCTCTTGCATCATCCATTAATGCACGCTTCACTGGTGCACCGGGCAGGTAGCATCGGTTCAAATGCATCCCGATGCAAGCGGACCGGCTCAGTCATCTGCACCAGATTGAATGCCATGATACTAGATTGATTGGAATAAATTATACTCCCTCCTATTCATATTTTAAGATGTTTTAGAATTTTCATACAAATTAAGATAATTCTCTCTTCATTAATAGTTTTGATAAAATATTGAAAATAAAAATGTTGGTGTCTTGGATAAATAAATTCACCATAAAATATGAGAAATATACTTACTTTTTATAGAGTCCAACACAAAATAAATGAATAACAATAAAATAAATGAGTTAGATGCATAGAAAATGACGAAAATACAAAATCATATGGTAGAATCTCCTAAAACATCTTATATAAGCAAATAGTCAATAAGTCAAAACATCTTATAAAAAGAATAGGAGGGAGTAATAAATGGTTTGACTTATGTTCATCCTTACCTGTTATATGGAAAGGGTAACTAGGGAATTTTGATTTTCATTAAGTAGTTGGGAGGAAAAAAAGATAGCGAGAAAAACACCTAATAGAAAGAAAATTTATGGCCATGACTTTACAAAATTAAAGTTTGTGAAGAAAGACTTGATAGCAATTTTCCCAACTAATTTATCATATGTAGGCCCATATCATTGGTTAGAGTCTAAGTCTTAATACATGTAGACCGAATCTTAATATTGTCATAGTACTTGGATCTGCACTCTTAATTTCTCAAGAGTCTAGAAGCTCTCATAAAATTTCGGCCGGGTTAATTCTTGCCATAAACAAATTGGACTCTTTTGCCCAGAAAAGAACAATAGAAAAATGCTTTCAACTAGCGACATTATGCCATCTAGACAGAGAAAAAAAAACTGAGTGAATTTCCAATTAGCCCCCCTATCATTTTCTAACTTGCTTATGCCCCTCATGTCAGGTCGCACATCTATGTACATTCATCCTGACAAGCCCCATGCTATTTTTCTGCTAGCTATATATTAGTTTGTCTCACTTGCTCTTCCAACTGCAATATTACTTGAAGGCACGATTTCACTTCCAAAAAGGACAAATACGTTGATATATGTCTCATCACAAAAATAAGGGAGTTATAGCAAATGTGTTCTCAAAAGAGTATTCTTACATCTTGCACGACACACTAACACACATTATGTTATTGAACTTTGCATATGGTCTTAATGCTAAGACTATAGGTTCATTTATGGGAGTCGACGTGATGCTCTCAATTGAATTTTTGTTGGGTTTCTAAATGCATGGAAATATGGAGACTAATTAAGGCAACAACAGTAAATGATGATGGTTTTGACGCAATTTTTGTGGAATTGCGTAATTGCAAGGAATATTCATATATTAGCCTGTTCTGATTTCTCTCTCATTGTGCAGATGTTATTAATTTGACATCATGGACTGGGAAACTTGGGTAGCTCTTCCATATTATCTAAACAGTAAATGGTTAAGCTAATTGCTAAAACTGAGCATGGAAAGTGTTCTGATTTATATATATTACTAGTACTAACCCGTGGCGATGCCACGGTATAAATTTATTTAAATATTAAACAAACCGAAGACATTATTGAGTATAATTTAATAAAGAAAAATAATGCTAGCTCAAACATTAGTATGCATCTCATTGTATACCATATTAGTCATCTTTGTCGGTGGGTTGGACATTCGAATTGAGTTCTCAAGTTGGAATGATATCATTTGTGAAGTTGATTGTGTCCTCTTAGTTGAATTCCAATGTTGCAATTATCACATTCTTAGAGTTGATTTACCCTACGAATTGAGTTAAAAAATTGGAATTTTACTTTTCTTAGAACATTTTCCCACAAAGTGTGGTTAACTATTCAAATAAAAATTTCAATTGGTCACCCGTCCTAAGATTGCTCCAGAACAATCACGCTTAGCTATCGACTTCTTATATATGGGTGGATTATCGAAAAGAAAGGTGCACATTGTTAGTATGAGTATCGTTCTCAATCTCTTTAAGCTCTCTGAAACTTTCGGGGCGTTACATCCTAGGTGTTTCTCACATTGTGTGATTTACTCATTTAAACATAGTTCATAAGTTGTAATTAACATCTTCTTAGATTTAGTTTACATTCGTATATATTTCTTAATTTCAATATTTTCCCATTTAGTGTATATTTTACTATTTAAATAATTCTCAAGTTTGATTTATCCCGTTTTAGAGTTATATAGTTTGGCGTTCGAATTGAGTTTTCAAGTTGCAATTATCTCATTTTTAGAGTTGATTTTCCATTCAGAGTGAGTTCCCGTGTATGAACTATCTCATTCTCAAAGTTGAGTTTATAACCACTTAAACTAAGTTTTCAATTGAAAGAATCACATTCTTTGAGTTGGTTTGACATTCACATTGAGTTCCCAAGTTAGAATTATATAACTCTTGGAGTTGATTTTACCATATAAATTGAATTTCTAAGTTGGAATCCTTTATTTATTTGAGTATTTATTTTTTCATATGTTGTGGTTTACTCTTCGAATAAAATTCTCAAGTTGGAATTATCCCATTATTATAGTTGATTTGATCTTCAAATTTAGAATTATCTCGTTAGAGTTGGATTTATTCTTCGAATTGAGTTTGTAAGTTGAAATTATCCCTTAATTTCAGTATTTTCATATATAGTGTGGTTCACTGTTTGAATATAATTCTCCGATCCTTTTAAATTATATCATTCCCAAAGTTAGTTTGATCTCCGAATTGAGTTCTCGGTTGGAACTATCTCGCTCATAACTTGACTTTCGAAATGACTTTCCAATTTAAAATTATCTCATTTTTTTTAGTTGAGACAACCCTTAAATTTGAGTTCTCAAATTGAAATTATCCATTATTAGTTCGCTTATGTTTCTAACTGAGTTCATAAGTTGACATTATCTCTTTACATATATTTTCATTTAGTGTGTGGCTTACTCTTCAAATATATTTATCATTTTATAATTATCGGATTCTTAGAGTTGATTACCCTGAATTGAGTTATAAAATTGGTAGTATCTCATATGTAGCGTATTTTCTCATATAGTGTGTTTTATCCTTCTAATAGCACCCGAAATTGTAATTATCTCATTTTTATAGTTTCACCTTTCGAATTGAGTTCTCAATACGGGATTATCCCGTTCTTAGAATATTTCTCATATATTATGGTTTACACTTCGAATATATTTTCCAAATATTAATTATCCAATGCGTTGAGTTGGTGTACAATTAAAATGGAGCTTCCAAGTTGGATTTATCTAATTATTAGAGTTGAGTTTACACATCGAATTGAGTTACCAATTTGAAATTATTTCATACTTCGAGTTTAACTTAATTATCATTCAAATTGATTCATAAATTTGTTGTGTGCTAATTTCCGCTATTGAGCATTATCAATTTCGTTCAAATTTTAATGTTGTCTGCCATTCTCCTTATTCACTCCTCCATTAGTTTTCTCTTCTTCATCGTACACATATTCAAATAGACTTGCATCGGTTGTCATGACCAGACATCAAGATATGTTGATATTTTAAATCTCATTCATCAATTAGTTTTGAATTTTCTTACTTGAACTGTCGAGTATATTAACATGATTTATTCGTCAATGTGCATTGTGTCACATTATTTTTTTTTTACCACAAATGCAAATTGAAAACATGTGATGGGAGGGAGTAAGTATAAAATATGTAATGCATTTATAAGCCTATTTTATATATCATGTATAAAAAAAGAATAAAATTAGATCATAACTTGCAGACACTTCTTAATAGACCACATTGGTTGTCGTGTCATTATTTTATAGTCTCAACCCAGTATTAACTATAAAGAGGGGAGCATATAAATTATCATGGTTTAATACGGATGAGAAGGGGTAGAGGTCGGGTTGAGAGAGATTGTCCCTACTCACTTATTTATTGTCATAATAAAGTAGACCGATATATGGAGCGGTCTACTACTATCAAATTGAGTCGGAACTTCATCTCATCATATGGGCTAATAATGTTTCTAGGAATGAAAACATTTTGACATGCAGTGATTTCATAAATCATTTTTGCCTCAGTGATATACTTTTCAAAATGAGTTACTATGGGTCTTGTGACATTGCATAACTGAGAAGTCTCATAAATTTCAACAATATCCTACTCCGACATTGCATAGAACTTTATACATTTGTCAATTTTAACCGTCCACAAAACTTCATACATTACTAAAAGAGAAGGTTTACCTCACACATAAAAATAAGAAACAATCTTACCTTACCTTTATATAAAAATAAGAAACAATCAATTATTGTTATTGTTATTATTACCGAGAGTAGATACAGCGTTCATGATCGTATATGACCAATCAAATTTCAACGAGAGTGGGATAATATATCAATCTTGTTGACCACGTATCATTCTAAATTATCATTGATGCTCGTCAAATAATCCCATTAAATCAAACCATTGTCCTGGAGGACCATATGAAAATTTAGAAATACGACGCTTCGATAGAATAAAAAACTAAATTATAGCATACTATATAGTAATCCTATGGACCACAATATCTTTCCAAATTATCACTGTTCGGTTGAAATATGTTCGCTGCCAAATATGTTTTCCAATTTCTTTTTCATTTCCTGGTATATATAGTAGTCTGCCTCATTAATGAGAGGTACACTTGGTAATGAAATCTCCTTAATGAGCGAAATCTCAACACTACATTTTACTTCCTACGTTCCGCATCAAGGTTTTAATTTGACCGTTTTTAAGTAACATCCGATACAAAGACTTCCATTTCCCGCATCGGAATTTTCATTTTACCATTTTTAACATTTGCTACAAAGATTCTAGTTTTCATTTTTGACAAATTTTATATCTACCACAGTTAGCTAGTCACCACATAATGTTTTAACTTATATTTACAGATTTATCAACTCAATATGTGTTTCTTGATCCGAGTGGAGGAAGTAATTAATATGAGAGGGTTTTTTCTACCCTACAACATGTTGCACTACCCCCTGGTGCTTTAATGTATTGTATAGTACAACATTTAATGCATATGGTACAACCATGGTACAACTTTGAAAGCACCAGGAGGTAGTACAACATGCGGTAGGGAAGAGGAAACCATATGAGAGGAAAGTATGAAATTAATGAGAGGGAGTATCTCATAAAATACACATACATTGTGCATATCGCAAAATGAATAAAAATGAGACATAGGAGTTAATCTTTGCCTGGTCATGTAGCACTGTGATCCTGCATGAACAAAAATCATGGTTCCATAAATTTTAGAGAGAATACTCTCAGTCGGAAAAAGAAAATACCAAACCTTAATTGTTACATACATTACAACTTACATGAAGATGCATTGGCGCATGGAGTATATGATATACAAATACAAACCTAACCTTGAAAGTTGAAAGTAATCCCCTTGTGGAGAATGCGCTGCATCTCCTCCACAACATTATCACTTGCCGATCTGAATATCATTCATCTCGATCAATCAAATTTAAACATAAGATCCCTCTAAACCCCTGAAATGAACTGCAAAAACAAATGGAATGACTGCAATAATACCCCAATATGGCCGATTGCAAAATCCAATTCGAAGTGATTGAAAAATTGAAATTCTTACGGATTTAGATTGCAATCGAGATGAATGAAAGAAGGATTGGAAGATTATGGATTATACACTCTCCAATGTACAGAGAATGGCATAGACGCTGAAATTGGAAGCTTATAGGTCTGTAAATTGCGTTCAGAATTCTATCTTCATGACCGTCGTATCATCAGTTCCTGCAACAATATTTAATCAAATAATGAAAAATAAACTAATCATAATTGTGAAATGATGAAACAATATCGATTAAATTTCATTGTTTCTTGTGCGATTGATTTGGGTTGATGTGAGCCAGCCTGTGGAGAAGATACAAAATTGAGATAGATGAGCAATGACTTGATTTGGGGTGATTTAGGATTGAAATTCAATTTTTTGAAAAAAAAGTTTTAATCATACTATAATCCAACTGGAATAAAATTAAGAAAACAAACTGTTTATTATTGACTATATTTTCTAAAATCGTTTAGTTATAGTTTAAAATTAGGCTAATTAGCAAGATAATAGGGAATGTGGTTGGATCTCCTATACCTTTTTATAAAAAATCCGGTTATATTAGGAGGAAATTGAGGGCAATAATATCTAACATGCCAAAAATAAGCCTAATAATAGTAAATGCACATAACATGATTACGTCGATTTGTTTAAATTGACTTTTCCTTTGGAATAACATTGGTTTTTAAAATCATTTTTTTTGAATGATGAAAATGCCACATAGGATTTTGTCCTACGTGGCATATGTCTTTGTGAAATATCATCATCACTTTTATCATATATATAGATTTTAGGTCCGTATATTTTTTGCATTGTTGAATTGACACAAACACGATTGATTTGGTACCATATTTGGCTTGTTGACTGAATAAATCTAATTAAATGTTGATACGGAAATAATGGAAATATTGGCCTCATTCAATCTCTTTCCTTACATGTATTTTCTTTGATGAATTTAGAAAAAAAAATAAATCAAAATTGTTATTAATTACCTCATTCAATCTTGGCTTCAGTCCTATACAAAATGGCTTGAATAGAAACTGAGCTTTTAATAATATATAGATACGCATGTACGACGTTTTTCAGGGTCCTTCTATGACTGGATAATCCTAGTGTGAGTTTACTACAACATAATCTTCCTTTATGTTTCAAGATAACTACAACTAGTACACTTGAATGGAATGACACAGTACATATATTTTTCTTACATATAAGATGCATCATTTCCAAAGAACTTGGACCGTACGAACATGTTATATTCTTACTCAACAAAGCTAATGATTGCTTGTCTATCTCTATTTAACACATTTTTATTTGGGGAAATTATTAGGGGATTGCTCAAGGATGTTATATGGGCATATATTCATTATCATGCGTTGTCTCGCCATTAATCTACAATCCCTTATCAGGTGATCTTCACTCATGATGTATCAGTGTGAATATCAAAATCATAGTTGTGATGAATCTCAACATCAATCAATTCTTGCTTATTTATCGTGCAACTCTATTTATGTCCGATAATGCCTCATTCAATTTCCTGGTTTAAGTATCTTATGTGTTAGCCTAGCATGTGTAAGAACTAAAAACTTTAAAACAAAATTGACGATAGATTTTATATATAAGTAGAGCATTTCATGCAAATCCATTGTATTTTCAAGGCCTAACTAGTGATAACCCCATGGTATCGTACGTGTAGCTAGTAGGTTTCTTCCTTAGTACAAAGATCAAGATCACGATAGACAGGGTGCTTGACGAGGCATGCATGTTGGCGTGAATGTGAACTGCCAAATTGAAAACAGATGGTCCATAGATTCACTTCCCGAGCATTTTCCAGATAAAGAAACAGTCATTGGTTTGTAATCACCTGCATCTGTTTTTTAAAATTTTGTTGATCAATGTAAATTTGTAAGTTGCTATGTAATTATGACAGTTATTTTTTTTAGCATATTAGGTATGCATGCATATTGTACAAAAAAGATGACTTCTTGATATTTAATAGTACTATTAATGAAACTTTAAGTTCTTTAACCATAATTTTTATTGTTCCACTTTCCTTTCATAGTATATCCATCAAGACATTTAAAGTAAATTTTGACTATCAGATGACATGCACCATAAGCCAGCCTGATAAATCTTAACACTCATTATGAATCACCCTGTTACATCGCCTCGATACGCTCCAACATCGTTTGAGCATACGAAATCAACAGAGTTGCTTGATTAAAATTTAGTTCATCAAAATAGTTGCCACCATCGGCCAGAGACCTCATCAGCTGGTTCGCCTCCTTGATGTCATTACACTTTTTCTGACTTGAGAGTATTTCTCTCTCTTCCGTTAATTCCCTCTCAACAAATTTTTCATGAAACACCATTTTTTTACCTCTCTTTATATTTGAAGAGATAAAGAAATCTCGGACTGCCTCACTAACAATCCCAGGTGAAGGCCATAACACTGCATTGTTTTCCTTATGCCTATGAATGATCAAGCAAACCAAGACTCCACATAAAATGGAGAGCTCGTTTGCTTTCTTGATCATACTCTCCTCCCTTCTCATTTGCCTCTTTGCAACAGTTGTAATCTTGTTTTCTAACATGATATATGTTATAGAAGGCTTGTGTTTTGATGTGGAAATATGTTCTTGTTTGAGTGTATTTATACATAAAGGTGGCATTGTATTTTAGTAGGTGTAATTATGTTGTTCAAAATAATAGATATCCCTAAAAGGACAATTGATAAATCTGGACATAATCACGATTATTCATGGACGGTTCTCGTAAAAAAATGCTAACTCACGCATCAATTAATGTATGTATATAAAAGTGACTTACCAGTTCTAATTTATCTGGTCTTATTAATAATTGTCCATTGTGATAATTTATGAAATGTTTGGTCAAGATTTACATTTTTGCTATGGGATTTCATGAACTTCATAATAACTTAAATAATTTTCCAATAATTGAGTCAAATTTTGCCAAGAATATTACATGAATTGATGTCATGATCCAATAATGTACGCCTTGAATAATAACATTGAATTATCAATACTAGGTTTCAAGGGTCACAATACTAATGTCGTATTTATGTTATTGTCATATTTTACGTCCATGTGCATCTTTTTCATTGCACCTTAACCTCTGTGTCTAAAAATAAGTGTAACATTTAATCTAAAACTTGCATCGATTATGTGCTACATAAAACACTTGCATACCATTGTTATACAATCATAAAACGTATGTGGACTTAGCATGCTGGAAGCGATAAATGATCCTTACGTCCATGGAAAATGTGCCATATATGCTATGGTAGTATCCTTATCGCATTTCATGAATTCATCTCGTCGCATAATCATGTATGTGAATATACGGAACGAGATTTCATTTCCGATTCACCATATATTGATTGTGAAAATTCGATTATATCTCTAGGTTAAAATGTTTGACTTTATAAAAGCGGGAGGCAATTCACTAATCGATCGATGATTATTATTTAATTTTAAACGAAGGATAGGATTTATGGAAATGATATTAATAGTCGCGAATACGATCCTTATATGCATGAAAAGTTATACAATATATCACAATAATCAATTTTGAGCAAGACAATTAGGTGTTGTTTGGTATGGTTATGCCATGATTCTTACTCAATTTGGCATGAAGAAAACTGTGTTTGGGCAAAAATAAAAGGTTGGATTGGTCAGTTGGGCTGACGTGGACGTTTATGCCAGATCCATAATACCACACAATTGGGCTTGGCATAGTGAATAGTGGACTTCAACATGTGAATAGTCCATATCGTGTGGCCCAACACGAAATATGCCATACCAAAAAGTTCAGCCCAAACACATTATTAGAGTTCTGGCAAGGCTTTTGACATAGGTTGGATTGGATTAAAAGTTGAAAAATTTTTGATATGAAGAATCATGGCAAAACCATACCAAATAGCTCCTTAGGGTTTGTGAGCTAAAAAGCCTTACATTGGCAAAAATTCTACGATATGATGAAATAATAAAAGTAAATAAAGTGAAAAAAAGACATTATTAATCGAAACTAATTTTTTCCCTAAGTTGATTTTAACTAAAAGCTCGGTGGTATTTGATACTTGAATTGAATTATATAAAATTAGTTGATATTAGAATTTGATGAAAATATATTGTGATTAATCCCTTACTTTTTATGTGAGCAGTATCTTCCACTAAACTAATCCATCATATGTAGGCCCATATCATTGGTTAGAGTCTAAGTTATAATAGATGTGGATCGAATCTTAATATTGTCAAATTACTTGACCTGGATTCTTCAACTTCTCAAGAGCCTAGAAGCTCTCATGAAAATTCTGTCGATATCCACTAATTTTGAATATCGTCTTTATCATTGCTATACTAGTCCACTTTTCCTATACTAATCTAGCACAAATTCGATTTCTACTATGCAACTTATAAGCAAAATTTGAAAACTTTACCCCAAAATGAAACAAGCCTAACATGCTTTTTTGGGAGAAAAACAATTGGAATGTCTATATATGGCATGTCTTTGTGACAGAATCATCTGCATTTCAACAGTGAGGCAATTTCAAAATATTGAAGGTTTTTTCTATCCTACAGCATGCTGCACTACCTCCTGGTGCTTTAATGTGTTGTACGGTACACCATTTAATGCATATGGTACAACCTTTAAAGCATCATGAGGTAGTGCAGCATGCGATAGGGAAGATGAAACCAATTTTGAACATGTTGACATTCAATGGGAATAAAGTTATTATTTTATAATCTCATATTGGGGGTTGAATTGCAGCTAAAAGTGAATGATCGAATACATTAATTTAGATGATAGCGTGTAACCAATATAACATTATATAATATACAATGTAGTCACACGCACTATGTGACATGGTGGTACACTGGTTACCCCATATCATCTAAAATTATGAGCAAAGATGTTCTCTCTTCTCGAGATAATTGTTTGTTTTGGACTGAATAATGAAAAATGTAGTCTCCTTTATTGGGTTACAGTTAGACCATAATATACAATGTAGTCACACGCACTATGTGACATGGTGGTATGCTGGTTACCCCATATCATCTAAAATTACTTCTTTGCATTTTGCGTGACAATTATACATGCAGTATATATCCAAAGAGGCTTGCATGAAGAAGGAGGGAGTAGATCATAGCCAAGAATGGCTTGCCTGCAATTTTCATACATCGATTGGTATGTCACACAAGTCGTTCGTGGCTAGGATTTGCTCTCTTACTTCTTCACTTGAATTTTGTCTCCCGCGAAGCATATGGTACCAATCCTTTTTCAGTTTTCATGTTATCACGCCTGTTGAATTGTTGTTAAATCGCTAGGAATCCAACACGAGATTGATGGTGTCCGTGTGAGACAAAGTGTCGGGCCTCAGATGTAAATGCTTGGGGACTGGGGAGTCAAAATGAGCAATTTGTAGGGCCGATTGATGTTGGACCAAGTGGGAATGGATTCTTTCAAGGCCCAGAGAACTGAAACCCAGGAGCAGCCCACTTACATATCAATGATTACATCAGCTTCTGAGCTCTGATACAACTAGGTCTCGAATTTTCAGAACTAAAACCCAAAACCCTAGCCAACCGATGAAGAAGAAGCAAAACCGCTCCGTCTCTACAGTCGCCATGGCCGTTACAGACCTGGACACATCAATCCATTCTCACGCCGAATTCTTCGATCATTTGGTAGAGCTTATACCTGCCAGATTCTATTCCCAAAACGACGACATAGAGAAGCCATACATCCCAGGCCTCTCCAAAACTGCTAGAGCTTCGTTGAAGAAGCAGACGAAGAAGAATCTCAAGCTCGCTCGCCGCCAGAAGTTCGACCCCGATCATAAGCCTGATGCTCCTATTTCTGAAGAAGGAGATGAAGATGTGGAGCCAATTGATGGTGCTGAGGAGGATAATAAGGAGAAATTGGAATCGGTGACGTATGAGGGGCTGAGGCAGAAGTTGAGGATGAAGATTGAGTCGTTGCGTGGGAATCGTGGTGAGGGGAGGCCTGAGGATAGGAAGAGGAGGAGAGATTGGGTCGAAGAAAGGAACGAAGAGAAGGAATTGAAAGAGGACGAAGAGGAAGCCGAGGAGATAATTGAGTATGGGAAGGTGAGATTGGGAGATGATGAGGATAAGAAAAAGAAGAGGAAACTATCGAAATCGAAGGAGCTGGAGATGGCGAAGAAATTGCAGGAGGAGAAGAAGGAGAAGCCGTTTGTAGCGGAGAAGGAGTCGTGGAGTAAGGCAACGGAAAGGGCGATGGGAGTGAAGGTGCATGATGATGCACGGTTGATTAAGGAGAGTATTAAGAAGGAGAAGAAGAGGAAGGAGAAGAATGCGGAGAAGTGGAAGGAGAGGGTGGATACACAGGTGAAGATGAAAGAGGAGAGGCAGAAGAAGAGGAGAGATAATATTGTTGGGAGGATTAATGAGAAGAAGTCAAGGAGGATTGCGAAACGTGAGAAGAAGCTAATGAGGCCTGGTTTCGAGGGCAGGAAGGAAGGGTTCATTACTAAAGACTGATGGAGAAGTTCAATTCTTTTGTTTCCGTACTCCATGTTTCAGCAAATGAAAGGAAGATGATTTTTTTATTTGCAGTTTTTTATGATGTTATGCGAAGAATTATTGAACGATGAGGATTAGTGAATTAGAAGCTTTGTGTTGTTTACAATGATAAATCATAAATGAAGCTTGTTATTGCGTAGCATCTATGAGACATTGTAGTTTGGAAGTATTGTTGTGATAGGCTTCTGACTGAATGAAGTTTGAATGAAGTTCACTGGTTAGATGTTATTGCATCTTGATGTGCTTGATTTTCTTGTTGAAGAAACTTTTGTCGCAGTGTTGATTGAGTTTTTGCTTATTCTGTTCTGCCTCCTTGATGTAACTTCCATTGTGATAGTAGGAATGTCCTATAGCCCTAAAGTGTGAATTTTGTTGTCTTATTTGGTTGAATTTGTGTAATGGATTTCGACTGTACTGTCGAGCCCACAAATTGCTTGTTGTTGGTCTTTCATATGACCTTAAGCTTAGCAGAGTTGCACCGATTTATCAGGTTTTCATTGTGTTGCCTAACTATTGATTATGCAACATTCAGTGTGAAACTTTGGACACCAAGTTCAGTATTTACATTCAATCACATGATGAAGGATATTTCATTAGGTTATGTCATAAACTGTATTGGCTATGCAACATACTCTCCACAATAAATTTGTTTATTCCTAAGTACTTACATAAACTGTAAGGTTATATAAGAATGTGAAGGCATATTGGTTTGTATTACATTTTGTGCAAGAGTTTAGTTGACAGGATATGGTAGTCCAGAGTATTTGGAGACTGTCAACTCTACAGTCCTATTATCACTGCAAGTTCCCATAATGTCGAAGATGCTTCAGGTCTGCACTGTATAAGATATGATTTGCTCGTCAATAAGATCTGCTTCTTAAAAGAATGTTATGACTTATGAGCACTTCAAAACGATACAGACAAATATGGAAGATGAATTTTGTTTTCCTGTGAAAATCTGTCACACAACCACAGAACTTAGTTTGTGCTATTTGACTAATTATGTTATGGGACATGGTATTGTTGAAGATATTACAGTGACTGTGTTCTTCTTTTGTTTCGGATGTCTTGAAATTTCATGACACTAGTAACTGTACCGCCAATGCGTCTTATAGTAAGTTGACTCCTTGATGAAAAATCAGATCAATACTCAATGGAAATTATGGCAGCATTGCTTGAGAACGCGATATTTACCAGCTGCCCAGCTAGAAATTTTGAGAATCTGTAAACAATTTAGTTTATTACAATAGCTAGTTTGTGTGGAGCTTTGCAAAATCTGTGTAATAGTGTCGTTTTCTAGAAAATTAAATGTAAGCAATGCCCTGCCGCTTTTAGCAGCTGAAAAATGATTCTAGTAATTCAAAATTTGTTTTTGCAGCTTGCAGTGAAATGCACTATGGGTTTACGTATGGAAATTCTGCTCGGCGTAATTTTGGGCTGGGAGGTGGCGGTATGGTGCTTAATGGAGTCAGTGTCTGTTTGGTTCGAGGGTTATTTATGAGCTTCCATCAGGTTTCTTGGATGGTAAAGAGTTGAGTCAGTTTGCTGGAAGAACTTCCATAAGATAAGATTTTGGTAACGCCATTCATAAACCTTGTTGAACCAGAATAGCTTGTATTTTGATCTTTCGTAAGGAGAAATCATTTGCTCCGCTAAACTTATCGATATCAAACCTTGATGATCACATAGCTAATCACAATTAGGCAACAATCGATTGAACACAGTTCCGATTTCCCACTAACGGCGTCACTTGTTGAGATTCCGATTGCAATTGAGCCTAAATCAAAGCTACTTTAAACGATAATTTGATCAGCAATCAAACAACAAACACAATAGCAATTTACGTGGTTCGACTGAATTGCTTCACTCTACATATACGGAGAATCAATAAGTTTATTGCTCCTTTCAATCCCCAGCGTTACACATCTTTGTTACAGAGAAACACAACTCACAACAACAACTAGAAACCCCTCTCAATCACAGAGAAAAACATATGAAAAATGCGAAATAAAATATCTGATAATGAGGCAAATTTCACGCGCTCTGTTTTTATATCCAAGAACATATCTCCAAATTGAGTAGAAATCGTTGGATCAAAACGACTATTTTTCATCTGACAGCTGAGACGAAGTCACGTTTTAAGCAGAAATGTAATAGCTTGTAACAACCTTTCCGCCATTTTGCCAACAAGTCCCTGAACTTCTGGAATCTTTAGAAAACACCCCAAAACCTTCAAAACTTTCACATTATTCATTGGAATGTTAAACCATTTTTCCACTATCTCAAGGAAATCGAGTTTGTGTGTGTTTCATTCCGATGGAAAAAAAGGACAGTAGAGATACAAGAGAAGATCAAGTAAGTGGCATATTATTCACCATTAGAGTTACTTCGTCAAAATGACTCGAAAGAGAAAGCAAGGTTATGGAGGGTAAATTTCTAACCTTTTGATACCCGAATGTTAGAAAAAGTAGGATGACAGTTTTTTTTTTTTTCTTCTTCTTCTTCTCTTTCAGTAAAGTAGGATGACAGTTAAAAATACTAAGTACAATGAGAAGGATGTCAATTACGATGTTCCGTGTGAAAATGAAGATGTCTAAATAGAGGATTTTGAGGTTGTTTGGCAAACAACTTAACCCATGTTAAAACCGAGTTGCATAGTAAATCTTGTTTGACATGCCACTAAACAACTCTGTTAAGTCGCTATTCCACTCACATAAAATTGAGTTACTATTCATCTGTTAAAGGTCTGTTAAAATCCGGTATGTGAAAGTCGTATGCCAAACAGTCTATTTAATTTTCAACATGAATGAGACTTTTAACATGGATGGACTTGATTATTGATTTCTTATTTGTCTTTTTTCATTATTATTTTTCATCTTTAGTTCTTAATTTTTCTAGGTTTTCTTATTTTCATAAATTTATCATCTTTTAAAAGTTTAAACATGCTCCACGCATTCCACTTGAAGAAGATACGTAAACTGGACTCATAACTACATGGCATACGTTTAACTTTTTTGGTATTTTGTCTCACTAAATGTAGACTTGTAAGACTGTGTGCGTTTTCTCATCGAACAATTCCTATTAAAACTGTGAAAAAAACTTTAAAAGATTCGTTGAGGATCTTTAGCGACGCGGGAAATGACTAAGTAAGCTTCACGTGACGAAATAATACAGTGTATTATCATGATTTTTAACGGTTAAAAGTGGCGCGACAATTATAAAGTGTGATAAAATACCAAACCTACTACCGAGTCCAACACATCCCTAGTATGTAACACAAGTATATACTATAAATGATTTCACTCACACATACACCTGACATCAAGAATATTACAGCTGGGGTTGAGTCGCCGCCAATTCTACCGCCGGCCAATCTCCATTAATTCCGGTATGTAATATCTTCCTTTCAACTCGTGTCAAAATTCATTCTCACATAATTCTTGTAGAATTCCGTACATTTCTTATCGAACAATTCCTAGTGAAAATGTGAAAAGAAAAGCTTTACACGATTCATTAAAAATCTTTACCGACGCGGGAATGATTAAGTAAGCTTCATCGTAAAATTTGAAGGTTAAACGTAGCAAGACAATTATGTCAGGTAGAGAAAATACCGAACCTACCAGCCCAGCCTAACCCTAGTATACTCGTATATATACACACAGTGTTTCACTCGCAGACACACCTGAACTCAACACTATTTCACCTGACCGATCAATCTCCATCAATTCCGGTATGACGTATCTCCTTTCAATTCATGTCAATATTCATTTTTACATGTGTTATTGTAATCGATCGATTTGTTCATTCATCGAACCATTGTAACCGATCGATTGAAATACCCTTCCTTCCTTGTGATGATTAGCAGACTGGCGTTTATGATTCGCTTATCTGTTCATCAGATTGTTCTATCTGATGCCCATCGGTCTAAGGAATCGGTTGAGCAGCAGCGCCTAGATGATGACCATCCTAGTCAATGCTGTGGAGGAACAGAAGATGCAAACAAGATCATTACCAACGAATTAATTTACCTAACACCAAATGGTATGTCTTACCGATCGATTTCATTTTTACCCGTGTTTGCTATGTTGTTTGATGGCCTAATAATTGGTATCGCTTTCTTTAAATCATGTTCTCTGTCTTTTTTGATTCTCAGTCGTTAATTTCATTTGTTTACAATTTGTTTTGATGATCAGTGCAGTACTGTGTGCACAACTACAATCTGTTTGTGAATAGCTAGTTAAATATAATGGCCATTTTGGTGGAGTGTTGCAAAATTTTGTGTGATAAAGTTGTCTCCAGAAATAAAAATGATTTACCTGTATAATTTTGTGAAAGATGTTCATATACTAGCCTCTGGTTGATCATTTAAGATCGAAATATTATTTTGAACTGCAAAAGCAATATTAATGGTGTGCAATGAATCAATACCCGTTATGTATTTGAGCTTGATCAGTTTCCTGGCAGCAGGTGTAGAAGCATTCCAGAGCAGCGTCGCAATTTTGAAAGATACGTGAATCATGCCCTTGCATGTCACGACAAGACAGATGCCATTGATTTCAGGAGTTTTGTTCATATCAAGTGGAAACACAATAAGATGGCTAGAAATCGAAAGATTCCAGAATCTTTATTCTCGTCCAAATACATAGTCGAGTTGGAGTTGGCCATTGAAAACTATCTCCTCACTTGATCTGAAGCTTGCACACTTCCAATTTCCAAACCTCCGGAAGCTGAAGCTCAAATTTTGCATGCTTGACCAGGCATCTCCACGAGATCTGTTTTCATGTTGCCCTGCACTGGAAAAGCTGTCAATCATGTTCTGTGACGTGCCAAGGCTCCAAAATTTCCATGTGTCTTCTCCTATATTGACAGAGTTTGTGATGTGTTATTGTCGAGGGATGGGAGACTGCTCACTCAGTTTTCAAACCCCACTTTCTAAATTCATATGGATTAGTGGTGAAGGAAGTGCAATGAAGTTAGTTCCTACGCAGTTTGGATTGGTTATTGGTGCCCAGGAAATTAGGCTACACAACCAAGGCAATAATTTGACTAGTGCAGTGATAAAGTCACTAGGGAGCTTTTCAAGGCAAAAGCTCTCGTGTTCGACTCTTGTCTCGTTAGGGTAACTGTTTATTTTGATGCATGATAGATAATTCTCTGCAAAATGGTGTACTTTTTAACTCTTTCCTTGTTTGTTACAGATTCTCTCCATGGCTGATGTTTTTCCACGACAACTGAAAGTTGGCGCGTTATGTAGCATGAGTGAACTGACAATCGGTCTATTCTCAGAGATGGCCAACTTTAGAGCAGTTTTGCTTCTTGTTTCTAAAAGTGTATGCATCTCCCGTGTTCGCTTGGAACCTGAGGTAAATAACTAAAGCATGGTTATTGAATGTCTGTTTGTCCTAACTCCATGCTTCAGCATTAAATACATGTTCTTTCTTTTTTCAGGGTTCATCGAGTGGAATTGTTGATTTCCCGGTATTGAATCTGTATCTGAGAACTTACGGTTCTAGGAGAGGTTTTTGCCAGCTAACTGATGTACGGATTACAAATTTTTGAAGGAAGTCCCGTGGAAATGATGCTGTTCCGAGTGGATAAGGTTTGCGATAAAGTTCAATGTCCAAAAACTTTGCTATTCGGAAACATGGCTAGAAATCAAAAGATTCCAGAATCTTCATTCTCGTCCAAATACATAAAACTGTGTGTTGTTTCATGAAGTTTTGGAAGAGACGCGTATTAGTGAGAGACCTGAAACAGATTGATATTTTTAAGTATATGTATGATGTTTTAAACAATATCAGTAATGTTTATGAGTGAACATTTACTATCATTTTTTTATGTATGTGTATATATATCACCAATGTTGTTGGTTCTTAGTAAAACCTCTAATGTTTTTGGATATAACTGTAATGTTTGTCCGTCTCTTTTAGTTTCTCCATAATACTGTCTCTCAGAAGACTTGTTGTTTATGCTAATTGTATATTCACTATTGAATCCACGGACTGAAATATGTCGGCTGAGATGATGTTGTATTTTCTTGCTTCGAAGAGATTTAGAACCATGCTTGAATATTTGAAGTTTGTTGCGGTTTGTAAGAGCAATCCTCATTGTATACTCTTACTGATCTAGGTACTCTGAGACCTGAGTTCATCTTTTAGAACAGTACATAAAATACTGCAAGTTCTTGGACAACCTGTTTGAATGTTTTGTTCTCAAGCAGTAAACTATCAAGTGAATGCAAGCCTCTGTTTCTTTGGTGTCAAAGCTCTATAAAGTTGCGCAACTGGTAGCATGCAATCATGAAAATGGTACTTAAAGGCCACTTCAGGCTTCCACAATGGCCTCCGCCAGAGTGCTCTTTCCTGTTCCCATGGAGGATGATCTTTCAATGCTCACCAGAATCGGCTTATCTCTCTCTTTTCTGTCCATCATTCTGATGAAGAGATCTTGATATATATGGATCATATAAGCTAGTGAGGCTCTATGTGAAATGGACTCATTGACACAAACATCTGATAGATAAGTGTATGTATGCCCTCTGACAGAACCATCATGTGACAAGAAGCATCAGAATATATAAAAACAAGAAATTCTAGCTAAAAAATGTATAGAGACTACACGAACATGTATATAACAGTTATAAGATGGGGCAAAGAGGGAATTGACACCCCCATGGCTGCGATACATGGCTGCATCATGGCTATACTGATGTTCTGATTTTGTTCTCGTTTAATGACAGAGACTTTTGAAGGACATAATCACGTCTGACTTGAAATCACTTACTTTACATGAAGCTGGACTTCCGCCTTGGATTCTTTTTCTTCAGTCTTATGCGAGATTTTGCCATGTATACTGTCCTAAGATGTGCCCCCCTGGCAAGATATATACATTCTTATCTCAATTGTCACAGTCCTTACTGGATTCTGTGACCTATACAAAAATGTTCCCCTTCTTAAGGCAACATCATCAGTGCATCACATTTTTTTGGGCCTCTATTTGATTGGATAGAAACATGGGAGATGATCTCAAGAATCAAGTATTTGGGAGCTATGCTATTTATCCACAATTTTCAGAAGGTGATCAATTTGGATTTTCATGTTGACGCGGACTACTCCTACATACCTTTTATTTTTAATAGAGCCAGTAGCAGGACCTTTTGTTGAGTTCTTGGACTCTGTTCTGCCTCTTTGGAATATGCTTATGGATCTATTTGAAAGTGTCTTTTCATTAAGCAGGGAGGGATTCAACAGTGGCTCTATACAGCAGTTGGAGACCTTGTAGACGTTATTCTTCTGCCACTTTGATTTGTCTTGCTGTTACTGTGGAATGTTGGTAAGTTACCAGGTGTTTTTTGGTAATATTTAGAAGTTTTCTCGAGTGTGGGCTGTAGATTTATGAGGTTTTCTGACATAAGTTATCCTTATTTTGTTCAATTGCGGCTACATCTTTTGTATATCCTAAATTCTGGATTCTGAGTGAAATTCTGTGCTCTCCATTTCGACTGGTCTTCGGTTCATGTAACCTTGTAGTCTCTTTCTGTTCCTATATATATGGGCATTTGCTTGCTGTGTATTTCAGTTAACAAGAAATGTTGAGTCAGCTGTGAAAATCAGTTCATCTTTTGGAATGACCTTTTCTCGCAGCCCAGGTACTTTAATTGTAAACTCTATCAGAGTCTGGTTGATGATGCTTCGTACTTACGTTCTTTTTTTCTTTATCACAGTTACTGTATTCACTTCAACAATACTCATGGCCCACAACATAACTAGTCAAATAGCACAAACTATGTTCTGTGGTTGTGTGACAGATTTTCACTGGAAAACAAAATTCATCTTCCTTATTTGTCTGTATTGTTTTCAAGTGCCCAGAACATTCTTGTAAGAAGCAGATCTTATTACAATTGTGTTTGAACACAAGTACGTGGAGATGTGGAGAAGTAGATGATTTCACATAAACATAGCCCTCAACATTTCTTGAAAGAGCTAGTACCTGAAGTAGGTTGAGATTGAAAGAGTATATGCACGCCGTTGGATCATATTGTAACAAATCCGTTTTCTGATCTGTAGCAGACTAGCAGGTCTTTCAACAAATTGTAGATTCTGATTTCTGTAGCACAAGTACACATTCACGATTCTCTTATAATCCAGCGAACAGAATTCTAGACTTTTGAGCTTTTGCTGCTATAATTCTAGACTTCTAGTAATGAAATGGAACTAACCTTGTGTTTAATTAAAGTCAAACATTAAGTTTATGTTCTGCAAGTACAGAAACAGGTGTTTATGTAATTTCCTCGTTAGGATGTATGTTTGTACCTGATTTTGTTTTACAAGTCGGTACAGTCACTATTGGTATATAATCCACGACATTGATCAATACTTCTAGGCTTCTGTTGCGATCAACCTAGCAATAAACTTACATTTGTGTTTAGACATAAGTACGTGGAGTAGCAGATGATTTCGCATAAACATAGCCCTAAACATTTCTTGAAAGAGCAAGTACCTGAAGTAGGTTGGGAGAGTACTTATATGCGCGCCTTTGGATCATATTGTAACAAATCCTTTTCTCGAGCTGTAGCAGACTAGCAGCAGGCCTTTCAACAAATTGTAGAGTCTTATTTCTGTAGCACAAGCGCACATTCACGAATCTTTTATAATCCAGGGAACAGAATAACTAATGCAACAGTTTTTAGGCTTTTGAGAAAGATATATATTGATGAATGAGCAAGGCCAAAACAGACAAGAAGTAACTCTTGGCATGGTTATACTTCCAGAGTTTTCATGGTATGTTCTTCTCCGATTCTTTAATTTCAGAATTCCAATTCTATGTTCTGCAAGTACAGAAACAGGTGTTTACAATTGATGAGCAATTTTCTGTGTCAACCAAACATAAAAACGAATTGACGGGTAAGGAAATGTGAAGGAACAAAGTTTAGGCTGTGCTTTTGTCCCACATTACTTCAGAATGAGAAGCACATAGGATAAGTGGTGATAAAATCGAACCATTGATAAATCAGTAAATCACGCAGCCATGCGATAAGCACATAGCGAACTATTCTTTCGCCTTTTACTAAAGAATACCGTGTGCTTGTCGCTTTAAAGTGGCATACGCTAATTTTTGGAGGGTTGTTTGGCTTTGCTAAAACACCCCACTAGTTTAGTTTAAATTTTTATCTTATTGTGTTTATTTTTGGTATGCAAATTGTATAGTTTGCTTTGTAAAGATTGTTCTGTTTTGTTTATGTGATATTGCTCTTTAATCTATTACAATTTGTAAGAGCAATCCTAAACGTATATATACTTATTATTATCTTTCAGAGCACTACATAAAGTGTATATTGTTCTCCAGTCAAGGCGTGCTTGCTTAGCCTCTTGATCCCATCTTGTATACTGATTCTCAACAGTTTTGGATGCCCTTCAGACATTGGTCCAGGCACTAGGATATAAGAAAGAAAGACCAACATAACTCCTCGACATTTTTGTCGAATCCGTTTGATGAAGGGGTCCATTTATTTCCGTCCCATAGTTTTTTTTAGAGTATCTCATTATACGAATCAAAACATTGCTGGAACTGAGGAACCAAATGTGCAACTTGACAGGCAATAAACTTAAGCTGACATGTCTAAAGAGAATCCCAATTCCCATGGTTTACAAATACTGGCCAGGCCCAAAGATTAGAGATAACATTCAGACTGTTAGATAATATAAGGTTATATATACTTATACCACTATGTTGTCTTCTTGTACTAAGGATATAGGATTGTAGAGTAAGGTAGCCGATAGTTGCTGAGAATCAACGACTAATTAGAAAACATGGAGAAGAGATACTCATTGTGGTTCACACTTGAAAGTGCTCAGTTAACTCATCCCACATGGCTTTGGTGTATAAGGCGTTGAATTGAGATAGTATATTAATCGTGCAAAGCCACAAAGCTACATACTTACCTGGACGGGTTCAATGGGTGATCAAGAAGGCCCATGGACTAGGTTGGTGACCTCCATTGCACTTCGGAGGGGCGCCCGCCTATGGTCGGCCCAAGTGGTCGAGCCAACGTCATAATTTGTTGCTGAGGGGGCCTGCGTTCGCGCGGCCCCTGCCCAATTTCAGTTCTAAATTTAGCCCATTTAGTAGATTCTTTATATATCGAGTTGATTGGAATTTTATTTGCTTTGTAACTGAAAAAGCTCACAAGCCCCTTTAACTTGGTTTGAGTTTTTATGACATTTTTTAATTAGAGCTTGCAGTTTTGTTTTTGTTCATTCAGGCTTTTTTATGTTATATGGTGTAAATTTGAACTTGGAAATTTTGTTTATGCTCATGACCCCGGATCCTGCTAAGACTATCCACTGTGGTGACCAAAAAATTGATCGAGTCGCCGGACGACCTCTTCCGCGACAAAAAATTGTCACTGTGGTAGCGGTCGTGGGTTGGTCGCCGAGATTTTTTTTTTTTTGTATTTTTTTAAATTTTTTTATAGTTTTTTAAAGTTAGAATATTGAAAGGATGAAACCACCGTGTAATTAATTGAGTGGGTTAAGCTGAAACCACCGTTTGGGCTTTTGAAGTTTAGATGTTAAATTAAGCTAATGCCACGTGTAATGTTTTTATATGATCAAACAGTATGTTGAACAATAGGTTGAACAGTGAATCCGAAGCGCCCCGTCTAATGATAGCTCGTACAGAAGCACATGGGTGAACGTATAATAACAAACAAATTTTAATGAGATAGGTTTGCACGAGAAGTGCATCTCTGGTCCTTATAAGGAGAACCGACATTACTAAGTCCTAATAGTAGAGTTAGGATCTTCCAATCCACCTATATTGCATCTTACTAGAAATCACTTGTTCTCTTAGCAAGAGACTTTAATCCTATGAGTGGTTTAATCTTCCACATCCTTGCTACATGACTTATCATCTTGAATCGAATGACTCTATCTTAGCATATCAGCCAAGCCATAAAGCTACACGCTCTTGTTTGAGAATTCTTTCCTACTCGGTTCCGGTTCCGCCATCCTATTGATTCTACCATATTACAAAACTTTAGATGCAATTAGTGAGTCTGATACCTGCCTTAAGATTAGATAGATGGATCCTTTCTTGTTCAGAACATCTACTCACTGCCTAAAGGAGTCTCCTGCTTGAGAAAACAGCGTTGCCATCCCATTCCAAATAGGCAAATATATAGAATGGAAGATATTTGTTCTGGAAGATTAAGGAACCCTTTTCAGAAAATAGCAAAATTATGAGTATATCTAAAGCAAGTGCTATGTCTTCTGTAGATCATCAGGTACTGTATTATATATCCCATACTGCTAGTAGAGAAAACATGTCCTTAGAAGAGGAGTATAAAAAGAGCTTAGTGTTGTTTGTAGAACTCATACCTTTCTCGGCCTTTTGGCTAAGATCAAGTGTAGTATCTGTTCTTATCAGTTTAATATCTGATATGTAGTCCATTGGGCTACAATGATATTAATCTAATTTTTGTAGGGGAAGGGGTTCAATGTGTAGCTTGCTGCACGGATCCTTTAAGTGTCGCCCATGCGTTGCACTATTGCACGGGCCTGGCACACCCCACCCAATTCAGTCTGAAATTTGTACGTAGCTTTTAATGTGAATTGAAATTCGAACTTGGCCCCGAAGAATACTTGGGTTAAAGTTGCACAATGCAATTCTTACTGAAAAGGCAAATTCTGTTTAGCAGATTTCCTGTTGTAAACAGAACCTGTGGAGTTTCCCTAGTATTTCTATATCCTTCTCAATGTTGTTGATAACCTCAGTTTCCTCATTGAATTTGATGTGATTCCTGGGCTGTTCAGCAGATGTCATGTGTGTTGTAGCAGGTCCTTATCAGGAGTTGTTGCGCTTTTGAGCCTTCGTTTGACTATTGTTCAAGTAATGAAAGGTGCCTGTTGTTCAAGATTAGGTAGATGGTATGATGGTACCTGTAGTTAATTCAGTGAGATGATAATTAGGTGCCTGTATTGAAAGGCTCCCATTCGAGGTGTTTAACCCTATAACCTTAGTTAAGATTTTTGGCTTAGTTAATCTCATGCATTTATAAACTGACATTAACTCTCATTTACACATCCTTGAATACAATTTCAGATGATGTTTTATGAACATTTATCGTTTCCACAAACTGAGGCTTTTCTCGTTCTCAAATCAAAACATTAATCGTTTCCTCAACTGCAGCTTTTCACGTTCTCAATTACTGAAGTTGAACTTGAGTTGGTGTTTTATGAGAGAGAGCCTCAGAGAATGAGGCCTCTCTTCCAAAAATTGACGGGCAGCCCACCAATATAGGGCAGGACATGCTCGCACTAATAGGATTGTGTTCGCAAGCGTTGGTGTTGGCACGGCTCACCATCACTATACGTTCATAAGTGAGTCGCCTAAGCACCCCCGACAGGACGAGTTAGGAACTTGTATAATCACTCACCTTATTTTATAGTTTCCATCCCCTTTTCTCAGTTGTCTGCAAGGATGTGGGAGAACATGGAAAAACTCACCCTGCAATTTGCAATCACATTTCATCTTCTCTTATTCATTGTTATCTGCGCAAGAAAGTAGTACTAATAAACGCTGATAATCAATCAACCAAGAAATATTGAAAAATCTGATTTTGGATGAATTCCAAATCATGCTCTTAACCAATAAGCTTATGGATGAATTCATCAATAAGCTCCCCAAAATCTGATTTTGGCAAAAGCTGCCAAAGCTTCAACAGAAACCATGTTTAGCATAATAATGGAAATAAAAGCCTATCCAAAAAATTTAAACAAACAAGGGAATACCAAATGTACACAGATGAAAGTTATTGCAACGCCATTACTTTCCTGACTCCAAAAAGGAGCAATATTTCAAAATGCTGCAACGTATCCATAGATGCATCAATATTGTAAAAACATTTTGGTACATTCCATACTACGATAATACTAGATACAAATTACAACATGAGAACAGCAACCAACTGACTCCAATCACACTGTTTCATCATTCTTACTCCTACAATATTCAACCAGAGACTGGCTGCAAATAGAACACAGCTCACTGTGCCAGTTTCTTCAGATGTTGCAATGTGCGCTGCTTAATCCACAGCCGGTCATACGGTAGGTACGCCTGACGTGAGTGATCATAACTGCAGAAATTCAATAGAGAGTTGCTTAGCACCTAGGTAGTATTTACCTCAACAGACACAACTATGATAGTATAATCCAACTACATGATAAAATCACTACTTAACATGTAAAGTCAAGTAATATGCTAAGCATATATACAGAACCAGGAATCATGCAGTGAGTTGCAAGAAGGAAAAAAATCAGAATGGATTCAACTAGTTAACTACTAATATGCTTGAAATTCCAAGTCCAGTAGATGACTGTTGCTAATGAGTCTAGAAATCCATGCTAAGAGATATGCATAGAGTGTACAGCAGTACAGAGAGAGAAGCTTACACCAAAGCACTCATATCAGTCAGCCCATCCATGAAATTGTAAAGATCCGAGATGTCATAACTAAGGTTCTTGACGGCTGGATTGATTTCTTTGAGTTTCCTTTCATACAGTCCACAAATTCCTGTAGGATACATGTTAATATTACGTGATCAAGATAGAGGAAAATGTAGCATTGATATCTAAATAATGCATCGTATTAACTTAGCTCCCTAATTCTATCCCAAGGGAATTCACTTGTTTGCAGATGTCATGGGCTTCTATGCAAACTGTATTTTTACAATTCTAGAGATGATTGCTTGTTGAGATTGCCATATATGAAAATTAAATTAGGCTTACACAATGACATGGAGCAGAAAGTAGGTGTGAATAATTCAATGTAAATTAGATGTTAATGAACATCTGATTAGACGAATTTTGTCTAGGATATTATATTGCAGGATGACACATCACAGGGGGGTGGGATTAGCTCAGTTCTGGTGCATAACGAATCTTCTAATCGTTCTGTTCTCCACAATACCATCTAGATGGCATTACACTGGCTAGGATGACCTATAGATCGAGACATCATCCCTAATCAATGCATCTAACTACGAACAAGTATGACTCCAATCCACTTAATTGTATCACTATATGCACTAATGGCACTCTGTGACAAACATTTGGCCCAAGATAAATCGATTTACATATGCACGGAATAATTCAATTCCTATATGGTTATCGTTTAATCCCCCCCACAAATGAAAATAAAAGCATAATTTGAGGCCTGTATTGTGAAGTAAAAGAATTTCGCAAACCATTGTCACTTCAAATTATTTCATTTTCATAATATGACGCCAATCATAGTCTCTCTCTTACCAACACAAATCTCTCTTCAAGACCTCAAATCAAGCAGAAAATTTTTTATGCATGGCAATAAAGATTTAGTCTTTCTGAACTAATTGGACATTAATAATTGGAATTCAAGCAATGCAATTCCAAAACACCCTATATAATGGAGAAATTGCTGGATACATACCATCCATTGCCTGACTTATCGAATCATAATCCATGAAAGTACGGGTAGCCCTGTTGTGAGATGTTTGTATGAGAATAATTGTGTGCCTGTTAGACTGCAAACAAAATGAAAAAAAATCGAAGGACTTAAATACCTTCAACAAGAAGTCATACCATAATTTTTTACAGGACGAACACTAAAGGAGTAAGTACTGAAAAAAAAAACCCCTCCTTTTACTAAGCATTAGAAAAAAACTACTACTACTTCCTAATGTGATGAAACACAGGACTTTCCCAAGAAGTTGTCCAAACGAATCTAATTCGAGTCCAAATCAGGGGGGGGAAGTGAAAAAAAGGGAATCTTTGACATGTACAGTAAGTCTTTGGCAACAGAAAGACCATGTTTTTCCCAAAGCAAGCAACACCATCAAACACTAACAGATTATCCAGATTCTCAAAAACTTCAGCAAAGCAACGATTAATAAAGCAGAGAAACAGTCAGAATCCAAATAACCTGTAACATTCTAGCAAAATAGGGCAAGCTATGGACTTAAAATTCAAAACTTCTACCGAAACCCTAACAAGAAAATGAGCAATAGCGAAAAGCATCGCACACATATTTTTATGGAGTATACAGAAACGTAGAGGTAGAAGAGTGAAGAGAGTACCATTTTTGGATTGACTTGAGTGCTGTGGAAGGTTTTTCTTGAGTCAGCTGTCAGCCAAGTGTGTTTTTGTTTAGAAGGAGAAGTGTGAAGAAAAACTCATGGCTGTAGCCTGTATTTGTCTGTATCTTTGGCATCTCATTTGGACCCCTCTTTTAAGCGAATCCAGTAAACGTAATCAACAAGGCCCAATTCTAAATTGTGTCTGCTTTCTTGGACAATCTCAGGCCATCTTCACAATTGCAATTCATTCGGTCTCAAAATCTCTGTCACGTCAGCATTTCACTCACTGCAACTCACTTTGTAATTCTCCACAATTATCTACTTCAACACTGAGATCCAAAATCTATTTTATTTTAACATTTCTTTCAAACTTAATTATTCATTTCATTTTCTTTTCTCATTTCCTTTTAAACTTTACTCTTGAATTTATTTTAAATGTCGTTAATTAATTATAACTGAAATTGAAAATTACAACAATTAAGCTACTACAGAAAAATTATACATTTTCCAGTACATTTTACGTTTTTTTAGTATTTTTAATTTTCACAAGTGTGATTTTAAATTCAAATAATATGTATTTTAAATGTTACAAGTAATTTTTTACATATAAATATGTTTGTATTTATATAAATATTATTATCATATGAAAATATTCAATAATACTTGAAATCGAAAAAAAATTACATTGTTTGAAATAAAAATTACAATACTTAGAAAAATATAGAAAACAAATATAAGGAAAAAAATAAAAGAGGTAAATGTGGGAAAGAAATAAAAACAAAAAAGAGAAAAATACTCTTCAAACACAAAACAAAAAGAGAAAAGAAAAGAGAAAAATTTGAAAAAAAAGGATAAAGAGCGATGGGCCGCGTCCCAAATTTTGGGACGTAGCCCATCGTTGGTTGTATCTCGCTTCCAATGAGTCTGAATAGAGTTAGATCGTTGCAACTGCCAGTTGCAACACTGATGGAGAACGCCTCAGGGCTATTTTGCACAGAGTTTTATCGTGTGGATCATAAATATAACTAAAGCACATGAATAATGACTGAGTTTAGTTGGATCCGGTAAAAAGTATGCTTGGAATGAAGTTATGAATTTATAGGTTTTGTAAGGCTAGTTATGTTGGTTGTGTGAGGTTGACTTAATATGTGTAAGAATTGGTGGGTTCTAGTATTTTTAACGTTACTTATTGGTTTTAAAATTCGTTTGATTGGTTTAAAATTGTTAGTATAAACAAAATATGAGGAGCGAATGTGGCATAAAGTGACAGATAATTGAACTGAGAGCGAGTTATATTGTTACTGTATGCGAAATACAGGACTCGATTTTTAGTGGAGTTGGAAATGAGCTTTAGTTTGTCGTATGCCAAACAACTTGTCTATGAATAAAATGAATTTCTCCTTCACCCCTTTCTTTCTACCATGGTTCAAAAATCTCAATGCCAGAATATGTTTCGAATCCTTAAAAAATAAAGAAGTTTCAGAACTTTTCGTTAATTTTGAAACTCCCGTAACATCATGAAAACAAGTTATGAAGTACAAAGTGTTTTAAATAAGTTCAATTTCAAATACATGTCATCCCGTTGAGGTTGAAAATGAATACATTTTCCGTATTTTCCAATAAGTTTCGATGATATGCCACATAATAGTATACCAACTCTATTATATTTATCACTAGTAGCTAACTTATCACCTTGAAAATAGCTTGGGCTAGTCCTGTGGATAAAGTATTAAGTTCCTTCCCACCGTGTTACATGTAACACATGGGTATAATTTAATTGTTTGGGATGTGTATTAGCTCATTTTGTAAACTCGGACATTTACTTAAGGTATCCGCAGGCTGTGAAAACCTCGGTGCACCATGCTATCTTCCTCGATATTTAATACTCCCTAATCCCAATCTCCGAACTCTATTTTAGTTAGTTCCAACTCCAAAGTCTAGCACAACTCCGTCTCCGCCCTCGGGAAAAATTCGAAAAAGGTATTCTAGAATGAGACACTTTCATTTTAGGTACTTTAAAATGGCTCCGTCCGATTTGGGTACTACAGAATACACATCGGTCCAATTGAGGTACTCCGACCTCGAAAACGACACGTCTTGCCGGAAAATTAATCTGGGCACGTGACTGACATATGACATGTCACTATAAAAGAAAAACAAAAGTAATTGTTAAAAGAAGAGGACATGTGTTGCCATATGCTTTATTCTCATATTCTCTTTATCAAAATTACATAAAAATAAAAAAAAATTATTTTAGAAAAATCTGAAGCATCAATTTGTAACAATTTCAAGAAAATTAGAAAATAATTAAATTGTATTTCTTTCTTTTTTATTTAATTTTATATGTTGAAAATTATTAGATGGGACACATGTTAATTAATGAGGTGCTACAGGAAAAAAACCAAGAAAATAACATGATAATTAGACAATTAAACCAAGTGATATTCCAATATAATTCATAACTCCAAAGTTTGACAAAAAAAGTCAGCACTATGTCACTGTGTGAACACTGACTTTTGAAAAATTCATAACTCCAATATAAACCAAGTGATATCCCCCCACCCCACCGAACCATTCAGGGACAATAGGAGGGTACATAGGGGGCGTTCGCCCCCCGTAAAATTTAAAAAAGAAAAATTTCATATGTATTATTTTCGTTAATTTAGGAATCCCCCAAATCGAAAATAACCTCTCTCTCACACACACACACACACATATATATATATAATTTCGCCCCATCAAAGTTCGAATCTTGGGTCCGTCCTAGCCAACCATTAATTACAAGTAGATATGCTTGTCCAGTAAATATGTTTTCAACATCACTGAATCTTCTTCTTCAAAAAAGTGTGCCTCAACTTAACATGTTTTCTTCTTGCTTGCTCTGATTGCATCAACTTTGCTAATTAGGGTTGTGGGAGTGTTTAGGGATATCAGACACTTTTCCCCCTGGAATTTTCCATCAATTTTTTCAGATTTAAAAAAACACAAAGTTAAATAAGTATTGTTACAAGAGAGATTTAGAGAGACGGTATCTAGATAACTTATTTAGAGACATATTATTAATCAAAACATCTATGTTATTAACGAAATAAGTATTGTTGTATTTTTTCTTGACAATATGGGTCCGGCTCTAGATAAATTATATATAAACCGTATTTCAGGAGACCTACTCTTAAAAAAAAGGTTTTGGAAAATAAAAATAAAATTAACTCTAAAAATTATGTAGTAAGACACGTATTTAAAAATTATGGATTAAGACACTGGGCACGTGCCCAAATCAATTTTCCGGCAAGACGTGTCGCTTTCGAGGTCGGAGTACATCAATTGGACGAGGGCGTATTCAGTAATACCTAAATCGAACGGAGCCATTTTGGAGTAACTAAAACGGAAGTGTGTTATTGTAGAGTACCTTTTTCGAATTTTTCACCTCCGCCCTCTAGGATTAGAAGAAAAAAGGAGGAAGAAAAATCCAATCGGAGTTAAGAGCGGGAAGGGTAATGCTAAAGCAGCCACCGGCGGTGGCGGCAGGATTCCGGCTGAGAAATCTGATGGAAAACCCTAACTCTCCTCCTTCTCCACCTCGCAAAGACTACGCTCACTACATTCACACCGATTCCTGCAGCTCATCCAGATGGACCTCAAGGTAATCAACTTTCTCCTGCTACTCCATTTCTAGCTTTTTATTACTTCGATTCAATCGCCTCTTTCAAGTATCTATGATATCCTATTACTCACTGAACTGAACCAAACCTGCCTCAGTTTTATTGATGAAAATAGAGTCAGTTGCTCGTTGCTACCTACTTACACCTGAATATCAGTTCCGATTGTGTAATTGTGGTTGGAATGCGCATGATTATGCAGATTGTTATTGTATAGGTTTAGAATAAGGTGTATTTTGATGCTGATGTGCAACGTGTCTGATTTTTTGCAGAGAAAGTTACCAATTCATGTATTCTAGGCCTTGGCAAAGAGTCAATGATTTTTATCTGGATGTTGTGAATGGTCGAAGATCACTTTCGGAATTGTTTTCGAAAGAGGTAGGATTCCGTTTTGTTGTGCCTAAGATTATCTATGTGCATTTATTTGTTTCTGGATTCATTTTGATTTATGGGGATGATCTGATCTGAAATTAGTAACTGTATGGGGGGTTTGTTTACGTCGAGTTTGCAATCCTGACATTGGTTCTTCTAGATGAGGTGATGGTGCTAATGCGTTATGGATGTGTATTTTGTTATAGATAAGGAAATTCCAGGGTTTACGTGCTTAGGTACTTGTTTTAAAATTCTAGAATGTTACTCTGGAAATTTAATTTGTTAGTAATATGATTAGTTAGTAGCATTTCTTTCCTTTATTGTCAAGTAGTATTACTCCACAATCCACATATATAGTTTTAACGTATTTCATCTGTAGCATTAAGCTTGTTATGTTTAGATAAACTCTATGCCAAGGCTAAAATTTGGATGAGGCGCCCCATTAGATTTTTATAGGTTTTCTCTAGTTGTTAATTACACATTGTAAACTTCTTGTGAGGCTTATTTATCAAAGAGATGTTTTGCACAGACCTATGCTGTAGATGATGGTGCTGGAATTGTACAAGATTTTGATAAATCTGAATTGATGAGTCTTCTTCCAGCTAAAGATAGGAAAGGAAGATGGGCGAGAACCACTTACAAAATAGTGCATTCATATCATGGTGCTTCTTTTGATGGTTGGCAGAAACAGCCTGGTTTAAATACTGTTCAAGGGTATGTTCCAGCCATGTAGTACCATAATGTTTGATTGTTTGCTGCCATAATGGTGGACCTGTGTATTTCTTTTATTTGTGTTCTTTTCTCTCCTCTTCAGTTTTCAAGTAACCCTTGTGCTTCCCAACAAATCATTAGCATGCTGTAGAACTTCTACTTGAGATTACAGCCAACACTTGATAAACTGTTGCAAAATGAGAATCATGTGAATATCACAATTCACAAGCATTACTTTCAAACTTGGTCACCTGCATGTGAAGCCTTGCTTCCTATATCTACTTTACCAAATTATGCATGGGATGTTAAGAGTTCACTGTTCTTTCGATCCAATACTTGCTTATTGATGAGAATAAATTCACTTACAAATTGTAAATATCATTCGAATACAGCAGAAACCTTTAGTCGAATATATCGCACCAGAATCTTATGTTACTAACAAGCTGGTGGGTACAGTCAATCGTCATCACTCAAGTGCATATCTGGTGTGCAACGTCCACATTCACCTTATCATCCATTATTTCTGTTCTGTGCAGATTGATTGAAAGATGTGTTGGAAAATTTGTTGACGAAAAGAAAATGCAGCAGCTTAAAGAAAAGAAATTACCAATAGAGGGTTGTGCCGTTGTTGCTGGGCGTACAGACAAAGGCGTGACAGCTCTTGAACAAGTTTGCTCCTTCTGTATGTCGGTTATGTCATTCTGCTTTGTTGTTTACCTCTCTCTGTCTCTCCCAATATCTTATGCAATATATTATGAAATGCACCTAAATACTAAAACAAGGTCACCATGGCATGCATAGCCAGAGTCTTTAATGAGAGATCCTTTATATGCATAATTCAAAATGTTTAATCTTATGTTATCGTGGCGCTGTTCTGTGTAAAAAACAATGTGAATTGGTGAAATAAACTGAAGGGCAATTTATGTTTCCTGCTCTTCATGCTTAGGCTTGCTCCTAAAATCCTATAGCAAGTAAATGCAAATGTACTACAACAACTTAAATTACTTGTTTGAAAAGCTGTATTCTATCATATTTTACATATGTAATTTGCATTATGCATCCATCTTTTCTATGCCTAGATACATGGAGAACGGATGTTAAAGACCAAGATATTGCGGAATCAATAAATTTTGCAGCACCTGGAAAGATAAAAGTCGTTTCAGTTTCTCAGGTAGATGTTTCAGTAATGAACTTGCATCATGTTTTCAGGCTCCGGAATGTTTATCTATGTGAGCTTAAAGCATAACCCCGATAGTTTGCTGAGGTTTAAACTGACTTACATCTGTAATTCTTTCTAGGTATCACGTGAATTTCATCCTAACTTTTGTGCAAAGTGGAGACGTTACTTCTATATTTTTCCTTTTGATTGTCAAAATACGTGCACTGGATCTAATCAATCCATGAAAAGTGTTGAGGTTAACGGTGATTCACAAGATAGCTCTGATGAGGAAAAATTTGGATATATGCTGGAGGATGGTGACAAGACTGAACAGGAAACAGGAGAGAAACCTACCGCGTTTAATATAAGTGATGTTAACCGCTTATTGCAACAACTAGAGGGGAAAGTACTGTCCTACAGAATGTTTGCACGGGATACAAAAGCTTCAAGAAACGTGTGAGACTTTTTCTACTTTTCTGCAAATTCTTAGTCTGTCACAATGATTTTTCTGATTTGTTCGAATATTCTTGTAATCTGGATATATATGTGTGTGTGTGTGTGTGTGTGTGCGCGCGCTATATACTTGCAATCTGGATATACATGTAAGTTAACCATGGGTATATATTTTGTAGTCAATTTTGGCCTAGATGATATGATTTGTCTTTTGCCTCTCTTGCTTGAGCTGGACGCTGAAATAAGCACTTTTGTTTTATTACTCTAGGCTACCCTGGATGTAGATGTACATACTGGTAACCTGAGATTAACTTAAGTTGCTTTCTGCTGCTTGTGAACACCTGAATTCCATTGCTCTCTGACTACAATTTATGTGTTGTGTTTCAGTGGTCCACCAACAGAGTGTTTTGTTTTCCATGCACGAGCAGAAGAGGCCTATATATCCTGCCCTGAGGTAGTCCACTGACACAGGTTCTATTGTATGTTTATTCTATCACCCATATACAATTCAGATCTTCAGTGCACATATTGTTCCTGATAGTGCAGATTAAGCTTGAGAAAGTAGATACAGATCTGCATTTTTGTTCAGTCGGTTATGAGTAGAAGAGACAGAATAATAATCCTTCATTGCACAAACATCGGCTTGTACGGCTTGGGCACATGGATTAAGAAATATACAAAAACTGTGTAAAGTCATTTTTGTTTCTACCAGATTTCCCAATATATCCTCAATTAATTGTGTGCAAAAGTTTGAAAAGTGTGTATTTAAATACTGAAGGGCCTGTTAACATGTATTGAAAAATTAAAACGAGCCTATAACACGGGACAAACAAATGGGAAAGGTGGCCTATGTGGGACAGAGGGGGTAGAAATATACTTGAAGGGCTTGTTTGCAAAAAATACTTTATTTTACCATTTGTTAACATCATCCTTTTATATGCTTGCACTTCCTATTGCTTATTGCTTAACTGTTCCTATCATGCCTCATTTCATTCCTTTTCTAATCTTTTCATATGAAAGGATGGAACAGCTACAAAGATAATGTGTATTGAGTTGGTCGCAAATCGCTTCTTGCGAAAGGTAGTTATTTCTTCAGCTTCCTCTGAGAAAAGCTTGCAATTTTCTATAATTTGCGTTAAACCCAACGATAGGTCTTTCATTTAAAAATTATTTCTTGTTGCTGGCCAAATTCTTCATAAATAAATTGCATAAAGCATGGCATGAGGTATTTTTTTGTATTGCCATATACCTCCATGCCAAAGCAGAAGTTTCTTTCAGAGCAATAATAATTTTGGATTATTTCCTTCCAATTAAATGATTTTGCTTCATGTGCATGTAGATGGTTCGAGTTCTTGTAGCAACAGCTGTTAGGGAAGCAGCTGCTGGTGCAGGCGAGGATGCATTGATAAAGCTGATGGATGCCACTTGTAGACGTGCTACTGCTCCGCCTGCACCACCAGATGGCCTTTGCCTTGTTGATGTAGGATATTCAGAATTTGATAGAAAAAGATGCTTCATCCATTGAGGTTATCTCATCCCCATCTCAACTATGTTTCTAGGGGGCACAGCTGCAGAACTAATGTACCAAATACTTGCTAAATTGTTGATGGTTTCGTACTGGTTAGACAGCACAATTGATTCATGATATTTTCAGAATATGTACTGTTTTCAACATTTTACGTGGGAAAACTGAGTGTTATAGGGTAAAGAGAGAAAGAAACCTTCCCAAGCAAGAACAAATGAATGGAGAGTGTGTGAGTGAGAGTGAGGTTGGTTGTGTGCTGAGGCGGAGGGTAGATGAGCTATTGAGCCACAACCTGCAAAAGAAGAATTTTTTACCTATATCCATGCATTTTTCTTTTTTTTTTCCAAAATAGGCCCAGCTAAATGGACAAGTAAGTTTTATTCTTCTTCTTCAATTTTGTTTACAATCTAATATACTCCTAGTTTTTTGCAAAATAGCCCCTACTTTCTTCAATATGTTATGTTTTTCTCCTCCTTAACATGGTTTTCATTATTCACTTGTTGATTAATAGGTTGGTTCGACTTGTTTTAACCCTCGATGTATCAACTACAACAACATAGCGAGCATTTTTTTCCATCGAATTGTTTTAGCCCTCAATGCATTGTTAGTTGGGCTTTTCTACGGTCAGGCAGGGCGAAATATACGTCAAATTAGGAATTGACCTATTTGTTTTGATTAAATATAAAAATATAGAAATTAAAAATATTTGTAATTATAAAAAATCATTATTATTTCTTTTGGAAAATTTTAAAGGAATAAATTTGGGTATTTTAATTAATATTTTTATTTTTTTATTTAAATATTCATAAGGCGAAAGGGCGATCGCTGTTCGCCTAGTCACATTTGGCGATTTGATATGAACCGTTAGACCAAAAATGCATTATCCATTCGCCAATGAAAAATATGTGCAATCAATGCTTCCTACGAATAAGTGGTGATCATTTTACATATAATTTATCCTTTATATAGTTAGTCACATGTGATTTTTCATTTTGGCTCATTGTGTGTATTGTTGCATTATATCTAGCCTACAAGTAATTATTATGTGATTTTACCCTATCTAATATCTAATGTAAAATGTTAATTATATGCATCTGTTTTTGGTCGAGTGGCTATTATTGATAAGATGCGGGTTTAAATCCTCAATTCCACCATCTTACCTCATGCTTGGATTATTTTTTTTCATTTTTTCCTCACATGACTCTGCTGGATTTATAAATTTAATTCTAAATTTTTATTCATTAATTTTTTTCATTCGGTTTTGCTATATATTACTTACTGTATAAATTTATTTTTACCCCTAATTTTACATTTTAAGCTTTAACTTATTTTCTCCACATATATACACACACAATATAAATACCTTGCATCCCTTAATTTATGTATATGTGTATGCAAGTCATAAGTGTAACTAAAGGGTATTAGAAAATTATCCCATGCATATTAACTAGTAGAATTGGACCATAGAATCTTGGCACAAAGACTAGTCCTTGGAGGTGACAATTTGTTGTCTTGTCTGTTGTAATGGGGAACTGTACATACATGCATGAGTGAGTGAACCATGCTTTTTTTGTTATTTCCTTTTTAATGAATTCATGGCAGGATTGGTTTTACAAATGCATTTCCGGTCATGCAATGTGTTACTATGGTAGTGATTGGTAAAATACCTCCATGCCAAAGCAGAAGTTTCTTTCAGAACGATAATAATTTGGATGATTTCTTCCAATTAAATGATTTTGCTTCATTTGCATGTAGATGGTTCGAGTTCTTGTAGCAACGGCTGTTAGGGAAGCAGTTGCTGGTGCAAGCGAGGATGCATTGATAAAGTTGATGGATGCCACTTGTAGACGTGCTACTGCTCCGTCTGCACCACCAGATGGCCTTGCCTTGTTGATGTAGGTTATTCAGAATTTGAAAGAAAAAGATGCTTCATCCATTGAGGTCATCTCATCTCCATCTCAACTATGTTTCTAAGGGGCACAGCTGCAGAACTAATTTACCAAATACTACATGCTAAATTGTTTGATGATTTCGTACTGGTTAGACAGGACAAATGATTCATGATATTTTCAGAATATGTACTGTTGATTCACTATGATAATTTTGTTTGGAAAAATTTGGCACATGTGTCTTAGATGGGGTTGTGTGTTCTTAGTTTTAGGCAAAGATACTGATTAGGCTATAAATAGAAGTTATATTTACATTCCACTGGTTTATGGGCTTGGTCAAGACTCGAGAAAATAAAACTGATTTGATTATATCATGGTATCATACATTTTGATTCTCTCCGACTATAATAAATTTAGAGTTCTGAGATGAGATAGAATTACTTTGATTTATAAATCTTCACTTTCAAGTTTTGCATTTTCACATTTAAACGAAAAGGAATGTTCGTACAAGTTGAGAGAAAGGCCTTGCTCTTGTATTTGTATCCCAATGCAAAGGCTTAGCGGAAAATTCTCATGCAAAAAGTTCTCCACTTTCCATGCAAAAAACACAATCAGACTTGGTCTGCTCGACCTCAACAATTGTCTAAGTGTTTTCATTCTTGAACCATTACTATAATTGGCATTTTTTCCTTGTGGCTTCTTTCTTGCCCCCCAAGATCTCCATTTCATTCCTTGCATCCTCTGCCCTCAAGGAAAAGTCATTTTCATTTGAAGCTGCCCTTCCTTAGGGCGCGCACACGCAAGTGCGCGCAGAAAATGGCGAGGAGATGCAATGTAAATTTGCGGGGGCCTTGTCGACAGATCGTTATATTTCTCGTCATCATCTTCCATTTTGTCGCCTCCTCCGGCCAGTCGGATTCTGAAACCCTGCGCAAATTCAAGGGGTCTCTCAGGTACAGAATCAACTGAAATCTATTAAAAAACGTCCAAACTTGTACAGAGGTTAATATATAGTAGATTTGATTGAATGTACATCTCTTGTGTAGGGACTCAGATGCATTATTATCATGGGACATCAGCGGTGTCCCGTGCGACGGGGACCAGGAGAGATGGCATGGAGTTCTGTGCGAGAATGGTTCAGTTTGGGGCCTTCAGCTTGAGAATATGGGATTAGGGGGTATCATTGACGTGGATACTCTGAAAGAAATGAAAGAATTGAGATCTCTAAGCTTTATGTACAACAACTTTGATGGGCCTTTGCCAGCATTTTCGAAACTGGGCGCGTTGAAGAGCATTTTTTTGTCTCACAACAGGTTCTCAGGAGAAATTCCGTTTGGCACATTCGACGGGATGTTGTCGTTGAAGAAGATTTATCTGGCTGACAATAGCTTGACAGGGCCTATTCCTGCTTCACTGAGAGCCTTACCTAAGCTCATTGAGTTGGGCCTTGAGAATAATATGTTTGATGGTGGAATACCTTCTTTTGGCAAAGACAGGTTGAAATATTTCAATGCATCTAACAATCATTTTATGGGTGAAATCCCACGTGGCCTTAGTGAATTCAACGCTTCTGCATTTTCTGGTGAGTTTTTCATTCATTTTTGTTCATTCAGCGAATTCAACGCTTCGGGATTACACAGGAATTTGCTCTTGATCTGGTTCTTGAATTTCTGCCAGTTAAATTCATAAAAGTTGCATATTTGGGGGAAAACTGTAATTTCTTTCGTAAAGATATGATGGAGCATGTATACAGACTTTGATGATTACCTGACCATTTTGTCACAAAAACAGGCAATGCCGAACTATGTGGGCACCCATTGAGATCATGTGATGCTCCTTCGGACCACTTATCAATTTTTACCATAGTTATTGTGGCGATAGCCGTGGCGGCAGCATTGGCAGCACTAGTAGCTGTAGTAATCATCCTTTGCCGCCGTAAACAAATGCCTCAGCAACCAGAGGCAGCCTCCGTTGGCACTGCAGCCCAACGGAAAGTCAATCTGAATGATTTAGACCTAATGGAACAAGGCCAGGCAGCTTCTGATTCATCATCCCCTGAGCGTTCGGACCCCCAGAAGAAGGTGGAGCAGGGGGTGAAGCTCACGTTCCTGAAAGAAGACAAGGGTAAATTTGACATGTCAGATTTACTCAAGGCATCCGCAGAGATTCTTGGTAGTGGCGCGCTTGGCTCGACTTATAAAGCTGCGCTAAATGACGGGCGTGTCATGGTTGTTAAGAGATTCAGGCACATGAATAATTTGAACAAAGAAGAGTTCCATGAGCATATGAGAAGGCTTGGCAGGTTGAGCCACCCGAACGTGCTTCCCATTGTGGCGTTTTACTATAGGAAGGAAGAGAAGCTTTTGGTCACTGAGTTCGCCGAGAATGTCAGCTTAGCTGTTCATCTTCATGGTAAGTCTTACAGTTGGGCTGTCATCCCCCTAAAATTCGTCTTCCTTCTATGTAGATTGAGTCCAGGGCTACCCTCAAGCCATTTGCGGTTTTGCAGCCCAGGATCTGGAGATGAGCCAAAGATTCTGATTTCATGACAGAATTTCATCTCATCTAATGTTATTGTACAGATTGTGTAATTAATCCATTTATATGGATTCCCTAACAACTGATTTTTTGTTTTCTTATCGTAGCTAATAGGTCACGTCCCCATCCGCCTCCCGACTGGCCCACACGGTTGAACATTGTGAAAGGAGTAGCCAGAGGTCTAAATTACCTGTACGATGAGCTCCCAAGCTTAACTGCACCCCACGGTCATTTGAAATCCTCGAACGTCCTCCTTGACCACTCCTACAATGCTGTGCTCATGGACTACGGGCTGGTTCCCATAGTAAACCAAGAACACGCAGAAGAACACATGATCTCGTACAAGTCACCTGAGTACAAGAAAAATGGCCGGATCACTAAGAAAACCGACATTTGGGGCCTCGGGATCCTGATCCTGGAAGTCCTAACAGGGCGGTTTCCATCAAACTTCCTTCAACAGGGCAAGGGAAGTGATACGGACCTGACAACATGGGTTGAGTCAGTGATGCGTGATGATGACAGTGGGGATGTGTTTGATAAGAACATGGCGGGGTCAAAGAACAGCAAAGGGGAGATGATGAAGTTGTTGAAAATCGGGCTGAGTTGCTGCAAAAACGATGTGGAGAGTAGGCCTGATATCAAAGATGTAGCAGCAATGATTGAGGAGGTGAGGGAGAAGGACATGGATGATGAGTTCTATTCTTCTTACACGAGTGATCCTGACAGGCGTTCTTCAAGGGGATTGTCTGATGATTTCAACGTTACATTTCACTGATTGTATATATAGTTAGAGGGTCTTTGAAGCGATGTTAGATTTTATCATGTGCTTTCTCCTTTTCTTTTACCTGCAGTTATTGTTTTATGCTTTTCCGTGATTTTGATAGAGACAGGGAAAGGGAAAAAAAATATTTGAAGCCTCTGGAACTAGAACATATGTATGGAGTGGAAAACTGCTGGGAATTTGAATGAACAAGAACATACCATGACAGGAGATTGTCCAGGGCTGTATCAATATTTTTTGAAGATATTATAATATAGATTACTTTTATTTTTATTTCGAGTGTATTATGAATTTATAAACATCTTTGGCAGAACGAAATAATACTGTGATTGATACCGAGTCACCTTATCGGTGTTTACTGGGTTGCACCGACACGGAAACGTCAACACGACACACCTATAAAATTTTAAAGAGCATAATAACTTTTTAAATCAGTTAACTTATGGGTGTTTCCGGTTGTACGAACACGGACACCAAGGACACAAATTTTTGGGAAAATATATAATATTATAGAGCCGGAACACCACAATAAAATTTTATCTCTTTTTATATGTCAAACATATAAATATAGAATAACAAAATTTAACTAGCAATAAACAATACTAACACTACTAGTCAAATTACTAAATCTCAACATAAATAAATGTAGGTCAAATACGCCCATAACAAAAGCTCAAACTAATGAGTCCAAATGTGAGAGTAACTAAAAGGTCAAATTTTTTTTAATCACGATAGTTTCAAAAACTTCAACGTTACTTATATATAAAAAAAATTTCATATAAATTATTCAAAACATTTTGACAAACTTGTAATTAGTCAAACATTATGCAGGGTGTATACGTAATTTTTCCTATTCATTTTAGTAATTTTTAAAAGAAACATTATCATTCTTGATGTAATCACTTTCTTAATTACATATCTAATCAAATAATTTATTTTGATAATCATAATAGATGATTATGATGCTCGATTTCCAGTATATAAATTTTCATGTCAAGAGGTTTGATAATCAGAAATAAGATGTTTGATTTTTAGTATTTATGATGCTTGATTTCCAGAAATGTGATACTAGCTTGCTTTGCAATATGATCCTTTATTTTCAGTAATTGAATTCCAGTATGATGTTTGTCTATTTGATTTCTCAAAATGTGATGCTTGCTTTGCAGTATAATGCTTGATTTCCTGAAAAGTGATGCTTGATTTTCAGTAATTAGATGTCATTCAGTTGAAATTTGGCATTCTGAATATCGTGACAATTTACATTCTATTTATGATGGTTGCAATGTTCAATTGATAGAGAATTTGTGATGCCTATCGTAGAGAAGAATCTGATTATCATTCGATTCGTGTGGAATTTGAAGATGAGCAATCTTGATTTATGATCTCAACCCGACTCAATTTTTCTCTGGCTTCATTTGGTTTGAGGAAAAATTGGAGAAAATATTATAAATTGAAAAAAATAAGTGTAGCGCCCTGATTTTTAAATAGACGAACTATGGAAAATAAAATTCATGCTTAACGAAATTATGAAAAATCTTTTCCACGAAGAATCACAAATTTAAAGCATGGCGTCAGATCATTAGTGGTCCGGGTCGTTACAATAAGATTAGTGCACATGTTTTATTTTTAGTCCCCTAAAATATACGGAATAATATAATATGTACTTCTATCCAATTCTATCCAAAAATATATTTCTAGATTCTGGTTCGCGGTGTAGTCAACAAGACTTTGATTCAACTCTTCTGGATGATGTAAATAAGAAGAAAAGTCTAGACATAGGGAAGTTGTGTATACAATACAATATTTAATCCCGTTTCAAGCGGATTACATGCATGTTCTATCACCATTCAACAAAATATATTACTTACTAGTGGTTGGTCTAAATTTAGCCCAAATTACTGGCAGGAATATGCATGAAAAATATAAATCAGTTCCTAAAATCAAAAGGAAAAATAATAACACTGAAACCAAACGCATATAGACAAGTTTCCACGGAGAAAGGAAAAAAGCCAGACCTCGTGAAGAGGTCCCTGTGATTGTGAACAATCAAACAAGGAGGTAGAAAAACTGTGCGTTTTGCTTGGATTCCAGAAGAAATCGATACTTGAAAATATATTTCTGCCCAGGACTGGAGAAATAAAGCAAGAGATGGTTGTAGTTGCCATAGACAAAGATAAAAGCAGCCAAGCTGCATTAAAATGGGCTGCGGAAAATCTCTTGAGCAAAGGCAAAACTGTCACCCTCCTCCATGTTAGAACAAGGGCCTCTCCTACTTCTAGTAATATTCTCTTCATATTTCCACGCTTCTTTCTAATAAATGTGTAACGTTTTGATGGATTCTATGTGATATTGTGAAGAAATAACCATCCGAAACTTCATTTTATTTCTGTGGAAATATTGCATTCAGCAAAATCATGTGGTTTCCTATGGAATGAACTAGTAACATATATTCATGCAAATAGGTTGATGGAATATAATCATGATGATCACATGAACAGTTTCTGTGAATTTTTTTTTCTCATGTCTTGAGCGAATATCTATTGATTTCGCAGATGATAATTTTGGAAAATCAAGCAAGGTACCTTTGGATAACCAGGCCAAGGAACTCTTCCTTCCCTTCCGTTGCTTCTGCCACCGCAAGGATGTAAGCTAAGATGCCTTCCTTTAAATCCTGTTCATTTTACCAAACTGATCAACCCTGATCAACTTACAACAGCATTTAAAACAGAGGTATAATAACAATATGAATTTGTCTTTTGATGTGTAATAGATTCAAGTAATTGAAGTGCTAGTGGAAGACACAGACGTAGCAAGAGGCATTTGTGAGTATGCATGGAACAACTTTATTGAGAGCATAGTGGTAGGTGCCCCAGTTAGGAATGCCTTTGTTAGGTAATGAACTCAGCTGTTTCAAATTAAATTTGCATCTTCAATCACAACAAATTAATCACCAAAGCACTTACTCACAAATTCATTGGCTCAGAACATTCAAGAGTCTTGATATTCCGAGCAGTGTTACCAAAGGGGCACCAGAATTTAGCACTGTGTATGTCATTGCTAAAGGGAAGGTTTCAACTATCAAATCTGCCACAAGTCACATGCCAAAAGAAACTCAAACAGCCAAAGAAACTCCTCCACCTACCTCACAAAATGCAACTTCTTCTCCTCCGAGTCTGAATGATGCACGCTACATGCAGAGCAATGGCACACGAGGTGGAGTTATCTTTTATCTCAAGAATGTTAATAATTTATTGACGTTGATCTGACTAAAGAAATTAAACTATCCCCTAATAGCAGGAATGTCTCTCGAAAGGCAACTTTTTGGAGCAAAGAGCAGCTCAGTAGAGGATACGGATACAATCAAGTAAGCTGAATGATACACCTTATATGACTGAATGGAAGTTAAACTGTCTTTAGTACAGGATGATAGCAAAAATTCCCTATACTATATACAACTTGCCTCTGTTCCCCCTATGTTATGTTTATTGCACATGATTCCCTCGTCTCTTTAGAAACTCTACGCCAATATATATTGTCTTTCAAAAGTACGAAATAGTTCCTTTTCTAGTTTTCTTTTGGATTAAATCATTAACTATAATTTGGAAAGAGGGATTTTCTTCACGAAGTTTAAAAATATGAGCGAACCAAAAACAAGGTTTTTTGCTGTGCATGCATCTTCCCCTTTGTAGTAGACAATTTAATGCATGCTCAATTGTTGTGTGGACTGTTATGAAGCTTGATTCACGAACCAAATAAGGAAAATATGTCATGCCGTGATGTCAGTCAACACAAAACCAATGGAAAGATCATCGTTAGTTGATAGGAAATCATTGGTCCATGTAGAAAACCTGATAAAAATTATAACTCAAAAAGTTTTCAAGTTTATGATGTATAGGCAAAATTACAATTTATTAATGAAAGAACTAACAGAGACTAGTACCTGTACAGATCACCATTTGCGAGAGGGAACGTTGTGAACAGATCATATGGAGAACTTTCAATGTCTGATACCGACATATCTTTTGTGAGTTCGTCTAGGCCAAGCACTGATCGCATGAATTCCTTGTTGGATTCCGAAATGAATCTGCCCCCTCGACTTTCAAACAGCTCAGACACAGATAGCCGGATAAGCTTTGGATCTACCTACTCAAATAATAGCTTTGGGGTCTTTTCATCCAGCTCCGCAGAAAGTGGGGGTATTTCATGGTCATCATCTCAAAGTTTGGTATGAGCATCAGAGCATGCAACACTTGAATGGGTTCAAATCTAAGAAATCATAATAAGTCTCAAGAAGCATCACAGTTTCAGTAGAGAAACAATAATTTTAGACTGATATGCCATGAGTGTTTGTGTCTATCAACCCAGTGTCTGTAATCCAGATAACAAAATATAAGAAAGAAAAAACAGATGATTATGCACCTGAATCTGCTGTTCACCTGTCATTATGTGCAGGACGATGTAGAAGCAGAGATGAGAAGGCTCAAGCAAGAGCTCAAACAAACAATGGACATGTACAGCACAGCCTGCAAGGAGGCACTCGCGGCAAAACAGAAAGTAATAGATTTCGAAAGCATTCAATTTACAAGGACATAGTTACTTAGTGATATGGTAGTTTAATGTGCTACATCAAAACTTATATATTTGTTTTGGCCAAAATTATATAATGTCTTTTTAGGCACTAGAGCTCCACCGCTGGAAAGCAGAAGAACAACAAAAGCTTGAAGAGGCACGACAAGCTGAGGAAGCAGCAAGGGCAATAGCAGAGAGAGAAAAAGAACGGTGCAGGGTAGCTCTTGAAAAAGCTGAAGCAGCTCAAAAAATGGCTGAACTTGAAGCACAGAGAAGAATAAATGCTGAAAGGAGAGCACACATGGAGTCCGAGGAGAAGAGGAAAATGATGGATAAGCTAGTAAATAATGAAGTGCGCTATCACAGATACACAATAGAGGAGATTGAAGCAGCTACAGAATACTTCTCCGATTCTCGTAAAATTGGGGAAGGTGGCTATGGACCAGTTTACAAGTGCATTCTAGACCATACCGAGGTTGCAATAAAGGTTCTGCGACCAGACGCTGCCCAGGGGAGATCTCAGTTTCAGCAAGAGGTACAAAAGTCCCTAGCACAAAACCCAACTAAACAAATTTCAATATGTAATTTGGTTACTAAGCACTGGCTATTCAACTGTGGGGCAGGGTTAGGGCGGTAGTTTCTACTACGGGAATGCACCTCAGTAGTTTTTTTAAGTAAATTAGATTACTTAAAAAAGATGGGACCAAATTTATAGTGTAATGCAAGGATATAACTGAGTTACTGAGTATAAGTAATTAAGAATTTGTACAGAGTAAACACCATGAACTAACAGTAGGATCTCAAGTGCAGAAATATGCCAAATTTTAACCACAAAATTTGTATAGCTGTTATTCCTTGTATTTGTTTGGATCATATATGTAGCTACCATGTTTATTTTAGCATTTTTAACTCAAAAATTATTGCATGATTACTGCGTGCCATGATGCAGGTTGAAGTACTGAGTTGCATTCGACACCCAAACATGGTTCTCCTCCTTGGAGCTTGCCCAGAGTATGGTTGCCTGGTTTATGAGTACATGGCCAATGGCAGCTTGGATGACCGTCTACTTAGGAGAGGAAACACTCCAGTGCTCTCTTGGCAAGTTAGATTTCGAATAGCTGCGGAGATTGGCACTGGCCTCCTCTTCCTCCACCAGACAAAGCCAGAGCCACTGGTACACAGAGACCTAAAACCAGGCAACATTCTGCTTGACCGAAACTTTGTGAGCAAGATCAGCGATGTTGGTTTGGCCAGGCTTGTCCCACCTTCGGTAGCGGACACTGTCACACAATACCGCATGACATCTACAGCTGGAACTTTCTGTTACATAGATCCTGAATATCAGCAAACCGGGATGCTTGGAACCAAATCTGATGTTTACTCACTTGGCATAATGCTGCTCCAGATTATAACTGCTAAACCCCCAATGGGTTTGACTCATCTTGTTGAGAGGTCTATTGAGCGGGGGACCTTTGCAGAAACACTTGACCCTGCAGTTCCTGACTGGCCAGTAGAAGCAGCCTTAAGTTATGCCAAGCTAGCACTTAAATGCGCAGAATTGAGGCGCAAAGATAGACCAGATCTTGGAGCAGTACTATTACCTGAACTTAATAGGTTGCGAGCTCTTGCTGAAGAATCAATGTCCAACTTTTCATTTACTAATGGTCCACCGACCTCTGGCAAAAGTTCTCATTCTCATGTGAGTTGAACAGTTGTGTACAAATAATACAGATATTTTTTATAGGTAGCAAATAGTTAATATAAATAATTATGGAGGAACCTGTTCCTTTCTCTCTGCTAGTGTATAACAGGTAAATTTGTTGGCTTTCTACAGGTGATTTTAACTGAGAAGTTATACTCCAACGCTGACAACGCAACAGCCCGCTCAGTCACAATCCAATAGGTGTGGAGATAAAGCATTCTTAAGACTTGATTTACTTGTTCATTTAATGGACAAGAAACCAGAATGGTGGATGCTATGGTGGATATAGAAAATCTACTGTTTCCCATCTGAGTCATCACATCAGGCTGAAACCGAACAAAAATCCTTATGCCTTGGTGTCACAAGTATAAGGATTAAGTCTGTTTTCCAGTTTTCCACCATGCGGTCAAATTCACGTGCATTCTTTTTGTTTTTTTTCCCCCTCTTTTGTTGCCTTGATTCCCATGGAGACAATGAATGCTTGTATAAATGCTTTTGATATGCAGTGTCACAGAACATCAAATATGAGATGGCAATGTTTTGGTACCAGCAATGTATCCTCTAAATTTAGTTGCAACTTGGGAACTCCTATTGTAAGATTACCCGCATGGACAGCTGTATTTGTCCTTCAGGAGAAAGACAGCACGTGCGGGTTTAACTGTATATGCAAATTCCCCTTTATGAATCTACGGGATACGAGGACACAAATTTGTGAAAAGAAGTCAGATGGGTGCAAAAATCTTCACAGTTCCATCCAGTAATAGAAGATATGGAAAGAGAAACCATCAATTCAGTTCATTGATCCGTACACTTTACAGAGAATGAGCATATAAATGGTTATGAATATTCCTGGTGTGCTCATAATGCTTCAATAAATTGCAGCAGAGAGGTAGCAGAAACACAGACACACAAAAAGAAAGAAAGAAGAAAGAAAATATAAATACAGTAGAAACTCCATATAATAATATAATTGGACCGGCAAAAAATATTATGATAAAGAGTTTATACAGAAATTGAGACCGTGAATTTTTATTACTATAGCGAGTTTATTCCTTTATGGAGTATTCTATTAGGGGGTTTCTACTGTAGTAGTAAAGAGATCCCAGGTTGCAAAAGAGAGAAGTCAGGAGTGACTCTACCTGCATAAATTAAACAACTCATGTATAGAGAGTTACTACACATCAACTTAGAGGTTGAACAATTAACTTAGACCGCTGGAGCTCCAGCCTTGATCGTGCAATGAACTAGTGGCTTCACTATGATGAGATAAGATGACCATATAGTTTTTTTGAAGCTCCTTTAGCATCTCTTTTCCAAATTATGACGTTTCTGTTCCCTGGAAATCCTACTTGACATTCTACTGAGGAAAATCCAAATATATTGCGAACAGCCTCAAAGTATTCAATAGCACCCAGTGATTTTGGAGTTTAATCCAAGTCTGCATTTCTGTATATGTCCTGTAAACATTTCAGTTTATATGAACTGACATGTATCTGGCACCATAACCAACTTCATCCAACAACTTCTACACCTATGGTCCGCTTCACTGCTGATTACTCTTATCAGTATTGAATATGTCCATCATCAGCTTCCTAAGCAGACAAACATAGCAAGCATGCACCTAAAGATATCGACTCGATGAATGCTAGCTTTTGTGTGCCAGTACTGTAGTAGGATATTATTAGCCTAAAAGACTATCAGATATACATTCTCCTCTAAATCTTGCAATCGTAATCAGTAATTCCAAAATATCTGATTACTCCGAAACTTCTTCTTAAGATAGTTGCCGATCAGCATTTTATAGGTCCATTTATCCTTCTTCACATAGTCCAAAACTACCTCCGAGCTTGAGTGGAAGTCTCCTTTTCCCATAGCCTCAAAAACAAGTGAATCCGTCAATACAGAAACTGAATCATTCCAGTTTACTTCCTTGAATGCAAATTCCAGGTTCCTCGCCAGCCTTCTCTCCATATATGCATCAACAAAACAACCATAAGTCACAAGATCAGGAAGCACTCCCTCATGCTTCATATGCTCCAAGCTCAAATGCAGATCCCAGAGCAATGACATTCTAGAAAACGCAAGCGCTCTAATGTTAAATGTATTAATATCAGGTTCAAATCCTGCTTCAACCATTCTCACAAACTCCCTCTGCAAGCTCTTCATTTTGAACCTTGCAGCATAAGAAAGCAACAGAATGTTCCACAGGAGATTTCCAACATTCTTCCTACCCATTCCTACATCCTCTACAAAGCGACCCAAACCATAAAACTTATTCTCCTTAATGTAAGCAAGCGAAACAGCCCTAATGGCTTCCTCTTCTATCAAAATCCTGGACCGCTTCAGTCGTCCATAAGCAACATGAACATCATCCAGGGAACCCCAGGCACTATAATACACTACATACGCATTCCCAACCGCTGATCCTACAGAAAAATCCATGGAAACCATCTCCTTGACCATGAATTCCATAAAATCAAGCTGCCCTCTCTCCCCAAAACAACATATAGCAAGTGCAAAAACATCAGGCAGTAATTCAGGAAATTTCAGTTTCACTTGGCGCAGGATTCTAGAAATCGTACCAAAATCACCCACACTACCGCAAACACAGATCATTTCTGATACAAATTGAGCATCAGGCACAAATGAACTGTTCAACATTTTATGCCAGATTACCATTACTTTCGATGGCAATAGGTCTCCCGAGTTTTTTTGAAATTTTCGTCCGTTCGAATGGTGCAATGGTGAATCATAATCCTCCTCATGTTTGATGAAAAATATGAGAGAAAAGTATAAGCATAAAAATTGCAGATAATAGTAACTGAGAAAGTAAACGCAATTTCAGTTGAACGTAATGGAGAAGAGGTTGTACCTTGAGCTGGAACGATTGATTCTTCGATGAGAATCGACGGGAATTCTTCTTCACGTTGAGTGATTTCAATGGAAGTGGTGAACAAGGTATCAGCAGAGCTTCCATTTTCGCATGAACTGAAGAAAACTGTCACCATTCAGTTAATCGGATCGGATCATCCTTGAGTGCATATCTATTGAGAAATGGGCTAAAGTCCACGATAGGTGGGCTTGGGAATCAGTTAAGTTCGTGTGGTTGCCCAATAAGCTCAATCATCTGCATGCTATCCCAACTCCCAACTCCCAATTAAGACTCTGTTTAGCAAAACTAGATGGAAAGCAATTGAGAATTTGGTTTTAAATGTAGGTGTTAAGAATTAAATTGAAAAAGCATTTGGTATTTTGTAAAATGACATAAAAGGGCATTACTCTTATTTTTCTTTTCTTTAACCTTTCTTATCGTATTATTAGTCTATAATTTTTTAAATAATAATATATCATATTTTGTCCAATAATTATAATATATATTCAATGTACTTTACATCGCCACTTTAATAACATCATCAAAATTATCAGAAGTTGAAAGAAATAATCGTTGAGCATTTTAACTTAGTAATGAAAAAAATCAGTAATTGATGTGTACTACATGTATGCATTTTAAAGATGTGCGAATACATTAATCCTTATGCTAGTTGCAAAAAAGTACACAAAATGTATAACAAATGATCCTTATGCTTATAACAATGACTTCATCACCTAAATTAAAACTAGATGTCATAACTTGTTGCGTGCTTGCAAGATGTATCTCAGTCTGATAATGTTGGATGCATGATGTATAGAATTCGTTGCTTGGTAATATGGGTGTTTTTACTTCTTATTTTATTTAGTCTAATTTAGGTTAATTTGGGTAGGGATATTTTTGGAATAAAAATATAAGAAGCTCCTTCTTTTTCAAAAAATTTACTCGAACTTTTTTCCAAATTTCAATTTGGAAAAAGAAGTCTTGTTCACGAATGTCAGCTTTTTATTAGTCGATAGTCGAAAAAGTTTCGCTGAACCGGAAATTTAGCCAGAAGCTGGGCATTTGGAGCCGTACATGGTTGGCTCAAAGAATGTATGGGGTGGGCGCGATCGGGTGTGGATGGTTTTTTTATTAAAATTTTTACGAATCCTCCTATAGTGGGTGATGATAATCATAAATTGTGGTTGAGTGTTTTCCTGACCGTGGCGATCAGTAGGTATTTTACGCGAGCGATCACTTTAAAATTTGTAAAAGTAGAAGTTTTAATGTTTGAAAAAAATAACTTAATTACGTAATTATTTTAATTGAAAAAACCTACTGACTGCTTAAACAATTAGAAGAATCTATTGAGTTTCTTCCTTATCTATGGTGGTTAGTGTGGTTACCTTTTATTTTAGAGAAGTTACATCAAAAGTTGGCATATGAATTGTGATTAACATATAACTAAAACCTTCTATTAAATCACTATTCTACATAAATGTATGTTAAAGTTAACATATAACTAAAACCTTCTATTAAATCACTATTCTACATAAATGTATGTTAAAGTCGTATGTTAAACAGTATGCAATATTTTTTAGTTCAAAACAAAAAAAAAAAACCCATTTTATTAAGATTTGCATAACACAGATCATTCTACTTTAAGAAACAAACACACAGATCCTTCTACTTTAGAAAAGATGACTACTTCTCATATCACTTTATGTATTGGAATATATTATGCGTGTTCAATTCGAATTTCCAACTCGAATGACAATAATGTTCTTTGAACAGATTGGCATCCATTGTTAACAATAAGACCTTCAACTTGCTTGTGTTCTTCTACTATCTTTATTTTGGCATATATTGATGAAAAGGGAGGAGTATACTCAATGATCGATATTGGCACTTGGCAGGCATTTGAGATCGAATGTTTGGCATTTCACTAGCAAATGCCAAAACTTTGGGTCCTAGTTTGGCGGGACCACATTTGTTTTGGCATTGGCAATAATTTGCTTTATTCATTTCATCGACGAAAAGACTGATTAGGGAAGGACTGCTCATTAATAGAGATTCCCTTGGACCACCATTTTCAATGGCCATTGTTTTCACATCTAAAGCGTGTTAAGTTACAATTGGGACCAACCGACTTTATACAATGAATAAAATATAAAATCAAAACAAAATTAATAAGAACATCATCATTCTACGTACGATTAAAATTTTTCATTTATAAAATATTATGAATATTGTTTAAAACATTCTGATTGTTTGGTATAGAGTTGAAAAAGTGAGTTAAGGAAAAATTTTACTTGATAAATAATAAATAAGTTAAAAGATGATTTATAGAAAATGGTGTTTGGAATAAAGTTAAAAATTTATAGGGTTGTTATGTAGCGTGTATAAGAATAAAGTGATGTGTGTAAGAAAGAAATGATGTGTGTAAGAAGGAACTGATGTGTTTGATATTTTTTAAGGATATTTGATTGGTTTAAATGTTGTTTGATTGATTTAAAATTGTTAGTTTGATTGAAAAAGTAAAAAGGAAGTAAGAGTAGGGTAGAAATAGAATGATGATTGTTTAGTGGAAAAAAAATTAAGTTAAATTTTTTACTGTAGAAGATACAAGACAAACACCTTAAAATAATTTAATGGATGAATAGTCATTCTTAGTTGTATACCAATAAGATTGTGTTTATACTTATAAAATCATTTTATGACTCAAATTAGTCTATAATACAGGTACCTAGGTACCTTTCATAATCTTTGTGTTAATTTGAAGCTGATTCATTCTCCATATTACACTAGTAGACAAAATGGATTGGTACTATATAAATATATATTCAGATATTACCTCATCACATGTCATTGTTTTCTAAAACGGATGAATCTTCTGTGGTGTTGTTTTGTGCATACAAATCAAAATCAAAATCAAAATCAAGAATGTTAAACGCAAGACAGTTTTTACTAATCGCAATACACTTTTTTAACATTTTGTAAATCTCATCAAAATTATAATACAATTTTATCCAAAACATTTTAAATTTTACATTTGAACTCCCTTCATACATATTCTTCCTTGAATCTTCAAACGAACTAAATCGAAGAACACGAAGAAGCATTCGAAGAAGCATCAAAGGAAGGCTAGCCTTTTTTTTTTACTTTCCCCTTCGCAAACCCCAAATCTCGCCGGAGCTCTTGGCCGGAATCCGGTGAACTCGGAACGGAGCTTCAAAAGCTCCAGTCCGGAGCCTCTGAAGCTCCAGATCGGAGCTTTTTAAAGCTCCGATCTGGAGCTTTTTAAAGTTCCGATCGCTCCGATCAGAGCTCCCTAGATCTTACGAGGTCCTCGTAAGAACCGGATCTACCGTTAAGTAATAGTTGTTTTAAAACTCATGAATTGTAGACATGGATTTACGAGTACTTTCCTACCTTCCGGGGAAAGAAGCGGATGGACCATGGTAGTTCTTCTCCCTATGCAAGTGGATGGATGCCGACTCGGGTGCATCAATCGCATCATGACCACTTACTTAAGAGAAATAGATTGGATTGTCTAACTGTGAACGATGTAGGTTTTCTTGTTAATATTCACGTATATAGAATGGTAATAAATGTTATTATTTATCATTAACAAATTCATTCCACTACTCAGGTGAGTTGGACACCATTTGGGAGGACACCGGATCGTGATTGTCCCATATCACTGTTATAAGGCATTATACATTGTCGGGACATCTGCGAGGCATATATGCCAGATCGTGTTATGCGCCAGTTTGGGTATGGACAGACAATACTGTTACCCCCAAGGCTGTCGATCAAGCATATGAGATTAGCGAATCCTCGTAGCTACGTGGTGCATCACCTGGTCGACATATCACAGTTTCAGGGCTGGCGTGAGCATGTATGCTTACTCAAGAGTAGGTCACTCAACCCAGGCAATGCTGGTAAAGCATCAGAGGATTACTTAACTTGGTATCTTCAAAGGACACGTCCTAAGTTGATTATAGATTCTAATAGATCTGCAAGCGTTGGTGAGGATGCTAGTTATGAAGTGAGTTGTCAATTATCATTGTATTCGTACTGATTCATACTTTATTGTTGTTTAATTACGTTTTTATGTGAACAGGGTTTTACATGTGTTGAGATAGTCACAGAGTTGTTAACTCCATACCATCCACATGTTTGTGCTGGACCGGGTAGTATTGAAGACATGTTCGGAGTCTTACAAAAGTTGGCCAAGATTTTGGTGAAAAAGCCCAGTACGAGCCAACGTGATTAGGTTTGCATAATTTGTGACTATCTTGACTGAAGCATTGTAGTTTGATGTTGGAGTTTTTATGGATTCTGGATGTTTGTATTTTAATTTGATATGATCTTATTGAGGTTGAAGTTTGTAGCTTGAGGTTGGAGTTTGATGTTTTTCTGGATGCTTGATGTTGAAGTATATGTCTACATGTTTGTATTTTAATTTGATATGATCGTATTGAGGTTGGAGTTTGTAGCTTGAGGTTGGAGTTTGATGTTTTCTGGATGTTTGATGTTGGAGTTTGATGTTTTCTGGATGCTTGATGTTGGAGTATATGGATTCTTGATGTTTGTATTTTAATTTGCCCCTTAATTTGATATGACCGTAATGAGGTTGGAGTTTATGGGTTATTTAAAATGCATGTTTCTGCCTCTAGATCAAGGTAATAAATATGATAATGGAGTTAGTGCGAAAATGACAATAAGATACAACCAGATCAACAAATCAACCTCTCACAAACGCTACATGCCTATGCTCATAATGTTCTTCCCAACATTCAAGTGCAGAATCTCTGAACTCCTTCCATTCCCTTGGTGTGTATCCAATTGGTGCTCCATCTTTCATGTGTAGCACGAAGAAGTGTTTGTCAATGAGCCCAAGAGCCCATTCTTCTGTAGGTGGGATGGGTAGATGATCATCAAACCCTCTCCATTCCAATGGATAGTAGACACAACTAAGAGATTTCCAATAACATGTAATGACAACCTGATATTTAGTCGCAACGGCCAAAGTCCAAACCGAGATTTGTAAGATCTAACCATTTGCTATTAGCAGCAATATCATCGAAACAATCCAAAATCTCGAGTTGTCTCGGGTACTCTTCTACACTACCTACAAAATGACCAATAACAAAAAAAGAAACATTTTTTTATGAACTACGTATCGATAATTTTATGAAGTACGTACGAATAATGAAAATAGGAACACTTACCATCACGACATAGTCATACGTATAGATCTCGGTGAGTGGTCAACTCTTATGAGATATCCTGTCTAACTTTGGGCCAATTATGTTCTGTATGATACTTGTAGAAAGATAGTGCTCGAAATCCATAGTGTCCATCCGCATCTACTTCAACCACACTTCTATGTATGGCTTTATTGACCTTCGGCATAGACCTGAACTTGTTAAATTTTCCAGAGTTCCACTTCTTTCTGGTGGATGAAAATTCTCTACATGAAACTGAGAGTGAGACTGGTACTGCGTCTGAGTATGATCCTCAATCTGAGTCTGATCTTAAGTATGATCCTGTGTCTGATACTGGCTATGATCCTGAGACTGGAACTAATCATGATATTGTGTCTGCATCGCGATGATCCCGAGTCCGACATCGCTATGATCCGAGGCTCGAACTGATCATGATATCGTGGTCGCATGCGCATGATCCCGAGTCTGATACTGGCTATGATCCTGAGACTTATCCTGAGTTTGACCCTTCTTCTTAATGGGCTTCTTCTTTTGTTGCTTCTCGTACTCACTTTTATATCGTTGACCTTGAGCTTTAGGTGGAAGGCCTTTGTGCTTGTGATGAAGTGGTTCATCAATATTAATAGCATCAGGGAACTTCTGTTGGTGGACATATTCAGCTAGCTTCCTATTTTGGGCATCGTTTGCAAACTTTAAAATCCTTGAATGCTTCGTCACATAGATCATCAACACTTCTCTTCCCGATTCACTCCAGTCACGTTTTGCATCTATATCAAGACTCTTCCAAAAGGGATGAATGTCGATTGGATCAATGGGCATGTTGTTCCCGATTAAACTGGTCATCTGGCATGCACATGGCAAGCCATGCGTAGTACGTAACTCACAAGTGCAGTTGCCCGGATGGGGTGTCTTTTTTTTATCTCTTCAACTAAGAGAACAATCCAGTCATGCGAAACAACACCCGAAAGTCTCCGAAATAGCATGAAACGTCTACAGTGTTGATGTTGCTTCGTTTTGTTCAATTCAAACTGTGATCTGATGGCATTCAAATCAAGTTCATGTATCTCATGAATCTTTTCGAAAATTGTAGGGAAATTATCTCTCGGACTCCTGATCCATGACTTGACTTGACTGTGTGCACTTTTAACCCTACACATATTACAGTATCGAATATGATATTTATGATATTGGGTCATTGCATAAGAATAGTGTACTATAAATGAACAATAATACGCACATGTTAGACGTTAGAGCTCCAAAATGCTGAGATTGGTTCGTCCAATAAGCCACAAGCTGAGTATGAAACGACAGTAACCAAGTTTTACACTCCGAATCCTGCAGGTATCTTCAAGCATGAAGTATCTCCTTCACGTAAAGATCGTACTCCTCAGTTTTTTCATTCACCACATTATCCCACCTTGCCTTAACTGCATACTCCCATTCCTTGGTATGATACAACTTCACATGTTTTTGTTGTACGTCAACACCAATGTGTCGTCTACAAAGTAATCTGGTGGCATCTGGGAAAACTTTGCGAATGCTGTTAGTGAGGGCCAACTCTCTATCTGTAACAATAACTCATGGCATCTGAATACCGTGGAAAAAATTCTTCAATGACTTCATGATCCAAAAATAGCTATCCTCTTTTTCATTCTTAATGAATGCAAACACAACATGAAAATTATTCCCCGTTGGCAAAAACCCAATAATCTCGACCATAGGCATGTCGAACCGGTTAGTGGAATATGTGGCATCCAACTCCAACACATAAGGATACAATCGAAGCAAATCAACACTAAGAGGATGAGCAAAGAATACATCACCAAGATTATTTGTTCCATCCTCAAGCCTCATGAAGTGGTAGTATCGATGATCGTTCAACAACTTCAGAAAGTATTGCATCATGCTCAACCCATCCATATTCTCCTTCTTATTTTTCTGTATGCCGTTGTAGATATGTCGGATATTACTAACATTATCCCGAAACTTTTCCTTTACCTCAAGTAGGATACTCATAGGTCTCAAGTGAGTCTTGTACAACTCACCCACAAGTTTCAACTCGCCCTCCTTCAACTTCGACGCCGATGTATGCCAATTTGCATGATTTCCAAGTGCATGGTTGTGCTTCCCTCTATTATCGCTCGTTTGTATGACCCATTGACCCTCACCTTTTCTTTTTAACTTCAATTGAAATGGACAACCATTCTTCTTCGTCCCACTTGATGTTCGGGGAACAACATCAACTCTATTGGTGGAAGTGTCTCGGTACCTCCCACTGCGTTCACAACCAAGGTAAACACGGTTCTTCTTTAAACATGTTGTTTTCCCGACCGATGCGTGTAATTGATCTTCAGCATCCTCTCTACATGCGAATGTACCCATATTTTGAAACAAGTGGTTATGATCTTCATACTCATTCTCGTCCTCCTTGACACCATCATAAACCGCCCCAAAAATACCTTCATCACCATCATCATATTCCGGTGAAGGTATGAAATATTGGGGTTCTTCATCATTGGCGGGATTCGCTTCGTCTGAATCCGTTGGATATCTATCCGGATCAATAAATGGATTACGTTGACAAATTAAAACATAAGAGCAATGTTATAAACAAATAAAAAAATTAATCAAATCATACACGATAAAACAATAAACTAATTACTTTCTAAAAAAAAAAATCTGCATTCATTGTTCCGGTCAGCTTCACAGGCGCCTGGCTGAGGCTGACCAGGCGCCATTCTGGTAGCCCCCAAGGCTACCAGATCTGGTAGCCTTGGGGGCTACCTGGGGCTGCCAGGCGGCTCATGAGGCTGACCATATGAGCGTTCTAGTAAGCCGTAAAGCTACCAAACGTTTTTTGCCAGTTTTTTTTATATTTTTTGTAAAATTTTAGTGAAATCTTAGCTAATTTAATCATACGAACGTAATAAAATAATTATAAACAACTATAAATATCAAATTAAAACAATTCATACCTCTTCTGATTCGCCATCGTTGCCATAATCCGGCCAATACTTGGATGACATAATTTTTTGTTCTCGTATTGTATTGTAGTGTGTTTACGATTATATAGTTTTGAAGAAGTGAGGTATTGTGGGGTTTAGCGGAATATAGGATAAATATGGGACTAACTTTTATATTTATATTACTTGAATGACCTTTTGCAATATGTTAAAAACTGTCATGCGTTTAGTAAAAATTGTCATGCGTTTAGTATGCACCATCAAAATTGAATATCTACTTCAATGCAATTGTGTTATTTTTATGAAGTGTGTTGGTAGTTATTGAAGGTTTTTTTTTTTAACCAGCCAAAAAGATTATATTAACACTGAAAAATTAACATGATATCCGCTCTGGTAGTTATTGAAGGTTAACACTAGAGTTGGCCAAATTATATTATCAATTAACTTGATATCCGCTTATTCATAAAGCTTTTTTTTATAAAAGGAAAGAATGAAAGAAGCAAGAGCTAGTGTGTGTTTGTCGCGATTTAATCATCCACCTTATTAGATAATTTCAACTTATTTCACCAAAATAGATGCAGTTTGACTATAATAGTACGTCTGGTGGATAAATGTAAGTATGTGTAAAAAATTGGATCCCACCTATTAAAGGTATTCGTAATATTATTTCATTTCCTTTACACTTGTATATGACAGTGATTATATTTTAAATTGTTAGATTAATTTTGTGTGATATATAAAAATAAGTCCCTACCTACTAATTTGCGTATCAGTACGAACTCGAACACAATCCGGCTACAAAGCCGAGGAGACACACTACTCAAGAAAGCCGACCTCTCTGACTTGGAAGAAGGAGTGGCTTAGAGATCAAGACAAGATACACTTCTGGTCAGGTCATCCCTATCTAAGTAGGTCCGACCAGGCAACCTCATACGAGAAATCAGGAAGTTCATCTGGGGAGAAAGAATAGAGATCTGCCGACCTCAATAGGAGTCGACCTCCTAGAGATCCCAAGTCTCCACGTGATCTAAACGCGCCACCTTACTACGATTCCACGTATTACAAGGTGATTGCTCCGACCAACCTACGACCACCGTGCGACCAACCTCCGACCACCGTGCGACCAACCTCTGGCTAGGTCAGAGGTCTGTCCCCCGGAAGTTCTCCTATAAATACAAGAGCATTTATTCACATTAAAGAGGTTAACAAACCATCAACATACTACTTTGTAATCTACTCGGCTAATTTATATCCAACCAGCACTTTTGATTTATATAATCTGTTTGTTCCAGAGTTAACCGTTTTTATACCACATCATATCGGCGCCGGCTGTGGGAATCGAAACAAAAAGTCATGGTCCAAAGCCGAGCAAGAAAACGCAACACTGAAGGCAACTCTAGAGTCTCGACGCAAGAGCCGCCTCTAGAAGCCCTAGGACGCACGCGGAGCACGGCCCCAAAAGCCCCCGTTCAAGGCAATCAGCTTGAAAGCGATCCCAGATTTGATGGCACTCACATTCAATCACTGATGGAACCGAGGACCCGGTCCGACAAGTCGCCTTGGCAAATGCACCCATCTTGCAATTAATACCCCCTGATCTAGCTCTCGTCGGACTCACAGAAGCTCAAGTTCAATACATCCAAAGCCGAATGCAAGGTGTAAACCTCGACACCCTTGCTCCACAAATTCAAGTTCCACTAGGATTCGCACCCCATGCTCAAGCATTGGTTGAGCAAGTTTTTGATTCTCGGGGTTCACCACACAGCCGGAACACTGATCGATCCGTGGCTCACCGGAATGACTCCCGAGCCTCAACACAACGACCAAATGGGGACTTAAGAGATGTGATCAATCGAAGGACCAGAGTACCAAGGGGAGGTATCAATCCACAACAGGAAAATAGGGAGGAGGATAGGGGAGCAGACGACAGAACTCGCCGAGACCCCTCTCCGTCCCGGATTTCAGAAAGAAGTCTACACCACCGTGATAACTGAGATAATGAGTACCACATAAGGGATCGTTATGATGAAGAAGATACCAGAATCAGTTACTCCGGCAACACCCCAATGGGCTCAAGAATAGATGAACGAGACCGAGGTCGGCCCCTCACACCTCCACGTCGAGGAAGACAGGATAGGTACCCTGATCATCGGAGCTGATCTCCTTGGAGAAGAGACGGTCGAAGAAGCCGTTCTAGATCAGTACACAGTCACCCCAGGAGACAACATGGAGACGAGGCCGAACGCCTAAGAGAGCAAGTTAGAATTCATGAGCAAGCTCTGGAAGTAGAAAGAAACAAGCTTGACTCTCTGAATCGAGCTCGGGACACGCTCAAATTCGGTCGTAGCTTGGACCCTTTGTCCTCGGAAATCAAACAGGAAGTCCTTCCTTTAGGACGTGTGGCACCAGCCACTACGGAAAGGTATGAGGGAGATCACAGGATAAGATTTGAGGCTTCCCTTGGAGGAATGGAAATCACTGACAATGTCCGAGCACAGATCTTCCCGGGCACTTTCCATGGGCAAGCAATGACATGGTGGAAGAGTCTGAGGGCAGGATCCATACTATCATGGGATCATCTGTTGGCCGAGTTCACCATCCGTTTTGAGAATTTCCGAGAAATTGTCCGTCCGGCCAGTTATTTAGCCGAGGTCGTCCAGAGGGAAGACGAGACCCTGAGAGCCTTTGTGAGGAGATTTGAGTTGGCGGTATCCATGGTTGACACTCAATCTATCAAGGAAAGGATAACTCATCTTTGTACTAACATGAACAATGATGAATTCCAACGAAAACTGATTGATGCTGAAATCCTAACCGAGAGAGAACTCAAGGATCTCACCTATCGCTTCCTCAAGACCGAGGAAACACTCGGAACGATTGTCGTCAAGGCTGTCACCAAGAAAGACCGCCCACCACAGAATTCCAACCAAGGAGGAAATCAACTCCAGGAAGCTCCAAACAGGCAAAGGAATGAGAAGAGGAGAAGGCAGGAAGAGAGAAGGAAGTCTCCTAGACATCACTTTGTCAGTTACGCCGAGTTGAGAGCTCCCAACCATGAGATACTCACAATCATGGAATCTAGGGGCCTTCCCTTTCAACGACAGGAAAAATAAAAGGAAAGTCGATCCAATAGGAATTCTCCCGAGTATTGTCATTTTCACAAGCAGAAAGGACATTCAACGGAGAAATGCAACTAGCTACGCCAAGAGATACAAAGATTGATAGAACTCGGCTACCTTAAAGATTATGTTATGAGGCAGGACCAAACCGATGATCCACGAGATGTTAATCGAATTAACCGACCAACTGAGCGCCACCCAAGACAAGAAAGAAGGCCGAGTCCAATAAAAAATCGTAGTCCTAGGAGATCTCATACTCCTCGGCGAGCTAGGTCAAGAGAAATGCGATCACCTCCTCGGCTACACGATGTGAGGGGACCATCAATTCAAAGACAAGCAAGAAGTCCGAGCAGAGGAAGAAATCGAACTACCCGCAACAATGATGAGCGAGGGATGGACGAAGAAAACTTACTACGATTTGGCAGAATTCTCACCATCGCTGGAGGACCGACTGGTGGCGATAGTAGAAATGCTCGCGAAACTACAGCCAAGGCCCTGCGAGAGGCCGATGAAGGTTACGTAAACTATGTCAAACCTGGAGTTCACCTCATCACATTTGATGAAGCTGATGCCCCAGCCCCATGTGTAGGACAGGGAGTAACTTGTAGTCCAGATGTACCAGTGGTCGTAGAAATGACCATAGCAGGTTGATATGAGCAAGGTCCTTATCGATATAGGGAGTTCCTCCAACATCCTCCTCATGAGCACAGTGAGAAAAATGGGGATGAGCCTTGAAGGTCTCCGACTGGTCACGACTAGCCTGGTAGGCTTTGGCGGAACCCAAGTTCGGCCAAGGGGGATCATATACTTACCACTCTCAATGGGAACCTACCCGAGGAGGGTCACAGAGACCCAAGTGCCCTTCCTCATTGTGGATGCAGTATTTGAATATAATGTCCTTATTGGTCGGCCAGCCTTAAACAAGTTCCGAGCAATAGTTTCAACTTTCCATCTCCAGGTGAAATTCCCGACTCCAAATGGTGTAGGAGTATTAAATGGCAACCGACAAGAGGCTTGGGAATGTTATACTCTGTCGACAAGAAGAGCTTCTCGGCTTATAATTATCAAGAGCGATACGATGATCGAAGCTATGATAGCCGAGGAAAGAGGCATTGCCTCTCCATTAGTCTGATATCTACCCCTCGGAGAAAGGAGAAAACTCCCGGAGAAGGAATCAATTGGTTGAAGATGGGTGTAGATAAGAAACATATGAGGAAGTCTGACCCGAATACCAAGAGTATCGAGTCATCCCACCCGAACCACCATGCGACAGCCCCATGAAAAGCATTTTCGGAGAAAATCGGATGCAAGCCGAGGAGGATGTCTTGGAAATCCCACTCAGTGATAGGCACCCTGAAAGAACGGCCAAGATCGGCTCTGGCATGGATGAGGAAACCACTATGAAAATGATCGCATTCTTACGAAGGAATGCTGATGTCTTTGCATGGGGAACAGAGGATCTGACTGGAGTTAACCCCGAAATAATAGTCCACTCTCTCCATGTAGATCTAACCATCCGACCAGTAAGGCAGAAAAAGCGAGACCATGGACCCGTTCGGGATCGTATCATTGCCGAGGAAGTAAATCGGCTACTCGAAGTAGGACACATCCGAGAAATTCAGTACTCGGATTGGATCTGTAACGTGGTATTGGTGGAAAAAAGTCCAGGAAAGTGGAGGATGTGTAACGACTTCACAACCCTCAACAAGTTCTGCCCAAAGGATCCTTACCCTCTTCCTCGGATCGACCAACTGGTGGATTCCACAGCTGGTTGTGCCCTACTAAGCTTCATGGATGCATTTCAAGGTTTCTACCAGATCAGAATGGACAAGGAAGACATCCCTAAAACGGCCTTTATCACAACCGGGGGAGTCTACTGTTTTCAAGTCATGCCTTTCGGCCTAAGAAATGCAGGGGCAACTTATCAAAGGTTGATGAACCTCATGTTTCAAGAAGAACTGGGGCATTCCATGGAGGTATATGTAGACGACATTCTAGTCAAGAGCAAGGAAGCGGCCGAACACATCAGTCATCTGAACAAGTGTTTCAAGATCCTCCGTCGTTACGGAATGAAATTGAACCCGGCCAAGTGTACGTTTGGAGTTAAAGGAGGTAAGTTCCTCGGCTACATGGTGACTCAAAGGGGAATCGAGGTGAATCCCGAGAAGATGAAGGCCATAATTGATCTCCCTCACCCGAAAAACATCAGGGACGTCCAGCGCCTAGTCGGCAAAGTTATCTCCTTGAGCCGATTCATTTCAAGATCGGCCGAAAAGAACCTTCCCTTCTTCAAAACACTCAGGAAAACCGACAAGTTTGAATGGACCGAGGAATGTAAGACAACATTTGAGAACCTCAAGACTTACCTGGCCGCCCCGCCACTTTTGGCAAAGCCGAACGAAGGTGAACCATTATATATGTACCTAGCTATCTCCGCCGAAGTCATTAGCTCGGTCTTAGTTAAAGTTTGCAAAAATGAACACTTGCCAGTTTACTATCTAAGCAAAGTCTTGAGCTCAGCAGAACAAAACTATCAGGACATTGAGAAGTATGCGTTTTGTTTAGTTGAGGCCGCAAGAAAGCTCAAGCCATATTTCCGATCTCACAAGATCATTGTCTTGACAAGCCAGCCCTTAAAGCAAGTATTCTACGATGCTGCAAAGTCGGGGAGATTAACAAAATGGATGATTGAGATGGGAGATCATACCATTGAATACCAAGCTCCCTCGGCTAAGAAGGCCCAGGTGTTGGCTGATTTCCTAGCCGAGTATCCTCCTCCAACGTTGGTCGAGCAACCGACCAGGAAGGAAGAATCACAAGACAGTCCGAAGGCACTCGAGGTACTAGCCCTATCCACCAATGATGTTCAAGCAAAAGCCGACTCAGTGGTAGATTGGATTCTGAACCAAGCCACAATTGAAGAGCTACCCCCACCCCTGCCTGGAAAACCACCCCACGAGGTTCCAGTTGTGATACGATCAACCGCAATTCCTAAAGTGATGTAACATCCACAAAATGATGTATGGGAACTTTATGTGGATGGGTCCTCGGCTTCACATGCTGGTGGGACTGGATTGTTACTAATCAGTCTCAAAGGAGCCGAGATGGAATATGCAATTCGGCTAACTTTTCCAGTAACGAACAATGAGGCCGAATACGAGGCCTTGATAGCAGGAATGAAAATGTCAAAGTCGGTCATGGCACGAAAAATCCGAGCATTCTCTGACTCCCAGTTGGTCACATAACAATTTTCGGGGAAGTTTACTACCAAGAGTGCGGCCATGATCAAATACTTGAAGATAGTCAAAGAGTTGGGAGAAACCGTCGAGGAGTTTTCCTTGTCCAAGATAGACCGAATGAAGAATGGCAGGGCCGACAGCCTATCCAAATGGGCAACAGCTTCAGGAGCAATAGATACTCGGACGGTGGTTTTAATGAGTGCAAACACATCTTGCATTGCCAATGCACCCCCGAATCAACTTGTGGCTGCAATCTCAAATTCGGATACATGGATGAGTCCATTGGTGGCCTACTTCACAGAAGGGATCCTACCAACCGACCCGGCCGAGGCTAGAAGAATCCGATGAAGAACTCTTTGTTACTTTTGGAATGGCAACAACCTCTACAAGAAATCATATGACGGCATGCATCTACGATGCTTGACACCCTCTGAAGCACTAACCGTGCTCAAAGAAATCCACCTTGGCAGTTGTGGAAAGCACTCAGGTGGCCGAGCGCTCTCACAGAAGATTCGAAGGGCCGGATACTATTGGCCGAACATGAGAAAGGAAGTAGGACGTTTCGCCCGGTCATGCGGAGAATGCCAAAGATTTGCAAGGATCCCTCGACAGCCGACCATACCCATGATCCCGTCTACCACCACTTGTCCTTTCGATCAGTGGGGAATGGATATCGTTGGACCATTTCCGCCCGGACAAGGGGGAAAGAAGTTTCTCATCGTAGCAGTGGAATACTTTTCAAAATGGGTCGAGGCCGAAGCCACCACCATAATCACCGAGAAAAAGATTATGGATTTCCTTTGGAGGCTAACTTGTCGCTTTGGCCTACCTAGGATCCTGGTTGCGGATAATGGTCGCCAGTTCTCGGGTGCCAAGCTAAAAGAATGGTGTCAGGAGATGAAGATTGAACAACACTTCACTTCAGTCGGCCATCCTCAAGCCAACGGCCAAACCGAAGTCACCAATCGCACCATAGTGGATAACCTTCAAAGAAGACTCGGAGATAGCCGAGAAGATTGGGTTGATGAGCTCGATGGAGTCTTATGGGCATATCGAACGACCGTCCGAACTACAACACAAGAAACACCTTTTGGCTTAGTTTATGGTTCTGAAGCTGTGATTCCAGCCGAAATAGCTATTCACACATGTCGTATTCAGAATTATACACCTGAGAACAATGTGTCCGAGCGCGTATATGATTTAGACATGGTGTAATCCACAAGAAGTGAAGCATTAGCTCGCACACTCGGATATCAAGCCATGATGGCCCGAGCTTATAACAAGCACGTGAAGGCAAGGGTCATTCAGGTCGGCGATCTCGTACTAAGAAGAGCCGACATCCTCAGCAAAGTGGGAAAACTTGAACCCAACTGGGAGGGTCCTTACAAAGTTATCCGAGCAAGCGTTAATGGAAGCTATGAGCTCGCCGACCTCCAAGGCAAGGCTCTTAAACGCACCTGGAATGCCAAGAACCTCCAGAAATATTATGCATGAAAATTATTGTAATGAATGTTCCGAGGAGATAGACTCCCAATCAATGAAATCAGCATTTTTGTCCTATATTCTTCATCTCTTTATCAAGAACATACACGGGAACATCCTAAAAGGATACTTCCCTTACGAAGATCTTGGATAAATCCTAAGATCAACAAGGCCGAACCAAACCTCCGGAGTCTTGGTAATGCCTAACTTGATTATATATCGTGGAAAAACGATATAGCCGAATGGCACTACAAGATTATCGATTGAGAATTTCCAAGTTACTCGGAATTTATGAATCCGAAACCAAACTTGATAATCGATAAAAACTAGACCTGGATGTCATGATATCCGACCTCAGTCGAAGGTGTACGATTGAATAAATTTTCAAATCATAAGCCCAGCTAACTTATTATTAAGACTCGCATGAAAAAAATTCAAAGTACTTACGCTCGGCAAAATAAGGTCTTCGAAGGGGTACAATTGAATAAATTTTCAAATCATAAGCCGAGCTAACTTATTATCAAGACTCGCATGAAAAATTCAAAGTACTTACGCTCGGCAAAATAAGGTCTTCGAAGGGGTACGATTGAATAAATTTTCAAATCATAAGCCGAGCTAACTTATTATCAAGACTCGCATGAAAAATTCAAAGTACTTACGCTCGACAAAATAAGGTCTTCGAAGGGGTACGATTGAATAAATTTTCAAATCATAAGCCGAGCTAACTTATTATCAAGACTCGCATGAAAAATTCAAAGTACTTACACTCTGCAAAATAAGATCTTCAAATGCTAAATGATAAATCAAGTCGCCATACCAAAGCATAAATAAACTCATCCGAGTAGCAAGAGATGAACGAAAACCAAACATCAGATAAAGCCCCAACTGTTCGGGAGGTTACATGGGTGGTCAACCTCGGATCTTGCAAGGCTAGTCATTCACAAAAAATAGCGCAGAGACACCAAGATCCGAGCATGACCGAGAAAAGAATGGTACCCTCGCAACCCAAGGGCTTAGTTAGCAAAATATGACCCTAACACTAAGTGTTCAACACTTTACAAAATGTTCCCAAGGGCATACCCTCGGCTCCTACCGACCTTCTACGGATGAGGTATCTGGGACCTCCTGACTCGGCCTATTGATCTCCCCTTCATCTGGCACGCTCTCGGCTCCTTCCTTTATAATCCGCCTCCAAAGCCTAGCAATCCTCTTTGTCCTGTCCGGACCAGTGGTTTCCTCCTCCACCACATGCATCCCCGACATGTTATCCAATGCGCCGGATAGTCGGGTCCACTCCCTGTTAAGGATGCGATGCTCGGTCCCCTCAAGCCGAGTGCTGGCAAAGAGATGAGGAAACCAGGAGGGATACATCGGCTTTAACTCCCCTCGGAGATCCTCCATATCTTCTGGTGGGGGTCCGCAAGTATCATACCACCACTCCTGAATGGTGAAAGTCGACCGAACCTTCTTGGCCGACCGATCTTTCTTGTGACCTTCGGCCTGGTCCTTCCTATTTTTTTCAGATTTGATGGCATCGACCATCAATTTCTGCCCGGCTTCCTGTAGGCAAGGAAAATGTTGTCAAAACCAAGAAGGTACAAGCTAAGTCGAGTTAGGAAACTTACACCCTGGGAGGCTTCAGACACAGCCTTATTCGGCTCCAAGTGAGCCGCTGCATTGATTGGATGCGGGGTAGGAAGCTTCGGGGTATGGAGCTTCATGTCCTTCCTCGCCTGAGCAGCCCTAACCCGAGCCATTGCCTTCTGTTTACTAAGCTCGACCGCAGTCACCATAATCCAGTATTCTGCAACAAACAATGCAAGTTTAGAAGAAACGAAGCCGATACTAAGTATTAAATGAGCAGGATAAACTTACTGAGGTCGGGTTTGTCGTTACAATAAACGTCCCCTTTAGTTAAACCGGCCAATTTTAATTGGGGTTGGATAGCAAGTGAGTAAGGATAAAAATATTTGGGGTCGGACACCCCATCTGGGCCAAGGATTTTAAGCCTCTCCGAGGCCATATCGGGATCCACATCACTACACTCGATAGGAAGTACTTCTTCTCCTTCCTCATCATCACCCTCATCCTCCTCCTCGATATCCATACTTTCAGGGGAACCCTCCTTCTCAAACTCGGCCCTCTCAGATTCCTACGCCCCCTTGGTTTGCCCATCTTCTTCTTCTTCCTCCTCGGAGTCACGGTCAACCACCATATCCACTTGGCACAATTCACCAAGCCAAACCGGCACATGCCTCAATGCGGCCGACTTGAACCTTTTGTGTGTAAAAAACCGAGGAAGACCCCATTCTCCTTTCGGATGCTTAATATAAAAGTACCGAGGCCACCATCGCCACGAATACGAAGAATCATAAGGGTCAAGAAACTTGTAGTTAGTTTGGGACGAGAAGAAATACATCAAACTTTTCGGGACCCGGGTTATTTTAAAGGCAAGGAAGAACTTGTCCGAGGAAAACTCTTCATGCTTCAACGCCAATACCACGGAGAAACACATCAAGGCCCCCATGGAGTTTGGGAGCACTTGTGTCGGGCACAGCTCTTGTTCCATGAAAAATCGCCACATCGGCTCTATCATAGGAACCCGGAATCCACATTGGAAAGTTTGCTCATGCAGGCAGATGCATCCCTTCGGAGGATTATACATAGTGTCGCCCGGCCCAGGCACGATAATTTCGTACTCATCTGGAATCTCACATGTATGCCTCAGTTCGGCAACCTCATTGGCTTTCACAGAAGAAGAGCAAGTCGGAATGAGCCCAGATTCGTTCTTCTCGGCATCGTCTCTCAGCTCACCAATGGGAGCTTTTCTCAAGCACTTGGCCCTTGTAGCATTCATTTTTCGCCCATCTACTTCACCAGCTAGAACTATGGCCAGGGGATTCTCATCATTTTCCTCATCCGCTAGAATTGGCCCCTCTTCACCTCCTTTGGCCTCCTCCTCTTCCTCATCGTCTTTGGCCTCCTCCTCCTCTTCTTCCCCCCCCCCCCCCCAGAAGATTCCTCATCCGAGGACTCACCAGATGTTCCATCCGAGTCCGAGGAGGTAGAGTCATCAGGATCGACACCAATTCTAGAAGACCCACCCTGGAAAAAACAGACCCCGGAATGGAAGAAAAAGGCATGGGCGAAAAGATTGGAACCCTATATCTATAACCCAAATCACCAAAAGACTCGGGAATGAGATCGTGACCGTATCGGCTTGTGTCGTCCGTGTTTTCAATAGCCCGGGCGATATTTGAAGCCGGATCCTCGGTGTTCACTATTTGTACAGATACACCGGGTCGACGGACTTCACTATTGACCGATGGAGCTCGAATTGGAGAGCTACTAACAATCTGCACTTCGGATTCGCCAGGCATGTAATCCACCAGATCTTCAGCAGTTTCAGAGGCCTGGTCCGAATCAGAAAGCACATAAATGTTAATTTCCTGATTAACCTCGGCCTCATCATCTATCAACTCCCCTATAGGTTGAGCTACGTTTGAGTTATCCGACGACATGATCTACGAAAAGTAGAAAGGGAAGGGGTTACTCTACGGTATAAGCCAACAAAAGGGCCGAACTCTTACAAGCTGACCGATAGGACTTGCTAAAGGCTCTATCCTACTATAACTATTATTTCCCTACGACCCCAACTAGGGTCACCAATTACAGCAAAGATGATGGCTAATTCGCCGAGCAAAAAGGGGAACACACGGAGAAAGTAAAAGCAATAAATAGACATTAAGTAAAGACCGAGAAAGGTGAAGGAACTTACTTGTGCAAAGTTGAGCCGACCTAGGGGACTTTGAGTGATAATCGCCTGGAAACTCCTTTCTCTCTCTACATGCTCCTCGGCTCAGATCTTTCTCTCTCTAAGAAGTCAACGATTGTAAAATAATCGACAATGACGGGAGCCCACTATATAAAGGAGTAATGGGCCGGTTCGACCAAGCCCACAAACCGAAAGATGAACCGTCACCTCCATTCGTGGAAAAGCTGCAATGATGACACGCCGATTCGCACTAATTCTTCTTAATTCGCCAAACCACGGGCCGGGACGTTTCATATACTCGGCTTCTATTCATCAAAGTGTTCAGTCCATTCTTACAAATACACTCAACACTTGGTGGGGGAAAAGATGATTAACCGATCGGCATTAAGGAAGAAGACTTACTGATTCCAACACAATAAATCCATGTGATCAACCGACCATTGGGAATTAAGGCAGACCAAACCTAAAATATCTATACTCAGATCATTCGAAAGAAGCTAAGGATTCCGAAGAAAATGCCGACCTAGGCCGGTTGAAGAAATCACACGGCTGGAATACTGATGGACTTCAAGAATAAAACCTGGAGTATCCAAACTTTCCAGCACCTTAACCACTCTACGAGTTAAGTAACAACTTCATCGATTAAGGTCAGTTCAAATTTCATTAGAAAATTATCCGAACATTCGAGAAACGGAAAGTACAACTTTTCAAGGTCCGAGGACCGTACATATGCCTACAGTTCAAATTTCATTAGAAAAATCATCCGAACATTCGAAAAACGGAAAATACTTTTCAAGGTCCGAGGACCGTACATATGCCTACGGGGCATACCCCGCATTCTCCCTTCAGTGGATTCCCGAGGTTGAGCCTTGAGATTCCGAGCCACCACCTTGAGCCCGACGAGCTTGCTGCTGCATTCGGATCCTCCTACGGATCATCTTCAGCATCCGCTCTCTCTCTTCCTCGGCTCGCCTCCTGATGACCACCGGGCACAAAGGGGGATCACCTTCTGGGTCAAGGATGATTGGGTCATCCACTGTGCCTTCACCATAATAAATCGGAGGGTGCATATTTCCGCAGGCACAATTTATCCAGTGCCGACAGCAATCGTACTCGGGATCATCTGAGTCTCCAAAGTCGAAGTTTTCCAGTGAAGTTGCCTAGCTCGGCTTGCAGATTCTCGGGCGGCTTCCGACATCCTAAAGGAATCTGACATCCTAGAAAAGGAAAGGCAGAAGAAAGGAAAGATAAAAAAAGTGAGAAAGGAGGAATTACCATATCCCTATTTATAGGAACGAAGAATCCCTACGATCACGCCACGTGTCCACCATCCGACGGTTCGAAAGATGAAAGGACGCAGTAATAATGGCGACGATACCACTTCACATAGCCCTTTCTATAACATCACACAGGGTCGGTATTAATATCACCCGAGGCCAAGTAAAACCTGCTACAACAATTTTTGTACTGTGGTCGGATGGGCAAGGTCAATCAAAGCCGACCCCGCCCAGTTCAAATATTTGAGGAAGTTATACCTGTGCAAGCCCTCGGTTACGATTGAAACAAGAAATCGCCAAGAGTTTGAAGGAGCTGATCGGACCGCCTGAGCTCTGCGAGATATAGAATCTGGAAACAGACAGCCGATACCAAAGGCTCTCCCCGCCAGCTAAAATATCTCACAAAGCTCTCGAGCGGTCCGATAAGATCGGCCTCATGAGAAAATGTTGGGATTTGTGGGCCTTTTGTAACTTGTCCTTGCTCATGAGAAATAGAGTCAACCGAACTCACACCAGAGAACTAATTTTCAAAGTACCACTTCATCCACTTCATCGGATGCCTAGAGAATATCGAAAAGAAGGAATCTTAACTGAACCTACCAAACGCCAATAAAACTTCCTTACTAAATTGTCAGGTAAGGTCGGCTGAAGCCAACCTCACCCGAGGAAAGGATAAGAGAACATACCTGGAACACAAGTAAAGGTAGCCGACCTCGTTGTACTGACCGCCTCGGTCATTTGGTTAAGAGCGACCCAACTAGAGCTCTATCCCGAAAGAAGAACTCTGGTTGGGTCGGCTCCTACCAGATCACCGAGCCAAGGTCAACTGGGCTCAGAGAAGTCTTCCGCTTAAGGCAGCCGGTCAAGAGCCGACCCGGGAAAAGCTCTGACCTCAAAGGAAGAACTTTTGTCGGTTCGACTCTCACCGGCTGTCTGAAACAGAGACTAACTAATAATGAGGTACCAAAAAGAAGCCGACCTCTAAGCTCTGCACACTACCCAACGGGGGCACTTCATAAAAAAGAAGGGGAAAGCCGAGGAACAAGCTTTAGATGGATTGAGTGAAAATGTTGCTTTCTACTCGAGTATTTATAGGAGTCAAGTGTCGCTGGGGTATTGCCACGTGTCCGGTTACAGTTAATACGAATGGGCCGTCCCTTGGGCAAGCCAGGCTCCGGCCCAATGGGCTAAAGAATCACTGGGTCAATGGCCCGTTTCTCTCATCGGGTCACACTCTCTCAGGAATCAGAACTCAGGAAGAGATTACCAAAAGCCGAGTAGATCAAAAGCAAATGCTACTTTACAGTTCCTCAACTATCTTCTACTAAGATACTTGGAAACGGGGGGAGGGGACTTATGATATATACAAATGAGTCCCTACCTACTAATTCGCGTATCAATACGAACTCGAACACAATCCGACTACAAAGCCGAGGAGACACTACTCAAGAAAGCTGACCTCTCTGACTTGGAAGAAGGAGTGGCTTAGAGATCAAGACATGATACACTTCTGGTCAGGTCAACCCTATCTAAGTAGGTCCGACCAGGCAACCTCATACGAGAAATCAGGAAGTTCATCTGGGAGAAAGAATAGAGATCTGTCGACCTCAATAGGAGCCGACCTCCTAGAGATCCCAAGTCTCCGCGTGATCTAAACGCGCCACCTTGCTACGATTCCACGTATTACAAGGTGATTGCTCCGACCAACCTCCGACCACCGTGCGACCAACCTCCGGCTAGGTCAGAGGTCTGTCCCCCGGAAGTTCTCCTATAAATACAAGAGCATTTATTCACATTAAAGAGGTTAACAAACCATCAACATACTACTTTGTAATTTACTCGGCTAATTTATATCCAACCAGCACTTTTGATTTATATAATCTGTTTGTTCCAGAGTTAACCGTTTTTATACCACATCAATGTGTTTATAGTTCGAAGAATAATGTCGATTTGTGATTCCCGATTTTTTCTTTCAAAGTGCAATGCTGGAGGAATGGAGGTTTTTCATCTAGATCTAGAGTTGTTGGATCAACTTCTAAGTTCCATGTGAGTTTGGTGGATCTTCATGTTCTTGTAATTGTTTGTACGATTTTTTGCTTCATTTAAAGTTGTTTTGTAGAGTATGTTTTTTGTATACGATTGGCTACTCTCTCAGTTTGTCGTGCTTTAGAATATTACTCCCTCCATTTCAGAAAAAGTGTTACATTTTACTATTTTGCGGTCAACTGTCTCCGTGTTTGACCACAATTTACTATTAAACGATATTAATAAATAAATTATTAAAATTATATAATGAAAATTTAGTAATTAAATTTTTATTATATGATTTTATTAAATTATTTATTTTTATCGTTATGAAGTATTGTGGTCAACTCAAAACAATGACCTAAAGTTTCAAATGTAACACTTTCTCTCAAATCAATGAAATGATATTTTGCATGAATTATGTATTTAAAAATATGCATATTGGTTTCTGTGTATTAGTTGAATTTTCAAAGGTATGAATTTCTACTTGTATATTACAAACGTGTATCGTGGCAGCTTTTATAGGATATGGATATGTAGTCGGGGTGCATGGTGCATCTTAGAATGACTTGGGGCCACCTATGTTAAACGCAACACAAATTTTTTATAAATTGACCGAAATGCTCCTATCTCAAAACAACACTTATATATTCAACAAAAAATCGAAAACGCACTTTTATGCAAATGTAAAAACATTAACACACAATCTAACACATATAACAACACCAATCATAAATCGGACAAAAAAAAAATTCCGAATTTTTTTCATTTATACAAATACAAAAACATTAACATGCAATTGAACACGAATTAACAACACTAAACATAAATCGATAAAAAAAAAATTCGGAAAAAATTTCGTTTAAACAATTCTTTCTTAAAAAATATAGAAGTAAATTTCGGAAAATATTTCGTTTATACAATTCCTCCTTTATCTTTAAAATTTTTTTTTTTTTTTTTAAATTTCATTTTTTCCCGGCAGTTTCTTCCCCGGGAGAAAATGAATTTTTTAAAAAAAAAAAATTTAAAAGATAAAGGAGGAATTGTATAAACGAAATATTTTCCGAAATTTACTTCTATATTTTTTAAGAAAGAATTGTTTAAACGAAATTTTTTCCGAATTTTTTTTTTATCGTTGTTTAATTATTTCAAACCCGATTGAATGAATTTTTTTTTTTGACAAATCGATTATATATATAATTTTTCTATTTATTTTTATGTGTTTTCGAATTGACTTATAATTTTGCAAATTATTTAGATGAAAATCTGTTTGAAATGATTGGATCGGGCATTTATTTGTTTTTTTTCGATTTTTGTTAAATATTTAAATATAGTTTTGAACCGGCAGTTTCTTCACTGCATTACTGAAATGTGTGTTTCGAATTAGGTCTTGGCTATCTAAACAAATATAAAACGTTGATTTGTAATACAATACAACTAGAATATGAAATACAATAGCCCGACTAATTTGATGTGAAACACTTGATACTTAATGCATAATTAAATCTTGTAAGTGTTCGCAAACTTCATCGACAATTGCGAATAAATACGCCTCCATATTATGTTTGTTTTGTCGAGTTATGCGTCCCATCAAAGCAGCGATCAATCGTAGCCTCTACAGATTAAAAACACACACAAATAAAGATTTTGACATTCGGAACAAACGTCGTGTATGTATATATTTAGAATATGTAGGAAACATACCACGCTAGGATCCATGTCTGCCGGTTGGAATTGTTGTCTCGGATGAAATCTCTCTGGGCGGGTCACTTGCATATGTGTACGTTGTCGAAACCAGTCTTGGTACGCCGGAATTGTTTGATGTCCAAAATGCACTCGAATTGTTTGTTGATGAAAATTACATCGAGATGTGTGAAAGTCGTCAAATGAGTCTCGGACAGCATGAGAACAGCGATACAGAGAGGGTTGTGCTGGCCTTTGTACTTGCACAGGCTTTATTGGTTCTGTAGGAATGAATTGGGGGTACCCGAACTGCCGCATAACGCGGTCTGGCATGTAAGCCTCTGTAACCTTTAGACAATGAATAATTCCCCTATATTGAGAAATAGGGACTGCTTCTTCCGCCACAAGTCCAAAAGGTGTCCAGTTACGTTCCTTTTGCCCCGTCTTTTATCCCCATCACCACCATCTTTGGATCCACCGCCCTTAGTAAATCTCTGTAGGAAATTGAGAAGAGTATACACGTTACAAATCATACAAAAACAATAAAGTTTCCCTAAAATTGAAGTACTGTAGAAATTGGAATGGTATTGGGTTAATTAATTTATGCACGTAAAAAGTACCTTCCACATGGTTGCTAAACACCGAGTAGTTTGCGAATAATACTGAAGTATGTAATAAAGAAGTTGGTTATATAATATTGAAACGAAACTAGGCATTTATATAGAGAATTCATTCAGACGCAAAATTCACGAGCAGTTACGAAATTTATGCTAATACATTTTGGGGAGAAGCGATGACTTCCGCTGATGGTAGAATTTGTCCGCTCAGAAGGATGGCGATCCTTCTGATGAGACAAAATTTCCCAGTAATGTCTTATGTGGATGGTTTTGTTGTTTTGGGGAAAAATTCCCCTAAATTCATTTGGGGACAAACTTATATCTTCTATAAATCTTTCACAAGTACTTCTGGCAGTACACAACATAGCAACGCAATTAATATAACCCCAAACACATTTCCATTCCCAAACAACATTCCGAATATTTAAAATCTAAACACTACCATTAAAAATCCCATTACATCCACATAAGTATATTATGAGTTATTCAAGTGATTCGTCTACGATCGATGAATACCTGCATCGCACGGATATTTTCATAACTAGAGATTTTCGACTCTCGAATTGAAGCGAAGCTTTGGTTCGTATTATTGGGCGGAAAACAATATGTTCTTCGCGATCACGCATTCTAGAGAAAACAACGTGTACATGGGTTGTGAGTCCGGTGGTGCCTGGTCACGACTCAACGAACCGGATGCAATATCTAGAAATTCAACCGACAAAAACAATCTTGCCCATTTCGGTGAAGCCGCATGAAGGGCAACCGGTAATCGGATTGAGGTAAAAGACGCACCAACGGCACAATCACAAACTCGGTAAATACCCCACCGCACACGTCGGCTGAAGTTGACCGGAAGAGCACTTGCGAGTGGTTCAAATGTTGCGTTCGGTATGACTCAGAGCAACGCTTGTACAACTCCAACAAGAATTTCCGAAAAACTGCAGTACTTTACAACATATATACAATGCTGACCAGAAAGATCAGCGTACGGAGATGGGCGAGATGGATCCCATGGAATATTTTATCCATTTGTTGCGGCACGATTACATATATTATGCAATCAAACAAATTGCATCGACATATTGGGTGGATTTTCTTAGCTCATCCGAACACGAAGTCAATGATCACTTTGTTCCCTGAAGTTGTCCTCATGGATGCTACGTACAAGACGAATTTGTACGACATGCCATTGGTCGAAGTGATTGACATTTTACCAACTGGGCAAAACTACCACATAGCTTTCATTTTCGTCTCGAACGAGAAGACAGCAAGTTATGTGTGGGGGCTTACGATTGGTATTTTACGTAATGTGGTGTCTTGCCAGGTATTCGTGACAGACGGAGAGTTAGCCAATGTGTGCCATAAAGAGGTATTTCGGAGGCATCACATCTCACGTTGTGGAGGCACATTTCTAAGGATGTGCAGCATATGTAAGTAAAGTCATGGGGGAACCAAGAAATGCACATGCGGACTACAAGGTGGCAACGGATCGTCAAAGCTAATACTCAGGAAGAGTATGAGGAGGTCTGCGAAATGGCCGAGGCCTGGAGGAAGCAACCCGCGATCATGGCGTACTGTAGGAGAATTTGGTTGGACCCATACCACGACCGATTCGTAAACGCTTGGACGAAATACATCCTGCACTTTGGAACTCAAACGACGAACAGGTAATTCATTTTTGTAATTAAGTTTATTTCTTAATGCACTGTGATCATTTAATTAGAGTAAGTTCCAAGCGACATTCAACAATGTAAATTGGTTGCGAAGTCGAAGTCTTTTCGAGGTACAAGTATTGGATGGGGACTTCGAACTCAAAGTTCCACAGAAAGTTCCCGAAGCTGCATCGACTACTTGAAATGCATTTTGATGCAATCCGCTCAGAGTTTGAGAAAGCACACACGAAACATCCTCACGTCACGGATCGTGGGATCTTTCGCAAGCTAGGAGGTGTGGTTTCACATCTTGCCATTAAGAAAATTGTTCAGGAAAGAGCCAACGTTGATCCAGGTGAATGTGACCATGCTTTGCGTACCAGTTGGGGACTACCATGCGCATGTGAATTGCAACTGAAGAGTGTGACAAGGAAGTGCATCTTTCCCACTAAAAATATCCACCAGTTCTGGCGTACGCTTCATATGGGGGAACCATACCAGACTAGGCAACAGTATGCAGACGCGAAGTTTGATGATTGGTACAGGGACCGTAGGGAGTCTGCCAGTGAGGACGAACTCCGATCAATTATCGATTCGGATGGATCCGCATCTACATACACGTATCTGGAGGAACCACCAATCAGACACAAGAAGAAAGCTGGGAGACAGCCCCGAGCACTTGGGAGCAGGATCCCGTCCAGCTGGGAGGATCAAACCGCTAACCAATCTCAGCGGACTGGCAACACTAACAATGCATGCGAATTCAAGTGCAGTCCGTCATTCATCTATCAAAGTCGATGCCACCACAAGGTCTGCGCAACATTCGAGGTTGAGTGGCGTCAGCGATGGCAATTGTGGATACAGATGTATAGCACAACTCCAGTACGGAGAACAAACAGAGTGGCTGCGCGTTAGGGGTGATCTTATTGAGGAGTTGGCAAACCACACACAACTATACATCGCGGAGATGGGGGCAGCACGGGTCAGCGAAATAATAAGTGCACTCAGCTGGTTTGCAGGACCATGCGACAACCAGTATTGGTTTACACTCCCAGATATGGGCCTACTAACAGCAACGACATATCAACGGGTGTTCGTCACATATGTTTTTCATGGATCTACCACATACTTGCCCTTGGAATGTCGTACCGACCTAGACTCAGCAGCTCCGGACCCTCCACAGGCAAACCAAGAGTGGACAGTCGGGTTTGTCAGTAATAGTCACTATATTCGACTGCGCGTTGTCCGTGAATGTCCACTTCCACTACTCTTTCCGACATGGCGAACCTACACAGAACAAAGAACAATGCATTGGCTGCAACATTATTCCGTTAGGTTACGTCAATGGTTTTCAGTGTAGTGAAATCAAATTAGTCGGCCTATTATATTACTTTCTAATGTGTGTAAGCAAAGTTTTGTATCTGTTTAAATACCCAAGACATAATTCCCAACACTATTATTGGTTCAGTAATGTAGTGAACAAATTGTCCGTTCTAAGAATTGTTTTGATCTAAATGAAAAGGATTAGGTGAAAATTCGAGGAAAATCGACGCAATTTGGGCGTTTTTTGCAACTCGCGACGCCAAATGTTAACAAACGGATTCGAAACATTAACATGCAACACAAATTAACGACTAAACATAAATGTAAAAAAAAAAATCGGAAAAAATTTCGTTTAAACAATTCTTTCTTAAAAAATATAGAAGTAAATTTCGGAAAATATTTCGTTTATACAATTCCTCCTTTATCTTTAAAATTTTTTTTTTTTTAAAAAAATTCATTTTTTCCCGGGTATGGAACTGCCGGGAAAAATCCCGGCGATTTTTAATCGGATTTTTCCGGCGATTCCTCTTGGAAAAATCCGGCTTTTAGAAAGCTGCGATTTTTCCGGCGATTATAAAAACCCGGGAAAAAATGAAATTTTAAAAAAAAAAAAAAAATTTTAAAGATAAAGGAGGAATTGTATAAACGAAATATTTTCCGAAATTTACTTCTATATTTTTTAAGAAAGAATTGTTTAAACGAAATTTTTTCCGAATTTTTTTTTTATCGATTTATGTTTAGTGTTGTTAATTCGTGTTCAATTGCATGTTAATGTTTTTGTATTTGTATAAATGAAAAAAATTCGGAATTTTTTTTTTGTCCGATTTATGTTTGGTGTTGTTATATGTGTTAGATTGTGTGTGTTAATGTTTTTACATTTGCATAAAAGTGCGTTTTCGATTTTTTGTTGAATATATAAGTGTTGTTTTGAGATAGGGACATTTCGGTCAATTTATAAAAAATTTGTGTTGCGTTTAACGATATTTGTGTTGCGTTTAACACACCCCTTGGGGCTGCTTTTAATGTGGTACAGTTGTTGATGAAGAAGATGATTATGGGAGTACTGTGATGGGTTATTTAGTATTAGTGGTAGTTTATTATCATTAGTAGTAGTTTGACTATTCTTAAACATGATTAAGGTGTAATAGGTTGGTCTTGTTAATTGTCGGCTTCATTATATTTGATCATTAGTACTAGATGGATGGTCATTGATTAGTACTAGATGGATGATCATTAATTGTCGGCTTCATTATATTTGATCATAGTACTAGTAGGATAAAACAAATTTTGTGTGTGTATTATAAATTTCCTAGTTGAAAATTTCGCCCCAGGACCTAGCAAGATAGAAGATGTTTTTTCAAAAGAAAAGAAAAGGGCACCGGGTCGGTCTGATCGGTGCGGTTCCTGACCGATTCCGGTTGTAGTTCAGCTGCATCCTTGTGAATTGGGTTGGTTTGGTTTGAGCCCATTGACATGACTAAATGCCATTAACGTGGATAATCAAGTGACTTATTTGAGAGGCCTCTCTATGTAGATTTTTTAAACTAAGGTGATTTATCAATTATGTTATTACTAGTTAATCAGTTACCAGTCACATTATCAGTTCTGTTAAACATTCACCTTTTGTGTAAAATGTATGTTCAAATATTTAAATCGACTTGTTAAGGTGTTAACACTCGCCTTAAATGCCAAGGTTTATGAATCAAGTTTGATTATGATTCGAAGTTTATTGTAGGCTTGTAGGATTAAGCATACTAGACTATATAATCATTTCATACTTTTTTCAGGTCCCTCGAGTTAGACCTTGATTTTAGGCTTGTTAACTTCGTGAGCAAGAACTCAAATACAATCGGGTCGGATCAAATTATGTGACAGTCGGCTAGTATAACACGCATGATTGTCATGGCAATCTGAGTGCCGTATAAGTGCCGTTAGAGGGGCACGAGAAATGGGCACGTCACGGATTTCTAATTTGATGGACGACGACTGGACTGACGTACTCTTTAGTCTTCATCGTTTTTTGTATTTCTCGTGACAAATTGTTCATTTGTTAGTTTCTATTCTTGGCATTGCAAATGCAAATGCACCCTGTTGGTCGGTTTATTACAATAGTGCGACAAATGAGTAGAGGCCCATCGCACCTTTTGGAACTCCCAATTCAGCGGTTCTAGTTCATTTGCCAATAAAAAGTTTTCATTTATTGGTTCAATTTCAGAAATATGTGATTTGTCATGTTGTACGTGTTAGAATTTTAGTCACCAAATAATTTAGCCCATGACTTTGCACCTCAACTAAAGGGGCCTCACACGTTAGAAATGAAGTTTCCTCTACCGTGTATAATCTACTATAGTGTTAGATGACACTTGAGAAAGAATTACTAAAATTCATTGAAAGGTGAAAGAGTAATTGAAACTCAAATTGTATTGGTTGATGCATTGTTATGGAATGCACAGAGTTGGAATGGGAGAAGTCCCACATGGCTAAAATTGAGAAAGAATGAACTAAATAATAGTCCAAGACTTGGGTTAAGAGTTTGGGCCCTTAGGGGCACCTAGGGGTGTATTTCGAACCGAACGAACCGAACATTAACCTTACCGAACGTTTGTTCGTTAATATATGTCATGTACATGTTCGTGTTCATGTTCGTCGAACATCTCAATACTTGTTCATGTTCAGTTCGTTAAGGTTTCAACATGTTCACGAACAGTTCGCGAACTATTACAGGTTTTGTGTAGGTTAGGTTAGAAAATACCTCCTCCGCCCCGAATTCAACTTTCCACATTCCATTTTGGGACATCCCAATTTGAACTTCTCATTCTTTTAATGAAAAATCTCTCTCATACCTTATTCATTCTCTCTCACATGTTATTCACTATATCTCCTACTTTATTCATCATCTTTCCTACTTTAATACCATATTTCCTACTTTATTCACTTTTAGCTTAAAATCTGTGTCCGGCCTGCGGGGAAATGAATTTGGGACGGCGGAAGTATTATAACTTATGTGTAAAATGGAAATGATAGATTAGGTTAGGAAATATTATACTCCATATATAAGATAATATAAAATTATTATAGATATAATTTGTTCACGAACAGTTCGCGAACTACCGAACAATAAATTATATGTTCGTGTTCGTGTTCGTTTATTAACGAACATGTTCACGAACTGTTCGGTTAGGTCAAACTCGAACACGAACTGAGCGTTGACTGAAATTTTTCGTGAAATTTTCACGAACGTTCGTTTCACTTACACCCCTAGGGGCACCCATGATTTTGGAAGGGGGAGGAGCTAGATGCTCCATCACTTGACCACACGCACCCGCCTGGAGCCGGTCCGCGGGTCGCGGATTATAATCCTTTTGGGCCAGAAACCTACTACGTTTGGTTGAGCCCAATAAGATTGGTCTGAAAAGAAAAGCCCAACAGTTGTACCTGTTCGGATTGGGCTTGAGCGAAACTGTACAATCTATTCGTACGGGGCATGACTATTCGGAACTGTTGCACTTTCAGAAAGTCACAACTCCTTAGGGGCCTGTTCGTGAATAGTTGTGCCTGTCAGACTCAACTCTTCGAAACTATAAATAGGCCCCCCCAGAAGCGGATTTACATACAGAAATCCATTCCTTCTTTCTTCTCTCTTAACTCTCTAAGCCTGAATAAACCTTTATTGTATTAGTTCGCCGAGTCAGAGTTCAAGTGTTGGGACTCTGATTCAAATACTGTTATTCTATCTTGGGAGACTATTTTGCTAAGCAAACCGTAAGCACCAGTGCGGGGCAAATACAGTCTTAAGGAAATAGGCCACGCCTTCGCTCAGCAGTCTAATCTCCTTACTATGTCCCCGTTGTTCCTGCTCCTGCTGTTCGCATCAATGCCGCTCCCAACCATGGCGAAAAGCCGGAGAAGTTCCTGGGTTCCAACTTCAAGCAGTGGAAATAGAAGATGTTGTCATACCTGACGACAATTGGGCACAACTATCTCAATGCTGAAACACCTACCGCTCATGTCCTGCAAGACACTGATCCGAATGTCTCGAGTCGTATTAGCCACACAGGATGACAACCGGGACAGGCAACTGGCCTATGATGCTTGGGTTCATAGCGATTTCCTATGTAAGAACTACATTCTCAATTGTCTTTTTGATGCACTCTACACTGCCTTCTGCACTGTCAGTACGGCAAGGGAATTATGGGAGAAACTGGACAGGAAGTACAGCGCTCAAGACGCTGGTACTAAGAAGTTTGTTGTGGGGAAGTTCCTGAACTTCAAAATGGCTGACTCTAAGTCTGTGATGAGTCGAGTCCTAGAGTTCCAGTCTATTCTCCACGAACTAGAACAGGAAGGCATGAAGCCTAATGAGCCATTCCTGGTCGCTTCACTGATTGAGAAACTGCCACCAGCATGGAACGAGTTCATGAGTTATCTCAAGTTGAAGACCAAGGAGATGGGGCTTGAAGGGATGATCGTTAAGCTTCAGATTCAGGAAGACAATCGAAGGGCTTTGGGCAAAGGAAAGCAGCCCATGGAAGCCAAGGCTCACCTGGTTAATTCTAAAGGGAAGTCGAAGGGGAATTCCAGCAATAAGCGCAAGACGCGCGAGGGTGACGTGAAGTCTCAAGGGAAACAAGGGAAGCTTAGGAAGATCAAGGGAAACTGCCTCAATTGCGGAAAGCCTGGGCATATGAAGGCAAATTGTAATTCGCTCAAGAAGGACAAGGCCAATGTTGATGAAGCAAAAGATGACCTATGGTGGAAGACATGACCAACTCCTTTGCTGTTGTTGTCTTGGAAGCAAATCTGGTTGAAAACCCAAGGCAGTGGTGGATTGATACGGGTGCAACTCGCCACATATGTTCAGATAGGGGTGCCTTCTCTACCTACTCTCCGGTGAAAGACAAGAAGTTGTTCATGGAAAATAACCCTACTTCGGAGGTGCAAGGAGTTGGAAAAGTAGTTCTGAAGATGACTTCTAGGAAGGAGCTCATTCTGAATGAAGTGATGCATGTTCCAGATATCCGCAAGAATCTGGTGTCCGGGCCGCTGCTGGTCAAGGCAGGTTTCAAGATGACTTTCGAGTCTAGTCAGTTTGTACTACTTAAGTCTGGCAAGTTTGTAGGAAAGGGCTACATGTGTGATGGGCTCTTTAAGATGTCCATGAATGCATTATGCGCTCCTTTGAGAGCAAGAGCAATGAAATAAATGATTCTACCTACTTGTCTGAGTTCTTCAATTTATGGCACTATAGATTAGGACATACAAACTACAATGCGATTCGAAATTTAATAAGAACGAAACATTTGCCGTCCTTCGAAATCAACCCTCAAAGTAAATGCGAGGTTTATGTGGAGGCATAACTAACAAAGGCACCATTTCATTCAGTGAACAGAACCATGACTCCTCAAAAATTAATTCACAACGACTTGTGTGACTTAAAGTTTGTGCAAGCTAGAGGAGGAAAAAAGTATTTTGTTACTTTTATTGATGATTGCACTAGATATTGTTATGTTTATTTGCTAAGAAGCAAGGATGAAACCTTAAAAGCATTTAAACACTACAAAACTGAAGTTGAGAATCAACGTAGTACTCGAATTAAAGTAATTCGAAGTGACAGAGGTGGACAATATGGAGCACCATTTGAAGAATATTGTTCCCAGTTTAGCATTATTCATCAAACTACTGCTCCTTATTCACCTCAGTCTAATGCACTATTATTAGATTCTGGATTGCCCTAGAATTTGTGGGGGGGAGGCTATTCTCACGGCCACTACTATTCTTAACAGAATACCCCGTAAAAGTAGTGATGTTACTCCATATGAATTATGGAAAGGTCACAAGCCTTCTAACAAACACTTGAAAGTCTGGGGTTGCTTGGCTAAGGTGGTAATACCCAAACCAAAGCAAGTGAAGATTGGACCCAAGACTGTAGATTGCATATTTATAGGATATGCAAACAACAGTAGCGCGTATCGCTTCTTAGTGTATAAGTCGCAGATACCGGATATCCATGAGGGTACAATCATTGAATCAAGGAATGTAGAATTCTTTGAAGAAGTTTTTCCTGGGAAGGAAAAGAAGGAAATAGTCTCTCGCAAACGAGATTATGAAACTGCAATAGGGTCAAATGTGGGGGTCCCTGACCCAAGTGGCTCTAAGGCAGAATTTGAAGGTTTACCTCCAGAGAATGTTGCAGAACCTGAAGGTTCACATCCTCCAGAGAATGCTAGAGAACCTGAAGGTTTACCACCAGAGAATGTTGCAGAACCCGAAAGTTCACATCGAGAGAATGATGTCGAACCAAGGAGGAGTAAGAGGGCTAGGACTCAGAAAGACTTTGGTCCTGATTTTCTTACATACCTTGTAGAAAACGAGCCTAGGACTATCCAAGAGGTGATGTCCACTCCTGAAGTCACTTTTTGGAAAGAGGCCATTGAAAGCGAAATGGAATCCATACTGCAAAATCATACTTGGGAAGTGGTTGACCTTCCTCCGGGAAATAAACCATTGGGTTGCAAGTGGATACTCAAACGCAAGTATAAAGTAGATTGAACCATTGATAAGTACAAGGCTCGTCTAGTAGTCAAAGGCTATAGACAGAATGAGGGTCTTGATTACTTTGACACATACTCGTCTGTGTCTAGGATAACTTCCATTAGAGTGTTCATAGCCATAGCTGCACTGCGTGGTCTTGAGATACATCAAATGGATGTTAAAAGTGCTTTCCTGAATGGAGAATTAGACGAGGAAATATATACGGAACAACCTGAAGGGTATGTAGTTCCAGGACAAGAGAAGAAGGTCTATCGTCTTGTCAAGTCATTGTACGGACTTAAGCAAGCTCCTAAACAATGGCACAAAAAGTTTGACAACACGTTGCGGTCAAAAGACTTTTCTATAAATGAGTGTGATAAGTGTATTTATGTGAAAGGGGACGCTGAATCTTTTGTCATGATATGCTTATATGTGGATGACATGCTCATTACTGGAAGTAGCCTGGATTTGATCTTAAAAACAAAGCAAATGTTGAAACAACTTTTCGACATGAAAGACTTGGGTGTAGCAGATTTAATTTTAGGAATAAAAATTTCTAAGACGCCCGAGGGTTTGGTGCTATCACAATCTCATTATTTTAAGGAGATATGAGGTTTTCGACCGTCAATGTGTAAGGACACCAATGAACGAACACGCCCGAGGGTTTGGTGCTATCACAATCTCATTATTTTAAGGAGATATGAGGTTTTCGACCGTCAATGTGTAAGGACACCAATGAACGAATCTCAGTGTTTAGACAAACATTTAGGTGATCCGGTAAACCAAACGCAATATGCTCGGATAATTGACAGTTTGATGTACGTGATGAACTGCACTCGTCCAGATATTTCTTATGCAGTCAACAAGTTGGCTAGGTTTACGCGTAATCCAGGAAGTGCCCACTGGAAAGCACTATATCATCTATTGGGTTACTTAAAGTACACAATAGATTTTGGATTATACTATGGAAGATATCCAGCAGTATTGGAAGGATTATTGTGTTGATATCATTGTTTTGGTTTACACAAAACGCCGACCGGTTCAAGGCACCACGTCCACCGGGTGGCAAGTAAATCTGATGGTATTCTACTTGGGACGATTCAATGTCGCTGACAATCGATCCCGATGCAATATGATTCTCCGCAGAAAATTCTGGGCTGGAGCACCCCGTTGTGCTGTGAGCATCAATTCTCTTTCATGTCGGGATTGTTAGAATTTTACTCACCAAAGAGGCTAGCCCATGACTTTGCACCTCAACCAAAGAGGCTAGCCCATGACTTTGCACCTCAACCAAAGAGGCCCCACACATTGGAAATGAAGTTTCCTCAACCGTGTACAATCTACTATAATGGTAGATGACACTTGAGAAAGAATTACTAAAATTCATTGAAAGGTGAAAGAGTAATTGAAGCTCAAAGTGTGTTGGTTGATGCATTGTTATGGAATGCTAAGAGTTGGAATGGGAGAAGTCCCACATGGCTAAAATTGAGAAAGAATGAACTAAATAATAGTCCAAGACTTGGGTTAAGAGTTTGGGCCCTTAGGGGCACCCATGATTTTGGAATGGGGGAGGAGCTAGATGCTCCATCACTTGACCACACGCACCCGCCTGGCTCCGCCAGGAGCCGGGCCCGGGTCCTGGGTCCATGGGTCGCGGTCTAGAGTTAATTATAATCTTATACGTTTGGTTGAGCCCAATAAGATTACTCTGAAACGAAAAAGCCCAACAGTTGTACCTGTTCAATTTGGGCTTGAGCGAAACAGTACAATCTGTTCACACGGGATATGACTATTCGGAACTGTTGCACTTTCAGAAAGTCGCAACTCCTCAGGGACCTATTCGCAAATAGTTGTGCCTGTCATACTCAACTCTTCGAAACTATAAATAGGCCCCCCCTAGAATCGGATTTACACACAGAAATCCATTCCTTCTTTCTTCTCTCTTAACTCTCTAAGCCTGAATAAACCTTTATTGTAACAGAGTTCAAGTGCTGGGACTCTGATTCAAATACTGTTGTTCTATCTTTGAAAACTATTTTGCTAAGCAAACCGTAAGCACCAGTACGGGGCAAATACAGTCTTAAGGAAATAGGCCACGCCTTCGCTCAGCAGTCTAATCTCCTTACTCTGTTTATGTTTGCCATCCACATACACTACCACCAACCAACACAGTACGTGCATAGGTTTTGTAAGATAGCAAAGTAATTTTTTTTGTTCAATGCCATTGGAATCCCAAAGTCAATCGTATTCACTTGTAGTGGCGAACCTATGTAGGCGCTGCTCCTCAAATTTTCGTGCAAAATTATCATAATACCCTTGAGCATTAATATACTCCTTGTTATTTGCAACCGAGAGATCAGCAAAATGAAATCTTCCAAAAGATGCCATAACAAATAAACCGTAAATCAACAACAAATGAAACTAGTGAATCTTCCGTGGTGTTGTTTTGTGCATACAAATCAAAATTGAATATACTTCAATGCAATATTGTTATTTTTATGAAGTGTGCTGGTAGTTATTGAAGTTTTTTTTTAACCAGCTAAAAAGATTATATTAACACTGAAAAATTAACTTATATCCGCTCTGGTAGTTATTGAAGGTTAACATTAGAGTTGGCTAAATTATATTATCAATTAACTTGATATCCGCTTATTCATAAAGATTTTTTTATAAATGAAAGAAGCAAAAGCTAGTGTGTGTTTGTCGCGATTTAATCATCCACCTTACATATTACTTGTTATTTACGGTGTACACAAATTGAATACACAAACTATAAAACATAAAGTACTAGAGAAAAAAATATGAGAAACAAAGAATCGTTGCTGAATCGAATTTATTGAACCTCGAAGTAAATTTAAGAGCTCTGCAACATCAATCAACAAGAATCGTCTATATAACTGGTAAGAAATCCCTAATTTTCTGCATAATTGGGAAAGAGAGATAAATCCTTTTCTGCATTAAAATATCTTCAGAATATATGAATGTTACTTTCAGGGATAGATGTTTAAGAGAGAGATAGATTGAGAAGTGGTTTGTATTTCGAATGAATAATGAAACTGAGAGTTTAATCAAGAGGCCCTTGACTATGCCGGTGAATATTTAGAGGAAGGGAAGGAAAATTGGGATGTAATGTATTTGGATTTGCAGTAGAAAATTAAGTGGAAGTCTTGAAGAATGAGCTAGCCAGCAAATTGATTTTATGTTGCAGGTGGCATTGGCAAGTCTGCATAGTTTGAATATTTAATTGCATTTTAATCTCAATGTTTTTTGTGATATTAGTGTTTGTTTGAGATATTAGTATTAAGTAGTCTTTGAGTACATTATTATATTTTGGTATTGAATTTTTGAATTGTCGAAAATATCATATTATAAAATATATTAAAAAGAAAAACTTTAAATTTTATTTTGGACGAACATCCCATTTATGGCCACTATTGAAGTTCACCCCTAGAGATATGAAGAAGTATCTCAAAAGTGTTTGTAAATCCCTTAACTTTGTTGTGGTGTTAAATCTTGCTACCTCTAACTTCATTTCCTGTGTTCGTCCCTGTTCACTCGTTCAAGCATCACCATCATAATAATCAACCTTTTTTATTTGTTTCATATTTTCTTCATTGAATATGTAGAATCTCAAAATGATACATGAACCACAAGCCCCATCAACAACCAAAATCTCCATTTCAAAATCACAAGCATCAGCTAGTACTAAAAATATCAGATTAAACTTCAAGCGCCATAAAATCATCAATAATTATAATCACCATATCATATTACTAGCACATGTATCATTAAAACTTGCAAGCATCATCTAAAATCAACCAATCACACAATATTGTATAACAAGCATCCATAAAAAAAAAAAAAGTATATGTTTGATTTTTTTTAGAATCCATATACAATACCATAATAATTGAGGGAGCTATGAGAAACTCATATATATAGACACTAATTTGTTAAAAAAGACAAATATAATAGCACTTATAAGTAGTAAATAATTGGGGATAACACTATTTTGTAATTCGCTCTTAAATAAAAGTTGATCATTTAGTTTAGATCATTTAGTTCCAGGACGAACGATGAGTAAATATATGTTCGACTTCTTATGAGTATCAAGGGGAACGAATTTGTCCTCTACGACTTATGAGTCACATATTCAAACACAACGACATGAATTTGTGGTGTATGAATTCTTCTCTTGAAATTGTCACACTTGGAGATTTTGAATTACATAGTACTCATTCCGTCTCGTAGAACTTCATAATTCATGCTTCTTATTTATTTTTAATTTCGTTAATTAATTAAAATAATAAAAAATTAAAATTAAAAAAATTACAATATTCAAATATATTTTATGTAAGTTCGTTTTTTAGTGAATTCGAATATATTAAAATTTACAATTAGTATTCTATATATAATTTACCAAATAAAATGTGAAATAGAATGAAAATGAAAAAGGAGAAAAGAAAAAAATAAAATAAAAGAGAAACAGAGAAAGAAAAGCAAAATGAAACAAAACAATTAAAAAAAAAAAGGAAAAATGACGTTTCAACTCCATCAAACCCGTATGTAATTTTCAAACGGGTTTGATAGAAAACTCCATCAAACGATAGATGGAGCAAGTAGGAAACGTTTGATGGAGTATCAAATTCAAACTCTCCATCAAACTGCCGTAAGTGCCCGTTTGGTTTGAAAAGGGGTATTTCATTTTGCAAAACTGGATTATTCGGCCCATTTAAGGAATTGGATTATGTTTGGGGGTTTTCGCCTAAAAATCTTGTTTGGTTGGACACTCTACGAATTGAACTATTTTCAATAAAATCCAGTTTGGTTCTGAATTGATTTTGGATTATTCCTTAGGATAAACCAAAGTGGAATTATTGATATACCTCTATGCTTTCCAACTTAAAATCGAGTTTGATATTCAATTTAATTTAGTGAAAATTACATGTGAACATAATTTTAGGGGAGCAAAATTTTACCACCTTCTCGTGTTTAATCGGGAAATTCTGGAATTTTGATCATATGAATTTCGTATACAAAATTATCCGAAAATCTTTGAAATTATTGCATCCATAGTTACATTGCCATTGTTGATTACTTTGGCATCGATTTTGAGTTTATATGACTTGACCATTAAAATTTAGTTTATAGATATTGTTTATAATCTGTGTAATAATTATCTTAATGAAATACATGTTTCCTTATAAGATCGATATTTCATATGAGTGAAATTTATAATCCCATATTTTCATCTCATGCGTAGAATAATTATTTTTGGCGATTGAAATCGACATCGCATATGTTTATCATCCCATCTAAACATAAATTTTCCTACATTTTAAACATAAAAGTGTAAAGCATGTAAAGCATGAAAGTCGTTTGAGCTGTGGTTTTAGGTCAGGTAGGGCACAAATAAAAACACAAACTTTTAATTATATAAATGTTGTTTTTATAATATATAAAGTAAAAAAAAATTCACATATATGTAATTAACGATGCATATTTTGTATCCAAAACACATATATGCTCCGCCTATATTCTGTCAAAATTTACACATATTAAATATGCTAGAATATTTTTTCAAAAAATGATGAAGAAAAAACGTTCTTGAACCGACAACTCTAAATTATCATCGTTATTCTCGTAAGCAACGCTAACTAATTTTTTTAATTATTAGTATTGTTTTGTTTAATCATTCTTATAAAAAAGTTGGTTATGCTATTAAACAAACAAAATTAATTTTGATGTAAATACATAAGATACGCCAAAAAACAAAAGTATAAAAGGTCTAATGAGTAAATGAGTAGAAAAGAGAAATAAATATTACAGGGGTACAAAATGAAAAGAAAGAGTGCAAAACTAGGAAACCATTGGGGAAAAAAAAAAAAAGGAAGGTGGAAACCAGGAAACGGAAAAAATGAAAAGAAAGAGTGCAAAACTAGGAAAATATAAAAGAAGAAATGGAAGGTGAAAATTAGGAAGGAAAAAAAAAGTGCATTGATGTGAATCGATTGGTGTTCTTGGATTGGGATGGCATATTTAGAACTGTTTTTCAAATTTGAAATTCTTGAATCGAATCGAATCGAATGGAATCGAATCAGTGGCTCAAACGAATCAAGAAATTACATTTGTCCCATTTTTTAATAATAATGAATACTACATCCGGTCCATTAATAAATTCATAAGGAGACTTTTTTCTGGACGTTGACTGTAATTACTCGCAAATTACACGATAAAAGAATATAATAAAATTATATTATAAAAATAAATTAAGTATATTTGACTAACATAACTTTGTTTTATACATTTTTGTGCGTAATTTGTAGAGTTTGGTTTGACTTTAGTTTGGTATAACTTGTTTTTTATTTATTAAGTTTGAGAAAAAACTCAACGTATGCTTACGAGTTCTTATTGTTCTAATATCTTCCAATAAAAGAACATGTCGATTTTTTGTTAGAGATGTACGTACAAAGTATGTGAACCAGTTTGAATGGTACTCTCAGGTTCCTGTAGTTTCTTATCTTAACTCAACTTTTACGGTAGAAAAGAAGGGTAATTCGAATCGTAACTATACTTTTTATTTCAATGATCTACTAAAAGTCGTGTTAAAAAGAAAGAAAGAAAAAAGTTGAAAATATCTCAATTGGATAAATTTTCTTATTTTCCTCGTACAAAAGATGGGTTGTGTAAATAAATGATAAAATATTAATAATAATAATAATAATAATTTAATGAACTTAAGAGAGTCAATCAAGAAAATTTGAACAAGAAATTTGAATCGAAACGAGTTTTCAGTTGAAAAGAATAGAGCCTTAGTAATTGATGGGAAGTTTGTATAAAATTAGACATTTCACGAGAAAGAAGATAATCCAAAAGTAAATACCTCCTCATAGAAGGTATTTGAAATTGGATTATTCATGTACAAATTTGAGGGCTTGAGGCGGGCTAGAGAAATTGGATTATTCCAAATAATCCATTTTTTCGGGTCGACAAAGAGGCAACCAAACTGGATTATTGAGGGTATTCGGACAAAAACCCCTCAAACCAAACGGACACTAATACTCTCTTCATCCCGAACTCAATTTCTCATTTTTCATTTTACTATATTCCAAACTCAACTTATTCTTCCTCAAATGAAAAATATATATTCTATTTTATTCAATTTATCTTAAAACTTGTGTCTGGAATGAAGGGAGTACATAATGTTCCACGGAACAGGGAGAGAGAGAGTACACATGTGGTAACGATGGCGGTTTCTAATGTTATTTGATTAAAAAAAAAAATTTAAAACGCCAATGAGTACTGAAATGACAGATTTAGTAGGTCACAGGGACCACATATGTGAGTACATTCAGATGATACCAATATCTTTTTGTTTTTAAAAAAGTACTCGTACAATATTATTTATTTTTATAATAAATAAATAAATATTCTAATTTCTGAGGCTGTGCTTTTATTCCCCTTCTTCTTCTTCTTCTTCTTCTCCGTGAACTCCCAAACAATTGAGGAGGGAGAAGATTTCTTCTTCTTCTTCTTCTTCCCTCTCTAACCCCCTTTCCGCTCATAAATGTTGGTTAAACCCTAACAATTTGTAACTGTTGATTTAGTATGCTTTAGAACAGATAATAACCTAATTCATACTCTAGTGTGTGATTTTCGAGAAGCAAAAATGGAGCCAAAGAAGAAACTGTCAATAAACCTTTCCTTCTTAGCTCTAATCGACTCCACCAAGCAAAAATCTCACAAAAGCTTCGACGAGTCAAACGGCGTCGTTGGGCTTCGAATCCTCGCTGCTCTGAATGACGACGGTGACTCTCACCGTACTCGTGAATCTTCGATCTTCTTCAGCTGTAGCAAATTGTCCTCTAAAAATCTCTCGAATCCTATCCCGATAGCTTGCAACCAGAGCGGTTTGTGTGAGAAGAAGGAGATGGAGCTCTGCGAGGAGTACACTTGTGTGATTTCTCATTTGGGGGAGAACCTGGTGGAGAAGCGTGAGTACTTTGAGGCTGATATTTTGGGGAACAATCGAAATGTTGCAGAGACTTTTGTGGTAGCTGATTATCTCAGTTCGTGTTTTATGTGCAACAAGCTGCTCCATGGGTTGGATATTTTCATGTACAGGTATACTTCTATCCTTTGAGCTCATGTTCATGTTATACAGTTATAGTTTGTGTTTGTATTTATTGGAAATGTTTGTGCTGTGGATTTTCTGGATTCATTTTGTGTTTGGCTGGTGATTGATTCTTAGACTGCTTTAGTTTCATGAGAGTATTTGTTGCAACTCTGATTTCGAATGCAATACAACTCCCAATTGTATTTGATTTAAAGAGGAAACAGCGGCCAACTGATTTACACTGGGTAGAATTAGGATTTGATGTTCAGCAATTAGGATGATTATGGTTGAAAACTAGAGATATATGGAGGTTTTTTCTGGAATCTATGTACAGTTTTGAGCTGGATACTTGAATTAATATCGAGATCTAGTACTTATTTATCCTATTACTAGAGTTATAGACTATGATTGACATTAATTCGAACTCTCTTGAGTGCATTGAATTGTTTCTTGAAAAGTTATGGAGAACATTATTTTTATAGTAATTTTCTATTGTGTCGTTGGAGAAAACACTTAGAATCTTAGATTATCGCCAGTTAAAGTAAATATGTAACAGTTGAAAATCTGAACAATAACTGCGGAGTTGGATCCTTTACCACCCTGATGTCAAATTTAGGGAGTTTAAGCATGTTCAAGGTTTGGCGAAGAGAGGAATATAATTATCTCGAGTATATAGAGAATTTGGAGTGACACGCGTATCACATATGCAGTTGGAAACCAACCATTCTCGTGTTTAGCAAATTGTTACTTTCTCTTTTTCCCTTGTAAGTACAAGGTGACTGGAGACGTTGTCAACCTCAATCCAGTGTTTTAGTTGATTGGAATTCATCTTTGCTTGTTGTGCAATATATGCTTATCCCTTTCATGAGTTATACCTTGCTCATAAGCTTCAATCTGGATATTTTGCTTAAAGAACACACTGAAGTCAGGTCCAGATAAGTATTAACTGTTGGACTAAGTCAGGGGAGCTTTTGTTAGCTGATCATCATGCTTTTAATTGCTTCTACTGCTAGAACTGAACTGGTATTTTCTCCAACTTAACAAACCTGTATACACGACGGATTGTAAAAGATTGTTCGGTAATTATATTTTTTCCATTTACATTAAAGAAATTTTTTAGACTACACATGATGTTGGTAAATCATTTTCTGCTGGCATCCTTTTTCATTTTGATCTCCTCGCGTCATGCATTAGTTGGAGCTGTTCTTAAAAACACTTCCTTTGTTCAATGTCTAAACGTATAATGTTTTCCTCTATATTAGTATTAAGTCTCAGTTTCATATAAAAGAAACTCATCCTTGTTATTCTTGGTTGTTAATGCAGAGGGGAGAAGGCGTTTTGTAGTGCAGAGTGCCGGTTCAGTCAAATCTCCAGTGATGAAAAGGCAGAGAAGCGTCAAACCAGGGCTAGGAAGCAAGTAGAGTGTTCTGTCTCACCATGCTCGGGTGCTTTGCAGTTTTTTGCTGGAGTTGCTGCAGCCTGAGTAGTGTAACTTGTATGTAGTTTTGCATAGTTATACATACGAATAAAAGCTTTTTGGAATAAATATTGCCAAGCAATTCAGATTGTTCGAATTGTGGCAATGTCCCCTTTTGAAGTAAAAAATGGGACTTCACTGAGTAGCAGTGATTATACTCCTTTGCGTTCTTGTATCTACTCCCCAAGTAGACGGGAAAACCACCTCCATGTTCTTATTCGTGTAAGACTCAAATGTAACGATCATATGTTGTATAAGAGTGATATAAGTCTTTTTACGTTCGGTTTGGTTACTTGTGATTCTGTACTTGTTCTTCAGCAAATAATCTGTTTGACAGTTTTTATGTATTGTCATCCCTTTGCGATACTTGACTTCCCACCTGTAGACCTATCTGGGAACTTGGTAAAGGGATCAGCATTAGGCATGGAGCTGGTAAGTGGTAACTGGTGAAACTGAACTAATATATGCAAGGAGAAATTACATGAGTATTCATGTAACCATTGAATGTCTAAAGAACTCGGCAAAATAGCTGGGAGAATAGGTAGTCAAAACTTAAATGTGCTTAATTTCGATAGTATGAAAGTTTCAATGCTTGCGTGTTAGTGAACTTTTGGAAGTGCCTGCTTCCAATAGCTTTAGATTATTTCAATGTGATTATATGGACTGAAACCACATAAAAGTAGATTTTAAGCGAATCTGGTAGGTGTTTTGCAGACTGAATTTTCAGTGATTGCTCTTCAGGTAGCTTTAATCAGTTGGAAATGGTCATTTAAGCACTATATAACAATTCTGTGGAATGTTCATGTTTGTTGATAGCAACAATTACTCTAGTACTAGATTCATTATTAATGCAATGGATAATCCTAATGTCTGTTCTTATTTCAGAATCTGTTTCCACCCATTTGTATGTGTTCTTTGATCAAGTTTGGAGGTACTGGTGACCCAGGAAGAAGAAGCTGAGGTTAGTGATTTCTGATCAGTATATATATACGAGTTCCATGTCCGAAAGTTTTCATAGTATACGTGTAATCTTAGGTGCACCATATTGGAGAATGAAGCTGTTTTGTAGCTCAGCCTCTACTCTCTAGCATGATTTCCCTCGTCTACATTCACCAGTGACTTGCAGAGTGTTGTCTCGTTTTGTTTCTGATGTTTCTACAGAAATTAGTTTGAAGGGAGTTTCCCTTGCTATTGCTCAGGGTGGTGCCTGTGGTGGTGTTGTTCGGACAGTGACGGTGAGTCAGTCTCAGGCGATGGCTAATTATCCAAGTTGCAAAATTCAAAATTCTGTCCATAGAGGTAAGATAACATAAGTTATCAGAGATAAGATAACTTAAGTTTGTTCTAATTTTTAACTAACAAGTTCGATTAATATATTATACCCACAGGGATTTTGAAAGAGAACTTGGCTCTAGTTTTCACAAAACCATATGCAGAGTAATTAAATCTCTCAATTCTTGGTGTATGAAGTTTGTGCAATGCAGTCTTCTGGATCACATTTTGATCAGTTCTACTATGCATATCATATTGTGTGATAGCCAGTTGCTTGTTACTTTCGCTACACGATGAGTTAATTTGCACCGGAGTCGAGTTGCACTTTTCTTAGATTGCTCCCTCCCATTAAAGCATAAAGGTGGCTTCTCTGGCTGCAGATTAACCAAAAGAGGGGTTAGCAGAAAATACTACCCAGGTGAATCGCTGTTGGATATTTTAACGAACGCCAATCCTAAACCGATGGCTGTCGAATGAGAATATCTATCAGAAATTCTTCGGCATCTCCTTTATCCAACGAGGCTATTCATGCATCGATGAGCTATACATGATTCATTTACACATTGTGCCAGATAGTTCCCCAAGCAAACTTAATCTGTTTTTCGTTATTATTCAATCGATGTTCAACTTCCAGCTAGATTTGTCTGTGATTTCTCAGCCTAGTGTTGCTTATTCTTATCGTATTATCTTCTAGTTTAATGAAAATGAAAGATGTGCAAGTTGTCTGAAAAAAACTTGAGAATTCCGTCACGGACTAGATTTGTGAGACTTTCTTCGGAATAGTCGGCATACAACCAAATCAATAAGTAGGCATTAAATAAAATCTACACTCCGTCAGGGACTAGATTTGTAACGTTTTATGTGTTAAATGTTGTATCAAGATTGTATTGTGTCCTATATACGTTACACTTACATATAGTACACCTAGATGTTAAAGATAATAAACCAGTTTTTCGAAGTTTAATTGTAGTTGTATGTTATTCGTAGGGTAGTGCACTATAAGAAATCTGTCAAAGTGGTTCGACGGAAACTTTTTCCACCGCTACTCTCGTTATTATTCAACAGTTTTCTTGTCGTGTTGTTTATTTCATTGTACTACAAGTTACATCGGAGTAGTACTGATGCATCCCAACTGTTATTGCCTCAATAAGCAAGGCGTAGTTCGAAAGTTGTCTGGGAAAATACTCTTTTACTTGAGAGGCCTAACGAATCATGCTTAATGGCTTCCAAAAAACATTCATGATTAACAGGGTGAACCACTTGAGCCATTAATTGGGAGAGTTTGAGAATTTGAGAATCGTGTCGGCCCAAAAGTACGAGGAGTTGATCCATCCAGCCTTAATATTGATCAAAATAATCTCAAGCTTGAAACATTTAGAAATGAGTAATTTCATTTGATAAGATGATAACTGAAACACCTAATCTCTATACAATTGGAAACTATACCATGGATACATCATCTCAAGCTCTTCTACAATCAGGAAGGAGCTAAAGTTTATACACCTTAATGAAAAACTTAGATGCTGAAAAAAATTGCTACGAAGCAATACTCTCAAAAGCTTGAACATGTCTACATTATCACAGAGCTCTCTCGTTCTTCATTGACATTAACCCCTCATCTACTTCTACAAGTGTCACTGCTCCTTTTCGCTCCACCGAATGCATAGGGAAAAAAGAACCTGTAGTGGCATAACAACAGCCGCGCATGGTAGGGCAAGAAGCATTCGACATGGAACAAGAATTACTTGAAACATGTCTAATTCACACCATTGTCGGAGCTGCTACAAGCTTGATTTGGAAGGACATTGTTTCCGAAATCTCCATCCAAGCTCATTTGTTGGACCTCTTGAGGAGATAGGATCTTGATACACCGCACGCAACTCACAAACTCCCTGTATGCATCAAATGAACGCATAAATATGACTAATTAATGATTCTAAATGAATGAGAACTGATTTAGAAACTTACTCCCAAGGGTCATCACCAACTAGCAGAACGTCATTCTCATGATCGACGTACACAAGTTTCCAACCGATTCTTTGTCGGTCCTCCAGTTGACCCTCTATGCCAAACCTACGAGCCAGATCTTGTTTTAACTCGTCGTAGCCAGAGTAACGTGTAATATCGATCACTCTTCCTACAGCGCCACGCTTATAGACCTTCAGGAAACATTTTACCTGTTAGATGATGAATTCGAAAAACCAAAAAATAAAGGACATAAATGGACAAGAATTAATTCATCCAATGACCAACCTTTGTATATGTTCGCATCCTGGGTATCTGAGCTGGAGCCCAAGAACCTCTGTTCATCATTGCACTGTCATTCATAGAGGGGTCAATAGAGTTAAAACCTATATCTGGTACGCCAAACGACTGAGAAACCATCGATGACAGAAGTTCAGGCTCAGGTTCCTTGGAGTTCTCGTATCCAGAAAGCATGTCCCCACCAGATGAAAGATTTGTCGAGAAATCCTTGTCAGATCCGACCATGTTTTTGGTGATCAAGTCAGGCATCATGGGCATTGCCAACTGACTGTCAATGTTAGCTCCAAAAGACACGTTCCTCGGATCACCTTGTACTTCACCTCCATCATGACCTGTGTCTCTAAATAACATCGACTGGGAATTGAAAGACATGGAGTTATTGGCCTGTGGTATTTGTACTTCATTTTGTGAGTGTGAAAGTACCGATGTTGCAGAGGATGAACTGTCCAGATAATCTACATGCCCTCCAGCAGCATTTAAGTACGTTTGTGATGCAAAGAAGCCTTGGTTCGGGCTTTTGGTCACATTCACGGAAGCCTTTACATCCGTTTTGGGCTGATGGAGATCTTTAACTAAGTTGGGGTTAGAAGACAAATTCTCGACGCCAATAGGATTCAACGAAGTAGACGTCTGAGCAATCTCGTAGTTTTTTGCGTTTATCATGGACTGAACTGTATTCGGACAGTTGTTTGTTGATGGTGAAGTTGAGCAAGATGGGACATCATCGGTTACTGCAGATGGACCTCCACCAGCAGCTCCAGTCAACAGACTGCTACTGGCAGCTGAAAGCTGGTTATTTATTGGATTGAAGAAATTCCCAGTGTTTCCATATTCCGAAAGCATTCCTGGTTGCTGCTGAGTTTTCATTTGCTGAGGGAACCGGAGATTCGTCTGGCTACTGTTTCTTGTTGGCGGCTGAGAAATACCCTGTGACTGAGACGTATCAAGAAGTTGGCTTGTCGACGTTGATCTTGAGAAATTGGGCGCTATGTTCTGCTGATCCGGCATCCGTGGCTGTTGCATGGCAGACTGTTGTGCTAACATGGACTGCTGTTGCTGATGTAGCTTCTGTAGAAGTTGCATCTGCATTTGATTCTCTGACATATGAAACTGTTGGCTCATGTGGTCAGGCTGAGGTTGCATCAAATTTTGCGGTTGGGATTGGTTCTGCATCGGCAATTGCTGTTGTTTCTGCTGTTGCTGTTGTGGAAGATTTTGGGGCATATTTCTCTGAAGCTGCTGGCTAAGAAGAGACTGTTGCTGTTGAGCTAAAAGAGATTGTTGCTGCTGAAGAACATTCTGGGCTTGGCTTGAACTCTGTGTTTGCGAAATCTGAGACTGGACCTGGCTTGTGGATAAATTCTGGTTGAGTAAATTTTGTCTGGGTGATTGAGACATTTCAGCTAGCTGATGCGTCTGCAAAATCGAATTAAGAGGGTTTTGCATTGGCGATGAGAGTTTTTGGAGCTGCTCTAGCTGCTGTACAGTTTGGTTAGGCCTCTGCGCAGCATTGAACTGCATGGTGTTCTGCTGAGGGATTTGGCCTATTTGACGCGACATATCTGTACCAGCAAAATTTTGTAGAACGGAACCTGATAAAGGGTTCATGTAGTTTGGTTGCATGGAGTTGGGTAAAGAGGGATTTTGCATGTTCATCCATTGAACTAAACTGAGGCCAGGTAGGGCCTGTGGGTCTTTCATGCCGAAATCATCACCTAGCCATGGCATTGTTCTTCTGAAGATATTATCTAGATCAGAAGAGTCGTCGTCTGCAATGAGATACAACGCATAAGTTACAGTTTCGAAGATTTAAAGCAGTTGTGAATCCCTGTCTGTAGATTTTTTGTGGGAATTTCAGACTTTTAATGATAACAGCAGGCACTATTGAAGGGCAAGGGATAAAGATACTTTGCAGGTCACTTTGACCAAACAAGGACAGAAGCATATAGAAAAGCATATGTTTCAAATCCACAAAGCCTGTCTAGTGTCATGATTCACTGGTTTTTTTCTTGGATAGATAAAGAATCAATCTATTCAAGCTTCTTTAACCCATCAGGTCATCGATTGGTGGTCATTTTTCGCATTACGCACTTTCGGCAGGATAATCTTCAGTGGGAGGAGTCAACTTAAAGTGAAAAGACATTACACATTGCACCAGAACAGTGATTCCACTCAATGAGATGCTATAGATTTACCTGGCATTCCTGGTTGCCTTGGGCGTTTCGAGCGGAAGAAGGGTGGTGTAGGGCAGATGAAAAACGGAGCAGTTACAGGTTCTATCTCCCAAATAGAAACACGGTTGCGCTTTTCCCCAGCAGTTGACTCATCCCAGCCTACCTACGGTCACAGAGCAAATCCAGTTTAATACACATTTTTCAGAAGAGACAGGTGAAATATGGATGCGACGGTGAAGTCGGTTTTTTACCGAACTTATACCTGTAAATTGCGCCATTGGGAGTTCTTCCATCTGACGGAATCGAGGTCACTGATTCCAGTTATTGTACCCATATATCTGCAGTAAAGGTCATAAGTGAGTGAAATTTGTACATAGAGAGATCATAAGGATTAAGGTAGCTCCATTAATGTGGCCTATACCTTCTTGTTCCTGATTCTTCCGTTTCAAACATCATCCGGAAACGCATGCCAAGCGATATTTGGTTACTGCAAACTGCTTTGTAGTACTTGGCCAGAGGGATAACAAATTCAGATGGGCTAGCCCTGAATTTAAAACAGTAAAACAATTTGTTCAGGGACAACTTATATACAAAATTAGGAAAAATAGGACGCAAAAAGATACCAGACAAGTACCTAGGATTGTAAAAGACGGTGAAAGGGCTATTATTAGCAGCGGCATGTGCAGCTGCAGCGAGAATACCGATATGCATACTATCACTTGATAGCACCGATGATGATAAGTTGGTTGGTTGTCTGTTAGCCCGCCTAATTCCCAAAAGTAGCTGCTGTTTTTCATCCCTGATATCAATAGCTGTTAGAACTTAGAAAACAAGGAGCACAACACATTTGACATTAACACAATCCATCTGATGACAAGTTGAGATAGTATCAAACTGAAATGTTGCAGCATTACCTTATGAATAAAACAGCGTCACCAGCAAACAACCTCTTTCCACCAACAAAAAGGCTCCATCCAGTGGTAAGCAAGTGACGCTTCGGCTGTCCTGAAACACAGCGAAAGAGATAATCATCACTATCAGTCTATCAGTAAACAAGACTCTTATCCCAATTTGCAGGACTTAAGTTTGTTAAGGTAGCTGCAAAGTAAATACCCTACCCCGGTAAATGTGGCGGAATGTCCAAACATTGTCATGTAAATCCCTGGCCACCAGCTCTTGTGCAGGGGGTTGCATTGTGAAATCCTGGAACGACATGAAGGTGCTTAACTTTGGTACATTATGCAAGTGGGTCGATATTTATAGTAAATGATCGAAACTTCAGCTTACACATGCAACTTACCAGAGGAGGGAATATCTTTTCTGCAGAACGACGAGGGACAGAAAAGCCCCCATGAGTGCTTGTATCACTAGCGGTTAATGTTTTACAGAAGAATTCTGTTTGGGGTTTATTCGCCTTCATTGATAGGTCTGATCTCAACAAAGCATCTTTATCAAACTGCAAAAAATGGAAGGAACAGTTCACTGATCCATTTATACGCTAAGAAATTATAGATCAACTTAAAAGATTTTCCTTGTGAGTAGGAACCTACAGAAGGAACTGGCTGGAGTGTCATCTGAGCATATACTTCATCAGTCTCTGGATCGGCCTAATCAGATAACAAAGTTCGTGTTATTAAGAACCTGAAAGGATAGTACTGTCTTGTGGTACAAAAGAGGAACGCAGTAAGTGAACGTGTCATACGTGTAATGTGACATTGTGCAGGAGGCACAGTAGTTTGGATGGAAGATTTGGGTAATTTGGGATTTGAGCATCGACATCTTTTTTCATGGAAGCGGCAACCTGGGAATCAAAATTTATAAACTGTCAGCTCTAGATATAAAATCTGGCATGAATAATTAACTAACTTGAAGTAGAAAACACAGTTGTGAAACTTATGCAGACATTGACAACAAACATATTCTAGTACAGAAAGATACACTGTTGAACACTTTTCACTCTACTAACAGCTGTAGCTATGAAGCATTGCACACTCAAGAAACAAGGAAAAATCCAATAACATTGCGGATATTTAATTTTTTTTAAAGATTATTTATTAAGTGAAAATTTAAAGAAATAAAACGTAGAAAATATGGGATATTTGTAATAATATGTTTACGGTGTGCTTATGATTACAAAATTAATTTTATAATATTAATTAAAATTCAATTTTCCTAGTAAACTCATCCCTTTGTACATAAAGAACTTCAACACCAAGCATAATATAATCATCTATTCATCTCTACATCAGAGTATAATTTTACTTCAATCTTCAGGCAAGTAAAGTAAATAGTAAAAAATGTTGGATTAATGTTCACAAAGCATATATCAAAAGGTATTAAAAATAAAAAAAAATTACCATCACCAACCAACTTTAGAATAACTGCGCAAGTTGGCACGATCCACTAACTTTTTGTCCTTTCACTAAAAAGCTTCCTTTTATTTCAACCCCTTCTCTTTCATTTCTCCTTTTTACCAATAACCAAGTTAAATAGTTGAATTTAACCAGACTAACCCCACTAATAATTTACATAACCAGCTCATAATAGCAAGAGGAAAAGACCAATGACCAACTTGGAGTAATCATTATTTCATTTCTGAGCCAATTAGTTAAAAAAATACAAAAAAAAAATAATTATAATAAATAATAATAACAACAACAATGATGACAATTCTCAAAAGGAATCCTTGCATGTGACCCAGAAGAAGATCATGACCAAGATCATTACAAAAATCAAGTTATCATCTGGCTTGATCCAATGGATATGGCGCACGTTAGCACCACCCACAACAGTTACTACTTACTTCATCATCCATCTACACTAGTACTAACAGCAAATTAAAGAAAATGGATGGATAAAAGGAAAGTGTAGTTAAAATTCAGAGACAAGCACTCAGTCGTTGTAAAAACCGACTTTAATAGGGTCGAGTGAAGGACAGTGCTCGAACGGATTAGTTACAGTACGTACGTATTGGTGAAAAGGGAGATAATTAATTAACCTGTTCAGAGTGGCCTTGAGGGAAATAGACAACGTGGGTCCCAGGCGCCGGCAGGTTCACCAGCGGACCGGCACACGCTTGCCATAACTCCGAGTTTATTACATTCTTCTTCTCACCTGTTTCCGTCGCAAAAAGTGTTAATCTCAACACTTTCACATTTCGTCACAAACTAAAAAACCGAAAAAAAAATTGGAAAAACGCAACGAAAGTAAAAGGAACAGAAATTAGAGAGAAGTGGCCGACCTTCTGCACCGGCGGCAGACTGAGCTCCGGAGACGTTAGTCGGAGCTTTCATTTCAACTAGCACTTCCCGAAAAAAGCAACTTTTTTTTGCTAAATTTTGAGCTCAATAAAAATGGCTGAAGTTACACGTCATCTCACCGGAATAATCATAAAAGAGGAATTGAATTGATTCGACAAAGATTCTAGCTAGTATGATTACTATGTTTGACAAATCCTTAGCTGGATCAATTAAACATAGTAGGTAGAAAGGTAACAGAAAGGGGAGTAGGTTTGGTAGTAAGAGAAAGATTTTCCGGCACCGGAAGCGGAAAGTTTCCGGTGAAAAGGTAGAGAGAGAAAGTAGAGGAGACAAGGAGGAAACAGAGCTTTGGAAAAGGAAGGAGATGTTGAAGATAGCAGAGCAGGAGCACAGACCAAATGGTTGCCTAATTTCTCGCTTTTCAATTCTTGCCCCCTTTTCCACACTACAACTTTCAGACAATAGCCAATTCTTTCTCTCTCTATTACAGCGATCTCTCTCTGTAATAGAAATCTGTATATTTTGAAAGTGGACTAGTCGAATTTTTATTTATTGTATTGTGTACTTATATTATTCTTTTTCCTCTCTTTTTTTTCTGCTGGTGTTCTTCTCAATGACCTTTTGCAGGCTTCCCTTCTACCTCCGGTTTACTTTCCCAACTCTCTCTTACTTTCCCAACTCTCTCTTTGTGTGTTTATACTTCGATACGACCAGCTAAGGTAAAATACCTCAATTTCGTATACTCACTCCGTACCAAATTAAATTTTCTATGTTGATATAGAAATATATTCAGAGCGTCAAAGTTGTCCAAAGCATCCCGAGTCTTCCTAAAATAGTGGACTACGGTACTAAGCAGGACGTCCTAACCTCTCCATCCTAAGGTCGTGGACTTCGATTCTAAACCTCAAATCCAATGATATGGGCTAAGTCAACCTAATGGGCCATGGGCCTACTAAGGCATTGGTGACACGATCTGGGACGTACACTTGGCACGATCTTGTGACATCTCTCATTCTCATGGGAAGCCTATAAATATGGGACATATCTCCATAAACAAGGTAAGCCTTATTCACATATTCATACCCAAAATACTATACACAGTAGACCTTTCAATCTCTCTCAAGTAAAATCTTTGTCCGGTTTGACACTAAGCAAACCGGGTCTACCATTCTAAACTCCCCCCCGTCTTCGTGCAGGTCCTTATCATAAGTTACTTCGAAGAGCTTTGGAGCATCTCGAGCGGACTAGGACGCATTGAAGGGTTAGGACAAACATTTAGCAAACGTACTTAGTAGTAGTGTTGAGGATTCATCCTCAACACTCTCATTCCATTTTGTCACCTACCAATTTTAAATTTTAAGCTTCATTTGAATTGAGGGAAAATAGAGGGAAAATAATTTTCCGTATTTGTAGAGATAGATGTATATGATAAATAATTTTTAAAAAAAAAACAATGATATTTTTGTTCCTTTTCTACAATTTCCGCTCAAACTAAATGAAGCCCTAATCATTTAAATGAAAAATATTCATTATACTTTATTTACTATTTCACATATATACTTTATCACCATCATTCTCTTAGAACTTGTGTCCCGACCCGCGGAGAGTTCAATCCAGAACGAATGGAGAACGGTTTAATTTACGTGTAAATTATGTGAGTATGTGAAACACGTGTGTGTTATAATTATGAAGCTTCATTATTTTACATAAAATCAATATTTTCCCAAGAATTTCACTTCTCAATCTACTAAAGATTTCCTTTCACCTTTTCTTTTTCTCTTTTTACACCATACTTACAAATTTTACTTATTCATGAGTTAATCCGCTATCATTTATCCAATATCAAATGTTACATTTGATTAATTAGAGGGATAAAGGAAATACTCCCTCCTATCCAAGCCCGTTTAAATTGAAACGGAGTGAATACGTGACATTTGAAATATAACATATGGACTAACTTATATATTTATCATATCATTCAAGGGGTTCTAAAAAAATTCGACCATATGATAAAAACAAATTAATATATTACATGTATAAAAGATTAATTGATAGTCCACTTGATAAGCTAGCTAATATACTAGCTCCGAAGTTAGAATTAATACAATTGAACCATTTTTTTTATGTTAGTACTTTTAAATTTTTACCACATCTTAAAGTCTTAATGTTCATAATAGTCTTTAAATTCCGGATGCACCTCATTGGAAGGAGGAGTTTTTTTTGTTGATGGTATAGTGTTGTTGGATAGTGTATTGTCATGAAAGTTGTGTTATTTTATGTGCGTTTCTTGTACGTATATATGTGTCTCTCTCTCAAGCTCATCCTCTACCTTGTTTTCCTCTCACTACATAACTCTTTTTTCCATTGTATATTAAAAGTAGAGAGAAAGCCACTCTGTGGCCTCACCATCTTGACCAGTGACGTTTTATAAGATATTCTAATATTTCTTTTTGTCTCAGAGAATCCTTGTAAATTTACTAGTAACAGTTGAAGAGAGAAACTCAGAGAAGCATTGTTGAAATTACAGCTTCTAAATTGAAACGCTTGCTCTGACTTTATTGCAGTAATTCATAATCTCTAGCTTCCAATAATCTTTTGCTTCTGCTCTTGTTTCGTTTTCTGTACTCACCTGACACCACAACCGTGTAGTAGCTAGTATTGGCTGTCAATAAATACATAAACATACATTCATACATATACGGTACATTATATTATTCCATTTTCAATTCAATGTATATACTCAATTTTAGCAAGACAAGATTGTGTCATCTCTGGATTATAATTATGTCCAACCATATGTTACTTCTCTTTATAAAACAACTCTTCATTTATTTCTCCAAACAACCCACTTTCATCTCGCTATCATTTACATACTCTTTCCGGAATAAAATTCTCAATTAATTTTATGGACTTGACAAAATTATGTTGAATTTGTTTATACAGACTACTAAACGATATAGACTTAACGATTGTTACTTCGAAAGGTAATTCATTCATTCCTAATGAATTTCATACAAAAAGAGCATGATGGTTCGTTAGAAAAGTAATCCCAACAAAACACCATTAGAAGATGAGGAAGAATCAAAAGAACATGTACCAGTTGTGCTAGTTAGCCAAGATTATAGGCAGCCTATCTTCCTGAGCGAGGAACTTTTATGAATTTCTAACGAGGATGAGATCGATACTCTGCATGTTTTGATGAATTTAAAAGTGTCTTTCCAAATTAAAGATCAATTTGAGGAGGGATGAACTTGATGGGTCAACGGAACTGCTTCTAAAGAATAAGACTCCAAGAGTAAATTTTCGCAGTTGTGGGAGTGAAATTCCAATGACGTAAATTTTTAAGCAGTTTTTACTTAATGACACAACATTGGAAAGGCAGAACGATTTACATTATTAGTAGGTTTTGATGTGTTCTTGAGAGAGAAATAGAAAAAAATGTTAAATATCCCACATAACGTGAGAATATCATAAGAGTTGGAGCAACTCTCCCTTTATAATGTCTTTTCAGGGGTAGATGATCCTCTTCCTACATGGTAGTTGCCCCTCTCTATTGCCATGTGTTGAACTCGGGTCTCGCGACTCACACGTGAGGGGGCTGTCAAATATACACATCACTTGAGAATATCCTAAACACTCTCTATAAGAGTTGGGACAACTCTCTCCTTACAAGGTATTTTAAGGGGTATATATATGAACCCCTTTCTACAAATATAAAGTCTTATAAAAGTCCTACTCATTTGTAAGAGTCCAAAAAGTCCATCTAGTTTCATATAAAAATTGTCTATGTTTTATATTTGTCCATTTTAATATTTTTCGCGGATCTGGATTGAGGGTGGATTTTTTAAGAATTGGATCTGAATCCGGATCCGAAAACGATTTAAATATAAAAGTCAATTTTTTGGGTTTTCTTTCACTTTCTTAATTTTCTTCTTTATGTTTCTCTCTCTATCTTCCAATTTCTTTATCTCTCTCTAAAATCACCACCCAACCACCACTAAATCCGTCGTAACTCCGTCGTCCGACCACCAATACTAAATTCGATTGCATATTTGAGTAGCTCATGAGCCGATCTACCTTTCTATCGGTTTCCTTTTTCCGTTTTATCGACTTTTAAAATTGTTGACCGGACTTCGAATCTTTCCGGTTATCTTCTCCGGCGAATCTCCGACTACTCAACGCACATAAGTCATTACCTTGTCGTTTCCTCGATTTTCAGGTCACTTATGTTTTTTCCGATTTCGTTTAGTTTTTTGTATAAATGATCTACATTTTAGTCGAAATTATCTAGTTTGTTCAGTGTTAGTTTGAATGTATATATGATGTTTCGAATGAGTATCCATGCATTTTATATGCTTTAATTTAGTAATTTTCCATATTTTGGTAAAAATCGTCTAGTTTTTTGTATAAATGCCATGTGTTTTAGTAGAAATTGTCCATGTTGTTCTTTGTTGTTGGTTTATTGTGAAAAGATAGATATGTTGTATATTGTCTAGTTTCTTGTATAAATGGTCTATGTTTTATTAGAAATTGTCTATGTTTTTCGTTGTTGCTGGTTTAGTTTTTTGTATAAATCTAGTTTTTTGTATAAATAGTCTATGTTTTAGTATAAATTGTCTATTTAGTTTGTTGTTGCTGGTTTAGTTTTTTGTATAAATTGTCTAGTTTTATGTATAAATGGTTTATGTTTTAGTAAAAATTAATTGTGTATGTTTTAGAAGAAATTGTCTATGTTGTTGTTGTTGCAGGTTTAGTTTTTTTTGTATAAATTGTCTATGTTTTACTAGAAATTGTCTAGTTTTTTGTATAAATGGTCTATATTTTAGTAGAAATTGTCTATATTGTTCGTTGTTGCTGGTTTAGTTTTTTTAATAAATTATCTATGTTTTACTATAAATTGTCTTGTTTTTTGTATAAATGGTCTATGTTTTAATAGAAATTGTCTATGTTCATTGTTGCATTAGGATTTCGTAAAAAAGGTGGTCGAACAAAGAAATTGATTGGTCACAAAAATTGAGACGTTATGGAAGAAGGGGCCGACGAACAAGTGAAGAGTGTGAAGAAATCTATTTTGTAGATGTATTAAATGTTTTTTAAAAGACATATATTTTTATAGGTTGTAAATTTTTTATTTTTTTTATTATTTTTTGTATTGAAATTTATTGGTTGACGAATGAAATTGAAGTTCATGTTTATTTTTTTAAATATTGTGTTTTGATTGAATAAATATGTTGTTACTAATGTCTGCATGTTAAACATAGACAATTTCACAATAAACATAGACAATTTGATGATAAACCTAGATAATTTGATGTAAAAATCAACATATGTGGATTTGATGAGCTGAGTAAGTTTTTTTCAAAAAAAAATTGCGGGTCGACCCGGTTAGTCAACCCGCGAAAAATCAGATTATCTTGTTTTTAGAGTAAATTGTCTATGTTTATTTTTTATAGAAGACTTTCGAAACTCTGCAATATTTAGAGGTCTCTCGCAAGATATACTCACTTCTACAGAAGCTAACTGGGAAATAAGTAATGAAATAGGAACAACTATTGATCTCCTATCTACCATGCTAATCTTTCATTTTTATTACAGTACTTAGTAGAGTGATCTCCAATTTGTAATTTAAATCACTGTACATTTATTTACTTCATGTTGCACAACATCAAGTACGTAGTACTGTTTACATATGTTGTGTTCTACAACAACCTATGGTTAAATTATAGACCTATCACAATCTTAAAGTCCTAAAGCACAACCAATTTCGCTAATGACAGTTAGTACCTTACTGATTATAGCACTAGTCTTTTAACTAAGCCTTGATTTGGTCACCACCATATTCCAGTCACACAGCTTTCTCTTGTCTTTTTTATTTCTACCTATTCCTTTGGCTTAATAATAATGTTGCAAAAACTGAAAGTCATCGATATGATCATAGGGTACAAACAAATTAAACTGTCAAAACAAAATTTGCAAGATAATACTAACAACAACAACAATAATAATAGTAGTAATACAAATATACCATTATTTTCGCTATGATTATAAAAATACCCCCACGGTAACATAGGCAAACCCGGCTAGGGGCCTAGGGCAAACGTGTGGTGGTAGGAGTATACTAGCGGGAGGATAGGGGCAACCGACACCTCTAAATTTTAAATTCACATGATATTTTATTGGAATTTTGAAAATCTCTTTTTTTTCACCTCCAATGTAAATTTCTATGATATAATTTTTGCATACACTTATTTTGTTAATGACTTGACCGGGGTCTAATTTTGTGTTTGTGAATTATATCGTGATATATGGAATAGTAGTCCGATCTGAAATTTACATGACAGTTGGAGTAGTTGATAGATCATCATTAACCTCTTAGTAATTTATGATACTCCAGAATATTGTAGCAATAATTAATATGCTGTCATATTAAAATCAAAATTCTTTAGCAAGTTTCCTAAAAAACAACCCTTACATAGAGACATATAAACATAGTTTCTAATATTACATATTAACCCCAAACTAAAACTAGTTCCTAAACCCACCAACCAAGGGCCAACTACTGGATCTTTACAAATGGATCCATATATTAATGATATAACCCGTTTCTTTCAGCTCAAACACTTTCATTTATTAGCTTTCAGCTCACGCAACTTTCTCTCTCTAGAATTCTCTCACTACGATTCTCTCACCAGTAATCGCTACTCCGGCGAGGAAGACGGCCAGAAACAGCGACGGAGCTCCTCCTCCTCTTCCTCCACCGGCTCCTCCTCCTCCGCCCGGAGCTCTTCCGCATCGCCGTCTAATAGCAGCCGCAGCAGCGATGACGATTTGTTGTGTACAAAAAGGTTGATCGGAGTTTATGGCGGTCAGATTGTCGAGCCAAAGGCGCTTCGCCGGGATTCAAGGTGGCGATATTGGGAGCAGCTGGAGGAATATGGCAGCCATTAGCTATGCTCATGAAGACGAACCCGATGGTTTCGGTGCTTCATCTCTATGATGTTGTCAACACTCCTGGTGTCACGGCTGATATCAGTCACATGGATACTGGTGTTGTGGTACTTTCATTTTCTCTATCCTTCATTTATTAATACGTTTTTACAGTCTTAGGGATGTAGGTTGTGTTTGCTTCTACTATATAGTACTTGATGTAGTTGCTATTGCGAAATTAGCTATGTATAATTTGATGAACTGGCGAGCGTTGAAGCTGTTCTATACATTGTGCAGTTTGTTCACTGCCATCTGATTCGCATTTGCCTTTTTTAATGGTAATTTTGGTTTGTAGTTTAGGTGGTTGTATTATTAGTGCTGGTATTTCCCAAATTTTACTGGTGTATGGAGATGAAATTAGAGATTGGGGACGCATGTTGAATTCCAGGTTTACTGATAGCGCTTGGCTGTATGTGGTTTGCCTACAGTGCACGACTGACAGTTATTTGTATGCATGCAAATAAGGTCTAATTTAACTGCACGTTTTTTGTTGAATTTATGTTGGATTTCTATGTTTTCTGCGTTGCAGTAGTCTCTATGATCTCAACTATAGTCTCTATGATCTCACCTATATTCACTATGATCTCAGTTATAATCACTATGATCTCTGTTATATTCTCTATGATCCTTTTATAATTACGTATGATTTCATTCACTTGGATCATGTATGTGATATCAACATTATATTATATGATCTCATCTATATTCTCTATGATCTCATCTATAGTCTCTATGATCTTAGCTATAGTCTCTATGATCTCAGCTATATAAACTATGATCTCACCTATATTCACTATGAACTCAGTTATAATCACTATGATCTCAGTTATATACGCTATGATCTCAGTTATGTTGGATATGATCTCAGTTATATTCTCTATGATCTCAGCTGTAGTCAATATGATCTAAATTAATTATGCCATGATCTCTATTACTTCAAGTATGTTCTCAGTAAAATTGTTTCAACAAATTTACAGAAATGCATTGCTTGGAGATAGATAATGAACAGAAACTACACCGAACTGGTATTGAAGTCAGAAGGGAACATGGATGCTAGAAGAATACTAGAGGATGGGTACCAACGTGACTTACTAGCAATCAAAGCTATAATTGAAGCATCAACCTTCAAAGATATACCGAACTCAACAGACCAGAACACATCAAAAGCATCAAAGGCACCCACAAGCTGTGGTTCAACAATTGGATTTATGTTGGATTTCTATGTTTTCTGCGTTGCAGTAGTCACTATGATCTCAGCTATAGTCTCTATGATCTCACCTATATTCACTATGATCTCAGTTATAATCACTATGATCTCTGTTATATTCTCTATGATCCTTTTATAATTACGTATGATTTCATTCACTTGGATCATGTATGTGATATCATCATTATATTATATGATCTCATCTATATTCTCTATTATCTCAAACTAAAAAACTATGATATCAAACCAAACACTATGATCTCAACTAAAAACACTATGATATCAACACATACTATGATCTCGACTAAAACAGCTATGATCTCAACTCAAAAAGCTATGATATCAAACCGCGAGAGGATCCTTTTCGCGGATCCGCGAGAAACGATACTGACCCGGATCCGCAAGAGGATCCGCGAAAACCACATGATTAATGGTAAATTGTAAATTGGTCCCGTTTTTAGTTAAATTAACTAAATACCATTTCTCCCAAGACTTTGTGAAATTCTTTTGATCGCAAAAACAGAAACAAAAAGGTTTAATTACAACATTAAATGGGTACTTGATTTATTGATATGTCTAGCTAGCCATCTGCGCAGAAAAGGAAAACTCTTCACTCATATGTCGGTTAACCTAATTTCATTGTCTTTGTCCTTTTCTTCACAAGCGTCTCAAGTCTCATCTTTAATTTACCCTTCTATATAGAATTGTCTCGAACATATAAGAATGATATTACTACAAATATCATATCACCCTTAGTATAACTTGTGGGCCACACTGCATAATCCATTGTTACATTGTAACAGTGTAGGAGTGGTACGGGGGGCATGTTAACCCTCATATAGACAAGTGGCCCTTAAACAATAATTCTGGTGACATAATTGCTTATTTGAGTTTAAATGTGTATTAACAAACTAAGGTTTAGAGTGACAAATGTCTTTTGGTTCGGACATGCACTAGGGTTGGTCATCACACCTAAAAAACCCAATGAGGACCTACTGTCCGACCTGAAACACTCCACTTTCCTCAAAAGATTACAATGACTGAAGTATAAACTCGCTAGGCTAACCCATGAGGATTCGACGTGGGATCCCTATCGTGTGGCAGCATCCTAATCGGGCATGTATCACTCAACTACGAGATCAATGTTATCCACATTTGAAACATTTATAAATATCACACATATCAAATGTGCAATCCAATTAATTAATCACTCCTGAGCCACGAGCCAGGTTGTTAGGAACTCGATCAGAGGAGTAAGACTTACGTACAACAATTCATTTGCTCATTATTTGGTACTAAGAATTATTCAGATATATGGGACTTAAAACGTACTAGTCCTAGTACCCAACACATTCTACCCTCACAAAAATTAGTAACAGAGTGAATAATGTTGGGAGAAGGGATGAAAATTTAGTGACAAAGTAAATAATGTAGGGAGTGTATGTGGATGAATGATTTCTATATGTGTGACTTGAATTTTGGACGGCAAAAAAGTATAAATATAGACATGAAGAAACAAAATATAATCTGGTAAGAAGATGCATGCATATGTAGCATATATACCTATCTGAATCAAATCGTGCTTTAATAAGCAGTGCTACACTGCTACTTCAGTTAGGGGTGGTCCAAAATCCACCTCCATGTCGAGCCCATCGATGTCAAGTGTCTTTCTTCGGTTCCATGATGGTGAAACATACCATTATACATTTATTATCACTACCATACCTCCAACACAAATTCTCTAAATATACATTAAATAAATATTTATTTACATACCAATATATATTATCATATATAAAATCATTCATGTTATCAATAAAGACGTGTATTTCATATAAAGAAGGTACAATTTTTATCTACTACATGAACATTTTTATTAATAAAATTAATGATTAATTTACATAACAATATACTATATATATTTAAATTAATTATTTAGAGATCGATATGTCAGTTTAATTACTCTACCTCAATTAAAAAATACTCATAAAAATAGATTTAAAAAGAAGGATAAGTGATAAAACAACATAACATGCACATTGAATGAGCAAGTTCTAGGCCACTGCCTTGATGATTGGTAGGCCTAGTTAGAGGGCATGACACTCAGTAGGTTTTTGCCCCACACTTTGGACATTCTTTATAATCATAGATGGGATATTTAATCATATATTGCCTTTGTAATGTGTATAATCTCTCCAATCGATTAAAACCAATAAAATTTTATTAAAAACAACTAAAAATATTGTTGGATATATGTCAAGAGGTAAACAACTAATTTGATTTTTTTAATTTTAATAGTTTGTAAAACAGTTTGATATATATCTGATAAAAGTGTGGATATATGTCAAGAGGTATATATAACTAGACACATAATGTCATGTGATACGGGGTATTGTTGGTGATTTTAAAGTGTAAGAATTTAGGTACAAATGAACTAGTTAGAGGTCTTGACTCATTGATACTTGATTAGACTAATTTAAGCTCGGTTAAAGATGTCATTTTTATATATATTTTATATGCATTTTTTAGTAACAAGCTGGAACCTGGTCAATTTAGGCTTGAACTAAATGAGCGGAGCTCGAGCCTACTTATCATGACTCAAGCTCAATCTCGAAAATGAGCTCGTTTTACTAATAAACAGAGTCAAGCTCATTACAGTTCGAGCCGATCTATAGTAATGCAATACTCGACGTGGCTTGGCTCATTTAACAACACTTTCACGGCAATTCAATCGGTTGCTCGATCGATATGCTCAGTGCATTAGTATGAAGTTGTTACCACACAATATAAGTGGTAATCTGTTTAAAAATATTGTAAATGATAATCTGCTTTCAGCATATACTTGTAAATTATGAATATTGTGGTTGGTTAATAGTTAAATATACTACTACTACTAGTATTTGATTGAAAGAAAGATGAAGATCGATCCCATGACATGACAGGTAGGTCCAAATAATTTAGACCCTAAGTGGGAAGAAACCAATAATGAAGGAAATTCATAATGCTCAAGCGTGATGGGTAACATAATAATCACTTAAACCATAGTCAAAATAAACTATACATTAATTATCTTCTTGGGAATTTACTTGCTTAACTCAACTCGCATGACTAAAGTCTCTAAATCCACCTTGGATGTACTACTTCCACCTCCCAGCATGAGTATGTGTTCAACTATTAAATTATTTTCGAAATCCACTATTTTAATCATAAATTACTAGAAAACTACATGGGAAAACATAAAATTATATTAACAAAGATTATAAAGTGTACTTCCTTAAAATAATTTTATGAAATATTATTCTGATATAACTTACACAGAGTCTTGATTAGAAGATACCTGCATTAGAGAGAACTAAGAGACGAATTGAACTGATTTTTAATTAAGTATAAACGTAATATTTTAAACCATATCAATAACGTTTTATGAATTTTATATCCTTTTTACGTGTATTATAACACCAATGTTCTTAATTACTCCCTCCGTTTCTTACAAGCTTTCCACTTTACTATTTTGCTTTCCATCATAATTAATTTTGACCACAAATTACTCTTAAAATTTGCGGTAATACTAATTAAAACTAATTCCTCCAGTTTAATGGTAATTCATATTTTGTATCATAGTCTAAAATTACCAAATTCATTTATGGGCCAATATATTTTACATTTCAACATACTACACACACTCCATGTATTTTGGAATTTTCTAAAGGTTGCACGAACTATACATATATAGGATTGCATTTTAGTGTTCATGGTATTTTAGCATTCTGCATGTGCTATCATTATTGTTTATTTTACCTTAAATTTGAATAGACGGGAGAGTTTACGAGTCTCACAATAATGTTCAATCTTATAGAACTCTTAAACTTTGATTTGCATGAAATAAGGATGAGGGAAAAGCAAAATACTCCCTCCGTCCTAGATTCATCTCTTCATGGGCTAGGCATGGGTTTTAAGACTAAATTAAAATATTTAGTTTAAATAATATATAAAAGGTACATATGTTGAGTGAACAAAAGTACGAATGACTTCGATTTTGTTTAGCACTAACTTATCAGTTCGATGAACTTATTTTTAAATAACCATTTTACATGAAGACATAATTGGTAGCTGATAGACTAGTTTAGCTGAACTGATAAGTTTATCATCAATAAATAAGTTATTTGATTTACTTTTACATAATATTTAACAAATCAACTAGTTAATTTATCAAACATTTTTATAAAGACCAATAACTTATCAACCATTAGCATGTTTTGCTAAACATAGTAGCTTATCAGCTTGTCTTACTAAACAAGCCAAATAAACCAATAAAATATTCACAAACTATTTGGATACGTTTATAATACCATTTTTATGGTTCATAATGTTTGATTGTGTCTTTCTTGATTTTTTAATAGGTGATATCTCCAGAAAAAAAACGTAATAAAATAGTTTGGGGGAGGGGTTAAGTGCGTAAAAGTGGAGTAGGTGGGGGTTGTGGCCTTTTGAAGCCGAAAACCCGGCTGTTTTAACGGACTTGCTTTCCCTTTTAATCTTCAATCTCGTGTCGTTTCGTCTTTTTAATTATCACTAACTATTTATTTTTTAAGTCTTAGTATTTCTTAATTAATTCACTACTACCGTCACCATCTGCAAAATATCTCCTGCCCATACGTCAACAATGGAATTACCCAAAGTTATCTACTGATGTCACATGTAAATTTGTATGTGAAAATTAAATTAACAAATAGTGTGTGATAATTCGTACTGTGCTTATGGGCTGATACTTAACCGGTTGAGTTTGACAAAATCAAAAATTACATTTCCATAATAGTAGTATATTAAATAGAATATGTGACATTTTATATCAATAATTAAAATAACTATGAGTGCATACTACCTAAGTCAAATATTTTATTCCGCACTCCATTATATGATGACTGAATCCTCGTTCTAATCTGAAAAGATATTTATTCTTTTCGAGATGAGACATAAGTCTATTTTTTTTTTTTTTTTTGGTAAATACATAAGTCTCATTACATTACAAGATTCACAGGGATTTTCTTTTTGGAAATTACTTGTAAATTTAAATTGAGTATTTCATTTTTTTCCTCATTTGGATTGCAATTTTAGTTTAGTTGACATACTTTTGAGTAGTAATCACATATTTTAGTTTTTGTGGAATTAGTAGCTGATCTATATGTGAACCATCATGTTGCACTCAAAACATTTCTAACTTGTCAAGTAGGTTCGAACCTACATAAAACATTCATATGTCCAAATTTACCAACACACGATCACTACTATTCATTTTTAATTTAAAAACTCAACTTTTAACTTTAACAACCTACTATAACTTTTTATTCCACTTCCACTATTTTCTTGAATAATAAATCAAACGGCTAGCTTTTTTCGGGAGTAAGGAAGTTATATGCTTGCCTAAAAGTTGAAGGCTTACAATTCAATGAACAGAATCTGGTATGAAACAATCTTAAGAAACTGGTGGTGGATAATAATGTCTCGTGATGTTTATTATAATTTATACTCTTCAATATGATGATTATGAAATCAGTACTTAATTATTAAGTAGTATACATTAATGTATGATAATAGATGGGAGAAGAAGATGCACATGGCATGGGATCATCAGAGGTCCACTGCGAATGCAACCACATGATCATTAAACATTTCAATTAAAAAAAAAATTAAATTCCTTGGAAATAAATTAAATGGTCAATTTATTCTTCTGCAATATTGAAATGGCTAAATTAATTGTATAGCATATCTCACAATTTACGAACAATCTATAAATTCAGTTATGAAAGAATTTTAGCTGGAACTTTATTCCCACCTTGTCGAGTCACTTCTTGATTTCTATTTATGATAGTATTAACTCAACAATGATATTGATTGTTGAACGGCTTAAATTAATTATGAAAATCTCAACGGTGATGATCAAATCCAGAATATGGAAAGCTGGAGAATTAGTTAGGCATTTAACTAATTCCTGATTCTATAATGAATTATAGATGGTAGCCTTATACAAGAAGGTTACCTAAATTAGTTTTCTTGTGCTAGAAGGATTAGTAATTAGTTTTCTTGTTCTAGTTGGATTTGGTAGTTGAGTTCTCTATATAAAGATTGTTGGTTGATCTCCGTGGACGTAGGCATTGCCGAACCACGTTAAATCTTGTGTCTCTGGCCTTCTGATTTTGGTTCATTGTTTGTTCAATTATTGTTTTCTATCATTGTTGCATTATTCCTCATTGTTTGAACTTAACAATTGGCGCCGTCTATTGGAAAGGGGAATAAAGTATTGTATCAATGACGTCTACAAGGTTTGAGATCGAGAAACATATCAAAGGAGTATGGGAGAAACTAGAGACGATTTGCAAGGTGAAAAGCTTAGATCCATGTTCTATGGTGGATTCAAATTCAACTAAAGTCAAGAGAAGACCGTCGGAAGTTGGGAAGGAGTTCTCTTGCGTTTGGGATCCAATAGGAGTTGATTTGGGTCGAAAGGGTGCAAGAATCACGCAAGACAGACCTAGAATTAGTCCAGAATCGCGAAAAGGGATGCAGGCGCAAGTGCAACACGCTCAGAGAGGCTGGCGAGTGTGTTTCACGCGCTAGGAAGGAAAAATGCGCAGCGATAGTGTTCTAGCGAGTGCGGGCGCGTCCGGGCTTCAATTGGCGCGTGGTTTTGTCTGTTGAATTTCTAAGACGATTTTCAGGTGTTAGGGTTGATGTCCAGCTGGTATGGTGTCCTGGAGAGTGGCAGAAGACATCCGAAAGTGAAAGAACAACTTCTTGAAGGCAAAGAAGGAGCGATGCCGATCACTGAAGATGAGGTGTTCAATAGCCATCTGGGATGATATCACGAGGCACATGGATACACTCGAGAATGGTTTGGGACAGCGGTAGAGCATGGACAATGTTGATACTGATAAAGAAACCTACACAAGTTCAGGTGGAGACTTTCAGGGTTGTGTCATAACTTTTGGATATGTTGAGATCAGTTGATGGGATCATTGATTGAGCTGATGGTGGAGATTTTGTTATGTTCAAACAATGAGGATTAATGCAACAATGACAGTAAACAATAATCGAACAAACAATGTACCAAAACCAGAAAGCCAAAGATACAAGATTTAACGTGGTTCGACAATGCCTACGTCCACAGAGGATTCTCAGATTTCACTAGACAACCAAAACCAAAACAGATTACAAGATAGAAGAAGCTATTCTCGACGAGCAATGTCGAACTTCTTTGATTCTCTCTGTTCCTAACCGTTCTGATCTATTGGGAGTAAAGCTATGTATCTAGTATGAAGATGTGTTAGTGTTCTATTATTCTATGAACTAACTAGTTATGGAACCACCTATTTATACGTACAAAGTAAATAGTACCAATTCACTACTAACTAGGAATCAAATAACTAGTAGTTTCCTTTTCCAAGTTGGTTTCCAGTTGCCAATGGAATTCCTAATTCTGTTTCCAAAAGGATTCCACAACATCCAACTCCTAACACCTTCAGTATAAGATGTTTAAGCTAAACTCACAATTCTCCACCTAGCTTCAACATCTGAAAATCCTCAAGTATTCCTTAGGTTAGAATTCACCCCTTCCATCCACCAGACTGATCAAACTAAGACACAACCTGAATTTATGCACAGGAACAGGCTTAGTAAAACCATCTGCTGGATTCTCCTCAGACTTGATCTTCTGAATCTTTATGCCTCCCTTATCCACTTCATCTCTAACAAAATGATACATAATATCAATATGCTTTGATCTGTCATGGTAAGCTTGATGTTTGGCCAAGTGAATGGCACTTTGACTGTCACAATGTATAGTCATCGTTTCTTGCTTCACTCCAAACTGATTCACTATACCCTTCAGCCATATAGACTCCTTTACAGCCTTAGTCATTGCCATAAACTCTAATTCAGTAGTTGACAAAGCAACAACTGATTGATGTGCAGATTTCCAGCTAACAGCAGTTCCAAACAATGTAAACACATAACCTGTCAATGACTTCCTTGTGTCAACATTTGCAGCATAATCTGAATCCACATAACCAGTGATAGCTTTCATGTCTGAGCTTTGCTTCTCAAATAGCAATCCCATATCCACTGAGCCTGCAATATACCTCAACAATCCCTTCACTGCTTCCCAATGAACTATTCCTGGATTGTCCATATATCTTCTCACAGAACCCATAGCATGAGTTAAATCAGGTCTGCAACACACCATTGATTACATAATTGACCCAACTGCACTAGCATAAGGCACCTTCTTCATGTACTCAATCTCTTATTCCTCAGTAGGACACAACTTCTCTGACAGCTTAATGTTTGCACTTATAGGTGTTGACATGATCTTAGCACCTTTCATGTTAAACCTCTCAAGAACTTTGATGAGATATGCTTTCTGATTAAGCATGACTCCGCCATCTTTCTTGAAACATATATCAATGCCCAAGATCCTCTTTGCCACTCCTATATACTTCATATCAAACTCAGACTTGAGTAACTCCTTTACTTCAGTGATCCCAGTCGTATGTTTACTAGCTAAGAGCATGTCATCAACATATATAAGCAAGTAAATCATATCTTTAACTCTCTCACCCTTGAAGTAAACGCATGTATCATAATCACATCTCCTGAATCCATTAGTGATCATGAAAGCGTCAAACCTCATGTACCATTGCCTAGGACTGTGCTTCAACCCATATAGTGATCTGAGAAGTAAACATGCCTTACTCTCCTTATCAACCACATTCAGTCCTTCAGGTACAGTCATGTAGATTTGTTCATCCAATCTACCATGTAGAAATGCTGTAGTGACATCCATTTGATGTAGAAATAGACCAAACTGAGATACCATGGCCAATAAGATTCTTATAGAACTATGTTTCACCACGGGAGAGAAAATTTCATTATAATCAATGCCTTCTCTTTGAGTGAAACCCCTAGCAACAAGCCTTGCTTTGTATCTTATCTTCTCACCAGTCTTAGTTCCCAATTTCTTCTTGAATATCCGCTTGCAGCTGACTAACCTTTGTCCTTTAGGTTTAGTCACAATCTCCCAGGTGTTATTCTTCTCCAAAGATAACAACTCCTGTTGAATAGCAATGCTCCACTTGTCTTTCTCAGAACAGCTGATAGCTTGGCTGTAACTATCGGGTTCATAGCATTCTATCTCCTTAGCTGTATGCAATGCAAAGTATACCATATTAGGATCTTCAGTTGAAGTCCTATTCCTTGTAATTCTATCTCTTGTCAATTGATAATCAGCCACATCAACTGAATTTACACCTTCAACCTCAATTCTCCTTCTTGTGGTTGTCTTACCACCTGTGAAACACCCACGGGACTTGTTTCAGAATGTTGACTATCTTCAGAAGTTTCTACAGCTGGTGGTGTGGTTGTATCCGGTACCAATGTTGGCTCAACATTGCCTCTAACACCTCCTGTAGTAGTCTCCACCTCAGACTCAACTCCATCAAACTGGAATTTGTCGATATCGAATCTTGCGGAAGTCATCTTTGTTCCCACAGACGGCGCCAATTGTTAAGTTCAAACAATGAGGAATAATGCAATAATGACAGTATATAATAATAATCGAACAAACAATGTACCAAAACCAGAAAACCAGAGACACAAGATTTAACGTGGTTCGGCAATGCAATGCCTAGTTTGACGCTTTTATTATGAAGATTGTATGGCTGAGATCTCATCTTATGATGATGATCGGACGGTTCCTGCTCACTTAGTTCGTTTGGTCTATAACGAACTATAAATAGCCGTGAAATCCCATTCCATGAATCAATCAATCATCTGAGATCATTTTAGTAACTTCCAGCTAGCTCAATAGCAATTACCTTTCCATAGATATTCGTAATTCGTAACAAGTGGTATCACGATCCAAGTTTTTCCTCTGTGCAATGGTGACGGCTACGAATACAGTTCGCATTGAATCGTTGGAGAAGACGATGGCCGATACTCAATCGGAACTCCGGCAGTTGGCCACGGCTCAATCAGAGCAAAATGTGGTTCAGAACCGACATCTTGATGAGCTTACAACGTTGATCCAATTTCTCAATCCAGGTACATTTCGTCCTGACACTATTCGAGCTGAAAATAGTGAGCGTGTTGATCAAGCGAATCCTGTACGATCGGATATTAAGGGTCCTCGCGTCGATTTTCCTAAATTTGATGGTGTATATGCACGTAGTTGGATACGTAAGTGTACTAAGTATTTTTTGCTGAATCCGATGAAGGATTGTGATAGAATACTGGTCGACGGTATGTATTTAGACGGACCAACTGAGTACTAGTTTTTGGATCACATCGAGGGTGTTGATATGAGCTGGCATACGTTTCTTGAGTTGTTTGTTGCTCGATTCACATCGGTTCAGAGTGAAGATGTGATCGGTGAGTTTAATAAGTTGAAGCAGGTTGGTACTGTGGATAGGTACATTGATAAGTTTGCTGAGTTGCGAATGTTGATGCTGCAGAGAAATAGGCATCTCGATGAGTTTTATTTTATGAGAAGTTTCTATAGTGGTTTGAAGGAGGAGATCAGGCACATGGTAGAACTTCTATGCCCCCATGCCCTTGAACAAGTGTACTTAGTGGCTAGGAAGCAGGAGGTTATGTTGGAATCTATGCAAAAAATGAATAAGCCATCTCCTAGACCATTGGTTGCTTGGCAGAAGGAGGTCAAACCTGATTAGAGCAAGGGTAAATATGAGTATAAGGAGAAGAATTTACCAGTGAGGAGACTGAGTAAAGAGGAGTTGGACATAAGAAGGAAGAAGGGCTTATGTTTCAACTGTGATGAAGTATACTCATATGGACATCAATGTAAAAAAGTTGTTTGTGATTCTTATGGATGATGATGTAGCCAGTAGTAGCTCAATAAGAGAAGTCACAGTATTGAGTTGTGAAGATGAAAACAACTGTGGTGTGTCACTTCATGGGCAGGTGCCTACTGGTACTATTAAGCAAGCCGGTATGGTTAATAACAACCAGTTAGTTATTTTAGTGGATTCAGGGAGCACTCATAGTTTTTTTGGATCCTGCAGCTGCTAGAAGACTTAACTGTGAAATAGAAGTGATCAATCCACTAAATGTGTCTGTAGCAGGTGGTGGTAATATTGAATGCAATTCTAAGTGTCCCAGGGTGGAGTGGCATATGGCAGGGCATCTGTTTGCTGCAACCATGAGAATTTTACCACTGGGAGGATATGATATGGTATTGGAAGTGGATCTGTTGAGAAGATTGGGTCCTATAGAGCTTGACTATGAGGAGCATACCATTACTTTCAATACTAAGGGAGAGAAGTTTATGATGACTGGTATTGATAAAGAGGTCTCTATTAAGATGATGTCAGGCAAGAGAGTACACAAATTATTTGAGAAGAGGCCAAAAAAAATTGTTTCAGTTGTTTCTGTATGGTGAGTGCAATGGAAGAGAAGGCACAACCACCTACAAATCACATTGACTTATTAGAGGTTTTAAATGAGTTTCAGTATGTGTTTGCAATACCTAAATCACTACCTCCTATGAGGGATTGCAATCATGAGATTAAATTGAAGGATGGAGTGGAACCATTTAAGCAACAGCCTTACAGATACCCCTATTTGCAGAGACAGGAGATTGAGAAGTTGGTGAAGGAGATGCTATAGATGGGAGTTATTCAGCCTAGTCATAGTCCCTTCTCTAGTCCTGTATTATTGGTCAAAAAGAAGGGAAAATTACACCTGCTCCCCCTGGAAAATATACGCATTTAAAAAACGTCCATGGTATTTGAACAATAACACATTAATCCCCACAATTCTTAAACAATTATGAATTGGTAATTGCATTTTGAAATGGCCAAACACATCCTTATATGCTAAATACAAATTTGACTTTAACTTACAATAAATTCAATATTTACCTCGAAAGTATATTTTATTTTTCAAATTGAGATGCATAAGTTGCACATGTCAATTTTCAACTCACTAACCGCTAACTTTCAACTTTTTTTTGTCCCTAAAATTACTTCATAAATATAGAAGCATTTTAAAAGAAGAGAAAATGAAATGACAAATTTTACTTTCAAAAACTAAGAAAAAATTTGTAATTTTGTTAACATGACATGATGTTTATTTTCTTTAGGTTATGAGAAAGAAAAACACATTATTCGTTCGAGCAATTTTTTTTTTTTTTTTTTTGTACTGTAACTTAGATGGATGAATTCATAAGGCCAAAAATTGAAAAACTTGAAACACTTATCGAGTAACTGTTTTAGTAAACTCTGATACATTCAGTTAGTTATATTTTAGCCTCGTGGACTCTTTGAAACTGTACCTTATAACCCTTCATGTAGTCAAAGGAAAATGAAGTTATAAAATAATTGGTAGCTGATATTAAAAAAAATAGTTATTATTTTAGTTGTAAAATTAATAACCACATAATATTTATTTTTAATAATACAAAATTAAGAAATTATTGGCTAGCTATTCTTTTGTTTTACTGATATAATTTACTTTATTTTAGTTTAAAAAATTAACCAATAATTGGTTAAACTCAAAAGGAGAATAATCATGTATGTTTCTTAAAATAAACATTATTATCACTGTCCACATAACTTTTCTTTTAAAAATAGAAAAATTTATAAATACGAAACATAAAAATTGCTGTGTTACACAATCCATAAGTTTCACTTACTACTAAAAAATTAATAACCATACAATTCGAAAATAATATTTTTAACAAAATATTAAAAAATAAATAATGTTGAAAAATAAAGGGTTTAAGTTTAATTAATTAAGATGTGAGTATACTTATGCAAAATAGAAAATTAAGACCATGTTTGGGAGGTGAACTTAGAATGTGAAAAATGGACCAATATGTTATTGTTCAAATTTCAGGGACTAATGTGTAATAAGGCACTTTTGTAGGGAGTCCATATGAAATTTGCCCCAAAAAGAAAGATGGGAGCTGGAGATTCTGTGTTGATTACAGGAAACTTAATTTACTAACTATCAGAGACAACTACCCTATACCTCTCATTGATGATTTTTTAGATGAATTAAGTGGAGCATCTGTTTTCTCTAAAATTGATTTGAGAGTTGGATATCATCAAGTAAGGATGAAGCCTGAAGATATAGACGAAACTGCATTTGTTACAAGCTCAGGACTATATGAATTCAAAGTGATGCCATTTGGGCTCACCAATGCCCCTGCCACATTCCAAAATATGATGAATTCTGTGTTTAAAGCCTATTTGGGAGAGTTTGTGTTGGTGTTTTTTGATGATATACTTGTGTATAGTAAGGACATGGCTGTACATAAGTCTCATCTACACAAGGTGTTTGAGCTATTGCAGTTACATTCTCTATTTGCTAAGAGGAGTAAATGTGCATTTGGAGTGACTCATGTGGAGTATCTAAGTCACATCATCAGTTCGCAAGGGGTAGTTGTTGATCCAAACATGGTGAAGTGTATAATGGAATGGCCAGTACCTACTACTCTGAAGGCTTTTAGAGGATTTTTGGGTATGATTGGGTATTACAGGAAGTTTGTTGCTAACTATGGTGCTAAAGCAAAACCTCTCACTGATTTGACCAGGAAGGGCATGTTTAAGTGGAGCATGGAGGCTCAACAAACTTTTGAGTTGCTTAAACAAATTATGTGTACAGTGCCTATTCTGCAACTACCTGATTTTAGAAAAAAAAAATTATATTAGAAACTGATGCATGTTATGGAGGTTTGGGTGCAGTTTTAATGCAAGATGATCATCCATTAGCTTTTGTCATCAAAGCTCTTGGACCAAAGAATCTGGGCCTCTCTATATATGAGAAAGAATTCTTAGCAATCTTGCTTGCAGTAGAGAAGTGGAGAGCCTATCTACTACATGCACCATTCATTATTAGGATTGATCAGAGGAGTTTGAAGTTCCTTGTAGATCAGAAAATCTCTACACCAGTACAACATAAGTATATGACTAAGTTTCTTGGGTTAGAGTATGTGATTGAGTATAAGAGAGGACCATAGAATCAGATAGCTGATTCTTTTATCAAGAAGGGGTATTGATGAAGACAATACTGAGTATTATGCTATATCTAGTACTCAGCCTCAATGGATGGTGGAATTGCAGAATAGCTATGAAGGAGATATGATGTTGAAGAAGCTATACTCTTGTCATTAACTGAGCCATATAATTTGAGTTTATTGTCATACAGAGATGGAGTGTTGAGACACAAGAACAAGCTGTATGTGGGTAGTGGCAATAATTGTAGATCATTGTTGGTTAAATCCATGCATGAAAGTGTAGATGGTGGGCATTCAGGGATTCTGGCTACTATGCATAAGGTCAATAGCATTTTTTATTGGCCTAGTATGAGAAACACTATTCAGCAGGTTGTGGGAGAGTGTGTAGTGTGCCAGCAATGCCAATCTGAGCATGTCAGGGCACTTGGACTGTTGCAACCCTTGCCAGTTCCTGATCAGGCATGACAACATGTAACTATGGACTTTATAGAGAAGTTACCTACTTCTGGTGGTATGAATACTATCCTAGTTGTGGTGGATAGATTCACAAAATTTGCTCATTTTGCCTCATTGGCTCATCCATTTACAGCACTACAGATAGCACAATTGTATCTCAATTCTGTGTGTAAATATCATGGAGTACCACTGAGCATAGTTAGTGACAGAGATAAGGTGTTCACTAGTGCTTTATGGAGAGAATTGTTCAAGATTTTGGGAGTTAAACAGTTGCTCAGTACTGCATATCATCCACAGACTGAGAGAGTGAATCGGTGCTTGGAGAATTACTTGAGGTGTATGTGTGGTCAATCTCCTAAAAGGTGGCATTCTTGGTTGGGATTAGCCCAGTGATGGTACAACAGTTCTCATCACTCAGCTATTGGAATGAGTCCATTTCAGGCCTTATTTGGTTATGCACCACCTTCTTTGATCATGGGAGATCTGAGTAATTCTAATGTGGCTGGAGTTGAAGAGTTACTCAGGCACATAAATGAGGCCTTGAGTAAGATCAAAAATAATTTGGAGCTATCAAAGTAGAGGATGAAGGAACTTGCTGACAAGAATAGGAGTGAAAGGAGTTTTTCTGTAGGAGATTGGGTATACTTGAAAATGAGACCCTATAGACAGTTCTCTATCAGAGGTAGTCATGTATGGAAGCTGAGCCCAAAGTTTGCTAGTCCTTTTCAAGTTGTAGAGAAGCTTGGAGAAGTTGCTTATAAGATGTTGTTACCAGCTGAGGGCAAATTACACCCAGTATTCCATGTATCACTCTTGAAGAAACAAGTTGGTCCATCTGAAAATGTCACAACTACTCTACCATAAATGAATGAGGATGGTGCTATAGTTCTGGTGCCAGTCAAGATCATAGCTAGGAGAATGGTGAAAAGGAACAATGTTGTTGTTCCTCAGATTCTGATCCAGTGGGAGCATTTAACTGCTGAGGAGGCTACCTGGGAGGACTATGATTTGATCATACAGAGGTTTCCTGACATTAAAGCTTGTGGACAAGCTAGAGAGGAAGAAGGAAGGAATGTTACATGCGCCTCTTTTATACTTAGCCTGTGGAAGAAGTTGCTTAATTAGTCTATATCTAAAGTTGTCATTTGATATTACGTTTCTACTTTGACGCTTTTATTATGAAGATTGTATGGCTGAAATCTCATCTTGACGGTTCCTGCTCACTTAGTTCATTAGGTCTATAACGAACTATAAATAGCCGTGTAATCCAATTTCATGAATCAATCAATCATCTGAGATCATTTTAGTAACTTCTATCCAGCTCAATAGCAGTTACATTTTCATAGATATTCGTAGTTCGTAACAGGTTGATGTAACCATCTCAACATGATCTAGATAACCCTACAAGATTCACAGTGCATAATTGGATAATATCATTCCAAATCATCACAATAATCATACGTACAATGCTGAAATTTGAGTCACCAAACTTAATTATGCCAGAGAGATTATTAATTAATTATATAGATTATTTCAGTTATGAATAGTTCCCTTAACTTTTCCAAATGCAGTTACTCAGGCGAACGCGTGGCTCCTTACCCAAAAAATGATACATCAAAACCATTCCCCAAATCCATCAGCTTGCTAACATTCTCCAGATCCACAAAAGGTTGTATCAAGAGCAATACGATTTTCCTAAGCAACAGAGAAAATTCACATTATATTAGTACACATTAGGTGTGTGTGATAAATACTTGTGTATGGGAGGAGAGTAAACGTTCTAATCCCCTAAATTGAATTTATTAGTTTGGAAGAGAATAGTGAAAGGCAGTTAGGTTTAGCTTAATCCACGGTTTCGGAAGGTTGAGACGTCTATTTTAAATTGTTGCTAAGTCAAACTGGATGATCAAGAAGGGGACGATCTAATTGTAAACTTTTCGAGGTCTACGATATTAACAAATTTCATGTCAAGTTAAAACTCGAGAAACTAGATCGGAGTAATTTAGTTTTAAACTTGCCGAAGTTGATTATTAGTTGATTTGGAAGTATAATATTCTTGGCTTCTCCACGTGGATAATCAGCTGATACTGTGGAAATTGTGAGGCTTGACGGGACGGAGGGAATTAGGGTAAAAGGGTTAAAGTGAAATTGGGGATTCACATTCACACCCACAACATTCATCTTCACCACCTCACTTCCTCGGCTCGACTTCACTGGAATGACCAAAATTCCACCTCCGTAAACACCGTAAAGCTGCGCACGTCTTCCATTTATCAATCGCGAAGAGTCGGTGGTGTCGGGCTTGCTTTTTCTGTCAAGAAAACTCGACAATGGCGGGATGGTAAGTAACAGTAGCTTTCGAACTTTACATGGGTTTTAGCCTTTTAGGTTACATGGTTAGTAATAGTATTGATCGTGTTGTGATGGAAATTATACATGGAACTCATCGATTTACGTATACTAGACTAAAAAAACCTAGCTTTGTGTATTCTATTTTTTTTTTTTTCAATTCTAGTTTCAAAATAATATTGTTGATGTTATAATGTCGAACTCAGTGTTATAATCCATGTGAATGAAGTTAGCAAAAAAATACCAGAATTGAGGTAGAAATGCAAAGGAAAGAAAGGTCCAAAACTATTCATAAAGCCCTTCCAAATATCATATATGCCGTAGAACTGCAAAGGAAAAAAAGGTTCAATTAGTAAAACATATTTATACAGTCCTTCCAACGGCTTAGTTCTTTAAACTGAGGTGTAATTTTTGTTACATTTTGGACCCCCAGAAATCTATTACATAAAGGTCCCCCATCATCTACTTTTTCAAACACATCAATCACTTTTTATTTACATTTTTGGTCCAGCCGAAAATCAATTACATAACAGTCCAACTGTAACAATTAAAAGAAAAGGGAAAACAATTGCTGAAAAAGAAGAAAATGAGAAAACCATTTGCCTCCTTTTACACGTAATTCAAATTATGCCAATATGGATATTACCTTTGACTTTTGGACCATTCAGTAATACATCGAACATTGAAGGGACTGGTATGTTATTGTTTAAATTAGGGGGAATAATTTGTAACAAGGGACTTTTGCAGGAGTCCATATGAAATTTTCCCTTGCAAATAAAGAAGCAAAGATCCGTATGTTACACGAATTTTATTGATTTGTTTATATCTTTTCTCATAATTTTCGGTTGACGGAAATAATGCAAAGGTGTACAATTGTATGATTATTGTAACAACTACTTCTATATTACTGATATTTTAATTAAATCAATAAAATTGCGCGTCGTTATAGGGTGTATCTAGCTAGCTAGCCAATCTGTATTATATCCATGCAAAATACATAAATACTCCAATGATCATTTCATATATATGATCATCATGTTCGTACCCGAAAATAATAACACCAATCATGTCTTTGTCCGGTCTTATTGATGAATGATGACTTTTAATGCAAAAAACACTTGTATCAACTGTGGAGTAGTTGTTACTCCAAAATTAAATGCGGGCCAAGATACAGTTTGGACTAGCTAGCTAGCTAGCTTAAGATAAGAACAAACAAATGGTTATTTTATGACTACTCGATCTCTGGCAATCGACCTTAAATTTGACGTGAATTGAAATTCGAAGTTGATGAATAATAAATCAGTTGAAGTTGATTTTGAAGTTATGTGTTTGATATTAAAGTTAAGTTTGATAGGATTAGGTAATACTTCTATATTTTAGTTTTGGAGTTGATTAATATAAATTCAAATTAAATAGTATAGTGTCGAGTGGATAAATGAACTCGAATCGATACCCAAGTGACAGCCTATTTGTGACAGTGTCAACTCTTATAGCATTGGTATTGCCCGTCACGAATAACTTTTTTTTTTTTTTTTTTTAATTAGTACAACTGACAACTTTAACTATTTTGTGAACATAACGTGACAATTTCTTTTATCAATGCGGCCCCGCAAATTGTGTGCAGCATGTAACTCAGAAGTTCGTTATTTCCATTGCACTCCAAAATTCAATTTCCGAAAGGATTGATTAATTCACGTATGATTGATGCATGTGTATATACGCGAAAATCGGCGACATGATGTCCGAGTACATGTGCAACATCAGCCAAATAATTTAATTTACATTATTACATAACAAAATAGAAGAGTAATGATACTATACTATACTATACAATTTACAATACTGTAATGAATATTAATACATCAATTCCTGAGATATGCGTACGATATATAGTATGTTTCATTCAAATTACATATTAATTACCACCATATTTTGTTAAAATAAAACAGTGAATTTTTAAAGTAAAATATCAAATGTAACAAAATGTATTTTTTTTTCGTTTGCAAAAGAAACTAGCTAATAGTTTGTTTGGCATACGTATTTATAAACAGGCCGGACATTAATATACATTTAACGTCAGATGGATAGTAACTCGTTTTTAATTGAGTTGTAAAAAATTGTGTTTATGATAGCTTTAAAATTTTATACGGTTGTTAGAGTTTGTAATAGTGAAGTGATGCGTGTAAAAGATTTTAAAATTATTAGATAGGTTTAAGATTGTTGTATAAATAAAAAACTAAGGTGAGAGAAAGAAAAAAAAAAGAAAGAAATGAGGAAAATATTAATTGAGTTGTGAATAGTAGGCGGATTCAAAACGAGTATTGTTCCGACTCGATTAAAGTCGCATGTCAAATAGGATCAAATACCCGATCAGAACTCAACTAAGATTGAATTTTAGTTGTATATTGTTGGAAGTTTTTGAAGAAAACTTGTTGTAAACTATGCCTTGTGGGGTATGTTTGCTAGGAGATCATTTCTTGATTATTTGTTGATTAAGAAAACTAAATATACAGTCGTAAGCTACTAAGTGAGAGCTTCGATTTGATATATGGTATGCCCAAAACGGACCTTGGGTTAGTGATGAATAGTTGCTCAAAGTTGGAAGGTAAAGTGGGATTGTCCCACATTGCTAGCACATGGAAGTCATTACTAGTTTATAACCTATCAAGCCATATTACTTGTTGAAGTGTGATGGTAAGGTTATGGAATACTCTCTACGCGGGCGTTAGGGGGCAAATCTGGCCGATTTGTCTTGAAACTAGTGGGACTTGGAGTGCGGCAGTGCGTGCGACCTGCGTACACGAATGCCGGACCGAAATAGGCCCGCGTGAGCCAACGTTTTGCTACTTGGTCTGGTCGAAACCTTGTTTGTGTGACTTTGTAACTGTCAGGAGTTACAAATGAATCAATTCTGTCATTAGTTGAGAGATTTGATTTTTGTAATCAAACTCCATTATTCTTGAGCAGTTACAAAATTCAACAGCCATTTTCTCACTTATAAATTGGTCTCAGAATCAGTAAGGAAGAACACACTGAAATAGCCTTTCTCTTCTTCTTCTTACTGTTCTTCCTCCTTCCCTGTATTCGCATAAACCGAGCATCCGTTTCAGTTCGCCGGAAATTGCTAGCTTGTGCGGCTAGTAGTTTAAGTCAATCGTTGTGAAAACGCTCAACGTCTCAAGCACCATAGGTGAGAGGGCGTATTTGCTTTAAGGAATCTGTGCAAGCACAGGCCTCGATTCCAATTACGAAAGGCGGTTTGATTTATTCTGTCTGCTTTATCTTTGAATTCTTATTAATCCTTGTAACAATCTTAAAGCAAATATCGTAATTTTTCTCTTATCTGTTGATTTGAGATTTTTTTTTTCTCTGTTAATTCAAAGATATTAACTTGCTCTGTTTTCTACCATAGAAATGGCTACTGAATCGCTCGCTTGCCACGGCCATCGCCCAAGCCTCTGGTTCGATGACTCGATGCATCGTTCCATGGTTCACACTCAGATGGCTGGATCGACCTTCTCGATTCCTGCTAGCCATGCTGAGAAACCTGAAAAGTTCAATGGGCTGCACTTTAAGCGTTGGCAACAGAAAATGTTGTTCTACTTGACCACGTTGGGTCTTGCTACGTATCTCTCTAATGATGCTCCGAATGTGACTTTGGATGGCCAAGTCAAGAGGAAAATCGTGAGAAGCTGACTGCCCTTGATGCGTGGAATCACGCTGATTTCCTTTGCAGGAATTATGTGTTGAACGGGCTTTCTGATGCTCTGTACAACGTGTATGGACAAATGAAAACCGCCAAAGAACTGTGGGAGTCTTTGGATAAGAAATATAAGACTGAGGATGCTGGAGCCAAGAAATTCATTGTTGGAAAATTCTTGGATTTTGCAATGGTTGATTCTAAATCTGTGATCAGTCAGGTTCAGGAATTGCAAGTGATCTGTCATGAGATCGATGCTGAGGGCATGAAGCTGCCAGAAGCGTTTAAGGTGGCTGTTGTGATTGAAAAATTGCCACCGGCTTGGAAAGATTTCAAGAATTATCTGAAACACAAGCGAAAGGAGATGAACCTTGAAGAGTTGATCGTTCGGCTCAGAATTGAGGAAGATAATCGTGCTTCTGCCAAGGAGTCCGGATATGTTCCTAACTCTCCACGTTCAGATGCTAGAGCTAATCTGGTTGAGCATGGAAAAGGCAAGAAGAAAGCTTCTTCAAATGGGTTCAAAATGAAACCAAGTGGTGGAGTTGAGAAAAAGAAGTTTACTGGGAAGTGCTTCAATTGTGGCACGGTTGGCCACAGGTCTGCTGATTGTCGCAAACCTAAAAAGAAGAATCAAGCTAACATGGTTGAAACTGTTGCTAAGGATGTGGCTGATTTGAACCTTTGTGCTGTGGTTTCTGAGGTGAATCTGGTTGATTCTCACCCTAGAGAATGGTTCATTGATACTGGAGCTACTAGGCATGTTTGCTTCAACAAGGATATGTTTTCTCAGCTTGATGAATCTGAGACTGGTGAAAAGCTGTACATGGGGAATTCTGCTACCTGCGATGTTAAGGGTCGTGGGACTGTGATTTTGAAGATGACATCTGGGTTCAAGCTGACTTTGAACAATGTGCTCTATGCTCCTGAGATTAGGAAGAATTTGGTTTTTGGTTCTCTTCTGATCCAGCATGGTTTTCGTATTGTTCTAGAGTCTAATAAGCTTACTATGACCAAGAATGGTCACTATGTTGGCCACGGTTATATAACCGAAGGCATGTTCAAAATCAATGTAATGGTTGTTAACACCAATGCTAATGGAAAAACTATGAATTCTGCGTACTTGCTTGAGTCTTTTAATTTGTGGCATAGTAGACTTGGACATGTTAATTATGATACTTTGCGTAAACTAATTAACTTAAATTGTTTGCCAACGTTTCATATTGATGCGTCACACAAATGTGAAACGTGTGTTGAAGCAAAGTTAACACGATCTTCTTTTAAATCAATTGAAAGATAGACACAACCTCTTGATTTAATACATACCGATGTATGTGATTTGAAATCAACTCCAACACATGGAGGCAATAAGTTTTTCATAACTTTTATAGATGATAGCACTAAGTTCTGTTATGTGTATCTTCTTAAAAGTAAAGATGAAGCTATAGAGAAATTTGTTCTCTATAAGAATGAAGTTGAGAATCAACTTAACAAGAAGATCAAAGTGATAAGGAGTGATCGTGGTGGGGAATACGTTTCTCCACTTGAACAGCTGTGTGCCTCTAGTGGTATTAAACATGAGATAACTGCTCCTTACCACAACAAAATGGCATTGCGGAAAGAAAGAACCGTACTTTGAAGGAAATGATGAATGCCATGTTAATCACTTCTGGAATGAATCAAGGAATGTGGGGTGAAGCTGTTTTGGAAGCTAACTACATCTTGAACAAAATTCCGAAAAAGAAGGTTGATAAGAGCCCCTATGAGTTGTGGCATGGACGAGCTCCTTCGTATAAACACTTGCGAGTGTGGGGGTGTCTTGCTAAGGCGATGGTGCCTTTACCTAAGAAGGTTAAGGTAGGACCTAAAACTGTTGACTGCATATTTGTTGGATATGCACATAACAGTAGTGCTTATCGATTCTTGGTGGTGAAATCTGAAATTTCTGACATACACAGGAATACGATAATGGAATCACGAAATGCTTCATTCTTTGAAGATGTGTTTCCATGTAGAAAGGTAGAAGATGTTGCAAGCAACTCTTCTAAACGGATACATGATGACACACAAAAGGACAATGCAGAAAGTGATAAAGAAGAGGTTGAACCAAGACGTAGCAAACGAGCAAGAACAGAAAAATCCTTTGGTCCTGAGTTCTTGACTTACATGCTAGAGAGTGAACCTCAAAGTTACCAAGAGGCTGTGACCTCTACGGAAGGACCCTTGTGGAAAGATGCAATCAATAGTGAAATTGAGTCGATTTTGCAAAATCATACTTGGGAGCTAGTGGATCTTCCTCCGGGGAGCAAACCACTTGGTTACAAGTGGATTTTCAAGAGAAAGTTGAAGGCCGATGGAACTATTGATAAGTATAAAGCCCGACTGGTGATTAAAGGGTATCGCCAAAAACATGGTCAGGACTATTTTGACACATATTCTACTGTGTCAAGGATAACATCTATCTGGATGATAATTGCATTTGCTTCTTTACGCAATCTTGAAGTGCATCAGATGGATATGAAGACTGCTTTTCTAAATGGTGATTTAGAAGAAGAAATTTACATGGAACAACCTGAAGGTTTTTCTGCACCTGGTCAGGAAAAGAAAGTTTGTAAATTGGTTAAGTCTTTGTATGGCTTGAAACAAGCACCAAAGCAATGGCATGAGAAGTTCGATAATATCATGATGGAGAATGGATTTATCATTAATGAAAGTGACAAATGTGTGTATGTAAAGGAAACGGAAAATGGCTATGTCATTTTATGTCTTTATGTAGACGACATGCTTATCATTGGGAGTAATGATAAAATCGTCAAATCTACGAAGGATATGTTGAAATCCAGATTTGATATGAAAGACTTGGGTCTAGCTGATGTAATCCTTGGGATTAAAATTGTTAGAACACCGAATGGGTTGATGTTGAATCAATCTCACTATGTGGACAAGATTCTTGAGAAATTCAACAAAGATGGTGTTGAAACAGCTAGAACTCCACTGGACCCAAATGTTCTTCTTGCGAAGAACAATGGTTTGGGAGTGTCTCAAGTTGAGTACTCTAGGATAATTGGAAGCCTAATGTACTTGATGAACTGCACAAGGCCTGACCTAGCTTTTGCAGTAAGTAAACTGAGTCGTTACACGAAGAATCTAGGAGTAAATCATTGGAATGCGATAATGAGAGTATTAAAGTATTTGAGATTTACTCGTGATTTTGGACTACAGTATGCTAGATATCCTCCTGTGCTTGAAGGATATGCGGATGCCAACTGGATCTCTGATTTTAAGAATGTTAAGTCCACGAGTGGATATGTCTTCATCTTCGGAGGAGCAGCAATATCATGGAAGTCTTCTAAACAGACTTTCATAGCGAGATCCACGATGGAAGCTGAGTTTATTGCGTTGGACTCATGTGGAGAGGAAGCCGAATGGCTAAGCATTTTCTTAGAAAGTCTTCCAAGTTGGCCCAAACCTGTGCCAGCTTTATGTATACATTGTGATAGCCATCTGCAATTGGTAGGGCACAAAGTAATATGTATAATGGTAAGTCTAGACACATACGTCGTAGACACAAGTCCATTAGACAACTTCTCACAACTGGTGTTATCTCTATAGACTACATGAAGTCTAAAGATAATTTAGCGGATCCGTTAACCAAATGGTTAAATCGTGAGATGATAGTAAAGTCTTCTGCTGGAATGGGATTGAAGACTTTAAATAATGATTGATGCGAAGGAAAATCCAACCTAGTTGACTGGAGATCCCAAGATCTAAGTTCAAAGGGACAACCTGATTGTATCAACGAGGAGTTCATTGTGGGGGTTTGCCTTAACAATGACGGAACGTAAAGAGGTTAACCATGTGGGTTTTCATGATTCGTATTAGTAATATAGTTACACGTGATACATAATCACCTATGTAAGAGTGAAGTGTGGGTCGCTTCAACAAGAATTGGATCCCAAATTCTTGCATACTCTTGCAGAACCAGGAAAGGTGTTTCATGGCCGAAATGAACACAACCATGAGAACGGAACGATGCTAGAAAGAACCTGTGTGGAATGCACTATCGTTTACACAAACAAACGCGAGCAGTTCAAGGACAACGCGTCTCTGTTAGCCGATGGGAAGGTGTATTCATACAAGGGAGGGTTCAAAGGTGGTAACACCTACCTATCCTATGCAGGTATTCGATCGTAGGATTATGCGACATGAAGTTTTCTTCATGTGGGGGATTGTTGGAAGTTTTTAAAGAAAACTTGTTGTAAACTATGCCTTGTGGGGTATGTTTGCTAGGAGATCATTTCTTGATTATTTGTTGATTAAGAAAACTAAATATACAGTCGTAAGCTACTAAGTGAGAGCTTCGATTTGATATATGGTATGCCCAAAACGGACCTTGGGTTAGTGATGAATAGTTGCTCAAAGTTGGAAGGTAAAGTGGGATTGTCTCACATTGCTAGCACATGGAAGTCATTACTAGTTTATAACCTATCAAGCCATATTACTTGTTCAAGTGTGATGGTAAGGTTATGGAAGGCTCTCTACGCGAGCGCGCAGGGGGGTGCAAATCCTGGCCAGATTTGTACTGAAACTAGTGGGACTTGGGTGCGAGCAGGTGCGTGCGACCTGCGTACACGAATGCCGGACCGAAATAGGCCCGCGTGAGCCAACGTTTTGCTACTTGGTCTGGTCGAAACCTTGTTTGTGTGACTTTGTAACTGTCAGGGGTTACAAATGAATCAATTATGTCATTAGTTGAGAGATTTGATTTTTGTAATCAAACTCCATTATTCTTGAGCAGTTACAAAATTCAACAGCCATTTTCTCACTTATAAATTGGTCTCAGAATCAGTAAGGAAGAACACACTGAATAGCCTTTCTCTTCTTCTTCTTGCTGTTCTTCCTCCTTCACTGTATTCGTATAAACCGAGTATCCGTTTCAGTTCTCCGGAAATTGCTAGCTTGTGCGCTAGTAGTTTAAGTCAATCGTTGTATCCTGGGAGGCAACCGCTCAACGTATCAAGCACCATAGGTGAGAGGGCGTATTTGCTTTAAGGGATCTATGCAAGCACAGGCCTCGATTCCAATTACGAAAGGCGGTTTGATTTATTCTGTCTGCTTTATCTTTGAATTCTTATTAATCCTTTTAATATATATACCCCCTAACATTTTTAATTAAACCCAATATCTACCATAATAATTCTAGTGCATGTGTATTTCTTTTTGCTTTTTTTTAAACAAATATCACTGTGACTGTTACAATCGTATTACATCAATTCTATATATATAACCAATTAACCAATTAATTAAGTTTGATTTCTTTTGCTTTCGAACACATCATAACCTTCCTAGTCAATCCTATTATTATTACACAATAACAATAAGAACTATACTGTATTACTGTCAATATGTTGCATAACAATGTAGCAGGGGAATCAATTTGGTTCCTTGGACAACAACTACCACATGACACGGTCAAGCAAATATTAATTACATTTGCTAACAGCCTAACACTTCATGTAGCCAAGATTACATAATTCCCTGATCCACATTGCGTATGTCTCATACTTATTTTGCATCATAATTGAGGCACTTACAAATACTCCAACACCTCACCGTAGATTTGAACTTTTATATGAGATTAAATTACTTCAATATCCCATACTATTTTAGTGCCAAAATTAACGAACTGATGCATGACTTCCTGAAACATGCGAAACTATCCATTTATGCTGTTTTTTTCAAATAATAAGGAATAATGCAACAATGACAGTAAATAATAACCGAACAAACAATGAACCAAAATTAGAAAGCTAGAGCCACAAGATTTAACGTGGTTCGGCAATGCCTACGTCCACGGAGATCAACCAACCTTTATTGATATTTAGGTTACAACCGTACGACGTAACAAGAACAATCTCACATAAAAAGATAATACCAACCTAATATACTATTCTCCGAAGTATGATCCCTAACTTCCTATCAGTCTTGATTCTACAAGCTAAACTTGATGATATATGTATGATCTGATCTATGTAACAAATATGTCTCCTTGACTATATATAGAGAACTCAACTAACAAATCCTACTAGAACAAGAAAACTAATTACTAATCCTTCTAGCACAAGAAAACTAATTTAGGTAACCTTCTTGTATAAGGAAACCACCTAGCATTCCTTATAAAATCAGGAAACTAAATTAGTTAAATGCCTAACTAATTCTCTAGCTTTCCATATCCTGGATTTGATCATAACCGTTGAGATTTCAATATTTAATCTAAGCCATTCAACGATCAATATCATTGTTGAGTTAAAACTCTCACAATCTCCACATTTAGCTCAATCAATGATCCCATCAACTGATATCAACATATCCCTGAAGTTAGGACACATCCCTGAAAGTCTCCACTCCACCAAATCCAGACACAACATGAACTTTCGACCTCGAAGAGCTTTTCTCATGTAATCAAAAGCATTCAAAGAAGTCTGAATCTTCTTCACCCTGATCACACCTTTAGATATTATAAGCACCGCAACTTGTTCTTTAAGGTAACTCCACCTCAGACTCAACTCCATCAACTTTAAATTGAACTTTGGTGCCTATTACACCTCCTGTAACAGTCTCAACCCGAACATGTGCAGATTTCTTTCTCGGTTTCAGCATTGTCCATGCTCCACCGCTATCCCAAACCATTCTCCAGTGTATCCATGTGCCTCGTGATATCATCGCACGGCTATTGAGCACCTCATCTTCAGCAATAGCTCCATCTTTGTCTTCCAGAAAATGTTCTTTTACTTTCGGATGTCTTCCGCCGCTCTCCGAGACATCATACCAACCGGGTACAAACACTATCACTTGGGAAATCGTCTCAGGAGTCCAATGAACCAAACCACGCACCAATCGAAGCCTGGACGCGCCCTCACACTCCAGGACACCAGCACTGCATTTTTGTCCTTCCTGGCGCGTGAATCTCACTCGCCAGCCTATCAAAGCGTGCTGCACATGCGCATGCATCCCTTTTTGCGATTGTGGACTGATTCTTGGTCTGTTTTGCGCGATTCTTGTTTCGACCCAAATCAACTCCTATTCGATCCCAAACCGTAAGGAACTCATTCTGAACTTCCGACGATCTTCTCTTGACTTCGGTTGAGTTTGAATCCACCATAGAACATGGATCTGAGCTTTTTACCTTGCAATCTGTCTCTAGTTTATTCCATACACCTTTGGCATGTTTATCGATCTTACACCTTGTAGACTCCATTGATGACAATTACTTCCTTCATCTTTCTCTTCCCACAGACGGCGCCAATTGTTAAGTTCAAACAATGAGGAATAATGCAACAATGACGGTAAACAATAATCGAACAAACAATGAACCAAAACCAGAAAGCCAGAGACACAAGATTTAACGTGGTTCGGCAATGCCTACGTCCACGGAGATCAACCAACAACCTTTATTGATATTTAGGTTGCAACCATACGACGTAATAAGAACAATCCTACATAAAAGATAATACCAACCTAATATGCTATTCTCTGAAGTATGATCCCTAACTTCCTATCAGTCTTGATTCTACAAGCTAAACCTGATGATGATATGTATGATCTAATCTATGTAACAAACATGCCCCCCCCCCCCCCCCCTCTTGACTATATAGAGAACTCAACTACCAAATCCTACTAGAACAAGAAAACTAATTACTAATCCTTATAGCACAAGAAAACTAATTTATGTAACCTTCTTGTATAAGGAAACCACCTAGAATTCCTTATAAAATCAGGAAACTGAATTAGTTAAATGCCTAACTAATTCTCCAGCTTTCCATATCCTGGATTTGATCATAACCGTTGAGATTTACATATTTAATCTAAGCCGTTCAACGATCAATATCATTGTTGAGTTAAAATTCTCATATATGCATTAGCCAACTTGAAGTTGTACTGCCGAAACTATCCATTTATGCATCAGCCAACTTGAAGTCGTACTGTCGAACATAACTATCGTATATTATGTCTGATTTGGATATGATCCATACCCGAAAATGACCCCGGGACAACGAGATCGATTGCTTTTCAATGTTAAGATACATATTCTTATGTAATTCATGGGGAGATGAAAAAGTGTAGATTTGGGCATGACCACCACGTAGAACTTTTAGGGACCATTTTTCTCATTCCTCCTTTCTTTTTAGGTTGCAAATGATTAGAATTGTAAGGACCATACCATTTATGTTTCGATGGTGGTATATTCACCTTCTCTATATCATTGGGCAAACAACAATATGTTACAATGTTTCCTTGCAATATGCCATGTTAAGGCAACCTTAAACAACAAAAGAAAACCAAACGTATAATCCAAGTGTTGATGAAGAAATAAAGATTTTTGTATATTTTGCATGTTGTTCTCAAAAGCAATGGAACATGGGTGTGGTGTGGACTTGTGGTTTGATATCGGCAATGGATTAGAAGAGTCCAATAAGCAAGTTTGGGCCGAAGCCATTGACATGTCATTACCATACTGGGCCATTGGTTTGTGTCTTGCCTCCTCAAGTGGGACCAGCTGTGTCCCTGTATAGTATCCTGTCAGAATATGACACGTGGTGAGGTATTAAAGGATCTCTGCATGTGCTGTGTCGAGTATGATTGTTGAGTGAGTGATTGGAAATGCCGCAGAATTGTTGGGTTGGTTTGACCAAGTCGCCGTCGGAAAATGCATTATCCACCGTTTTTGTGCACAAAATATGGATGTGTCGTCATAACTTTCGAATTTCTATGAAGATGGGCAGATATTATTCTCTTCGTGATTTGTATTGTACATTCTTTAACATCATCATTACCCAGATAAACTTAAAGCATTAATACTAATATAAACGTGTAATGTTAGGTGCATAATTAAAAGAAACGATGAAAAAGGAAAAAATTAGTGAAAAAAAGTTGAAATTATTTATTATTTATTAAATGCGGGGTAGCTTCAATTTTATTAATGTATGAATTTTTGTAGAACGGGTAAAAATATTAAATGTATTAAGTATGAAGGACAGTGGGAGTACTCCTTAATATAGAGATATCGGAGTTTAGGTGTGTGGAAATGTCATGCGGGTTGAAAAAGACATTTGGACCTGTTTGATTTTAAGATTATAAGAAAACGTAGATCATTCATTCATTTGAACCTCTTCTGAGTTATCAAAATAGCACCAAAATCCTTGAGTTCACTAGCACACGATGCGTGTTTGCATTATATATATTCTCTATGTAGTGCTTCGTTAGTCCACTTTATTTTCGGCTGTGTTTTTAAGAAAGACAATAGTTTGTTGTTGAAGAGATAAATGATAAATGTGAGTGATAATAGATATAAATGATACATAATGGAAGAAGTATGAGAGATAATAGGGTTATTTGAGTTTTTTTTGTTGATATTTTAGGAAAGTGACTATATTAATTGGACATCCACAAAAGGAATAGTGGACTAGATTAGTGGGGAGTATTTAATATTATGTTAAGGGGATTTTTGTGATGACTTAATAAGAATAAAAGGAGGTTTTTGCACATTTGTAATTACTCGGAGGGCTTTACATACATTTTTAATAACTTAAGGGTTTTTTTTGCATTAATTTGAAGCGAAAAATAATCTCAGAAGCATAGCTTTATATATTTTTCAAATTTTATTGTTCCACATAATTTAAGAAAATGAAACTTTTCGATATTAAATAAATAATAAAGAATTTAACTTTTACACAAATTACAAATGTTGACATTAATAATACAACCTTTTTAACTTATATTGTTTTGATATTTATTTTAATTTTTCAATTAAAATTACGTGTAAAATATTAATTAATGATTCTTTGTATGGTGTGATGACCATTTTTCAAATAATACTGCATCGAACTTTTGGAGTTTTAATATTATACTTTTTCATTCCCCCGTATTTGTTTCGCTTGAAGATTGTGGCCGACATGACAATCTTTTATAATGGGCCTTGAAGATTCTCTCATACCCCTTTTTTTTGTGAATTGATCCACTCAGTTGTACCAAAATGCAAAAGAAACAGTCACAATGACCTTTTCGGAAAGCACCTCCTTCCTTTCTAGCCGCCGTAATTTTTACTGAGCGTGCAACAAAATTCGTCACGTGTTCAAGAAAAGCATATAAGAATCTTGTTATCGATGACATATAATCAAATTAATATGCAGCGGATATACATATTGTTTGCATTGGACATACCACTTTGACATGTTGAAAGATTCACACCACTAGCATTAACATTGGGCGGAGTCCGGAATGGGTTAAAGTATATAAATTCGTCTACTAACGAGTTACGAGTACGTTTTGGGTACTAAAGTGTGAGGTACTAAAACAGTACCATTATGAAAATATACAAGTATCGAGACACAACCGTCTATCAACGACAATTTGTGGTACTAAAGTATTTTATATTGATTGGTAGGGGATTTGTTTAATATTGTTTGATGTGCAATTATACTGATTTTGAATAGATTTTAACTGAGTTTTAAATGATAAATATTAAGTAAATTTAAATTGAGTTTTGAAAATTTATTTTTGGAATATAATTAAAATTATATAGGTTTAAAAAATTTGTGACAAAATTGTATGGGGAGAGAAAGTGAAGATATTAATTGAGTCCAAGAGTCCAACTAAAGTAAAATGAACAATCGAATGAACCAAAAATTTAAAATTCTAAGGGAAGTCGACCGAGTCTGCCAACACACCTATCTCCACCCTCTGAAATGGAAATGAGTTCAATATGGTGCAGACTCTTCATGTCACATGATTGATATGTACGACGCTTGTACCAAGCATTCATATACACTCATGCATCGTATTACGGATACTGGATACATAATTTATTTTCTTAGCCATGTATATAAATATCAAATAATAATTATCAATCTGAATAAGTTGATATGACAAGAATTATAAAGCTCGTTGGTACTTATCCTAGTGAACAAAGCACTAATTAGATTAGTGTAGCTTTATGAGGTCTAATCACTTGCCAATCTTGTAAATATAGAGTTTGGAATTAATCAAAGTAGGGCTGCTGATTTCATCCGTATCCGTGGATTCGGTTCGTTTATCCACATTTATGGATCGGATCGATCCGGTCTGTTGGTTAACGGATCGGATAATGGATACAATTTTCTCCTATCCGTTACGAACGGATAAATCCGTCGATATCCGTTATCCTTTTTTTTTAAAAAAATAATTACAATTATACATAACTACATATACAGAAATTCAATTAGGTCACCAACAAAACATACACTTCGTCTTCTGCAAACGTCTCACTCTCTCCCAATACCAACACTCAGCCGCTCTCTGTCTCTCTCTCAGATCGAAATCGGAGCTCCGCTGCTCTCTCAGATCGGAATCGCCGATCTTCTTCTTGTCTTCGCAGTTCGCACTTCCTCTTCTTCTCGTGTCTCTGCTTCGTCTTCCTCTTCTCGTGTCTCTGCTTCAATTTCCTTCCTCCGACGCCTCTCTGCTCCGATCTCCTCCCCTCCGATCTCCGCTCCTCCTTTCTCCGTCTCCGACTTCTCGACTCCGGCTTCCAGGTTTGGTCCACCGTCTTCCACCTACGACATCTGTTTTGTCTGATTTGGTCCCGCAGATTCAAATTGCACTTTCTCTCCTTTTTCTTCTTTATGTTGTTCTCCTAAAATGGATTGTTTTGTTGTTGTTGGGGATTTTATGTTGTGCAAATGTTGAAAAATGGAGTAGTTTTTTTGTTTTTTAAATTAAGTTTCATGAATAACGGATATCCGCGAATTTATCCGTTATCCGATCCGCTCTAAATGGATCGGATAACGGATAGACATTTTAGTTATATTCGGTCAAACGGATTGGATATATCACACCAAATTGAGTTCTAGAGATATATCCGATCCGTCCGTTGTGCAACCCTAAATCAAAGTATACCACGATGGTGGGATTGGGATGAATTTTGTTTAGTGGGATGCCTACTTTTCTCCCATGAAGCAATTGACATGATATGATATTACATTGACACACAATTAGGCATAGATTCACGCATATAATTTCTAAACAAACCCAAAGAAAGAAAGAAAAAAAGGAAAAAAAGATGAGGGGATTAAGTCTGGGAGCCGGTATCTGGATAATTTATGTAGAGACGGACCTATATTGTCAATAAAATTATCAATATTATTAATAAAAAACACTTATGTTCTCAACATTTGTGTTTTTCCATATTATAACAAGACTTATTTTATTAATAACATAGACGTTTTGATTAATAACATGAATGATTTTATCGATTACATAAGCCGTTTATAGATAAGTTAACAATTGATATTGCCAACTCATGAATGTGATAATTTTTGTTTCCTCTAATGAGAACTCATAATCTAGCTGGACAGACGAGCCCTCTAAGAATTATTGCCATAGACAAGCCCTTGTTTAGTAGGGACCTTAATGCATATTGATGTATTTTGGACTGGATCTGGATGGGAGGAATCTATCAGTACACAACAACTGAGACTCCTTGAAGAAGCATCTAGATAGTTTTGGAATCCATGAGAAGGAGCTTCAGACGAATAAACGAAGGAATAATATTGAAACAGTGCAAAAAATCGTTAATTCAAATTTATAAGTTTTCTAGCACAAACCCGAATATTAAAGCGGAGTTCATAGAGCATGGATCCATTCTCCTGTAACCTCTTTCAGCCCAATGTTCTTAACTAAACCAAGCCCAAAGCCCCTTTAAGCACCACTAGTCCAATTCATTAACCCGTCTCCAGTTACTTTAGAACCCCATGCACAAGGGCGGATTCAGAAAATTATTTTTGGGTTGGCTAATATTAATATTAAGGTAGAGTTAAAATCACGAACAAATTCATTATAGTACAATAAATTAATTATATATTTTTATAGTCTAAAAAGGTAAATAAGAGCGAGTCGACTTGTTAAATACATGATTTTTATAAATAATACCAAACACTTGAATAGAAGATATGACTCATGAGGGAAAATACTAGAATTTGACCGTACATAATATGTAATATGAATAAATAAACTACATCATAGTGGTACGCCTTACATAAATACTAACCCGTGGCGATCCCACGGTATAATTTACTTTTATTAATAAATACAAAGGGGATTATAAAATAAATTAATCGAGAAAATAAGGTAGTCAAATTTATATGAACAACGTTGATCGTGATGTCGGTCGGTAGTCCTTCATCCAATATTATATCAGTGAGTGTTTATTTATATTAACTATAGAAAATGTAAAAATAGGGGTCTACCGTACCCGACCTGTTAATTAGTAACAGATACATGTATTTTTTTAAAAAAAATCTATCCCTCAAACGAAATCAAAATAAAATACAAAAGTATACAACACAATCAACAGGGTTGTTCCCAACAACCCCACGGTGGTATATGTGGTCACCCCACCAGACACACAAAAAAATATTATACAAACTTAATTTCACATGTTACAGTTGTTTTTTCCAGCTCACCGGTTCCCAACAACCTGCGCTCTGGCCATGGAGATCAAGAAAGTACAAAGAAGATGGGAGACATTTTCTCCGCCTAGAGAGTATAAGTTGATCCCCCCTCCCCCAGCTCGTTATGGAGATTAAGAAAGTAAAGAGAAGATCAAATTGAGTCTCCCCACCTAGAGAGTATCAGATCCCCGTTATGGTTCAAGAAAGTAGAGAGAAGATCGAAGAGAGTTTCCCCGTCTAGAGAGTATATGCACTTCACCACCCCACACCCTAGAAGAAAAATGTAAGTTTTGCTAACTTAATCATAAAATGTTGCGCTCGGGTCTTGTAACAAAGGTATGGAACAGGTTCGAGTATATGCCAGACCAGACCTAAACATCATTATTTCGAACGGGGTTGAATTCGGGTTGGATAGAACCAGTCATTCCAACCAGAGACTGTAGAGAAGAGAACCCTTATACCTCATCGTACCGATCGAATCTTAGACATAAAGAAAAGGAAGTTGAAAGTCTTCACGTGTAAAATGTTATTGATAGACATGTAAAGATCAAACACACCACCAATTAGCTCATTTATATCTCTTCTATCTCCTGAAACTGAAAAAAGCAGGTCTAGTACACGATTCATAGAACATTCTTAGAAGATTAGTTGAAGGGGCTATGTCAAGCATAAATCCGAAGGTCCTCCTAACTGGATTTATGCCCATTAAAAAAATGCATATTCAACAGTAAATCATACACATGTGAGGTATAAAATATAATTAAGCTTCATTATCAAACTTCACAATAGAATACAAATTAACTTTAAACGTTCACTCATGTTAAACTATATAAGAATGTATGAGTTTCATTCATGTAAGCTTGGGTTAACTTAGTATTGTCCTTAGAGTATATAATCCACTTCATCAACATCAATATCGAAATGTTTTAATTTTGTAGGAGTTGTACACTCAACTTATTCTCATGATAACTATGACTTAAATAAGTATATTATTTAGTATTTTTCTACTTCTTTTATGCTTAGACCATCCTCCATGTTTGGAGAAACACCAATTGAAACGTAAAAGAAAAATCAGAAAAAAATACTAAGAACTGAATTTTCTTTATTATTACAAATAAATAATCAATACCGGGCATGAAGATGGAGATAAATGAGTAAATGATTTGTATATAGGTAGGTTTAATATTGCAAATGGATAGTTGTTGTTATGTTTATTACTATCCAAATTTATATTTTAGGTCGTAAACATTTGACTGTAAAAAACATTTTAGTAGACTTGTGTCAATCAAGCTTTATAAATTCGTTTGGCCAGTGGTTGGATCGGAGTTCCTAGCTAATTGTCGATTGATTAATCAAGTATGAATTTTTAGTTTTCCTTCCTTTTTAGTTTATAAAAAAAAATCATTATGGAATAGTGCTGACATATTTTCTTTTTAATAGTGAGAGATGATAAAGATTTAAATTATAAGTAAAGCTCATATACATCATTAACTTACTCACTTGTATTTTATTTACTACTAATTCACAAAGTACTTTAGCCACATTTCGTCAATGATAACAAAAACTTAGCTAATTTACGTGATTGTAAAGAACGAACACGTGCAAGGTTATTAAACCTTATCCCAGTCGTGCAGTGTAAAGTGCAAACTTTGACTCCGCATATTTTTTCGCATTTACCTCTGCCAATTAAGAATTACAAATAAAAGGCTATTCCTCCCGTATCCAAGTCAAATGTCCATAATAATATTTTGCAATCACTCCAACCTCATCTGGTAGAGTATATTGTAAAAAATAGAAGCATCAAATTTATCTTGATCCATATCAAATTATAAAAAAAAACAACTTGAGAAGAATATGTGTAGAGTTGTATTTAAGTGCACCATTATAGTAGATAATATTGTTGTTAGCAGACTTTATGAAAACATGCGAGTGATAAAGTCGAAAAGATTTAGATGAATTCGTCTTGGCACGGTGAATTTAAATATATGTTCAAATTATTTTTCGGAGTTTTGTATATAAATTTATATGAGATTTTATAAAACTATATATGCAGCCAAAAAAAAAAAAAAAAAAAAAAAAAAAAAAAAACGGTGAAAGATATGTTGGTTGAAAATGCAACTAATCTCACAAAATTCTCGTGGCGATGTCATGATGTAGTTTATGTTTAATAATATATAGAAATGGGAGGACAAAATAAATTGATCGAGACAACCCCTGGGGTGGTATGTGCTCCTCCCACATAACGATCATGGTGTGGATAATATAAATATACAAAACCAACATCATCATAAAAACACCGAACTGATAATCTATGTGCTAAAACATTACCCTCACGTTTTACTTGGCAAAACTTATTCTCCATCAAATACCTAAATTTCTTTGAAAAGTGAAACAAAGGGGCAAAGCTAAAATTTATCGATTTAAGAGATTTAATCACCAAAAAATAATCCCTTTAAATTATTACATGTTACCACTCAAAATCTCGAACAAATTTTGTTTTTAATTTGGTTGTCCAACCTTCCACATTTTCAGCAACCATAAGATATAAAAAAATTCATCAAGCAATAACATTCATGCCCTCTTGATCCCTAGCAACAACACTAATACTAGAAAATTTCACATAGGATGGCTGGAATTTGAATGAATCTGGCGAATTAGCCCATCAACTTTATATATTATATTATATAAGAACACCCAACTGATAATCTGAGTGCTAAAACATTAGCCTCACGTTAAACATTAGTTAAATACTCTATTTTTGAATTTCCATTAATTCATTTTATCTTATTTAATAAATTTATATTTTATTTTAATGAATAAAATGATTTATTTAAATAATACTATTCAAGATTGGTGTCTATGGATTCGTCTTGTCACGGCGAATTCAAATATATGTTCAAAACATTTTTTGAATTTTTGTAGATAAAGTTATATGAGATTTAATAAAACCTATATATATATATATATATATATATATATATATATATATATATATATAGATAGTCAATATACCAAAATTAACAATGAAATATATACTGGCTAAAATACAACTAATTTCACAAAATTCCACGTAGGACTGAATGAATCTGGTGAGGTTTATACCATTGTACTTTACATAATATATGGATAAGAAAAAACGACGAGGGAAATATAGCAAGTATGTACCAAATTAAAGAAATACATTTAAAAAAAATAGAATTAGAAGTTAAAGGTAAGGTGATGAGGAAAAAGATAAATATGAAAGAATTAAGGAAAAGGAGTATACAACAAAACAAAATAAAACAAAAAAAATGAAAGATAGGTGAAAAAAATAAATGAAAAGATGACAAAACCATAAATATGAAGAAATTGAGGATATAAAAAAATAGAATAAATTAAAGAAAAGGACAGATAGGTGAAAAAAATAAATAAAAAGTAAGAATGGGGTTTACAGGATTCGAAACCAGGCCAAATACGTACTAACATTTATTGCACCAAACAATTCGGACGCCATAAATTCAGTTATTACTTTCAACATATATAATAGTATATAATAAATTTCAAAATTCCAGCCGAGCCCACCCAAGCCCAGCTGTAGATCCGCCCTTGCGGCCATGCATTACATCATCTTACCTTCCTTCTTCACCGCACGTCTAAATTTTCTCATCCTTCCATTCAACATCGATCATGCAGCTTCCCTCAAGTCGAACAGTGCACGAGGCTGCTTTAATGTAATTTCAATTTGTGGTCGTGTGTGGAGTTACAAAAGGCGTGAAGCTTAGATACCTAGAGAGAGTGACGAGCGTTGCTGGAATAGCGATCACTACAAAAAGAGAATTAGCTATTATTACTATGTTACACATTATCACTCCAGGTGCAAATTTATTTAGTTAGTACACTATGAATTACTCACGTCAAGGCTAGGGACACAAAAGATAATGAGTCACAATTTAAATTTTGTACAAGTCATGATAGTCGAATTTACCAGTTCGCAAATAAAGCTAACTATTCAAGGGGTTTCGGTTCTTGCCAATTCAGTATTTCCCAACATCTCCATTCTCCATAGACCTTCTGCAGATCACCTCCATAAGTATATGGGCTGAGCGTTAACGGATTCTGATTTCTGATCTAAAGAAAATACTGTTGGACAAGGAATTTGGTAATTCGCCTGATCCCAACCATGCATGCCCCTTATTTCCAAGATTTGAGAGTGAAAAGATGCATAGCTCAAAATTCAAATAAGATAATCTTGAGATGGGATTGACTCCCACTGTTAGAGGCTCTTTGGAAAGATGAAAGGGAGGTTGAGGAATGTATCAAAGAAGTTTGTGGATAAATGTTCTCCCACACCCGCCTGGTATTTTGATTCTACTTCCTGGTTTATGCAAGTATTTTCTGTATTTTGTAGCAGTATACCGTCTGCAAGAGGCCAGGGAGATTTCAAGAACCAGCAAGTTCGAAGACCAAAAAAAAAAAAACCTGCGGATCTCCCTCTTTACACATTGCAGTTGAATGGATAACACGGAAAAATTAACATCTTTGCGTACTAGATGAAACAAAACAGTACACAAAGACATCCTCTTTACCTATTGAGCCTGCTGCAAATCTGAGTCTGCTGCAAAGATTTGAAATGCATATTCAGCAACTGCTACATGATACTCGTACCTACGATGACTTGCAACAAAGTTTTGATCCTCATACATGGCATGCACACTAGGTCACTTTAGGAAAAAGCTCAAACAAGGAGCACATACTCCCTCAGACATAAAACACAGAATCATCCATAGAAGAAATAATACTGCCTCAAAGTTCGATATAACCTAAAACAAAAAGGATGTCTCAAGTTTCACAGGGGAAGAAACATAATGTCATACACCCCGTCGAACAAACAAACTATATTCCATGGTCGCATGAAACTAGTACAATTTTTTCCCTGTGCCTGAAATAACATAGCTACTTACACCACCAGCTTGAACAGCACATCGGGCGGGAAACCATGCTGAACAAACAAGTCATTCAGATATTCAACGGATTGAGACTGACCAGGTTATTCCAAGTTGGGCACATTTTCGTCGTGAACTATATCACCGTTGAACTTATTTTTGGATGATGATGACTTCTTCTTCTTAGCTGATTTGACTTCAAGCTTTGGGATCCCTGGCACCTTAAGCTGCAAATCTGTGTCCACATCAGGACTTGCCCATGCTAATGGTTCCACTGCAGAATAAAGAATTGCATCATCAACTGACTTCGAAGTCTGCCACATAAATACGTACACTAGATATATGCACACGTGTGCATATCAATAAGAACTCAGTACACACAGTGAACATAAGGGGAATTTATATCAGTATATTCCATCTGTCCAATTCTGCAGTTTGAGATAAATTGCGAAGACTATTCAATTTCATTGCCTTGAATAGCAAATTACCTAGAAACATGTTTAAAAACAGTTTAGACATTTTGCTCCCAAGTGTCGAAGTAAATTCTTCATGAAAGAATCTTCGATCAGAATATATTAATCTCATACCAACATTCACCCTGAAATTGTTAGTTACACACTTGATGCCAATGGTGGCAAAAAACACACTTGTAGTGCTTTTATGGACATGGGGTTCTCTTTACAAAGCAATTTCCTTCTAATCAGATTCTCATTCAGTTCATTCTTAGCAAACTGAATGTATGCCGATAACTCTTGCTAAGGCCATATATTGCCAAATTACCAGTACCTTGCTCTCATTCACTAATAAGGAACAAGAAAAAGCACAGGACTAGTAATGAATACTCCTAAGTCCTAAATAAAAAGATGCATTAAGAGCAGAAAGCTGCTCTTACTACTTTTTATTAACTAACTAGATGAAATGGAGCAGAAAGCTGCTCTTCCTATTTTTGATTAACAGGCTAATTAGCAGAAAAGGCATTTTAATGGGATATTATAGATTAAAGTCTGGACGATTCAAGTAAAAGCAATTTATGCGAACAAGTATCAAATCGACAGAATCCATACTGTGTGTCAGACTCTCTGAGCATAGACCTATAAGTATAGTACAGTTACCCAAGTTGAATGGACAGAAAAAACGTAGAAAATATTGTCGACAAACTTATTACTGTCTCAGCCAGAGAAGCTATTTCTGAAGAAAGATCAGTCATGCAGTTGGGGAAAGTGAATTAAAAATGTCAAGTCACCTGCAGAAGGGTAAGATGCTGGGCCACCAAAGTCATTTGAATCATCCTGAACGTCACGGGGACGCTTTCTAACATAGTTATCTTGCAAAGGTCTTGGGATCTGAAAGGAGAAACGTGACAGGCTGATTCCTAGGTACTCCGGATGTTCGCTAAGGTACCTTGAAACGAAAAGCACAACAAACACCACATAAATTATTAGAACACCGATAAGACTTTATGATCTCATTTATTTGGTTATGATAAAGTTGTTGAAGGATTTATACTTCTGAACTTCCACCGTAGATCTGAGTTTCTTCCCTGATGGAGCAATATAATACCTGTGGCAATGCATTGCAAGACAATAAGAGACACCCTTCGCCAATATAAAGAGTAATAGTAAACATTTGTATGAATCATATAATTACACATGTTAATGGGATCAACAAGATACATCAAGTTTCTCAGTCAAAATATTCTAAATACTTAAAAAATGTAATTGAATAGGACTGAAGAAAGATGCTCTTTAGTTTCTTCTTGAAGATCTCCATGTATTTAGCCACTAAAAGTCTAGGTCTGGAGCATGTCTTAGGCTATAAAAAAAACAAAAGAATCGACGAGAAACCCAAAATTATTAGGTAAGCCGGTCAAGTACCCATGAAACCATAGAGCTTCAACATAATTTTAACAGGAATCCAAACTGAAGTTCAGAGCTGGCAGATTAGCAGATTGTGCTATGTGAAGTTCCAAACAGGTCAACTATCTTCAGTGGCGATGACTATAACCCTCTACTTGTACAATGCAGATAATGCAGCAGGTGATAGGATATTAGTGGAGTTAAGATGTGAAGATTGGCTTCTAAAGTAAAAAGACTAAACCTGGCCAGCAACCAATCAAAAGTTGCTCAAAAAAGTAATGAAGATAAGATAGGTGAATAATTAGTAAGTTAGTAAGATCTCTATACAATGTGGCAAGAGACAAATCATTCCTTGCAGAGTTGAAAAATATCAGCTCTATTGACGAAAAGAGCTCATTCATTACTTAGTTCCTCATAGAAACTCTGAAAAGATATGTTTGAAACAACACTACATCAAATGCTACGCATGGAATTGGAAAATTATCCCAGGCTTAATGATAGTACCGACTGCAAGACTTCAATTAACGATTATAATCTCATCAGGACAACCATGCATAATGCAAAAAGCGGCTCCATTATTCTTAGGATAACACATTCTCACTATAAGCATAATAAGTCACTCAGCCACACTTGTGGCAACTCTGTCAAACAAATTGAACAGACAAGCAGCAACCTTTTTTCCTCACTAGTTGCAATATAGTTGTTGCTCTTGATATACAATCAGAATCAAATGATGAATGTTTCAACAATCAAAGCACCAGCAACAGAATTCTGAAAGTACACTACTTCAGGTTAGATTATTGAAGAATTAATCAACATAATTGCCGAATATGTCCTGTTGTACTTTGATTGCATGCACCTGATAATATATTTGTACATAATGTAACATAATTGACTAATTGTTTTAGTTTACATACTTTCTGATACTGTTTCTGCCAGATGTTCCAGATTTAATGATAGGTTATTCTGGTAAAAAGCAATGACCTAGGTTTTTCGTGATATACTACCTCTACTTGAAGGCGTATATATACCAAACAACGAATAAAGAAACAGCCTTTTCCAAAAACTAAATGAAAAACAAGGAAGAAGCAAAGATACATACACGTCTGCAAACCTGCTGCCTCCTTCACTTCTAATGTGTAAAAGTCTTTGCCACCCAGGAGGGGGTTGAGCAATACTCGGTTTATCAATTGCCCAAAGCCGACTCCCATCTTGCATAATATCAGGAGGGTCGTCACAAGATATCTCAGGCCGCCATTCGCGGGCTGTGTCACAGGAGAAGGGTTGTTCAATGATGTGTTCTCGAATCTCCTCGTACTTCTCTTTGGTCGGAATAAGCCTCCACTTAAAACAGTTGGCACACTGAACAGTAAATGCACCAACAGATGGTGAAATCTTAGGTGCTTGACTTGATAATGGACGCGGTCCCAAGAGTGGAGGAGTCTGATAGCCCATAGGGTCAGCATCGGAACCACTGGCAGCAGGATCATACAGTACCATCTGATATTGAGGATTATCAGAAGGTCGGTTTTCTCCACTTTCCGTCTTGTTATTTTCTGTGCCTTCAATAGAAGTAGGCTTTACTTGGTCCTGAGAAGAGCTCCTCAAGCTACATGGTCGATGAGGACTATTTGAGGCACTGAATTCTCCAGCCGCATTGTTGACGGGGTCAGCCGTGGCCGGATGGTTAGTTACATTTTTATTGCTCTTCACTTTGATAGTAAGTTTCAAAGAGCGTGGCTGCACAGGTTCTTCCATTATTCGAGCTCTAATAATCAACAAATCATAGGCAGCCTGGTTTCATCAAAATAAAATAACTAGAAAAGGACCCTCAGTGACCAACTAAATGGTCATCACCATACAACACATTTGATACAAACAAAAAAATCAGCCTTCCATTCTAATGAGCTATTCTCATGCCGCATATAGGATCTCCTGCAAAAGAATTGCAATTAGAACACATGCAGTTTTGTCTCCACATCATATAGAAATAGGAAACTGCAATACAACAATCAGTTAAAACTAGTTGATGTATGTCAACTTTTTCAATATTACTACGTTTTCCATGGCCTGCAAAAGATTGCAAAAATCTAGTAAACTGTAAAGTTGTAGTTTACATTGACAATATTGCAATCTGATCCTCACATTCCCTCCAGTGAATATGACGGTGTTTCAGCTAACGTATGATACATGCACCATAATCGACAGACAAAAGTAAAACACCAGGAAGGATTTTAGCATAGTAGTTGGCAAATTTTCTATGATATTATTGCAAGTCTATAACCAGTTCAGAGAGAAATGGCAACCCAAAGGTCAAGACAGTGACATAAGGTGGGAGGAAAAGAATGAAACCCCTACCCATTAAATAGCAAGTAGTATAAAACTTAACCTTATTAACTCGAACTATACTAGGTAAGACAATCACTTACCAAAGTAAATATTTTCTACCAAAATATTATAACTACTAGAATAATAATATCCTTGGTTCGTTACAGGTCTCTTCTGCAAAGTGTAAACACATAAAGTTCTGAACATATTCTAGTTTATGGCTACCTCTATACTACAGACATAGTCCATTTTCAATAAAAATTAATACCAACTTTCACTAAGATTTCTAGGCATCTGCCATGAATCATGATAAGAATAATGATAATCAATCTCCTCTCACGAGTAGTATAAGAATCATAGCGAGATTGTATAAATCAACAAAGTAAATATAAACCTTGAAGCACTAAGTAAATAACCACAGAAACAAGAGGAGATACTGACACACATGGCAATCAATAAAATGGAACTGGTGGTTGGAGGCTGTAACAGGGGGTTGTCATTGGATTAACCCATGTTGATCAGCCATAGCCTCTCATTTACCTTAACTTCTCTAGACTAAAACCTAAGAATTCAAAACAGCTCCTTCTATTCGCACATACACGAAATTTACTGTCAATCCACGCAAACCATAGACATAAAAAAATAAAGGAAAAAAATACAAATAAATAGTAACGAAACACAAAAGTCAAAACGCATAAATCCAAATAACCTTTGCATACAGATAGGTATAATCAGAAATAAAAGAGCTATAGAGAATTCGAGAGCGGAGAATCAAAGAGATCTGAGCTGACTGAGAACAATACAGTTCAAATTGTGGATGATAGCGAAGGCAATCAGAAATGCGATTATAACCTGCAATTGAGTATATCAATGTATCATTTGAACTCTTCCTTGGGAACTGAGGATTATAGGGAGAGGAAGCGGACGGGCCAGAAGGAAAGGAGGAAGAGAGAGAAATGCAAAATAGGGTTACATTTTGCTTTATATTTAGAGATTCACATGCGCAATGACAATTCGCCCCACTACTCTTTTACATTTTTCTGTTAAGTCCTTGGTTGTTTTTTGCTCAAGTAACTTGGAGAAAAAGACCCTTCCCCAATCCTCCCGCATAGGGGTGTAAAAGATTAGAGCCATTCGTGAGTAGCTCGTGAAAAGCCTTGGCGAATGCTCTGTTCCCATAATTTAGAATGGACGAAAAAGGAAAACGACCCTATGGATAAAGTAGCATCTGGACACAATTGGTTATAACAGGAAAGGACAATCAAAATTTCCAAGAAAAGCAATAGCTTTCATCAATGTTGTGTCTTTATGAACACATTAACCCCGCACCCCAAAGAAGGAGATGCAGTTATGAATCCTTCGTAGACAATGTGATAGAATAATAAGATAACTATGTACTCCACTTAGAACAGACAAAATGCATGTTCAGAATGAACACAACTTCATAATTACAACACACATCCAATTACAAAAGTAGCTAAAAAGATGAAGTATCAATTGTGACAATCTGAAAGGGAAAGAAAATCTCAAACCACATGTAAAGCCAATAACATTAAATTAACTCAGCTTGATCACCCATTGCATCTCATTTGCCTTAAATTCTCTATAACAAAATCTAAACATTAATTAAAAAAAATTAAAGCTCAATTTCATCAATTACCACACACAATTAATAATTTAATATACTGCAAACCATGCAAGGCAAGCTACACATCTAATTATGTAAAGCGATAAACATAGTACTAGAATTAACCAAAAAATTGTACAAATTGCACACAGGGAGGTATTAACCGATAGTAACGGAGCTAAGGAGAATTACAGAGGAAGAATCGAAGAGATCTGAGCTGATTGTGGAGAATACAACTCGAATCGTCGATGATAATAAAGGCGATCAGAAGCTAACCTGCAAAATTGAGTATTTCAATGCAACATTTCAGAGGCTCTCTTTCACTTTCCTTGGGAAATGAGATTACAGAGAGAGAAAGCTCAAAGGGAGAAGAAGAAGGTAGAGAGAGAGAGACACACACACAAAATGGGGTTTACATATTTTCTCATATTTAGAAAGAATTTTCCATGCACAATTACGGTTTTTCCCTCCATTCTTTTCCACTTTTCTCTTTAGGTCCTTGCTTGTTTTATTACCTCGGCAACCTAACGTAGCACAAAGTCTTAGGAAATACCATGTGCATAGAGAGACCATAAAGACGGATTTGTTTGTAATTTACCATACTTATTTGTATTTTCGCGGGTCATTGGGTTGGGTCAATTCATTTTGCGGGACAATTTATCAGTTTTGGTTATAAACATTACTTAAATAGTTAAGAACAGTACACAAATAAGGAAGAACATTCGAGTTATAAGTAAGAACATTTTCAATGAGCATCATGCAAATATTCAATTACATTATGACATATTCAATATTAAGTTATATTAGTTCATCATATTATTGAACGAACATTAAATATATAAGCAAGAACATTTACAGTATGAGTAAGAACATTTGTGGTTAAGTTGGTGTTATAAGTAGTAACATCACGCAGATGAGTAGTAATATTACATATATAAGCAAGAACATTAACTATATAAGACTGAACATTTATATCGCATTCTCATTCAATTACATCATGACATATTCAATATCCAGATAACATTGAATGACATTCAATTTCAAGTACAACATGTTCATCACAGCAGATGCTCATTTGGAAATTTGTCTCCAAATTCAGTAGTGATTAGCTTTTCCCGCTCGAATTTGTTACCAACTCTTTGTTTTTTTCGGCCTTTCGTTTTCGCGTAGTCAGGGTCAAGGACAGTTTCAGTGCTTTTTGTTGTTTTACTTGCAGTCGGCATTGGCGGGATTGAGGAATCATTTATCACCTGAAACATTAAACAGAACATTAGTCATATAGTTTAAAACATTTGTAATATAAATAATAACATTACGAAAATAAGACATGACACCTGAGATATTGCAAGTAGAACATTACATATATGAGTGAGGAACATTGAATATATAGCACATTACACAAATAACGTAGAACATTTATACTGTACACTGCATGTTTTCGAAAACATTACAGAGTTCAGTCAAGAACATCACAGATATACGGGAAGAACATTACACTAATAACGTAGAACATTGTAGACATCACATAAAACATTGATGTAACACAGTAACTGCATATTTATGAAAACATTACAGAGATATGTCAAGAACATTACGCATATAACGTACAACATTGTAGAGAACAAATAGAAGATTGATGTAACAGCGTACACTGCACATTCACGAAAACATTACAGAGATAGATATAGAACATTACACAAATAACGTAGAAAATTGCACAAATAACGTAGAACATTGTAGACAACACATAACACATTGATATAACACTACACACTGCACATTTACGAAAACATTACAGAGATACGTTAATAACATTACACAAATAACGTAGAACATTGTAGACAACACATAACACATATTATTAGCAACATTACACGTATTACATGCTCCATATCACATATAACATTACATACATAAGCCACAACACTGTACATATTAGCTAGAACATTTGAACGGTTTTCTATGCGATTTTTTCAGATATGTTTTCAAATTTCAACTTCTATTGTGAAAAAAATCATTCATCAATTAATATTTGAATCAAAACATCGTTGAAACTTACATACGAGCATATTTTGAGTAGATCGGTGGATAAACAACCAAATCGTAGTAGAAACACCAATTTTCGAGCATATTTTTATGTACCCTGTTAAGTTGAACATCCTACATATAAGCAAGAACATTACAGAAATAAGCCAAAACATAACACAGATTAGCTAGAACACTTGAAACAAAAATTATGCGATTTTCATATCTGATTCGAAATTTCAACTACAATTGCGAAATAAACACCGATTTCGCATAAATTATGTCGAGATCTAGTTGTTCGTACCTTCGTGATGTTGTTTCCGGTGAGATCGGACCGTTTTGAGCTTTTTCCGGCGAGTTCAAACTTTTTCCGAGCTTGATTACATAGAAACCACGTTGAGATGGAGGTTTTTTTTTACCTTTTCAGATGATGTTTCCGACGATTTCGAGATGTTTTCCGGCGATTTGATGCGTTTTCCGGCGATTACAATAGAAACCACGTTGGTAGAGAGATTTCGGAGGATTTCTAGTGAGATGATTTTGGTTTCTCGGTTTTCTAGGGTTTTATGAGGTTTATGGTGAAATGTGGGTTGGGTTTTTTATTTATATACTGATCCATTTGACCCGACCTAGTTGCTTGCCCTTGGTTGGGTTGTGCTTGTAGTTTGCTTTTTGTTTGGGGCTTCTATATAATTATTGAAAGTATGTCTTTTTAGTCTTTCTCTAGGGTTGATCTCTCATGAGACCCCCTCATAATGTAGATATAAACTCGTAGGCTCTGTTTAGCACAAGCTTATTAGCTAGCTTATCAGCTAGTTTAAACAGAGCCATGAAGAGTATAAGCAGGGGCGGAGCCAGAAGAGGCATAGTGGGTGGGGGTGTTTGCCCCGAACTTATATTCTTGGTTTCGCTCCTGAGTATAAGGTGTTAGCCCTGAAGTTTTGACATGTGTTGTGAAGTGGGTTCCAAGGTTTACATTTGAAATTTGACATCTAAAGTTTGATATTCAATGGAAGTAGTAGTATCGTACTAGTTTGCATGTGTATGGTTCACCCTTAAAGTTACGGTTTATCCTCGTGAGCATGTTCTGTTTAGTATCAGATACGCACTTGAACCTAGGCTTAAGGATGACAACACACAGATTTTGGATGTAAAGGTTGCAAATTGAACATTTGAAAACTTTATTGGGCAAACCACACAATTTCGAGATTTAGGGGGTAAATTGTGTAAATGCAAAATTCCCTGGGCAAATCTCAACGAGTTTGAAGTTTCAAAGGTCAAATATCAAACATGATTGCAATAAAAGCCCAACTTTTGGTGAATTCTTTCTTTTTTCTTTTCCACCCTCTCAATTACCATAGCTCTGAAAATGGATCCTGAAAGATTGTGATAGTTTGGAGTATATTTCTATTGTTGTCGATTCTTTGCATCAAGTGACCGCATTTGGCAATAATTTACAACTGGTAATGTCTGGGATTATTACGAAAAAATAACTTAAAATCCTGCAACTTCAATCCCTTTTTTCCTAAATAATTTGGTTTAGGGACTGATTGATTTAGCCATTTGATGCATGTGTTGATATTTAATGGTTGACCGGAGTGATTTGAATAGTATATGTCTACCCCACACATTTCAAACAGCCCATGCATTTTTTTCCAGGCTTTGTTTTGAAACATAGTTCAAGTAGCATTTTAAAATACACAAAGACCCCTTATTGTTCTTAGAGGCCTAGAGGGTGTTTGGTTAAGGGTCATTCGGGGTTCCATACCGAACAAAAGTAGTTGCAATTTTAGTTTCCCAATGGGGGGAGTCTTTCACTCGGTGATACTTTTGGCCTGGGTCACTTTCAACAGTCCTTTTTTAATGATTTTATGAACCTACTGAATTAGGATGTGTAATGTGTAAACCCCCAAGCTCATGTAATAGACCACAAAGTGTAAACCACATAATCCCCAGTGCACGTAATAACAATTTATTATTTTTTTTCACCACCAAGTAAATGCATCCATCCATAAGTAAATCTGTCACCTTTTTCTTTCCTCTAAAGGAAGCTTGTTTACTTAAACAGATACTCATCCCAATGTACCAAACTACTTAGTACACGTACATTATATAAAGATTAATAGAGTACACCCTTGCCTCTGTCAACATACTACATTCTACTATATGTTACTGAGGTGGACTAGTAGTTGAAAATGTGCATAAACCTTACAAGAGGGCTTCAAAATTATTTACTTCACAAACCTATGATATTTCCGATTCAGGAAAACTTGCTTCTGGCAAGCGTCGCGCAGAATGATCTGGGAAACACATCAAACAAGACATTAGTCAGGTCAGTGAAAGGAATACAAGTAAATCAAAATAACTATCTAGCTGTTTAGCCTCAATCCATATCAAGTAGCAATGTGAAACCGAGAGAAAAGTAACACCACAAATAATTCATCCACTCGGTATACTTCCACGTACTTCATTCGTTTTCTTCATATTCAGTGCAGTTCACTGAATATGAGACCATGACACTCCATATGATAGATTTAAACCAAAAAGAGGACTACATATTATTGATTTAGTTGCATATCCTATAACTGTAAATCAACTGAAAGCCCCAAAAGCAAGATTGGATTATATCTATAATGACTAGAAAGTTGAAACAGGAATGGGGTAAGACAAATTCAAAGTAAAGCCATTCAGATTTCACGCCGCGCTGATGAGCTGAAGCAGGAAAGGTATTGTAGCAACATACGTCTTCAACAGATATTCAGTTCATAATGTCAAATACTACTTATTAAGCTCCATGTGCCCTATGATCTGCCACTGACTCTCTCCATCATTCATAGCAAGAAAAAAGTGATCATGATTATTCATTAAATTTATCTAGCTAACTTTATAAATTATTTAAGAGTGGCGTCCAGAATATCATGAACTATATAGCTAGTAGCCTAGTACAACAGCTAACTTTTGGAAAAAGTAACATACCGTGGATAACATTGGAAAAATGATAAGATACATTCGCCATGGCTAATTTGGGAACAGTTCAGCATATAATCGCTCGGAAATAGCATTTTCCCTCGTAGATAGTGTTCTCCTCTGTTCCAGCTCTAAAAACATTTTATACTTCTTGGCACGGGCATTTTCTTCTAGGGCTTGTGCCATCCTAGTTTGTGATTCAACAAGCTTTTTAATCATGGACATTTTTTCCTCTGAATCTGCAGCTTTTGGGAATGCATGGAGAATACATTCTGGCAAATCAGAAATTGGCTTGGCCAAATCTTCATTTTTCCTCTTAGCACCTTTTACATCAACAGATGGAGGTGTTGGAATCACAGTGTCGTCCCGTACATTGCTACTAGAAGGTGTATCCTGGTCCGGTGATGACACATAACTTGGTTGTTCGTTAACCTTAGTTATCTTTAAGGAATTATAAGACTTGTGCTTCTTCCACTTTGGGTCATCCTTCAACATGTGCCATGCGTGATGTAAATTGAACTTCTTCTTCATCTCAGTTTCGTAAATTTCATGTGCAGCAAGGAAAACATCGCTTTCTGTTTCATAGCTCTTCTTAAGAGCTTCAGCTTGATCATAGACTTCTTGGAATTTGCTTACAGCAGAGTTTAATAATCCCCAACGCCTTTCACATGACTTCTGATTTCTGGCAATATTTTGACCTCGCCGCTCATTGTAGTAGGTTACAACCCTACTCCAAGACGGGGCTCCAGCAAATGTGTCTCTACTGACACTTAAGTAACCACCAATAAGGAGTTTGTCTTCTTCCGTTGTCCATGGTAGTTGTTTCTGTTTGGCGCCAGTATCCTTTGGTGCTGCAGGAGTTAAGTTCAAGGAATTGTGATCTACATTAGGAAATACGTCATTTGATCGACATGGTGTGGAAAATCCAAGTTGGACTGTTTGCACCTTCATCAGTCAGGCTCCTAAAACATGAACAAACCATATAACCTTTAGTGTGATATAGCATCAGGAACAAGTGAATGTTTGCAAAAGACTATTGAAAAACTGAAAATAGCTTATTTCTAGCAGAATGACAATTATACACACAATAAATGCTTATTTATCTCTCCTTTCCAGCGCAACATAAGTTCACAATCTACACTAAATAATCCTTGAGCCGTTAGTAAATCATGCTAAATGAAGTAACATCATACCTGAGGTACAATAGGATACAAGTACTGCATATAGTGTGTGATTATCCTAACAAAATGACACAAAAACAAGCGAAAAACACAAATTAACTCAATTTTCACCGATATCCATTGAGGATGCTACAAGCAACATGATGATCGAACAACAATACTGCATCTGTGAGAGGAATAGATCAACCTAAATCAAAGTATGATGAATTTGCAAATACAAAGCTACAGAAAATCCCCAAATACATTTTCAATTCAGTTCACTTTAATTGAGTGATTAAACCCTTTGTAAATATAGAAGGGACTGTAAGAGACAATAGCGGATGAAATCAAGAGAACAGAATAAGGGATCTCACCTGTGATCAACACCCGCAGCTGTATCGGTGATCAGAAACCCAATTCACAAATTTGACGAAGACCTATTTGCATGTCTATGTGACTGTGTGTGTGAGAGAGTGCAAAGTTGCAAGAGTTGTGTGACAATTTGACCTCCAGAAATGGGACACAAAATATCAACTTTAGATTTTATAGGTTAGTGGCATAGTGCACAATATATTTTACAATGGATTATAATCGCGTAAATGTAGTTAAAAACACTAAAAACACATTTTTTAACCTGATTTTTTTTAATCGCTATCCAAACAGTCTGCAAGTGTTTGGTGAGAAACTAAAAACTCAGTTAAGTCAATATTTATGGAAAAATCTTTCATTTGATGCTTGTATGTTTCTTCTTCGTTTAGTCAGTATGTTTTAAATCGCATTTGGCTCAGATGTTTTAAACTGTCACATTTGGTCCTGTAAATTATCCAAAATTTTAATTTTAGTACTTCGGTGACAACTCCGGCTAGGCGAACTAAAATTAGGGCCAGTTCACCCCCAATTCAAAAGAACTCATGAATTAGTACTAATTCACCTCCTAATTCGCCCCCTTAATCCGCAAACTAAGTAAAGAGAAATGGAAATCCAAAAGTCAGGTTCGGAAGAATGAATTGGGGTTGTATAAATTCGATGCGGTTTGCTGTAACTGTATTATCCTTTCCCCTTTTTAATTATGTTTTTATTATTGATGGTTGAATTGGGCAATTTTTTAAATTGCTTCATTTTTAATTTGAGTTTATTGTTCAGTAGTCCATTTAGTTGCTTTGAGGTTATGATTGAATAGCCAGGTCAATTGATTTAAATTATGGTTTTTGTTCGGGGACTAAACTACTGGTATATATTTAACAAAAGTCTTATGTGTTGCACGGTCTGAGAACAATGATTTCCTATTCAACCTAGTTATGGCCGCCGAGTGGTTCCTGGTATAATTGTATGTTGTGCTAAAAAAAATTGATTTCATATTCAATAAAGATTAGTTTGCGAATTAGAAGGTTAATTAGTACTAATTCATGAGTTATTTTGAATTGGGGGCGAACTGGCCCTAATTCTAGTTCGCCTAGCCGGAATTGTCACCGGAGTACTAAAATTAAAAATTTTGGTAATATACAGGATCAAATGTGGCAGTTTAAAACATACAAGACCAAATGTAGCAGTTTAAAACATACAAGACCAAATGGAGGATTTTTCCCAATACTTATCGTCTTTTCATATTTGTCATATAGCTGAAAACAAAGTTAATTCACTATTTTACTCGCATAAAATTTAGGTACTATTAATCTTGCAAAGTTTTTGTTAAAAAACTTTGTTAAATCCTTATGTTACTCTTCTCCATTTAATAAAAGTTCACTTCTAAAATGCCACTATGAGAACAACCCTCTAAAACATGGTTCATTCGACAGGATTGGTCGCATGAAACATATATATGTGAGAGATTAAAAAAACTCTTTGAAGTTATCACTTTTGAATTTGATTATGTCACAACTTGTTGTGGTTTAATTTAACTTGTGGGGTTTGGAGTCTATTACATGAACATGTGGGGCTCATCATGTACACACCTGAAGGATAGCGGGTGCGAATTATGTATGTAAAAAAAAAGTAAAAAAATAAAATAAAACTATCGGTTTAAAATCACCCTTACATTTAACCATAAAGGTTGGCATAACGTTGTAACAATAAATATAATGTATACTATAACTTATTTAGTTTGCAACAATAATGAAGATAACGTTTATCATGTCCTTGTGGGACATATATAATACAATATATGATATTTATTTTCGGACGGAGGGAGTGTATGTCATAGATAACGTCTATAATATCATAAGTTTCTCAATCAATGTTATCAAAATTTAAATTTTACTCCCCCGTTCCAAAGAAATCTTTCTATTTCGACTTTGACCGTGAATTACTCTTAAACTATAATAGTAAATAATTTAATAAAAAAAATACACTTTAATAATAAATAAATATATGAGCCATAAATTAGTAAAACAATTTCTGCCATGTCACATTCTATTTTTTGTCTTGCATTGGTGCAACGCTTTAATATGTTTAATTTGTAATATTTTGTTCTTTACTTACCTTATGATCTCTTTTCTCCGAACTTCGTACTTTAACTTTATATGATATGTATGTGATCGGTTTATCCACGTTTGTATTATAATTGAATCTTTGTAATTTTATCTAAACTAAATTACGGAGTACCTTTTATTCCCTTGCACATTCTATGACTTACATGTGGGACTTATCAAAAGAGAAAATGCAGAAACCCGAGAGATATAGAATAATTCTCACTGATCTCACCGATAACAGGATAGGCGATGTTCTCAACAAACAATGCCGTAATTTCTAAGTAATTATAGAAAATAAGAAAAACGCAAGCAGCCGTACCTCTTACTGCACTCTTCCAAATACCTGTTTTTCTTTCAAAATGTATGTATTAAAAATCCCTAAACTCTCTGCGCTTCATTGTTATAATTTCCATTAAATTATTAGCAAGAATTCTTCTTTTTGTAGGGTAACTCCAGCAGGTATTATAATTACTAAGACGCGTTTTGTATAAAGAAATGAGCCTTGTTTGTAAATAGTCGTCTCTCCCAGAACTAATTATAAAGGAACTTTCGTGTTTTTACTTATCTAGTTAAGGGTATGATGATAATAAAGCATAGAAAAGATATTAAGTGTAAATTACTTATAGAACACGAATAATAGAGAGCTTAACCTTTAGAGTCCTCTTTAATAAAAATTTAATTATCAAATTTTCATTATATGGTTTTATTAAATTATTTACTATTAGAGTAATTTGAGGTCAAAGTCGAAGACAGTTGATCGCATAATAGTAAAATGGAAAGATTTATTTGAAACGGAGGGAGTAATGTTTAAGAAGACCGACTGCCAAATTGAACAGATGTGTGGTTGTGACATACACCCACGAGGACTAAAAGTCAGGATAATTAATCACCTTAACGCTCCGTTTGGTATTGTATAAAGCCGATTCTAGAGAATGGGTTCAATTCACTATTTTATTTCTACAAACCTGGAGTTTATATTGGGCTAGGAGAAGGATTTTTCGTGTTTGGTTTAGTTGGCTTCTTCTGGGCCGTTTTTGTAAGGCCGAAAAGGGCCTGTGTTTGGTGATGGACCAAGTTAAACAATTGGGCTGCGGTCATCGGAAATGACCATTGTATCCTTACTATGGGTACTTGAAATGTCTATTGTATCCTTTCAATTTAGTATTTTGAAAGGGTTCTCCCTCACAACTTTTTAGCGGTAACAAAACAGCGGGTGGTTTTCCTCCAATTCAAAACGAGTTCTTGTAAGCCGGATTAATCGTCGACGACGTTCGAAACCGGAGTTTCAGATTCGACATTCGTGGTATTTGTGTTGACAGGTATGGTTTTTCCTTTTCTCAGTTCATAATTGATTTGGTTGGTCAAAAGAAATATTGAATTTGTGGAAATTATTATACTACTTGCTTAGAGAGGTAAAATTGTCTGTTGATGTTTGAGCACGGTGTTAATGAAGGTCTGCGTATGATGTAGTTATTTCGAAATTTGGTTCTTCCTTGGTTTCATTTTGTACAATGTGTTGTTGTGTGGTTGAGCAGAGTTAATGTTAATTGACTCTCATATGAACTTGTACATTGTTGAAGGATAAATACATACAAACTGTTGAGTATCGAAACTGTATGCCGTTGCGTATTTAATTGGTATGAAATCTGCAGTTATTGGTAATAATTGAATGAGATAGGTGTAATTGATAGTCTATGCTTTACAGGTTAACTAGTTTGAGTGCAAAGAATGGAAGTCTCCATGAGAATTGATCAGGATAGGGCTGTCTACACAAGGGCTGGTTGGGTGAGGGATGAAGATATATTACTTGCCCGGCTATTAGACGGTGTTGGTTGTCGTATTGGCTTGTGAACAGCAGGAGCTGTACTGGCAGCTCTTCGGTCATACACTACTACTCTGATGAGTGTACACTTTGGCCGGGAGGTGCGTCTGATGACGTTAATCCGTTCCTTGTCTGCCATGAGGAAGAAGTATCGAGCTTTTAAGAGATTCATTGAATCTCCAGGAGTGGTGTATGTGGTTCGGAGAAACCGTGTTCATGCTAGGAGGGCGTATTGGCGCTCTTTACGTGGCAGGGTATGTCCTGGTTTGTATGAAATTGCAAACCAGTATTGAATTATGTTGGCAATTGTTTATTTTCCTGGTTTATTCAAATATATGTGGTCTTTTGCAGAATGAGTGTATGGGTGCTAGGAGAATGCGTTTGGCGGGGGAGCCAATGTTTAAGCAGCTCCGGAACATCTTCACTAACAACCGCTGTGCAGTTTTGAATGGACAAGTTGATAACTCTAGTGGTGCCGATTCAAGCGATGAAGGGGATGTCTTGAACCCTCCCACACCTCCTCCTTCAACTCATATGTTGAAGGTTTAGATTATTGGGCAGGTAGCAGGCTTAGTTATAACTGGAGCTTGGGAGAGTTGTAAGGAATTAAGCATATTTATGCATTGTAGTGTTAAAGTTTCGCATGCAGAGTTTAGGTAGTGATGATGGCTGAACTTTAATTTCAGTAAATTGTACGAATGTTATTTAAAGAACTTCTTAACTGAATTGAAGACGTCATTTGGAATTTCAGAATGGATTATGTAGTTGATAATTGAGTTTGTGTTTGTTTCTGATTTGGGTATTGTGTATTTCATGTATCAAACAATTTGTTAAGTTATGTCGGATAAATAGTGGTGCGGACACAATAACTCAGACCAAACATTATGCTGTATACGAACGTTGCGAGTGTTAAATAAGTGACCGGAGAAGTGGCGTGAAAGAAGTTAATCCGGAAAATATTCGTATTAAGTTTTCAACGCCTTGTGATGGTGTTACAGCTGAGCTATTTCATTCCATGAGATTGGAATGAAAATGCTGGATACATTTCCAGTTGCTGTTGGCTACTTAAGTAGGGGTCATGTGCAAGTTGAAAGTAGGTAAGTAGGGAAATTACTGTTAAAAAAAGGTAAATTTTTGGAGTAAAAATTTTGTATGGCAATTGAACCTGTCAATCAAGTAGGCGAGAGACAGATTGCAACATCGTAGTGTTAAGAACATTTATATATAAAGAGACCTTCAGGAGGTGTTTCTCACACAGCAAACACAAAGGTAGTAAAGTTGTAGAGTAATTTGAAAAATTATTTTCTTGTTTCCTATGATTTTTCTGTGATGGTTTCCAATTCAAATGAAGGAAATTAAAGTACCAAACTTGTAAAGTTTTGTTGGTTGGAGATGTAAACTGATTATGTTGTTGTTCTTCCTGTAGCAGTAATCGATGGTGAACATTGCACGACAACCAACGTTCTTTTACCCGACTGGAGACATATGGACAGTGGAATCGGAGGAGCTTTTCAACAATGTCTTAGCTGATCATGCAGAAGAGTCCGGTGAAGTAATTGTTGATGAGTGTGATTCCATATGGCGTGCTAGATGTCTTTTGAACAAGAAGAATGATAACAGGTTCTCTAAAACAAACATGAGGCAGAGGTTTGCGATCCTGAGGCGGAGGCATCATAACTTTGCTTGCATTCTGCGAATGCGAGGAGTGTCATGCGATGCTGAGGCGGAGGCATCATGACTTTGCTTGGAAGGACATAATCCAGGTACTATACGCAGACTATTTCATATGTGTTTTTTTGGCTTGTGTTTTGTAGTTATTTTGCACGACCCGTGTTCTGTTTTTTGAACGAATTCATCGTGTCATAGGTCATTTTGAAAAATAAATTTGCTATCTGATTTCTGATGACTGATTCTGTAATTTGCACAGAACATTCATAACGGTGCTGCTTACCGTTACGAAGGAGAGGCGCAATGGGACGATCTTCATCGCATTTTTGGACCAGGGCCTGCTCCTACATATGTGGAACCACCACATATCATCAACATCAGCTCTTCAGATGTTGATACTCCTCCACGGCGCCGGGCTCCAGTTAGACGTGGTCAACTTAGGGGTGTTGGTGGTTTGAATGCTGGAGATGCTTCCATCCCTACTAATGTGCCACGTGTTGATCCGGTCCGCAGAGAACTAATCCCATAAGAATTGCCACCTCTTGTGCCTCATCAAGTTATTCCTATTGCTATAGACTTTCCAAGCTATCAATCTGATAGTTATAGTGACTCTTACAGCTCAACCGGCAGAGGGCCTTTCTCTGAGGCTGGTGGTTATCGAAGGGGTGGTGTTTTCGACCTCAACTGGCCGGCTCCAATTGCTTACTCATTCGACGACCTGAAAAGTAAAGATGAGAGAAGTGGACCAAGTGATAGAAGTTCAAAAGTTGGTGGGGAAGCTGCTACGGGATCTTCAAACATTGTTGGGCATGACTTTGGTCCTTTTGGGCGTTAAAAGTTTGTTGCAGCAGAGTATTCATGTGTTGCTGTGTATCCATGTTAAATCAGTTTTGAAGTTCAAGAATGGTTAAGTTTCATCGGTAACAAGGTCGAATGGCATAATTCCGTGTATAAGGTTAATTGTGGTCCCGACCATTTGTGGAAACTAATGTAACGAAAAAAAATTGAAAAATAAACTAATGTTTCTGTTTGATGTTTGCCTTGCTTACGAAACAAACTTGTGGAAGGATGCGTTAATATTCATGAAGAATAATTAGAAAATGTTACTTATATTGTCCAGTCGATTAAAAATGGGAAAACTACCTTACAGAGTAAGTTTTTGTAACTTAGTACCCACAATTTTGCTATTTGTGATACAAACTGAAAAGTTTTGTGATGGCCCGAAATTGTAAAATCACATGAATTAATCACTAAGTAATGAATTGTTTTTTTCCTTATATCGGAATGTAGAATGACCTACTTAGTATTGTTAGAACTTATGATCTCGGATTGGTACTTGGAACTAGATCAACAGACAATGTTGCCAACAATGTTGTTCAACAATGTCTACAGTAAACAGATAGCAGCGGATGAATAATATTAAAACTTCTATTACCAAGCCAATATATAGAAATATATATTGGCAACGCCTTTAAACAAAATATCTACTGACAGGAAAAGTAGATCTAATCAACTAGGTTTAATACAATCACAAACGATTGATTAAACAACCAAAACTAGCCCTAGAAGAACCAACAGTAAAAGCTATTCTAGGTCGATGTTTGAAAGAGTTATTCCAACAATGAATACTCTTAGACAAACTCTAAAGCTAGCAGAAAACAAGAAGCCTAAACTCTTTAAATCTTAATTGATCTTTTCAAAAAAAGCTCAACCTTGCTTTGCTGAATCCTTGCATATATATACTTGAGATGTCGACCTCTTCCATCTATGTCGAAAGGCAATAGGATCTCAGCAAAGGCAATTTTCCTTTTACTTGTTTTCTTCAATATGCGCATAGAAGGAAATTTCCATATTTCGATTCTTCATAAAATATATTCCTTCTTGCTTTCACCATGTCGTTTCTTTTCCTTAAATCATTTCTTGTTCGATTTGTCAATACTTCCGGTCAAGTTTCACATCCAATGTGCTTTGTCTTGATGTCATGCTTAATGCTATATCTTCAATGTTATGTCAGCATTGAATTCTATCCTGTCACAATGTTATACAACATTGATAATCCTGCAGCTTCACAAACAACAACAAACACAAACTTGGAACTGATTATTGAAAGACAAGATTATCAAAATATAAGTGCATACTGCACTTTCAATCTCCCCCTTAATCTTAGTCTTTCATCACAAAATAAAACAAGAGATTAATAGAAACATAACTAAGAACTGCTAAAGATCTATTCTCCCCCTTAACCAGCTAAAGATCTACTCTCCCCCTTAACCAGACAGCTTAAGAAATATTCAAGAGAATTTAAAATATTACAGACCCACACAAATTATAATTGTTCAACACAGAATCAAGAAGAATGAACTCAAGTTATCTATTCTCCCCCTTTTTGTGAGGAAAGAAAAGAAACTAGAGTACTTCTAAACTTCAGATTGTTTGAGATCTGCTCATCAAGCCCTTTGATTTGCTCCAGAATCAGCTTGTCCTGTTCAGTTAGAATACCTGCAGACAGAGTTTCAATGTTAGGGATCAATGTTGAACCAACATGTAGTTCAACATTAGAACGTTGAAAGAACTTCTGAGCTTTACGGTGCATCAGCTTTGTTAGCAGAAAGAGGAATATTCTCCTCCACATCCATGTTCACAGAAACATCAGGATCTACCCAAGGAAGATCACAGATCCTGTCATGTGTTTCCAGCAGTTGTTTGGTGACTGTGATGGATTTGAAGTTGGAATGATAGACATCATTGGCTTTGACCTCAATACCCTGCATCTGAAGGACAGCAAATATAGTGGATGGGAGAATCAAATGGCCTCTGATCCCTCTATTCTTGGAATTTTCTAGATGCTTGAGATCCTTTCTCCCAGATTGACATTGTAACCTATTTTAATCAGAAGCAACATGGCTGCCTCTTGACTGAGCTTGTTGTTATTGGAAGATGGCAGCCAGTTGTACAGGCAGATCCTGGCAAGAACAGATACTAGAGAACAACAATATTTCAGATCTAGAGTCCCAGTAGGCCAAGATTTTAATTTTCCTGCAGTTAGCTCTCTAGCAATCTCATCCATAGTCACCTCCACAGGAGTCTCAACCTCATCCCTATTTCTATGCAGCACTGTATTGATGTCCTTAGAAGTCAAGAAGAATACATCACCCCTAAGATACACACAGTGATGCTTACCATGGCCTTCACTACCAAAATTCTCAGATAAATGAGCATAAAATTCTCTGATGATTTAGAACAAAAGCGAGATATTGGGTAACAGATAAAATAGATTCCTTTTCTTGGATAGGCAACCAAGTAATACTCTTCAAATGATTCCTCTTTAATTATCTTCTCAACATCTATAGCATTATTTTTGATTTTCTCATATTTTTCTAGATTCTTGTTATCATAGAACAAATGAGAAACTGCATCTTCATCCCAATCAGAACCATCTCAAACACGAGTTCGGAGGATAGATCATTTACCTCGGGATCTTCAATCTGATCTTCTCAAGAATGACATCCTCATCATCAAGTGATTCTTCTTGATTCTTCCCCGTCTCGGCTTCATAATCTTCAGAGTCATCTGAGCTTTCATCTGAGTTGCTCAGATCTTCTTCATCAACCATTGACTCATCCTTAGAGTCATCTTCAGTTTCTGGCTCATAATACTCCATATCATCAGAGCTTTCATCATTGTTATCATCATGAGCAACTGATGTTGCAGCAACATCCTCATCTATATTCATCGGGTCACTTCGCTTTCTCCGAGTCATCCGACCGCCAATCTTCCACCTCAACCGGTTCAATAGTAGGCTCATCTGGGTTTCTCAACATTTTCAGAGTGCATGCTTCTGATTCTCATCACCATTCGTGCCATCGATGCTTTCCCTGTTTTGTCAGGTTGTTGTACATCATCTTCTTCAGCAGATGAAGGGTTTTGGGGTTTTTCTCTCAGATCTGCATGTTGAATTTCAGTGTGTTCAACATCTTTCCCAGCATCTTCCATGGGAGCATCTTTCTCTATCCCCATTGGGCTTTCATCATCATCCCTCAGATCTTGTGGCAAGTCGACTGGCATGTTTCCCAATTTAACAAGGGTTTCTGTAGCAAACTGAGAGGGGTTTGATGGTGACGACTCTGTTTGGGTTTTTGAAGATGGTGGTTTTGGTACAGGAGATGGGAGTTTTTCAGCACTATCTTCCGAATCCTCACTTATCTCATAGACTGGAATCTCAAAATCGGCAGGTTCGGCACGGATGGGAAGAGGATATGCTTGCTCCCCCTCAGGTGTTTGCAACGAAACTCCGGGCAAGACGGGTTTTGTCGGAGACGACATTGTTCAGATCGTGAATGCAGAGTTGAAGGAGAAAGAGCGGGAGAGTGGTTTTGGTTGAGAGTGACAAGTGAGTAAAGTGAGGGGAAGGTGAAGAGTTTGGGAGTAAAAAGTGAATAAGGAGAAAGGATTTTTTTTTTTTTTTTTTTAAAGAATGTGGTTTGGAAAGATGGCAGTTTTTGTGAGTGGTGGAGAAGTGGGCTAATGAGAGAAGGTAATATGGTTGGAGGAGTGTTTTTGGTTGGTTTGCTTCAAAGATTATAACCATATAAATCAAAACACAAACCAAGATCTGTACACAGCTGTTAATATGAGATTAAGGAAAGCAAATGACCACCGTATCAATTAGGTCAAAAATGAAGGAGATTCTCAAAACTCAGCCTAGGGAGGTACATTTTTGGTTTAGGAAATAAATCAAGATCAGATAAGAGTAAGACACTTACCAGATTACCCAAGGCACAAAATTACTCCCCCTCAAACCCAACCCAAAAAACACAGAAGGAGCACACAAAAACACAGCAAAGAAAGGTACTTCAAGCACAGGCAATGTTGACCAGCATGTTGGCTCAACATTGATGACAACATCGGAAAATCAGACCATTCTAAATGTAAGTCAGCCAGGAAACCAAGTCTCAAGATGTGCAGATTCGATTAACACCACTGATGTTGCAGGCAAAAACAGAAAGAGAAAGGAATATCAAAGAAACACACCCAACATTGCCTCAAAAAGTAAATTGAACAATTAACATAAGTGTGAGTGGGGGTGACCATGAGACTGTGAACCATGTCAAATAATTGGAGCACGTATGAATCCGCTCCAAAGCCGAAGCCTATGCGGAGTTAGGCAAACACACGTCTCATGGCATAAAGATCACTCATTTGACCACATTGGGTGAATTGGTACTCAGACAGTGAACCAGCAGCATTACGAGAATCGGCACTTTTGTGCGTGTCGGTTTCCAGTACAGGCCATCAACCCTCACGACATATGACACACTGGCCACGTCGATATTTGGATAGTATTTGAAACCTGCCCAACACGATCCTCGACGGAAACACTTCGAGCCCTTGTAATCATAATTCATTAGATTTATTAAGCATAAAGGACAGGAGGCAACATCAAGAGTGAGTCAAGGTACGATTAAAAATAGCCAAAAAGCAGTAAAAGTGGGTTTTACATAAAGCAAACACACAGGAGACTCAATCCCTTTCAACCTTGGTTTCAAACAGTCTTTCAACCCCTAAGCATCACCACTGTAAGCTACAAATTAGGAACATACATTGACCAGCACAGAAGCACAAAAAACACATTGACACACAAGAAGAAGAAAAAAAAAACAGAAAAAAAAAAACAACACTAGGTAAACACAGAAGTCAATGTTGACCAGGATGTTATGTCAACATTGCTTGCAGCAAATCCTATCAAATAGTGCAAAGACCAAGAGACCTTCTCAAACTGAAGAATCTCTCTTTATCAAGTGGCTTTGTGAAAATGTCAGCTAACTGATTTGTGGTATCAATGTGTTGTATGTCAATAATTTATTTGGAGACTAGGTCTCTAAGAAAATGATGTCGAATGTCTATATGCTTGGTGCGTGAGTGTTGAACAGGGTTCTTGGAAATGTGAATGGCACTTAAGTTATCACAAAACATCAAAAGAGTGTCACTTTGAAACCCATATTCATGCAGCATATTGTTCAGCTAAATTAGTTGAGACACACAACTCCCAGCCGCTACATATTCGGATTCAGCAGTAGAGAGAGACACACAATTTTGTTTCTTACTATACCATGACACAAGATTTGGTCCAAGATAAAAACAACCTCCACTAGTTGATTTTCGATCATCTAAGTCACTAGCCCAATCAGAATCACTAAATCCCAACAGATTAGTGTTTGAATCACATGCATACCATAATCCAAGATTAACAGTTCCTGATATATATCTAATGATTCTTTTGACAGCAGTTAAGTGAGATATTTTGGGTTTGGATTGATACAGCACACACACAAACAGAGAACATGATGTCGTCCGGTGGTGAAAGATAAAAGAGACTTCCAATCATTGATCGCATAATGTCAAGTTAACATCGCCCAACATCGGTTTCTTGAGTTTCGAGAAGTAGCCATGGAGTGCCGCAAGGTTTGGCATTTTCGGACCAAATTTTGTGATAAGATTCTTGGCATATTTCTCTTGAGAGATAAAGAGACCTTCCTGCTTCACAGATCCGAGCCCCAAGAAGAAACTGAGTTCACCAATCATACTCATCTCAAAGGTTCCTGTCATGGCTTGAACAAACTTATCTAGCAAGGAGAGGTTAGTAGCACCAAATACAATATCATCAACATAGATTTGAGCAATGCAGATGTCTTTTTCTTTCCTGAGAATAAACAGTTTGATCTCCCTCACCTCTTTTAAATCCTAACCCAACTAGGAATTACAGAACCTAGCATACCAAGCGCGTGGGGCTTGTTTCAAACCATACAAGGCTTTTCTTAGTTTAAAAACATGGTCAGGGTAAAAGGGATCTTCAAACCCTTTAGGTTGTTCAACATACACTTCTTTGTCAATGTAACCATTCAAGAAAGCTCCTTTAACATCCATTTGGTTGAGTTTTATGTTAAGACAACATGCTAAGGCTAGGAGCAAGCGAATGGACTCTAATCTAGCAACAGGAGCGAAGGTCTCATCAAAATCAATGCCTTCCACTTGAGTGTAACCTTGAGCAACCAATCTGGCTTTGTTTTTTACAACTATCCCCTTTTCATCACTCTTATTTTTGAAAATCCACTTGGTGCCTATGACATTTATATTATGAGGGGAACAAGAGTCCGACTTCATTTGTTTGAATCGAAGTTCATCTTGCATTGCTTCTATCCAAAAATCATCGAAGAGCTTCTTTCACATTTTTAGGTTCAATTAACGAAACAAAGCACGAGGAACTTACAGAGTGACATATTTCAGCAAGTCTGAGTGTTTCCTTGTAGTTTTTGCGTGTGTTTCCCCTCAATGTCCTTCCTCCTGGATTTCCAATTACTTGGGAACTGGGATGATCTTTGCGAATTCTAGGAGGAGGATCCTTTCGTGAGTCAGGAGACATAGGTGCAACATTAATGCCGGATGTATTGTCAGATTCAGCCTCAGTCTCATTATGAGGATCAGCTTGTTCTTCATCATGAGTGTAAATCTGGGATGTTGAATTTAATGTTGAGTCATCATTGCACAGAGGGGATGTTGGCACAACATTGCCCACATCATGGGTTCTTTCATTTTGATCAGCAGCAGGAGTCACAGTTTCTGGTACATTCTCACGTGCAGAAGAGTCAGAGGTTGAGTCAATAACTGCTCAAAGACTGCAGAGATCTTCTTCTGGGCATAGGGCTCAGAGTCATCAAAGGAAACATTCACAGACTCTTGTATAGTCTGCAATCTAGGATTGTATATTCTATACGCTTGACTATTTTGAGAGTATCCTACAAAGATTCCTTTGTCACTTTTAGCATCAAACTTCCCTAGATGTTCTCTATCATTGAGTATGTAACACACACATCCAAATACATGAAAGTACTTAAGATTGGGTTTTCTACCTTTCAACATCTCATAGGGAGTGGTCAGAGAACCTGGACGAAGATAGACACGATTGATTATGTGACAAGTAGTGTTCACGAAAGCCCACAACCTTTTGATAGGTTCATTGAGCTCAACATCACTCGCCATTTCTTGAAGAGTCCTGTTTTCCTTTCAAGAACACCATTTTGTTGTGGTGTCTTAGGAGCCGAGTATTCATGCATGATTCCTTTCTTTTCACAAGATTTATCAAAGAATTGATTCTAATTCTTTACCATGGTCGATCAATTCTTTGAACAAGAGTAGAGTACTGATTACAACATTTTGTATGCCAGTTTTTGAAGGATTCAAAAGTTTCTGATTTTTCTTTCAAAAAATTGACCCAAGTGTATCTAGAAAAATCATCAACTATAACATAGATATACCATGCTCCTCCTAAACTTTTAGCTTCTATAGGACCCATAAGATCCATATGCAGGAGTTCAAAGCAGTTAAAAGTACCTCTTTGTTGTCCTTCAATCAGAAGTGGCTGATGTGTCACCTTGGTTTGTTTTCCCATAAGACAGTCGCCACACACATGTTTCCCTACATTGGTAAGCTTTGGCACTCCTGTCACCACATTGTTTTTGATGATCTTCTCCAGATTTCTGTAATTGACATGTCCCAATGTCTTATGCCACAATGTTGCATCATCATGTTGAGCAACATTGCATTTGAGAGGAATGTCCATCACATAGCAGTTGTCCTGTGATCTCACACCTGTCATTACAGTTAATTTGTCCACACAAGTATAAACTTTGTAAGAACGTTTATCAAACTTGACTTTCAGATCATCATCACACAGGTGGCTTATACTAACAAGATTAGCCGTTAACCCTTCAACAAGAAGAACATTTGAGAGTTTCGGATATCCTTTAAGGCACAGTGTTCCCTTTCCAAGTATTTTGCTTTGGTATCCTCCTCCATATGTTACCGTACCTGTCTTTTGAGCTACAAAATTTGACAAATTTGACGGGTTACCGGTCATGTGCCTAGAACAACCAACGTCAAGTACCATTTTCCAGCATTGTTAGGGGAAGTAGCAACAGAAAAAGCAACATTGCAAGTATGTTTTTCTTTAGCTACCCAAACATGTTTCGAAACACTCTTGTGTTTTCTTATCTGTCCTGGAGATTTGCCTTGTTTAGGAGAACTAGGAAAGTACTTCAGAGTCTTAAGATTACATCTTTCAGTCTCTGTTGAAGTGGATGTTGTCACAACATTGCATTTAGCATCACTGTTTTGTTTGTTGGAAACTGGATGGGAGGGAATTGTGGAGAGATTACTGAGGTTGGAGGTCTCAACATGTTCCCTTTTTAAGTCCTTTTGGTACTGGAAACAGTAAGGCTTTTTGTGACCAGATTTATGACAGTAAGTGCACACAAACAAAGCTTTTTCTTTGACAAACGTAGGACCTTTTATGAGCTCAGAAAGAGGTTTGACAACTTTTGGGGTATCAGTGTTAACAGTGCAGTTCAAGTTGCACCCAAGTTCATCATAACTACTGGTGTACCCTAAACCAGTGGTCCTATCATTGTTTACATCAAGCATATCATTAAGTCTAGAAGTAGAAGAGTTCCATTTTGCAATTACCTTCTTTTCATTTTCTAGTTCAGAGATTACCTTGAACAGTTCAGTGTCCTTCTTTGTTAATTCAGCTTCTAGTTTGACAATGGTGTCTTTCAGATTGTAGTTCTCCTTCTCAGTTTTCTTGAGGAGTTTCCTGAGAGTCTTCCATTCACTGAAGAGTTTCTCATACATCTGTTGCAGATCCTTCACCATTTGATCTGCATTAACTTCCTCTTCTGAAGGACTGTCTATATCAAAATCCACAGAACCATGTAGACATAAAACATCAGATTCGACTTCTCGTTTGGTTAGTGCCAAAATTTCACGCCTCGAGTCATCATAGTCAAAGAAGATTTCTATTCCTGATGTTGTCTCGACAATGTTGTCCCAACATTGGTCATCAACATTGTAAGTGGATGAGCGGAGAGCTCTGGCATTGGTAGTTGAATCATCTTTTTTTTCTTCATTTTCCTGTTCTTCATCTGAGTCATCACTGAGACAAGCAAGAAGATTCTTTTTCTCTTTTCTGAGATTGTTAGCACATTCATTTTGATAATGACCCCACCCTTGGCATTCAAAACATCTAATCTTACTAAGAGGAGTGCGATCGAAATCAGATTCAGAGCTAGTTTTGGAAGCAGAACCAGTTTTGAAAGTATTGGTTTTCTTTTTGAAAGTTTTAGTTCCACTTGAGGATCCTTGACCAGAGGTTTTTCTGAATCTAAGTTTGTTAAATTTCCTCACAAGATTGTTGAAAGCTTCCTCAGTCATATTGTCAGACTCATCACTACTACTATCAGGCTTTGAAGATTTAGCTTTAGAAACAGAGTGAAGGGAGATACTATGAGTTTTCATACCTTGTCTCTCATTTTCATTTAGTTCAAAGTTTTTCAAATTGTTCAACAGGGTATGAAAATCCATAGTTGCCAAGTTATGAGTGTCTTCCAAAATAGTGACTTTGGTATTAAATCTTGAGGAAAGAGATCGAACAGCTTTGGAAACAAGTTGCCTATTAGAAATAGCTTCTCCCAGTCTTTGGACTTCATTTGAGAGAGTCAAAAGTTTTTCGAAATAGGAGTCAATGGTTTCTTCCTCCGCCATTCTTAGATTTTCAAATTGAGACCAGAGCATTCTAAGTTTAGTTTGTTTGACACTAGCATCCCCTTCACAATGACTCTGAAGTAATTCCCAAGCTTGTTTTGCAGTAGTGCAGTTTTGAATGATTTTAAACATATGAGAATCTACGTGACCAAAGATAGCATTTAATGCTTTTTCATTATAAGAGCTAAGAAGTATGTCACCTGCAGAGAAGCGTTCTTCAGGGATGGGGACAATGTCACCATCAGCATCCGGTCCTTCAGTTGGCCAGGTGTATCCTTCCAGAATGGATCTCCAAGCACGGTCATCAAGGGACTTGATGTATGTCCTCATCCGGATTTGCCAGTAATGGTAGTTGGACCCATCAAGCACAGGAGGTCTATTGTAGTTTGCATCCATTGTAGTAGTACCAAATCCAGACACCTGTAGTTAGGTGGCTGGCTCTGATGCCACTTGTTAGAACTTATGATCTCGGATTGGTACTTGGAACTAGATCAACAGACAATGTTGCCAACAATGTTGTTCAACAATGTCTACAGTAAACAGATAGCAGCGGATGAATAATATTAAAACTTCTATTACCAAGCCAATATATAGAAATATATATTGGCAACGCCTTAGGCAAAATATCTACTGACAGGAAAAGTAGATCTAATCAACTAGGTTTAATACAATCACAAACGATTGATTAAACAACCAAAACTAGCCCTAGAAGAACCAACAGTAAAAGCTATTCTAGGTCGATGCTTGAAAGAGTTATTCCAACAATGAATACTCTTAGACAAACTCTAAAGCTAGCAGAAAACAAGAAGCCTAAACTCTTTAAATCTTAATTGATCTTTTCAAAAAGCTCAACCTTGCTTTGCTGAATCCTTGCATATATATACTTGAGATGTCGACCTCTTCCATCTATGTCGAAAGGCAATAGGATCTCAGCAAAGGCAATTTTCCTTTTACTTGTTTTCTTCAATATGCGCATAGAAGGAAATTTCCATATTTCGATTCTTCATAAAATATATTCCTTCTTGCTTTCACCACAAGCTGTTCTTTTTCCTTAAATCATTTCTTGTTCGATTTGTCAATACTTCCAGTCCAAGTTTCCTGTCCAATGTGCTTTGTCTTCGATGTCTACTGCAATGCTATATCTTCAATGTTATGTCAGCATTGAATTCTATCCTGTCACAATGTTATACAACATTGATAATCCTGCAGCTTCACAAACAACAACAAACACAAACTTGGAACTGATTATTGAAAGACAAGATTATCAAAATATAAGTGCATAATGCACTTTCAAGTATTAAGTCTTTCTTTCTTCATATTGGGAATGACAATGTAAATTTATGTTTTGTGCATAAGTTATGGTGGAAATTGTACCCTTCAATAAATTGCTGTTTGTTAAACTTGGTAAGTTCCCATGAAATTTAGTTTTTTGAACTTTGTAACGGTTGTGTTGAGAACCGTTGTTGTTGCCTTAACATTTGCTTCCTTATTAATTCAGCAGTTGGAAGGGTAAAACAATGTAACCATTTATTGCATTTCTCTGCATTCTAACCACCCTTAGCAGTATATATATGTTAGTACTTGTTGTGAATATTATTCCCCTCCTTGTGCAGTTGAAGTAGTGACACAATTTGAGGCTAACTATTCCCTTTTGCATTCGAAGAAGATGTTGCCACCAAATATTTTCGAGAAGATGGTCGGTAGGACTGATCACATCTCCTTAGTAAGTAACTATTCCGTTTTGTATTCATACTTGTGTGTTTCTTTTCCCATAGTCGAATATTTTTTTTATGTTTAAGGTACCTTAACAAATTCGATTTTTATCAGGAACTCCCCGGTGACTTCGTGAAATTTTACTCCAATTCAATGAACATGGATGTACGTTTACAGGTGAATGATGGCACTCCCTGGCCAATTGGATTGTCCGCCCATAATGGAAAGCTTCTATTCGATATCGGGTGGAATGAGTTTTGTCACGCGTATGGTTTGGAACGAGGTTACATCCTTCGTTTCAAGTACATTGGGCACAGTTTCTTCAAGGTAGTATTGAAGGACAGGAAAACAACTCAATTGTTCTTTCCTGGTGATGAGAATCGAGTGCACTATGGTTATGTTGGTAGGAACCTAAACATTTTGAATGATGGCCCTGTTGATTCGGATGGTTATGGCACTAACTCGGTCGAACAGTACATGAACTTCTTTCCAAGTGAAAGTTCATCTACCTCTAACAAAACAACAACGAAAGGTTGAATATTTGTTTGCAGTCCTTATTTTGTTATCCAAGTTTGTGTTTAAGATTCGTCTTAATAGAAATTTTGATGTAGGCAAAAATGTTGCGGGAACCAGTCGATCGAAGGATCGTAGCCTTGTTGATACAGCTTCTAGCAAGGGTGGAAAAGGAAAGGTAACTGGCAAGGGTAAAGCAAAGGTTGTATCACCAAACTTTGAGAAGGTCATGAAAAGGTCACACCTTTCGGGAAGATACTTTGTGGTAAATGTGGTATAAATTTTTACGTAGTTATTTAACAATTCGATTATTTTCCAATCGGTCGCGCTATTACGCCTTTCTTATTTCCTTGGACTAATTCTTATTCTCATTTCTGTACGAAGGGTATTCTGAAAGAAATTGCGGATGTTTATTTCAAAGATTTGAGGACGGAAATCATGTTTCGCAACTACATGAACAATGACTTTCCTGTTGTGGTTCATCACAGGGGAGACCGTTGTAGGATCAACAGTGGATGGGAGGAATTTGTTACTGGAACTGGTGTCGAATTTGGAGACTACGTGCAGTTCGACCGGGAACATAACGATCCCACCATTTGGCGTGTTCAATCCTCAACACCAATGGACTCTGATGAGGAGTAGTTTTTTTTTCAGAACCTTTAAATAATCCGGTAGCAGTACTGGAATGTGTATTTTCTTTATTTGATGTCTTCAAATTCTTAGCCAATTTAATCCTTCATGGAAGTACGGTTTTTTTTTAACATGATGGTTATGTTATTGTCTTAATAATAGAATAATCCGGCTTCTTATGTTCTCGACTCTTTCATCGCGATTATTATGAAATCGACACCGTAGATACTTAAATTTGTTAACCTATGTGCACTTGAATTCAAATTGCTACAATTTCTGTGTACCAACATTTTCCAGTAACACTAAATGGCCCTTGGACTTGCATTGGTATAGGTAAGCTATAGAGAAAGGAGTATTTAAAATTTGTGTAATTTATTAAATTAGGTCAAACAAGTCATGATTGGTTGCCTATTGAAAGGCCAATGATAATGGCCTGGACACCAAGTATAAATAAAACACTACTTCAATCAAACCACCATAAGCAAACTACTTGCAGATAACGGGAAAAAAAGAAGGTGAAATGGCAGGAAACGACATTACGGAGTTTGAGAAGGTCATTCGCGAAAACAACATGCATAATGCAGTAAGTTGTTACTCCAAAATTTTGTTATTCAGTTAACTATCATAATCCTCTTTGTTTAACGTATAGTTACATATTAATTTGTTTACATTTTATTGTTGTAGGTGGTTCCTCTGAAATTTACTAACAACTATGATACGAAGCTGTCGGACTCCGTCAAATTTAAGCAGTACATGGGTAAGCCATGGCAAATTGGTTTAACCAAAGTCGGAGGGAGGATTTGGTTCGACTTTGGATGGAGTGTTTTCCTGAATTTCCATAATGTCAAAGTTGGTTACACTCTGCATTTTAGGTTTCTTGGAGATGACACCTTTTATGTTTGGGTGTGTGATGAAAACAATGTGGTCCAAGACACGGAAGTGGTAAAAAAACTGGTTCGTCTAGTAACACCAAAATGAATAAGTCGTCTACTAGCAAATCCATTCCGGCACCAGAGGAAGACACTGAAGATAGTAACGATTGGCTAGTTTCAGAAGGAGACGAGGATGGATTGGAACAAGAATCAGGGGAGGGTTATTCAAATGCAATTGAAGTTGATTGTGAAGAAAGTTCTGGTGGCGAAGCAGAGGAGTTTGAAAGTAATGTGTTTGGTCTAAAAGAATTTTCAAAATTTATTTTCAAAGGGTAAGTCATGAAATTTTTATACTAATTTTTCAAATTTTAATGGTGTCTAATAGGAGTTGGAAAAAAAATTCCCATACAAGGCAAGAAGAACAGAACACTAGGAAGGCTTATGTGAAAGAGTGGGCACGTGAGGCATTAGAGAAGGCACGAAACATGAGAGGCAACGGGGAGCTGTGGTACGCCTCCTCGATTTGTCTTTCTCACATTTCGGGCCGGTACTTGATGGTAAAAATCTTTCTCCATTTTTATTTGAATGTGTACTTTGTTTTATAATTCGGTATTCTAATTATTACATTTGGTAATTACGTACACTGGGCGTTCCAATCTACTTTGCGTACAATTGTGACGTGCATTCTTCAATCAATGTTAAGCTGATTGGGCCAAAGAAGGTTGTGTATGATTTGGTGGTGCATAGGTTCAAAGACCAGGCTAGGATCTCTCATGGTTGGGAAGAGTTTGCGTTAGCTACGAAGCTGAAATTTGGTGATGCTATCAGAATCGAAGAAGACCTGGAAGACAAGTACAAATGGCACGCTAAGATTGTCCGGATGAAGTGATTATCTGGGGTTGGAGTATGAATTGTAGTAATATGTGTTTAGTAGTTTATTGTGTTTAAGTTGTCCAGCAAAGGGTCATGTTTAATGTTTGTGAACCATGTAGTAATCGTGTGTTTTCATTTCCAGTTGTGTATAATAATGACATGAACCCATGTAGTATGTGTATGTTGGTTAAGTATGAATGTTAATGTGTATTGTGTTGGCTAATTGTAAAAATGGGTTGTTTAGATCCTTGTTTAATTACTTGTTTGATGGATTCAAATTATTTTTGACCCAAGTTTGATGAAAGAAGTTCAAACAATTATAAACCTATGCAATCTGAGGCAGTGACATTGTCATAACTATATATTATATTTTTTTTAAAATTACAAGTTATGTTTAAAAAGGTTTAAAACGTGATTTTAAATGCATACGTAATAGTTAAAATGTGTTTCACCTTAGTGTGTGTTAGTAATGAGAAGGATCCCCAAAATTTGCCTTCCACGGAACTGGTAAGTAACCATATTATATATTGACTTGAATTAATGCAAGAAATGTATTATACATTAATTCGAATTGTTTCCGATTCAGGGGTTGAAACTTTATTCTAAAAAAGCATCGAACTGTCCACATGAAGCATATGTATCCCGACCTAAGTATATACCCTTTTGTGGTTAACTTAATACTTGTATTCCACAGCCTCCATTCTCTTATTAATGTACTGGTTATGATTGTTGGTTTACAACATTATTAACATACCACTATACGTAAGCAATCAATTTGTCTTTCGTGATGTTTAAACGTTAGCGGACCCCATAAAGAACCTTTTAGGACCCCAAAGTAATGCTTACTTGTCGAGGCCATGATAAAAAACAACGGTATTCAGGAGTTGTAGTTTTTGCATAACTGGAGACAATTGGTATTGAACTTTGTTTAGAAGTTTTAAAAGAATAGAGTACCATTGTGAACATTTTCAGAAAATCCGTCTTTTTTACAGACACTATTGACAATTGTTTAACGTCCCAATCCCATCCCAAATGAAGTCGGGATTCTTCGGGACTGCGACTCTGGGATCCGGGATCCAAATTTTGTCGTACAAAGCCAACTTCAAAATCAAATGGTCAAGTAAGCCTTTTTTTTAAACTATGAGATATGTACAAACCATGCTCCATGCCAAACCTCTTGCAAACTCAACACATGTGGAATTGACACAACTAACTCAATTTAGAAGCCCAGAGTCATCTTAGATTAAGACCACATTAACTCGAGCTTATATATATGAAATCCAGGAAGCCTTCCAAATGCCATTTCGGATGCAAAATCAATCCCAATCCAGTTCCAAAAAAAATATTTGGCAATTCGAGAGTTATCCCTATTTAGGATCGGGATTTTTGGTGAAAAAGACTATCAGTCGTTAGACTAAATCAAACTCAAAAAAGGTACAACCTGGATCAGGGGTGTATCCCAAAATACGACCCAGTCCGAATCAAAAGAAACTAATTTAGCTAAGTTACAGTTATCTGCTAGTTGAAAACATGGATATCATGCCAATTATTTAGTTTTTTGTGTAAATTGAATTTGTCCCAAAACTACGTGTAACAATTCCAATAGACAATGCTGCACGAAATTTGCGCATTTAGTAATTATTCAAAATTTATGTAAATTAGAATAAAAGAAATCCAGTTTATGATTTCAATAATTCAGGAACGGTACGTTGTTGTGGTAGGTTATTGTAGCTTCATCTCTTTGATTTGCCGTAAGATTTTACAGTAAGCTTGCAAAATTCAAGATTCCCATTCATTACAAAATCTGAAGTTATCTTTTTTGCTGTGGAAAGCAGTTTTGGTTTTGCTCTAGGTGCAGGAATCTGGTTGATGAGATGGTGAAGTTGTCTGCCCAAATCAATCATGTGAAGCAATAGTTTCCACACATTCTCTCTGTTTGACTGGATTTGTCCATGCAAATTTGCTATCACATCTTCCTGTATATTCTTTATCCTTCTCAAGTGCATGGAACAGTTAGAGAGAAAGAAAACAAATGCCTGAACATTGCTAGGTTCAATTTTCTATGTGATTTGTATGGAAGATTCTTAATAATGAAAAGGTGTGTAATTTATGTTGGGAGGTGTTCTTGAATTGTGAATTCAAGCAGGGAAGGTCATATAATTTGCTAATGGAATATGCTTTAATGAATCTATACCGAAATGGCTGGTAATTTGTGGAATGTAATCCCTGATTGCCAGATTTGGGCTGAGGCCCAAGAGAAGGCAGCTCAGACCTATCAAGATTTCTTGCTTTACGATGGAAAGATGAGTAAGGAAAGTATAATCTTCATGGTTCACAATTTGTTGAAGTGTTCTCAACTACAGATGTGGTGCTACCCTCACAAAATCTAGCATGCCCTTGAAGTGGTTCAAAACATGCTTGTGAGTCGTGGATCCAACTATACGTTGGATGACATAGAGGTCGAGATCCAAAAACTCCGGAAAAGACACTTTTGCTACGACAGGATCCTTAAATGGGATGAAACTGGGTGTGGCATTGAATTCTCAAGGGGTCGGAATCAATGCGATTACAAGGTTTGGGCAGAGATTCGTCGCTATGATTGCAACGCTATCTGGTACTATGTGGTTGATGAGCCACTTTGGTTTCAACTGTAACTCATGTTTCAGAAATGTAAGTGTGTTGACCCAGTAAAAGATTTGCCACCTACTTCCCCACCCGTGTTCAAAGACATTCCGGTCGACGGTGAGGGAAGTTCTCGGCCGATGTAATTGAGCAACATAAATCACCCCTTACGTTTAATAATTCCCGTTTGTTACACATCTTAGTTCGTATTATTATGAAACCGTTACGTGTAATGTTTTGTTTTATTGCCTATTTTGAAATCGAATAAAAGGGGTGACTATTAGTATTATGGAACAAGTGTGTTTTAATAGTATTATATACTAACTAGCTACTACCTCATAACTATCACTACAAGAAATCAGAGAAAAAACGACGGAAAGGGTTTATCCGTCGCCCCTATAGCGACGAATCGCGAAGGGTAGCGACGAATAATTTTATCCGTCCCTCTGTTAGCGGATAATTTTATCCGTCGCTAATGTGTTGACTTTTAATTTTATTTTAAAAAAATTCAAAAATTTACGACGGATAGATTATCGGTCGTAAATTATTTAAAATTTAATTTAAAAATAAAAAAATAGCGACGGATAAATTATCCGTCGCTAATTAAAAAAAAAATAAAAAATAAATTATCCGTCGGTCCAAGCGACGGATCGCTATCCGTCTTAGCGACGGATAGCGATCCGTCGCTAGAAAATGGTGAAAAACGGGGAGCAACCCCCATTTTCACCATTTTCACTTCTGCTTCCCATCTTCCTCCTCTCTTCGCCTCATTCGTTCTTCTCCACTTTCCGGCCAAAACTCCACCATTCCGGCCAATCTTTGTGTCAATTCGAAGCTCGTGGGACAATGAGCTTGGGTGGTCGATCAATTTCATCCTTCTTCGACTATTTTTCCCGCAATTTGAAGGTATTAGGCTAAACCCTAACTATTCTAAATTTGGGATGTTTGATAATTTGGATCAATTGTATGTTTGTAAACAATTATGGTAGCTAGTATATGTTATATGAAGTAGTGGGTTAAGCTTGGGGTTGTCAATTGATTGATTTTGTTGTGAAATTGATTTAGTGTTTGATGTTTGATTGATTAGCTTGATTTTCATGTTTGATGTTTGATTGATTAAGCTTGATTTTCATGTTTGATGTTTTTGTATATGTATTACGATTAGTGTTTTTTGACAAATTTGGAAATTTTGTTAATTTCGACTAGTTTAATGTTAAGTATATATATCAAATTAGTATTACTAGTTAATTAGTATAATGTGAAGATTTAGTTAATTAACTTTGAGATTGCTATCACTTATATTGTTAATTAGTATAATGTTAAGTAGTTTTGATTTGATAAATTCATATATGTACTAGATTACGAGGATTTAGTTAAGTGTTTTGAGACCATTTGTTGATTATATTAACGTGTAATTTATAATTTATAACTCGTAGTCGTAAGTGGTTGAAATGGTTAAAATACATGGGAAATTTTGTAACACTTAATAATTAATCATGAAATTATAAGGAACGTATAATAATTAACAATTAATCTCGACAATCTCGGAGAATTGGAATCGATCTAATCAATTAAATATGATCTAATCAATTGGAACGTGTCAGGTTACAAAAGTATCTAATGAATTCCGACCGTTCATGGATGTACGATCGTACGGCAGTAAATGGTAGAGTTTGTAGTAGTTTGGTAAAAGGGGTTAAAGGTTTCATCGCGTTTGCCATGGGACGTCCGGCTTGTGCAAATGGGGGTTGATAAAGTGTCCTTGCACATTGGAAACCTGCAGAAACAAACAATTTATGACTCCTACATCAGTATTCGAGCACTTGAGATGTAATGGATTCATGCCTGAGTATCATGTATGGATTCATCATGGTGAGGAAGCACCGTCCATGGCATACCTCCAATGGAGGGAGAGGCGGGGTTTGGGGTCGCCTATTGAGTTCTTTTTTGGTTGTCGGAACATGTGCATGGTGTATTGGGAGGAGGATGTAGATCTGTTGGAATGCAAGTTCTGTGGTAGGGAGCGTCACAAGTGGTGAGGAGGGGGTTGCAAGAGAATGATGAGTTTTATCCGTTTTGTCTTTAGGCTTGTATAACTAGTAATCATTAGTTGATATATGAAACCAAACATTATGGTAAAATTGAAGCTAATGTAACTTATATTATGTAATGACGTAACAATTGATTGAAGCTAATATAACTTATATTATGTAGCAATTTATTGAATTATTGTGAAATTGATTTATTATCGTAAATGATAGACCTCGATCTAATGAATTCAAATGTGTCAGGTTATTATCTAATTATTCAATGAATACCGATCGTTCATGGATGTATTGTCGTACTCTAAATGGCAGAGTTCAATCGAGTTTTATGAAAGGGGTTGAAGGTTTCATTGCATTTGCAATCTCAAATCCGGCTTGTGTAAAGGATGGGTTGATAAAGTGCCCTTGTACAATGAAAAAGTGCAGAAACAAGCAATACCTGACTCCTACAGCGGTAGTCCAGCACTTGAGGAAAAATGGATTCCTGCCTGCGTATCAGGTATGGAATCATCATGGTGAGGAAGCAGCACCGTCCAATACAGACAGCATGGAAGGAAGAGAAAAAAATGAACAAGTCGGGGAACAAAGTACATCTGAAGGCGATGTTATTCGAGTTCGAGTCGAACAAATGGTGTATGATGCTGCAGGGGCAGAGTTCATAGACACAAGTAACACTGTAACCGAGGGGGAGGTGGAGGAACCACCGAATCCCGAGGATCAGGTGTTCTTTGACTTGTTAGAATCATCAAGGAAGCCGGTTTATCCGGGGTGTAAGCTCACTGAGTTGTCTTTGTTGGCTCGGCTAATGAGTTGTAAGGCTAATGGCCAGCAATCTGAAACGAGCTTCAATGAATGGGTTGACGTAATGTCGGCCCTTTGTCCTGAAGAAAACCTAGTTCCCACCAACTTTTACCAAGCTAAGAAAAAGATGCGGGGTTTAGGGTTGCCTGTGGTAACCATAGACTGTTGTCCGAAAATGTGCATGATCTATTGGGAGGAGGATGCAGATCTAATACAATGCAAGTTATGTGGTAAGGAACGGTACAAGCGTTACAAGGAGGGGGCTTCAAAGAAGCGATAGAAGAAAAATCTCCCACATAAGAAAATTTGGTACTTCCCTCTAGCACCTCGTTTGAAGAGATTGTATGCTTCAAGTGCTTCTGCCGATAAAATGCGGTGGCACAAGGAGCGAGTAATCTCGGATAATGCAGAAGATGGTAGAATAGACCATCCAACAGACTCACCCGCATGGAAATCGTTTGACAAGACATATCCAGAGTTTACAGCCGAATCTAGAAATGTACGATTGGGACTTTGTACGGATGGTTTTAACCCGTTTGGAAGTGACCGAAAATACTCTTGTTGGCCAGTTATGCTCACACCGTACAACCTGCCCCCCGGTGAGTGCATGAAGGAGCCATTCATGTTTCTGACTGCGTTGGTGCCTGGGCCGAAAGATCCTGGATTGACGTTGGATGTTTTCTTGCAACCCCTAATCAAGGAGCTGATTGAGTTGTGGATGGATGGTATCCCTGCATATGCTGTGTCGACCAAAAAGAACTTCACCTTGAGAGCAGCTCTTCTTTGGACCGTGAGTGACTTCCATGCGTACTCCATGCTATCTGGAAGGAAAACCGCAGGGAAATATGCATGTCCACATTGCTTGGAGGATACTGATGCATTTAGACTGAAGGGTAGTGGAAAATTTTGTTGGTTTGATTGTCATCGTAGGTTGCTAGAAAGTGACCATTCGTTCAGGAAGAACAAGGATCAATTCTTGAAAAATAAAGTCGTAAAGAAAAAAGCCCCGAGACGACTTACTGGTGCACAAATTCTTGCGGAGATTGATAGGTTGGATCTTATGAAGGTGACTGAACTTGGGTGGATGAAGCATAACGAGAAAATTGGTAAAAAATGTGGTTGGAAGAAGAGAAGCATCTTCTGGGACTTGCCTTATTGGAGCAGTCTTCTTATCCGTCACAACTTAGATTTCATGCACATTGAGAAGAACGTGTTCGAGAACTTATTCAATACACTTTGCAACATTGAGGGAAAAACAAAGGACCATGCGAAGTCTAGAGCCGAGTTGGATACGTGGTGTAAAAGGCCTGAGTTGACAAAGAAGGATGAGAAAGGTAAGTGGCCGAAAGCGTGCTACACAATTGACAATGCATCTAGGTCAATTCTGTTTGATTGGGTGAGGGCATTGAGTTTCCCAGATAATTACGCATCAAATTTAGAGAAGTGTGTGGATTTGAAGAAGACAAAGGTTTTTGGGATGAAGAGCCACGACTGTCATGTGTTCATGGAGAGGCTTATCCCGGTAGTATTTCGAGAGCTGCTACCTAAACATGTATGGACCGCTATCACCGAGTTGAGCTTATTTTTCAAAAATTTAGGCACGAGGGTGGTTCATGACAAAGTGTTGGAAAATCTTGAAAAGAACATGCCATTGATTCTATGCAAGCTCGAGCGTATCTTTCCACCGAGCTGGTTTGATTCTATGGAGCACTTGCCGGTTCACCTTCCACATGAAGCGAGACTTGCTGGACCGGTTCAGTATCGATGGATGTATCCATTCGATAGGTACTTGGGAAAATTGAAGAAGTATGTCAACAACAAAGGTGAACCTGAAGGATCGATTGCCAATGCCTACATTCGAGAGAAAACTGCAACCTTCTGCTCTTATTACTTTGATGAGAACGTCCCTACGAAGACATCAAGGCCGGCTCGAAACGCAGACACATTCGAAGTTCAAGCGGATGATGAGTTTTCCCTATCTGTCTTTAGGGTATCAGGGAGACCTCTTGGTGGAGCTAAGAAAGAATATCTTACGGGGAAGGAGTTGAAAGCAGCTCAATATTATGTCCTCACGAATTGTGCTGAGGTTGACAAGTATATGGTGCTATTTGCGAGGTGAGCAACACTTTCTTTAAATTTTAATATAGCTATGTAAGTCTCTACTCAATTATAGACTTATCATCGAATCAATGTTTGCAGTGTTTTCAAAAAGCGTTGTTTGGAAGAAAATCCTCAGATGACAGAGGATACACTAGAGGAACTACTTGACTAAAAAATGGAATTAGAATTTCCAGATTGGTTCAAAGAGTATGTCCGGAATCCTATTAACAACGTCACATGCCTATACTTAAAGGCTCTTGTAGAGGGGCCATTCAAAAAGGTCTACACATTCCCAAGTTATATAGTCAATGGCCTTAGGTTCCACACGATTGAATGTAACACGGCCATGGCAACAAGCAACTCCGGGGTGTGTGTTAAGGGTGCAAATTATGGAGACGCTGCTTTGTTTGATTTCCACAGGAAGCTAAAACGAATAGTGAGGATTGAATATCCCGGCGTGCCATTGAAACGAACCTTCTTGTTTGATGTTGAGTGGTATGATCCTAATCCAGGAGGTACGAGGAAGAACGAGCAGTATGAAATGGTTGATGTAAACCAAAAGAAGAGGTACAAAACCAAGTATGAACCATTTATTTTGGCGACTCAAGCACGACAAGTGGTGTTTCTTGAATATCCAAGCAGGAAACGCGATAAGGTGGAATGGTTAGCTGCGATACCTATTCGTGCTCGCTCGAAAGTGGAGTACATTGAGAAAGACGACTCAATTACCAACTCGTACCAACAAGAGGATGTCGATAAATAAGCAGAAAATCCCATAGACGCGGATGATGAGTTGTTTGATCTGCACGAGGACCAATATGTAGACTTAGAGGACGGCGATAACGGTATATTATGTGTATTATAACTAGTTAGTAGTTGATAAAACTTGAGTATTTCTGTTCTGCACGAAAAATGGTTACATGTGTTATTATAATTTGTTCTGTATTATAACTCGTACTAACACATTTTAATGTATTTGTTACATGTTTTTGCAGATGCCGCGACAGAGACCATGCACCTATCCCCCCCCCCCCACACACACAACCAGCCGCATGATAGTCTGGGCGGGGCAGGTCGAGGGGTGAGGCTCTGTTAGTCGAGCGGAGTCTCGAATTCTGAGACCCCCAGTGATAGCAATAGGGCTCTACCAACAGCCAGCCGGCAGACAGGTGGAGGAGGACGATTGTCCCTACCTCGAGTGGGATGCACAGAATCCCAACGTTACGTGGGACGGTGATTTTTCGTTTGGGTCCTGCCAAGTAAGTATTATACATTCTTCTTAAATATGTAAAACATAACTTATGATAGTTGACAAGTATAAATTATTGTACTAAAGTAATTAATATTTTTTTCTTGTATCTTATACATTGACAACAGTTTATGGCCTCGGGAGGTCCATAATAAACTCGGTGACATCATTCGGAGCAGGAGAGAGCCACGGGAGAAGGGTGGTGAGTGTTGGTCTCACATTTCGGACCACATGAGGGCCGAGTACTTTGATGAGTTGCGGGTAAGTTAAAATATGACATTCCTTTATTTGTTATTATAATCGTTGTTTTAATATGAGTGGTATGTTAGCCACTGTATGTGAGTGGTATGTTAGCCACTTTATTTGGGTGATATGTTAGTCACCATTGTGTTAGTAAAATTTAGGACAATGTGAGTAGTATGTTAGCCACTATATGTGAGTGGTATGTTAGCCACTTTGTTTGGGTGATATGTTAGTCACCATTTATGTTATGTTGTTGTATCTTATTAAATTGATGTAACATGGTGACGTTATATATATTGACTTTGGATGTTGTATGAAATTGGGAATGTAGAAGGAGTACTTCATTCCCAGCAGATTGATCCCCCAGATATGGCGTGTTTACGAGACCGTGGGGTCTAAATTATACGGGGATATGGTCCATACTTGGAAAGGCATTCGGGATCGGAAAGGCCCAATGCCTCCACAGGTTGATGCAGAGGAGTGGGCCCTTTGGGATACTGGCTTGAAGCGATGTCGAGAATAATGCCTACATCAACAAAGCAGAACAGGCGTCTCGATGCGAGATGCGGAAAATGCCGTTCACCACCTTGGGAGGCGATCTACTGTCACTGATTATTATAAATCGGTAAGTATATATATGTTTTTTTTTTCAATCTTGCATTACGTGTATGTATTGTGTCTCTGCTCTATTACTTGTGAGATGATAAATGGTTGACTATATATGTTGTTCAAATGTCAGAGGGGGAGGTGAAATCCAAGTATGACATCTTCAAAAAGGCCAAGCTGAAGGACGGGATATGGACTGACTCCAGGGCCGAGTCTATTGCGGTATGTTTATGTTGTTAAAGTTCATATTTGTACACTACTACAAGTTATTTTTGAAAAACAGTAACTGATCATGATATCTGCTATTTACGATTTCAGGATGAGATTGATGCTCAGGTAGTGAGGCAGGAGGAAGAGACGGGTGAGGTGCTGTCAACTGAACAAGTTGACAAAATCTTCTTAGAGGGGAACAAACCGGACAGCAAAGGACGAATATATGGACTTGGGAGCCTCGGTTTGAGCTTGGCTAGTCCTAACTACTCCTCATCATCATCCCAGCAGTCTAGACATCATGTTTTCACACAGGCCCAGGTCTCGGATATGGTGTAGTCACAGGTTTCAGAACATGTTGCACGGCTAACAAAAGAGATGGAGCGGCGTGACAGAGAACGAAGGGAGGAGAACGAGCGTCTTCGGTTACAGATGGAGGCTTTCATGTCCCAGTTCGGCCAGTACCCACCCCCGTCTGGTAGCTAGTTATGTCAATCGTTACTTTAGACTATGTACGTTCAAATATATTATATTTAGACTTCTTCGGATAATTAAGACTTATTTGGATCTTCGGTTTGTTAACTTATGAATGATTTATCATTTATTGAAATATTTTCCGTATTCTTGATTTATTATCGAACATTATATTGATTAAATATGTGAAATACGAAAAACAGGGATTAATATAATAAAAAAAAATTTTAAAAAAATATTTTGTGACGGAATTTGAGATTCCGTCACTGATTCACACCAATAATGTAGCGACCAGTGTTTAAAAAACCGGACCGGGTGTCGAACCGAACATGCTATAAAATGTCGGTTCAATCGGTTAGACAGGTCAAACCATTGGTTGACCCGGTATACATGTATTTAAATAAATATCGTCCAAGACTCTAATACGAATTTATATTGAATTATAATATAAATTCAAGAAAAAAGATCTAGCATATTTAAGTTTATAAAAGTTCAAAACTTCAAATTTTAGAATTTGAACTTGTAAAAATGTAATTTTTAATTGACAAATGAATGTTACAAGAACGAAAGTGATCACTATTCCACTTAGTTGATTATCGATGGAGGAAATCAATGTTTTCCAATAAAAAAAAGGAAATTATGGCTAGAAAAAGATTCAAGTATCCTTAGTTCCTTATCGATTTGAGCTATGACCTATGTAAAATAGAAAACAAACACAAATGAATTGTCTCCAAGTGGAAAAGAAGCTTCTTTCTAAACTCTAGACTCAAGTTCAAACCCCATCAATTCCATTTTGAACAATTATTCAAATGTAACATAAAAATCGGTTCAATTCCGGTTCAGCGGATCGATGGTTTAACCGGTGAACCGCCCGGTTCTTACCGGTTTATTGGCTAGGTGGTTCATATGCTCCAACCAAACCGTTTCCTTCCAAAAAACCGGTTGGATCGGTCGAACCGGCCGGTCCAGTTTTTAATACACTGGTAGCGACGGATAATTCATCTAAATTATCCGTCGCTACATTTAGTGACGGAATTTCAAATTCCGTCACTAATTCCAATAATACATGTAGCGACGGGTAGATTCTATCCGTCCCTATATTGGCGACGGATAATCTATCCGTCGCCAATAATCGAATTTTTAAAAAAGGAAAAAAAAAGTCAAATTTGATAATCCGTCGCCCAATCCGTCGCAAATTGGGCGACGGATTATCTATCCGTCGCTCAGCTCCAGCGGGGCGACAAAATTATTATCCATCGCCCCATCCGTCGCTAGAGCTGGGGCGACGGATCGCTATCCGTCGCTACAGACCAGTTTTTTTGTAGTGTATCTAAGTTTACCCAAATAATTACCAGGTAAACCATCATAATCATATACTGTCGACATGATTATGGTACTCCTAAAGGGGTCAAACTATGGTAAAAAAGTAAGTAACTTTCACCTCTATAAGTGGACATTGACTTCATCATAACTGCCATTGTAGTACCAACCATCTTACACTAAACCCAGATTTACAGACAATATGGAAATGAACATGTTCTCCCAGCAAGAAAATTATTTTATTTCAAAAAAGGTCTTCTTGGAGTGAAGTCGTGAACAACACTTTTATTAATTGCCTTGTTGACTTCATGAAGGAGGAATATGTGGGCAGTGACTACCTTGACTATGTTCATCCGGATGCGTTTATATATGCTACGAAGGTTTTGAATGCAGAATACCATTCGTATCATTCTTATACCGTTGATGAAGCGTATGAGAAATTTCAGTTACTATTTGATCGCTATCGTTGTTTTGGGCGTTTGTTGAATTCTAGTTGTGTTTCGTGGTTGAAGCGCACAAACAAAATGGTTGTTGGTAAGCACGAAAAGTTCTCCGCTATAGCTCGTGTAAGCAACTACACTCATCTGCTTTTTGTTTGCTTAAAATTGAATAAGTACGAGCTACTAATTTACTATACTAAAAATATTTTGTTTCGTTTTTAAATTTCGTAAAATCAGGACCCTTGGACATATGCATATGTCTTCCAAGGAGACCCAAATTAGACAAAGTTACAAGTTTTGTTTGGTGATTACGACAAATACGAGGACTGGATCATTGCCAAAGCCCGGATCCTTAGTTACGGGGATGACGTAGCGTTAGGTCCTTGGAAAGCCAATAAAGAACAAGGTCCGGCAGAAAGTGCATCTCGCAGAGGTTGATAAGGAACAATTATTAAACGTAAATTTGGATTTGCACGTTTATGTTAAGTACTTTCGTATTTATTAGATAATCACCTGCATTGTTTGAACTTGCATTTAGTCTTCTGTATGGATCAAAGTCAGTGTTTCCTCACTTATGAAATGGAAGAATGAGTTGATCGAATTTTGTTGCGTGTTTTCTCTTTGGTTTTAAACCCTAATGTTTTTCATTGGAAGTTGCAACAACAATTACAGAAAAAATCTTACATGTCAAACGATTACTTCTTCACTCAATATAGAATGGGTGAAAACAAATGAAAACCGTCTGCTTTGACATTAACAAGTGTTCCATAACAGGTTATTAAGTACTAATCATTAACCTACTGGCTGAATCCCGAATGAAATGGAAAACATAACTTAAAGTCCAAAGGGCAACGACATTTCTTGGGGCATTTCCACTAGGTGCAGAAATTTTGTCAAGAGTCTACGACCCATGTGCAACAGAATCCTCATATAATTTGTTGCGTGCTATTCTTATAATCCAATCCACATATTTCTCATATGCTCCGAATAAACTAGTAAGCTATGCCCAATTCGGATCCCCCCCGACAAACATATGCATATGTCAAAGGGTCATGCTGCAAAACCAAACAAATACTCTGTAATACATATATTTATCAATTAGTTAGATTTTTTTAAAGGTTTAAACAATAAAATGTATCATTCCATATAGTAAGGCAATAATTTAATTCACTTACGAAAGCAATTTCCACAAACTTGGTGTTGCTGATTATCACAACATTATTGGTGACCTCGTTCCAAGCAACGCAACCGGAATGGAGAAGATAACCAAAGCTTCGAAAACGATCTAAAAGTAACCTTACCTTCTCCTTACATTCACTAATCATGGTAAGTATGATACATTCCATAAGCATCGTTAAGTGCCTTACAACCAACCGTGTACACTTGTTGTGTGAACATATTGTGTTCCGTTTTGTTTTTTGTTTGCTTTTGTTTCACCAACAAAACAATTCCTATTCGAATGACAATACATAAACTAACACCTTCTCACAAATAAACATTGCAGTCTTGGGGCACCTTTTATAGAAGATTTTTTGGTCTTGAAGTTATGTATCTGACCTATATTAACATACATGTTACAATTTTATTCTATTTGAATGAATAAAATAATTTTAACAATTTGTATTCATGTTTTAATGATGAAGGAATATTCACTAATTTTCTTGACTAACACTTGCAATCAAAAGTTTAATGAGGGGAGAGGTGGTGGCTGGTGGTGCTTTGGCAATTGAATTGTGTAACAAAATGTAATTTTAAAAAGCTGCCTCCCAAAAATAATCGAACCTGCAACCTTTCACAAACTAACCAACTTACATGCATAGTGTACACCATCGGGCTACAGTTTTCTCTCATCCAACAGAAACTATCGAATCAATCTAGTGTGTTACTCAATGTGGTCCAGTTTCAGTTGGGCCCACTACATTTCCGTATCGTTAAACACAATCGACCATGACACTCCATGCTATAACAAATTCGAATTACCAGGTTCTAACTAAACTATGTACATAACGTAATAATTACTTTAGGTACACATCATATCGGTGTGTACTTAAAGTTTTCCCGATCGTGTCAGAACTTTACCCACTTATTTATAACGTTATTTTAATTAAATAAAATATCTTCTTGTTTGTCCATAACGACGGTGAATGAAATGGTTAGTTGATTTAAATTACATTTCCTAACTTTTGTTACAACCTAATTAAAGGAATCATGAACTAAACTAATATGAAGGTCTAAACAAAAATCATATGTAACACAACTTCTTTCACGAGGGAGTCACTCATTTGAACTGTAATAAAACGGAACCATACTATTGCAAATTTGACCTTCTAATGACATCACATCACTATAAATTTCTAATGGTTAACTATTATTTATATACATTAACATTTCGACAGAGATAAAAGGCCATCTTCATGTCTATATATAGAAGGTAGTTTTTCATTTGGTTGATACATAACAAATTAATGGATAGCCAAAACAGCAGCAACAACGAAGGTTTCATTGAAGGAGACTACGATCCAATTCCTTTCGAAGTTGTTATCGGGAATGCACAATTAACTATCTTTGTAATTCATTTCCTTATTATCTTCATTCATGTTTATAGTCACTAGGATATTAGCATACTTAAACTAAACAATTGTAAAAAAAAAACAGCATGCAACCTTCCGCAACTAACCGATAATGATGCTTTCAATTTTTGGTTACGCAGGAACTACCACGTTGGTTCGGTGTGCTATTCGTTGATGAATGTGAGGATGAAATATTTTTTGTTGTGGGGGAGGGAGCTCATTTTGCTATGCAAGTAGAAAAGGATGGAAGTTTGTTGAGGTGTGTTGCAGGGTGGACTGATTTTGTGCAAAACTACAGCATTCAAGCGGGTTTTACGTTGAAATGTAACTATCTCACGGGTGTGGGAATCAAAGTTGAGGTATTTGATAACCAAAATAACATAATAAACTATGAACTTGCCATCACACTACATCAAATGGAATAAGTTACCGAAGAGAGTAATGAACAAATTACGGCAGACTCCCGAATTTCAGAGCATGTCGGTCAAGTCGACTAGAGCAGCCTAGCTACTTGAGGTTTTTGAATACATGCGGAAGTTGGGTCCTTGTTGCTACAAAACCATCACGCGAACAGACATGTTTGGCAAGCCTCACCCCATAAGCCTTTTTCTAAATCATTACAGTATCTTACATGTTTAACTATAAGGCTGTGTTTGATTTGTTGCATCACTAATAAAACATTTCCTTACATTGAGCAGGGCTTACCTTTAAAGTTTGGGAAAGAACATATGAAAAGAAAAGATATAACAATCATATTAAGGCATGGAGTGGACGACTTCATGCTCGTAGTCGGAAGTACTCATCCACGACACAGCAAGCTACTTGGTGGATGGGATGAGATTGTCGCAAAATTCAATTTGACAATCGGAGATACAGTTGTGTTTGGCGTTGAAGAGTCAAAGCTATGGAAAATAGCAATAGTACATAACAAAACTTAAGGCAGACCAACTAGGAAGACATGATCTTTCGCTCTCGCCAAAGTACAACCTTGTTAATAAGCTCCCCGTACACATTTTACAATAGTTTACGGGAGCATTCCACAATTTATTCTCAACGATGTGTTTTAGTAATTATGGTCCCAGTAAACTACAAACATGTCATATGGTTGTAACTACAAAAAACTTAGACATGGATAATCAAACATCTGACAACAGAAGCCTCTAAATCAAATAAGAGCAGAAGGAGATAGATACCAGCATCATAAACATAAGGTGAAATTATAACATCATCAACCAGTAGCATGGTTAAGATTAAATGCTACTTAAAAGTCTTCTCCAACATTCAGGATTACAACATTGCCAAAACATAACTAAAAGAAACATAAACATTAACACTGTAACAATTACCTAGCCCCTTTCGACTGACATCAAGTAAATTAACATGACCATATACTTGCATCAAAATGAAGGGAATTGATAATTGTTAAATAGAAATCCTACAAACCATTAGCATTAGAGGCAGTGATCCAGTTTTGCTAGGTTGTTGTGGTGAAGCCACGCAAAAATATGTACACATTCTGATTCCCGAACCCCTCATATCTTTCCACCCATTATCAGACGAACCATATCCTTGCGGCGTTCCTTGCTAGCCCTGATAAAAGTTGCAGTCAAACTAGGTGTGCGAACAATGTGTTGTTCGACAAAAATGGCCTGGTCACCAGTTAGCTCAGTTATTTCCTCCAAAGCATCTATGACCTTGTTGCATTTACTGCCGAATGCTACATCAAGGGATGACAGCTTCGAATTCAGTTCCTCCAGAATCCTTGTGTTGTTCCCACAGACCTTCTCAATCAATTGGACATATAGTTTAGCTATCATAGCAGGTTTGTCTCCTTTTTCAAGCTTCTGACGCTTCATAGATGGGGTAGGTGTAGGGTACAGATCAGGTCCGCTCATAGTTCTCATCGTTGGAAGGCTCTGAGTCTGCTGCACGTTACCTGTTTCATTAACAGGGGGCCCTGTAGCAGAAGCACTCACCTTGCTAGTCACATCTTCATCCTCCATATCCAGATCAAGTATGCCGTCCATGTTGGGTTTATAAACATCTTGCGGCACAAATTCATCCACTCCATCAAACCCAACAGCGCCTTGTCCAGTGGCTCGATCATTTCCAAACCACTCAGTCCATGTGTCATACATAGTATGGGAAATCTTTGTGCCTTAAACCCCAAGCATCTTTGTATTCCTATAGAAATAAACCATATGCTTAATTAGATTAACTAGTAATCCAAAAACCCAGGGGGTCTACTGCACGATGTTATACTAATACTTTTACCTTGCAGCAGTCATCCCATGCCTCAGACTCGGGGACATCCAGCGTATGAGTCCCACCGAGGAATGAAGAACCGCTCAGCATGAGTATGTCATGAACACCATAGTATTTAGTCCTCCAGTTCTTGAGCTTAGACCGAATCTGCTTGTGAGTGATGATGCCAGCAAATGATGGGTACTTTTTAGCAATCATTTTCTCCAGCTTGCTTACCACATTCGTCAGCTTCATCGTCTTATCTCGAGCTCCCATCGCCATGAAGATCTGCATAGAGTCCAGAAGTGCCAACTCTTGAGCATCGGTCCAGTAAATTTTTAGCATCTTCACTTGAGAAGAACCACCAGCAGTCCCCGATGGTGTGTACAAGGCCATAGAAACCGATGGAATTGATGATGCACCAGCCTGTGCCACATAGTTGTTAACACTACCAGGCCTCATAGTAGGAACAAAGCTAGCACGTAAACTTGCTTGCGTAAAAGGAGCCCTGAAGGGAGTTGCTCTTCCATTGCCTGGCCTCATATGCACATTCACACAATCATCAAAAGCCACATACAAAAAATACAATGTCCCCGATTTATTCTATAACTCATGTCTACAGTTCAAATTTTACTAAATGCAAACAAACAAGTCATAATACGAATCAAACTCAGTAGTCCAGCCTTCATATATCTCATAAACATCCATACTATATTGTCATACAAACCACGCAGCAAGTACAACAACAAAAACAACAACGTACGAAAGTAAACCAAACTACATTGAATGAAAAGAGTTCATAAGTTTTCGAAACGAAAGGGTTCCATCAAAACAGAAATTTAAAACATAACCACTGTTAATCCAACAATGGTGTTACTACATAATACATCAAGTAGCAAAAACTGTATGGAAATTCTCTTCTTATACCAATCCACCACGACTCGCCACCTAATTATTGTAGAGTTCAACAGCCAACTGATCCCTCATGCCAGTCAACTCAGGTGAACTACGTAGGACTTGCACATAATCCCCTGGAGGGTCATCATTAATAGGTTGATCCCCATCTTCCGGGAGCTTCACATCCTCAAGGGGATCCTTTGTCATGTGCAACCTAATGAAGTTTTGCAACAAGCAGCAAGCAAAAATGACCTTGTTCTGCACCTTCATTGGATATTTACTTTCCTCGTCCAATATCTTCCACCTTATTTTAAGAACCCCAAGTGCCCGTTCAATGACATTCCTCGCCTTTGAATGTACCATGTTAAAGTACTCTTGCGGATTCTGTGGAGCTTCCATGCCCATACCCCATGCCTTCAAATGATACCTAGTCTGCGTGTAAGGGGTAAGAAACCCCTGCCCGTACGTGTACCCATTGTCACAAAGGTAGTACTGACCTGCCATTAAATTTAACCAACTAAGTTACAACACACAAACATATTCCAACACATTTACATTCATGTAACTCATAACTTAACCATTGACCAGTTACCTTCAGGGACTCGTAGACCATTCCTACGAGCAAGGGCATTAGTGAGCACACGGCTGTCTGCAGAGGATCCTTCCCATCCAGCCAGCACATAAGTGAACATCATGTTTGGATCACAAGCAGCAAGGACATTCACTGTCACAATTCCCTTCCTTCCACGGTAAGGCGTTTGATCCTCCTTAGGCACCCGGACCCGAACATGTGTTCCATCCAAGGCTCCTACGCAGCCCGGACATTATTATTCAAACATGTAAGAAGTTTTATATCAAAACAAATTATAACTCAACCCCAAAATAATAAATACCATGGCACAAATTTATTTGTAATTACCTGAAAATGCTGCCATCTCTCAGTTCCATTATCAGGAGTTATTGGCTTTGGACGAACAAGTAGTTCCTTGTGCAGACGAAGAATCGCATTCAGCACCTCATGAAAGTACTTACTGATGGTTTCCCTAGATCGAATGAAGTCAAAGTGTATGATCCTGTTCTTCTTGTTGTGTGCAATTATAGATAAGAACATGCCAACTTGTTCTTTAGCTGACACGTATCTCCCATCACTTAACCCCCCCAACAACATGGAGCACCTCACAAAGTTGTGCAAAACATCTTCTATCCATTCACAGGTTATCAATATAGTCTACGTCATCTTCGACAAACAGTCTAAAGTTCCTGTCTAGTTGACTGTAAAGTCGGTAATACATATTGTACCGTGCCTTGTTCTCAGGTTCAACTAGATGTAGGCGAAACGCCGACATATTAACCTCTGTTCCCAACATGGAAATCATCAATAATAATTCCATGTTCATGTTACTCACATGTAACATCAGTACAAGCAATTGCTGCTCTCTTAAATCCATTCCTAATCAGTCCATTAAACAAAGAACCAGCAGAAAACATTATGTACACATCTGATAAAACCCACAAAATGGCTACACAATGACAACTCACCAAAATGTTTATCAATCTACTGGAGACATAATACAGTTCAGATTCAACAAGTTCTTACTTCAATTCATCAATCGACCACAAACACGAAAACAAAATACACAAATTATAACAACGAATTCACAGTTAATCAGCTTACTGAAATTCATAAATTCTCTACTACAAGTGTGTGAATCATACCTTTCAGTTGATGGTTGGTTTCGGTTCCCTTCAATTGGCGCAAGTTTCTTCTCGCTTCAAACAAGCCGCTATTTTTTTTCACAAACCAAGAACTGAAAATGTCTCCTTCAGCTCGTTGTAGTGTTAAACCTAGACAGGGCCATTTTAGACAATAACCAAAATGAACTAGCACGAACTTGTACCAATTTATCCTACGTGGACCGAAGCCCAAAACTGAGTCCAGGAGAAAACCCCTAAATTTTTGGTCCAGAAAACCCAGGCCAACTGCTCCATGTAGACTTCATCAACCAATAGGAAGTCTGCCCCTCGATTATGGCCTGTTCAGATGGCCCACTAAAAACCCAGCCTTCATTAAACCAAACACAGAAATGGGCCTAAAATGACAAGGAAGAATGGGCCATCTGCAATACCAAACGGATTGTAAATTCGAACAAATTACCATTGATACATCGACTCACACTCTCCGTAAATTTTCAAAATAATATATTACAATAATTATAACTACCAATGTAATGCCCCAAAGTTTCAAGTCAAGTCCAAAGAGCTTAAAGGGATCGAGAACGCTACTCATACCAACAAGGTGCATCTTTCTTTTCGGGAATGCATCCATAAGAACCCCAGAGTTAAGCGTGCTTGCTCTGGAACAATCTTAGGATGGGTGATCAACTTTGAAGTCTCCCGGTTTGCGCACGAGTGAGTACAAAGTACTCGGGAAAGTATATATGTACGATGGAAAAGATATCACGTAGAATTCACGATTAACTACTTACCATTAGTGGTCGGGTCGTTATAAACAAATTGAACTACAAGGAAAACAATTATCAATGCAAATAATTTCTTTTTTCTTTTTAGGAAGGTGATGTTTTAAAATCACCACCAAATAGAACATACGAGTCTTCAAATGGAAGAAAACCAAATCAACTATTGTCCATAAGGAAATCACGTGCTAGACAGCTAGAATATGGGCTACCTTATTACAAAGTCGACTTACATAAGAAAAACGAAAAGAAATTAAACTAGCAACGATTGACTTTGTCTCTTCGATGATATGACAACATCCAGACAAAGAATTGTTGCAGTTGACGTATAACATTTGCACTATCCCCTTCGGATATTACCAGGTCGAATTGCATTTGGCGTGACAAAGTTGCAGCACATCTGGATGCTAACGCCTTAGCTTGCTCCTGGTCTTGTATGACGGAACTTTCTTTGCCCGCCACACAATAATGTTGCCTTCAACTCCTCATGCCACATCTCACTGGTTGGATCGAACCCACAATTTAAGTATGGAAGCATCAAAGTTGACCTTAATTATCACCAATCAAATTAGGCAAGAAGCTAGGGGATCGATATTAGTTCATCATAATTTAGAGTTAGTCACATAGCTTGATGCTCATTCATTAATTCGTAACTCCAAATATACTCGAATAATTTTGATAGCTTATAGTACATACAGTAAAAAAAAAACTCCATTGCTAATTCAACCGAATGGAAAACATACTATATACAGATTGTCGAGATTCAACACACAATCTCTTCGTCAATCACAAACAACGATATAAACCAAATGAAAACGACAATCTCACAATTGAAACAATCACACGAATCAACACGAGAGAGTTTACGTGTTTCAACTCAATGAGAGCCTACGTCCACGGGAAAACAATCAACAACCTTTATTGCCACCAATCGAGTACAGATACGAGCTACAATCGAGATGATCAAGCTCAACAAGTACACAGTAACCTATCTTCTACCTTGATCGGAATTATGAAGAAAACAGTTACAATCGACTGAAATTGAGAGTGGAATAATGATGTTCTATATATCTAAGATATATATATATATATATATATATATATATATATATATATATATTATATATATATATATATATATATATATATATATATATATATATATATATATATATATAACAGTGAAAACGCGTAAACAAATGCTTGGATTTTACGCCAACTCCAGCTGTGCTCTGTTTCTCTGTTTTGACATCAACAACAAAACGGCTTCTAACTGCCAGTTTGATCTCAGCCGTTACTTGCTTCCAGATTTGATCTCATCCATCCATTCACTTTGAGCTATAAACTCAACAATCTCCACCTTAGCTCAAAGTTCTTGATATACTTCCCTTTACAGTCCTTTATAGGTAGAACCAACAACCTTTAAGCTCCCTTGATGGCTAGAGCATGCCTGAGTGACTTCAGTTTCCTGATGAAGAAGTGTTTACACACTTCATATTTACCAAGTTTGCACAATGGTGGAACTTAGATGCTGACAAAGCCTTAGTCAGACTATCTGCAGCATTATCATTTGTATGCACCTTCTCCACTTTAATTGTTCCTCCATCAATGATGTCTCTAATGAAATATAATCTAACATCAATGTGTTTAGTCCTTTCATGGAAGTGTTGATGCTTGGAGAGTTGTATTGCACTTTGATTGTCACAGAAAACTGTGACTGATTCTTGAATGATTCCCATCTCCTTTACCAATCCATTAAGCCAAATAGCCTCCTTGATTGCTTCAGTAACATCAATGAACTCAGCTTCAGTGGTTGAAAGAGCAACAATAGATTGCTGAGTACATTTCCAGCTAATGGCAGTTCCATAGAGAGTGAAGATAAAACCAGTGATTGATTTTCTAGTATCAATATTTGCAGCAAAATTTGCATCTACATATCCTTCCAGTGGAAATTCAACTTCTTTAGATACTTGAAACTTCAATCCATGATGCAGAGTTCCTTTAATATACCTAAACACTCCCTTAACAACATTCTAGTGATCCATACCAGGATTGCTTATGTACTTGCTAATCATACTCATTGCAAAAGCCAAATCAGGTCTGCAGCATATCATGGAGTACATAATGCTCCCCACTGCATTGGCATATGGTATAGAAAACATTTTACACATTTCAGACTGTGTCGTATGACTTTGACTTGATGAGAGCTTTATTCCATGATTTATAGGTACTGAGGAAACCTTGGAGAGATTCATATTGAATCTAGTGTTAGAAAATTTGTTAGATATTTTGTTAGAAATATCTGTTTAGATTTTGATCAGCAACATGATGACTTATCTTAGTCTCAGAAAGGTGATTAGTACTCTTGGTTCACTTGAACATTGTAAAAGAGGAAACCCACTAAGTATGATAGTCTAGCTAATCTTGTATAGGATGTTAGGTCTCAAAATGTAATTTTTTATTTTATGAAGAGAAGACCAAGAAGAAGACATCCAAGCAGAACAAGTTCAACGACATTGAAGATTTGAAGACGCATAAGATTATCGAAATGCTTTCTGAGATACCTTGGCCAGATATCTTGAAGACACGAATAGGTTTAAACAAACTGTGTCACAAGAGATATCTGAGAAATAAAAGGTCTATCTGAAAAACAAGGAAAGTGTCCACATATATCTACTCTCAGATACCTTGAGCTTTAACCACATTTCTGAAAAAGAAATATATTTATTACAAACAAAGTTGTTTCAATAAAAGTGGTATCTGAAGTTAAAGATAAGAACGTGCAAAGAATCAGAAAAATCTGATCAAGGTTGTCTCTGATACAAAGCATAGTTCCGTTGGCACTACAGGACAAAAGTATAGTACAATGCATTAAATGCACGGACAGAGATGTCTGAACAAAAGCAACGGTAGCTTCTGAAGAAGAAGACAAACCTGCTACAGTACTATACACAGATATCAATAGTTTGAATTTGATTTAAGCCTAACGGATACTATTCAAATGGCACTCAAATTCATCTATAAATATCAACACTTAGACTGCTTGAAAAGATACACTGAACACCTTAGACAAATTGAACACATATCTTAATCTCTCAAGCAAACTACTTACTCTCAAGCTTTCTGTTGCGACCAAAGCTCTTGATCTTAAGTAGTACTAAAGTTCTAAGTGTCCTGATCCTAAACAAGCACAACTATCTGTGAAAGAGTTGAATAAAAAGATCAAGTATCTGAGATTCATTCTCTTGAACATTTATCTAAGACTTGGGTCAATAAAAAGAACAAGATACCATACATTGAAAAGTGTATTAAGTATACTTGATTCACTGAGCTATCTGATTAACTGAAAAGTTAACAAAGAAGCTCATCTGACAACTCAAACCAAAACCAACACCATCACTGGCGTGGAGTACAGGAAGTACTTAGTTTGAGAAACTAAGGAATAACTCCAAGGTTATTGAGCACAGGAAGTACTTAGCTTGGGAAGCTAGGGAATAGCTCAAAAAGGTTTCTGAGTACATGAAGTACTTTGCTGTGAAAGCCGGGGAACAACTCAGGGGGAACATTTGGTTGGGAACCATTTGTTTAAGGAATCTAAGAATAGGATTTTTGTAAGGTGACCTCAATTATCTATTCTAGTGAATTCTAGGTCTTTGGAAGACCGAAATGGATTAGTTGGAGGATTACGCCACCTCCAGATACCACTATACTTGCTGTGTTATTTACTTTTCTGTACTTACATTTCAGCAACACACACACACACACTTTAACTGTTTCTGCACATATCTATCTTAAGTCTTTCGCGCTCTGAATCTAAGTATAAGATATCTACACAAATATCTGAGAAATAGTTTTTATCGACAAAAGTTTTAAAAGACTATTCACCCCCCCTCTAGTCTTTTACTTTGCCGTTACCTGGACCAACAAGTGGTATCGAAAGGCAGAGGTTCACAAGCCTTCCGATCAACCTAGATCCCCAGATAGGTGAAGGAACTTTGTCCATTTTCGAGGACTATTTAATTTGTGTGTTAAGTGTGCAGGAATGTCTCTGAGTGATGCACCCGTTCTCAAACCAGAAAACTACGAGAAATGGAAAAACAACATGATGCTCCACCTTGAAGCCATAAGTGACGAAATGATCGAAGTGATAAAGAATGGCCCAATAGTCATTCAACAACTTAAACAAGTCATGGAGGTTTCTAATGGTAGAGACAGAGATCAAAGCGAAGGATCTTCACAAACTGATGCGTCAACAAGTGGGAGATCTACTAGTCAAGTTATTTACGAACCAAAGCCCAGAGAACTCTGGACATCGGAAGATGCCAAGAGAAATCGTCTGGATGGTCAAGCTCGTAATATCATCATCAGATCGACACCTGAGCACATATTAAAGCGTGGGGTGCTAAACAATGAAAGTTGCTCGCAATGATTGAAGAAATCTGTGCGGGCGAGAAAACCAAAGAAAACAAGTTCGAAGTTCTCAAGTTGAAATTTCAAAATTTCAAACAAGGACCCACTGAAACTCTGGAAGAACTTGATTTAAGATTTACCACTCTCATGAGTGATATGGCAGCACTTGGGGAAAGCAACAAATACTCCCAGTCAGAAGTCTTAACCACAACTGGGAGCATACTAAATTCTTTTATTTTAACCAAGGAATGCCAAATATCACTCCAGTAGAACTCTTCTCACATCTTGCTACGGTTGATTATGAGACAACACAAAGAGAACACAAACAACTGAAAAGTTGCAAAATATTGCTCTAGTTGCTCAAGGAACTTCTGAAAAGAAGAAAATCAAGGAAGAGACTGAGGATGCTCTTGCTGCAAAGCAAATGAGAAAATATGTCAATCGAGAAATTGAGAGAAGAAAAGCCAAAGAGAAGCTGAAAAAGCATCTAGGCTCAAACTATCACCAGTACAAAAATATGCAAAGCTCGCTGAACAATCCAGCTCAGAAAGCATCATGTATTGAGGAAGCAGAAATTGGAAATGATATATGTTTCTATTGTCAGAGACCTGGTCACTTCAAGAAGGATTGTCCTGCCTTCAACAAACTAAGGACAGGTGACAAGAAAGATAGAAGAATCTTCAGAAGAAGCCAGAAAGCTTTATTAACTGAAGAAAGAAAGAAAATCCAAACTCAACTGGATGCTCTAGACGTTGAGATGATTCAAGACGACAATTCAGATGACTCAACCTTACCATCACGTAATTATGTGGAGTTACTCATGATATAATCGACTTCGGCCTCAAGAAGAATGAAATGTGTGGAGTTGCTGAAATTGACGGTCCAGACATCTCCAACATAGAAATCTGTCTTATGGCTGATGAGGTAGCACATACTTCTTGTTATACTTATGAAAGTGATGAAGAAGAAATAAAAGATCTAGAAAATCTCAGGAAAGAACTTGACATCTATGAAAGAGAATTTCTAATGATCCGAGCTAGAGCCGAAAATCTTGAAGAAGAAAAGAATTCTCTTGCAAAGGAAAATTCTCAATTAGTTAAGATATCTGAGAAAAAGGATGTTGAAAATGCATTTCTCAAAACTCAGATATCTGAGACTGAAAAGTCACATAAAGAAGCAATGGATGAATTACGAAAGAAATATGAAGATCTTCTTTCTGAGAACAAGGAACTCGAAAAGAAAGAATTATCTTTTCAATCTTATGCCAAAGCTAGTGACACTCTTACTGAAGTACAATCTTACTTAAGAGATCTTTCAAAAAATAAGGGACTTGGGCTGAATACACAGACAGATTGTTCTATCACTCTGAATAAGAGTGAGGAAAGAAGAACATTTGTAAGTACTCAGCAAGATGGTTCCCATGCAATCTATAGTATCGGTGAGAAGACGAAGATTGTTGACAAAGGAAAGGCAGTTGCGACTAAACCTTACAAGTCAAAAACAAAACTGTTGGGCACGTCTCTGAAAAGAAACACAACACTGAAAAGTGTAAACACCCACAGTGCTATGTCTCTCAAAAGGGTAGAATTGCAGGAGCTGGCAAATTCTCCCATGTCACTTTTTCTGGAAAGAAATTGGACCAACCAGAGACTAGCAAAGCTGCTGAGAAAAGATCTCAGATAGCTTCAAGTGCTCGAAACGGTATTGGCTATAAAGGCATCGGGAAACAACTTGCTCATTGTTGGGAAATTTCTTGAGAAATTTGTTAGGAATTTTGTTAGATATTTTGTAAAGAATATCTGTTTAGTTTTGATCAGCAACATGATGACTTATCTTAGTCTCAGAAAGGTGATTAGTACTCTTGGTTCACTTGAACATTGTAAAAGAGGAAACCCACTAAGTATGATAGTCTAGCTAATCTTGTATAGGATGTTAGGTCTCAAAATGTAATTTTTATTTTATGAAGAGAAGACCAAGAAGAAGACATCCAAGCAGAACAAGCTCAACGACATTGAAGACTTGAAGAAAACTGCACAAGATTTCTGAATCTGTTGTTCAGATATCTTAGCCAGATATCTTGAAGACACGAATAGTTTCAAACAAACTGTGTCACAAGAGATATCTGAGAAATAAGAGACATATCTGAAAACAAGGAAAGTGTCCACAGATATCTATTCTCAGATACCTTGAGCTTTAACCACATTTCTGAAAAAGAAATATATATTGCAAACAAAGTTGTTTCAATAAATACAAGTGGTATCTGAAGATTGAAGATAAGGACGCAAAGAATCGATAACACTAGTCTCGACATAAAGCATAGTTCCGCTGACACTACAGACAAAAGTATAGTACAATGCATTTAATGCACGAATGAGATGTCTCAATAAAAGCAACGCATCTTCTCGAGAAGAAGACAAACTCGCCATAAAGATTATACACATATATCGATAGTTCGAATTTGAGCCTAACGGATACTATTCAAACGGCACTCAAATTCATCTATAAATATCAACACTTAGACTGCTTGAGAAGACACACAGAACCTTAGACACACGACATAACTTGAAAACGCTAAACGTCTTACTCTCTCAAAGCAACTTACTTACTCACAAAGCTTTCTGTTGCGACCAAAGCTTTTGATCTTGAGTAAACACTGAAGTTCTAAGTGTCCTGATCCTAAACAAGCAAAGCTATCTGTGAAGGAGTTGAATCAAAAGATCAACTATCTGAGATTCATTCTCTTGAACAGATATCATAAGACTTGGGTCAGTAAAATCGAACAAGATACCATACGCTGTAAAGTGTATTAAGTAACTTGATTCACAGAGCTATCTGATTAACTGAAAAGTTATTAAGAAGCTCATCTGACAACTCAAACCAAAACCAACACCATAACTGGCGTGGAGTACAGGAAGTACTTAGTTTGAAAATCGTGAATAACTCCAAGGTTACCGAGTATAGGAAGTACTTGATTTGGGAAACTAAGGAATAACTCCAAGGTTATTGAGTATAGGAAGTACTTAGCTTGGGAAGCTAGGAATAACTCAAAGGTTTCGAGTATAGGAAGTACTTCAATGGAAAGCCGGGGAACAACTCAGGGGGAACATTTGGTTGGGAACCAATTGTTTAAGAATCTTAGAATAGGATTATTGTAAGGAGAACTCAATTATCTGTTCTAGTGAATTCTAGGTCTCTAAGAGACCGAAGTGGATTAGTTGGAGGATTACGCCACCTCCAGATACCACTATACTTGCTGTGTTATTTACGTCTCAGATTTACATTTCAAAGAACATACACACATATTAACTGTTTCTGCACTTATCTTTATTAAGTCTTCCGCGCTCTGATTCTAAGTATCAGATATCTATTCAGATATCTGAGAAATAGTTGTTATCGACAAAAGTTTTAAAAGACTATTCACCCCCCCCCCCCCACTCTAGTCTTTTACTTTGCCGTTATCTGGACCAACAAGTGGTATCAGAGCAGGAGGTTCACCACCTTCAGACCAACCTAGATCCCCAGATAGGTGAAGGAACTTTGTCCACTTTTGAGGACTATTTAATTTGTGTGTTAAGTGTGCATGTCTCGAGTGATGCACCCGTTCTCAAACCAGAGAACTACGAGAAATGGAAAAATAACATGATGCTCCACCTTGAAGCCATAAGTGACGAGATGATCGAAGTAATAAAGAATGGCCCAATAGTCATTCAACAACTTAAGCAAGTCATGGAGGTTTCGAGTGGAAGAGACAGAGATCAAAGCGAAGGATCTTCACAAATAGATGCGTCAACTAGTGGAAGATCTACTGGTCAAGTCATTTACGAACCAAAGCCCAGAGAACTCTGGACATGGGAAGATGCCAAGAGGAATCGACTGGATGGTCAAGCTCGTAACATCATCATCAAATCGACACCAGAGCACATACAATGTAAACTGTGGGGTGCTAAAACGGCAAAAGTTGCCTGGCAACTGATTGAAGAAATCTGTGCCGGAACTGAGAAAACCAAGGAAAACAAGTTCGAAGTTCTAAAGTTGAAATTTCAAAATTTCAAACAAGGTCCCACTGAAACTCTGGAAGAACTTGATTTCAGGTTCACCACTCTCATGAGTGAAATGGCAGCACTTGGGGAAAGCAATAGATACTCTCAGTCAGAGAAGATTAAGACTATTGTCAGAAGTCTTAACCACAAATGGGAGCATACTAAATTCTTTTATTTTAACCAAGGTATGCCAAATATCACTCCAGTGGAACTTTTCTCTCATCTTGCTACTGTTGACTATGAGACAACTCAGAGAGAACAAACAACTGAAAAGTTGCAGAATGTTGCTCTAGTTACTCAAGGAACTTCAAAAGAAGAAAAGCAAGGAGGAGATCGAGGATGCTCTTGCCGCAAAGCAAATGAGCAAATTTGTCACCGAGAAATTGAGAGAAGAAAAGCCAAAGAGAAGTCGAAAAAGCATCTAGGCTCAAACTATCACCAAGACAAAATATGCAAAGCTCACGAACAAGCCAAATCGTAAAGCATCATGTACCGAGGAAGCGTAAATTGAAACGATATCTGCTTTCTATTGTCGTAAACTCGCCACTTCAAGAAGGATTGTCCGCCTCAACAAACTAAGGACAAAGCGACAAGAAAGATAGAAGAATCTTCAAGAAGCGTAAAGCTTTGTTAATCAAGAAAGAAAGAAAATCAAACTCAATGGATGCTCTAGACGTTGAGATGATTCAAGATGACAATTCAGATGACTCAACCTTACCATCACCGTAATAATGTGGAGTTACTCATGATATAATCGACTTCGCCTCAAGAAGAATGAAATGTGTGGAGTTGTCAAATTGATGGACCGTACATCTCAACATAGAAAACTGCCTTATGGTGATGAGGTAACACATACTTCTTGCTACACTTATGAAAGTGATGAAGAGGAAATAAAAAATCTAGAAAATCTCAGGAAAGAACTTGACATCTATGAAAGAGAATTTCTAATGATCCGAGCTAGAGCCGAAAACCTTCAAGAAGAAAAGAATTCTCTTGAAAAGGAAAATTCTCAATTAGTTAAAGAATCGAGAGAAAGGATGCTGAAAATGCATCTCTCAAAGCTCGAGATATCCGAGACCGAAAAGTCACATGAAGAAGCAATGGCCGAAGTTACGAAGAATTATGAAGATCTTCTTTCGAAAACAAGGAACTCAAGAAGAAAGAATTATCTTTTCAATCTTATGCCAAAGCTAGTGACACTCTTCATCAAGTACAATCTTACTTAAGAGATCCTTCAAAAGAAAGGACTTGGGTAATACGCATGATTGTTCTATCACTCCAATAAGAGTAAGGAGAAAAGAACATTTTGTAAGTACTCAAAGAAGACGGTTCCCATGCAATCTATAGTATCGGTGAAAGACAAAGATTGTTGACAAAGGAAAGGCAATTGACTAAACCTTTGTGGGAAAAACAAGTCAAAACAAAACTGTTGGGTACGTCTCGAAAATAAACACAACCGAAAAGTGTAAACACCACATGCTATGTCTCTCAAAAGGTAGAATTGCGAGCTGGCAAATTCTCCCATGTCACTTTTTCTGGAAAGAAATTGGATCAACCAGAGACTAGCAAAGCTGCTAAAAAAAGATCTCAGATAGCTTCAAGTGCTCGAAATGGTATTGGCTACAAAGGCATCGAAAAACAAAGTGCTCATGAGTACAAGCAGGAGCAAGAACGATGGCTGAAAGCTAGAATTGCTCATAGCAATTATCAGAAGTGGAAGTTAAATCAAGCCACTGAAAATTTGAATGCTGGCTAGAAGAAATCGCAGGAAGGCTAAGTTTGTGAAAAGCAAACTCAAAACCGACAGTATCCGAAAGCATCATATGGAGCACCTAGGAACACACCAAGGAAGAAAATAATTCTTACTAATGATAACATTCATTCAAAAAGAATTCCTCCTTACGCTCATGTCGATAAAAGCATATATCAAAGAAATTCATTCAAAATGGATTCCTACCGAAGAACTTTTAATTCGACGGTTCCATCAAAGATATGAGAACCTAATCTCCTTTCTGTCAGGTGCGTATGCCTCCTGGACCAAAGCACAATGGCTATTTGATAGTGGATGCGGAAAGCACATGACATGAGACAAAGCAAATCTGGTTGATTACAAATCTTGCAACACAGGACCAGATATCAGATTTGCTGGAGGAGAATTAAATCCCTCTCTGGAATTTGGCAACGTCAAATTGGGGACTTTAACAATCACCGACGATTACATGTTAAGGATTTGAAATATAATCTATTTAGCATGAGCAGCTTTGCATAAGCGGTTTTACTATAAAATTCAAAGCTAACATCGCAAACTAATTGACAATGAGTCAAAGCGATACCTTAGTTGGTCGGGAAAGGCGCCTTTATGTTGCGATTGGGCATCTCGCCACAATCAAGAATGTCTCATGGTGAGTCAATCTGGTCACATGTAGAGCACCGTTATGGCACAAAAGAATGAGTCACCAACTTCAAAACTCAATAGACTTGCAATAAAGAGTTAGTGGTTGGCCTTCCCAGAACATCTTTCAGAAAGGATGGTATCTGTTCTGCCTGTCAGATGGGGAAACAATCTAAAATCTCTTTCAAGTCCAAAATCAGACACTCTAGTGTTAGACCACTGCAACTTTTACACATGGATCTTTTGAATCATCGAATTAGTTATGCAGAAAGAAGTATGGTCCGTTGTGGTAGATGACTTCAAGATTCACTTGGGTTGTCTTTCCAAACACAAATCTGCCATGGTGGAGATACCAAACTTCAAAAAGCTTCAAGTAATGAAAATGACAAGGTATCGCAATTAGTATTGCACTATGGTACCGAGTTTGTCAACCAAGACATAAAGGAGTTTTGTACGCAAAGGTATACAACACCAACTTTCCTCTGAAGAACACCTCAACAAAATGGTGTTTTGAAAGGAAAACAGAACCTTAAAGAAGCCGCAAGGACAATGCTAATGACATCACCTAAATAAGTGAAATTTATTGGGTTGAAGCCGTAAACACAAATTACACACTCGTAATGTATGTTTGATAAACAAACACCATGACAGGACCCCCTATGAAATCTTGGTTGGTAGACCCCCTAATATCAAACATCTGAGAGTATTTGGTTGTAGATGTTTTGTTCTAAACAATGGGAAAGACTATCTGAGAACATTTCAACCAAAGGCACATGAAGGTGTTTTTCTTGGCTATTCCACAAACAGCAAAGCCTACAGAGTTTACAACAAAAGAACAAAGAAAATTGTAGAATCAGTTCATGTTGTATTCTATGAAGGAAGTAAGAAAACACCTCCTATTGATGAACTCTCAGAAAGGTTCAAAGAATTATTCGAGGGATTCTAAAGAAGAATCCTCGTAAAGGAAAACATCATTATGGAAAGTGAGGATGACTCGACGAGAAAAGCTTGAAAAGCCTAGTAACAAGACGACTCATGACATGATGAGGAATTTCCTATGAGTTTTCCAGAAATGGAACAAAGTTACGAGAACCTTCATCATGAAGAGGTATCTCAAATTAAGAATGTCAAATGCATGTTCCGTATATATCTAACATCGAAAAGTGTCGATATCCATGACATTTCCCATATGTCGATATCTCAGACATCGAAAAGTATCAAATCAAAATCTTAGTGATTCACATTCAGATCACTTGGATATTGATCCTACTAGCACTAAACCTATGATGAGATGGATCAAAGATCATCCTACAAAGGATATAATCGACCAATTAATCGTGGTGTTAGACTAGGAGAGCAATAGTGAAAATGCTAACTCTCTCTTTCGATGTTTCATCTCAATATTGAACCTAAAATATAGAAGAAGCATTAGGAGACCAAGACCGGATCTCGCAATGCAAGAAGAGTCGATCAATTTGAGAGAAACAAAGTCTGAAAACTAGTTCCATTTATAGAAGGAATATCTGTGATTGGAACTAAATGGGTTTTCAGAAACAAGATGAATGAATATGGTGAAATAACCAGAAACAAAGCAAGATTGGTTGCCAAGGGATTTACTCGGTCAAGGTTTAGATTTTGACGAGTCATATGCACCAGTTGCCGATTGATGCAATAAGACTCTTTCTAGCCTTTGCACTCATAAAGATTTCAAAGTTTATCGATGGATGTCAAAAGTGCATTCTTAAACGGTGAACTTGCAGAAGAAGTTTATGTTGAGCAACCACCTGGCTTTGAAGTTTCCTCAGAAAGTAGAATGGTCTATAAACTACAGAAAGCTCTGTATGGACTGAAATAGGCTCCAAGAGCATGGTATGACACTTTGGCCAAATACCTTCTGGAAAGTGGTTTCAAGAAAGGTGAAGTTGATAAAACTTTATTTACCTTAAATCATGATGGGAAACTACTCTTAGTTCAAGTATATGTTGATGACATCATATTTGGATCTAAGGACAAGCAACTTTGTAATGAATTTGCAAATCTCATGAAAAGCAAGTTTGAGATGAGCATGATGGGAGAAATGAATTATTTCCTAGATTGCAAGTCAAGCAACTCAATGATGGAATATTCATTAGTCAAACAAAGTATGCAAAAGATATGCTCACAAAATTCAATCTTAAGCCTTCTGAAAAGAATGCTAAGATACCTATGAGCATTGGAACCAAAATGACCTATAATCAATCGCATAAGAGTGTTGAAGAACATAAGTATAGGAAATTGATAGTTCACTACTTTACCTCACCGCAAGTAGACCGATATTCAATATGCCATCGAGTATGTGCTAGATTTCGCATAAATCCAATGCAAACACACTACAACATTGCTATGAAAATATTAAGGTATGTAAAGGGTACAAGAGATGTAGGATTGTGGTATCCTAAAGAAAGTGGATCGAGTTTAGCCGGGTACTCGTATCGATTATGCCGATCATCGCTGATAGGAAAAGCACCTCATGAACTTGTCGGTCGGTACTAGACTTATCTCATGGTTTAGCAAGAAGCAAAACTCAATTGCAACTTCTACCACGTAGGGTCAATATATTGCCGGTTGTTGCGCAACACAAATTCGTGGATACAACAACAACTTAAAGACTATGGACTCGGAGAAGAAAACTCCCATTTTCTCGTGACAACACAAGTGCTATTATGACACACGTAATCCTAAATTTCATGCCGTAACAAAGCACATTGATGTTAGACATCACTTCATCAGAGACCATGTTGAAAAGGGCAATATAGAGATACTCAAGATTGGCACTAAAGACCAACTTGCAGATATCTTCACTAAGCCACTACAAGAAAGTAGATTCTTAGCCTTAGGACATAGTCTTGGACTAATGGAACTACCAATGAACTGAAAAAGTTCAGATATCTGGAACGGGCATCCAGAGAAGAGGTATCCGAACGGCATCCAGAGAAGAGGTATCCGAACGGGCATCCGTAAGAAGAGGTATCCGAACGGCAACCAGAGAAGAGGTATCCGAACGGTATCCGTAAAGAGAAAAGAGAAATCTTGAACGGTATCCGTAAGTCAAAAGGCTAAAGAGCAAAGGATAGCTTAAGATCTCCGAGACTAAACTCGATATCAATCACTATAAACGGGGAACACAAAAGAGAATAGTATAACTATCTGCAGTCAACTACTCTCTTGAAACTCGCATTATTTCTATCTTGATGAAAAACTTGGAAAAATCCTAAGTATAAGACAGATTAAGATGCGAACAGTGTCCTTGGTCATACAGAATTGTGTTTCAGATAGCAAGTCGCCAAAATTCATTAAATGGGCACAATTACACTTGTTGATTGTGATCATTGCTGAAGAAGCAATGGTGACCCTTGATGAAGTTAAGCGATTGATCTGTACGGTGGAAATTAATTCACAGTAAATAGTGGACTGTTGAAATTGCATACGGCCCACTAAGCATTTAATGCCGAACTAGCTTTTGCTCACGCCTGTTTGCAAATCACAGAACGTACACACAAAATCAATTTGTATGTATTTGTCTGTTGGGATTCAACTTCTATATATATAGGATTTTGGCAAATGAAATCACTTTTGCCTAATCCGAAAATTCATCTTGCACAAAAATAGTAAATCCTTCTCTTGATTCTCTGCAAACCCTCTACAATCTCTGCAAATCAAGATTAAATTTTTCTGAAAAGAATCACTGAATCAAATCTCTTTCAAACACCAATTTCAAATCCCTACACTATATAAAGAGATGGCCTCCAAGAACACTTCAACACAGAAATCCCAATCCTCCACTGGTACTGCTGAAAAGCAAGCACGTAGTCAAGTTATTGCAAACAATCGACCGTAGGAGTTTTAATCGACCATTGACTTCAAGTCACGTAATGATTTGGGTGGTGCCATGGTTGAGGAATACCTCTGCAATAGAAAACCAAACCGATGTAAAATTGATTCTCGACATGCTTGAAAAGGCACAAATCAAGGGTTTTCTATCCGCCGCCCAAGTGGAATTTCATCACCGATGTGTTGGAATTTTACAACAACCGTGATTATTTCGTATCAAGGCAATCAAATAGTGTCTATCAAAACCTCAGTCCAAGGAAAGGAAATCCTTCTGGACTTAACAACTTTCTGTAAGTTGTTTGAGGTTCAAAATCTTGGAAAGGATTTTGAAATAAACACCAAGGATGAGGAACTCCTTGAAGGTGTTAAGGAACTTTAGAGTGACGTGTGTGATCTTGAAAAATCAGATACACCCACTGAGTTCAAGCTTGCTGACATCCGAACCAGACATTTGTTGGTTCACTGGATGTACCGTCAGATTCTTCAGATGCTTTGATGGTCTACAAGGAGGTGTCACCGATAAGCCAAGAACGATGGATCATGATGTTCTTCCGAATCAACAAGACAAAAGGTCGGAAAACCCTTTAATCGGGAAAGTACGCCTTCATGAAATTCGTGAAGAAGATTCAAGGCTTCGAGCCTAAAATTGTCAAAGGACTAGAGCCAAAGGCCACATGAGGTTATGGTCCAAGATATGCTACTTCCGGAAAAGCTTGGCATCGAGCTCAGAGACTACTGAATAGCCAACAAAGAACCTACTCTACAAATATGAGTATACAAACTGATGAAAAGGTTACCGGGTCTCGTAAAGGTCCTAAGAAGCGAAGTCTAAAAGATATCTCAAGAAAAGGTTATGAAGAAGCCCGTAACTTCAAGAAAGAAGTTCATCGGCAAATCAAGACACACCCAAAGAGGTTGTCAATTCTCAGATATCTGCAAGCATTGCCGATGAACTGATAATGGCAGATGAACTCATCAATGCTGCAAAAGAGTTATCAACTACTGAACAAGTAGACTCAGCAAGAGAAAGTACTTTCAGAAATGTTGCGACTAATGCAGAAAGCCTTGCTGATGAACTCATAAATGCCGCCAAGAATGGTGAAAACACCGAGCCCCATCTCAGTAAACCACGTGAGTAATGGATCAATCGGCCCCAATGCTGATGAGAGCTCTGGCGATGAAGATGATGAACTAGTCATCTCTCAAGTCCTAGAAAGAACAAAGAGGGCTAAAGTTACTGAAAAAGTAACTGGTGATAAGGTATCTGAAGAAGAACCTACACCACAGGTTGCTGAAACTATAGCAAAGGTTGTTGGTGCAAACACATCATCAGGGAATGTCTCTCTTGCACAACTTCAAAAAGCCCTGATGAGTGGTATTTTAGTGTCAGATCGATGGAAATGCCACATCTAAAAACTGGAAGAACATTCTATCGATCAATCTTCCGCCTGCATAACTACAACAACCACAAACACAACCACAACAGCCACAAGTGGTTGATGAAATGGTAAATGAACTCCATTTTGAATTACCAAAGAATACAAAGATGTCAAGAAAATCCTGCAAATGAGCAGGTTCCCCAACTCACTGAGATGGATCAAACTGAGACATCTACTCAGAATGATCAACCAGGGGAGGCAACTGAGTTGCATACTTAGGAAAGGTGTGAAGTACCAGAAACTTCAAACAAAGAAAATGCACTGGGACAAGACGACCAATGTATAGAAAGGTCACAAGTTCCAGAGACCAATCAGCCTGAAACTGCTCAGGTAAATGACTGGTTTAACTCTTACCTTGTGAAAAATTTTATACCTATAAATCTTGTTACATCATAAGAATTTCTTTGTTACAGGCTGAGTTAGAAACACAAACACAAGAGGAAGCTGAAAAGCTTACCTCAGAAACTGAAAAGGAGGTTCCTTCAACCTCAACTCTTGAGAAATCTGAGCCTGTGCCACAGGTAAATGATTCTTAAAGAGAACTAATTTTTCAGTAAAAATTTTTATGTGCTTATTCATGATTAAATGTTTCTAACAGGCTCCAACTGAGATGGAAGAAGATAAGGCAGAAATGCCAGAGACCAACAAGGTTTCTGAAGAATACATCACTGAGCCTTCAAACATGAAGGTATATGCCAATCAAGTGACAAGTATTCTTCATCTTGGGTTATCTTTTATCTCTTCTAATATTCAATACATTCTACTTACAGGCTATTTCAGAAGTAGAAATGCAAGGGGATAAAGTTACATTTCCTAGATCAATGGAAATTGATGAAGCCCCTAGGCAAAGATCACTGAAAGAACACCGAACCACAAGTTTCGAGAAAATGAATCTGAGCTTCCTTTTGAGGAAGTAAGTAGCTCAAATCAGAATTCATTAAAAGCATATTTATGCATAGATTCTTTCAAACTATTTCCTAAGTATTGTATTTCTCTCAGGTTCAAGAAAGAAAGGTTGATGAGGACTAGACTTCCAAGTCTCAACCTCACAACAAGATATCTGAGACACCAATTGTCTCAGTAGAACAAGTCTCTGAGCCTGAAGTACTTACTCAGGTAACTCAGAAACTAAACTACACTACTACTCAGATATCTACCAAAGTTTTGAAACTCACTCAAAACTCTCCCTTTCAGGCTCAAACAGATGCAAAGCAGGTTCCCATTGAAAAGAAAAGGGACCTACTTCACTTCTTCAAAGCTCACACCCTGCCAAAGCATATTCAATGCTTTAAGAAATAGCAGAAGTTAAGGTGCTCTGATCTCTCTGAAATATTGAGAATCACTGATCAACCAACCGCATTTACGCACGAGCTCTTGACCGAAACATATGTCCAAGCAATGTTCCCTGTAACAATACAGATAATTCTACTACATAAGGACTTTTCCAGAAGTGGCGATAGTTTGATACATGCCTTTGAACAGCAGATGGTCGACAAGATTACGATGGCATTCAAGCCGCCCCGCCCTGCACTTCAGCTTATACCTTCCTAACAAGAAGAAGTTAAGCGTAAGATCACTATCCCCGAAGTGATCAATCTTGTATCTAAAGATGATGAGGAGGAAGAAATGAATGAAAATTACTTTGATGAACCTCCCACTGACCATCACCAAAAGGATGATAATGACAAAAAGGATGATGATGATGCCCCGCACTGTGGACCTGAGGAATTTCACAGAGAAACAATGCCTCACCAATAAAAGCAAACCGAGAAGATCACGTAAATCTCCGCTTCATCACCTCAAATCTACTCATCCATCTTCTAACCAACACGCAGCATTACTCGAACAAGTAGTCGAGCTCAAGAAACTAATCGTAAAATCTTAAACACTCAAACCGTAGTGCTCAACTCGCATAACCGCTGAAGAAGAACAACACCCATCTTCAATCGAAGATCAAATAGCTAAATCCAGAGATAAGATTGATCAACTACAAGATCTATACTTAGAAGAAATGATTGCTTACTCGAGGTTAAAGAGCTACGGATGTCGTAGGAGATCACCAAAGAACTCGACATCAAGAAGTATCAAGTCAAGCATGATGCTAAGGTCGCATCATCTTCAAAGAAGTACCATCCTCCTCCCGTAAAGGAAAGAAACCAATCTCCGAGATGGTTCGGACTCGACACGATCGATGAAAATGTCCAAGAGGATGAAGATCACCGGGCTAATCACTCAGATGATGAAGAAGACAAGACTTTGGCGAGCACCGCCATGAACATTTAGCGCTTTCACTTGAAAAGGAAGTTGATTTTGCTCCTACAATATTCAACAAACCAAACGCCCACTCCCATGAATACATGAACAGTACCAAGCATCGCTACTCAACAAGGAGATGTCTTCACGTAACAAGGAAGTAATTGCCTCCGTCCCTCTCGAATGAGAAAGTTCACCGAGCTCATCACTCGTAGAACAACTAGCATAGTCATTGCTCGTAAAGATCTGGGAATGATAAGGACGATGATGCGCCTTTAGTCAAAAAGCTTTTCAAGAGGCAAGTTACATCACTGAAAAGCAGATGCCATCCTAGCCCATCAAGTAGCTCACCGATAAGGACAATGGACTTATCAAGCAAAATCAGAGCTCAAAGTCAACTTCGGTTGGTTAGTGCCTATAATTATCTACAAGGGCACTTAAACTCTCTCTCAAATTCCTTTATGAGACTGAGTCAGCCAACAATGACTAAGGGGGAAAGAATGTACAAATCTGGACCTCGAAGTCAGGGGGAATGGGAAGAAGGAGATGAAAACAAGAAGAAATCTGAGTCAAAGTGCTCGAAGGAAGAAGAAAACTTCCCACCACCACTCGTAATCAATGAACCCTCCTCAAGCCAAGTCATTGCAAATAGTAGCCGCTTCCTTAAAACCCACCAAGGAACCAAAATGGTAACAAGGGCCATGGCACAGAAACCTCCAAGGAGTACCAAGGCTCCAAGGAGAAGACAAGTTAGAGGGATTGATGAATCTTCTGAAGAAGAAGGTAAAATCAAGTCCCTGGGCAATGAAGAAGGCTGTAAAACTCTCACAAGATCTAATCTTGATGATGAAGAGGAAACTGATGAAGATGAAGCTCCTCTTCACAGAAAAAGGAAAATTGAAAGCCTAACTGAGCCCATAGATGCAAAGCCACTAGCAGCTAAAACACCCTCTGGAAATACCAAGTCTATCCAGGGTGGTGGTTCTTCAAGCAACAACCCCAAAGAGAATTCAAGAGAAGGAACAGATCGAGAGTCGAGCAAAGACAAAGTCAACTTCCACTCAGCGTAAGAAGCCAAAATAGAGTATGTGAAGTATGACAATGATTCCTCCGCTACAGTGCATCAATCAGAAAAATGGCTATTGGATTCTGGAACTTAAGCATCTATTGGTAAATTCAAGATTTCCAGAACCAATCCATAAACAACTTATGGCATGGAGAAAGGATAAACCTACCTTGATCAACACCAATCACATTAAAGCATGGTTGGATTTTGAAGTTGTCAAGAGAACAAGCCATGAAGAAGGACCTCTCGATGATTGTCCATATGGAAAGCCGATGATGTGCACAAAATTCAATATCACAGAATGGCACAAGACCAAGACTTCTGTCAGGAACCCTATGAGTCGCTCTATCGATGTAAGATCAATACAAGGGTGACATCGATATCCAAGATTATCTACGAATACTTCAAGCTTTCGACATCGTAATAGAGCATGCTTGGAAGTGGGGAAAGTACCTATGGGTCAAACATTTTGTCAAGAAAAATCCTACCAAAACCTACAAAGAGGTCTGTGGATTTGCCAGAGACACAGAGATGCTCGTCAGAACTCTTCTCTATGATTATTCTGATGACATCAAAAGGTTTGGAGATAGGAAATTTGCAGACTGATCCATAGAAATACTGTTGAAGAATTGAAGACTAGTCTATTAGGATGTTTACTTGGAGCTTGGTTACTCCTGTTGTCCTAATTTACTATGTAGTTTTTGTATTTTTGCTGACTGAGCTTAACTGTATCATGTATTGAATTTATCTGTAATCTTTATTTGTAACTTATCTAAAGAACTTACTCTCAGATAGTATTCTATAAAAGATAACTTGTCAGCAAAGATCACACCTTGTGATTTGGTTGATGTCTACTTTCTGTACTTAATTAAGAAAAGATTAAGTGTTGGATTGTTCACTCATCCAGATTTGTAATAGGGAAGATAGTCATCGTTGACTGATCAAAAAGGGGGAAATTTGTTGGGAAATTTGTTGGAAAATTTCTTGAGAAATTTGTTAGGAATTTTGTTAGATATTTTGTAAAGAATATCTGTTTAGTTTTGATCAGCAACATGATGACTTATCTTAGTCTCAGAAAGGTGATTAGTACTCTTGGTTCACTTGAACATTGTAAAAGAGGAAACCCACTAAGTATGATAGTCTAGCTAATCTTGTATAGGATGTTAGGTCTCAAAATGTAATTTTTATTTTATGAAGAGAAGACCAAGAAGAAGACATCCAAGCAGAACAAGCTCAACGACATTGAAGACTTGAAGAAAACTGCACAAGATTATTGAATCTGTTGTTCAGATATCTTAGCCAGATATCTTGAAGACACGAATAGTTTCAAACAAACTGTGTCACAAGAGATATCTGAGAAATAAGAGACATATCTGAAAACAAGGAAAGTGTCCACAGATATCTATTCTCAGATACCTTGAGCTTTAACCACATTTCTGAAAAAGAAATATATATTGCAAACAAAGTTGTTTCAATAAATACAAGTGGTATCTGAAGATTGAAGATAAGGACGTGCAAAGAATCAGATAACGCTAGTCTCTGATACAAAGCATAGTTCTGTTGACACTACGGGACAAAAGTATAGTACAATGCATTTAATGCACGGACAGAGATGTCTGAATAAAAGCAACGGCATCTTCTGAGAAGAAGACAAACTCACATAAAGATTATACATGATATCGATAGTTCGAATTTGAGCCTAACGGATACTATTCAAATGGCACTCAAATTCATCTATAAATATCAACACTTAGACTGCTTGAGAAGACACACAGAACCTTAGACACACGACATAACTTGAAAACGCTAAACGTCTTACTCTCTCAAAGCAACTTACTTACTCACAAAGCTTCGCTCATGACCAAAGCTTTTGATCTTGAGTAAACACTGAAGTTCTAAGTGTCCTGATCCTAAACAAGCAAAGCTATCTGTGAAGGAGTTGAATCAAAAGATCAACTATCTGAGATTCATTCTCTTGAACAGATATCATAAGACTTGGGTCAGTAAAATCGAACAAGATACCATACCGTAAAGTGTATTAAGTAACTTGATTCACGTAGCTATCCGATTAATCAAAAGTTATTAAGAAGCTCATCCGACAACTCAAACCAAAACCAACACCATAATCAAGTGGAGTACAGTGAAGTACTTAGTTTGAAAAATCGTGAATAACTCCAAGGTTACCTAATATAGGAAGTACTTGATTTGGGAAACTAAGGAATAACTCCAAGGTTATTGAGTATAGGAAGTACTTAGCTTGGGAAGCTAGGAATAACTCAAAGGTTTCGAGTATAGGAAGTACTTGGTCAGGAAAGCCGGGAAAACTCGGGGGAACATTTGGTTGGGAACCAATTGTTTAAGAATCTTAGAATAGGATTATTGTAAGGAGAACTCAATTATCTATTCTAGTGAATTCTAGGTCTCGATAGACCAAGTGGATTAGTTGGAGGATTACGCCATCTCCGTGATACCACTATACTTGTCAGGTTATTTACGCTTCAGATTTACATTTCAAAGAACACACACACACATATTAACTGCTTCGCACTTATCTTTATTAAGTCTTCCGCTCGATTTTAAGTATCGATATCTATTCAGATATCTCGAGAAATAGTTGTTATCGATAAAAGTTTTAAAAGACTATTCACCCCCTCTAGTCTTTTTACTTTGCTGTTATCGACCAACACTCATGAATACAAATAGAGCAAGAACGATGGTTAAAGGCTAGAATTGCTCAAAGCAATTATCGGCGGAAGTCAATCAAGCCATCGAAAATCAATGCTGTACTAGAAGAAATCAAGGAAAGCTAAGTTTGTCGAAAAACTCGTAAACTCGACAGTATCCGAAGCACCAAATGGAGCACCTAGGAACACACCAAGGAAGAAAATAATTTTAATAATGACAATCATTCAATTAGAATTCTCCTTATGTTCCTATCGCATAAAAGAATGTTCCAAATAAATTCATTCAAAAATGGATTCCTACCGAAGATTGTTTAGTCCCTGATGGTTCCAATCAGAATTGAGAACCTAACCTCCTGCTCCTCAGTGTGTAATGCTTCGGACTAAAGCACAATGGCTATTTGATAGTGGATGCGAAAGCACATGACAGAGACAAAGCAAATGGTCGATTACAAAGCTTGCAACACATGACCGATATCGATTTGGTTGAGGAGAATTAAATCCTCTCTCGATTTCGCAACGCTAAATTGGGAACATTAACAATCACCGACGATTACATGTTAAGGATTTGAAATATAATCTATTTAGTATGAGCCGCTTTGCATAAAGGTTTTATCAGAAATTCAAAGCAAAATATCGCAAACTAATTGAGAACGAGTCAAAGCATACCTTGGTTGCTCGGGAAAGGGAGTCTTTATGTTGCCGATTAGGCATCCGCCACAATCAAGAATGTCTCATGGTGAGTCAATCTGGTCACATAAGAGCACCGTTATGGCACAAAAGAATGAGTCACTTGAACTTCAAAACTCAACAAACTTGCCAAGAAAGAATTAGTGGATGGCCTTCCCAAAACATCTTCGTAAAGGATGGTATCTGCTCGCATGTCGATGGGGAAACAATCTAAGATCTCTTTCAAGTCCAAAACTAGACACTCTAAGTGTTAGACCAACGCAACTACTACATATGGATCTTTTGAATCATCTCAGAATTAGTTATGCAGAAAGAAATATGGTCCTGTTGTCAAGATGACTTCTCAAGATTCACTTGGGTTGTCTTCAAACACAAATCGATGCCGTGGTGGAGATACCAAACTTGTCAAAAAGCTTGAAGTCATGAAAATGACAAGGTATCTGCAATCGTATCGCACTATGGTACCGAAGTTTGTCAACCAAGACATAAAGGAGTTTTGTACTGCAAAGGTATACAACACCAACTTTCCTCTAAGAACACCTCAACAAAATGGTGTTGCGTAAAGGAAAACAGAACCCTTAAAGAAGCCGCAAGGACGATGCTAATGACACTAAAATAAGTGAAGTTTATCGGGTTGAAGTCAAACACACCGCTACACTCGTAATGTATGTTTGATAAACAAACACCATGACAAGACCCCTTATGAAATCTTGGTTGGTAGACCCCTAATATCAAACATCCGAGAGTATTTGGTTGTAGATGTTTTGTTCTAAACAATGGAAAAGATTATCCGAGAACTTTTCAACCAAAGGCGCTGAAGGTGTATTTCTTGTTATTCCACTAATAGCAAAGCCTGTAATTTACAACAAAAGAACAAAGAAAATTGAAGAATCGGCCCATGTTGTATTCTATGAAGGAAGTAAGAAAACACCTCCTAATGATGAACTCGTAAAGGTTCAAAGAACTAATGTTGAGAGATTCTGAAGAAGAATCCTCAGAAAGGAGAAACATCATTATGGAAAGTGAGGATGACTCTGACGTAGAAAAGCTTGATATGCCTAGTAACAACAAGATGACTCACAAACATGATGAAGAATTTCCTATGAAACTTCCAGAAATGGAAACTGAAGATATTCATCATGAAGCTATCTCTGGAAATAATCTCTCTGAAAGACATGTTCCAGATAGCTCAAACACTGAACAAGTGTCAGACATTAATTGCTCTTCTGAGGAGCAAAATGTCTTAGATACTGAAAAAGTATCAAATCAAAATCCCAGTGATTCACATTCAAATCATTTGGATATTGATCCTACTAGCACTAAACCTATGATGAGATGGATCAAGGATCATCCTGCAAAAGATGTGATTGGACCAATTAATCAAGGTGTTAGGACTAGGAGAGCAATAGCTGAAAATGCTAATTCTCTCTTTGGATGTTTCATCTCAAATATTGAACCTAAAAATATTTAAGAAGCATTAGGAGACCAAGACTGGATCTCTGAAATGCAAGAAGAGTTGGATCAATTTGAGAGAAACAAAGTCTGGAAACTAGTTCCATTTGTGGAAGGAATATCTGTGATTGGAACTAAATGGGTTTTCAGAAACAAAATGAATGAATCTGGTGAAATAACCGTAAACAAAGCAAGATTGGTCGCTAAGGATTTACCCCGATCAAGGCTTAGATTTTGATGAGTCATATGCACCAAGCTGATTGGATGCAATAAGACTCTTTCTAGCCTTTCAGATCTCATAAAGATTTTAAAGTTTATCGATGGATGTCAAAAGTGCATTCTTGAACGTGAACTTGCGTAAGAAGTTTATGTTGAGCAACCACATGGCTTTGAAGTTTCTCGTAAAGTAGAATGGTCTATAAACCATGTAAAGCTCAGATGGATCAAACAGCTCCAAGAGCATGGTATGACACTTTGGCCAAATACCTTCTGGAAAGTGGTTTCAAGAAAGGTGAAGTTGATAAAACTTTATTTACCTTAAATCATGATGGGAAACTACTCTTAGTTCAAGTATATGTTGATGACATCATATTTGGATCTAAGGACAAGCAACTTTGTAATGACTTTGCAAATCTCATGAAAAGGAAGTTTGAGATGACCATGATGGGAGAAATGAATTATTTTCTAGGATTGCAAGTCAAGCAACTCAATGATGGAATATTCATTAGTCAAACAAAGTATGCAAAAGATATGCTCACAAAATTCAATCTTAAGCCTTGTGAAAAGAATGCTAAGATACCTATGATCATTGGAATCAAAATGACCTATACTGAATCAGATAAGAGTGTTGAAGAACATAAGTATAGGAAATTGATAGGTTCACTACTGTACCTCGCTGCAAGTAGACCTGATATTCAATACGCCGTTGGAGTGTGTGCTAGATTTCAGACAAATCCGATGCAAACACACTACAACATTACTATGAAAATATTAAGGTATGTAAAAGGTACAGTAGATGTAGGATTGTGGTATCCTAAAGAAAGCGGATTGAGTTTAGCTGGGTACTCAGACGCTGATTATGCTGGATCAATGCTTGATAGGAAAAGCACCTCAGGAACTTGTCAGTTTCTGGGTACTAGACTTATCTCGTGGTTTAGAAAGAAGCAAAACTCAATTGCAACTTCTACCACAGAGGTCAATATATTGTCACCGTTGTTGTGCAACACAAATTCTGTGGATACAACAACAACTTAAAGACTATGGACTCGATGAAAATAAAACTCCCATTTTCTGTGACAACACAAGTACTATTGCAATTACACAGAATCCTAAATTTTGTGCCAGAACAAACTTCATCAGAGACCATGTTGAAAAAGTCAATATAGAGATACTCAAGATTGGCACTGAAGACCAACTTGCAGATATCTTCACTAAGCCACTACAAGAAAGTAGATTCTTAGCCTTAAGACATAGTCTTGGACTAATGGAACTACCAATGAACTGAAAAGTTCAGAACTGAACGGGCACCCAGAGAAGAGGTATCCGGAATGGGCATCCAGAAGAGAAAAGAGAAATCGAACGGTATCCGTAAGTCAAAAGGTTAAAGAGCAAAGATACTTAAGATCTCTCGAGACGGAACTCAGATATCCGAATCACTCTATAAACGGGAACACAAAAGAGAATAGTACAACTATCTGCAATAACTACTCTTGAAATTCGTGATTATTTCTATCTTGATGAAAACTTGGAAAAATCCTAAGTATAAGATGATTCAGATGCAAAGGTTCTTGGTCATACAAAAATGTGATTCAGATAGCTAATAGCCAAAATTCATTAAATGGGCACAATTACACTTGTTGATTGTGATCATTGCTGAAGAAGCAATGGTGACCCTTGATGAAATTAAGCGTTTGATCTATACGGTGGAAATTAATTCACAGTAAATAGTGGACTGTAAAAAAATTCTGACAAAGCCCACTTTGCATTTAATGCCGAACTAGCTTTTGCTCACGCCTGTTTGCAAATCACAGACACGTACACACAAAATCAATTTGTATGTATTTGTCTGTTGAGATTCTATTGCTATATATATAGGATTTTGGCAAAAGAAATCACTTTCGCCTAATCCAAAATTCCGACTTGCACAAAAATAGCAAAACCTTCTCTTGATTCTCTGCAAACCTTCTACAATCTCTGAAAATCAAGATTAAGTTTTTCTGCAAAGAATTACTGAATCAAATCTCTTTCAAACACAATCCAAATTCTCTACACTATATAAAGAGATGGCCCCAAAGAATTCCTCCACACAGAAATCTCAATCCTCCACTGGTACTGCTGAAAAGCAAGCACCAGAGTTGGTTATTGTGAACAACCGACTGGTAGGAGATTTTAATCCTGACCATTGGACTTCAAATCACAGAATGATTTGGGGTGGTGCCATGGTTGAGGATACCTCACGGCTGCAATAGAGAACCAAGTCGACAGAAAGCTGATTCTTGACATGCTCGAAAAGGCACAAATCAAGGGTTTTCTATCTGCTCGCCCAAGTGGAATTTCATCACTCGATGTGTTGGAATTCTACAACAACTCCAGGATAATTTCCTGTGTTTCTGAAGGCACTGCAATAGTGTCTGTCAAAACATCAGTCCAAGGAAAGGAAATCCTTCTAGACTTAACAACTTTCTGTAAGTTGTTTGAGTTTCAAAATCTTGGAAAGGATTTTGAAATGAACACCAAGGATGATGATCTCCTTGAAGGTGTTAAACAATTGTACAGTGACGTGTGTGATCTTGAAAAATCAGATACACCCACTGAGTTCAAGCTTGCTGACATCCGAACCAGACATCTGATGGTTCAATGGGATGTATTGGCTTGCATTCTTCACAGATGCTTTGATGGTCTACAAGGAGGTGCTGACCAGATAAGCCAAGAACGATGGATCATGATGTCCTTGCTGAATCAACAAGACAAAAGGCTGGAAAACCCTTTTAACTGGGGAAAGTACGCCTTCATGAAGTTTGTGAAGAAGATTCAAGGCTTCGAGCCTAAGATCGCCAAAGGACTAGCTGAGCCAAATGCCACAATAGGCTATGGTCTGAAGATATGCTACTTGCTGGAGAAGCTTGGCATTGAGCTCAGAGAGACGGCTGAAATAGCCAACAGTAACCTACTTTACAAATATGAGTATACAAACTTGATGAAAAAGGTTACTGGGTCTCAGAAAGGTTCTAAGAAGCGAAAGTCTGAAAAGGTATCTGAAGAAAAGGTTGCGACCAAGAAGCCCAGAACTTCAAGAAAGAAGTCTGCTGGCAAATCAGAAGACACACTGTGAGACCCCTCGAGGGAAAAAAAAAAAAAAAACTTACGAACTCAGTTAGAAAGGTATGATAAACGCTTGAATAAGAAAATTGATCGTCTTATGTTAATTTACAAAATTAGTTGTTTATGCATATTTAATGGAATGTCCGATGAAGAACACTACGAAGAGTCGAAGTACCTCGGGTCGAGGTAATAAAATTACACTCCTTCTCAACCATCTTATGTTTAACCGAGTGATTCTTAAACTAAGTGACGATTTCACGGTATCAAAATGACTAAATCGAAAATCCAAAAAATGTAAAGAAACAAAAGTCCATTTAAACCAAGCTTTCAAATCAACACTCGAATCGAACATTATAATTGTCCAATGTATAATGATATTAGACCACATGTGCACAACAAAATAACTAACTAGTAAATGGTCATGTAACACATGACATGTTTACTATAGCCAATCTAAAATCCATTGTAATTAGGTAACTCTCTACCTACAAGTAGTATATACATACTTGTATACATACAAGTATATTCCCACAATCTAATCCATTATACACAATAACTAAGTGGACACCATCTTCTTCCTCTTCGCCTCCTTCTTCAACCTCCATTAACAACCTCCATAGCCAAACTCCTTCAAGCTTCACATCTCCATTTATCCTTCACCATTTTTTTCACATGCAAATACATATTCCTTATCCTCTCAACTTGAGAAAGATAATGACACATCTCAATTCATGATCAAGCTACAACAAAGAAGTAAAAAGGTAATAAAATCATACCATTCCTCTTCCTTATTCTTCTATTTCATCCTTTTCACTCTTTTCACTCTCTAACACATCTTAGTCCATTCAAAACTTGCTAGGAACACAATTTGTCAAGTCAATTTCAAAGTGGAGAAGGAATTGATCCAAAACTCTAAGAAGAAAAGTGTTAAGGTGGGTTAAAATGTTCTTCTAAAACTAGTTTTTAATCTTGATGCATGCACATGTTCTTGATGAAATTTTGATGATTCTTCCTTACAAACTAAAATAAGTGAGTAATATGGCCTCACAATCAATTGGGTAAGTTATCTAATGGATTGCATGTTGATTTTGAAGTAGAATAAGCTCAAATCTTGAAAATCCCCAAATCCCGTAAGCAATCTGCCCTGTTTTTGTAAAATGTAAAATAAATAGTTTAATTCTTTTGTTGTAGTTGCGAATTTAACTAGACATGTACAACATTATATTTCATCTCTGAGATTTGGAATGAGGTTAAAATGACGTTTAATGAATTAATTAAAATTCACGAAAGATTCAACATTTGAAATGTTGACAGAACACGGTACTGTTAGTAAAACCCCAATTATTCATCAATAACATGATCAAATCGGCCTTAGACTCTGTGAAATGAGAGAGACATGAGATTTAGACATTTTCCAATACGAATCATGATATTTTGAGTGGTATAAAATATTTTATGAATATTTTCCCACCATTGCGCACTGCATGAGCAGTTTAGGTAGAAAATTCCTAATTGACAGTCTATAAATGTGTTTTAGACTCAAAAGTATGTTTTGAATAGAAAATTCAATCACCTATTACAAAAAAATGATAAACACCATATTAACTATGTTTGACCACCAAATTGTATTTTATAAGTAGAGACTAGTAAGCTGCAAGAATCGGAAGATTAAAAAAAAACTGAACTTGAATTCGAAGTTTATCGCACGGATAACTTCAAGGACCTAATTAAAAAAAAAATTATAAATGACTTAAGATAAGTAATAAATCTTTCGGAATGGATTCGACCCTAGAGGTTAACCTTCCTTAAGGGAAAAAGGGAATTGTGCGTGGAGATGATTTCGATCGTCGCACCTCTACCAACACATTTCCAATAATTTATATATCGATAACACATCTAAAACGTGATGAAGGAAAAGAAGTTATGATAACGAAAATAAGAATCATAATAATAAACGAGGGTGACAACCTCGCTAAAAAGAGATTCAGACGAGGGTGACAACCTCGCGTAAAAAGAGATTCGCATTTAGGGTGACAATCTCAGAAAAGAGATTCGCACGAGGTGACAACCTCGCTAAAAAGAGATTCGCAGGGTGACAACCTCGCGTAAAAAGAGATTCAGACGAGGGTGGCAACCTCGCGTAAAAAGAGTCCTTAAATTGAATTAGGGCAGTCGCTAAGTGCCATGCGGAGCAAAGTGCTACATCGCGTATTTGCGGTGGGAGCCACCTCTCGAGTCCGTAGGGGCCACCTCTAGAGGACTAACCTATCATGCTTGTGATGATCCTTAAATTGAATTAGGGTAGTCGCTATGCTACATGAGCGGTGCTACATCGCAGATTTGGTGGGAGCCACCTCGAGTCCGTAGGGGCCACCTCTAGAGAACTAACCTATCATGCTTGTGATGATCCTTAATTAATCAATTAGGGCACAAGTGCCGCGGAGCTAAGTACTACATCGTATTTGCAAGGGGAGCCACCTCTAGAGTCCGTAGGGCCACTCTAGAGGACCCAATTAATGAATGCAATAACTAAATATATATTGTTGGAATAAAACTCCCAAGATGTTAAATCAATAAGATGACAAGAAGTACTATGAAAGAATCGATATTTATAATTGAAACAACTAAAGTTTATAACAAGATATGAGTTTGATAACGCACAATGTGCATTTAGGATTTTGGTCCATCCTAACAAATTTTAACCAGTTGATATCTTCGAAACACGTTTAATACATATGCATCACTTATGATCAAACAAATCAAACTTTTTCTTAAAATAAAGACCCACCTCGTTACTCCAATGGGCTCGCTTAGCTCACCCCATTTTCCTAAAATATTTCGCATTTAACCGGTTTATGTGGAATTGGTGGTGTGCCATCGAGTGAGGATCAGTGAACGCAAGAAGAAGCTTCCGTTGATAAATCGAGAAGTCTACCTTATCGTAATTACTGGTGCAATGGGTTTATCGTATCATACAACGAGATGTATTGTATGTTAACTTCTTCGAATTTTGTATTTGATACTCCATTTTATGTATATTATCAGTTGTAATGTTACTTATATGCATAGTATCATCTCTGGAAAATCCGGGGTGTTACACACACCCATTGAGGTTGTCGATTCTCAGATATCTGCAGGCCTTGCCAATGAACTGATAAAGGCAGATCAACTCATCTATGCTGCAAAAGAGTCATCAACTACTGAACAAGTAGACTCATCAAGAGAAAGTGGGTTCAGAAATGTTGCGACTAATGCAGAATGCCTTGCTGATGAACTCATTAATGCTGCCAAAACAGGTGAAAAGCACCAAGCCCCATCTGCAGAAATCGCAGGAGTAATGGACCAATCAGTTCTCAATGCTAATGAGAGCTCTGACGATGAAGATGATGAACTAGTCATCTCTCAAGTCCTAGAAAGAACAAAGAGGGCTAAGGTTATCAGAATAAAGAATCGTGATAAGGTTTCAAAAGAACCTACACCTCAAAGTTGTCAACAAGCACCTATAGCAAAGGTTGTCAGGAAACACATCATCAGGAACGCTTTCGCACAACTTCAAAAAGCCCGATGAGTGGTATTTTAGTGTCAAGATCGATGGAAATGCCACATCTAAAAATCGAAGAACACTCTACCGACCGATCCTCTCCTGCATAACCACAACAACCACAACAGCCACAAGTGGTTGATGAAATGGTAAATGAACTCCATTTCAATACCAAAGATTACAACATCAAGAAAATCTCGCAAAAGAGCAGTTCCCTAACTCGACAAGAGGGATCAAACCGAGACATCCACTCAAGATGATCAACTGGGAGGCAACCGAGGTACACTGTGAAAGGTGTGAAGTACCTAAAACTTCAAACAAAGAAGTCAGACCGAACAAGAAGACCAAAGTATAAAAGGGTCACAAGTTCCAGAGACCAATCACCGACAATGCTCGTGTAGCCGAATGGTTCAACTCCTACCTTGTGAAAATTTTATGCTTGTATATCTTGTTACTTATATAAAATTCTTTGTTACAGTGAGTTAGAAACACGTAAACAAGAGGAAGTCGAAAGCTTGCCTCGTAAACCGAGAAGGAGGTTACCCCAACCTCGCCTTAAGAAATCGAGCCTACTACGTGATAATTGATTCTTAAGATAACACTTTTCACTATTTGTCTATGTGCTTAATCATTTAAAGTAAATGTTTCTAACAGCTCCAACCGAGAAAGAGGAAGATAAGGCGAAATGCCAGACGAACCCAGAGACCGACAAGGTTTCAAGAACACATCATCGAGCCTTCTAGCATGAAGGTACATGAAAAATCGCTGATAAGTATTCTTCATCATGGGTTATCTTAAACTTCTTCTAAAATATTCAATACTTTCTACTTACGTGCTCATTCGTAAGTAGAAATGCAAAGGGAAAAGTTATGACATCCCCGCATCAATGGAAATTGATGAAGCTCCCAAGGCAACATCACATGAAAGAATACCAAACCGAGAAAGTTTCGAGAAAATGACTGAGCTTCCTATCGAGGAAGTAAGTCCAAAACTCGTAACTCATTAAAGCATTTTGCATGATTCTTTCAAATAATTTCCTAAGTATTGTATTAATCTTAATTTCGTGTTCAAGAAAGAAAGGTTGATGAGGACCAGACTCCAAGTCTCCACCTCAACAAGATATCCGAGACACCAATTGTCTCAAGAGTACAAGTCTCGAGCCTCAAGTACTTACTCGTAAATCGAAACTAAACTACACTTCTACTCAGATATCTACAAAAGTTTTGAAGCTCACTCAAACCCTTTCTTTCGTGCTCAAACAAGTGCAAAACAGTTCTAATGATGAGAAAAGGGACTACTTCCTTCTTCAAAGCTCAAACTCGCCAAAGCATATTCAATGCTTCAAGAAATGGCAAAGGTTAAGGTGCTCGATCTCTCCGAAATATTGAGAATCACAGATCAACCAACCGCATTTGAGCACGGCTCGACTTGAAACGATATCCATGCAATGTTCCTACCGAACAAAGACATGGCCATGACTCTATTGCATAAGGATTTCTCCAGAGAAGTGGCGCACAGTTTGATACAAGCCTTTGAACATGCAGATGGTCAGACAAGATTACAGATGGCATTCAAGCCGCCGCCTGCACTGCAATTTATACCTTCCAACAAGAAGAGGTTAATGGGCGTAAGATCACTATTCTCAAGTGATCAATCTCAGATCTCAAGATGATGAGGAGGAAGAGATAAACGAAAACGACTTCGATGAACCTCCCACTGACCATCACCAAAAGGATGACACAAACAAAAAGGATGATGATGATGCCCCTGCACCAGGGACCGGAGGAATCTCACAAAGAAATCATGCCTCAATCAATAAAAGCAAACCGAGAGGAAAGCATGTAAATCTCCGCTCCATCTCCTCAAAAGTCAACTCATCCATCTTCCCAACAAAAGGTTATTATCGAACAAGTAGTCGAGGATTCGAGGAAATCGCCAAAATTATTCAATACTCAATCCAGAGTCGCCAACTCGTAAAACTGCTGAAGAAGAACAATACCCATCTTCAATCGAAGACCAGATAGCTAAATCCAGAGACAAGCTTGACCAACTACAAGATCAATATCTGCAAGAGATGATTGCTTACTCCGAGGTTAAAGAGCTACAGGATGCTGTAAATGCCATCACCAAAGAACTCGATACTGAAGAAGTATCTGAAATTAAGCATGATGCTAAGGTTGCATCATCTTCAAAAGAAGTACCATCCTCCTCCCAAAAAGGGAAGAAACCAATCTCTGAGATAGTTGCTGGACTCGACACAATCGATGAGAATGTCCAAGAGGATGAAGATCACTGGGCTGATTACTCAGATGATGAAGAAGACAAGACTTTGGCAGAGCACCGCAATGAACATCTAGCGGTTTCACACTTGAAAAGGAAACTGATTGCTCCTGAAACTTTCAGCAAACTGCCAAATGTCCACTCCCATGAATACATGAACAAATACCAAGTACTGGCTCATCTAAAAAAGGAGATGTCTTCACAGAACAAGGAAGTAATTGCCTCCGTCCCCTCTGAAATGAAAAGTTCACTGATCTCATCACTCAGAGAACAACTAGCATAGTCATTGCTCAGAAAGATCTGGGAATGATAAGGGACGATGATGCGCTTTAGAAAAAGCTTTCAAGAGGCAAGTTACACCGCCGAAAAGCAGATGCCATCCTAGCCCATCAGCGAGCTCACCGATAAGGACAATGGACTTATCAAGCAAAATCAGAGCTCAAAGTCAACTTCGAAGTTGGTCACCGCCACAATTATTTGCAAGGGCATTTTAACTCTCTCTCGATTCTTTATGAGACCGAGTCACCAACAATGACTAAGGGGAAAGAGGTACAAATTGGACCTCAAAGTCGGGAATGGGAAGAAGGAGAAGAAAACAAGAAGAAATCTGGAGTCAAAGTGCTCAGAGAGGAAGAAGAAACATGAAAACTTCCCACCACCACTCGTAATCAATGAACCCTCAAGCCAAGTCATTGCAAATAGTAGCCGCCTTAAACCCATCAAGGAACTACAATGATAAAAAGGGCTATGGCACGTAAACCTCCAAGGAGTACCAAGGCTCCAAGGAGAAGACAAAGTTAAAGGATTGATGAATCTTCCAAGAAAAGAAGAAGGCCAAATCAAGTCCCCGGCAATGAAGAAGGTCAGAAACTCTCACAAGATTTAATCTTGATGATGATGAGAAACGATGAAGATGAAGCTCCTCTTCACGTAAAAAGGAAAATTGAAAGCCTAATCGAGCCCATAGTCGCAAAGCCCTAGCAGCTAAAACACCCTCCGAAATACCAAGTCTATCAGGTGGTTCTTCAAGCAACAACCCCAAAGAGAATTCAAGACAGAGAAGGAACAGATCGAGAGTCGAAAAGACAAAGTCAACTTCCACTCGTGCCGTAAGAATCCAAAATAGAGTATGTGAAGAATGACAATGATTCCTCCGCTGCAGTGCATCAATCGTAAAAATGGCTATTGGATTCGAACTTAAGCATCTACCGTAAATTCAAGATTTTAACCAATCCATAAACAACTTCTGGCATGGAGAAAAGATAAGCCAACCTTGATCAACACCAATCACATTAAAGCCTAATTGGATTTTGAAGTTGTCAAGAGAACTGAAGCCATGAGAAAGGACCTCTCTGATGAATGTCCACATGGAAAGCCAGATGATGTGCATGCACTCAATATCACAGAACAGCACAAGAGCAAGACTGCTGTGGAACCCCATGAGTCGCTCTATCTAATCAAGATCAATACAAGGGTGACATCGATATCCGAGGATTATCTACTAATACTTCAAGCTTTCGACATCGTAATAGAGCATGCCCGAAGTGGGGAAAGTATCCGGTCAAACATTTTGTCAAGAAAATCCTACCAAAACCTACAAAGAGGTCCGTGGATTTACCAGAGACACCGAGATGCTCGTAACACTTCTATGATTACTCGATGACATCAAAAGGTTTGGAGATAGGAAATTTGCATCGATCCATAGAACTACAAGAAGACTCAAGAGTCAAGACTTGAAGACTAGTCTATTAGATGTTTACTTGGAGCTCGCTACCCCGTTGTCCTAATTTACTATTTTTTATCAGATTTTGGCCGATCGAGCTAAAACTTGTTTTATGTATTGAAGTTATCTGTAATCCTTCTTTGTAACTTATCTGAAGAACTTACTCTCATATAGTATTCTATAAAAGATAACTTGTCAGCAAAGATCACACCTTGTGATTAGGTTGATGTTTACTTTCTGCACTTAATTGAATGATTTGAAAAATCTTAAGAAATGATTAAGTGTTGGATTGTTCACTCATCCAGATTTGTAATAGGTCAGATAGTCATCGCCGATCGATCAAAAGGGGAAATTTGTTAGAAATTTGTTAGATATTTTGTTAGAAATATCCGCTTAGATTTTGATCAGCAACATGATGACTTATCTTAGTCTCAGAAAGGTGATTAGTACTCTTGGTTCACTTGAACATTGTAAAAGAGGAAACCCACTAAGTATGATAGTCTAGCTAATCTTGTATAGGATGTTAGGTCTCAAAATGTAATTTTTTATTTTATGAAGAGAAGACCAAGAAGAAGACATCCAAGGTAACAAGTTCAACGACATTGAAGATTTGAAGATCGCATAAGATTATCAAATGCTTTTACAGATACCTTGGCCAGATATCTTGAAGACACGAATAGGTTTAAACAAACTGTGTCACAAGAGATATCTGAGAAATAAAAGGTCTATCTGAAAAACAAGGAAAGTGTCCACAGATATCTACTCTCAGATACCTTGAGCTTTAACCACATTTCTGAAAAAGAAATATATTTATTGTAAACAAAGTTGTTTCAATAAAAGTGGTATCTGAAGTTAAAGATAAGAACGTGCAAAGAATCAGAAAAATCTGATCAAGGTTGTCTCGACATAAAGCATAGTTCCGCTGGCACTACAGACAAAAGTATAGTACAATGTATTAAATGCACTGACAGAGATGTTCAATAAAAGCAACGGTAGCTTCAAGAAGAAGACAAACTCATAAAGATTATACACAGATATCAATAGTTTGAATTTGATTTAAGCCTAACGGATACTATTCAAACGGCACTCAAATTCATCTATAAATATCAACACTTAGACTGCTTGAAAAGATACACTGAACACCTTAGACAAATTGAACACATATCTTAATCTCTCAAGCAAACTACTTACTCTCAAGCTTTCATGCACCAAAGCTCTTGATCTTAAGTAGTACTAAAGTTCTAAGTGTCTCGATCCTAAACAAGCACAATATCTCGTGAAAGAGTCAATCAAAAGATCAAGTATCCGAGATTCATTCTCTTGAACATTTATCTAAGACTTGGTCAAGAAAAGAACAAGATACCATACATTGAAAAGTGTATTAAGTATACTTGATTCATCGAGCTATCCGATTAATCAAAAGTTAACAAAGAAGCTCATCCGACAACTCAAACCAAAACTAACACCATCACCGGGTGGAGTATGTGAAGTACTTAGTTTGAGAAACTAAGGAATAACTCAAGGTTATTGAGCAGGAAGTACTTAGCTTGGGAAGCTAGGGAATAGCTCAAAAAGGTTTCTGAGTACAGGAAGTACTTGGCTGTGAAAGCCGGGGAACAACTCTGGGGGAACATTTGGTTGGGAACCATTTGTTTAAGGAATCTTAGAATAGGATTTTTGTAAGGTGACCTCAATTATCTATTCTAGTGAATTCTAGGTCTTTGGAAGAAGTGGATTAGTTGGAGGATTACGCCACCTCCGATACCACTATACTTGCCGTGTTATTTACTTTTCTGTATTTACATTTCAAAGAACACACACACACTTTAACTGCTTTCGCACTTATCTATCTTAAGTCTTCCGCCTCGATCTAAGTATCGACATCTACAGTATATCTGAGAAATAGTTTTTATCGACAAAAGTTTTAAAAGACTATTCACCCCCCCCCCCCTCTAGTCTTTTACTTTGTCGTTATCTAGACCAACATCTAGCTAGGACTTTAACAAGATAACTTGACTGTGACAGTGATAGACTTCCATCTGTCAAATTTCTGGCAATGTCCATGCCTAAAATCCTTTTAGCACTTCCTGCATCCTCAGTTCAAACTCAGAGCTCAATCTTGACTTTAATTCACAAATATCATCCATTGACCTCCCAGCTATCAAGATATCATCAACATAGAGTAACAGATATATGCAATTTTCCTGTGTAGCATTTGTAAGATAAATGCAACTGTCATAACTGCTCCTTGTGAAGTTGATGGAACTCATAAACTCATCAAATATTTTATACCACTGTCTGGGACTTTGCTTCAGTCCATACAGTGATTTTCTCAGCAAACAAGCCTTGTTGTCCTTGTTTTTAACTTGCACTCCATCAGGTATCTTCATATAGATGGTTTCCTCTAGATTTCCATGCAGAATTGCTGTCTTTACATCCATCTGTTGTAAGTGAAGATCCCATTGAGTAACCATAGCCAATAGTACTCTGATAGATACATGTTTGACAACTGGTGAGAAAATCTCAGTGTAATCAACTCCTTCATTTTGAGTGAATCCTCTAGCAACCACCTAGCTTTGATCTTATCGACTCAAGAGTTCCTGATTCAGTCTTCTTCTTGAAGATCCACTTGCATTCCACTAGTTTATGATTTTTAGGTATTGACACAATATCCCAAGTTCCATTCTTCTCTAGTGATGCAAGTTCTTCTTGTATAGCCAACAACCATTTGTCACTTTCAGGACCATTAATTGCTTCTTGATATGTAGCTGGCTCTGAGTAGTTAACCTCTTCTGCAACTGAGAGAGCATAATGTACATTGTAAGACTTTCCTACTCTACCAAAACCAAACATATCAGGAGCTAGTTGTTTTGCTCTCTTATTTCTGTCCTTAGTCAACTGATATGAAGATAGGTATCGAGTTTTCATCGTGTCATCATGATCTATATCTCCATGATCATTTATATCAGGTAACTGTGATTGTTTTCCATTAACAGTATCATACTTAGTATCATTTTCATGCTCATCATTGATGTATGCATCATGTTCATTTCCTGTGAGCTCCACCTCAAGCTCAGTAACCTGCTTGTTAGGCTTTAGAGGCATGATTTGCTCATTAAACACCACATCTCTACTTATAATGCATTTCTTCTGTGAGATACTCCACAGTTTATATCCCTTCACACCTGATGGATATCCCAAGAAGATACACCTTAGTGCTCTGGGCTCAAGCTTGTCCTGTTTGACATGAGCCAAAGCCAAGCATCCAAACACCTTAATGTGTGAGTAAGATGGTGGTTTACTGCACTGCATCTCTTCGTGGTTTTGTAATCGAGTGGTGCAGAGGGACATCTGCTGATTAAGTAATGTCGTAGTAGCTGCTTCTCCCAAAAAACTTTTACTTAATCCAGAACTTATTAACATGCACCTCACTCTTTCAAGTACAGTTCTGTTGAACCTTTCTGCAACCCCATTTTGCTGTGGAGTCCCACGGATTGTTTTATGTCTCACAATTCCCTTCTCTTTGAAGAAGTCATTGAACTCTCCTGACAGAAATTCCAACCCATTATCTGTCCTTAAGTGCTTGATTTTCTTTCCCATTTGGTTTTCAACCTCAATAGACCAATCTCTAAATTTAGAGAAAGTTTCATCCTTAGATTTCAGTACAATGAGCCACACTTTTCTTGAGAAATAATCTATGATTGACAGAAAGTATTTACCTCCATTCATGGTCTGAGTATTAGTAGGCCCCCACAAAGCAGAGTGCAGATAATCTAGTGGAGCCTTAGTGACATGTTTTGCAGAATCAAAACCAACCTTGTGAGATTTGCCTAAAATGCAATTTTCACAGAACTTGAGAGCTGCTATTTGATCACCACATAATAGGTTTTGCTTGGTAAGCTCCTTGAGACCTTGCTCACTCAAATGGCCCATTCTAGCATGCCATAACTGAGTGTTATCAATAGCAGCTGTGTTTGCAGATACTTGATTTACAGTTTCACCATCTAAGTAATACAAACCATTGCTTTTAACACCTTTCATAACAACTCTATTTCCTCTCAGTATAGTGAGCACACCATTGTCAGTCTGATATCTATATCCATTTCCATCAAACAGTCCTAATGAGATTAGGTTCCTTTTCAGCTCAGGGATGTATCTAACATTAGTTAGTACTCTAATCTCATTATCAAACATTCTCAACCTTATATCACCATGACCTTCAATACTGCATGGATAATCATTTCGCAATAACACAATACCACTCTTCTTACTAGTAAAATTTTCAAACCAGTCTAAATTGGGACTCATATGGAAAGAGCAACCAGAGTCTATCACCCAAATAAGATTAGAAGTAGAATTGGTAACTGTACAAACCTCAGAGGCAATAAGTGCCTCAGCATCTCCATATGGCTGAGAATCTTCTACTATGTCTGCAGTGTTGGTTGGTCCACTTGCTTGCAGCTTACCAGCTTTCTTGTCTCTTTTGTATTGAAAACACTGCTTCTTTAAGTGTACAGCTCTCTTGCAGAAATAGCAAGTCCTCCTTTCTGCATTAGACATATCTGTCTGCTTGTTTTTATCAGGCTTCTTGGCATCACTATGATTGAATGGCTTCTTCTTGCCCTGAAACTTGTTGCTCCACCTGGCTTTGACATTTAGGCTTTCAGCATTGATGTCCTGACTGGTGGATGCAGAATTCCTATGGAGTTCCTTGTTCCTCAAGGCTACATCAACATCATCATAGGTTAATGATGTACTTTTGTGAATCACCAAAGAGTCAATGAAATGCTCATATGACTTAGGCAGTGCCCTAAGGATAATCATTGCTTTATCCTCATATGTGACCTTGATTTGAACACCTTCAAGATCCTGACACATTTTGTTGAAATCATCCAATTGATCTGACAGTGATCTATCAGGATTGATCCTGAAATTGAATAGTTTCTTCCTGAGATGAAGCTTGTTACTTAGAATTGTACATCTCCTCAAGTTTCTCCCAAATCTCCTTAGCGGTTTTGATCCTGATAACTTCTCTCAGAATCTTATCACTGAGTGAGAGAACAATAGTACTGCGAGCTCTTCCCATGATCGATGCCTTCTCCTTCTCATCGAAATCCTTGTCAAATCCTTTATCACTAAGCAATGCAACCTGTAGGCCTTGATGAACCAACAAAGGCTTCCATTTTCCCTTGCCACAGAACAAAATCGGTTTTCTCCGTGAACTTTTCAACGTCGAACTTCATTGATGATCCCATTGTTAATTGAGCACCAGAAGAGAGTGAGTAGTTTCCCACAGACGACGCCAATTGTCGAGATTCAACACACAATCTCTTCGTAAATCACAAACAACGATCAAAACCAAATGAAAACGACAATCTCACAATCGAGATGATCAGCCTCAACAAGTACACAGTAACCTATCTTTTACCTTGATCGGAATTATGAAGAAAACAGTTACAATCGACTGAAATTGAGAGTGGAATAATGATGTTCTATATGTCTAAGATGAATGGAATGAACTATATATATATAACAGTGAAAACGCGTAAACAAATGCTTGGATTTTTACGCCAACTCCAGCTGTGCTCTGTTTTGACAGCAACAACAAAACGGCTTCTAACTGCCAGTTTGATCTCAGCCGTTGCTTGCTTCCAGATTTGATCTCACCCATCCATTCACTTTGAGCTATAAACTCAACACAGATTTATTCTCTATTCATAACACTCGGTGCATCTATATTTTGAAAATTCATCTATTCTAACAGCTTCAGACCTTAAAAGTTAAATAACATTGGAGTAGTTTATACTTACATTGTAATTTTCATGGGAGATCGTCTTCCATCTATAATAAAGATAAAATACCCAAACAAACCAACAAACATTATGATTGTAATTGAGAACTTAGTTAGTCTAGCTAAGATTATTGATATTTTTATAAACAAAAAAAAATGCATCTTGAAAACAACAATAGTTTTTATAACAAAATAATTCAGTCTAGTTTAAAGTAAATATAAACGGTTTCCCGTAGACTCTGTCTAAAATATATTATCGACAAACCATACAGTCCAGTGGGCCTTGCCTCGGCCCAAATACAGTCCCCTGGGCCATGATGATTCCGAAACACGGTTCATGTTAGCTCACAATTGGGCTTACTTATAAGTGAGGAACGATAGATTGGTGGAGCACAACATATGGAGGTACGATTGGTCGACTGGCACAGAGAATCCTCTCGAGCAAAACTTACACTGCAAATTCGCCCTCATCGCCATTGCTAGAAAATTCGTGAGTATTTCTCATTTCTGTTTCATTGTTCTCGTCGACTCGTGATAGAGATATTGCTCGCTTAGAGTTCTGAATTTTGCTCGTTGATCGATCTACGTGATTACTGTTGTTCTAGTGCTTAGATTATGGCGATCAACTCAATTTTGGATGATAATGTGAGCCTCGGAGAATCATTTGAGGTTTTGCATTATTTGATAAGCGTTTTTTAATTGATTTAATTGTTTACTTTCAATTTCACTGGAGTAGAAATTTGATCCTTGATCATCTATTTAACGGACATCTAGTTTACAGTAATGTGGTTGCTAAGCTAAGCTGTGTTTTGCTTGGTGTTCAATTGAAGTAGAATTTTAACAGATCATTGTGTAGTTTCCGTGATAAGTAATGGATCCATCTAACTGTCAAAATTTAAGTGCATTTCCTTTTCATGCTGTTGTATACGAAATTCGAAGTAGCATGGAATACATAGTGAGCCTTATTGAAGTTTTACTGATGTAATACTGGTTTTATCATCATTTACACTTAGCTTTGAGTGATGACTTGTTCTATTTGTCGATTTTAAGATGCAAGAGTTCATAAAAATGATGGTTGGTGATACATAATTTTGCTGGGGATTAATGATATCTCCGTGGAACCAGTTTGTATAATAAAAACTATGCTTTGTTATTCTGATTTCTGTGGTCACTTCATTATGTAACACATGGCTATTGGCTGTGAGATGATACTAGTTGCTTCGCATTGGTATGGACTTGGTTCCTAACCTTAGCATCTAATTCATAATTTACAAGTCACTGCTAGTGTATGTGAGATGGTTAAACTCTGAATACCGCGTCCTTCAATTTACAAAGAAGAAATCACAAGGTGCATTGTAAAATTGGAACCTATCAGAAGGCAACAATCATCCTATGATAAGAAAACACTTGCCATCCCCTGCTAGTGCCGATACTCTTAATTCCTTCCCGTTTATTGCTGAACGCCCCTCCCTGATTTCATCATCAGCCTTGGCTATAGTACATACATTAATTCATTTCGATTTGCAACCGCCAACGAGCATGGTATTTTAGTTTCTGTTTTGATTCGTGCTCTATTTCAGCTTCCGTAGTCTACTGTACTCAACCTTGAAATCAATTGCCACCACAACCACCATTACTGCATATGTTCTAATAATCTGCTCATGATCATGTTGCAGAGCAACGTTTTCTTCTGTACTTTCGCTTTCAATTTTGATGCACGAGTTGTTGACGCCTTAATGGTTTCATTCTTTGTATTGGTGAAAGATTAAGCTAGCATGAATGCATGATATGCTCTGATCTTTATTGCAAGTAGTCTATTGCGAATTTACTGACTTTGATCCAGTACTGGCCGAACGCTGGTAAACTTTGGTGGCAGCACATGTGAGATGATGGCGAGTGGAGCAAACAGGAAGTTAATACAAGCATTCTGTGATAATTGTACTGGAGTAGTAAGTTAGTACGTATTCCATCCATGACCATGCATCACATTCTAATTTTCACTGCAAACCTTCACTTTATGATAAACCTTGAAGAGACGATGGCTTACAAGAAACAGAACTAAATACAAAAGGAGCAAAAAAGAATTTAACCCTTCCTGCTTAATCCTAATCGACTTAAAAGCATATTTTTGGTATTATCAAGGTTTGCCGAGAAATCTTCCAGCGAGAATAGCAGCGTCCATGACCGTGGTGATGACCTTGACAACATCATCAACATCACAAGTGTTGCCTTTGAAGGATGGTGAACCTGATTTCTGAAACTTCTGAACACACTGCTTGAACTTGCTATTGCACTCTTGGCTCAAGTAACTATCTGCAAGTAAGTACACCCACACCACTTACTTTATCTTACCATACCAATTTTGCCATATTAAATCATTGGTCGGTAAAAAACTATACACTCTACATCTGTTATTGGTATAATTTGTTTTCGGTATAACGATCAAGAATTAAGGGTTTGAAATGTTTCCATCTGTCAATATGTAATTTGAATATATAGAAGGGATTCCTACTTCCTATCAAGAAACATTTTATATTCTTCTTGGTTGATTTCGTTATTTCATTCTTGTACTTTTTAATTAAGTATTGCAGGGCCCTAATAGAAGGCTGACTATACAAATTAACAGCCACAATATTTATATACAAGAAAGGAAATAAAAGAATAAACTTTTAATCAATCAAATACTACTAAAGTTTGGAAATATTGATGAAGGCTTGGTGACTTACTTCCATTTTTTGCTATGCACTGATCATGTCTCATACAACAAACATCTAGCTGGTCACATGGAGTCTCTCCGGGACAACCGGTGTATAGAAGGCCACAATATTTCCCATATCTTAGAAATGGAGGTGCTGGAATATAAAATTAAGTACGAAAACATAAATTAATAATCAAGATAATCAATCTTTAAGACAAGAAACCAATGAACTTTGGTTTGTTCAAGAAAAGGGAAGACAAAGATAGCTTACCTTCACAGAATTTTGATTCACATTGCCTACTACATTCTTTAAACTACAACAAGAAGAAAACACGAAAAGTTAGTCTAGAGATTACCCTTCTCCACAAGTCTAAACAATTGGATGAGTCATGAGTGAATCTTGTATCTCATGAAATGTTAAACTATGCATATGTAACACAGGAACATTCAAGCTACCCTTATAAACGTGCCAGTAATTATTTTACGGCGCAAAACAATTATGATGACTTTAAGGTATGATCTTAATCTTCTAAAGTGTATAATGGGGAAGTTTCATAAAAGTACTTCGAAACAAGATCTGAACAGGTCGATTTAAAAGAATACACTTCTAAAAGCCACTGCAAATAGAGAACACATACCAATTTTAGTCCTGTGCCAGCATGGAGGCCAACATTAAGGGCATGAGTAGGGACATGTAGAGTGATGAAACAGACAATCAAGACTAGTTGAGCTATTAATTTCAGTGACTTGGATGAATAAGCCATTGAAGAAGAAGATGAGAGAAGTGAAATCTTCTTGATTTGAGGGTGAAGGCACTGATTTATAGAACTAAATGGTTGGTTGAGACACAGAGGAAGTGTGAAGATGGAATGAAGTTTGTCATGTTGCTACTAGTAGTATGGTAATAGAAAATCCCGTGACATGATATTTGTAGTGTTGTTTCACATTTCTCATCATTGATAATTGAGGGGAATCATTTTTAAAATCCGTTTAACGAGTTAGGTTGTTTATGTTCAAGTTGTTAAGGGTCAATTTTGGCTGCAACTCCCTGAGGTTTGCAGATACTGCATCTTAGAGAAATTAATAAATGTAATAACTCTGAACCTCTTTATAATTGAGTTTGGTTTTTGGATGAAATGAAATTATAGAGGATATTACTCATGTCACCACTTGATTTCAAACATTCACAGAGACAAAATGTACCCTATACTAAATTTCAACTCAATTGGACTCCCCAAAGAGATTTAATCAGGCACGAGTGCATCCAAGGTTCATGGATCAATTAGTACCATTGACATCTCCACTCGTTGGACCTCTCGAAAGTAGATTGAAATGAGTTGTGGGTGAATTCGAGGGTTATATAGAAACACCAATGTGATGGGGATGTTTAGCAAACTTAGATGATTGTAATTAAAACTAATAAACTAACCTCTAACTTACTGAGTAGGTAGCGTTTCAGATCGAATACGTTAGCTTATGTCTGTGAAATTGTCAAACTATTTGCAAAATGCTAAAGCCTAAAAACAACAATTTAACTAGCTTATTCGTTTAATAAGTCACATGAGATTGCTTAACAAATCAACTGACTCATAAACTACCAGCTAGACATTCACAGACTGTTTGAAAGCGATTAAAATTATGAAAACCAGGTTAAAATAGATGTTTTTCGGTGTTTTTAACTAAATTTTGTTGGTTATAATCGGCTCCCAAACAAGCACTCATTCATGTTATATACTTATTCAAGTTAAATGGTCAAATAATCGTCCATCTGTAATTTTGCATTGGCAAACTTCAAGGGCCTATATGCAATTAGTAAGCATTCTTTTACCATCCAAATGTGTGAACAATTGGGGATAACCTCGGTTCTAAGTACTATTTGGAAACATATAGCTCAAATTAATTCAACTTGATTCTTCTCTCTAGAAAGAGGACTTGTTTGCCTCTTGAGAAAGGAGGAACGGACTGTTCAGGATATTAAACCATCAGTTATATGGTTTTAATAATAGAAGAAGTGAACATTTATAGGCGGTTTGCTTGCAATTTAGACTCGATTTTAATTGAGTCTTCTGTATTCATCTTCTTTGAATTGCAATGTTAATTCACTTCTACGGTTCTCAATTTTGATTGAGCCTTCTGTATTTCTCTTTGGATTGCAACTTTAATTCAGTTCTACACTCTTATAAAATTTTAACTCTTTCTGAAATATAAATTTTTAAAAGTCAATTGTTACTATTCATCAATTAAAACTCAGTTAAAATCCGGTTAATTAAAGTTGCGTGTAAAATAAATTTCGTGGATCCGCCATGCATTCACACTAGTAGACAAGAACCATGCATGTGATTGAATTTTGATACATCTCCGGAGAAATTATGAAACCTTATAATTGAAGTAGTTTATTATTCTACTTATAATAGAACGAAAACAACTAGCTGTAAGCTCAAAAAACTTATAGAGAACACTCTTAAAATATTTTTAACCTCACAAGTCACAAGTATTAAAATTCGTTTGTGTTTTCGAAACATGATACTAATATAAATACCGCACAAAAAATAATCTCGACAACTTAAAATATAACCAAAAAGAAGGAAACCAAGTAACCTAAGATTGTTTCTAGGTTGGACTGGGCCAATCAACAGTAGACAAATTAACTTGATTAACCTAGGCCAAGACTGGGCTACATTATGGGCTAACTTGCACTAAGTTGGGCCAAATCTTATTCGGGGACGAAACGAAGATATGGAAAATTCCTGCCAGCAACCAAGTTGGGAGTCAAATTTCAAATAAAAATCTATCAAAGAAAAATATTGTATCATAGAGTGCAAATGTAAAAAAACGATGTATCATAGAGTGCAAATGTATAGTTTTCACACCTAAAACTGTACATTTAGTGTGACGATATACAGTTTTTCGCTGTATCATAGAGTGCAAATCATACAACAGTCGTTTTTTAAATTATTGATTCCAAAAGGGTACCGGTCCGAATCCATCCCACGAAGATATGATGTGCACTTGCAGACCTTGCTAGTGGAATGTACCCTGTGAATTGTCGTTCCAAAAGTGGATACATAAGACAATAAATCATTTAGGCGATGCAATCTTTAATGCTAAATTGCTGATGACTAAGCTTCAACAACTTTCGTTTTACTTATACTTAAAATACTATTCTTGAGATCAATTTTAAATGCTAATTTTGCTCCTGAGTCCTGACAAACATGGGTTATGGGAATACAAAACACCTTTGTGGAAAGAGCAAGGATTGATCCATAATAGAGTTCCACTTATAACAATTCCGAATTTAATACTCAATTTATTATATATGGTACGATACATCCTCCGTATCGAACAATTGTACATTTTGAATTTTTATGGTTAATCAGTGTCAAAGTTTGATACAAATTTATTTTAAAATATAATTAAATTTACAATATTCTAAAACATTACGTTATAAATTTCCGTATGTATATAGTTGTTTTCATTGTCATCATAGAAGATAAATTCGTTGTTAAACATAAAAGTTGTTGATCACAAAAAATCAAAATGATTATCTGTTTTGAGACGGTGTCGGTGGATTATGTTGCAAGAAGTATATATTTCTCCAACTGCTAATCACAAAGCAGAACAACATCACAATCTAAAACTCCAAAGCCAAATCAGAAAACTACATACTTCTTGGCCAATACTTGAAAACTGCAAATGAAACCCCCTTCATCTCGTACGGTTGAAGCAAGAACACCCAACCAAAAAAAGTGAACTTCTAAAAAGGAAGAAGGAAAGAAAGAGGGAAAAAAAACATTATACACAGTTGTACACGAAAGGTGTATACTATCTGGTCAATGACATTGTTCTTGTTACGACAGTATCCAAGCTCGACCTCCATTCGTGCTGAACTTCTTAAGTCTACCAAAAAACATGACAACAATGAGGATAATTTTACCCTCGTCACTCCATTTCCCAGTAAATCCATACAACTTGTTCACACAATTAGGATCCGGCCTGATCTGTCGCTCACAGCTATACCCCATGCTGAAACCCACATTTCCATACGCGCTGCAATAATGACAAAGATTCATGTTAGATGAGACTTGATCGAATACGTAGATGGAGTATCAGTCACATGCGTAGCATATAGTATACTATACTATACCTTATGACTTCAAGAGTGATGCTTATGACATTGAAGTTGAGTGGATCCTCCTTGAGACTCCTCCTTTCCGTGATGCATATCAGAATAATGAAGATGGCTAGATAGGAAAGTTGTGAAAACATGATGTTTTCGAATATCATGACTTTTCGTTTCTTTTTCTTTGTTCCTTCACACTGTAGTGGATTTCGATCCTCCACTTCAACTGGCATATATGTTGTGTACGGTGGAAGGTACCTGCAGCGTTCAAGCCATAATTCTGTTAATATGCCGTCTTATGACTGAATATAAGTATATATTAATGTTAGTACCAATCAAGTAAAAAGATGCATAGCACCAAATTAGCACTCATAAAATCCGTATCTTTCCTAGCTAAGCTAATTCAACATCATGTTTCCATAGCCACATAAAGAAAATTCTACAGGTATAAGGATCATGTGGTTACAAATCTTGCAACTAGAGATCAATAAGGTATTTCTTCTAATAATCAATCAGTTTTTCTGCGATTTGGGAATATATTGACGGAATAATAACAATAATAGCTTCCTCAAGAGGAGAAAGATATATAAATGATTCTTCATCTTTTTTCTAAATTGATGCTTCTAGCTTCCGCTTCTTATTTTGCCTCATAAAAGTTGGGGTATATAATTAAACGAATCCATTCTTGTAATTAATACTGTAAAGGGAATTATACACCAGTAAAAAATCAAAAACATTTTAACAAGTATTCTGCAAACATCCCTTTTATTATTGTAGCGACCCGTCTTGTTAATATGATATCATACTTATTTTGCCTGAATCCCTCATAAATTTCTATTTGAAATCACAAAAAATGACTAATAATAAGTATAGGAGAGGAGAGTGTGTCTAATTATATACATACTCCATTCGGATCCACACTCTTTAGAAGGATAGTCTCTGGTTGATATTTTCACCTCACAAACTGATACATGCACTTTTTCGCACTCTATCCTTAGTCCTTACTATGCTTGCATAGAAAATCGAAATACTTTCTAGTGGATCAGCGGCCCATTATATTTGCTCTAGAGATCTGGAATTCTTATAATTAGATTCCAAAAATTAATAATCTCCTCCTCTGTGTTTTGTGTATAATTCTATCAACTAGAGGTGTCCTTGGAGTGGGGAGGGAGGTTTGTTCTCAGATCATGTTTAATTATTCGTATGTGGGACATGTAACATTTTAACTGAAAGATGGAAGAAAAAGACGAACCCCACCCCACCAGTGTCTTTGACTTATATATACACTGGTCCTTCATATTCGAGATGCTTCTTAGACTCATACTATTCCCAGCCTAGTTACATTCACACATTCTGTATTGAGTAGACTTAATCGGGCGAGCCGATGATTTGAACTTTGAAGTAGGCCAAATTATATGGTATATCTGAGATTATTTTGAAGGTTAGGAAAGCTGAACTCTTACATTAATAAAAGTATTAGAGATAAAAATTCCGTTTTTCAAATTTTATTGGTCGAACACCCCGCTAATTAATACGCATCACCCCAGATTTAATATTACAGTTTAATTATTAGATTTCCAACAAATCAGCACAATTTTAGAGTAGACCGTTAGGTGCTCGTATCTACACTCTGAGTGGGTGTCAACCTCATATTCACCGAAATTATTATGAAAACATCATTTATGTCATCTTTGCATTTAATAAAATACTCCCTCAATTTCAAAGAAATTATTACATTTTGATTAATCGTCTTGAGTTTGACTAATTCTTCATAACGATAATAGTAAATAATTTAATAAAATCATATAATAAAATATAATTACTAAATTTTCATTATATAATTTTAATAATTTATTTATTAATATCGTTGAGAAGAAATAATAATCAACAGCGAAACGTATTAATAAGAAACGTAACTTTTTCGAAATGGAGAATAACAATTGGTCTCTAATGCGACATTTATAGTCAAGGTGACAATATATGCGTGCATGTTGTAGGGTATATATAAAACTTATTATTGCGGCATTTTTTTCGTGCACAATTGTAATATAAGTAAGGATGACAACGCATTCATGTTACGTAGAATTTTTAGATGTTACGGGTGTAATCACTGATAACTCTATATCATTTTGTAATGTTTAGAATAAGAATTCCACATGTATATTGAGAAACATATATTATAGTTCTAGAATATATATATGCATGCATGGGACTTTCCTATACGGAAATGATTCTTAGAAAGAAACAGAGGTACTTACATCATGACGATGAAAAACACCACGATAGCCAGAGAAATTGTTGAAATATCAAATGTGTTCTCTCCGGCATGTCTTGCATTGAAGCATTGGAAGAGTATGCTCACGAATCTCTCGTACGCGTTCAGTCCATTCAACCCTTCCGAGTTCCATTCCATAACGCAAAATAGCACAACTCCTACCGTGGTAAACCCAACAACCGTAGGAACTAGTAGCAAAGCCTGGGCGCTAGGGAGCAAGTGAGAGTATCCAATTGTTTCGGTATTTTTGAGTAGATATTCAGCTTCCGCTTTCTTAAACTTCTTGCCCGAGAGCCATATTAACAACCTCAAGCACGACGGAAACAATGTGTTTCCTAGAAGGACTTGAGGTATTAGAATCAATAACAAACCTGAATTCTTCTTAAAAACCATCATGTTTTCATTCGTTGGCACATAACCACAGCTAGCGAAAGTTGAAACTATGGTAAAAGCTGCGAAAGTGAAGGTCTGGAGCCTCTTGCTTTTCAGGACATTTTGGGCACTTGAAATAGTGGAAAGGTAGATTAGGACACTAGCAATACCAATAAATTGTATGACTAGTAAGTAACCTAATACTAACAGGGTGAGGAACTTGATTGACTCGTATCTGACGTATGGTTTATAATTTGGTGGTACTTGTGACTCGAGTGAGTCGGACCAGTGAGCAATTCTCGACTCGGAGTCAACTTCTCTTTGGGAAAAGTTAATTTTTCGAATGAGTTTCGACGCCTTAAAGTGAAGTCCGACCATGGAAGTGAACACCTCACCTCCTACAAACATCAACACGGTCATAGCGACTAGTTGTTTGTTTGAAAAAACCTCCATTTCGACCGTGGACATACTAGAGACGGTGGAAGTGGAGACGGAGGTGAAGAACAAGTCTATATTTCTTGGATGGAATGAGGTTTTCGGCTTCAGAGTCTTTAGGACTCCGAAACCGAGAGTGGAAAGGGAGAGGAAGTAGAAAACTTGGAACAAGAAGGGGTTTAGTTTTAGAAGTTTGAGATACAAGTAAGACGTGATAAATCGAGTGTCCTGTATGAATTTGGCTGCATTGAAGTTTACATAGGCAATCATTTTCATTTTTTTGATTTTTTGGAATTGTGCTGTTCTGTTTTGCTTAGAGGCTGGTGTGCATGGAAGAATAATACTTCGGGACTGGCGTGTTTATATAGCGAAATCTTTGCTAGTGCATTTTACTATTTGGAATTAATAATCTTCAACTAATAATATCTTGCCACGTGTCAAGTTTAATAAAAGGATTTAATTTTTTTTAAGTGAACTCTCCTCATACCACAAGATTGGTAAGGTATATATACGTTAAATTTTTACATTTTATTTTTAAAACATTTAATGTGCTCCTCCATCTTTTAGAATATGTCAATTTTTGACTTTTTGTAGTCAACAAAATCTAACTTTGACCGCGAATTAATCTAAAATTGTGATTGTAAAATCCAATTGAACTATATAATGAAAATTTAAGTGCTTAGAATTCGCCCAGGTGCCGACAAAATTTGAGATTAGGTAGAGTTCGACTTATCGAGTTAGATATAATTCAGGTATTTCATTCACATGTATAAAACGGATTTGAATACGACCCGGATTTGAATACGACCCGCAATTTTTGTTTAGGTGTAGAATGATTCAGGTTCCTGGTCGATCTTCACCGGGAAATCTAGTGGATGTGGTCCTATGTACCCCTGTGGTGTGACATGTGAAGCACTGATTGCCATATGGTTTACAATGTATCACTTCATTAGAAACCCTCTATTTGTGGGCAAATTGATTGATTGATTTGTGTATAAGCAAGAGTTGTAGTGCACTTAAAAAGTTGGTGAAGTAGGGATCCTAAATACTGCATTAAATTGCAGGGGTTTTAATATTTGTTTAATTCATCATATTACAAGTCAAAATCATAATAGAAAGAAAATTTAACTAATTGTTTAAATGCATGCATTGCAACCATAAATTTATATTATGACAAATTATAAATTTAAAATTATCCACATGTTGATAAATCAAAGCACTTAAAACTTGTTTCATGGTCAAAATTAACGTTTGTTGTTCGCAAAAAGTCAAAACAAAATATTTATTTTGGGACGGAGGAAGTACTGTAGAAAAGTCGATAGACATTCCGTCTCGTAAAGCTTTGTCGCCTGTACAAACTCCCTCTTAGTTTCTTAGAGTGTGTAACTTGCCTCCTAAATTTTGACCTTTATGTTATTTATCCCTTACAATTTATATGTGTGCGATTTGTTAACCATAATCGTTGAGGGCTAGACTAAATCATATCGAATTTGAAACTTATGTATAAAGTTTAAAATTCTTTTGTAGAAATGGCCAATGCTTAAAAGGATACAATGTTTTTCCACTTTCTCATATTGCGATTATTATGTTTAGGAAAGAATCAGAGTATTTTGATAATGGTAGTGCATGAATTAATTGGTCGTAGGCTCATAGCTAGATTGGGAGAGAATATCCCAAGTATATCGAGCCAACGAGCCGGCCATGCATAATGATAATCATATTGCCACCCATATCCAATAGGAAAATGACACGTCCGATGGATTCTCCATTATCATATGAAGCTAAGCTTTCCTAGGTAATAATTCAATGTTGCATGCAATAAAGGATTATGATACTTCTCTTTCGGTATTTAAAAGCTGGTTGGTGGTCTTTCACAAACAAGTCGATATTTTTCCGGGCTTACATTCCAAATTGCAAGTATTATCCCTCTGACATGTGGATGTGAGTATGAGGCAAACGTGACACCATTCTAATGTGTATTTTGGAAAAGAAACTAGACCCTTAAAATCATAAATCCGATTTAATGATATGTTTCTTTCAGGTGACTTATATTCAGACGGAAATCACTCCATCATTTTTAGATGAAATGTCGCATTTGAATTAACAAAGTGAGACTAATGTATAAAGTAAAACTAGTACATTAAATCATATCATATGAGCCTAAATTGACTAAATATGGTTCAAACACATGAATGACCTCAGTTGACAGCTTGGATGATAATTCAAATCTTTGAAGCCTTGTTAAAAACTACACATTCGGTTGTAAATCTACTCAACTGTAAAGGCATAAGGTATTTCCACGTGATCATACATAAGCCCTTCTCACGTGCCTAGAGCTTGCACGCTACTCAAACAAAAAGATAAAATCAATCTAGACTCATTGTCAATATCGGAATCCGTTAGGTCGACATCATACATATGTCTCATTTGAATCTCATTAGCCCTGGAAATGAGTGGTTAATAATCATAACCATAACAAAATTAAAAAAAAAGAGACTATTATTATTATTACATAGTTTGAGTTTTTTTAACACCCGCAACCTTTCATAACCAATCGGTTGTAATAACGTGTCAGACTTTGTGGTCACGGTTGTGGGTATATTAAAAAAAAAAGCAACTTGCCTTGTTTTATAAGACTGGCTTGAAAATCATAACCTAGTTTCTAACTATAACCTATGGCTAAAATCGGTTAACTCCACCGTAAACAATTATTTATCTTTGTGGTTATGATAGCGGTTACGGTCACTGAAACAAATATCTACTGTTAAAACAAAAATTATACTATAATGGGTTGTGTTTGTGGTGATTAACCACCCATTGTTAGTATTAATTCTCATGCAAAACATATTCTCGATTTTAGATTCTGAGTAGTTATAGTATACTGAAAATGAAATCTGATATTTGTAATGTGATACAAATTGATATTTGAGAATTGGCAAGGAAGGGATTGCCAGTTGTTCATAATTAACAACGCAAAACATGACTTCTTGTTGTTTAACTCTTTCTACACTATGTTACAGGCTAACCCGACCTCTAATTGAACCCATTCAGACATTATGCAGTCCACATAATAGATAATAGATTTGTTGTAGAAAGTGGGCTGATAAAAGCACCAATAGGAAATAAACAATTATCTCCAAGTTACTTGGTAGTAACTTTTTTTTTTTTATTAAAGCTAACGTACTTGTGTCACAAATGAATAAGCTAATTAATTATTGAGCTGTTCTTTTATTCTAAAAAAAAAAAAAGAGCTGTTCTTTTGATTTTAGTAGGAAATCAAGAAATGCTTGTGTATTAGATATACTTGACTATTATAAAACTTCAATTCTTTATTATATGTACGTACATAGCTAGTGTATAAAGTGCCCATTCATTATACTTGCATTACTTCTTTAACTTAAAATTCATTCGATTCGATTACATTGATTCGATTCTGCTTAGTTATATTTTATACTACTTCGATTCGATTCGGTGAATTTGATTGAAAAACGAGCCTTTTCGGCTCATGTAACAGGCCGTAACTTGTGATGTACATGGCGCGGTACACCCAAATCCAGTAATCATAGATTAAAAATTCGGCCCGGGTAATATTTAAATATGTACCGAAAATGAAAATGTTTGTCTCCGATATATATGAACTGGTGAGTCAGGAGATTTGGAGTAAATCTTGCAATATTTAGGCTCTGTTCTTTTCAACTGAAATTCATTGAATCGAATCGAATCGGAACAATCGAATCGAATCGAAACTAAAAACTAATGAATCGAATGAGTTTTGATTGAAAATAACGTAAAACTTTCTGGCCACACATGTAAATCGTTCTTCAGCCACTGATCAGTTGTCACCCATTTTGATTTAATTAATATAGTGTGCACAAGCACTACTACTAACTGTGGAATGATTAAACGTACCTGTCCTTACAATTAGAGATAAACTTAATGGAATTTCTTTTAGTAATTATTTAGTGATAGCTTAGAAAAGCTAAATAGTCCACTTCTATAAATTAATATTTTTCTATTTTCTAAATTGTTAAGCTCCATTTGAATCTGTGGCCTCACCTATCAACTAGAGTTTTCGCTAAGAACAAAAGTGTACAGTGTGATTCTGATTTTGCAAAACTTTCATATATTTTTTATTTTTATCTCATACTCCCTCAATTTCATAAAAAGTGTTACATTTTGACTTTGACCGGTCAACTATCTTCGAATTTAACCACAAATTACTCATAAACGATAATAGTAAATAATTTAGTAAAATCATATAATAAAAATTAAATTACTAAATTTTCATTATATAATTTTAATAATTTATTTATTAATATCGTTTAAGAGTAAATTATGGTCAAACGCGGAGACAGTTGACCGCAGAATAGTAAAATGTAACACTTTTTCTGAAATGGAAGGAGTATAAGTTTATAAATTATGAAAAATGGAAACTAATCCACAATTAATAAATAATTAAGAATATTACTTTGACATTAACATTACAACTTTTCAACTAAAATCACACATTTTTTCACATGTTCATTTTTTATCATTCGCTTTTAATTTAGCTTAATACACTCTATACCTATTATCTGAAGTTATCTAGGACACATGGAATATTGTTAAACGAATCAAGAGTATCACATAATGGAATTTAAACTTTCCCAAAGGGATAGAAATTAGTATGGAGATCATATGGAAGTATTAACCAACACTTTGGGGTATAATTGTAATTTGATTTATTTTCTTGTGTTGGATTTGGTTGTAACATCCCACTCTTGATAAAATGAATGTTTAGACATTAGACGTCGCAATTGCCATACTGTTCTATCCATTTAAGATCTAAAATCATAAATTGGGGGGGGGGGGGGGAATAATAGAGAGTTCACCCTATTGTTATACGGTTGTTGAGTTGGAAATGTCATGTATTCAACATTGCTTATGTTCTCTTTAATATTGTTTGAATTATTAATAAAAAGATTGCCGCGAAAAAGTACTTGATTCTTAATTGAGGCTAAGCTGAACTCGACTGGTTCAAGAATCGAGAGTAACATCAAACTCAAGATCGATAACATATTTAAAATGTATTTTAAAAAAAATGTGAGGATAAACATGAAAACCACATATATTGACTAACATTGGAACTTTTCTACTGGTCGAGTGTCTAACTAACGTCGATCGCTATTTTGATCCATTAGATTAAAATTTTAACGGTGGAGATCGAATAATTTGTTACCTATCGCACTAAGTGTTGCCATGGGGTGTCGCACGAGGTGTTGCGCTACGTGTTGCTCCAACCGCCTACGTCGCTTTAAATTATTTAAATATATTTAAAAAATAATATTTTTGCTCTAACCGGAAGCCGCCACGAAAAAAAAAGATCAGCTTCCACCGAGCTCCTGAGCCTGCCGAGCTCGGTGGAAGCTCCGATCTTTTTTTTTTTTAATTGAGCTTCCGGCATGGAAGCTCGCCGTGATCGGAGCTTGACCATGGAAGCTCCGATCCGAAGCTTCCATAGCGGAAGATCAATTAAAAAAAAAAAAAAAAAAAGAGAGGAAAGAAGATCGGAACTTCCACCGGAGCTCCGGCAGTGATTTTGGTGGTGGTGTGCGGTGTTGGTGGTGGGTGGTGGTGTTGGTGCGGTGGTAGTGGGTGGTGGTGGGGATGGGGGAAGGTGAGTTAAAATTTTGATAATTAATTTTTTTTGAAGAATTTAATAGTTTAAAAAAAATTATTTTTTATTTTTTAATAGCGTTAATTTTTTAATATATCAAAAATATTTTATTTAAATAATTTAAAGTAACGTAAACGGTTAGAGCGACGTAAAACGGTTAGAAACAACATCTTTTGCGACCGCGAACGCAGTTGAGGGCAACACGAGCAGCGGTTGAGGCGACAGAACAGCGGACACGTGTCGGATGTCAACACCACGGCGGCGTTAGTCGGGACGACCTGTTGGACGGTAGAAAACCTGGACTAACATAGCAAGTTTTATTGCTTCAACCTAACTCAACTTCCCAATCAAACAGGTATAAAACATAGCTCGAAATCAAAATTCTACTCAATTACCTTACTGTATATAATGATCAATTATTTGTTAAAACTCTAATTCTATGTTTACCACAAATATATCAATTATTCAATCAGCTACCTGCTATTGCTAAACCGATCCCAACCCCATCACTCTAAATAATAGTAGTAAAATGTTATCATGTTGTTTCAATAAACATGTACACCAAAGAAACTTGGCCAAGTCTACGGTCCGACTACGACTGTAATGGCTTAATATACACCTATCTCAGTTGTAAAAATATTATTTCTGATTGTAATTAATCATGACCGTTGATCCGACTTGTAAATTTTACAATGGAAATTTGTGTATTAGTATACAAACGGGCTCGTAACGTCATATAACCTCTTAAAATTCAATCAAAAACCAAAAACAAAATTTGAAATTTCATAAAATCAAAAACAATATTTTGAATATGATAATCCGTACAACATAGATCAGCCCATCAGATAACCCCGATTTATGAACCCTACCTCTCCCCAGCCCTAGCCACATGGGCTGCATCGGCCACCACTTCGCCACTCATCAGATTGGTACAGATGATGAGAGCCTCTCTGGCGATTATATGACGGATTGGTTGCATGCATGCACTTATTATGTTAAAACTATCAAGTTATATGAACTATCAATCAATGAATAACGACACAAGGAGATGAGGATTTAAAAAGCTTGTTCAATCTTATTGCTCTTTTCTTTTGAATTTTCTAATTGGCCGGCGATAGATTCACTGATTATGCAACTAACAATCTCATCAAGAAATGATTTTATGGGTTGTTCTCATGATATCAGAGTCTGCGAACAAACGTCATTCGAGATCTCATACATGAACATAAATTGCAGAAATTAATTTGAAGAATTGAACAACTAGGGTTCTTGGGGATAAATTTTTATCAAAGAAGAACAATTAATTCGTAACTTAGTTATAATATAATATTAATTTAAGTTATGTTTTGACATTACAATCCTATTTGTATAGTTATATTTATTGAAATTGCCATTGTAAAATTTACAAGTCCAATGGACGGTTAGGATTAATTACAAATTGAAATCATATTTTTACAAATGATCTAACGGTTGTAGATTAGTACAATTGAAATGGGTGTACATTAAGCCGTACAAATGGAGTCGAACCTTAGAATCGTCCGAGAAACTTTGGGAAGAAATATATAATATGTTATCACTTGCATGTAGTGCATAAAAAGAAAATCAGCATTGACATAATTTATAATGAAATATACAACAGAAAGTAGCTTCCAATTGAGGCTAATCTGTCAAATAGAATCACTACCATGCACGAATATGCCCGATATTTGGTTTTGGAAATGAAATCTCGTGGAATAAAAACTTGACTACTTTTATTTATTTTATTTTTTGCTTCCCATTCTAGTGACTTACCCGATATTAATGACAACTCTTTCATTCCAAGAAGATATACAATTCTTTTATCAAATGATATTGCAACAAATAATGCTCTTCTCTTTCTGTGCTACAGAAGAAAATGATTTACAAAGTTATCGCAAGTAAGTGCATTAAAGGCAGCTTACCAATCGGGTAAACAGTTTAATTTACTACCGTTGAATGTATATTTGGTAAAAATGATCTCATAAAAAGATTAGTAAGGCTCATTTTTCTTTTAAAACTCATTCGATTCGATTCGATTCCATTTAATTGATTCGATTCGATTCATTTCGTCTTGATTCACTCTCTTGATTCACTTTCTTGATTCACTCTCTTAAGTTCATTAAATTCATATTATTATTATTATTATTATTATTATTATTATTGTTATTATTATTATTATTATTAATATTTTATCATTTATTTACACAACCCATCTTTTGTACGAGGAAAATAAGAAAATTTATCCAATTGAGATATTTTCAACCTTTTTCTTTCTTTCTTTCTTTTTAACACGACTTTTAGTAGATCAATGAAATAAAAAGTATAGTTACGATTCGAATTACCCTTCTTTTCTACCGTAAAAGTTGAGTTAAGATAATAAACTACGAACGAGAGTACCATTCAAAGCTGGTTTACATACTTTACGTACATCTCTAACAAAAAATCGACATGTTCTTTTATTGGAAGATATTAGAACAATGAAGTAAACTCGAAGCATACATTGAGTTTTTCTCAAACTTAATAAATAAAAAACAAGTTATACCAAACTAAAGTCAAACCAAACTCTACAAGTCTTTCAAATGACTCCCAAAACTCCAAAACAAGTTAAACCAAACTAAAATCGAACAAAAATGACATTATCACAAATATTGAGAAATGGCATTTATTCCTCCGTATTAGTTTCCATGTTATCTTCCTCGGATGCTATATTACACTAACAATCGATTTTTCTAAGGAGAATTTTTTTCTCGAACTTAAATCGTAAATTACTTGCAAATTACGCACAAAAAAGTATAAAACCAAGTTATGTTAGTCAAATATATTTAATTTATTTTTATAATATAATTTTATTATATTCTTTTGTCGTGTAATTTCTTAGTAATTACATCCGTCGAAAAAAAGTATCCTTACGAATTTATTAATGGACCGGATGTAGTATTCATTATTATTAAAAAATGGGACAAATGTAATTTCTTCGGTTCGTTTCAGTTTTAGTTCGTTTCGATTTTCGTTTGATTTCAATTGATTCGATTGTTCCATTCGATTCGATTCGATTCGATTCGATTCGATTCGTAAATTTCAGTTGAAAAGAACAGAGCCTAAGTTTATCACCTTTTCATCTCAATCTTATTAAAGATTAGCGCATAACTCGTAATAAAGTAAGAAGGATAAAGGTAAGTAGGATTTCATTTTTACTATTTTACTTATGAGACATTATTGGACGAATGTCCATAAATGAAAATTGAGACAACATTAGGCGGACAATGTGTGTAGCTTTTTCGTGAGCATGCAAGTATCGTAAAAGACTTGATTTTTCTACACAATATGAAAGACCACTTTACATTAATTTAAATTATGCGAGTATGCAAAAAGCACTTGGCGGTATATGGTCTTTTCCTGATATTTAGAAAAAAAAATTCGACCTTTCCAAAAATTTCACCTTTTTATATAAGCTAGCTACCTTGTTAACATTTATCAAACATATATATTAGAAATGACATGTTATATAAGTAATTGTTTTAGTTTCATGTTATATATATATTAAATATGAAATAGAATTCCCTATAAATGTTTAGTTTATTTTGGGAGGAACTCGATCCCAAATTGGATATGACAATGAGGGGTGATATATGTAAATATTCCAAGAAAAGATATAGTTATTCCCGAAGAGTTTATTGCAACCAGACGCAGGGATACAAGTTACAAACCGGTTCTTAACTCAATTGGATAGACACTTCACTTGACAAACAATTGCTCAATGTTTGACCCTCAGGTAGTTGCATTTTTTTGAGTGATTTAATTTCAAATCTTTTTCATCTATACTTTATTTCACGTGTCGAAATTTACAAGTGATGTATTTATACATTAATTTATATTCATCTTGAATTCAAATGATCAATTGAGATATTAATTATATACATGACAAACTTTAATTGAAAAAAAATATATTCCAACAATGTCTAGAAGTGAGCAACTGTCATGTGATAATGAGCATGTGATAATGAGCACGTCCGCATGAATTTGACCCGGGTTACTGTTAAGGTAGATGACTGGGTCATTAGGCAAATAAATTATGTAGAATGATTATATTGTGTAATTTAAAAACACTTATTTTAATATTACAAGGTGATAAAATAAGGTGGAATTATCTCCCGAATGACCATTTAAGTAAAACACACACTTAATTAAACCTAGTTAAAGTTATTGTGAAAATTGATTGGAAAGCATGAACAGGTCATAATGCACTGAGACCGTCAAGTCAACTCCGGGAGTTTCACGGGGGATTTTTCACGGCTTGACCAATTTCGGAGCTCCTATGGGCATTTCATCGGTTCTTCACATGAAGTACAAAATTCCCACACCAAACCCAATGAACACCCCACGAACACTACCACAATAGCAGTTTTTAGTTACGGACAGTCCCGGAACGTGAAAGCCAAATAAAAGCTCTTCACCCACATGAGCGGTCTGCCTGGTAGATGTATCAAGTTTTATAATGCTGCACAAACTTGCAAAGACTATAAAAAAGTATTCACAAAATCCATCAGTTTGAGCTTGAAACCTCTACAATCAAAACATTTAATTACTACTCCTTCCATCTAACATAACTTTATACATTTGTCATATTTAACTGTTGCACAAAACTTAACACATTACTAAACAAGGAACTACTCCACACCAAACAAATACTCCATCCATTTCAGAAAAAGTGTTACATTTTACTATTCTGCGGTTAACTGTCTCCACGTTTGACCACAATTTACTCTTAAACGATATTAATAAATAAATTATTAAAATTATATAATGAAAATTTAGTAATTAAATTTTTATTATACGATTTTATTAAATTATTTACTATTATCGTTTATGAGTAATTATTAAACTCAAACGATTAATCAAAGTCAAAATGTAACACTTTCTCTGAAATGGAGGGAGTAATAAACAATGTCAACTTTACACAAAAATTAAATTACTCATTTTGCCACAAAAATAAACTCCCTCCGTCCCATGTCAGTTGTCCACTTTACACTAATTCACGATCAACAAAAATGAATTTTGGCCATGTATAAATCTCAAACGGTAATAGTAAAATCTTCAATTGAAATATATAATGAAAATATAGACCTAAATTTTCAGTATATATTTCAATTGAGTATTTTACTATTACCGTTTGAGATTTATCAAGATCATTAATGTAATGAACAACGGCATGACGAAGATTATCTTTTCCCCACCTTTTTTTATATCTTATCATTAGGGCTGTGCAAAACCACCCGTCCGACCCACCTGCGCAAACCGCCCGCCTTTCATCGCACCCGCCAACTAATTTTTTTTATAAAATATGTGGTGGGTTAATTTTTTTCACTCGGCATTAGTTGGTGGGTGGTGGGTTGGATGGGTGCAACCCGCAACCCACCCGCCATTTTTTTTATGTATGTAGGTATATGTTTGTGAATTTAATAGTAAAGTATAAGGAGACCCATCAACTCGAGAAATTGCATCTTCGCTTATGTCGTTGAGTATATATTGTTTAAATGAGCCTACAGCTCTTCTCTTTAACCACTATTTCATCTTCATTTTTGCACTCACCATTCCTTCTTCTCGCGTATGTCATGTATTCAAGCAAAATAACACAAGTTGAAAACTTCTCGGGTCAACATTTCATCCATTACTGCGTGAAAATCTTTAAAATTAAGTAAAGAAGGATGACTACTTCAAAAGAATCACTACCCTCTTTGTTCAGAATATGCTCTTTGTTGCTGATTTTTTTTTTTTTTTTTTTTTTGGCTTGCACATCTACTTCTGCACAAGTTGCAAGTTTTTACTACATCCATTTTTATCTATATTCACAATGATCCGCTTGCCACCCGCCATTTTATCACCGAACCATGCGGGTTGGAAAAATATTCAACCCGCCTCGGTTTATAATTATAATCACCCGCCATAGGTGGGTCGGTTTGATTTTTCGTAAAAACCCGCCTACACCCGCCCGCGCTCACCCCTACTTATCATTACTTTAACTTTTCGTCTAAAGCTACTCGCCAACCCTAATGTATAAAGTTCTCTGGGGTCGGCGGGAGTATATCGAAATAGTATTGGAGCTCAAAACGTATGATAAAGGTTTGAAGATGATCGGTAACTCGTCCAGATCAAACTAACTTCTTAAATTTTCATTAAATCGTGAAGAGTAAACTGTGGTCAAAATCGAAATTGATTAACTAGATGAAAAGTTATCTTTGAAATAGAGGGAGGGATTACTATATGTATTTTGTTTGTCATACATGTTATGTAAACTTCATTTTTAAATGTAAAATCTCTATAATACTTTATTAACTATCTCTCAAACTTATTCTCTTCATAATCTATTTTATTCATCCAACCTTAAACTTTTAAAATTATTCAAATTATTTAAAAATTTCACTTTTAAAACGTGTCCAGGCCCACGGAAAGTTAAGCCTGAAATGAAGGGAACATAATTTAGTCATAAAATTTATGTATGGACCCACGAGAAGTTGAGTTCATGATGGAGAGTATAAATGTATAATACAACAAAAACTTAGCCTGGAAAGGCACCGTATTTCATTCTTGCAATTGGCAATGGTAAAAATGGTGAGGAGAGGTAGAGTATAGAAGCAAGAGAGTGATTCTCTATTGTGATATGTCAAGGTTTGAAGTATGTAAATATCGAGTATTTCTTGAGCTCTTGTAAACGCTAATTCAAGTATAGTGCAGTAATAAATTTTGATGCTTAAAAAAAAAAAAACCAAAAACTTAGACTTAGTATACCTAGATTTAGAATTCAATTCAAATTTTATCCGTCCATATTACTCACTCAATTTCAATATGATGTGTATATGTTGCATTTTATAAATAGAAAGTTCAGGGTCCGAGTCAATTATCGTGATTTTATCCCTTCTTTTCGGAATTGCTTTTTAATTATGTGACCGTATAGTATTTTCTTTATACTGGGAGTAAATATGTAAATAAATTATATTTCGTAACTATGTTGTGTTCAGTAAAATAGGTATTGTCAATTTTTTTTTTCAATATATATATATAGACTTGAAAGTATTTGTAAGTACTCTAGATTATGTGATTGGCAATGCCACAAGGCTCGGAGGTAGGTGAATGTCAAGATTATGTGAATCTAGCTAGATTGGAAGTTGATATAGTATATTTTTATTTTCTCACGAGGATAATCATTTTCTAATTTATTGTATAAGACATTGATAATATTCAGTCTGTTAAGTAATGGCGATTAAGAAATCCAGTGATTAATTATACAAGTACGACACTAGTTAGTTATGCATGTGGCCATCACACTGAGAGGAGTACTATCTAAGGTTTATTATTTCTTCCTTTGACGATTTGGTGGTAACGCATCACTCCTGATTAGTTAAAATGAATGATGCATCTTTCGACATGCTTTTTGACGAAGTAATTAATTAAAGTTTTCTCCACTTAAACTTGCGAGAAGCTTGATTATGGCAATTGGCATTATACTTGTGGAGTAGGAGTGGCATACTTTTGAAATTTTAACATTTGGACAGGATCATTTACTAATTCATTGTAATTTTGAAGCGTTATTAGTAATATTTTATTGATTGAAGAGAAGATATGTTTAGCACTTATCAAATAAGTGGTCTGTATTGTGCTTGCTTATCGTGACGAATTAATGCTTAATGATGCAACTTGTTTGTATAAAAAGTCGGCTTCATTAACCGCCTTGAATTTAATATTAATAGAGTACTGTGATTTGCTGATTAATTTTAATTATATATGTTCACTTTGCATAGTCCCATTTAACTCCTAACCACTCGGCAAAAGTATAATATCACGATTAGCTTTCAAAAAGGCTTATGTACATTCTTAGTTTAGGCTCATGTACATTCATAGTATATCTAGAGTAAAATTGAAATTGTTACAACTGAAATGGTTATACGATAACTCAATCACTACAAAAAAAAAAAAAAAGGGTTATTTGAGAGGAAAAAATTCCTCAATAGGTCCATAATTCCTCACAGTTGACTATTAGAGAGGAAAATATTTCCTCACAAGCTTGTCACTATAGCCTCCTCACAATAGGTTATAGAGAGGAGCAGTCTATTCCTCTCAGTTGGAGCAACAACAACTGTGAGGAAACTTCCTCACAATAGGCTGTGGGTAAACCAATAAAAAAAAATGCAATGAACTACTCACTGGGCTGAAATAGCTACATATATTTATTCAAATTTCAATACAATCATCCATGTCTATACAACTTTATTTCAACACCAGAAAGTGTTTTTACATATGATATCAAAATAGAGCTAATCTACTCTATCAGTTACTTGATTCAATTCTTTAATCTAACAACCAAGTTTCTGCAAAAGTTCTTCGAGAGGAACTACGAACCAATAAAGATGACCTGTTATGCAAGATGACCTGTTATGTAGTAACTTTCGTTAATACTTTGTATCCCAACTTCACATCTCTGTCGTACGCAGATTTGCATCAATTCATTATACACATGAATCCTTTGACATGGAAAATTCCTGTCCCAGAGCAAACGGTAGAAAGACAACACCAAACTGGGCAACAGTCTCAACCTGTAATGTTGATGGGAAACAAAACAACAAAAACGAGTAAGTAGGTCTAGAAGTCAATGGGAAGAGTCAGACATCAACGTATCCATGAGGAGTTAATTGTGCAGTTAGAGGAAACGTAGAAAATCATGGGAAAATATACATTACCATCTCGCTGATAAATTTTAGACCACCAGGTCCAATTATCGATCCCGCAAGAAGATAGCCAACAATAACCTAAAGACATTGAAATAAGGACTTGTTTAAAAGGTAAATGTAATAGACTTATGTTTCTAATCTTGAAATTTAGAACCACCAAACAATGAAGCAAGCACTTATTAAGGAAATACCATGTCAGCTTCAGCAATAGAACTATGAACATGAATTAGGACCTTCCCAAGAAAGAGAACTAACAAGACTAACAACATTGTGAATATAAATAAAGATGAGTTAGAAAATTCCTCACCGAACTATGTATATCCTCAAGCCCATACTTGACAAGAGCGGTTGAAATAGCGTCACATTGAGAATTCTGCAACAGAGAGACTGAAGATTAGAAACAGAGTAGCCGACAAAGATTCACATATATTTATAAGATTAAGGCACCGGCTATAATATATACTTGGTCCATACCATGTATATATGATGTATCAAGCAAGTAGGCAACAAGGCAGCTATCAGAAGAAAATTTGAAATCCTGTATAATGTGAAAGTTCACAGCCAGGACTGCAAGTAAATTCATCTGTCTAATTAAAACTTCACTACTTTGAGGCTCTTTCTTGTATACTTCCCGGCTCTACCCCACTACTTTTCTTCATGCATATAACAATGACCATTTACTCATGATTTGAGATAGTGGTCTCAACAGTCCCCAGGTTAACAACATAGCATCCCCTGCACCCCTGGTTTCCAGTCTATTGAAGTATTGAGCAGTGTCTTCTTTTCAATCTCCTCCATCTACAACCAGAACCAGAAAATCAAGAATCCAGCATGAATTCATAGACAAGTAAACAAATTAATTATAATCTTTATCGGCACTAGTAAAGGCTTACCATACTATCATATGTTGTAATATACAATTCAAGATGAGTTGGAACAGAACAAGGTGCAATGCAGTTTATGCGAGTATTGAGTGTCATTTCAGCTGCAAGTCCCTTAACAAAGCAATCAAAAAAATGAAACAGAAAGACCAAAACACATTATTGGAAGAACTAATAGTGTTGTATAAAAACACAAATATGCTTGGACTACCTTTGAAAGACCGTGAATAATGTCATCTTTTTTATGCTCAATAATGTCAGTCTGAGGATCAACTAAATGTAGTAGCGCAATTAGCTACTTCGGCCACTGCAAATTCAAACTTCAAAATCAGTCTCACACTTTAATACAATCACAGTAAATTAACCAAACAGTTGGTAGGCATAAAAAACTCAAACATACAATCAAAAAGAAATATGTGAACTTCTGTTAATACATGAATCACTAGTCACCACCAAACTCTTCTCGAATAACAATAGAATAGTGTCAATACCAATTGAGCTTTTGAGAAAGTAGAAATCTGGAATATAACATAAAAACTAACAAGTAGATAAGTGATTATTCAATGGAGCTTCAATCACATAAAGAAGCATTTTGCAAACCGAAACTTCAATGCAGAATCCTTTTAAGCTTCCAAAAGCATAAATACATAAAAAAAAAAAAAAGGAATAACAATAAGGTATGAGAGACATTACCTTCAGCATTCGAAAAAATCCAGAAAAACTTAGAGAAGATACATATGGCAGAGTAAAACTCAAAGCCTAATGCATCAAAGAAACTAATAAAAGAAAATAAAGTAACATTTCCAAAATTAAAACTAAACTGATCAGGTGACAGAAGGTTCAGAAATCCAAAAGGAAACTCCAAAGAGAGTAAATGACATCCATGTAACATCAGTAGCATACACAAAAAAAATTATCAGTCAGCATAACGTCTCATTCTAAGAAGCAGCTCCTCGTGTAAGTAAATACAACTCATTCAAAAAATAAGCATCCATAGCTGATACTGACTGATCGAATTTTGCATCAGAAACTGTTCATGTACAAATTCCCACTACTCACTGCTTAAACCAAAGCAACAAATATTCACAGTAAAACAACAAAATCCGACAATACAAATCAATAGCATACGAGATTAGAAGTCTTGTTGACATGTAAATTTATGTAAAACAGTAGAACATAATCCATTTGCAATAGCCATTAGATCAGAGAGTACAATCAAAGTTCTGTATATGCTAAACAAATCGGTTCAATTCTGGTAAAACAATAGAAAACAATCCATTTGCAATACCTTTGCTGTAGAAGAAACCACGAGATCAGTACTTCTGGTATATTTCCGATCGAATTCCACCAGTGCAATCCATAGAAATCTGAATTAGCGATTGATTGATCGAAGTCACAAAAGGGGATTATGTGTAAGGGGATTAGTATGAGATGATTTCCGGCTAGGTTTCGAGGATAAATTGAACCAGTAAGAGATGCAATCGGTAGAGACGATGGGATCGATAGAACTCGGCTAGGTTTCCGCCATAGCTGTTGTAGACGCTCAGAAATCTACAATCAAAATTAGGGTTAGAGATTGGGGGGCACCGACAACCTGCAAGGAAACAATAGCAAACAGAGACGTGAGATTCCGAGGTGACACCGGTGTGGTGCCGACTGAAGGGACTCCGACGCTCAAGTTAGATGACTGATAGAAGGAGTAATCAAATGAAAGAAACAAAGAGGGAGAGATGGTGGCAAGCGTCGACTTATCCTGTTGGTTGAGTCGGTTCGGCTACGTGGTGGACGAACACCGGCAGTGGGCAAGCTGACCTTACGGGAAGGAGCTAGCTGGCAGTTGTCTGACAGAGATGGATGATGGCGGATGGTTGAAGGTTGATGATGGATGGTGATGAGCGATGTTGGATGATGATAGGTGACGGCTGATGTTGATCAGAGAGCTTGAGAGAGATGGAGGCGTGAGAAATTGATTGCTAGGGTTTGTTGCAGTTAGCATCCCCTCCTCTTCTCTTTTCCACCTTCCTTCCTTTATAGCCTTCCCAACCCTCAGAATCCATACCCACCTCCCCTCTATTTCGGGTGAAGAGTTTTTAGTGGGTTGGACTATGTCCACTCGGTTGCCAACTGACTTGACTGAATCAGTGAGGTAGTGCTAGTTAGTTAATTTGTTAGACTGACATGGTCAATCATGCAAGGTGAGGTGGCTAGCTTGTCGACCACTTGGATGGCTGGCCAGGCTAGATGAGCTAGCTAGCTTACCAATCGGCTGGAGGACTGGCAAGATGTGTTAGCCTAGTGTTGTTGTGGTCGGTCAGTGCGAGTGTGTTAGCCAGCTTGTTGACTACCTGGTGGATGACAAGGTCAGGCGAGCTAGTTGGCTTGCCAACCAATTGGAGTTTGGTGAGGCTGAATGGATCAGGCAACGTGTGGGTTGCTTGGTTGGATGGATCACTCAACTAGGTGGAGTTGCTGGCTGACTTGCTAAGTCCAACTTGCTTATTACCTTGGATTGGGCCGTAGCCTTGTTGAGCCAATTTGTCAGTCTAATTGACAAGAGCGAATTACAGCGTCTGGTTTGTCCCCACTCTCTTGAGTCGAGTGTCTCGAGTCGGAGTAGAAGTTCTATGCCCGATAGAGCGTCTGTTGAGTCAGCGGTATGCTATTTTGCCCTTTCAAAGGTATCGATTATCCTGTAAGTGCAACAGAATAATAGATGGTAAGCTCACTGATAAGGAGATGGATTAATCAGAAAGATGGACATCACTCGTAGTGATCATGTTGTTAGCTCGCCAAAGCAAGACGTTGACTTGGCAAGGCAGAAGCTTACTGAAAGGTGTTCACAGTTGTAAAAATCCATTCCAGCATGATGGGCGTTTACGGATTGAAATTTTCGAGATGGGCAGTTTCGTTTATCTAGCGAGATGGAAATTTGCTGACATAAAACTTCAAGGTGAGCAACTTAGTCCATCTAACAAGATGGAAATTAGCCGACAGAAAATTTGAGGTAGGCAACTTAGTCCATCTAGCAAGATGGAAACTTGCTGATGGAAAATGTTGAAGTGGGCAACTTAGTCCATCTAACAAGATGGAAACTTGCTGACAGAAAATTTGAGGTAGGCAACTTAGTCCATCTAGCAAGATGGAAACTTGCTGATGGAAAATTTTGAAGTGGGCAACTTAGTCCATCTAACAAGATGGAAACGTGACAGAAAATTTCAAGGTGGGCAACTTAGTCCGTCTAGCAAGGTGGAAACTTGCCGACAGAAAATTTCAATGTGGGCAACTTAGTCCGTCTAACAAGATGGAGACTTGCCGACAGAAAATTTCAAGGTGGGCAACTTAGTCCGTCTAGCAAGATGGAAACTTGCTGACATAAAATTTGAGGTAGGCAACTTAGTCCGTCTAGCAAGGTGGAAACTTGCCGACAGAAAATTTCAAGGTGGGCAACTTAGTCCGTCTAACAAGATGGAAACTTGCCGACAGAAAATTTCAAGGTGGGCAACTTAGTCCGTCTAGCAAGATGGAAACTTGCTGACAGAAAATTTGAGGTAGGCAACTTAGTCCATCTAGCAAGATGGAAACTTGCTGATGGAAAATTTTGAAGTGGGCAACTTAGTCCATCTAGCAAGATGGAAACTTGCTGATGGAAAATTTTGAAGTGGGCAACTTAGTCCATCTAACAAGATGGAAATTAGCCGACAGAAAATTTGAGGTAGGCAACTTAGTCCATCTAGCAAGATGGAAACTTGCTGATGGAAAATTTCAAGGTGGGCAACTTAGTCCGTCTAGCAAGGTGGAAACTTGCCGACAGAAAATTTCAAGGTGGGCAACTTAGTCCGTCTAGCAAGGTGGAAACTTGCCGACAGAAAATTTCAAGGTGGGCAACTTAGTCCGTCTAGCAAGGTGGAAACTTGCCGACAGAAAATTTCAAGGTGGGCAACTTAGTCCGTCTAGCAAGATGGAAACTTGCTGACAGAAAATTTTGAGGTAGACAACTTGCCCGAAATGAGTTGCCTTGCCCGAAATGAAGTATGGCTTGCCCGAATTGGAGTATGACTTGCCCGAATTGGGAGGGTGCATGCCTTGCCCGAATTAATGTCTACCTTGCCCGAATTGGAGGATGATTTGCCCGGGATGAGTTGCCTTGCCCGAAAGTGGACGCCTTGCCCGGATTGGAGTGCTAGTAGCTCATTAACTTGTAGTAATATTTATCCATTATTTAATTTGGGAACAAAATTCTTAAAATTTGAGATTGGTTTCACATAACCCAACTGAACACAAATTGAAGCTGCTTTACTTCCTCTACACATCTCTTCACGCCATTTTCAGAAAGAGAGAGTAAAATCGAAGCTGCCTCACTTCATCTTCATTCTTCCTCCTCACGCCCTTTAGCTTACAGTTTTTTTTTTTGTCAAAGACACACTATTTCCTCCTTTCTGATCGATCGGAAAGACCTCTGAGTGGAAATCACGGACCCTCTTTTTAGATTCTTTCCGGTGGTGGTTTTCAGGTTGCCAGTGGAGATAGTGACCGAAGTTGGGTTTTTTCCGGTGAAGAGAGAGGTGGTGCGCTCCGGTGAGCAAATTGCGCGTGGAGGAGAGGACAAAGCGGTCTTGGTGGAGGTTCCGGTGAGGACGGAGGAGAGGCTGGCGGAGAAGGAGGTGTTTGTGGAGGATTTCGGCGTCTTGCGTGTGTTTGATTCCGGAGAGTTCTGATGAGTCCGCGTTTCTTGTTCGCGCGTTTCTTGTTCATTGCATTTTTTTTTTTTGGATGCTGGATCTCTAGGAGAGACCATTTCTTGTTGGATTTTATTTTTGTATGTCTCTGCTTATTGTTGTTTTTTGTTTGGATATAAGTTGGGTGGTATGCTAATTGGATGAATTATAATGATCGAAGGACCAAAGCCATAGTAGAGGAATAAATAATTCCGCTTCTATTCCAGTCATCATTTTTAGAAAGCATATGGTATACTTTGGCTACTACATTTTTGACCTTTGTCAATTCCTTGAATTGAGGACAAGTTGTATAAGAAATATATTATACAGTGAGTCATGTATTTGGAATTGTGACCCGCACTTTGGATAGACGGTTCATGTAGGGTTAATTTTGTCAATGGGGTTCGCATGAAATTTTTGAGTCTATGCTTGGTTTTGTGCCTGTAGGATTTGATTTGTCGTAATTCGTATTGGTGGATCTTGTTTGCTTTGAAGTGGTGTCGTAGAGACATGCATGTTGCTTTTTGTATCGACCGGTGTTTGGTGAAATCGATTGGATATAGAATTTTGTGACGTTATACCATTTTGTGAATGGATATGTCTATGGATATTTTAGTCTTGCTCTTTGGAAATATTCATGTTGTAATGCTTTGTTTGCAAATGGATATATTGATAGATTGTTGTAGAACTAGCTAGGTTGATAGCTTGCTTGGCATGTATATTGATGACGATGGATTGGATTTAGTTGATGGATAATGTGTTTTACATGCTAGGAATCAATTCTAATGGAAGTGTCTTTGATTGAGGTCTGGCGTCGTAAACTTGTATTTTATGTGACACCGGGTTGATGCTTTTCATGAATTTTTGGATGAGGCTTTCTTGTTTGAACTTGACACAGGTGGATCATGGAAGGACACCCGAGCAAGTTGATTGTGTATTCTCGGTCGACTGGGGTTGTGGCCGGGATTTATGGCGGGTCTTTGTCGCTATGGGCGACCTTGGCATCTTATCCGTGACGTGGCCTCAATTCTTAGTGGCGAACTTGTCACACATGAGGGATCTCTATGGGATCCCGAGAGTCTGGTCTCGACTCCTTGGCGGGCAATGAGCGATTAGGACATTCCGGGATGGTGCGCTTGTATGAAGTTGCCTTCAAGATAGGGCTCAGACTCCACTCCCCAAGTTTGTGGTGACGATTTAGCTATCTCCGGGTTGCACCGGTCGGTGATGCCCAATGCTTGGCGGGTTATTCTTGGAATGCGAGTCTTGGCGAGGTCATGAATGTTCGGATGTCATCGACACCTACGCCACTTTTACACAGTGAAGGAAGTCTCATCGGATAAAGGTCGAGTTCAGACCAACTCGAGGCCAGGTGTCGACAGCTCGGTCTGTATTGGCAACGCGTCCGATAAGTCAACTTGGAAGGAAAGGTATTTCTTGGTGAGCAGTGAGCACGTGTTTGAGCCGACAGACTTGCCAAGGGTTCCGATATCGTGGAAGCCTTTTGGTAAGTTCAACTCTTTGCTATTTAGTGTGATTGTTTTACCTCTTCTTTGCACTTTTCATATTGGATTGAACTTTAAACACTCTTTCTTACAGGTAGCCATGCGAGGAAGGATATGCTAGATGACGGGGACGTGGTGGTTCAAGCAATAAGAAATGCTTCTAGTATGACCAGATCGATCGACCACCTCTTGAGCCCGACTACGTTGAAGGCATGCAGCATGTGGCGTGCCGTTATCCAATCATTTGGAGGTAATGACATCCTTAGATTAGTCATGTCGATAGGATGCGTTTTGAGATAACTAGCTCTGACGATGCTTTTCTTTCATCTCATGTACGGACAGGAAATGGAGATGAGTATGCTGTCAGAGTAGCGAGGGCGATGAAAATGACGAAGTCGGTCGCGGCTCCAGTTGAGAAAGTGGATGACTTGTTGGGGCGGTATGCAAAGAAGCCGAGGTTTGAACTCTTAGAGTCAGGAGGCGATCTTCCTAATGATCCACCTAATAACTCGTCGAATGCTGTGGAGGGCTGCCTTCCAAGTACTCGAGTACCGTCTGGAGTGTTCGCCACGGCCGGTTGGAGCTTCGCATAGTCTTTCCTGGACTACTTCTGTTCCCTCCCTGGCCGGGCAGGGTGTGAGCTCACCATCTATGGCGGCGCGTGGAGAAGTGGGTGATAGTCCTTCATCGACTGTCAGCTTTGAGGTTGATGGAGCTACTCTCTCTTGTGAATTTGGTGCAATAACTTTGAGTTCTGGAAGGGTGTTAACGATGGGTAACCTTGATCAGCTGGTGAGAGACGGAGTGACTCCTTTGACGGATTATGCTCTCGACCAAATTGTCAAGGTAGTCTCCGCCGCCCTTTAGCATTTCTCTCTATAGTTTATGTGCTTAGACCAAAGTATGAATTATTGATGTCTGCCTTGTAGGCCTTGAGCGCTATAGGGTCCATGGGCAAGGCCGTGCATTTCTTTGGCGGAGTTAGCTTCTACTACGAGGCATCGGATCGATGAGCACTCGTTGCGGTACTTAGGAGGAGAAGGTTCGACTTGAGGTGAAGCGTTACGTTATTGCCAAGGCAAGAATGAAGCACTTGAAGAGTTAGCTAAGGTCAAGAAGGAGGTGCATTTGAGATTGAGGCGGCTAAAGCCGCTAAGCTCGAGATGGAACTGGCTTCCGCTATTACGGAGAACGAAAAGCTGAGGGCAGAACTTCATGCGGCCAAGAAGAACGAGGACCATCAATTGATCTTGAATGAGCGGGCATTCTGTTTGAAGGCCATAGGTAGGGGGGAGCTCGGAAGTTACTATCAAGAGAGGGTCGCGATGTGTGAAATGTATCTGACTGAGCATGGGGTGAAGTTCCCGGGTCAGTCTGATGGTTGCTCGGAGGAGTATGTTGATGGAGCTGGTACCACTTAGTAGTTTCATGTTGGATGGTGAAACTCTGGATGTTGTCCTATGAGTTATTTCTTTTGTCGTTTGTGTTGTATGTCGCCGGATTTGACTTCCCAGTGCTTTTTGTTATTCGTATTTGAACATTGTTGTTTGTATTACCCTTGTAGGGTTGGATCGGTTCTGCAAGTTTTTTGTGGCCTTGGAATTTATTTTGGGTTGTTCCTGGGATGTCTCGAGCTGCGTAGGCTATGGGACGTTTATGTCTCATGCTTGAACTTGTATGATAGTCGTAATAAACATAATCTTAAATATATAAGTATTCGTTCGAAATTATCGTACATGAATAAAGTAGCTCAAAGTAGTGAATAACACATGAATTTAAAGATGCATTGTTCTTTGGAATTTATACTAAAACGTAGACGTAGTCATAAATCATGCAGCCATGTTTGTCGTACAAATTAAGAATGAAAAATAGCAGGCTAACCTCTAGACGACGCGCTTGGCACTGTTGAACTCTGTCTATTAGGTGTGTCCCCCAGTTTAAGCTCTAGTCCAAAGGAGTAGTGCTTGAACTATGATCGTGTTTGTCCGCCTACTACATCGAGTTTGTGCCATGCTGGGTCAGTCAAGCTTCTATGTATGTCAGCTGGTCCTGGGTGCTATGCTATGTTTGTCAGACGGCCTTGTGTCAGTTAGCTTGCAGGTGGATGTCAAGCTGCATCAGTCAGACGGGTGCGGTCGGCACCAGGTGGATGTCAAGTTGCATCGATCGACGCAATGGGTGCGGTCACCTGCGGTGGATGTCAAGCTGCGTCAGTCAGACGGCTGGGTGCCAGTCAGCTTGTAGGTGGATGTCAAGTTGCGTCGGTCGAAGGTGGGTGCCACCTTTCATGATCGGATGGCTTTGATTGGCTTACAATTAGGCGCCATGCATCGTTAGGCAGTGGCTTTGTGGAGTTCACCCTGTGTCCTAACGGTAGAATTCAGTGATGGACCCTCTTGGAGAAGGGAGGCCTTTAACCGTCCTGCCCTATTGTATGGGAAATACTTCAAGAAGTTATGCAGGGGCATCCTGTATTGCTGAATAGAGCACCCACCCTGCATAAATTAGCCATACATTTTTCTTTAGAATTAGGCTACTTGATCGATCCACTTACTTCTATTATGTCAATGTTAATCACTACTGTTGGAATTATGGTTCTTATTTATAGTGATAATTATATGGTTCACGATCAGTCGGGTTAGTTGACCGACTAGCCTCCGGTCAGGTTGGTTGTGATAGAGAGAAATCAATCTCAAAATGGCGACTTTAGTTCATACCTTGGAATACAAATGGCGTGGCAGCATGTCATGCTCGTTTGTTTACTTTTGTTGGCAACTAAGTTCGATAAATCGATTGAGACTGTTGGAATAAGCAGAGAGCTCTTGTCTGCTTGTTAACAAGTGGATGGAGCTGACATTCTTTGTATGGTAGTGATCATCAATTTTGAAAGGCTTGCACTTGTCTAAACCATGGAGCTGTTTTTGGCGCATTTCACGGATTAAGCAAATGCAAGCCAATCAAAGTAGATGTGAACCCACGTGTTTTGTTGCTCAGCCTGATGGATGGTTGGCTTTGTTGAGCAGTATGTTTTTGGATGATCACTTGGAAGTAAGATACGTCACGTGGCGTTTCTTTAGTTGTAACCATGATACGCCGTTCTGCAGCATGAGTGGAATCGATCCTGTTGGAAAGGTTAGGGGGTGGGGCGGTTGACCGACCTGCATAGCTGGGTTAGGTGACCAGCTAGCCCCTTGTCAGGTCGGCGGATTGTAGTGAGAAATCAATCTCATGGATATATGTAGTTGTACCTTCACCGAGGATGTGTATGCCCATGCTGCTATGTGACTGGTGAACATCAAGGAGTGGAGACTAGTTGGGTGTCTCTCATGCTCCTGCAAGACGTTTATGGGGGGTGGTGTGGGGCGTTTACCCGAACTGCCAGTCGGGTTAGATAACCGACTTGCCCCTAGTCAGTTCGGGGTGTTTTCAACAAAAGATCAACCTCGAAAGAACAAGTGTATCAAAAAAAGTACCTCTTTAGGTGGATGGCGTTCCAGCTGTTGGCTATCTGTCGTCCTTCCTTGGTTTCGAGCTTGTAGGCTCCGTTGCCTACTACCTTTGTGATTTTGTAAGGACCTTCCCAATTTGGTCCAAGCTTTCCAGCTCCTGTCTCCTTTGTGTTCTGGAATACCCTGCGTAAAACCCAATCGTCTTGCTTGAAAGTTCGTACGCGAATGTTCTTGTTGAAGTGTTGTGCAGCTTTCTGTTGGTAGGCGGCGCTCCGGATCATGGCTCTTTCTCTGAGCTCATCGACCAAGTCGAGCTCGTGTGCGGTCTGCGTCGTTAGTGCGCTTGCTAGCCATTTTGTATCTTCTTGGGTAATCCCACTTCTATGGGTATATTGCTTGATTCCATATGTCATCTTGAATGGTGTTTCTCCGATTGGAGTCCTTGGTGTGGTTCGGATGCGACCATAGGGCCTTTGGGAGTTCATCGACCATGCTCCTTTGCTTGTTTCAGTAGTTTTTGAGACTATTCATGATAGTCTTGTTGGTCGACTCCGCTTGTCCATTAAGCTTGGGGATAGCGTGGAGTGGAAAATGTAAGCTTGATTCCCCATTCTTTGCGAAGTCTTGAAACTCATAGCTTATGAGCTGGAGCCATTATGCATCACGATTTCGTAGGGGACTCGTACTGCAGATCACATGTTTTCAAATGAAATTTTTACCTGTGTCACGGACTTGCTTGAAGGCTTCCACCCACTTGGTGAAGTAATCGATTCTATGAGCATGTACACTCGTTGGCTTTGGTCGATGGGTAGTTTCCTATTATATCCATCCCCATTTCATAAAAGGCGGGGACGGATGGATCTGACTTCTCGGTGGAAGGTGGATGATTTGTGAGTGCCTTTGGCATGAGTCACATCTTCTCACAAAGTCTATGGCGTCAGCCCTCTTAGTTGGCCAATAGTACCCTGCTGTGAGCGCTCGGTGTGCTAGGCTTCGAGCTCCAGAATGGTTGCCACATTCCCCTGCATGCAATTCAGTCAGAACATGTCTGGCTTCATTATTAGTTACGAGTAGGGGTCCTGAATAGGATCTCCTATAGAGTTGTCCGTCGAGGAGCGTGAAGCGGGCTGCCTTTGCCTTTATCCTCCTTGCCTGCTTTTGACTTGGAAGTTCTCCATTGACAAGTACAATATTAATGGAGTCATCAATTTGACTCGATTGTTATATCGCCTTTACGGTTGGCGGACTCACCGCTTCCATGTTACGCCATTGTACATACACTACGAGAATAGTCATTGGTCTTTGTGGTTTGGATGGTCGCTCCCAAGTTGGCAGGCGTCGCATGGTTGTTGTCGTCCTTGGTACTGTGAAATAGAGAACTCCTCGAAGGAGGACTGCAACTCCTTGACTAGCTGGAGATAGGCAGCCATCTTGGTGTCTCTGGTTTGGTAAGAGCCCTGCAATTGGTTAACTACTAACTGTGAGTCCGATTGTACCTGAATGATTTTTATGCCCATGTCCCGAGCTAAGTTGAGGCCGCTATAAGTGCCTCATACTCGGACTGCTTTTGGTTGCTTTGAATCCACATCGAATGGCTCTTTGGATTGTGTCACCGTCTGCAGGTAAGGACTATGCCGAGCCCACTTCCTTTGGTATTGCTGGAGCCATCGACTGAGAGCTTCCACTGCAAGTTGTCCTTCTCCTGTAAGCAAAATAACTCCTTTTCCGCTTGACCTAATTCGGTTGGGGTGAAGTCTGCTATGAAGTCTGCAAGTGCTTGAGATTTGATGGCTGTGCGGGGTTGGAAGGAGACGTCGTACTCGCTGAGCTCGACCGCCCATTTGGAGAGCCTAACAGACTTGAGCTTGTGCGATGATGTCGTAGTGGAAAGCTGGTGAAGACTACGATTGGATGACATTTGAAGTAAGGGCGTAGCTTCCTTGCTGAGGTGACTAGTGCAAGGGCTAGCTTCTCCAGCTGGTTGTACCGAGTTTCTGCATCTAGTAAGGACTTGCTCACGTAGTAGACTGGGAGTTGGTTTCCATCCTCTTCCCTAACTAGGACGCCGCTTAGTGCTGAGTCGGAGACTGCGAGGTAAACAAACAGAGTCTCTCCGGCCTTGGGCTTTGATAGCACTGGAGGTGTGGTAAGGTAACGCTTGATTTGTTGTAGGGCGTCCTCACTCCCCGTCATCCTTTGGAAGTCTTTGGCCTTCCGTAGGGTGTCAAAAATGGTCGACACCTCTCTAAGACTTGGGTATGAACTCTGAGGGTCGCTAGCCTCCCACCAATCGCACATCTTTAACGCACTTGGGGGAGGGAATGTTATAAATTGAACGAATTTGATCAGGGTTAGCCTCAATACCTCTTCGCGTGACCAAATACCCAAGGAATTTCCCAGAGGAAACTCCAAACGAGCATTTAGCTGGGTTCAACTTCATATTATACCTGCAGAGGACTGAGAAGGCTTGGCGGAGGTGGTCGAGGTGCTGATCAGCAACCAAGGACTTGACCAGCATGTCATCTATGTACACCTCCATGGTGTCCCCCAGCATGCTAGCGAACATACGGTTGACCAGTCGCTGGTAAGTGGCTCCTGCATTCTTGAGTCCGAATGGCATGACTTTATAACAGAAGGTTCCTCTCTCTGTGAACGGCCATCTTCTCTTGATCTTCAGGGTGCATCAGTATCTGGTTGTATCCTGAGAATGCGTCCATGAAGCTTAACAGCTCATGTCCTGCGGTGGCATCCACTAGCATGTCTATGTGGGGAAGTGGAAAGGAATCCTTCGGGCATGCTTTGTTGAGGTCGATGAAGTCGATGCACACTCGCCATTTGCCATTCTTCTTCTTCACTACCACAACATTGGCTAGCCAGTCCGGGTAATGTACTTCGCGGACTGACCCGATATCAAGCAACTTTTGGACTTCTTCATTGATAACCTTGTTCCGCTCTGGAGCGAACTTCCTCCGTTCGATCGTGGCGGGTAGTCTGGGTCGACTTCAAGTCTGTGGGTGATTACCTCTGGGTCAACTCCTGTCATGTCTGCGTGTGACCAAGCAAAGCAGTCGTGGTGAACTTTGAGAAATGTGATAAGTTGCTCTCGTAGCTCTGGTCTCAACCTTGCCCCAATTTGAACTTTGTGATCTGGATGGTCTGGGTGAATCTGAACTTCATCGAGCTCTTCCATCCCTGGTTGGTCTGGGTCAATTGGGGGGTTGAGTTGCTGTAATTGCTATAATTCTGCTGCCTTGGGTTTCATGGCTTCCATGTAACACGTCCTCGCATCCCGCTGCTGCCCTAGAATCTCCTTCACCCCCCACTTGGTAGGGAAGCGAATCACCTGGTGGTAGGTTGACGGTACTGCTTTCATATCGTGAATCCACGGCCTACCAAGGATGGAATTATAGCAATGACCGCTCACGATCAAGAACTTTGTTGGTAGGTTGATGCCTTCCGCAGATGTGAAGGGTAACACTCCCAACCGTACTTCTTTTCTCCACGAAGCCATACAAAGTTGTTGGCGGAGGATGGCGGTCTCATTTATTCTCATTTACGTGAGAGCATCTAGAAAAATGATGTTAGCGAGCTCCCATTATCAATGAGAACTCTCGTAAGACAATTGGCAATAAGAATGGAAATTACTAAAGGCGTCATGAGGACTAATTAGTTGCTTAGACTCTTGATCCGAGAAGCTAATAGTCAAGTCGACGAAGAGGTGTCTGATGCTCTGCGAGCATCGAGCTCGGCCTTACCGTTTGCTCTTGTGGCGCTTTGCGCAGAGTATGAGACACCACCGATCTCGATCCCCGAGATCACGTTGATTACCTTGTCGTCCGAGGGGCTCGGGTAGATCGATTGCCCGGTGGCGAGGGTCTTTTACCTTTGTCGAGAGGAACTCCGTCAAGTGTCCTCTCTTGAGCTCATACCTCAATCGCAGGAGATGCATTCTGCGGTTGTATGTCCGTGGTCTCCGTGGAACTCACACCACTTGTTGGAGTTTCTCCGATCCGAGGTGTTCTAAGTTTTCCGCCACCGACTGTCACCCATGCTCTTCATGACTACACACTCTCCGGTTCAATCTTGAGGAGTAACTCGGAGGCGGTGCTCGGGTTTCGTCCTCCTCTGTTGATCGGAGGGCGAGGTGGATTCGCAGGACCATGTCTTCTCTCGGTACGGGCCTAGCATGATAGTCTGGAACCCTTCGCTCAACTCGTCACAGCTTGGGCTCCTTGCGAACACTTTGGCTTGACACGTAAGGTCTGTTGGCATCATCCTCCTCCCATTTTATCTGAGCCCATGCTTTGGCGAGCACGTCTTCCATTGTTCGACAGGGGTGCATGGTCAGCTCCTTGTACAACCCCGAGTTGGGTGGCAACCCCTTGCGGAAGGCGTTGACAGCAGTGTCCTTGTTGCAATTGGGGATTGACACCTTCTCCTTGTTGAATCTTGCAACGTACTCCCTGAGAGATTCGTTAGGTCTTTGCCGGACGCTATACAAGTCGTCCGACAGTTTTAAAAGCTTACGAATTGTTCCACAAAGCAGTCGACTAGTTGGGCAAAAGAGGAAATGAAATTGTTGGGTAAGTTGGTATACCATTGTAGGGCTGGTCCGATCAGACTGGAACCAAACCCTTTGCACATGCATGCCTCATGAGATCCACAGGGATGGCTATGGTGAACATCCTCTGCTTGTATTGTGAGACATGGTCGTCCGGTCCGCTGCTCCATCATAGAGCTTCATGCTTGGGAAGGTGAACTTGGTTGGCATCTCCACCAAGGCTATAGCATCGGCGAAGGAGAGTCGAAAGTCATTGGGTAAGCTCTTCTTGATTGGTCCGGCACTGTGGATTCTTTGGATCATCTCCTCCAGGCTCACCAGTTTGGAGGCTAGCTCCTCGTTGCTACTTTCGTGACCTGCAGAGAGGGTTAGCAAGTGATCTACCTGACTTGCGCTTTGGTTGCGTTGTTGTGGCGATTCGTCGTTCATCCTTGGGTTAGCACCTTCAAACGAAACCCTTCTGCTGGTGGTACCTTGAGTGATCTCAAGGGATGGCCTTGGCAGAGCGCTTACCACTTGAGAGACTGGAGTTACGGGAATCACCCCTTCCGTCTCTTCAAAGGTTAGCTGGCAAGCCTCAATCGTGTTGCGTGGCGGGTTCTCCACCCCAGTGCCATGAGTCAGTCGGCGAGACGAGGTTGCGTCCAACGTTGGAACCTCCTGGTGGACGACAGACTCAACCCTTTCCTTCAAGAGCGAGTTCTCTTGGCGGACAGCGCGGTTCTCGTCCTCAAGGAGCTTGATCTTCTTAGAGTTCTCTTGCATCTGGGCCGCCAAGGTTTTGATTTGAGTGACGACGTCCACCTCCTCTACCTCTTCCAGAACGTATTCGCCTGAGTGCGTCATGATGGATTTCTTAGCGTGTCGCGGTTGCTACTGGATTACCTTTCTTGATAGCCGGGGCCCCACGGTGGGCGCCAAATTGTAGACGCTCAGAAATCTACAATCAAAATTAGGGTTAGAGATTGGGGGGCACCGACAACCTGCAAGGAAACAATAGCAAACAGAGACGTGAGATTCCGAGGTGACACCGGTGTGGTGCCGACCGAAGGGACTCCGACGCTCAAGTTAGATGACTGATAGAAGGAGTAATCAAATGAAAGAAACAAAGAGGGAGAGATGTTGGCAAGCGTCGACTTATCCTGTTGGTTGAGTCGGTTCAGCTACGTGGTGGACGAACACCGGCAGTGAGCTAGCTGACCTTACGGGAAGGAGCTAGCTGGCAGTTGTCTGACAGAGATGGATGATGGCGGATGGTTGAAGGTTGATGATGGATGGTGATGAGCGATGTTGGATGATGATAGGTGACGGCTGATGTTGATCAGAGAGCTTGAGAGAGATGGAGGCGTGAGAAATTGATTGCTAGGGTTTGTTGCAGTTAGCATCCCCTCCTCTTCTCTTTTCCACCTTCCTTCCTTTATAGCCTTCCTAACCCTCAGAATCCATACCCACCTCCCCTCTATTTCGGGTGAAGAGTTTTTAGTTGGTTGGACTATGTCCACTCGGTTGCCAACTGACTTGACTGAATCAGTGAGGTAGTGCTAGTTAGTTAATTTGTTAGACTGACATGGTCAATCATGCAAGGTGAGGTGGCTAGCTTGTCGACCACTTGGATGGTCGCGTGCTAGATGAGCTAGCTAGCTTACCAATCGGCTGGAGGACTGGCAAGATGTGTTAGCCTAGTGTTGACTGACGGAGTCAGCCGTGCGGGGTGTGTTAGCCAGCTTGTTGACTACCTGGTGGATGACAAGGTCAGGCGAGCTAGTTGGCTTGCCAACCAATTGGAGTTTGGTGAGGCTGAATGGATCAGGCAACGTGTGGGTTACTTGGTTGGATGGATCACTCAACTAGGTGGAGTTGTCGGGTTTGCTAAGTCCAACTTGCTTATTAATGGACCTTGGATTGGGCCGTAGCCTTGTTGAGCCAATTTGTCAGTCTAATTGACAAGAGCGAATTCTGGCCAATACAGCTGTATATGTCGATCTCTTTTCTTCATTCTGACTGATACTGGTGGCTTCCAGTAGCGTCTGTAATTTTTAAGTTCATTTATAGTGGTAGAGACGATGGGATCGATAGTCCAAATGTTTTACTCTCTCAATTTCAGAGAAATTGTTACATTTTAACTTTGACCGATCAATCGCCTTCGAAGTTTAATCATAATTACTCATAAACGATAATAGTAAATAATTTAATAAAATCATATATATAATAAAATTTTAATTAGTAAATTTTCATTATATAATTTTAATAATTTATTTATTAATATCGTTTAAGAGTAAATTGTGGTCAAACGCGGAGACAGTTGACCGTAGAATAGTAAAATGTAATAATTTTTCTGAAATGGAGGGAGTATCTTATTACCCTTATGGCGCCGAATTTCATATTAAGTTCTTTAAATTTCATATTTGCCCCTATATTGACAGGAAATTTAATTCCACCCTCTTTGTTATCAATTGAGAGGAACTTTCCTCTCGGTTATGTATTAAGAGGAATTAATATTCCTCTCACTTGGGTATCAATTGAGAGGGACATTCCTCTCAATTGCTATGTTTTCTTGTAGTGAATACAAATATAGTCGGATTATGGCTCTGTTTACCACTAGCTTTTCAGCTAGTTTTCCAGCTCCATGAGCTTTTTTTTACCATTGACTAATAAAAGTTCAAGATTCATCAAGACTTCTTTAACCAAATTTGGAAAGTTAATGAAAAAGAAGCTAGTCAATGTATTGATTTGTGGTAAACAAAAATCCCTTGATGATGTATTTTATTACAATTTTTAGCTTTTTTTTTAAAAGAAGGAGCTTCTTATCTTTTTCATTCCGAAAATATCCCTAACCTATATTAACCTAAATTAGAATAAAGAAAATAAGAAACCATCATCGGGTAAGAAGCCATCGGCATAAGGATTAATGTATCCGCACCTGTTTAAAATGCATACATGTAGTACACATCAAATACTGATTTTTTTCATTACTAAGTTAAAATGCTCAACGATTATTTCTTTCAACTTCTGATAATTTTGATGATGTTATTAAAGTGGCGATGTAAAGTACATTAAATATATATTATAATTATTGGACAAAATATGATATATTATTATTTAAAAAATTATAGACTAATAATACGATAAGAAAGGTTAAAGACAAGAAAAATAAAAGTAATGCCCTTTTATGTCCTTTTACAAATACCAAATTTTTTAAATTTAATTCTAAACACCTACATTTAAAACCACTAGCTTTTGAAATAGCTAGCTAACCAAATTACCTAACTACTACCTAATCACTAAATTTGATTTCCAAATAATTTTGCTAAATGAGCCTATAGACCAAATACGGTTTATAAGTATATCATAGTAGCAAATGTTAAACTTTCGGTGAATAAAACAATAAAGAATTTTCGGAGTTTCCTTGTATTTCTTGATTTTAAAAAACTGACATATATCCTAACAACTTAAAATTAAAAGTTTGAAACGATAACTACAATCGAATTGTACCAAGACGATGAAGTCTCATATTCGTGTCTCTAAGTCGAACCATCGGTCTGATAATTTTTTTATCAAAGGGTGAACCCTATATGCCCATTTAGTACTAATTTGTTGCACTACTGCAACATTTTGTAGTTTTGCTTGCAGATGGAGAGGAGGATCCAATTGGCCGCTCCAGTGCATTCATTCTTCATAATTCTTCTGGTTTTGTCGAACTGGAGCGTCCTTCCTTATTTTCATCTTAGAGCGTGTGACATGTTGTATTAAGGAATTATGTATCATAGTCCCAATGACTATAACTACGATTCCACATTTCCACAGCAAAGTGGCTTTCTTTAGTGATTCCTTTTCTTTTCCAACCTGCACCTCAAATTTATTGGCGCCTTTACTTCCAGTCCTTGTATTTTCAAAAGTTTTACAACTTGATCTAACCAAATTACAATCTTTGGTCCCTTTCACTTTTTGTTCAGGAATTTCCAATTGCAATCATTTTGTCAATTTCAGCATTCACGTACATAGGCGATTCATGGAAACTCCCCGTTTCGAATTTTGGAAAATTAGAAACCAATCGTAATTATATGATTCTTTATTCTTCTAAGCTAGTGTTCGAAACTCATTGTGCTTTTTCCTATCATTTCCCTTTCTCAAATATCTTTCAATATTCCTTTTGTTTTGATACATCATTTTCACCTCAATTTTTCATCATTTCCCTCTGGACTTCCAATATTAATTTTATTTTGTTATAGACCTTTCTATTATCAATTCTAGACATTACGATTTTTGAACTTTTTTGCATGTTGCGGAACGGTTTTCCCATTACCGACTAAGATTTTGGTCTGCCGCTACCCATGGCAAATGTTTTAAGTTAATTCAAGTGTTAACAGACTTGAGTCCATTTAAATAAGGTATCGAGTACGACTCTTATGGATGTAAAATAATACGGCTGGGAGAGTCGTCTCCAAAGGTGCGCAATAGTGTTTGACTGTATTAGTCGCACCTACAAATCGACATTGGGATAAATTCAAAAAAAAAAAAAAAAATTAGAAATGTTGGAAAACTAAGGCGTAGCATGCGACCAAAGCTCAGGTTATCATTTTCCTTCAACCCTCTCATCATTAGCCAATAGACAATCTATCTATATAGATATAAAAAAGAAGACATTTTCAAGTCCTCTAAGCATAGACATGTGTCATGCTGACGTGACACTATTGAGCATTCCTATTGATCATATTTTTTTCTAAATGTATTTTGATTGGTTGTTAAAATTTTAAATTTGGTATGTTGATTGTGGAACATTTTAAGTAGTTAAGATGTAGTGCACCATATAACTCCCATGATTTATTTTTAGTATGTTGAATCCATATATAATTTTTATTTAATCTCATATATATTTATCTACAAAACTCTGAAAAATATTTTGAACATATATATAGATTCACGGCGACAAGACGAATTCATAGACACCAAACTTGAATATTTTATTAAATAATTAAATAATTATATATTAAATTAAACATTATGTAGGTTTATTAAATGATATAAATTAAAATATTAAAAATTTAAAAATAGAACATTTATTAAATACTTAATACTCCCTCCATTTATCAGAGAAATCAATATTTATTTAGGTGTCCGATTACAAATGGACACTTTAAAAATTAACAATAAAGTAATGTATTGGATTAAATAAAACCTATCATCTTATCAACATTTACGCGAATTCTCACATGTTTTCTACTTGTTGCTCATTATTTATTCAAATATTACCTTCTATCTTATATACTCACTATACGGAACATTTTGAATATATATAAATGCCAATTTATATATATTGATGAGTTTGTTATGGTTGAAAATTAACATATTAGATCATTAATGCATTATTTTAAGGATAAAATAAGTAGAGTCGGTAAAAGATCTTTAGGTGTTGCATAGCCAATTGTGGCAGTAGTTTGGTTGCCGCCTAATCTTGATATCATATTAGCTAATTTTGATGTTACGATTGAGTACGTATAGTCTACATACGTTTGTATTGGTGTTGTTGCTAGGGATCAATAGGGCAAATGTTATTGCTTGGCATCAAAGTTTGTGTCTTATGGGTTTTTTTAGAAGGTGCAAAATGTTTAACTGGTTCAAAATTCTAAGTGGCAACATGTAGTAATTAATTAAAGGGGATTTCTCTTCGGTGATTAAATCACTTAATTAGTCGACATATTATAGATTTGTGTCTTCTTTTTTTTACATTATAGAAGGAACCGAGGCATTTGATGTAGAATTTTGTCCATTAGCAGTCGCTATGCTCTAATTTTATTTTTGATTTTTTCATGATCAATCTTTAGAGCTATCTTTTTAATTATATATTTGATTTCAAACAACACCTGGATGTTGAAATTTTTTCTATATTCTCAACTATTATTTTTACTTGTGAAATGCATTTACGATTGTAAGCTTTATTTATTTGATGAACATGCATAGCTCTTGCTTGGAATTGGTTACATTAGAAAATTCTCGATGGATAACAAATCGCCTAAATCGAATAAGTTGCCATCGCCTCAAGATAAGACTCCACGAGATGGAATAAATTTGAATGATAGTGTAAAGGTTCAAAACTATACTATTTTGAAAATATATTTTACATGTATTACTTGTTTGTCCAGTAGGTACTCAGTTTATAAAACTTTTCTATCATCCGTGCATACAATAACATCTTCGCATTTACTTCAATAGATGGAAATAGACAAGGAAGTCAATAAATGAAAAAGGTCCTTATTGCTTTAAGATATGTGGCTAAAATGATCACAAGATTGGCTCACTCTTTCCCAACGAAGGACAAACTCAAAAAATTCGTCCAGCGTTACATATATGACACTGAACACAGAATTGACAACATGAGCAATGCTCTCGGGTGCGTTTCTTTACACCTCTACACTCAATTTTATGCATCTTTCACATATTTCGTTTCAAACAAATTATCGTTATACATTATTTAGTATCCATTAGAATTATGTATACTAGACGGTAAATAATTTATTTTATTATTATAGTAAGCCAAACCAATGAAGCTTTCTGTGACATTGATCAAAACTATGGTGGGAGAGTACAATCCATATGCAAAAGTATACAAGATGGCCAGAGATCACACCTTCCTTGATAATGCCCGTGAGGTAGGCCTTCAACTTATTGCAAGACGCCAAGGGGATGAGCGAAAGTAACTGCTATAGTAGAAGGTGATGTCGATAACTTACATGCAAAAAATCATATTATGGTTGAGATGATGAATGGCGACTTGAAGCATATAACTGAGTTTTTTCGATGCTACCTTATTTTTCAATATCCACTACTTTTCGTCCATGGAGAATACATATGGTATATCAATATTCAAATAATTGTGAGTAAGATGCCAAATCTTATTCTAAGGGAGTTCTTAGCTTTTCAGATACAAGATAGGGAGAATGAAGGTTGTCAACTCACATACTTAGTAGGACGTCTTTATTATAATTCATTGTTGATTCTAGATGAGATATTATATTTTGAGGACTTTATGCTCCGTTTTGAGAGCTAGAAGAGATATAGTTCTCCCAATGGATTCCATCGGTATCATATCATTGATGCTTCTGATGGTCCGAACTGCTCAATCAAGATTCGATATACCATTGAAGATCCATTTAGACTCGGTATGCATTAAGATTAAGCCTGATTCTAATGCAGCCTGTCTACTCAAGGAAACGAACGTCATTATATGGGACGGGGCTACAGTGACCAATATGCATTGTGTTGAAGCGCTTGATAGGAGTTTGGGAGATTTTATGCATCGACCATCCACACCATTCGGGGTTTGGTTATCAGATTCATGGAAACTTTAGACATATACTGTCAGTGGTTACGGGAGGGTCTAGATCTGACATTGTTAATGCAACAATATGCTCATCCAAAATTTGGGATTCGTGTGAGGTCCTCTTACTTACAAAGAACATGCAAATGCAGATAACTAAATGTTTGTTTCACTTATGGTAATTTTGATTTAACTAATTTGTATCTTTCTTTATATTCTGTTAAGTGTGTTTTGTATTTTTTAAGCTGGTACGTTAACAACCGAGCATGAGACGAGAGAATTCGCAAAGTGGATACTACGGGTTGGTGATGGAGTTGTCGACGGTGATAATGATAGTGAGGTTGATATCAAGATGCCAGAGGATATTCTTTTTCAAGATGTGACTGATCCTATTCCTACCATGGTCCAAAGCACATATCCGTCCTTACTTGAGCAGTAAGATTATGCATGATTCTTATGTAACATGTCTACTCAAAGAACAAAGCTTATTATATAGAACGAGACTACAATGACCAATATGCATTGTTTTGAAGCGTGTGATAGGAGTTTGAGAAATGTTATGCATCGACTAGCCACATGCACCATTCAGTGGTTTGATTATTGTATTTGGCGGAGACTTTACACAGATACTTTCAGTGGTTTCGCGACGGTCTAGATCTGACATTGTTAATGCAACAATATGCTCATCCAAAATTGGGGATTCATGTGAGGTCATAAGACTTACAAAAAACATGCAACTACAGGTAACTAAATGTTTGTTTCACTTATTGTAATTTTGATTTTAGTAATTTGTATCTTCCTTTATATTTTATTAAGTGTGTTTTGTGTTTTTTTACGATGGTACATTAACAACTGAGATTTAGGAGACGAGAGAATTATCATACTCCCCTAAATTTTCATTATATAAAAAAATTGAACATTTTATATTTGCGGTTTAAGATTAATTCGTAGTCAAAGTTGAAAAAGTTTGACCGCAAAAAATCAAAGTGGGAAACTTGTTCCGGGAGACCGGGACGAAGGAAGTAGTAGATACTACAGGTTGGTGGTGGAGTTGTCCGCAGTGATAATGAAGGTGAGATTGATATCAAGATGCCAGAGAACATTCTTATTCAAGAAGTGAGTGATCCTATTCCTACCATGGTCCAAAGCACACATCCGTTCTTACTTGAGCATATATCTAATACATATCTTGATCCACATTATTTTCAAAATAAATCAACATATATCTAATCCATATATCTTATCATGAACTTAATTAATTCATTATATTATTTTATATATGTTAATTTATTTTGCGTAATTTATATTTTCAAAGCCTTTATTTATTATTATTATTATTATTATTATTATTATTATTATTATTATTATTATTATATACGCATTTCCACATAACTCCCATTTGATGCTCAAATATCAAACGCACATCAACATGGAATACTGTAATAGCCATCGGCCAATACTGCATCTCTTCAAGTATATATTCAAAGGAAGCAATAAAATTTGGTTAGTTTCATTGATCGAGAAAACGGGGATAAGGTCATGAGACATATGGACTGTTGTTATGTGTCTCCATGCAAAGTAATGTTGAGGATATTAGAGTCCCGCTGCATTATACAATTTATGTTGTTAAACAATTGTCGTTTAATTTGGAGAATGAGCAGTTTGTTCCTTTAAAAAAATGGTGAATGCATGCCAGAGTCGTAGACAAAGCCAATGTCAAACAATCACAGTTCTTGCAGTGGTTCGAGCTGAACAAAATAGATTCTCGAGCCCGGAAGTTGACTTATGCTAAAATCATCGCTATCATTGGAAAAACGAGCATAAAATATGGTCCGTATGTAAACAAAGAAACAAGGTTTTGGTGTTGATTGCTTTGTGCACGAATATCACAAGGATGCATGTGAATCTATGGGCCTCTTATTCAATGATGGAGAGTATATTAGTGGTTTGAAAGTGGCAAGTCCATGGAATTTGCGAGTTTTATACGTCACCTTTTCATAACCATGTTGTTATCACACAGCATGTCGAGGCCTAAGGAAGTGTGGAACAAAACATGGAATTTATTATGAGACGACATTTTATACAATCAACAAAAGTTACTTAGCAATCCTGGTACAATAAATTTAAAGACTATATTAGCCATTCCCACATCCAATGACAATCCGTTAAAATTTTGTATGTAATTGTCATGTAACGATGGAGAACTCTCCATCCAGGTTTGAAACTAACTGATGAACAAATAAAAAAAAACATTACTATTATGCAAGTAGAGAAGTTACCGAAGAAAAACTGCAACAAAATTTATAAAATGCCCGTGTCGGATGCTCAGTTCAATTGACGATATGCCCGTGCCGGATGAGTCTGTTATATAAAATGCTACAAATTCATCCATTGTGTATTAGATGTTCTATGTTAGTGTTGCAATGAGCATAGCACAATGGTTTATACCCACAATTGACTGATGGATAACGTGCCATATATGAAATTATGTCTATTGTCGATGGTCAAATGGCGAAGTAGTCTTCTCATACATCTACGGAGGGACCACAAAAACCTTTATATGGAGAACGATGTGCTTTGATTTGAGGGCTAGAGAAGATATTGTACTTCCAGTTGCGTCCAGTGGGATTGCATCACTCCTTCTTTATTAAGGTAGGACGGTAGTCCGGCATATTCGAGGTTCAGAATACCATTGCAAATCACGAGGAATATTGATCAAACTAAAGGTTGGGTATATGATAATGTTTATGAGGAATATTGATCAGACCTTCGAGTTGTACAATGGAAGACTCATAGTTACTAATCTTGAGAAGCATATCATCGAGGCAATGATATATTGAATCAACGAGTGCCAAAAGGTTTTCATTCCGATGATGATGGTGAGCCACCCGACGAGGTGAAGTTCCCTATATCAATTGCTATGACCATAAATAAGAGTAAGGAACATTCTCTCTCACACGCCTAAGATCTACCTCCCTCACATGTATTCAACTACTACGCTTAAATGTTGCTCTTTCTGTAGTTACCAACGGAAGGGATTTAACGTAGTAATTTGCAACGAGAGGGTAATTAGAGTTACATGTGACACGACAACAAACGTAATTTATAAAGAAGTGCTCGACAAGTTATGAGTTGATTTTATCTTTTATGTATATTTTATAATGGTGTGTTCAATTTCACTATTTTACATTAATTATGTACTTTTTTACAGTAAAGCGACTCATGATACAACGTCAAGAATTAGATCATGAATTTTGTTATCTTACAGTTTTTATATATTTCTCAACTTCGACATGTTATTATATAAATTTATTTATTTTTTATTTTAAATTGTATCTCCATACCTCGTCGAGTATCGACGGTCCATTAACTAGTAGTATTTGATGCATCGAATAGGACGTTTTGAAAGAGACATTTTAAAAGTCGGTCATTATTGATTTATTGATAATTTCACTACAGAGCCACTTATATTTTACCAATTATAAGAATAATTAGCATTAGCATTAACATTTACATTATTCCTTTTTTTTCTAGGTCAAGAAAGGCATCTGATTTGTGGCTCTCGTTCGGCTTCGGCATACTCATGCCCCGTCCTTTTCACCATCAACTGCATTCTTGCACAAGTTATTTTATTGTTTTCCTTTATTTTTACAACTTGCTCGCCAGTTATCGGACTCAATAATTAGATCATTTGAGCCGGCGCAAATACTCTTAGACTGTTTTACTATATTGACCCACAAACAATCACATGTCATTTTATGTTAAACTTGGAGGGTTACGGTTCAAGTGCTTGGTTTGTTTATTCAATTAAAAAACAACTCATTTAGTGAATTATTATTGGCCCATACCTGACCCTAAATTCTGCTGTCCTACGAGGCCGTGCAGAAGGCCCATTGGGCTTACGTATAGGATGGTGTTCATTGTAGAAATAAGGCCTGATTGATCATTATAATATATGATTTTCATTACTTTCTTTTTTTTTTGTTAATGGAATTTCATTACATGGTTTGTGTACATTATGTAATCTTTTAACGTGTTGATAATATTGAGCTAAGAATTGTTTATTCTATTTCTAAAAAGAATTATAGAATAAACTAAGAGTATACATTCCACAACTACAAGAGCTTCCATGCTCGACCTCCATTGGCATTGAACTTCTTTAATCTTCCGAACAACATAATAGCGATAAGGACCAGTTTACCCCCGTCACTCCATTTCCCAGCGAACCCGAACCACCTGTCTGTGCAACTCGGATCCTGAGCCATTCGACGAGCACATCCGTGGCCTGTACTGAAACCAACGTTCCCGTATGCACTGCCATCACATATATAATCCATGTTATAGTTAGTACTCCACTCTAGACACGATTAATTAAATGTATGTTTTGTTGCGAACTTAAATTAAGCAGAATCATATGAAATATAGAATTTAAGCTAGTCTTGTGAGTGATTGCAGATGGCGGAATCGAAGGATCATAAGCAGACGTTCACCCCATCTTATATATTTAAATTTTTGTCTATGTAGTAGTATTTTATAATCATGGGTCCGACCCCGGTAGATTGTGTGAAAACAAATTGGACCTGGCAAATGGTTACCTTACGACTTCTAGGGTGATATTGAGTACGCTAAAGTTGATTGGGTCGCTTCGAAGGCTTTTCCTTTCAGTGATGCAAATCAGGATCACGAAAATGACAATGTAGGAAAGCTGTGAGAGCAGAAAGTTATCCCGAATTCTTCCTTTCTTTCCACTTGCTTCACAGGCTATCACGTCATCTTCACCTTTCTTAACAGGCATATACGAAGTGTACGGTTGAAGGTACCTGCAGTCGAAAAAATTATTAAACATTTTGAACGGAATCTATTCTGTTTCGCAGGCTATATATTTTTGTCAACGGCAAAAACGGGAGAGTATACTTGCATCATGACGATGAACAAAACCAAGATTGCTGGTGCTATCGTGGAAAGATCGACAACAGTTTCTCCGGTATGTCTTGCGTTAGTGCTCTGGAAAAGCGCCCCGACTAGTTTCTGGTAAACACTCAGTCCACTCAAGGCTGTTGAGTTCCATTCCATGGAACAGAACATGATGAACGCAATTAGGATAAACCCGAAAACTGTTGCTGGAAGTAGCATAGACTGCAACCCAGGTAGCAAATGGAGATATCCGATTTCTGATGAATTATTCAATAGATATTTGGCCTCGGATTTCTTGAACTTCTTCCCCAAAATCCAGATGGAAAGTCGCAGACATGAAGGAAACAACGTGTTCCCTAAAAGGACCTGTGGCATGATAATCCACAACAAACCAGAATTCTCCCTAAAAACAATCATGTTTTCATTTGTTGGTACAAAACCGCAGCTAGAAAAGGTCGAAACTATTGTAAAAACCGCAAAGGTGAATGTATTGAGCCCCTTGCTCCTCAGCACGTCCCTTGCACTCGAAACCACGGATAAGTAAATCAAAACCAACGACACGCCAAAAACTTGGATCACTACAAGGTAACCCAACACTACGAAACCTAAAAATTTGACCGATTCCTGTTTGATAAACGGCTTTACCATTGAAAAAACATGGGACTGGAAATGTGAAATTACGTGTCCAGACTCTGGTACGTTCACCACAATTTGATCAAGTGAATCGACAACAGAGGGCGAGGTGGACTCACTTTCAACAGAAGTAACTCGCACTCCACTCTTCCAATTTCTAACAAACTCGGACCGCTTTAAATGCAGTCCAACCATAGAAGTGAAAACTTCGCCTCCTAAGAACATTAACAATGTCAAGGCATAAAGTTGCGAATTTGACAAGACTTCCATTTCGACTGTAGACATGCTGGAGACTGTTGCAGCTGAGACTGATGTGAAGAAAAAATCTAAGTTTCTAGGAACATACGAGGTTTTTGTATGCAAGGATTTAAGAAATCCGAAACCAATAAAAGAAAGTGAGATAAAGTAGAAAAGCTCAATGGCAAATGGATTCATTCTGACAAGAACACTACCATATGTTACATTGTACAAATTTTGCAACTCTTTTGGGTGGTAAGCCATCTTTAAGGTAATGATTGGTAAGGTACAAAGAGGGGTATACCGATAAAAAATCGCGTGATAGAGTTTTGAGGTTTAGGAATACACAATTGGGAGCCCGGAGAAATTCACGGGCTGTATCCCCAAATGCGTCTAGTTGGGTAATGTGTTTTGTGATTTGTGTATATAGCAAGTTATGATGGGGTATTTATATTTATGCTATATATGTGTGTGTCATTACATAACTTTTCAGTTTTGGAATAGTATGGTGAAAAAGAGCCTGATTATTATTGTCAAATTAAGACGATTTAGCAAGGGACAATTTTCCAGTCCACATTTGTTTCTCGTAACTATGAGATTCTACTGTATAATTAAATTCCAATCACTGGAATAAGGACTAAAAGTCTCAGAAAGTCCACCATACATACAAAAATAAACAATTAGTCACGTCTGGACTGCAGCAAGTGTTTAAAGGATCTATTGTTTATTGCAGAAAGTCGACCATACATACCAAATCTCTCCACATACTGTGTGAGCTTTGTACTTTTTACTGGTTGATCAGATGGTGGCTAGGAATTAAGTCGTCATGAAATGTTTAAGTAAAAAGTTCGATCAACGCTAGATTGAAAAGATTGGTCAACGCGAGAGCAAGCTCGTATTATTGTCGAGCTTAAATCGATCACCCTGGCAAAATGATCGAAGCTCGTGAGCAATAATTAATTTAATATATATTTAAATTTATTTATTTACATATGCATAAATAAAAAGTAAAAATCCTAGTCCCTTATTTAAACTATCTAAAAATCAGAACTATGTATAATTTTGAAACAAATGAGTTCATTTTCGAGCTCTAACGAGTCGAAATAGCACGAAAGAAATCGAAATGTCATGAGCAACTCGATATTTTGACGAGCCAATCACGAAAGACGATTATGAAAAGTTCGACGATCACGAGCCGATCACGAGCAGACCTAAAATTCAGACGATCACTGATCCATTAAGCCAAAGCTCGGGTCGACTCGGCTCGTTAACAACCCTAGATGCATCCCTTATGCTCGGAGTTTTTTAATAACATTTTTAATTTCTCGCAAATGGTGGTCGCCGGATCTGCTCTGTCTACGAAATTGATGGCACTGAAATTGGGGCTGGAGGAATCTTGGGAGTGAAGAGTACCAAGAATTGAGGTTGAATCTGATTCCTTAATTAAGAGCAGTTCAAATGGTGATAGGCGAACTTGAGTTGCCGGAAGACGACACTATCAAGTCGCTTATTATGGAGTGCAGGAAGCTTCTCCACTTGCCTTGGAGTATTGAGTTAAATTGATTAATAGGAAACACAATTTATATAAGAATGATAAATTTGCTAAGTTAGCTAGTGTTGATTTGGTCGGGAAAGTCATTTGGGATACACCACGATCCAAATTGTACTTTTTTCAGCTGATAAAGCCAAGAATCGACCGCCTTTTATTAACGAAAAAAGGAGTATTGTATACATTTCTGAGGGGGTTTGTATGGATTTGTTAGACCCGTTCTTACTTCGGTGTGGGACCCATTGTTACAGTGAGAGGGTGAGACGACCGGGTCGAATTTTCCGTTTGTATGATACAAAGTGTATGTGTCTCGTGATTCATGACATGACCTACAACCACGTACGTACTAATACTATGTGAGATATACTCAAATCAAATTGACTGGGAGAGATGAAAATTGTGGAGATAGATTGAATTCAGAGTGAAGGAAGAAGTCTGAAGAAATAAGGAGTGTTAAAGCAACAGTTAGAGAAACATCAGGTTTCTTATCTGAACTGGGAAAGGAATAAAGAGTATTTTGTTTTCTTTGAACTGGGAAAGGATTGAATCTTGTTTTACTAACTCAGGGTGATGTTGGAGGCGTAGAAAATCTTATATATACAGCCTTGGGGTGTTCGAAGACAACACAAGACAAGACAAGAGAATTGTTATTCCATAGTAGAAATCTTCTTATTCTTCTAGTTTGCGATTAAGCTCTGTTTCTCGATTATCTGTTAATCGACATTGTTAGGATTGGTTGTATCTCCATATTGCATCGTCAATAAAAGAATTCTAGTTCTCTCCCGTGGACGTAGGCATTCGCCGAACCACGTAAATCGCCGTGTTTAAATTGTGTTGGAGTTATTGTTTTTCTGTTTTATTGATTGTTGATATAACATTCATAGTGATTGTTGCTATAACATTCATCGATTGTTTTGCTGTAGTTTGAGTTGATTGATCATTATTGTTGGTGATCGAGTTCCAAGAATATTACGCAACAAAAAATAATTACGTAATATGATTAGTGATTTCCTGATATGGAGATAGTAAAAAGGATTATATGATCCAACTACAATTGTAATTGTTTAACATCCGTCCATCTTAGTTGTACTCATTTTTAACCATTAGATCACTTGTACAAATTATATTTTAAGTTGTACTCAATTCTGACGGTTCATGTGATTGTAAAAATTATACAATGGAAATTCTTGTAAATTTTTCTATACAAAATGGGTTATAATGTCATTTAAATATCTTTTATCAAAGTATTTCCAAAGTAGTATAATAATTCACAAAGCTTCACTAAGTTCGCAATTCAATTTAAATCTCATCCGTTAATCTTACTTATTCAATTTGAATACGTACATGTGTCACAGTTTAAGTAGAAGGTGCAGAGTTCGAATCCCATAGGCATAAGTTTCTCTCATTTATTTATTATTTTTGAATGTTTTCTCTTTTTCAATAACAGATTCTTTTTTATATAAAAACCCTTAACACACAGAGTGTGTTACGTAAATGCTAGTATTTTTTAGTATAATCATTCATAAAGTTTCACTAAGTTTATAATTCAATTTAAATCTCATCCGTTGATCTTACTTATTCAATTTGAATCTGGTACGTACATGTGTCATTGTTTAAATAGAATGTGCAGGGTTCGAATCTCATTAGCGTAAGTTTCTCCCTTTTATTTATTATTTTTAAATGTTTTTAAAAATTACAAATTCATTGGTTTATATAAAAAACCTTAACACACGTTGTGTGTTACGTAAATACTAGTATTCATATAAATCATAAATTAATTCTACCAATCAAAAATAAAAATTTAAATATTTATTCTATCTTAGAAACGAATCAGGTTAACAACACATTTCTTCCATGTCCAGAATTCCTAATCCCCAATTCTATTAGGTATTCAATTTTCAACGAATTCTGAGTTATATAATCGGTTCCACGCCCACCTCTGATTCCCTTCGTTATGATTCCAGGCCGATGACGTCAAATACCTTGCATTATTATACTTCCTCCATTTTAGAAAAAGTGTTACATTTTTATTTTCATGGTTAATCGTTTTCACAGATGACCAATAATTTACTCTTAAACGATATTAATAAATAAATTATTAAAATTATATAATGAAAATTTAGTAATTAAATTTTTGCTATATGATTTTATTAAATTATTTACTATTATTGTTTATGAGTAATTAAACAAACAAGACAATTGGCCACAAAATCAAATGTAACACTTTCTCTGAAACTCGAAGACACCTATTAAGATTCAAACCATTAAAGGAGTTTCACCTAAGTTAGTTGCAAAATTCTATACCTCGGCCATGGAATCGATTCATGGATAAATCGATTATGTAACTCGAATTCGTTGAAAATTGAGAAGCCAATGAAATTGGGATTAGGGTTCATAAAATTTTAGATATGGAAGAAACGTTGTTATTTTTATTTATTTAAATAAATAATAATATATTTAATTTATAACATTGAATTTATAATATATTAATTTAAAGGGTAAATATATATGATATTACGATCCTTTTTGTATTATTAAATTTACATAAATTTCCATTGTAAAATTTACACATTCAATGGATGGTTAGGATTAATTCCAACTGAAAGTAATATTTGTACAAACGATCTAACGGTTGTGGATGAGTATAATTAGAATGGGTGTACGTGAAGTCGTACAGATGTAGTCGAACCTTAGAATTGTCCTAGTAAAAAAGATGGACAAACATTAGGTTATATAAAAAAATATTAAATGTTTTACTAAGAATATCAGTGACATACATATACATAAATAATAAATATACACTAGTAAAACATTATGCGGGTGGTTTAGGTTTAACATCTCTTGTGGTCTGGAACCAATGCACTATAGCAAAACTCTTATGGAATGTGTGTTGCAAGGTAGATAAGATTTGGGTGAAGTGGATACATTGCTACTATATAAAGAATAGAGACGCACTGGATGTACGCATTACTGAGAATTGTTCATGGATCCTTAAAGCCATTATGAAGACTAGAACTCTGGTTCGGGACACGCACACCTGGGCGGCCGCTATGCTCGCCCCACGTTTCCCTACTCGAGCCCTATATACCGAACTACGGGGTGGAAAACAAGAAGTGGTGTGGAAGAAATTCTGGTTTGGTAATAAAGCAAGGCCAAGAGCACTATTTTGCACCTAGATGGCTTGCAATGGACGATTAGCAACGAAAGATCGCATAGGCAGATGGAACCCCACTGTGGACCCAAGTTGCACGTTCTGCCCACAACCAGAGTCGCAGCAACACCTGTTTTTTGAATGCCCATATGCTTGCAATGTTTGGCGCAAAGATATGAGATGGTTGAAAATTGATCGCACACAGCTCGGCTGGAACATGGAGCTAAATCTGATGTGCACACACTTTGGAGGGAAGACATGGAAGGCGAAGCTACTAAAATGCGCATTCGCAGAGACCATCTATGCAATATGGATAGAGAGGAATGCTAGATGCTTCCACCAATGACCTGCGGACCTACACCTTGAAGACAAAATCATTGATATTCTGATCAATAACTGGTCGACCTTAAAGTCATGAGCGATCAAGAAAGTTGATGCTAGGATAACATAGTATATCTTTTATGTTTTCGACTCCTTTTTTCCTTTAGATACTTATGGTTATTTCGAATTGCCTGGATCTTTAGATCGGCGTGTACTTATTGGTTTGGAGAGAAATAAAGTTTAATTTCAGTTCCAAAAAAAAAAAAAAATTATCAATATTGTTTAAAACATTATACATATATACTTAAAATATCAATCCGTCTTTTAAATCTCTCACTAATACATCTCTTTCAAAACTTTGAGATATTTAAGATTTTGTGATATGATTCGGCATAGAGAAACTAGTGAATCCATTTTTCGCGGACTGGAACGGACCAAGATTAACAGTGGCCTGGTTCCTCTATGGTAGGAGGGACAAATCGGGAAGGTTCCAACCATGCGTATATTTTACCTTTTCCTTCCAAAAATGCTATATTTTAAAAGCCGGATCGGGCCGGCGAGCTGGCTGCTTACACGGTTTTGGAAAAAAAATAATTTTTAGGGGCTATTTTGCAAAAGACCTAAAAGGCTAAAAAAAAAACCTACCCCTCCCTACTAAGCCGCCACTTTCGTCTCTGCTTTTCTTCTGCCGATCTGCTCGACTTTTGTTCTCCATCTTCCGGCCTTTGATCAGGGACCTTTCCATTCTTTGATCCAAGTGAAAGGACTGTTAAGATCTAGTAACGGATCGATTGGCAACATATTGGTTTGTTGGTGGATCTTGGGCTAGTGGAAGGATTGTTGCGTTTGGTAGGGTGGGCTTGTGAGAGAGTGAAGTGGAAGTTAGAAAATTGAGGTGAAAAGGAGTCCCTTCTCACTCTCTATGACAGAGCCAAAAACCCACGACATACCCTTGGATATTTTTGCATTTCTGGACTCTCAGTCTATTTGTTGTTCTTCCATTCTTATGCTATATAAATATTATTTGGATATTTATGTTCTTTCTTAGTTTATTATTATGAGAAATTTTGATTTTTGTGTGTATACACTGTAACGCCCTAAATTTTAAAAGACGAATTATGAATAATATGATACGTGCTAGAGCGTGAGCTTTTAAAATCGGCGAACTTGACTTAATTGTTTTGTTAAAATATAAAACGTTACTAGACGCATTACGCGTTAAAAGACTTGACATGAAATTCTTGATACTAAACCGTGAACTAGTAAAATAATGCAGCGGAACATTAATATCATAAAATCTTTGATACAAAACTCTAAATACATGAAACTGAAAAAGATGCTCTTGGTAGTGATCATCGCCGACAACGCCCACCCAAAGCTGGCTCAAACCCAAATTGATATTTAGAAAGGGTCACCAGACCACTACGAGCCCATGCACGCACATGACCTAAAGTTCTATCTTTGCGTCTTTTACACCTTTTAGTCTTGACTTAATGCAATGCAACTTAAGACCTATGACTTGACCCTTAACATAACTTGACTTGACTTAACCTCTTAAACATTACTTGACTTGGCGTTAACTTGACATGATTCTTGTCTTTTAATCGCGAGGTCACTTGGCATCGTAGGTTCTATCAAGGTTTATGGTGGCCATACATGGCATGACATGAATTACCGGTCGGAGTACTAGTACCCCTTCCAGCCGTTAATAACATGAATAACTTGAATACTTGACTTGAGCCACGTGGTGCTAAGGTTTCCCTTACGAGTCCATTAATTATTACATGATTTTTAACTTGAATTCTATGACTTACATTTTATTAAAGTGATCTCCCTACATGCATGAACCCTAAGTGAATGCGAACAACAAGTTGACATGGTGAAACGCAACTTAAATACACATACGTAATGATCAAATTTACAAAACTGCATCAACAAGAGACTAAGCAGACCACGATATCATTGCTTGAGCCATGGACTAGTATACAAGTATATAATACCACATGTAACATGTACATCATTTCACGAAAGAGTCCAGTGACACATAACCATGGCATCACACCAAAACAACAAGATTTGGCTTAATTAACTATGCTACTAACTAATACAATTTTTGGTGCGTTAGTAAAACATGGACCCAATTATAACTAGCTCGAAACAACATAGCTTGTGAGAAACTGGTTATAACACAACATCACAGAACCATATTTCATGCATGTAAAAGTGCTAAAATCATGGCATATATTTGCTATCAATTAGACACGTCCAGGGACATAAGAATTCAATTCTAGCCTATAAGATAACAGAAATTTGCTATGGACATGGCTTTCTAGAACATCATATATATATATATATATATATATATATATATATATATATATATATATATATATATAAACCTAATTCATATGATAATGCAATCCCTAAACTATATGAACTAGAGAAACTTGCACTTAAATTTGGAAAAGATTCTATAAATTTGACATGCTAGAGAACATAAATAATGATAATTTAACTATACACTTGATATGCAATAACACTTGTTAGAGATCATACATGTATATATATATACATATATAAACATGCTATAAACCATTCGACTATGCGATCCTAGGCTATATGAAACTAAAGAAACTTGCCTTGGTCAAATCTTTTAAACTAGTTTGTAGCAAAATCCTTCACCTACGAGCCACGAACTTGTTCTCCGTCCTAGCCTAGCCCTTACTCCTTCTTCCTGCCTTACTAACTTCGTTATTTCTTGGTTTCTATTCTTGTTTGTTGGGGAGGACAAATCGTGATAGATCTTGGAGACAAAGGGGTGTGAGAAGAAAATTGAAATGGACAAAGAAATGGAAAATGGCAGGAGTGAATTGGAGTGCTGGTAATTGTAGCTAGGCACAAACGAGTGAAATCAATAAGAATAAATATGAATTCACCACCTTTCACTTACTTCTTGTAACTCACAGAAATAAAAATGAGTTTAAATGTTTATGGTTTAAATGAGATTAATGAGAACAATTAGTGTACATAGGGAATTTGGATGGTTCGGTTCGAGAATTTGGAGAAGGCTAGATCGCACTTTTAACTAGTTCGTATAGGACGCGGTAAAATGTCACTCGAATTTTCGGGTCGTTACATATACACTATAAAATATAAATCTTATTATGATGTCATACCGGCTCAAAACGGACCAATCGATCCGACCCCGGTGTAACCTTTTTTGAGGGGTGTCCGGCTTAACTGTCCATGCCGGCTTCTAAAACATAGCAAAAATGTTCACTAGAGTGGACCTTAACTTCAACAAATTCGAAACAGTAAGAAAATAAATCTGTGATTGGACCATCTGACCTTGAATTTGAGTTTTTTTCTACCCTACAACATGTTATATACTACATCTCGATGCTTTAATATGTTAAAGTACAACATTTAATGCACGTGATACAATTATAGTATAATCTTTAAAGTATCACGTAGTAGTACAACATGTTGTAGTGGAGATGAATTTTTAAATTTGTTTCATTTGGTGCCGTTCTTGAGTTATGTACATTGTGTGAGTACCATAGTTTAACTATATGAGTACTCAATCGTAGTAAGCAAGAATCTCAAGGTTAAATTTTAATTTTTTATAGTTATAAAAACTAATAATTTTTCCATTTGTAGGGATGAATTATTAATAAATTTCTTACTAAAAAAATCTAATTATATTGAATTGATCCTATTATTATTTAATAAATATTGGATGGGACTATATTAGAACTTTTTGAAAAATATATATAGCTTTTAAAGAAGGGTGGGGCTCTTTGGGCTTGAGCCCCACCCTCCATATACATAGCACCGCCCTTGTCCTCAATGCGCATTGCAGATGCGACCCGATTCATTTGAACGGATATCGTAGAAACAGATAAAGTAAATGACTATACATTATCCGATTCATTCCTAGTGAATCGGATTGTGGATAAATTCGTGCGGATATGGATAAATTCACGGATATCCACAATCCGTAAAATTTATTAAAAGAAATGCTTTTTTTGCAAAAATTAATACCCATCGAAAGTACAAAAACAATAGCAACGAACATCGTCATTGGTTCGAATATCCAAAATATACATCAAATGTAAACTTCAAAGTCCAAATTATCAAAGTTTACAACTAGTAACGTATCATGAATAATTACGAGTGCAAATAGAGACAATAAAATAAAACAATTTCACACTTCAAATTGTGGAAGGATATGCACTAGTAAAATTGAATTGGGAATAATTGAACGAGGATAAATTACCTGTATATATATTTTTTTTAAAAACAAATATCACGAATATATCCAATCTGATCCAAACAGAGATATTAAAAGTTGCATCCATTATCCAATTCATTAGCTAACGGATCCGATAAATCCGATTCGTAAATGCAAATAAACGGATGTGATCATTTGAGCATCCGTAATGAGTGTGGTCCCATTCGGACCCGATTGGACCATAACATGTGACAATTTTCAAAGGGTCCTTTATCATGGGGTGAAATTGGACCATATCAAACTCGAGCCCGTTTATTACCCACCTGGACCTAGACCAATCAATTAAGGTACGAGCCCAATAAGGGTAATGTATGGTTATATCATAAGCTAGTTATGCATGGTACCCAACTCATTGAGAATACTATCAATCTATATATATATATATATATATATATATATATATATATATATATATATATATATATATATATATATATATATATATATATATATATATATATATATATATATATATATATATATATATAAAAAAATTATGACCTATCTAATAGGTATACGTTATACGCAGAAAATCCTACGCAGATGCCTCTTTAAATTTCACAAGCTTTCATTCACAAAATTAAACTATAAAGAAAATAATAATTTACATGTATAATTTATTTTTGATGTTAATCAGATACATAATTTTTATTAAATCACATATAATTTTATCTGCAAAACTCCGAAAAATATTTTGAACATATATTTGGATTCACCGCGACAAGACGAATCCATAGACACCAATCTTATATATTATTATTAATTAAATAAATTATTTATATATTAAAATAAAAAATCAATTTGTTAAGTGATAATTATTGGTTGTGTAAATTCTAAATTTGAAAAATAAGCCATGGAACATTTTATTCTAGACAATGCAATGCACCTTATAACTTCCACTATTTATATATTTAGTATGTCCACTACATATATAGTTTTTATTAAATTCCATATAACTTTATTTGCAAAACTCCGAAAAATATTTTGAACATATATTTGGATTAATTACGACAAAGCGAATCCATAGACACCAATTATAAATATAATTAGTAATAAATTTATTAAATGTATACTCCCTCTGTCCCAGTTTCATTTACCCGTATTCCGTTTTGGTCCGTCCCAAATTCAATTACCCATGTCTTAAATGAAAAATCTATCTCCTACTTTATTCACTATCTAACATACTTTATTCACTATTTCAATGTCATTTTATTTTTATATGTGGCATGTATCTTTGAATTTCTTTCACTTTCATTCACAAAAATAAATTAAAAGAAAATATTATTAATTGCAATGAAAATAATTTGGAGTTATTAAACCAAGATTTTCGCAGTAGTCAATATAGCCTAATTAATAAAAGTCAGAATTTCGTAGCTTAAATTATGGTAATTAAGTAGCTCAAATTATGGTAATTTCGTTAATTTCTGCACATCGAAAAATATTTCATAAAACAATTCTGCAGACCAAAAAATATTCCATGAAAAAATACAAATATATTATAATATATTTTATTCAATTGCAATTTATACAAAAATATTATTAAGAGATGTATAATAAAAATTTCAAATTTTAGCTACAAATCAATGTACGAAGTGTCCAAGAAAGCATATTAACTGCAAAAACTTCCAATCTCTTCAAACTGGATACTACCACCGCACATCTCAAGGATTCTTTACAAATCTATGAATCCTGAATTAGTCTACCGGAGAGCATTGGTATTAACGTTGAAACATTACATAATAGAAGTAAAAAAAAAAAATTAATGTGTTATTAAATTTTCTATTTTTTTGTATAGGTGAAATTATTCATCAAACAAAAGATTTAAGACGCTTGCACTCTAATTCAGTATGTAGTTAAAAATAATCATATAGAAGCACCATACACACTTAACTTCATCAGACTATTTAGCATTGAAGAAGAGACAAGACATAAGGGAATTCAAGAAGTTGGCAAATTAAAGTCTTGGCTTCAGTGGAATGCTATATGTTAACACAGTCCGATTCTCTTTCAAGATGCGTCATATGGGCCTTAATGAAGGAAAACTCATTGAAGTTCCAAAGTTTTGTACCCCTGATACCCATAAACCTTATTGCCTACGACATATCAAACTTATACAAGTGGCAGACTCAATCCATGCAACGGGTGTATTGCCGACATCGAAATCTATCATGTTGCTTTCTGAGGCGTACGTATATCAACAGAGTAATTCACACGAGTCAGAAAATCTATCATGTTTGCATTTTTATTATAATTTTCAATTTTGAAATTTTCAATTTTCAAAATTACAGTCCAAACATAAGTTAGCACGAAAAAGGTCAACTCAGAGAAGAAGTGACAATCAACATAGGGCGGCACGAAGAGATAGTGGCATATTCATAATAGGTATACTAATATTACCAGTCTACGGACTCTAATCTTATTCTTTCTCTTACCTTGGTTAACATTATATTAATATAGTATGTACATTTTGCAGCTTATCAAGATATGGGCGATCCTACTTATGCATGTGGATATTGTGGTGCTCTTATGTGGTTCGATGAGAGGATAAAGAGCAGTGCTAAGTACCGTCCTGAATTTGGTTTGTGTTGTAGTCAGGGTAAAATACAACTACCTCATTTAAAGCATTTCCACGCCTCCTACTGACCTCCCGCAAAATAGGCACAAATATCCACGCAATTACATCGAGCATATATGCGATAACATGATGTATGCATTCACATCTACGGTGGATTCAAGATAATTCACAACAAAGGACGTGGTCCTTATTCATATCGACTTCATGATGTAACTATCACCGTATTGGAAGAATATTTAAATGAATGGATATGATATTATATTGGAAGAGAGGAATGGAACGTTAAGGCCAATATCTGAGTTGCACCCGACATACCTCCCGATGCAATATCCCCTTCTATTCCCATATGGGGAGGATGGATACCACACAAAAATACGTTATTCTAACAAGTCAAAAGGAGTCAGAAACAAACTCACAATAAAGGAGTTCCTATCATATAGGATATTTGATCGTGAGGGCGAGGCTCGCACTATCCTCTCAAGCAGAAAGTTATTCCAACAGTTTTTGGTGGATGGATACATGATGATGGAAGCACATCGCCTTGCTTTTATAATGAGAAATCAGCCGTTGTTGAGATATGCTAACTACAGGACCCTTGACGATGCCATTAGGAGAGGGGAGATTGATGTCGAGATCCAAATTTAAATGTTGGAAAGCAATTTGTCGCCATCGCCTTTTGTCGAGGACCAATGTACATGGTGAATAACTTTCAGGACACTATGGCTATCTGCAAGAGTATAAGATATCCTGAATTGTTCATCACTTTCACGTGTAATCCAAAATGGCCAGAGATTATGCATTTTGTGGAGTCTAATGGTCTACGTCTCGAGGATAGGCTAGATGTCCTAAGTCGTGTTTTCAAAATGAAGTTGAATCAGCTGATAAAGGACTTGAAGACAGAGAATGTATTCAGCAAGGCTATAGGAGGTGTTTATCATATTCAATATTAACTCAATTAATCGAACATGTGATTATTATATTCCAACTTATACTAATTAAACATTTAATTTTTTGGTATGCAGTTATGTATACAATCGAAGTTTCGTAAACGGTCTTCCGCCACATGCTCACATCCTACTATGGATCGACACAAGATAGGAACATGTCCGCCAATGATATTGACGAGCTCATCGCAAAGGTCAAATACGGATAAGGAACTAAACCCGTAGTTTTACAATGTCAGGTCCGATTATTGTTCATGGTCCGTATGACCTCTTAACACTTCTCCTCGCATGCATGATGGAAAAACAAAAGGCTCAACGGAAGTTTCCAAAGCCATTCAACGAACGCACATCATTTGATGGAAATGGATACCCAATGTATAGGAGGCGTGACACAGTTTTCACCATTTATAAGAACGGTGATGTAATTGACAACCGGTACGTAATCAACAATTAAAATGCTATTTGTTAGTTAAATAAACACTTAAAATGCATCATTGTTTCACAATCATGATGTACTTATGTTAGTTTTTTTGTCTTTTATTGAAGGTACATTGTTCTGTATAATCCTTAAATGCTCATGAAGTACCAAGCTCATATAAATGTTGAATGGTGCAACAAAACCGATTATATCAAGTATTTGTTTAAGTACGTGAACAAAAGTGTTGACCGCATAGGGACCAAGATAACAATTGATAATGAGGTGAAGGATTATATGGATTGTCGATACATTTCAGCATGTGAGGCCGTATGGCGTATTATGGGATACGGTATTCATTATAGGGATCCCATCATTGAGCGACTACCATTTCACATGGAGGGTGAACAATCAGTGGTATTCAAGGATGACAATTACATTTATGACCTATTAGAGAAGCATACTGTTGCAGAGACTAAGTTCTTAATGTGGATGGAGTACAATAAACACCACCCAGAGGCACACAAGTATTTGTATGCAGAGTTCCCTAGGCATTATGTTTGGAATGCTAAGGATAAAGTTTCGAGACCTACGAAGGTTTTCAAAAACAAGGTTGGTAGGATTACATCATGTTCCTCCCAAGACAGGTCCCATATATTACCTCAGGATAATGTTGAATCACATTTGGGGCGCCACCTGCTATGAGGATTTGAGAACAGTAGATGGAGTTGTATACCCAACTTTTCGTGATGCGTTTATATGGGTTTACTCGATGACGATAATGAGTATATCAGCCATAAAGGAAGCCAATTTCGAGCTCTGGCTACTCGAGGCATTTGTTCTCTATTCTACTCTGCATGCATAACATGTTCAGCCTATACATGTATGGAATACTACATGGGAGTATTTATCGATGGCATCCCGTATATGCTACGTAAGAAGATGGATAAACCGTATGTTATTAATAATTATTGACGCTTTTTATATTATAAATGGTTGTTTTTTCCATTAATTTTACTTCAAATTTTTAATCCCATTTGAAATATATCCGAGATCATCAAGACCAATTCAAGAACTTCACTCGCACAAATAGAAGAGTTTCTTCGTAATGGAACTAGCCTCACCAGCTTGAAGGTATGTATGTGCCTGATAATGTAGCGATACATAATGGTCGTAATAGTCTAATCGCAGAGAATTAGATTACGATGTGGTTCGGGATGATGGAAGAGCACAATCGCTTGTACCCATATCCGATGATGAACAGAGGAGTGTATATAATATTATTACGGATGCAGATTACCTGCAATGGAGGGTTATTCTTCAGATGGGTATGGTGGAACCGGAAAGACATTCTTATGGAGAACAAAGATGCTCGGCGTTACGTGGGAGACGGATATCGCCATGCCCGTAGCTTCCAAATGTATTGCTTCGCTGTTTCTTCATAGAGAACGCATCACCATTCCGTGTTTAGCATACCCTACAGTCGACGAGACATCCATGTACATGTACTAACTTCGGGAGTGATCTTTGGTTTATGTATGAATACTAAGTTGATCATTTGGGATGAGGCTCCAATGACCAATCGATTTTGCTTTAAGCGCCAACCGCAACCTTCGAGATGTTATGAGAGGACCTAATGGTCAAGTGTCAGATAACCTTTTTGGTGGATTAGTTGTTCTCTTTTTTTCGGGGACTTTAGACAAATTTTACCATTCCAAGGGCGAGGCGTGATATAGTTCATGCAACCCTATGCCCATCGAAAAACCGTGGAGTTAATGTCGGTTTCAAGTTAACCAAGAACATGTGCCTTCGTGTATGAGCACTTATGTAATTATTACGACGCTTGCTCAATTTCTAAAAAGATAAAAATTATATCGACCAAACACATTATTTAATAATTTTATATTTTGACAAGGTCGGTACCACCTACCGAGGTTGACAGTATAAGGGAATTTGCCGAATGGTTGCTACGCATTGGAGATGGGCAAGTAGGCGCGACAAATGATGGCGCGGTCAGTTTTAAGTTGCCTGAAGATATCCTTATTCGTGATGCACCAGATCCGATTGTTGCCATGGTCAGTAGCACATATCCTTCACTCATGGACCATGTTGGTGATGGTCTATATTTCCAAGACAGTATTAATGCAATCACTAATGAGATAGTCCATGAGATTAATGACTACATCATGTTACTATTACCTGGAGATTCGGTCGAGTTCATGATTAGTGACAACATATGTCTTGATGAGGATGACATCATCAATAGAGAAGATGTATATTCAGTCGAATTCCTTAATACTATTAAGGCATCAAGTATACCAAACCATCTCATTCGACTCAAAGTTTGGTTGTCCAATAATGCTTTTGAGGAACATCGACCAGTCTGCCGAACTCTGTAATGGCACAAGATTGATTGTGACTGCAATCGAGAAGCATGTCATAGAGGCGAAGATGATAGCTGGAAAGAATGACAGAAGGTACTTATAACTCAAATGGTGTTGATAATTTTCAGATGTTACGAAATTTCTAATTAGATTCCAACAGTAGCTCCCTATATCACTTATATGCCATGACAATCAACAAGAGTCGTACCACCCTTAGCACATGTTGGTTTGTATCTTCCAACACCGTGATTCGGGCCACAACAGATGTCAGATTCTCAAGAGTAACTAGCAGAAAAAGACTCAAAGTTTTAATCCTGGATGAAGAAGGACACCCCACAGACACAAGGATCAATGTTGTTTACAAAGAAGTTTTTAGTAATCTTTAAGGTATGTGCATATCATTATAATGCATTCAATATAAATTTCCTCAATTATTTTCTAATGACAACTTACGTGTGTATTGTGCTTTACTTTGCAGGTGAAGAAGATGCATTTGGAGGTTGAAAATTAAATCTTTTAGTACTTTCATTTTTTAATATGTATTTAACTATTACTTTAACTACATTGCACGGTTTGACAATTGTCAATTAATTATCCTTTACATTTCATTTTCTTCATGGATATACTAAGATATACTAAGAGGTTGAACGTATAATCTTTTGTACTTGAATTTAAAAATACATGCTTGACTATTAAGATGACTAATTGAATTTCTTAATTTATTTAAACTGTCATTCTTCAATTGTTTATTAAATAAACCCAACACCGTGGCATCGTCACGGGTTAGTACTAGTATTAATTATTATTCGGTGTTACCACATTAATTCTTTCAATGGCCTCGAGAACCCATATACTACCCCTCTGGCGCGTATTGGGTTAATTTCAGATTCACTTCATAGCTTGCAAAACCACACCTAGTAAAATATATTCAAACTGAAAAAAAATATAGAACATAAATTTACTCCCTGGAATTTTTCCGGAGTACTAATCTTCTTTCACATTCAGAATAGAAAAACGTCGCGAAAAAGTAGGAATATATACACTTAATTAGCTATCACGGACTGCAATTCTGAATTAGAAGTACGTAGTACTAGTTCGCTAATTGATTACAAAAGTTTCCAGGCTTTGCCTCCATTCATATTCAACTTCTTCAGTCTTCCAAGAATCATCATTATTATAAGGACTATTTTGCCCTCATCACTCCATTTTCCACCAAATCCGTACCATTTATCCACACAACTTGGATCTGGATACAGCTGACGACTACAACCATAACCCGTTGAGAAACCCACGTTTCCATACGCACTGTCATTAATTATTTCAAATCAACTTTAAAAAAATAACAAGTCTTTTTAAATAATTAAAAGGCAATATAAATAATAAATTGTGAGTGTAATAATTGATTAGATATATGGTAATATACCTTATGACTTCAAGGATGATATTTAGCACGCTAAAATTGATAGGGTCATCTCTTATGCTCTTCCTTTCCGTAATGCAAATCAAGATTACTGCAATTGCGATGTAAGAAAGCGACGAGAATACGAAATTGTCACGAATTCTTTTTTGTTTCTTTCCTCTTTGGCACTTTACCATGTTATCTTCCCTGTCCTTGACGGGATAAAATGAAGTATACGGTGGTAGATACCTGTCAACATAAAATTCGATTAATTCTCGGCATGTTTTTGCTGATTCCAAATAAAAACAAAATTCAATTAATTATAAGTTAGATATTGATTGTTTACTTCTAGATGAAAAGTCAGTCAAAATGATATTATTTTCATTGAGAAAGTGATAGTGGAAGAATATTAGAAAATGTGCAAATCTTGAAAAGTAGTTATAAAGCAAATGCACCACAAATATGTTTTTGATATGTTTTTATTATGGGATGTGTATGGATCAATTAAATCATCTAGACTTATTAGTGGAGTTTGATTAAATGAAATATAAGGATGATATTTGTGACCTTTTCTATTTTGCATCTACTTCTTCCTGTGGTGGAAATGACAAGTTGCCAAGGCCACCTTACAACTCACCCATATAAACATGGCCATGTGGCCTCATTTGTATCAGAAGAAAGTATCTCTGGGTTTTATTCTTTTTCCCAACACAGGATTCACTCAACCTAGAATCACAATTATGATCAGCCAATAATGCACATTTTAGACAACTTCACATGAACGTGACTGAACACACTATTGGACAGTGCCAAGGAATTAATAGTTTCCATCAAAACAACAAATTGTAGGAAACGTTAGGTGTTAGGTATATAAAATTATACTTAATTTCATCTATGTGATAAACAATATGGATAACACAATCATGTATAATGTCACAACATAATTCTAATACGAGAGCAGTTTTAACATGTGACAAACATAAATTCTAAAAGTAAAATTGTTCTGACATTATAAGCTGGTGATTGAAACAGGGAGAATACTCACATCATGACAATGAAGAACACCAGGATTGCAGGGGAAATTGAGGAAAGATCAACCACTGATTCGCCAGCGTGCCTCGCGTTGATACTTTGAAAAATCACTCCGACTAGCTTCTCGTACGCATTGAGTCCATCTAATGCTGCGGAATTCCACTCCAAGGCACAAAATAGGACTACTCCAATCAAAATGAAAGCGAAAACTGTAGCTAAAAGTAGCAAAGAATGCATTCCAGGTAGCAAATGCAGGTATCCAAGATCTGATGAATTCTTCAACAGATACTTAGCCTCTGTCTTCTTGAACTTCTTCCCCAAAACCCATATTGAAAATCGCAAACACGAAGGAAACAATGTGTTCCCCAAAAGAACCTGAGGCATGAGAATCCATAACAGACCAGTGTTTTTCTTAAAAACAATCATGTTTTCGTTCGTTGGAACGAAACCACATGTTGCCAGGGAGGAAACTGTGATGAAAACCGTGAAAGTGACTGTCTGAATCCCCTTGTTCCTAAGTACATTTTGTGCAGACGGAACAATGGAGAAGTAGACCGTCACAAAAATGAGACCAAGAACATGGACAGCAAGAAGGTATACCAAAATAGCTAACCCCAAGAAATTGATCGCATCGTGCTTGATAAAAGGTGTATAATACGACTCGGGTGCATTAGCCCCTGCTGATTCGATTCGATCAAGAGAATCAATCGCAGGGGGCACTACCAAGTCAGGATGATCAGTCGAAACCGAGGTCACCCGTCCCTCTTTTTGCAAAGCAGTAATGATCCTACACTTCGTTAAATGAAGTCCTACCATGGAAGTGAACGCTTTACCTCCTAAAAACATCAACAGCGTTATCACAGCCAGCTGCGAATCGGAAAACACTTCCATCTCGACAGTCGACATGCTGGAAACTGTCGCAGCCGAAACGGACATGAAGAACATGTCGAGTTTCCTCGGCACATATGGCGTTCTCGGCTTTAAAAAAACAAGGAACGCGAAACCGAACACGGAGAGGGTGAGGAAGGAGAGAAGCTGGAGAAGGAGAGTGTTGGTTCCGAGGACAAGATCGCGGTAGTAACAAGAGATGAGAGAACATGTTTGGATAATGAGATGAAATGATTTTTGAGCAGAGCGAGAAAGGAAGGAATGTGTTTTGTAGAAAGTTTTAAGAATGGAGTTCCGTGTTTCACTACAATGGCATTGTAGTTGGTTGGCGTAATAAGGTAAGTAGTGAACCATGTTTGTTTGTTTGTTTGTTTTATGGTTGTGATGAAGAATGGTAATGGATTTTGGTGTGTGTGTATTTATGCAGGTGATTATCCCTCCGTTTCTGACTCAATTTCCCATTGATCTTGATACGAATTTTAAAATTAAATTTTATGAATAGTTAGAATAATTTATAAACATTAGGTAGAGTGGATAATAGTACGAGGTATATTGAACATAGTATATTTGATTGTGAATAAAATGAAATAGAAAATGAATAAAGTAAGTTTATATATTTTTCATTTAAAATATGGTTGATATCAGTTAATTAAAAAAAGGAAATTGGAAGTTTTGATTGAAACGAGTATGTACTATGTAGTGGTCACTGGTTACTTGATTAAGTGGCAATCATTATTTCTCCTGGAAGGGTAGTTTCGTCATTTGGGAACGTATTAGCCATGAAATTAGACCACGTGTTTAACACGGTTATCTACGCGGGGTAGAATTATACTCATTTCAATGATTTGTAGAGAGTCAACTCAAAAAAAAAAAAAAAAAAAAAAATTGTAGAGAGTAAAGAAAAGTATTTTTGATAGTCACTACTCACTAGTTTTACAAAGTTAACTAGTACTAACATGGCGTTGTCACGACATATTTAACTTTTAATTAGAATTAAGTTTAGAAAAAAAATATATCAGAAGAACGAAAAGTCATATAACATCTAAAGGTTGAATTCATTGAATTATTTGAAAAGGAATACATAGTCAATCTATAACAATCGTGGGAGGTATATCAATAATCATCAACTGCAAAAAGTAATATTAAAAAAAGAAGTAGTTAGTATTGAAATTAAAATAATAGAATTTTGATAATTTAAAGTTAGAGTTATTTAATATAATAAAACGCCCTTTCCGTCGCTAATCCTTCGTTATATCCGTCGCTATCGCTATTTAGCGACGGATAACTATGCGTCGCTATTTAGTGACGGATATTTCTATCCGTCGCTAAATAACGACGGATAGTCTATCCTTCGTTAGTTTTTGTTGACTTTTTGATTTTTTAAAAATAAAAACTAGTATTTTAACGACGGATAGATTATCCGTCGTTAAATATTTAATTTAAAAAAAACTACTGACGGATAGAATTATCCGTCGCTAAATAGCGACGGATAATTCTATCCGTTGTTAACTGTGTTAAAAACGGGAACAACCCCCTTTCTTCCCCATTTCGATTCTGCTTCATTTCTTCTCCTCTTCTTCGCCATTTTTGCCCACCTTCCAATTCCGACCAAAACTCCACCATTCCGGCCAATCTTGGACTCTTTTCGAAGCTCGTGGAACAAGGGACTCGGGTGGCCATTCAATTTCATCTTTCTTCAGTTATTTTTCCCGTAATTGAAGGTATTATTCTAAAACCCTTACTTTGTTAAATTTGAAATTTTTATATGTTTTTAGAAGTTTGCACTAGCTAGTTTAGCTTATATTAAGTAGTGGGTTAAGCTTGAGGTTGTTTAATTGATAGATTTAGCCATTTAGGTCAATTTTGAGCAATTGTATGTTTTTGAATTGTTAGTATCATGTTAAGATGTTTATAAGTATGTATGGTATTTAATTTGATGTTTTCGTATATGTAGTAGGACTAGTGAGTTTTGGTTGAGTTTTTTGAGACCATTTAGATTTAGTGATTTTGGTGGTTGTGGTATAATTGGCTCGTATTAACTTTGAAAGAATTACTACTGTTTTGATTTATAATTCATAATTGTAATGAATTTTTAAAATTCATAAAAAAAATTCAAACGATAATGCATGTAATTCATGAAATTTGGAACATATTATAATTAATAATGCAATTATAGCCAGGAATTGGAATTGGTTGTAGTATAATTTGCTCGTATTGTCTTGTTGTGAATTACTACTATTTTAATCTACAATATGAAAGTTATTATTGGATTCTTCAAGGATGACTTCTCCACCTTCGTCGCCTCCTCCACCGTCAGCCACACCATTGCCTCCACATGATTCATTCGAGTTCTACCGAGTAAGTGTACTTGCCTTTCTTAGTAGTGATTTCATTTCTAACATGTAAACCGATTTTGTAGTTAATTTAGCACAATTAATATTTAACCTCGATTTTTTATGTATGTAGAAAGTGCGATACGCCTCCTATGCGCATATGTGGATGTTTTTCTGCTTTCGATAGAGCATTGGAGGCAGAAATGAAGGCCGATGAAGATGCAAACATGGCTAAAACCAATGCTGGGAAAGAAATGGATGATGAGGATTTTGACATGACCATTGAGAGGATGATGAACTTTCGATTATTTGAAAGTTCATATCACATGCTTGAATATAGACGGAATCATCTCTAGGTTAGTGTATATATTCGTATCTTATTTGTGATAATATGATCATTCTTTTTTATTTGTTTGTGCTTTATTTGTGAGTGGTATATTAGCCACTATATGTGAGACTGAACTTGGGTGATATGTTAGTCACCATTGTCTTAGCTGCTTTTAGGACAATATGAGTGGTATGTTAGCCACTATATGTGGGTGATATGTTAGTCACCATTTGTGTAGTATGCGTAATTTTTCATCCATAACTCATGGTATGCACTTTACGATTTCAGGTTGAGGTGGTGAGGAGGATCGACGGATAGGGAGCTGTCAATTCAAGAAGAAAACGACATCTTCTTAGCCTTAATACATTTCTGTTATGCTTCTCGTAGATATTTCATTTTGAACTTCTGTTTTTCTGCTACTTGACCTCTTGTTTTAGCTTATGTATGAATATTTCATTTTATTACAGATAATTTGTATTTTGTCGAATGATTTCTGTTTAATTAAAACAATTTCATTATTCAGGTTTACTATCGGACATTATATTTGTGAAACAGGTGAAATATGAAAACAGGCATCAAAATTTAAAAAATTAAAATTGCTTCACTTTAGCTTATTTGATAAAGTATCTGCGCTAAAATCCATTAAATTTATAATTAAAATCACTTTTTAGCGATTTAATAATATCCGTCGCTAAAAAGTCAATGGTTTATCCATCGCTAAATTCGTGCCGATTTAGCGACAGATAAACTATCCGTCGTCCCGCTTGCCGTGGGACTACGACTTTTTTATCCGTCGCTAAGTCCTTAGCGACGGATTGGTGCTGCTAAAACATCAGATTCTTGTAGTGATACCTCAAAGCTTTCTAAACACCTCTTTGTACCCGACATTAGTCGTCGTATCTGTTGGATTGCCTGCCTCATCTACTGTTAAAACCTTGAGACCTCTCCTACTTGTGACTCTTGAAAAAGCCAAATAGAGATGACCATGACTGAAAACAGGCTTTGGAAGATATAGTCCAACATTAGATAATGATTGTCCCTGACTCTTGTTAATAGTCATTGCATAACAAAGTGATATAGGAAACTGCCTTCGCTGAAATCTATAAGAAAGGTCAGAAGGTGTGAGTACCATCCTAGGCATAAAAACCTTCACTTTAGCGTCCTTCCCATGTATGGTCTTCGCCTCAATAACGTGATTGTCAATTGCAGTAACAATCAACCGAGTTCTATTACAAAGCTCTGAGGACTAATCAATGTTCCTAAGAAGCATTATAGGACAACCCACCTTAAGTCGGATTATATGATTTGGTATTCTAGAAGTTCTAATAGTGTTAGCAACTCGACATAATACACATCTTTTCTATTGATGATATCATCTTTATCAGGGCATCTGCTGTCAGAACTCATAAACTCGGTGGCATCTGGGTAAAAGAGACATGATATAGTCATTGAATTCCTGGACTATCTCATTGGTCGGAGCAAGAATAGCTCTATCCTGGAAGTACCTACCATCGCCAACATGGTCAAATATGCTAGGATATGTGCTCTCAACTATTGCAACAATTGGTTCACCAGTAGAACGAATCAAGATATCAACAGGCAATTTAAATCCTACCTCAACATCATTATCACCACCAACTTCTCCATCTCCAACCTTCAACAACCAATCGGCAAACTCCCTAATACTCTCAATCCCTGCATGTGAGCGGCCAGACTATAATTTAATAAAATAAAATAAAAATACTTAATATAAAAAAATAATTTACATGCATTTCAAATATATAAATTGTATATCAAAAAAATATAATTAATATAAAATGTTATGAAATTACCTGCAGGAGCATGTTCTTAGTGAGCTTCAATACACGACACGAATGCCAAAGCTTCTTCGATGAGAAGAGAGATGCATGAACTATGTCCTGCCTGCTATCCATAGGTATGACTGGCAGTATATGTCTGAAATCCCCACAAAAAACGACAACCAATCCACCAAATGGATTGTTCGATTCTCTACCATGTTGACCCTTCATTATGTCCCTTAGACTGTGATCAAGAGCCTAAAAATAAAATTTATTAGTCATGGGCGCCTCATCCCAAATTATTAACTTTGTATTCTTCAAGAGTCTCGTAAGATCGTTGTTGGGTTATCCCATCGCACGCAGAGTTTCATCGACCGCAAGGAATATTGAACTGGAGTGCAAGACGCCACCCAGGAAGAAGTAGAGAAGATATACCACTCGATGCAACTGGGAGAACAATATCACGTCTACCAAGTAATGCAGGACACAATGTCTTCCACAAAAATGTCTTTCTAGTGCCATCACAACCATAGAGAAAGAAACTCCACCACTACCAGAACCGACATCATCCGTAAAAGTATGGTACACAGTCCTTTGCTCATCGGTGAGAGACGGATACAAACGGCTATGTTGCTCAATCATATCATCAACATCGTACGACATTTCTTCAAGTATTAAATTATTCATACCGTTATCTATGACTACAATGTCGGGCATAGGCATACCTTCAATCTGACTCAAGCTAAACCCATTCCTAGAAAGGAACTCTTCAATCTCAGCTAGAGAAAAATTCTTCAATTGTTCTTCATTTAGCTCGAGACCTAAATTGAAATTTGAGAAACAAAGTAAGCATATTAAATAATAGTATATAAACTTTATCGTAAAAAGTTTAATTCAAATACAATATTGAAATTTATACAAGGATTATTCAACTTCCTTCTCATGATGTACTGAATGTCGTTAGATAGATACTCCCATGTATTTTCCCAAACATGAACATGCTTGGACATACTATCGAATTGGAGGAGTATGGAGAACAAATGTCGAAGGAAGCGTCCGGAACCCCAAAACTTGCTTCCTTAATAGCATGGATGTATTCTTTGTCGTCATCGAGCAACCCCAAAGTGTAGCATGCATCGCGGTGATGAACAACACCATCCACAGTCCGCAAATCCCGATAGAAAGTGGCACCCCTTATGTGATTCAACATTATTCGCATGATATGTAGGGGTTTTATGCAATATACCCGCAAATGCATAGCTCTGGCCTGCCCGCACAATCTACAATTCTAAACATATGTTTGGTGAACCAACACATAGTGTAAAACCTGTATGAGACAGAGATTTAGAAATTTAAACTTGTTCGAAGAGGGTTATCGATAATTGGCGAATCTCAATGGTTAATGATCATAATTGGTGGATGGTATCGAGTATGACATTGAAGGTCTTTATAAAACTATCAAATTCTGAAAATATGAGAGGACATCGATTAAAGTTTTATTATTCCTTGTAATTAATTGAAGGAAGTAGATAAGGATCGCTTCTAAACTACCGCTTAAGTAGGTATAATCATGTAACTTCATTGTTTGTTAGTCTTCCGTAAGCCCTTCAATATTTCTTCTACATAGTGGCGCCTTCTTTCTTATATAGTGACCAATGTCGCATAAAAAGATAAAGCTAAATTATTATCTCAACTAAATGGATACAGTAAAAAGATTAAGTATTTAATCACTTTGAGCTATCAAAGTGATCAAATAAACTTCATAGATTCTTATCAACAAAATCCATCTAATCCAAATTAGATGGACAGCTAAAAATTCACCCAAACATATAATAATCTTATTAGCAAACGTTACATAGAATGATACATCTTAAACGGTTTACAACTCTGACCTGAAATTTCACAGAAACACAAATGACATCAAAATATATAGGGGAAATCAATATGTTTTCGAAACGCTTGAGATGAACAATTAACATAGGATTTAACGAACTTGCGGCGAGATGTCCTTAACAATTCTTGAGCCACCCTGACCTTAGCTTGATCAAACAAAAATGTCATATTCTGTTCTCCACCCCACTGATTCGCCGCTGAACGTACTTGGTTGATTTGATTACACAAAATCTCTCTACACAAGTATAGGTAAAATAGGTAGAAGACACGATATGTTTGTAAAGAGAATGAAGAATGTGCAAAGATGAATTTTAAACAATTTGGTCTATATAAACATATAAAAAGAAACCAGATTTCAATTTTGAAGTTGTTTGAACTCCCATAAAAAAAGGAAACTATTAGATATTTAGAATTTATATCCCATGTTTTTTTTGGATTGAGTACACACTTATTTCTAGCTATTCACAGCAGTTTCTTTGTCAAAAAAATTGAAGTTGTTTCTAATCCCATAAAAATAGTAAATGATTTAAGATTTAAAAATATTCATCTCCTATTTTTTAGATTGAGTTAGATTCACGGCATTTCAATCAAAATCAAATATAGATGGATTTTAAATCATTTATTTTTTGCTAGAATTTGTCACATATGATTTTTGCCTATGTGGCATGCTTCTCCTTTGAGATAGACTACCACTTTTTAAATATATATGGATTGGGAGTCAATGATAATTCACTCGCAGTTAGTGAAATCTATTTATACATTAAAAGAAAACCAATTCCTCCATTCTCAAGGGTGACACATCATCAATTATGTGGAATTGTTGAGCAATTTCATTGGCTGAATTCTATCTACTTGCCAGCATGAACAATTTTCTTTTTTCCATAAATATTTTTTCAGTATTTTCATTCTCTGCCTCCATCTAAACCTAATCGGCAGAGAAACATAGCAGTTCATCATCGATACTTTGAAATCCATCGATGATTCCCTTCCCCAAATCGACGATGGCCCATCAACTCTCTCATTTGAAGGAATTCAGATCGATTCTCTTATTTATTTTGTTCTCAATTAAAATAGAACAGTTCTTCGATCTGCTGTTCTTTCCCAAATCTCAAATCAAACTCTAACCCCAGATCTCAAATCGACCATGGTGTGTTAGATTCGATTGATCCCACTCTAATTGACCGCAACAAATAATTTGTCCAATGGATCTGCCATTTCGCCGAAGATGGAGCCGGATCGATCTCCAGTATGTGTTTCTTTAGCTCTATAATTTATCTTCGCAGAATCGCAATTATTATTTGATGGAGTGAAGTTTAGGATTTAATTAGATGTAGGTTAGGATTTTCTCATATGCTGGTTTATCGTCCATCATAAGCTAAATTATGTAGCTTAATTGTGTTATATGATGTGGATAGTTTAGTTTCTGCAAAATTGTATGACTTTGCGTTTTATATTTCTGGTTAACCGATTATCTCCTACATATATCACGGAAATATGTTCTTGATTTGTGGAAAATGATTTCAATCCCATGAAAAGGTTTGTTGCATAAAATGCTCTCTGTATTGTTGTTGTTTAGTGTTAGATGTTGAAAGATGGTGTTGGTGTCAATCGGTAGATTTGATTAGTGGATCCGATACAAGTCCTAGCACAGATTTGTATGTTTCGGTTTATGCTTACGTATGTTGTTCAGTGATTCGAAATCTGAATGTAATTTGTCAGAACAATGTTTTTTTTTTTTTTTTTTGCAATCTATCCATTTAGATGAGACTTATGTCTGAACTGTACAATATTGATTGCTGCTTTAATATGATCTTAACAAAATTGAATAGCCATGATCTCTTTAAAGTTTGAATTGGAGCTGCTTATGTGATTAGTTTGTGGCAGAGTTGAATGTTATTTTTTGGCATGTAATACTACTATTGAGCTTTGGAAATATTGACTTGCAACTTTTATTTGTTTTGGGTACTAAGACAGCACAGATGTTTGGACGTGGAGTTTTTGTTAGTAATAGCCTACTTTGTTTAATGCATCTTTCTACTAAGATTGCCATTCAAAAAAAAAACTTTGTTTTCCTCTATATGTTATTTCAGTAGAAGAATGATTGTGCTCATAACCTATAACATGATGCCACGTGTATTGTTGTTGTTGAGAGTTAGTTGTTGTAGAAGTAGCTATTTCTATGTTCATTCAATTCTATGTATTGTTGTTTCCCAATTCTATGTTCATTCAATGATTTAAATATTGATTTTTCCTTTTGTTTAACAGCTCTCTACTACAAGTCATTTGTATCATTTGATTGCAAGCTCACCCATTTTAGTTGAATGATGTTTGCTACTACACTAAACACTGAATGTCGCATACTCAAAGTCTACTTGATTATATACCCAGAGCAACAACGAAACAATACATTGACTTTATTTATAATTTTAAACAAGTTCAATGTGATTGAATGACAAAGTAAAGTGGGTACGAGGGTGTAGTTTTACCAGATTTTGTAAGGTTCAAATTAAGTGTGTTTGTTTGAATTGAAAGTCAGGTAAAAAGTAGACAAGAAGGTCGATAAGGTTTAGTTTAGGCTTTCAGAATCTGATCTAAGCTTCTCATGGATGCTGGTTGATTTTCTTTCAGGTAAATTTGTCTTACAAGTGTTGCAACATCAAATATTACTTTTATATAAGAGGAATTGTGTATCGGATGCGGTATTTGCGTGAAGGTTTGTCCAACATCATTCATAAGCCTTTTCACTCTACTAATCTATAATCTGATAGCATGTTCCAGATTGGCCCTGTTTTATGTCTTCTTACTTTACTTTATTATATCATTTTATCCTATGAAATGTCCATTTGAAGGTATCCAGACTATCACCGCCAATGTTATGTTGTTCTAGGGAAGAAAGCCTATTGTTGTATTTTTTTATTGATGCATTACCATAACATCTTCCCTTTAAAATAGACTGATATTGCTGCCCCCCTCTCTTTGTTCCTTTGTTATGCTTAAAGCTCATGAGGGAGTAGAAATGTTATATAATGGGTGATAGAGGAGAAACAAATTGCAACCGGCCTATATACACTTAGGCAAATGCTTTTTTTCATCATGTTCTTCACCTTTAAGCCTCTTCCATTAATAACTGGTATACTATATATAACATGGTATAGGTCATGGATCACCAAAAATGGAAGGAAGTCACTGGAATCTTTAACTTTCCTACCTCCATTACAAATGCATCATATACTTTGTGGAAGTATTGATTATCATTGCTTTATCATTTTGAGCAAACCAATTACTTCTATAAAGAAAAACCTACCCTAGAATTTGGTATGTTATAATTTACAGCCTTATTAGTTATTACACCTATAGTAATTTTTTTCTCCAGTTCCAAGGTGTAGCTTATTGATATTTCTTTTATCTGTCAACTAGATCAGGGAAGCAATGGCTCACCCTTCTACATGATGTTCACGAAGATGTTGCATCAAATCAACAATCAGATATAATATATGTGCCCTTTATACGTTTCTGCTCATCTGATAAAATTATGCCAGTTTTGTTCGACTGATAAAATTATGAACAATTAAGTATGCCAGTTTTGCCCAACTAGCTCGGCCAACGAAACATATATCAGTGTCTTAGTTTTTAGTAAAATTATAGTAAGTTTAACTATAATTTGGCTTTGTGATTAGTTACGTGCTTTTCTATCAATTTTTCCTTTTTTTAGTGCGTGATTCTGATGGACTTGTGATCGCTTCAAATCTGAGAAAGTTCCCAAGAAAATATTTGGTCTTCGTCTAGCACATGAAAAGACTAAAATGAAATGTCGAGCCAGAATGTGCAGAGGCTTTTGCTGCAAATATGAAAATTTACATTTGACATGTTTGGGCTACAAAATTTGTGTATGTGATGAAATTTTATCGCGGAAAGAGGTGATGGAGATGGAGCCAAATCTGAAGATGGAATTTGATAGTTTCTTTTTCACAGTTTGTTTGATTAATTATTATCGCAGAAAGAGGTGATGGAGCCGATTTGAAGATAGAATTCTCAACTTACTTTACAGATTCATATGCTTAAAATTTCACCGTCTATAACACTTTATGTATATCAGTGAGTGTAGAATCCATACTTTTCCAAATAAAACTAATTTGAGAATCCACGAGTTTCATATTTTTAGGGGTTGGAATCTCACAAGTCACATTAGAGGAAGCCCAAAACTGGGAAAGCCGAAAATCAATATTGGTTCTACCGATTCTGATTTATGTTCAAAATTTTCATTTAATTGTACTGGATTTGTTTTATGGTAAAATTTAATTTCGTACCCTGTGCTTGATTATGAATTTATGAGTAGGCTTCCTTTTGCAAGTAGCCTTTGACATGAATAGGCTGCTTATCTAATGTGTGGTTGAGTATGGATTTTAGTTCTATCAACTTATGAGGTCTTTGACACGAATTGAGTCAATATGGTAATTAACAGCAAAATCATCAATCCATATAACATCTAATTTTCTTCAATACATTGTGATGCAAGATTCAAGTTATGGCCTTGCATACAAGAAGGAAAAACTAATAGCCTTGGCCATTGCACATCATTTCTCTAGAAATGCTATTGGATTTGGCATGTTTCCCTTTGAATATTGGTAGAATGTGTAATTCAAGTCTTGATATTTGGATGTTACTCTGCGGCTGCCACTACTCTACATTCTCCGATGGCCCCAAAGAAGGATAGGCTATTTTAGCACCGACATTGGGAAGGCAATCAGGAAATTGATGGCAAGAGGTTTAATCAGAATAGTGTGTCGACCAACATCTAAAAGAACTTCAAATGGATTGTTCTTCATTTATGTTTTAATTTAAAAAAGAATATAAATTTTGATATTTGGATGAATAAAATTAATCAATTTTTCCAAAAAAGAAAAATGAAAAAAAAACATGTTTTATACTAGCAAGTGGCAAAGGCCTAAGTAAATAATGAATCCAGTAAAAACAATGAACCAAACATTTTCGAAATATTTGTGAAAAAGTTCCGTTAATGCTCTGTTCGAGTTTGGTTTGACCGAACCGAATATGTTTGCAAACATGTTCGAGTGTTTTCGAACATATAATGCCATATACTTTAATTTTTAACCGATAGTTCGTGAACACACATATAATTATACATTTTGTTTACATGCTAATAATATCTGAAGTTGTATAATTGAAGGAGATATTGAGAATGCACACGAGAAAATAGACATTAAGCTTGTGATAGGTTTGGTCATCTAATACACACAAACGAATTTCTTCCAAGTTATCTTCCTCTACATTATCCCTCTTATTTGTCTACGAAGAAGATAGTTGATATACAAACATACCAAGATGCCTAATATGACTCTTTGAGAATTCGTATAATTTTGAATTCAAGATAGGGAGAATGAAGATCATTTGCTTATACTCGGAAGAAGGTCATTTCAACATGCAATCCGTGGTTGGCTCATATATGATGATGGAGTCGCATAAGGTGAAATTGATTCGTCGGTATCAACCTATGCTTACAAAAGAAACATACAAAAACTTGGATGACGTTATTAATGATGGGGAATCTGATCCGTCTAGGCGGGGTAGATTGATCATATTTGCATCTTCTTTCATGGGGTTGGGGAGGTATGGAGCAGATGTTCCAGGACTCTATGGCAATTTGCAAGTAGTTGGGTATCTGTGTTTGTTCCTTACTTTCACCTGCAACCCCAGGTGGTCAGAAATGACAAGGTAAAATGAGAGTCTCGGCGTTAGACTAGAGCAGAAGCCTGATATTTTATGTAGGGTTTTTAAGATTAGGTTTGATGAATTAATTTGTAATATAAAGGACGATCCCAATTTTGGAAAGCTGAAAGCACGTAAGTACCTATGCTATTTCAGATTTCAACATGAAATCCTACATATTAGTTTTCTTATATCATTTATACTTTTGCTCACTTCTTTGTTATGTTGGAGTTCTCAGGTCTTAATTGTGCTTTGGAGTTCATATTAGTGTAGTTGTGATATTGTAGCAGCTACAACAATGCTTCATGATAATCATTAGTTTGAATTAAGTCCTTTAATTACGAAAAAAATCTCCATGCATAACTCAAAATCATTAGTGTATTGTCTCATTTTCATGATTTTGATAAAAAAAATTTGCTTCTTTAAAACATCTGGACATAGATTTGTGGTTGATGAATAGAAACTTATTAGCCGACTATTCAAGAGCTATAGATAAATTTTATAAACATCACTAGAGCTCCTTACAACACACCGTGATTGAATTTTCTTCTGAGGTGTTTGTCTGAAAATATGTATTATTTACTGTTTTGAGCAGTTTCTGTTCCAACTAATTAGATTTTCGTTGTATTTGATCTGTCACATGTTAAGTTTGTTTGCATGTTCCAACATTTTTTATTCTGAATATGCTACTAAAATATTATAAACATATACGACCTCAGTTCCATTAGTAACTTTCTAAGGAGTTACTTTCTATTGGATTAATAAAATTAATAAAATATTAATTTGTGATTTGTACCATGTTGATAAAGTTGTAAATGGCCGATAAAGTAATAAAGTGAGATTTACTTAGGGATAAAATAAGTCAGCTATTACGGATCAACATCCTATGTCACATGTTTGTTATGTTGCTTATTTCCCATAGTATGGGGAGACCTGAGGAGGTATGGAGTAAGACATGGACATTTTATCAGGTGATATACTTTACTTGCAACGAAAGAAGTTCTAGAATCTAGGTATTTTTTTCCCCTACACTTTGAAATACATGTGTATGACTAATTATGAGTTTGTCTGCATGAAAATAATATACCTATCTATGCAATTTTAAACCTAGATGACTGGACAAGATTGAAAATTTACTAAATTCCAACTACATTAGTATTCATGACTATGAAGACATGCCCAAGCCTGACGATTCTGAGGGGCCGTATTGCTCATTCAATATATAGTTCTCCCGGTGGCTTCAAGCAGTATTGCATCATTGCCGCTTCCAAGGGGCCGTATTGCTCATTCAAGATTCGTTATACCATTGAAAATCCATGAAGACTTGGTATGCAGCATGATTAATCTTGAATCTTATGTAACAGGTCTACTTAAAGAAACAAAGCTTATTATATGGGACGAGGATACAATGACCAATGGGTATTGTTTCGAAGTGCTTGATATTACCGATTGTTCCGGGAGGATCTAGATTTGACATTGTTAATTCAACAATGTTCATCCAAAATTTGGGATTCGTGTGAGGTCTCAGACTTACGAAGAACATGCGACTGAATTTAACTAAATGTATGTTTCCCTTATGGTAATTTCGCTTTAAGTATTTGTCTTTTTGTTTATGTTTTGCTAAGTATGTTTTGTGTTTTTTTAATGCTGTTACATCAACAACTAAAATTCAAGAGATGAAGAAATTTGCAGAGTGGATACTAAAGGTTGGTGATGGAGTTGATGAGGTTGATATCAAGATGCTAGAGGACATTCTTATTCGAGAAGTCATAGATCATATTCCTACCATTGTCCAAAAGCACATATTCGTCCTTAATTGAGCATATGTCTAATCCGTCTAATGATCCACATTAATTCCATACCCATACCGTTCTTGCACCCACAAATATATAGTAGATGATATCAATATGTATGTTATGGAATTGATGTCGGTGATTCCTATGATGATGATGAACCACCGTAGTACTAAATTCCCCATTAATTTTGAAATGAAGCGGATTCCTTTTTTTATGTGCTTTGCTATTTTTGAATTCCATATACATTATAGGATATCTGCCGTTGAGCGTTTGACATTTCATCTAGAGGATGAGCAGGGGCATTCAGAGATGGAGATTTTATGTCGGATCTGCTTGATAAGCCTTCAGTGGCAGTCGCAGTTTCTTGAATGGTTTGAGCTGAACAAGGTTGACCCGGAAGCTAGGAAATTTATGTATACTGAGTTACCCGTGAGTATTGCTGGAAAGATGGCCCGAAGAAGTGGTCCCGTAGGAAAACGAAGGCACAAGCTGTTGGAACTATGTCATGTCCAAAATGCCTGGTGATTATGTGGAGTACTTGAGTGCTGATAGCATAAGCAAGACCGAGGCAGTAGACAGTGAACTTGCTAAATTATTCTCACTAGAATTCTTGAAGACTATTAATTGCTCGGGCCTACTTACTCATAGAATAGTGCTTAAGATTGGATGCATGATCATGCTTCAGAGAAATATTGACCAGGCTTCTGAGTTGTGCAATGGAACAAGGCTTATAGTAACTAATCTGAGGAAACATATCATAGAAGCAAGAATGATATCAGGAATGAATGCTGGTCAAAAGTTTTTCATCCCTAGGATGACGATGAGCCCATCTGATGAGACTAAATTTCCTCTAAGTTTTGATAGGAAACAGTTTCCTATATCCGTCTGCTTTGCAATGACGATAAATAAAAGTGACTCACAGTCTCTCTCATGTCGCTGCTTTACCTACCTTCTCCAGTATTCAGCCACGGACAAGTGTATGTGCTCTCTCTAGAGTTACAAGTAGAAAGGGACTGAAAGTACTCATATGTGATAATGAAGGTCAACCAACTTGGTTTACAAAGAAGTTTTTGATAAATTATGAGGTAAATTTATTTTATCATATACATTAGTTAACTTATATATTTCCATTTATGTTTTATGTTTTCTCAATTTATTATATATGTAACTAAGGGTATGTCCTTATACTTTTACAGGTGTGGATGACTTCATCATGTCTCACCAGTAATATACTAGAATTTACTCATTGCCAAACTATTATTCGTGTACTTCAAAATTTGTTATTCTTACAAGCTTGGATCCTCATATTATAGATTATTTTTATAACCCACCTTAAATATACTAATTCTCTCTATAGGATTCTTCAACAAAATTAATTTATATGGATTCCCTAAGCATAAGATCATTCTCCAGTTTAAACAAATGATAATGCTTATGAGATGTATTGATCAAACTACCGGTTGTGAAATGGAACAAGTCTCATAGTTACTAATGTTAGAAAGCATATCATTGGGGCAAATATAACATCTGTAATCTACGCAGCCCAAAAGGTTTTCATTCCAATTGTGATGGTGAGCCCATTCGACAAGACGAAGTTCCCTGTCAATTTTGATAGAAGATAGTTCCCCATATCGTCTATTTTGCTATGGGCAATCTCTCTCACATGTCGACCTCTACCCCGTCACCCGTATTTAAACATGATCAATTACATGTTGCTCTTTCTAGAGTTATCAGGAGGAAGGGATTCAATGTATTAATCTGTGACGAAGATGGTAAAACATATGACACGACATGTTCATTAACTCCAGCATTTTATTATCTGATATATTCATTTCTTATTTTAAATTTGGTCAGCATGCCCCGTCGAGTATCGACGGGCCATTAACTAGTTCAAAAGAAAAAGAAAAGGAGTAAGACTATATTTATAGAGATATCAAAATACACCGAAAAATATTATAATTATAATTGTAAATATTAGGAAGTTTGCTAAAACCATAGTGTAACAATAATCACATAAAAAATGGTATGAAATGTTCACTCATTATATATTATTAATATTTTTTAAAAACATTATATACTTATATTTAAGAATATAAGTTCATCCTTTAGACTCCTCGCTAATTATTAGATCCGTCACTAATACACCTAATGCAAAAAAAAATTCAAGACTATGTGATCGGAGAATACTGTACTATATTCTTGTGGAATTTTATTCACAAATGGATGTACGACAGCGTTAGCATATATATTTAGGACCAACCATATTAGAGAGCATAAAACGACTAAAGAAAAAGATAACATGTATGTATAGATGCATATGCCAGGAGATCAATAAAGTGGAAAATATGCATTTACATCGGATCAAGATAATGTGGGTGTTAAGATAATGTTGTGTGTTGTAGTGGCATGGACTTGTACTGATGTAGGTGAATCATTTATGACCCCTTGTCCTTCTAGTTTTTTCACTAATAAAATTCTCTATTTTACTGCTGAAAGAATACCTTTTTCTGTAGTTAAATTGTATGTCAAGAGAAAGCAGCAGTGCATCAGAAATGCAATTGTACCCCCAGCAAATTACACTAATAGTTTGAACCATCAATCTGCCTAAAACAGGATTCCATATGGAATAAAAATTCCAGACAGTACACGGCTTCTATGTAAATATCCTTAGTAGAAGAAAAGCATCGATAATAAGTCATTACAATCAAGTGTTAAGTTGAAACTTGAGAGTAAGGGGTTGCAACCAAAACCTACAAGGGAGACACCAACTTGAATCGGGAAAACGATACAAATTAGGTGATTGATGATCACTTGAGGCATCCAAAAAGTAGTGTTGTTAAACGAGCCGAGCCGAATATTGTGATACTCGGCTCGAGCTCGAGCTCAACCGAGCCGCCCGAGCTCGGCTCGTTAACAAAAACGAGTAAAAAAATAGACTCGAACTCGAACTCGAAAAAAATAATGAGCCTTATCAAGCCTTAACGAGACTTATCTATTGAAAATAAGGATAAAAAATACATATTTATTAAAATAATGAGACTTAACGAGCTTTACTGAGCCTAGCCAGGCTCGGCTCGTTAGATAAACAAGCATAAAATGAGACTCGAGCTCGACTCGTTTACCTTATCGCGAGCGAGCCGAGCTCGAGCCAAGCCTTAACACAAGGCTCGAGTCGTGTAACAGCTCTACCAAAAAGTAGCTAGAAAAGAGCGAAGGGTCATACTTTCAAGACTGAGTAAAGGACCGTAAGCTCACCCAAAGAATACATGAACTCCAAAACTGCCACCATTTGAGACTACGCTAAACCTTGTTGAATTTAGTAATTTGTAATTTACCGTTCATGCATGAGTACGTTAGGAGAACTCTCTAGATAATGTTAGTTAAGATTATCATCAATGTGGAAGATTGAAAGACACATTCTTTCAACTATAAATTCATGTAATCTGCAAGATGTAATGCAAGCAAAGTTGAAAAGGCATATTGCCATAGAAATTAAATAAAAAGAGCAACAACTCCTCTTTGATCAAGTCTTCCGCTGTGCCAACAAATTTGGCATCAGAGACGGGTCTACATCCGGTACTTGTCGATCACGAAAATGGCTGGAAATTCGGTCCTCACAATGTTCAAGTATTCTCCAAGTGAAGTGCCCATTTTCGAGGGAGAGCATTACGATTACTGGAGCAGCGAGATGAGAGATTTCTTCATCTCTCATGATCTTTGGGATGTAATAGAATCTGTTTACGAAGTACCACCTGAGGATGGAAGCTCTACAAACTAGATAGCCGCAAAGCAAACGAAGTATAAGGAAAATCAACGGAAGGATTGCACAGCGCTTCGCTACATAAAGCAAGGGGTAAGCAAATCTATCTATCCCCGTATTTTTCTATAAAAGAAAAGCAAAAGATGCATGGGAGGTTCTTGAGAAAGAATTTCATGGTAATGACAGAGTTATTACTATCAAGTTACAATCTTTATGGAGAGATTTTGATAACCTGTTAATGAAAGAAAGTGAAAGAATCACTGATTTTTTCTCAAGAGTTGCTGGAATTGTAAACAACATTGAAAGTCTTGGTGATTTCATTCAAGGAAAAATGGTGATTGAGAAGATACTACGATGTCTTCCACAAAAATTCGATCATCAGGTTAAAAGAATTGAGGAGTCAAAGGATCTCTAAAATGACTATGCACGAGTTGATGAGCTCTCACAGCCCATAAGCAAAGAATCAATAGGTCATCAAATCACCCTCGAGCAAGCTGCCCAATCAAAGGTCGTTTTCGAAAACTGTGGTTCATCATACAACAAAAAGGATTCTTTCCACAACCAACAGAAAGGCCGATGGCGCCAAGATTGAAAGAATGATTACCACAAAGGTAGATACAACAGAATTGAGCAGCCACAAAGATCTGGTGGTGAAACTTATTGCATTATTTGCAATAAGAATAACCATAATTCAAGGGATTGTCGATTCAGGTGCAAGAATTGCAAGATCCCTAACCATTTGCAGCGTGACTGCTGGCACCAAAAGAAAAGTGGGAATGAAGCAAACTTCACTAAGGAGGAAAGTGAAGAGAAGTTGTTCTACACTTGCCTAAATGCAGAAGAAGAGGTTTTCGATGTATGTTATTTGGATAGCGGGTGCAGCAATCATACGACCAGGAACCGAAATCCATTCAAACAACTTGATTGCAATATCACATCTCAAGTGAAACTCAGCGATGGAAAGCTCCGTAATGTTGAAGGGAGAAGAGTCATATATGTCCACACCAAAGGAGGTAACAAAAATCAATCCATGATGTCCTTTATGTTCCTAATCTTGCACAAAACTTGTTCAATGTTGGCTTAATGCAAAGTGGTTACTCGCTTTGGTTCGATGATGGAGAGGCTAAAATATTTGATAGAGTACTATGTTGTTGGTCAAGTCAAAATCAGATAATAAGATGTTTCCTCTTATAATGCCTTCTAATGGGCAATTTGCCTTGAAGAGTGAAGCCGAAAGTATCTCAATGCTTTGGCATTTAAGATACGGTCATCTTAACACTAAAGAGCTGCAATTTCTGAAACAAAAGAATATGGTTATTGGACTCCCAGACATCATGCATGAGGCTAAAGTATGTGAAGGATGTGTGTATGGGAAGATGCACCATTACCATTTCCAAAACAATCATGGCAGCAAGAGCTCCACTGGAGTTAGTTCATTCTGACATTTGCGGTCCGGTAAGAACTCCATCATTCAATGGTCAAAGATATTTTATCCTTTTCATTGATGATTTTAGCAGAATTATGTGAGTTTATTTTCTACAAGAAAAATCAGAGGCTTTCTCAGTTTTTCTAGATTTTAAAGCCATGGCAGAAAGGCAAAGTGGTCTTAAAATGAAGATGCTTCGAACGGATCATGGAGGCGAGTTCATTTACACTCCATTCATGAATCATTGGAAGGAGAATGGGATATTGAGACAACTCACTGTAAGTCGTAGTCCACAACAAAACAAAGGTAGCCGAGAGGAAAAATCGAACCGTTATTGAGATGGTTAGAAGCATGATGACCGTAAAGGACTACCGAATAAATTATGGGCCGAGGCGCTTAACTCATTGTGTACATCTTGAATGTGTCTCCAACTAAAGCCGTTGAGAAAAGACTCCATTTGAAGCTTGGAACAATCGCAAACCCATGGTTGATCACCGAGAGTTTTTGGTAGCATTGCTTATGCTCATATAAATACTGCGACTCGAGAAAAGTTTGATAAGAAAGGAATGAAGTACCTCTTTATTGGCTATAGTGATGAATCCAAAGGGTACATGCTTCTGAATCCAAATACAAATCAGCCCATTGTCTCAAGGGATGTTTTCTTTGATGAAAATGCAAGTTGGGACTGGCAGAATGATGCAACTGGAGAGAAGGCTGAAAGTCATGATTTTGTTGAACCGTTAACTACTCAGGTTGTTGCACTTCAATGCAATGGAAATGAAAATGCAAACTCAGATTCGGATGAATCGGATTCTGAAAATCCTGTACTAAAGATGTGCTCTATACATGATATTTATGCCTCTTGTGATTTTGCAATTTTTTGTTGTGAACCTCATAACTTTGAGGAGGCTGGAAGAGAAGAAGTTTGGATTAAAGCCATGAATGAGGAAATGACAGTCATTCAAAAAGAATAAGACGTGGGAGCTTGTTGACTTGCCAAAAGAAAAGGAAGTTATTGGCTTGAAATGGATATTCAAGACAAAGTACAAAGAAGAGGGCTCTGTTCAGAAGCACAAAGCGCGACTTGTAGCGAAGGGATACTCGTAATAGCACGGTATCGATTTTGAAGAGACTTTTGCTCCAGTCGCACGAATGGAAACGGTAAGGGCTGCTCTAGCAATAGCGGCACAACTGGAGTTAAATGTCTATCAACTTGATGTGAAGTCAGCCATTTTACATGGTGAGTTACAAGAAGTTTACGTCGAATAGCCTGAAGGTTTTCAAGTGAAAGGCAAAGAAAAAAAAGTCTATCGTCTTCAGAAAGCACTATACGGGCTCAAGCACGCACCACGTGCTTGAAACAACAAGATAGATGGCTATTTTTCCCGCATCGGTTTGCAGAAAAGTCCGAATGAGCCATCTCTCTATGTGAAGAAAGAAGGTTCTGAGTTTCTTGTCGTTTACCTTTATGTGGATGATTTGTTTTACTTTGGAACTAATGAGCATATGGTAAGGGAGTTCAAGAAGAAAATGATGGAAGATTTTGAAATGACTGATTTGGGAATGATGAAGTATTTTTCTGGGAATCCAAGTTAAGCAAAGCAAGGGACATATTTTTCTTTCACAGGAAAAATACATTGAAGATCTGCTCAAAAGATTTCAAATGGATAAAAGCAATCCAGAAGTAACTCCGATGAATATGAATGAAAAGTTGAAAGGCGATGATGGTTCCGGAAAAGCAAATGCTTCTCTCTCTGATGCGTAAGTTGGCTCACTCATTTACCTAACACACACGCGGCCTGATATTGCATTTCCAGTAAGTGTTCTTTCTCGATATATGAAAGAGCCTAGCAAGAATCATTTTGGAGCAGCAAAAAGAATTCTTCGATATCTTCAGGGGACAAAAGAAGCAAGGAATAACTTACACAAAGCAGGAAGATGTCAGATTGATAGGCTACACAGATAGCGATTGGGCAGGATGGTTGGATGACGGAAAAAGTACATCTGGATATGTCTTTTGCCTTGGATCGAAGGCCATCTCATGGAGCTCACGAAAGTAGAAAACAGTAGCATTATCTTCTTGTGAAGCAGAATATATTGCTGGTGTAGATGCTATGTGTGAAGCGATTTGGCTAAAAAGGCTTCTCAGTGATTTGCAGCTGAAGCATAAAGAGGCAACAACAATTTTCTGCGACAATAAGTCGGCAATTGCAATGACGAAGAACCCAGTGTTTAATGCTCGATCAAAACACATTGCATTGCGTTACCATTTCATAAGGGACATGGTGAACAAATGAAAAATTCATGTTGAATACACTGGGATGAAAGACCAGCCAGCAGATAACTTGACAAAAGCTGTTTCTTCGGACAAACTTGAGAAGCACACATGTTTCATGAAAATTACAAATTAAGCAAGGGTGTTGAATTTAGTAATTTGTAATTTACCGTTCATGCATGAGTAAGTTAGGAGAACTCTCTAGATAATGTTAGTTAAGATTATCATCAATGTGGAAGATTGAAAGACACATTCTTTGAACTATAAATTCATGTAATCTGCAAGATGTAATGCAAGCAAAGTTGAAATGGCATTCTGCCATAGAAATTAAATAAAAATAGCAACAACTCCTCTTTGATCAAGTCTTCCGCTGTGCCAACAAACCTCACCTCTGTAAGAAGAAGACGCCAATACAATAAAACAACTGAGAGTGCATCGAGGATGACACTGGTCTGACTTCCTTGTGAACCTTCAACACAATTCCCAACTAACATATTCGTAGGAAGGAAAGACAGTGAGCCGTGAAATTGAGAACTAGCCAGTGATTCAAGTTACGGTTCCAATTCCAAATTCTTAACCAAGTGGGAAGTGATAGTTCCACGTTGAAACCATCACGTAAGAACATTTGGATGAATTGGTATAATAAATTGACTTCAGACACTGACTACCATTTTGATTCAACAATGTCCTCAATACTGGCTAACAAAACCAACAGAATGCAAATATATTGTAGACCTATGTAAATTTCTAGCGATTATATGAATATACTACCGAAATAGAAAGAAATGTCTACAATAAAAAAAATTAGATTTACAAAGACTATGTTTAATCAATCACATGCAAATGATTAAACTGCAAAACTAAAGGATTGAAGAAAAAACCGACTATTCTAACTCGACACACTTGAGAAAAACCTTAATTGAGATCGCATACTCAATTCAAATACCGAGACCAAGTCTAGTAAAAAAAACTAGTGACAACGGACCTAATTAAACACAAGACAACTCTTACAGGCAAGAGCTTCTCAACAAAACTAGTTAGGTGCACGCTTAGCTTAAATGACCCATTTGGTCGCTTATAAGATGGTGAAACACCGTATTTCAACACTTGCGTGTAAATTTTTTCTCACAATACTTCAGAATTTTATAAAGCTATTAGCCTACACCTCTTGTTTGTCTCTTTCTTTTGAACTTGATGTTGAAATTTTCCCACTAGTTTCACACGCACCGAAGAATCCAATAATATTTATATAAAAAAAAATGGCTAACTAAAAATATCTCAAATTGGATATTACATGAATTGAGCTCCAGAAGAACAATAAATCTCAGTGAATCTAGTATATATATATTCTCTGAAGCTCACTCTTGTACACTTTCGTTTTCTTTAACATGATCATGAAATTGTCCTCTCATAAATTAATCAAACACATTCACATGCACACACAGGAGAAGAAGGCAAGAATTGAATCACACAAACATCAAACTGAATCTTTTCACACCTATAATTAACTAAACAAAATTCATTTAGTTTAATTATTCATCATCATCATCATCAGTGCCCCAGCTGAAGGATGAGGCTCTCAACACATACTGGTGATAGGCAGTGGCTAACAATGCCCCAATAAATGGTCCTGCCCAAAATATCCAATGGTCATCCCAAACTCTTTCACTGTCAAAGATCACACCAACTGCCAAGCTCCAAGCCGGGTTAATCCCCGTTCCCGTTATCGCACTCGTCCCCAAGTAAACCCCGAATACTGCAAAACCAATCGGGAGTGGAGCCAAAACCGACACGTGAGAGTCACGCGCGTTTCTCTTAGGGTCTGTCGCGGAGAACACAAAGTAAACAAGAACAAACGACCCGATAATCTCCGCACCGAGACCGGTGCTAATGTCGAAATCGTGGTGAAGAAAGTTAGCACCATCATCGGTGTTCATAACTCCTTTGACCAATCCAACCCCACAAATAGCACCTAAACACTGTGCAATTATGTAACCAAAAGCACGGAAAACTGACACCTTTCTGGCCAGAAACATGCCAAATGTGACTGCCGGGTTTATATGTCCACCCGAAATTCCAGCAGTGCAGTACACTAGGACAAAAAACATGCCCCCGAAGGACCACGCTAGGCCGAGAGGTCCCACACCGTCGCATGGGTCTGCTGCGTGTTGGACAGTGTCGCCGATGACAGTGGCGACGGTGATGTAGAGGAAGAGGAGGGTGGCGATGAACTCGGCGACTAGGGCACGGTAGAAGGTCCAGAGTTTGAGTTCTTTGAGGTCGAATAAGGGAGCGGGTGGCGGTTCGATGTAGTTCTTGCCGCTGTGATGGACGGGTGTGGGTTGTGCGGCGACTTTTGCTTCTTTTTCTTGTTCGATTTCTAGTTTCATCGTCATTTGATTTGTGAGTAGGTTTAATTCTTTGTGGCTTGATTGTGGTGCTTACATAGTTGCATAATGAGGCGTTGGTTAAACTTGGCCACATTTTGGCGGTTTGATAATTGGAAGGTTGCCAAAGCATGTTTGATAATATTCGATCATTAATTTGGCTTGGCATGCAGCCGACGAGTGGCCCGACTCTACGTGTATACTCCTCACGGTTGAGGAGATCAACGTGACGTTTTAGGAAGATAGAATTCGGGGCCCTCTATGGATATTTCGGGTTTTATATATCACGTCAAGTTTTAACATAAGATCTAAATTAGTAATATCACAAAATGAAATTATCTTCGGATCATATCTTGATCGATTAGTGGTTGAGTCGTGATAGATCGAACCGTCACCATACGGATGGTTGGCCTGCTGGGACATGACTACCCCATCCAGAGACTCGACCAAATTACAAGAGTTTTTGGGGTATCCCGCATCACATGCTCATAGGTTAAGAGCGAGTACAAGTAGGGTCAAAAGTATATACATAGACACAATCTTAAATTGTATGAGTCCTACTTTTCGGTGATTTCAAAATCTATTTCGTATGGGATCCAATCCAGATGGATCAAACATATCATACCGACAATACGTGTATGGACAAATTATGGGTAACCGCACCGGCTCAGATGTTACTTGGTCTCGATCGAGTAGTAATTGGATCGGCCATTATTATCATTATGAGTTATATATAACTTTATAACTACACAAAAGTGTCCATTTATTATAACGGTTTTACCTAATTACTAATTCCTCTAATACCAGCTTTTCACTTTGATTTTTTCCAATCAATCGTCTACAACTTTGATAACATTTATAGTTTAAGATTAATCAGAAGTGAAAGTTGGAGACTATTGACCGAAAAAAGTTATAGTGTCGGGACGGAACAAGTAATATTTAATATTTTTTAAAGAATGAAACCATATTTATTAGACTAATGGACACGAAAATAGCGGCACAGAAAATTGGAGGCCTTTTGTGGCTGGCGCTCATTTATTTATAAAATAGGCATGAATCAAAAGTACTATGTAGATTTAACCTTCTGTCACGTTTACAATTGATCCAATCTCGTGGGTTTAAACTGGTTGAAAGATACACAAAGTAAGGAGATTGTATTGTATTCCATATATGGTCCATACAAATGAAAGTGAGGACTGATCAGAACTCACATGATAATGGGCCAAGTGAAGAAGATAGTCACGTATATCCTCTTGAATTTTGATGCACTTGCGCCTATTATAATAATGGGATCCCAGGGTTAAATGCATAACACCCTTTAGTTATTAATAATGTGTGCGAAACCCTTTTTTGAGTTAACGAATTAGTACCAAACCCCCTTGAGTTATTAAAAATGGGTGTGAAACCCCCTTGAGTTAACGAATTAGTACTAAAACCCCCACCCGTTATTTTTAGAGTGTATGAGGTACACTCTCATTAGGTGCAATTATAGATGTTTGTTTACATTTTCTTACAGCAAATCAATGCAAAAACACCCATAGTTATTATAAATATGCGCAAAATCTCATGGTATTCTTATAACGTCATTGCAATACCCCTATTACATTAATATAAATATAAATGATGAGTGTGTATTGTGTGCAGTTAGACTCGTTAGTCCAAATTTTTGAAATTATTAAAATAAACTAAAATTTGAGCTATTAAAAAAATAATAAAACTCTACTTTTTTCCTAGTTAAATCAATAATAAAAATCGATCACACACGACTGGTTATATAACACTAAGATAGATACATAACAATTATAGATAACACTAATTAAAATTGTCAATACATATCAACAACATATACTAGTTCATTATTAGTCATGTAAACGGGAAAAAAAAAAAGTGAAGGCAAAAGATATTAAACTGAAACTAAGAATGACCAGTCCACCTAATTGCGTTAATTTGGAGTAAGAAAACGTAAAAGAACATGCCTAGTCGCAACTAACACGAGCGTAACTCACACGCTATACAAAAATAACAACTGGGTTTCGTGCACATGTTTGAATAACTGAGGGGGTTTCGTGCACATTTTTCATAACTCATGGACTAATTTATTAACTCAGGGGGGTTTCGTGTACATTTTTTAATAACTCAAGGAGGTTTGGTACTAATTCATTAACTCAATAGAGTTTCGCACACATTATTAATAACTCAGAGTGGTATTGTGTATTTAACCCGTAATAATTATGCTTCAATAATGAGACCAATCTTCACGTACCTTATTAGGTGGATGTGGGTCCAGTTCGTCCAATCCAAAGTTAGACCTAGATCCTTTGAATGGATTATTTTCTATATTATGGAACGGTCTTATACATTACGACAATCTAACATGTCGCACTACAATTATATGGGTAAATTGCACTTTTGGTCCTCTAAGTCGACATCCTTTTTCGTTTACAGTCCTATGAAATTTCAAATTGGTGCAAAATACGTCTTAAAACCGTATAAATCGGCATAAATTAGGTCAAAATTAGGGGATTTTTTTTTTTTGTCCTTGTGACATATCAGGTGATGTGGTGAACTAAAGAATTAACCGAATTGAACTAACGAACTGATGAACTAAATAACGAATTGGTCCTTCTTTTTCAATTTTAATTTTTTTTTACCAACTTCCATGGAAGCTCCACATGAAGCTAGACGAGGTTCCTGCCACGGCCGAAGCTACCCGTGGAAGCTTCAGATCTCAACTGAAGATCCAGATCCAACATCTTACATGGCAGGAAGCTCCATTCCGGAGCTTCCTGCCATGGCTTCCGTGGAAGAAATTTAAAAATAAAAAATAAAAAATATAATAATTTATACTACTACTCGACGGTGGTGGTGGTGGTGGTGGTGGAGGAGGAGGAGATCGAGTCGGTGAGATTGGGTGGTGGTGGAGATCGAAGTCAGCCAGTGGTGGAGATCGACTCAGAGTTTTGTAATGGAGAGAAGTATGTACTTTTGTGGTAACTCCATTGCAATTTTAGAAAATTATTTGGACCTAATTGATATCTTTAAAAAAATTTAGTGACTTAATTGAACTGGAAGATTTTTAAGGTTGTTGGTGTGTGTTTGACTGCCGCATGTGTAATTTCGTATAAATACAGCAGCTTTATACCGTCCTAGGACTAAAATTGTCAATTTGAAATATAGGACTGAAATTGAAAAAAATGTCAACTTAGAGGACTAAAATTACAATTCACCCACACTTATATCGAATATTTTGTGTGTTGCATTGTAATGCATACTACTTACTCCGTCCCGGATCAAGCTTTCCACATTAACTTTTTGTGATTAAATTTTTTCAACTTTGACTACGAATTAATCTTAAACTGCTAATGTAAAATGTTCATTTTTTTTATATAATGAAAATTTAGCCCCTAAAATTTCATTATATAAAAAAATGAACATTTTACATTTACGGTTTAAGATTAATTCAGAATAAAAATTCGAAGAAAAACTCCTAAACGTGTTTGATCCGAGATGAGATGTACAAAACATCATGATGCATAGGGCATGTGTCATTGACTAAACTTCGTGAGCTGTCCGGGTCCAAAAGATTTTCTATAATTCTTTCTCAGATTCGCCTTGCAGGTAGTGACTGTATGCCTTAATACTGGCAATTTCATTCCCCACCCTTCTCGTTTGGAATTTTTGTTCTTTCTATTTTCTAGATTGTTTATGACCATGCATATTTATTACTTCCTCCACCCCGGAACAAGTTTTACACTTTGACTTTTTGCGATCAAACTTTTTCAATTTTAACTACGAATTAATCTTAAACCGCAACAAGTTTCTCACTTTGACTTTTTGCGGTCAAACTTTTTCAATTTTGACTACAAATTAATCTTAAACCGCAAAGGTAAAATGTTCAATTTTTTTATATAATAGAACTTTACGGGATAAATTTTCATTATATAACTAATACTAACCCGTGGCAGTGGCATCATTTACTTTCAATTATAAATAATTTTGATAAGAATCATATAAAAGATATGTTATATAAACATATTTAAAGGTTCAATACATTGAATTATTGAAAATGATACTGTAGAGTCGATGTTCCGTACAATCACGGTAGGTATATCAATAATCAACAACTGCAAAACAACATAATAAGAAAAATAGTTAGTATTGAAAATAAAATAATTGAATTTTGATACTATAAAGTTAGAGTGATTTAATATAATAAAAAAATACCTCAAATCTTTCTAAACACCTCTTTGTAGACGACGTTTGTTGTCGTATCTATTGGATTGCCTTCCTCATTCAAAACTAAAACCTTGAGACCTTTCTTGCTTGCCACTCTAGAAAATGCCACATAGAGCGACCATGACTGAAGACAGGCTTAGGCAGATAGAGTCCAACATTAGATAACGATTGTCCTTGACTCTTGTTGATAGTTATCGCATAACAAACTGATATAGGAAATTGCCTTCGCTGAAATCTAATAGGAAACTTGGTAAGGTAAGAAGGTGTGAGTACCACACTAGGTATAAAAACCTTCACTCCAGCGTTCTTCCCATGTATGATCTTCGCCTCAATAACGTGATTGCCAATTGTAGTAACAATCAACCGAGTCCCGTTACAAAGCTCAGAAGGCTGATCAATGTTCCTAAGAAGCATTATAGGACAACCCACCTTAAGTCGGATAATATGATTTGGTATTCCAGAAGCCCTAATAGTGTTTAGAAACTCGACAGAATACACATCTTCTCTATTGACAATATCATCTTCATTAGGGCATCTGCTGTCGGAACTCATGAATTCGGTGGCATCTCCAGGTAAAAGAGACATGATATACATTGATTTCCTGGACTATCTCATTGGTCGGAGCAAGAATAGCTCTATCCTGAAAGTACCGACCATCGCCAACATGGTCTAATATGCTAGGATATGTGCTCTCAACTATTGCAGCAATTGGTTCACCGTTAGAACGAATCAAGATATCATCAGGCAATTTAAATTCTACCTCACCATCATTATCACCACCAACCTCACCATCTCCAACCTTCAACAACCAATCAACAAACTCCCTAATACTCTCTCAACCTCAGCATGTGAGCGTCCAGACTGTAATTAAATAAAATAATATAAACATATTTATTATAAAAAATAATTTACATGCATTTCAAATATATAAATTGTATATTAAAAATTATAATTAATATAAAATGTTAGAAAAATACCTGCAGGCGCATGTAGTGAGCTTCAGCACACGACACGAACTCCAAAGCTTCTTCAACGAGCATAGAGATGCATGGACTCCTGCTACCCTTAGGTATGACCGGTAGTATCTGTCTGAAATCCTGACAAAAAACGACAACCATTCCACCAAATGGCTTGTTCGATTCTCTACCATGCTCACCTCTCTTTACGTCCCTTAGACTGCGATCAAGAGCCTCAAAACAAAACTTAGGCTCTATTCTCTTCAACTGCAATTTTCTAAGCTGGACTGAACTGAACTGAATGGAACTGAACTGAAGAAATTATTTTGTAATAATAATAACAATTATATGATGGTATATATAATTACAATAAAAAAAACATTATTTTTGTCATCTTTCTCACACTCTCCCTACTCTTTTTCTGTCACTTTACATTTTTATTTATTATTGTATAACAAACTTTAAAGCCAACCGCGTGGAAAATAATATGAGAATGATAACTCGATTAAAACCGAATTTTAATCGTCGTACAAACTGTCTTTATCTCTTTTTTTTTTTCGAATTGGTGAAATTTATCACAACTTGAAAACGTTTACAAGAGCATGGACAATGTTCGGCAAATAAAATAATTAAAAGCATAACCAAAATCACTAGTCCATAAACCATGCACAAGCTCGTGCCAACAACTTTACATCAACACTCTTTCTTGTCCATAACCTCCAGCCTTGTTCCATTTTCCAAAGTACTTCTTCAACTTTCATGTCTCAATACTCATATTTCAACTTTTATGAAAAGAAATTAAGTATATTTGATTAACGTAACTTTGTTTTATACTTTTTTTTTTTTTTGGTAATTTGCAAGTAATTTACGATTTAAGTTCGGAAAAAAAAATCTCCTTAGAAAGTTAATAATGGACCGGAAGTATATTTGATTAAAAATCGTTGTTTAGTGGTTTAATTTTACCTCCAAAATATCAGAATTTTACCTCCAAAACCCCAAATCCTAAGAAAACTAAAAGTCAGAATTTTACCTCCAAAACCTCAAACCCTAAGAAATTGTGTGTGTATATATACACACTCTAACTATTCACGAACTTCATCCCGACTCCCGAGCTAGCTTCCACCGCCAGTCTCAATTGATAGATTTTTTTTTCAGGCTTTTTTAAGGTTTGTTCTTCGTTACACATTACTTTTGGACAATTTATTATTCATTATTATCCATGCTAACACGTTTATGCAGCGCTGCCTGTTACTACTTTTGGATAAAAATTATTTTTATTTTCTGTGCTACCTGTTAGCGTGAATGTTTAATGTATATTACTACTGTGATTCTTGTGATTGGTTGACAAGTAAGCCGGACAAGTTGTAATAGTATAATGTCCTTTTTATGTCTTGGACAGTAGCGTGAATATAATTTAAACACTATCTTGTAGAATGGATTAAACGAGCTACTCTTGTTTTTAGCATGGGGAAAGTCTAATTATACGCTATATTATTGAAAGCATATGCAGAATGAGGTTTTAAACTAGTTACATTCGATCAATTTGTATAAGTTGTGTTGTCTGTGCTGTTCTGTTCGTGAATAATTTGCAGAATGAGGTTTTAGACTAGTTGATTCGATCTCTGTTCTGTTTTGTCTATTAAAAATTAATTTGCATTCTCCTTGGTTATATAAACTTCTCTATCTATGTTATAATTTTTAAGATGGCGGAAAAGAGGACTACTTGGAACGACAGTATCACTAAAAAGCTAGTGGATATCTGTATCGATGAGAAGGAAAATGGATCTTCAAAATTTGACTTGAACAAAATTGCGAAAAAATTGAGTGTCCAAACTCAAATGAATTTTGGAGTAAGACAGGTTTCCAATCATTATAATGACTTGAAAGAAAAATATAAAGCTTGGGTTTCCCTACGATCGATAGCGAGCGGTATAGGGTTTGACCCCAAAACTGGTGCAATAAGGCCGGAAGAGACACACTTGGAGCGATGGAAGTCATTTGAGGAGGTAAAATTTATTACATATTTATAACTTTGAAAATCCTGTTTATTTTATTCGCTCTTTAATCAATCATGTTAATGGCCTTTTTTGTTTATTTCAGAAACATAGGAAGTACGCTCATATGTTGGTGAAGAAGGGATTGCAAAATGTTGATGAACTAGAGAGGTTGTTTGCTAGAAAGACTGCTCATGGTGAAAGGGGATTTTCTACTGCAATGGCCAGAACTAAAATGGTGAATGACTTGTTTGAAGGAGGAGAAGGAGAAGCAGAAAGAGTAGTAGAAGACAATGTGGATGGGGATAATCCCAATGTTTACTCTGATTGTGAAGTATTAGGTGAAAAGAATCCTACTAACCTAGGAACAACAACTAGCTCAAGAAAAAGAAAGGCATCTGAAGTAGTGGAAAATAAAACGACTCAACCTAACTTGGATACAGTTTTGGATTTATTGTACAAAAGTGTGACCGCACCTGATGTTACCAAAATTAAGACGGTTAGTCTTGCAATTCGTGAGATGGGGGTATCTAAAGAACGAGGGGATAGGTATTTTGTTGCTGCTATGAGGTACCTTGGTGAAGGAAATAACGGTGATATCTTTCTGGCACTTGCGAATGATAATCAGAAGTGGATGTTTTTGGATGAAGGAATGAATCAAGATGACACCTGTTACATCCCCCGTTACGAGGATGAATAGATATGCTATAAAAAGATGTTTTCCTTTTAGAATATATATTTGTAATTCTAGTTTCTTTAAGATGTTTCTGCATTAGCATTTTTTTGTTATTTTAATGATTGAATTTGATACATTTGCTTTTGTTTCTTTATGCATTTTAATAAAATTCAAGTTATCTTATTCTTTCTTGTTGATGTAGAATGGAATGAAATGTTAGACGAGCTTGTATGATAGTTGGATTGGAAGTGCTAAGGAGATTACCATCTATTGAATCAACACCAATAAGGAGACCTCTACGAACCGGAGGGGAAAGTGGTGCTGAGTATATATACAGGTTGAATGCACATCCTGACTTATGCAAAGAGCAATTAAGACTTCATACGGGTATGTTTATAAAATTAGTTGACTTGATGGTTGCTAGAAAACTATTATCCGATGGAAGATTTGTAAAAGTAGCAGAACAAGTTGGGATATGTATATTTATATTGGCGAAAGGAGCTTCCTATCGAGATGCTGCTGACGTATTCAAGCATTCGATAAGTACTATATGCAAATATTTCAAAAAGGTGTTGGTTGCCCTGGTTACATTATCATATGATATCGTTAGACCACATGCGGATCTTTCTCTGGTTCCACGCGAAGTAAAGAACAATACGTTGTACTGGCCATTCTTTAATGTGAGTAAATTTACATTCATAAATTTTAATATTTGACAATATTTATTTTATATTATTTAATTGTAATATGTTTGTTATAACATCCTTAGGATTGTGTTGGAGCAATAGATGGAACTCATATTCAGGCTGTTATATCCGATAGTGAAGGTATACCATTTAGAGGACGAAAGGGCACCAAAACTTGGAATGTTTTAGCTTGTTGCTCTTTTAATAGGATTTTCACTTTCATTAATGTGGGATGGGAAGGAAGTGTTCATGATATGACAGTATAGGTTGATTCTTTAACTCGATCAAAATATTGTTTTCCCCATCCGCCAACAGGTATGAAAAATAGTACTCCTATTACCAATGAACAAAATTTTGTTATATACAACCGGGACGGAGGGAGTATATATGTTACAATTGTTGTCTTATTATGTGCTTATGATTTTGACAGGAAAATACTACTTGGTGGACTCTGGATATCCTAATACCACTGGGTTATCTCTCTCCAATTAAGGACCCCGATGTAAGATATCATATTCCAGACTTTAAGAAGAAAAGAGTTCTTAAAGGGATGTCTTAGCATTTTAACTATCGACACTCTTCATTACGAACTACTGTTGAAAGAGCCTTCGGCAGCTTGAAAAGGAGATGGAAGGTCCTTTATACGATGCCTCAAATGGAAGACACATATCAAATATACGTGATTGTTGCTACCTTCACTCTGAGCGTTGTTAAACGCAACACCTTTCAGCTAAGCAAGACAATTATTTGCGTACTTACGATTTTAATTTTAAAACACAATAACATTAACATGCACGATTGAATATAAATTTCAACAATAAAAAACATCGAAAAATTTTCGCATTTTTTTTTTTTTTTGGTGAAAAGTAGAAAAAGTTGTAGAGAAATTGGGGGGAAAAATAAGGAAAAAAAATAAAAATAAAATAAAACATGAAATGGCCGGTTCTCAAAACCGGCCATTTAAAAAATGGCCGGTTTTGAGAACCGGCCATTTCCTTTTCTTTTTTTTTAGTTTTTAATTTATTTTTTTTCCAATTAAAAAAAATATTGCCGGTCAAACGGGCCATTTTAATTGGAAAAAAATAAAAATTAAAAACTGAAAAAAAAAAAAAAAGGAAATGGCCGGTTCTCAAAACCGGCCATTTCATGTTTTTTTTTTTTTTCTTCTTCTTTCAGTTTTTAATTTTTTCTTTTTCTTTTCCCCCAATTTCTCTACATATTTTTCAACTTTTTCCACTTTTCACCAAAAAAAAACAAAATTTGCGAAAAATTTTAGATATTTTTATTGTTGAAATTTGTATTCAATCGCATGTTAATGTTATTGTGTAAACGAGTTATTTCAATTTTACGTTAATTTTAAAGTTTTGAAAATAATAAAAAGGTGTTGCGTTTAACATTTGTGCTTCACTCTTCATAATTTTATGCGCATGTGTAAACTTGAAATACCAGTTTTGCAACATGATGTCAATGTCCAAGGTGGAGTGGATAATGATTTATTGAACCCGACAAGGAAAGAAACAATGAACCGGGTGCGCAAGGAGATAACATTGAGAATTTGTCGCTCTATTCCAGGAATATAGAGCCTGAGGAAGATAATATAGAGTCCGAGGAAGATAATATGGAGGAATAAATGCCATTTTTCCATATTTGTGATAATGTTCTTTTTATAAAGTTTGGTCCGAATTTGGTTTGGTTTAACTTGTTTTGGAGTTTTTTAGAGTCATTTGAAAGACTTGTAGAGTTTGGTTTGACTTTGGTTTGGCTTAACTTGTTTTTTATTTGTTAAGTTTGAGAAAAAACTCAACGTTAGCTTCTGAGTTTAATTCTATTGTTCTGATATCTTCCAACAAAAGAACATGTAGATTTTTTGTTAGAGATGTACGTACAGAATATGTGAACCAGATTGTATGGTACTCTCAAGTTCTTGTAGTTTCTTATCTTAACTCACATTTTACGGTAGAAAAGAAGGGTAATTCAAATTGTAACTATACTATTTATTTCATTGATCTACTAAAAGTCGTATTAAAAAGAATGAAAGAAAAAAAGTTGAAAATAACTCAATTGGATAAATTTTCTTATTTTCCTCATACAAAAGATCGGGTGTGTAAATAAATGATAAAATAATAATAATAATAATAATAATAATAATAATAATAATAATAATAATAAGGGAAATTACATACACCCCCCTGTTAGACGCCTCTGTAACAGATGAAGTTTCTTACAACCAAACGTGACCTTAGTAAGTTTCTTACACATTTACTAGGGTTAATTGGCTAACCAAAAAACTCACCACACTCAACCCGCCAAAACCTTCTTCCGTCTTCTTCTTCACCAACAGTTCCGCCATTGACGACCAAAATCTCCACTCTAAACCCAAAATTCTTGCAAATACCAGTCATGATTCGACGTTTTCGGCATTAATTGGTGATTATTGTTCGAGTTGGTGAAGAATCGACGAAGAAACTGTAAGGTAATGGTTTTTTTTTTTTTTGAATTCAAATTTTTTTTCCTTCTCGAAATATACATGTTGATCATGTTCATAAACCTCATGTATGCTTAATCGTTGTGTTATATTTCACCGAAAATCGGTTTTGTACAAAGCTAGTGTTTTTATTTGTTTTCGAATTGGTATGTTTTCGAATTGGTATTCACAGTTTTGTTTGTTGTATGTGTTCTTTTGTTGTTTCAGTGACAATGGGGACGTTGTTTAACATTAGGCTTCACTACATGAGGGAGCAATACATGATTCCCAATATCGACTCTTCAAGGTACACATACGCAAAACTGTTATCAGATGTGGATGCAAAGATATTAGATGGTGTGCAAACTGAGGATTCTACTCTGTTCTTTTCTTTGATTGCTGACACTGATAACACATTTGAGCAAATAGAAATTTTAAGTGATCATAATGTCAAGAAAATGTTTGAACTGAACATGAATAGCAAAGAAGTAGAAGTACACTTGTCAACTGAGTTTGTTCAACCTCTAGCTGTAGACAATTTTTCTACTAAAAAAATGAGAGAAAATGCACATGAGTATGATATTGATGTTGAATATGTACCCTCTCAACCAATTTCTCAAACTGGACCTAGTGCTAAGGTCTTCCAGAAGCACACCTAAAAGAAACATCTCAAGTGCTTCAGACAATGGCAGAAACTCAGAAAGGCTGACCTTTCCGAAGTAGCCAGAGTAATTGACGTCCCATAAAATAGAGCAATTGCCCTAAATCTGGAGGATTATATCCATGCATTGTTCCCTACAGAGTCCTACTCTTTTGCCACTCTAATGCATGAAGACTTCATTCATGAAGTAGCACAAAGACTTATAGCAGATTTCAAGTCTGCGGATGCTCAAACCCAAGATCAGATGGTTACCCATCCTGCCTTGCCCAGCAAGCTCACTACTTATCCTGCTGAACAAGAAGAAGTTAATGGGAGGATGATTACATTCCCAAATGTGATCAACCTGATTTCAGAAGATGACGAGGAGATGGACGAAAATGATTATCAAGAACCTCCCTCTGAGCATCCAAACGAAGAAACAAAGAACAAGAGTGATGATGATGATGATCAGGATGATGATCCCCAACCTGGACAAGGCGGGATTCAGAAAGCTAGCAAAGAGAGTGGAGAAAAGGCTACTCCCTCAATTGCTCAGAAAGCTCCATCATCATCACCTCCCAAGTCTCATCTAGATACCCAACAGGCTGAACACAATGATGCCTTAGAAGAAATTTCAGCCGCTGAGTTTAGAATTGAACAACTAAGAAAGGTATTGGAAGAAGAGAAGAGAATCAACATTGAGACTCAAGCTCTTGTTGATGAAAAGGAAGCCAAAATCAAAAAGCTCGAAGAAGCTAATGCCAAAGAATTGGCACTCCTAGATGAACAAAGAAATTTGAAGAATGCCATTGTTGTCACAGCTGCTGAAATAGATGCAATGGATGACAATGATGATGAAGAGCATGATCTTTGAGGCGCATCGAAAGACCTTCTACATCTTCTCGGAAAGACACTTGATGGAAAGCAGAAGAAGATTGTCAATCTGCGAACAATCCAAGAAAAGGATTATGATAGTGATGCTGAAACCCACAACTTGATCACTGAAGCAGAAGATGAGAGACTTGTCACTCAGCACAAAAGAGCCCTACTTTCTCCTCATATATTCTCTGCACCAAGTAGTTCAAGAAGTGAAGAGCATCGTGTAAGGAACAGTGTCTTTTTAGAACTCAGAAAGACACTAGTTGCCCAGAATCTGAAGTGCTAAAATCCGTACGGAAGAGATGAAGCCCTTGCCGCTTTACTCAACAGGCAACCAGACGCGCTCTCTCTCGAAAGACCTAGGGCTGGTCGGGGATGAGGATTGTAACAATGCTAATGCAAGATTGAATGAAGCCATCTTTATCCTACAAGCCAACGCCATCCTAAGGCCGCTTGAAGAACTCAGCAGAAAGGAGCGAGAACGTTAGGCAGAACAACGAGTGAAGAAAAACTTCAAGAATTAGTCGTGCACAACAATCTCCGGAAAACTTTGAAACTCTCTGAAGCTTATGCTATCGAAGTCGATCATTCATGACTAAGGCAAGAAGAGATGCCTCGAATGGCGAGGAAGAAAAGAAAACAATCAAATCCTCCCTCCTCAATTCAACTTGTCATTAAGGACACCACCGAGACACCCTTGCGAAGAAGTTGTTCCGGATCAACCACGGAAGGTGAGAAGTATAGTCACTAGGGAACCAAGTCCCTTAGAATCTCGGAAGAGAAGAAGACTTGAAGAAGAAGAAAGGAAGAAGGAGAAGTAAGAGGCCAAGAAAGTCGAAGTCTCCAATTTTGGACTACAATGATGATGAGGATGATTCTGATGAACATCCACTTCACAAGAAAAGGAGACAAGCAACTACTTCACAACCTCCTCTGGCAAAGAAGCCTTAGCGACGAACTCCTTCTGGCAACACCAAGTCTATACAAGGAACATCCACCAGCACAGCCCCAAGGCAGGAAGAAAGGGTTAGAGGATCTCCTGATAGAAGGCCACCAAACATAAAAGCAAGGAGGGATTTCCAGTTTGGCAGAATAAACAATGAAACACATCAAGAAAGGCCAACTGATGCCCACATTGAGTATATGAAGACTAGTAATGAAGAATCTTCATATAGGTGCATTCTGAACAAGAGAGGGTATTGGATTCTAGAACTACAACATCTACTTGTCAATGATAAGTTTCCAACTCCCATCCTCAACCAAATCCTGAAATGGAGAGAAGGCAAGCCAGAATTGCTAAAACCTGAGCACCTTCATGCCTGGTTAAACTTTGAAGTAGAAAAGAGGAATGAAGCCAGAAAGATGGATCTTTCTTTTGCCTGTCCTTACCCAAAACCTGATGATGTACACAAGGTAAGAAAACTGGATGGTAGCTACAGCAGGAAGAACAAACTAGGTGTTTCAACCTATGAGTCATTCTATATGACATTGGATGAATACCTAGATGATATACACTATCTGGAAGAAATATACAAGTATTTCAACCTATCTCAGCTGCAAGTAGACCATGCCTGGGTCTGGGGAAAGTACTTCTGGGTCAAACATTTTCTGCGGAAGAATCACAAGCTTGGCAAGAGTTACCATGAAATATGTGACTTATCCAGAAAGACAGAGCTCTCTGTCAGAAGTATTCTTTATGACTATGTCCAAGAATGCAGAAAAGTGGATGATCATGTCAACTGATCCAGAAAGGGTGCTGAAGAACTTGAGGTATCTGAACCCAAGTTGTGTTTCTGAAGACTTGAAGACTAGTAACATTAGAATACTCTCTTGGAGCTTGGACTCTCCTTTGTTCTAATTTACTTAGTATGTTTTATTACTTTTTGTAATCTTGCTGATTGTTTCTGAAATTCTCTACCTGTAAAAGTTGCATCTTACTCTGTAATGGTACTATCTGAAGATCATATTCTCAGATACATTTTAATAGATGACAACTTATCAGCAAAGATCACTTCTTGTGATTTGGTTGATGTTTACTTTCTGCACTTAATTCAACTAAAATTGAATATCATTTGAAATGATTAAGTGGTGGATTGTTTTCTCTTCCAGGATTACAATTTTGTAATAGGACTTGAAAGATAGTCATGGATGACTGATCAAAAAGGGGGAAATTTGTTAGGAATATCATAGTATTTTGATCACTCATCACATGTTCTTATCTTAGCCAGAAAGGTGATTAAGTGCTCTTGGTTCACTTGAACATTGTAAAAGAGGAAATCACTGAGTATGATTAGTCTAGTAAATCTTGTATTAGGATTATAGGTCTCTGAGTGTAATTTTTATTTCAAGAAGACCATGAAGATCAATCCTAGCAATGGAGCTTTTCTGAAGATTAGAAGACTGAAGATTGCACAAGGTTTATGAAGACACAAAGGTTTAGTCTAACTCAGAAAGACTATGTCCTTAATCCTTTCTTAAGTATATTAACTTATTTTCGGGATATGATTCTGAACATATGACATCATGAGTATGGAGCATGCAAGCTATCAGAAAGGCTCATGTATCCGTTGAGACTAAAGGACAATGAACAGTACTATGCATTAAATGCATCGGCGAAATCTTTAAGATCCTCTACGAAAAATGAGATAGTGACTTACGGTACATAGTTCAAGATATAAACGGATATAATTTGATAGAGAGCACAACGGACACAATTCAAACACCTCTCAAATTTATCTATATATATCACATACTTAGATGCTTGAAGAACATACCTTAGAACGCTCTATCTTGCAAACTTACCATCAAGCAAAGTATTCTCTCAAGCACTCTACTACCCTTTCTGGAAGCTTTCTGTTGCTTGAAGAATCACTATAGTTCTAAGTTGTCATGAACCTTAACAAGAGATTGTTATTCGTGAAAGAGTTGAACTATCAGATACCCTTTATGAAGCTCATTCTCCAGAACGGACATCAATTACTTGGGTGGGTCAAGAAAGTGAAGCGCCATCCTTTGAACAAGTGTATTAAGTAGTCTTGTTCTATTAGGCTCTCTGAAAACATAACTGAAAAGTTATACGAGAAGCCTCTCTGACAAACCTTATAACCAACACCATCAAGGCGTGGAGTAGAGGAAGTACTTGATTTGGGAAATCAGGGAATAACTCCAAGGTTATCTGAGTAGAGGAAGTACTTAGCTCTAGGAGCTGGGGAATAACTCAGGGGAAACATTTAGTTGGGAACCATTTGTTTAGGAATCTTAGAATAAGGATTATTGTAAGGTGAACTCAATTATCTGTTCTAGTGAATTCTAGGTCTCAGAAAGACCGAAGTGGATTAGTTGGAGGATTACGCCACCTCCAGATACCACTATACTTGCTGTGTTATTTACTTTTCTGTATTTACATTTCAGCAAAGTACACACACACTTACTTATTATTTCTGCACTTACCTATCTTAAAGTCTTCTGCGCTCTGAATTTAAGTATCAGAAACCCCCAGGTTTCTGAGAAACTGTGTTTATCGACAAAAGTTTTAAAAGACTATTCACCCCCCCCCCCCCCCCAGTCTTTTACCTTGCCGTTATCTGGACCAACAAGTATTTGCATGAGAGTGAGGATGAAGGGATTGGATTCACTAGGTATGTGGATTCTGAGGGAGATGATGAGTATCATGAAGAGCAGGAGAGGAATGAAAATGCAAGTGGTAATGAGAATGAGGGTGAAGAAGCAAGTGGTAATGAGAATGAGGATGAAGAAGCAACTTTGGGTGAAGGTGGAGGAAATGTGAGTCAAACTGCAACTGAAAATGTACCTTCACCTGCACATGAGGAAACTGAAAATGATGATCCCACATTTGTGTATGAAAGTGATGAACAACATGATTTGAGTGATGTAGACTGGATTGGAGATGAGTTTCTTGAGAATGTTGAAGATGGGGATAAGGAGTTCAAAGAAGGGGATATATTCAGTAATGTCAAGGACTTGTGGTTGAGGGTGAAAGAGTATGTATTGAAAGTTGGTTTCACCTTGATTAGAAAGAAAAATGACAAAGCAAGGTTCACAATACACTGTGGTGGAAAAGGTTGCCCTTGGAGACTGCATGCATGTAAGTGTTTAACGTGCATTCCCATGTTATATTGTTTAAGTGTTCAATTACTAACGTTTTTAATTGTAATTGCAATTTGCAGGTGTCCTGGATGATGAAACATCATTCATGATTAGGACTTACAATGGTACTCACAAGTGTGTAAGGAAGGTGGACCAAAGACAAGCAGATTCCAATTGGTTGGCTACCAAGTTGATTCAAATACTAAAGGATCATCCTGGAATCAGTGCCAAAAAACTAGTGCCATTGGTCAATACCAAGCTAGGGCTTGTTCTGCCATACATGAGGGTTTATAGGGCAAAGATAAAAGCTGAGGAGATAATGGGAGGCAACCCTGAAGAGGCTTACATGTTGGCACCTAAGTATAGAGAGATGGTGCTTAGAACAAATATGGGATCTGTGTTTGTCATTGATGTGAAGCCTATTATTGATAGACCACCTCAGTTCCAAAGGATGTTCTGTGGATTGGAGGGTATCAAGAGAGGATTTCTAAATGGTTGCCAAACATTCTTGTTTTTTGATGGGTGCCACTTGAGGGGCAGATTTGGAGGTCATTTGTTGAGTGCTATTGCCACTGATGCAGACTGTGGCATATTTCCAGTTGCTTGGGCCATTGTAGACTCTGAAAATAAAGAGTCATGGGGATTCTTCATGCAGTGCCTTGAGAACTTTATTGGACCATTTGATGCTGATAGACATTGGCATTTCATGGCAGATAGATGCAAGGTAGAATCTTAAATACTTGATTTTTCACTTAAGAGTTTATACTTTAACCTCTATTGTCACTAACACAATCAATTCAAACTTGCAGGGATTGGTGCAAGTCATTGAGGAGCAAGCACCAAATGTTGTCAATAGAAAATGTGCTAAGCACATTTATGACAACTTCAAGCTCAAATGGAGAAGTGTGGACTTGAGGAAATTCTATTGGCAAGCAGTAACAGCTTATACAGCTTATGGTTTTAACAAGGCAATGGACAAGATAAAGAATGCAAGTGTGCGACACAACTACCTCATGAACATTCCTCTTGCCTTATGGGCTAGACATGCATTTGACACAACAATTAAGGTAGACCACTGCACCAACAATGTAAGTGAGAGCTTTAACTCATGGATTGAGGCTATCAGAGGACATTCTATCATAAGTGTAATGGAGGTAAGTAGTGTAATATTTGTATGGTTTACTTGCAGTTCAATTGCTTAACTGTTGGTGTATTACTTGTATGATATGTTGTTGTTTCTCCTTATACTGTGTAGGGTATTAGAACCCAAGTGATGCAAAGGCTGACTTTCAGAAGGAAGAAGGGGTGCATGCACATCATTGTGATGCAAGGGTGTTGAAGAAATTAAATGACACTCATGATCAATCAAGAAGGTGTAGGCTAATTTCAGAAGCTGGGCACATGTATGAGGTTGAGGATTTCAAATACACATTTGTGGTAAACATGCAGACTTGGTCTTGTGATTGTAAAAGATGGGATGTGGGTGGGATTCCATGTAGGCATGCCTGGGTAGCAATCAACCATAATAGAGAAGATGGGGAAAATTACTTGACTGATAACCAAGGCATACATTAGGACATATGATATGATGATTTATCATGTACCTCAAACACCATTCTGGCCCAATAACTTGACTGAGGAAAAGTGCTCACCACCTGAAATCTTGAGAGCTCCTGGAAGGCCTCCTGTATCTAGGATAAGACATCCAAGTGAAGGTGTTCAGGGTTGTACTATAAAGAAGAAAGTCCCTCAACAAAACTAGGAGGCCACCAAAATGTAGCTTATGCCAAGTTAGAGGTCTGGCAGAGGAAATGCCCTACATTGGTAAGTTAACTGTCATTCATATGATTTGTTTGTGATTTATTTGTCTCCCTTTAAGGTGTATTGTATTTTGTAAATATAGTTAAAGGTGTATTGCATTTTGCAGCAAAAAAATGATGATGATGAGGTGCTTAATGAGAATGAGCAAATTTATATACTGATGTAAGATTGTTATATATGTTTGTATAGTTGTATGCTTGTATGTAGTCATTTCAGTTTGTGGACTCAGTCTTTTGGTATATGTTGTTTGCTTGTGTAGGATACAAACCAAGGAAGGCAAACTGTTGGCGGCAAAAGACCTAGAGCTGAAGTTGATGGTGAGGCAGGGTGTAGTAGTAGTGCTACTGGCAGGGGAAGGGGAATAGGAAGGGGAAGAGGCAGAGCAGATGGAGCTGTCAGGGGAAGAGGAAGGTCTAGGGGCAGAGGAGAAGCTAGGGGAAGAGGAGAATCAAGGAGGGGCAGGGGACTTGGTGGTTGGTTTGGTTCCACACCTTAGATGCATGTGTTTTTGTTGTGTTGTGTAGGTTTAAGTTGTTTTTGGATGGATTTGGTGGTTTTGATGCACAAAACTGATAGCAAACTGGTAGCTTTTGTGCTTGGTTTGGTGTTCCTCATACAGTTTATCTGTTGGTTTAGCTTTTGGATGTATTTGATTAGTTTTGAAACTTGCCTTGATCATTTGTATTGAAACTTGAATATGGAGAATTAAGTTCAATACAATCTACTAGTTCCTAATCTACTTGTCTACTTACTATTCTAGTTGAATGCTTTATAAATCTGCACAATGAGGTACATAGAAAACAACAACAGATTCAGGCAAATGAGGTGCCTAATTATACCATACTTGTCTTCATTTGTGCTGTGTACTCTCTTCTTCTTTCCTCTTTGCACCATTGTATCCTTAATTTCTTCAACAGGTACATCTCTTGTGGCTTGTTGTTGTCTTTGAATTGTCATATCTTGCCTTGTACATATGTGTCGTGGTGGAACATATTCGCATAAGAGTTCGGCATGGATGAAATCTCCTCGACCTTGTGTTTGCACATTTTCTTGTTCATGACACCATTTCGACCATCCATGTTTAGGACAGCCCCAATAAAATCTTTCCTCGTGCGGTTGAGACTTCTTAACTGATAGAACCGTTCGCTTACTACAATTTGCATTCTTACAAATTGGACGAATAACACCACACGACAAATCACCACTCGATGAATGCATAATAAGTCGTAAGTTGAAAAAATATGAAATGAAGATCAAAACTGGACTGTTTTTAGGGTAAATATGGGTAAATATAGTTGATAATTCACTCCAAAAATCAGTTACAACGGCTAGTTTTTTTGAAAAAAACGGTAACTAAATTATTACAAGTGACTACTTGATAAATCTAATTCAATTACATTGAAGTCCTCACGTGCTTCTCACATGATCAGTCATTAGGTAAGGCTATTTGGTGATTTTGAAAAGCTGAAATTGGAACAGGGGCAAATATGGTTTTTCCTGGCTTAAGTTCGCGAAAAGTCAAACTCGTGGACCTAGATGTAATTGTTTTGTATCGAATAGGATTTGCATGTAATTGTTGAACTAAGTGGTAGTCATCTGCAAGATAAAAATCTAACAGGGGGCCTATATGTAATTGACCCTAATAATAATAATAATAACAACAACAACAACAACAACAACAACAACAACAACAACAACAACAACAACAACAATAATAATAATAATAATAATATGAATTTAATGAACTGAACTAAAGACGAGATGAACTGAACTGAACTGAATGAGTTTTCAGTTGAAGAGAACAGAGCCTTATTAGTCATCGGCGCCTCATCCCAGATTATTAATCTTATATTCTTTAAGAGTCCTGTAAGATCGCTGCCTGGAGTTATCCTACTGCAAGTAGTAGCTTCATCGACCTGCAAAGGAATACTGAATCTGGAGTGTCCAGTATGGCCAACAGGAAGAAGTAGAGAAGCTATACCACTCAATGCAACTGGGAGAACAATATCATGTCTACCACGTAATGCAGAACACAGTGTCTACCACAAAAATGTCTTTCCAGTGCCACCATAACCATAGATAAAGAAAACTCCACCACTACCAAAATCGACTGCACCCATGATAGTATGGTACACAGTCCTTTGCTCATCAGTGAGAGACGGATACAAACGGTTGTGCTGCTCAATCATATCATCAACATCGTACGACATTTCTTCAAGTATCAAATTATTCATACCACTATCTATGACTACACTGTCGGGCATGGGCATACCTTCAATCTGACTCAAGCTGAAGCCGTTCCTCGAAAGGAACTCTTCAATCTTATCAAGAGCAAATTTCATCAATTGTTCTTCATTCAACTCGAGCCCTAACAAAGTGAGCATATTTAATAATATATAAACTTTATCGTAAAAAAAGCAATTCGAATACAATATTGAAATTTATACTAGGATTATTCAACTTCCTTCGCATGATGTACTGGATGTCATCAGATAGATACTCTCATGTATTCTCCCAAACATGAACAAGCCTAGACATACTATCAGACTTGAGGAGCATGGAGAACAAATGTCGAAGGAAGCATCCGGAACCCCAGAAACTTGCTTCCTTAATAGCATGGATATATTCCTTGTCGTCATCGAGCAGTCCCAAAGCGTAGCATGCATCGCGGTATGTTGGATGAACAACACCATCCACGGTCCACAAATCCTCATAGCAAGTGGCATCCCTTATGTGATTCAACATTACCCGCATGAAATATAGTGGTGGACCGGTCTTAATTAGAACATGGTATATTCTTCTAACTTTATTGTTGAAATTCTTCCTATTTCTACATGTTTTGCCTCTAGGATCCCACACGTAATGCCTGGGGAACTCTTAATATAGATACATACTGCCTCGGGATTATGTTTGTTGAACTCCATCCATGTAAGGAACTTTGTCTCGACAACGGTATGCTTTTCCAATAAATCTGTTATGAGATCACCATCCTTGAATGTGACTGACTGTTCACCTTCCATATGAAATGATAAATGCTCAACGGGTGGATCTCTGTAATAGATATCATAACCCATAATACGCCATACAACCTCACATGTAGATACGTACCCGCAGTCAACATAATCCTTCACCTCATTATCAACTGTTAATTTTGTGTCAATCTATTCACACCCTTGTTGACATACTTGAACAGATACTTAATTGAATTGGTCTTATTGCACCATTCAACATTTATGTGAGCCTGGTACTTCATCATCAGGAAGGGATTGTACGAAACAATAAACCTATTAAGGGATAGTGAAACAACTTATTATTTCTAAATACACGTGTGAATCAAGTTAGATAAAGATAAATGGAATATAATTTAATACTTAAGTATTGATAAGTAGTTATAAATTGCACCTGCTATCAATATATTGCCATTCTTCTTGATAGTGGCGTCGGTATCACGCCTCCTATAAATAGGACAGTCATTTCCATCAAATATAGTGCGCTCATTAAACGACTTTGAAAATTTCTTAGAGCATTTCTTGCCATCGTGCATGCAAGGTAAAGTTGAATTCAATGGTCTGCAAGGACCATGCACCATGTACTCAGATACAACTTTGTACAGCTCCGAATTGAGATCCTTATCCGATATCTCAGCACCGATGAAATCATCTATAGAACTTGCAGACATATTTCGATCCGCTCGATCAACCCATAGTAGTATATGTGCATGAGGAAGACTGTGTTTTTTTAAATTCAATGGTGTAGACGACTGGAAAGTTAATATAGTAATAATCAATTAAATTCAAGTTATGACATTAATTGATTAACAAATTAATAAATAAAAGAAACTATATTTATAGATAGTTACCTCCGACTGCCTTGCTAAACACGTTTTCTATCTTCAAGTCTTTTATAAGCTGGTCCAACTTCATTTTGAAGACACGACTCATAACATCAGGTCTATCCTCCAGTCATAAACCCATCGATTCGGCAGAGCGTGTTATCTCAGGCCATTTGGAATTGCAAGTGAATGTGATGAATAGTTTGGGATATCCTATACTCTTGCAGATGGCCATAGTGCCTTTGAAGTTCTACACCATATATCTAGGACCTTCTAACCAAAGATTGTCGCAATATCGATTCTGAGTTGTTTGATTTTAGGAGCTTGAAAAGAAATGGTCTGGGAATGTTAAACGATGCATCAATGCGTATCTTCTTAAACACATCCTTATGTTCTCCAAGCTTGTTTTAATATTTAATAAGAATAACGTAATAACTCAAATATGGACTCTCTTGAGTTGATTTTGTTTACATGGAAACAGAGCCTTGAATTGTAAGGACCCAACAACAATTGAGGTAAACATTTGAGAAAATTTTAAGGACCCAATATAGAGTTGGCACGGCATGAAGGACACATTGTTTAAAGACCCAATATAGAGTTGCGTGAATTCAATAAACTGAGCCATGACTTTTGTTTACATATGGAACGTGATTCTAATCAACCGGATTGAAGAATAGTACCTGCTGCTTGCATTTGCCCATGTGTTTGGAGACTGACATGCAAGTTTCTCCATGATGGTAATGACTATCTAGTCTGGCAGATTGTCCATGGGGCTGAAACCGATCATACGCATTCTTGACGCGCTAGCCATTGAGTATGGTAGTATTATGAAATGAAATTTAATAATTCTAGTCTGCTGCAATTCGTGTAGGGTTATGTATACATATAGATTTAGTTCGTAACAAACTAAAATAGAATATAGATGATAAGATTTGATTTGATTAATTTAAATATGTAACTAAAATTAAAGGGATGATAAAACTAAACAAATTGTCCCACAAAATAAAGCCCGAGATTGTGTTTAATTATCCGTACGGTTTTTGCTACTTGTCGACAATTCCATCTCGTCGATGTCCACGTTATGGGGCTAACAACTTTCTCCAGAACTAAGAACTGCCACTTTTTTAAATCAAAGAGCATTCCATTTCTTTAGGATTGTTCATTATAATTTTAAATCATAAAGCATCCACGTAAGATTTTGGCCCGTTCTTGTTCCTCTCGGTTAGTACTTGGTACATGCTGAGGGTGTAACTCCCCAATCACTTAGATTTATTTGACTCTTCCAAATGGTGCCAAGATAAGAGGCTCCTTGCTAGGTGAGGACCGAAGCGTAAGAACCAGCTGCCAACTACTCCGGCAAGGACCTGCACACTTGAGTGGGGGGGGGGGGGGGTTGGTGCCCGGTTTGCTAAGTGTCAAACCGGGATGAGACTTTACTCGAGAGTGACTGAGGATCAGCTCTATATAATGCTCGTGATGTGTCTAGCGAGAAGACTTGTTCGAAGTGACTTACTTGAAGTGCCTTGCTTATTGGGATATGTGCCTTATTTATAGGCTACCATTGAAATGGAAGGCCTTGCTAGGATTGCGCCATGTGTACGGCTAGGATTGAGCCACCAATGCTAAGATGAGGCCCATAGCCCAATAATGAAGTTTTAGCCCATGCCATCTTGGGCTTTAGGGGTAGTTTGGTCATTATTGGAAGAGTTTTTGAGGATGTGACAGAGTCTGCCGAGATCCCAGGTTCGGAGAGGTCGGTCCGGATGCCTGATCCGGACAGCGCCTGGTCGTCAGCTGAGGAAGTTCTCCTGTCTGTCCGACTCTTCCGATTCGGAGCTCCTGGGTTCGGACACCTCACTCTTTGGTGCCCATTTGCTTGGTTGCTTTGTGAGATGGTCATGCTGGATCCGAGTTGACATCCGTATCGGAGTCCTTAGGTCGGAGAGTCTTGACTTATGCTCCTTTCCCAGGGAGGCTCGGACCAAGGTGGGTCGGACCTAGGGTTCCGGGTCGGGCCTTGCAGGTCCAAATCCTTTGTCCCTTTATTTTAGGGTGGGTCGGACCATGGATGGTCTGCCCGGATCGGACCACTGGCTCGGACTAAAGTGCCTCGGATCCTTTGGATGACTTAGGACGCCTTAGGATTCGTTCCTAGGTCCTTTATGACGGATTGGACATATTTCCGTATCAACATATGTCCCCCTAGTTTCCAAGTATCTTAGTAGAAGATAGTTGTGGAACTATTGGTTTGGGAAGCTGTTTTGAGGAAAAGAATCCGTTCTCCAGTCCAATCCGTTTCGATCCCGTTGAAAAAAGATGTACTCCGTACTTCGTGTGGCCATTGACTTAGTCTCACTTCCCCCCCCCTTTTTTCTTTTTCTAAAACATCGTTGCCATCCGAGGGAGTAGGTCCGAAGGGCAACGAGGTGAAGAAAAAAGAAAAAAGGGTATTTGTAATGGAGACTAAGTTTAGGCTCCGAACATCGGTAGTGTACCTTTGATGAGCTACGGTGGCGGACCGTAGGTGTGTGTCCCGTCCGAACCAGGCTCTGTGGTTGCGGGAAGGTCCGAAGGGTAATCGCTCGAGTATACGAGGTTCCTTGTGTGGACGAAGTATATGGGACTGGAAAGCCGTTAGGCGTCCGAGAAGATGATACTCCGGAGCTCTCGTGTTGTTTGTCGCCCGAGAGAGGGAGAGTTGTTGTATTCATCTATCCAAGAGGTAAATTTGTTGTACCCATTCGTCATTTCACTTGGTATAATTGTACTATACCGTTGGATGGTTCTTGATCGACGGTGGAGATTAAATCCGAAAAATCGCGACGGTTGGAGTTCCCAATATGGCCCTCTATAAATAGAGGGGTTGGCCGGTTCATTTCTCATCGTTTAGAGAGATAATTTTTGCATTCCGAGTACATCCGAAGCAACTACCAGCAATCCGAAGCGAGCAAGGAGCGGTTCGAAGCGTGTGATCTTGTTCAGAGTCAAGTCACTTCTTTCTAATCATCCGAGTCCAAGTAAGTTTACTTGTCTCGTCTTATGATTAAATCATCTCTGTTGTCTTTCATCTTCAAGTTACTCGGATGTATGCTTATGATGTGTAGTATAGTTGATAACCAATACGTATTTGATGTTGACTAACATCGAATAAGTGTAGTACTGACTCTGAACTAACTGTGCCGAGTAAGCTGCTAGTTTTGGCTTTGAGTTGGCCACTTTAATATACATAAACGACCTCTCGGACTGCCATCTTAAAGTTTACGATATTGCTTTCTCCTTTCCCTAGGATGTCCGAGAGTGATAGCCAAAATCGATCCGAGGCTGAGGGATATGACTCCGAGGCGATATCCTTAACCGATAGCTCCGAGGAGATTGAGATCATGGATGATGACGAAGTGCTGGAGGTGGAGCAAGCGCCCCATCCGAGTCGGGAAGAGCCCGAGGTAAGTTCCTTACTTGGTTAGTTGTTCGATTCGGTCCTCCGAGGCGTCCGGATTACTGCGAGTGTCGCATATGCGAGTTATTATGGCGGCTCAAGAGACAAGCTCATGAGTTATAGGAACTCGTCGCCTGGTCGGTGGCGAGAATCGAACTTCCGGTAGAGATCCGTGCTTTAATTCGCACCTAGGTTATAACTTTAGGAGTAATCCTAATCGAGTCCCGTTCGTTCCGGATCCACAGGTGCCAACTATCGAGGAAGTGCATGATACTTCGGAAGCACCTCCCAATTTGAGCATCTTCGAAGAGGGTGAGGAGGATCGTGTGCAAGTTCTTGCGCCTATTAGGGATTGTAGAGTTAGCGTCCTCATCCGAGGAAGATGAGGCGTAAGAAGGTGTCTGGGCGAGGATTACGGTTCCGAGGAGGAAAAGGTGCGAGCCATCCGCTAATGTGCTCCATGTGGAAACTTCACGGCGAGTCGGCGGTGGGCCGAGGAAGAGCGTCCGGAGAGGCCGAGGAAGGGTGAGGACGTTTTCAAGTGAAGTTCCCGGTCTAGAGACCAGTCACTCACCCCGATCCGGGGCGAGTTGAATGAAGATGGTACTCACTACTTGTGCCTCAACCATCCGAGCCGATGAAGTGGATGAGCTCCGGAGGAGATATGAGATCCCGGAGTGTGTGGAGATTCTTATCCCGGACGAATCTCATGCTTTCTATAATCCGCCTCCGGGCTACATGTCTGTCTATGAGATAAGTCTCCATTGCGGATGGCGGCTACCGGTATCGTCCGAGTTTCTGGAGATTTTGAACAGCATGGGCTTGAGTCCGCACCAGATCATCCCCAACTCCCTCGGAAATTTGATGTGCTTCGGAGTGTTATGTAAATATAAAGGCATCCCGCTCACCTTCGACAATTTCCGTAAATTGTTTAACATTAGTGTAAGTAGTAGGAACACTTGGTTTTATACATTCGTATGTCGCCAGGCATACACATTTTTTGTTGATCCCTTGTCCTCATTGGGAATCCAATGGTTCAAGAGGTACATTTTTGTCCGTCCGGCGCTGAAGCCCGGGCAATCCGAAGCGGAGAGGCCCAAGTGGAATTTTGAGAAGAAGTTCTTCCGGGGTAATCTGCCAGATTGGAAGCCACCGGCACGGAACATCCCCTTGTAGATGCAAGCGTTCCACCGGAGTCAAGAGCCGGAGAAGTACTTTTTCCGAGGTCTGATATGTCAGCCTCTGCCTTTCTTGGCCGGCTTGTCCGAGCCAAGTTTTTGTGACAACATGGAGGATTTGAGTAAGTGGTTTCTCTCTGCCTCTGGTTGGTTGTCCGAGTCGGTTGTCTGTTTGTCGACTATATGATTATCATTTGTAGATTCCTTTGTATCTGGCAACTTATTGTGATTCGGATGTGCAGCTTTTTGGTTCGAGTATACGATGTCGACCATGCGGGAGCTGAAGCGTCAACAGAACGCTGCTTGTGAAGGAGTTAGCGAGGGTTCTCGGACCAGTTATCAAGACCTCCACCGTTCTTCCAATGAACGAGCCGAAATCTTTGCTATGTTCCGAGTGGAGGAGTCTCGAGAGGCTGCTTTGCGAAGAGGCCCAAACCATCCCTACTCGGACAAGGGTAAGGTGGTGCAACTAAGGGCTCAAAGAAGCCTCCGAGATCCGTGTCGCGAGATCCTCCATAAGCGGATCGAGCTGACTCTGAAAAGCGCTCTTAGAAGGTCCGAATCCTCCCAAGAAGGGCAAAGGAAAGGTGGGCGAGGCTCGGGCTGAGTCGGATCTTTGAAGTGGCTCGGTTGGTTCTTGCCTTGAGCTAGAGCGGATTGCGGAGTTAACTGCCGCTCAGCGCAAAGTGAGTTTAAGCTTTCCGTTGGTTTCGCATCTTTCTGTGATTCGGAGGTATCTAATGCTTCCGATGTTCCGTTTTTGTTTTTAGCTTGCTATTGCTGTTGAAGCATGCTCCTTGGTGGCTGCTCGGAGAGCTACCCTGGAAGAAGATCTAGCAATTTGAGGCTGCCGAGGCGATCGAAGCGTCCGGTTACCTGACTTCGGGCCTTTGAAGAAGGCTATAGTTGCTAAACAAGAGGCCAGTCGGAGGCGCCAAGATGAAAAGTGCCATTCTGTCTTTGGAGGCTGATTTAAAAGTGCACCAAGATAGTTTGGACGATTTCGTGGCCGTCTCTCGGACTTTCAAGGATAAGATGCTGAAAGAGCTTCGGGGAGTCCGGACAAGGGCTGTCCAAGATTTCCTTGATTCAGACTCCTACAAGTTCTTGCTCGAGTCAAAGTATGATGAGGCCCGGCAAGATGGGTTTGATGGTATGGAGCGATGTGGAGGAAAGGTTAGGTGCACCGACGATTGTAACTTGGAGGCTGAGGAGGTATCCGCCTTTAAAAATGGAGATGGCTCGGACTTCGCTCCGGAGGGTGTTTTGGACGAGGATTTGCTCAAATGTGAATTTGTGGAGCTGGTTTGCGACGAGTCGGAGGGCAAGAAGTACAATCACGGTCCGTATCTCCCATCCTTCGTCTCGGGTGCTCATGTCTAGTGTTTTCGTTCCTTTGGAGGACCATTTGGAGCACTGGCGAGGCGGTGACTTTGCCGGGCTGTCGAGGCTTTGATCGCGACCTCGACGATGGAGTGTCCGGCCTTCTGAAAGAGGTTGAGGCTCGAGAGCACGGAGGATAGCCAATGCGAGGTCAAGCGCCTCCGGAGAAGGATACGGCGGCCTCTCGTCATAACCTAGTTCGTCGTCCGAAAGGCGTGAAGACGGGTATGCCGGATTTTTGTAATAGGTGCCTCCGCCAAAAAGAAATGTTTGTCGTTTTTGTCCATCATCTTTTGTTTGTACAAACATATACTTATCTTTGATGAATGGTATTGGTTCGGGTCCTTTGATGGCTCGGAACTATTTTTGTTGCTGATATACTATTGTTGCTGTTTCCATCCTTGCACGTTTAATTTCGTATTTGCTTAGTAACTCATCAACTCTCGTAGACTTGGATAATGGGTTCGGACCTTTGAGATCCATACCGCCAGGACATTAGTTTGCCTGATTCAAATTTGCCTTCTGGGTCTTGGGGATGATCAATCGTTGTTCCCATCCGAATCGGAAGCTATAATAGAAATAAACTGGATCACGAACGGTTCGGAGCCACGTCTTAGAGTGGTCAGGCTTTCGAGAACAAGAACCTCCTTGTATCGTGACAAGTTAAGACGATTCGGACGTTGACTTGGTGTGTCTTTCCGAGTCATGCAGACTTGTGAGATAGTGAAAAGTCGATCAGTATCAAGTCTGAGGTGTCTGTCTGAATCACCGTTAACGGATGTTGTTATGTTAGTCCCAGCTTGGTACATCCGAGTGAGTAGCATCGGTATGCTTTCGGCCGTGTGGATGGATTGTTGGGTTGGGCGATGGAAGTCAAGAGCTAGGCCCATGTGACCCATCTCCTGTGAATATGGGGCACGTGTCCGCTTCAATTGGTCTTCTCTCTCTATATATACTCACCTTTATGCGGCTTTTGATTAAGACATCGCGCCTTTTATAGTAATCAAAGGTCCGGAGCTCGAGTCCGGCCGGTGAGCATGTTTATGCGATTACTCTCGCGTGATCTCGTCCAAGGGTTTCTCCGATGCTTGATAAGTCTACCCGGTTCTTGGTGAGAGTCGTGGAAATTAGTTTGCTCGGAAGACACGGATCTTGAGGATATGGTCCGTCTTAGTGAGGCCTAAAGTTTTCTGCCAATCAATTCCTCTGATCGTCAGGCTAATCTTCTTTCTCCGGGGCTGTGGTCTATATTCGTGACTTTTAGCCCCGGAGAGGTAGATTAGCTGGATGGTTCGGGGATCTTCAAATGGTTTTGAATCTCAATGCGTCCGAGGCAATCCGCTCTGGTTATGCGCCCGGGGGGCGACAAGTCGGCAGAATTGGTTTGATAGAATCCCTTCCAGTATTTCGTGGTTCGGTCGTAAGAAACCGCCCGAAATGTTGGAAGGCTTTCTACCAATCCTGTTGTGTCTAGTTGCTCGTTTCTCGGATGGAGGGAGAAGTATCACTTTGAGTAGGTCTATTAGCTCGTCCTTGAGGATGTGTATTCGAGCGGTTTGGTTTTGTTGGTGACTGCATTTCCATGATTGAAGGCTCGAGGGAGCTATTTGCAATTTTGGAATGGGGTCCCTAACAATGCTGAGTTTGTTTGGAGTCGGATCATTGAGGACCTTCGGGAGTAACCTTTTTGGTGACTCGTTTGTCTTGCACCTAAGGTCTTTCGTCCAAGCAGCTTGGTTTTGTCGGTGGCTTTGTTCCAGAATTGAAGGCTCGAGGGAGCGACTTACAATTCTGAACGGAATCCCTGACAATGCGTCTTGTTGGGACTCGGACCAACGGAGCCTTGAGTGACTTGTGTTGATCCGGATAATCCTGGTCGCTTTCCAAATCTGTTGAATCTGGGGTGTGTTCGTAGTATTTGGTATGATGCGATCTGGATGGTCGATTATGAGCTTTCATCATTGAAGTGATGAAGTATCCTTCTGGAATCAATGAATGGCCTAGGTTACATAGTCCGTTCTTTGTTAAACTTTGGATCGTCCAAGGCTTTGAAACCTCGCCGTAAGCAATCGAGTTCGGATGGTATAGTTCCTTCTTCCTTGAGCGCCTCTGAATCACGGTGATGGTGTTCGGATGGGGTTTGGTTTGGTAGCTCGGGGTTAATTAGGAAGCTTCGTTGTAATAGTAGAAAAGAGATGAGTAGGAGCTTGTTTTGTTAGCTTGATTAGGCACTTGGACCTGACCTTGTAAACTGCCTTGTTTTAATAAAAGCGTACTTGCCTTTGTGAAGGTCGGACCTTTTGATTGTGTTAGTCCGATCCGGATCAATGTATGATCTAGATTCGGATCGAGTAGTTAAATATCTTCGAGGACATGATTATCAACAATGTTTATGAAATCGCGATTGTATTGATTTGTGAAATCGACTTACAACTTGAGGGCTTCAAGGCCTTTTTCAAAAACAAACACAAAAAAAGTCGACAAGATAGAGGAAGGTGTGATCGTTGCCATACTTCTCTAAGTGTAAAACTTTTGGAGATTCTTGGCATTCCAAGTTCTCTTCAAGGCCCGCCTTGTTCATCTTCTAGCTCAAAGCTTCCATTAACTCTTGCACCAAGAACCTTGTACGGTCCTTCCCACTTGGTTTCAGTTTCCCCATGACTTAGTATATCGCTCTTCTAAGGACTAGGTCTCCAACTTGTATGTCCTTGGGAAGACACGTTTATTATAGGCTCGGCGGTCATGGCTTGGTACAAGGATGTTGGCGATGCCTTATCGCTTGTCTTGAAGGAGCTCAAGGTCATAGATCCTTGCGAGCTCATTATCACCGGTGGGTTGTATTCTGGATTCTGGGTTGCCACTACTCTCCGAGGGATGACCTCGGACCCATAGACCAAGGAGAAAGGTGTTTCTTGTGTGGCGATTGAACGTCGTTCGATGCGCCCAAAGGCGCGTCAAGATCATCCAATGTTGTCTTGGGAAGTTCTCAACCTTTTCTCCGAATTTTGACTATGGTCTTGTTGGTGGCTTCCACGACCATTGGCTTGGGGTGGCCAAGTAAAGCGTTGTTCTATTTTGAAGGATAAGCCACTCCTTGACCCAGAAAATTGTGCTCCATTATCTGAAACTAACACTCGTGGGAGTCCAAACCGGCAGATGATGTTCTTCCAGATGAATGTCCGAACTCTGCTTTCGGTGATGGTTGACACTGCTTCAGCTTCGACCCACTTAGTGAAGTACTCTACTGCCACTATCAAGAACTTCTTCTGATGCGTTCCTCGTGGAAAGGGACCAACGATGTCTATGCCCCATTGATCAAATGGGCAAGCTATGATTGACGGAATCATAGGGTTGGTCGGACGGTGTGGTATGTTGGCATAGTATTGGCAGTCTTCACAGGCGCGGGCGGTGTTGGCAGCATCCATGTCGATGGTTGGCCAATAGTATCCTTGCCTTATGATCTTTTGTGCCAAAGTCCTTCCTCCAGAATGGCTTCCACAACTTCCGGCGTGGATCTCTTCCACCGTAATTTTCGCCTCTTGAGGATCTAGGCATCTCAAGTGAGTTCCGCTGTAGGATCTTTTGTAGAGATCTTCTCCCAAAATAAAGTATCTGTTAGCTCGACATTGAATCTTCCTGGCCTCTCTAGGATCCACAGGTAAGGTACCATCCTTGAGGTAACGGAATATATCGGTCATCCAGTTTCTTTCCGTGCTCACAAGGAACATCTTTCCGTTGGGGTTTGCCAGGGAGGATTCTGCGCGGGTCATTAGGATGACACTTCTTGTGTCCAAAGCTCCTAAGGCTGAGGCGCATTGAGAGCGTCGGCTTTTTCATTCCACTCTCTGTGGAATTGGTCGAGAGTAAATTCTTCAAAGTGCTCAACCTCTTTTTTGAGGAGTTCCAAGTATTTGATCATGTTAGGTCCTTTGGTGGTAAAGGACCCGGAGAACTGGGATTGTACGAGCTGCGAGTCGGTGTAGGCTTTGATTCTTTTTACCTGAAGGGCTTTCGCCATTCTTAGGCCTGTGATAAGTGCTTCATACTCGGCCTCGTTGTTCGTCACCTTAAAGTTGAGGGTGATGGCGTACTCAAGCTTGGCTCCTTCAGGACTTTCAAGGAAAATTCCTATTCCTCCCAACCGTCCGGTTGATGATCCATCCACTTGTAATGTCCAACATTCTTTGTTTCCTTCCTTTCCTCCTAGAGTGGGGAGTGAGTGCTTTCTCAACCTTACTTCTTGTCGGAAGATGCAGTCGTTGAGATATTGAGTTCTTCGTCCAAAAGAAACATGTGCCTTACTCTCAGTGAATCATCCATAGGTTGGCGATACTGAGTCTTAGGCTGGATGCTACCTCTTTGTGTTTCTTCAGTCTCTTTCTCTCCACTTGATTCCTTGATCTGGGCTATCACCACATGATTATCCTTTTCCTGGGAGTTTTCGTTCTCCTTTTCTGCTTTCTCTGGATAGTCTACCAGGAAGTCGGCCAGGACTTGTGCTTTCTTGGCAGATGGGGCTTGGTAGCCAATATCATATTCACTTAGCTCAATAGCCCATTTGGATAGGCGTCTGGTGATCTGGTTTTCCAAGACATGTTTGAGTGGCTCATTTGTAAGGACCACAATCCGATGCGACTTGAAGTAAGGCTTCAGTCGCCGTTCAGTGTAAACCAATGCGAAGGCGAGCTTCTCAACCTTGACATATCTGGCTTCGGAGCCTACAAGAGCTTTGCTCAAATAGTAAATTGGTAAATGCTCGTTGTCTTGTAGCCGTACCAGTACAGAACTCATTGCTTCATCAGTGGTGGCCAAATAAAGGTAAAGGGTTTCATCCTCCATGGGTTTAGACAGAAGGGGCGGCGAGAGGAGATACTTTTTCAAGTTTTCCAGGGCCTCTTCGCATTCCTTTGTCCACTCGAACTTATTTCCTTTTCGTAAGATCTTAAAGAAGGGAAGGTTCTTCTCGGCGGACCTGGAGATGAAACGGCTCAACGCCATCACCTTTCCTAGAAGTTTTTGAACTTCATTGACAGTTTTGGGCTGTGGTAGATCTATGATTGCCTTTATTTTCTCTGGGTTAGCGCTGATGCCTCTTTCTGTGACCATGTAACCAAGGAATTTTCCTCCTTTTACCCTGAAAGTGCACTTTTCCGGGTTCAGCTTCATTCCATATTTCCAGAGAATAGAAAAGCAATTGTTGAGGTGTTCGATGTGCTCCTCTTCAGTCTTGATTTTCACAAGCATGTCATCCACATAGACTTCCATGGTTTTTCCCAATTCTTTCTTGAACATCTTATTTACCAGCCGTTGGTAAGTAGCTCCTGCATTCTTGAGGCCAAAGGGCATGACCTTGAAGCAATAGACTCCTCCGGCCACAAAGAATGCCGTTTTCTTGATGTCTTCTTGAGCCATCCTAATTTGGTAGAAGCCTTGGTATGCATCCATGAAGCTTAGAAGTGCACATCCTGCAGTGGAATCAACCAGCTGGTCTATGCGTGGCAATGGATAGGGATCTTTTGGACAAAACTTGTTGAGTCTGGTGAAGTCATTGCACATTCTCCACTTTCCTGGAGCTTTTTCAACGAGGACCACGTTGCAGACCCAATCAGAGTATCTGACTTCTTCGATATGACACCTTTCATCAACTTGTCAACCTCCCGCTATGATAGCATCCTCAATCGTCCAAAGTCTTTCCTCTTTTGGCGGATGTGCTTGACCGTAGGATCCATGTTCAGACGGTGAACTGTGATCCTTGGGTCTATCCCCTTGAGATCATCTGTGCCCCAAGCAAAGATGTCGCGATTGTCCCGAAGGCAGGCGATGAGCTTCCGCTCTACTTCCGTACTTATCTCTGTTCCAATCCGAGTTGTTTTCTCCGGATTTCCTTCGACCAGTTGGACTTCTTTCAAGGCTTCGTGGGATTCTATCCTAGCTGTCTTGGGGAACTTCTCTCTGAACGATCCGATACCGATCTCTTCCTTTGGTGGTGTTAGAGTAATGGGAGAATGGCTAAGAGGGCCCTTAGCGACCGAAAGGACAGGTTCTGTGGCTCCTCTGGTTGACATGATGTAGCATTCCCAGGCTTCTCTAATGTTGCCCGTTTCTTCCCCTACGCCATTCGGGATTGGAAACTTCACCCTGTTGTGTAGGGGAGAAGCGATTGCTCTGAATTGGTTAAGTCCCGGGCGACCCAAGATCGCGTTATAGTTGAAGGTACTATCTACTACCACAAAGAGGATAGTCTGGGTCACTCTTGTCGGAAAAGTGCCCATGGAGACTTGCAGTGGTATACTTCCAATGGGACGTACTACAGACCCTCCAAAACCTACTAATGAGGTATATACTCGTCCATATTGTATTTGCCCCAGATGCATTTGCTCAACAGTCCTTTTGGATAGGACATTGGAGGAGCTTCCTGTGTCGATTAGCACCTTGTTGACTTTGTAAGTGGCAATCACTAGAGAAACAACCAAAGGGACATCGGGCTCCTTGAGATCTCCTCCGCCAGACGTTGGTGGGGGGATCTCGCTATCGTCAAAGGTGATTGCATTTGTGCCTTTCAAAGCTGGTGGACCGTAAGCCCTGTCGTTATTTCTTAAGTGTTGCGCGGTCCTTTCCCTTGCATTTCTGCTATCTCCCCCCGTTGGTCCTCCTGCAATGGCGTTGATAACTCCACTGTAGGGGAGATTCTCCATTTCTGTCTCTTCGCGGTAACCTTGATATCTTTGGGCCTGCCGAGGTGGGATTTCGGCGGGAGGTGGTGGTAAAGATCCTGTCGGAGGTTCAGAACCACGCTCCTCTCTTCTTTGCTCATTCCTTCTATGCCTGGAGGGCTCATCTTCAACTGGTGGTTCTTTCAACTTCCCACTTCTCACTAGCCTTTCAATTTCTGTTTTCAACTGGATGCAATCCTCAGTTGGGTGACCTTTCTGTTTGTGGAACCTACAGTAATCTTTAGAGAATTTACTCTTCTTGCTGCTCTTGACTGGTTTAGGCCATTGTATATCCAAGTCCTTCTCAACAATAGAAGCCAAGATGTCGGATCTTGGTCTGTTGAGGCGAGTATACTCGGCAAACCTCCTGGGTGGAGTTCTTTCTCTGTGGAATTCTTTTCTATCTCTGAGATCTCTTTTTTGCTCGAACTTCCCTTGACGAGGAGGGGGTTCCTGTCGTACTTGTTCTTTTCCCTTCTTGATCCCTGCTCTTATCGGGACATTCCTTCGGTAATCTTCTCCATACAAGACTCCTTCGCAGATTTCTTCCAAGTACTTTTTAGTGGTGATTTCTTCGTTAGAAAGCTTCCTTCTAAGCTCATCATTATAAGTGTTGGCATAGAGGTGTCGGACCCGCTCTTTGATGCTATGAGGTTCTACCTGTCGTACTTCAGCGTTGAAGCGATCAAGGAAGGTTCTGAGGTCCTCATGCTCTCTCTCTGGATTATGCCAGCCAGGTGCTCAACTGATCTCTTCCTTCTTTTCGCCTTCTCAAACCTTTTTAGGAAAAGGGAGGCGACGTCCGCATATGATTTGATGTAACCATTGGGTAGTGAGGTCCACCAATCCATTGCTTCTCCAAAGAGTGTGGTGGAAAAGTTGAGAACTTTCATGTTGTCGTTGAGTCCATTGCTTTCCATCTTACTTCATTACTAGTAAGATGCCCTACAGGCAAGTATCTCCATAGTAATGCTCAAGGTTTGGGATAACACAATCGGGCGCTTTTCTTTTCGATCTCATCGCACAAAGGGTTGGGAGTTTTAACTACCACCTTCTCATGCTTTGACCATCTGCCGTCAAGGTGGCAATTTGTGTTTCAAGGCCTTCATTGGAGGTAGATACGCCATTGTCGGTCTTTCACCATCCACAGGGTTGATGGCTACATCGAGGAGATCATTGATTGGAACAATCGGGTGCTTTCGCCATTTGATCCTAGGCACTTGTTGTTGAGCTCTCATGTTGGTTCCCACTTCACTGCACTTCTGGACTTCTTCCTCGTTGTTCATGGGAAGCAGCGGCTCTCCTATTGAGAAGATGTCTCAGATCTTCTGGTTGAGCTTGCTCCCCCAGCCTTTGTTGGATCGGACGGTGCTCATTTCTCGACTGAGCGGGTTCATCTTGCCTTGGGATTGGCGTAGGCGGGGTGGGCTGAGGAGGCTGGAGGTTGTTTGATCCGAAACACCCTTGAATAGTGGTGAGTAAGAGGCCAAACTGATTCTCATTCATTCCAAATTCACTAGGACGAATGATCTGTCCATTTGGGAGGGTAAAGTTTCTACCTGGGGGAGGACCATGTGTTCCTGACGGAGGAACCTGTCCTTCATCCCCAAGTGTTTGAACCCTTACTGGTGGATTAATGGCTCTCTCCTCGTCAGAAGAAAGACTAGCGGTATGGCCATTGGATTGTTTACCACTTCTCTTGTCGAGACTCTTGTTACTCCTCCTCTTCTAGTGGGAGGTCTTCCCCTTTGTCTCGGAGCTGGCGTACCAATGGTAGTGGCGTTGGTTCTTGCGGACCTTCTTGTTCTTGCCATTACTGAAGAGAACGGGACTTTTTGTAAAGATTCCCACGACGCCAAAATCTTTGAGGTGTAACTCCCCAATCACTGAGATTTATTTGACTCTTCCAAATGGTGCCAAGGTAAGAGGCTCCTTGCTAGGTGAGGACCGGCGTAGAACCGGTACAACTACTCGGCAAGGACTGCACACTTGAGTGGGGGTTAGTGCCCGGTTTGCTAAGTGTCAAACCGGGATGAGACTGTACTCGAGAGTGATTGAGGATCAGCTCTGTATAATGCTCGTGATGTGTCTAGCGAGAAGACTTGTTCGAAGTGACTTACTTGAAGTGCCTTGCTTATGGGGATATGTGCCTTATTTATAGGCTACCATTGAAATGGAAGGCCTTGCTAGGATTGCGCCATGTGTACGGCTAGGATTGAGCCACCAATGCTAAGATGAGGCCCATAGCCCAATAATGAAGTTTTAGCCCATTCCATCTTGGGCTTTAGGGGGAGTTTGGTCATTATTGGAAGAGTTTTTGAGGATGTGAGTCCGCCGAGATCCTGTGTTCGGAGGGAGAGGTCAGGATGCCTGATCCGACGGCCTGTCGTCGGTGAGGAAGTTCTCCTGTCTGTCCGACTCTTCCGATTCGGAGCTCCTGGGTTCGGACACCTCACTCTTTGGTGCCCATTTGCTTGGTTGCTTTGTGAGATGGTCATGCTGGATCCGAGTTGACATCCGTATCGGAGTCCTTGGGTCGGAGAGGGTACTGACTTAGCACTATGCTCCTTTCCTGGGAGGCTCGGACGAGTGGGTCGGACTGGGGTTCGGGTCGCCTTGCAGGTCCAAATCCTTTGTCCCTTTCTTTTAGGGTGGGTCGGACCATGGATGGTCTGCCCGGATCGGACCACTGGCTCGGACTAAAGTGCCTCGGATCCTTTGGATGACTTAGGACGCCTTAGGATTCGTTCCTAGGTCCTTTATGACGGATTGGACATATTTCCGTATCAACAGTACACATAGAATCAATACATTTTATTTTTTCTCCAAATAAGTGGTTTCAGGTTTTTTAACTTAGAATCAATATATATATATATATATATATATATATATATATATATATATATATATATATATATATATATATATATATATATATATATATATCACATAGCTAAATAATTGAACTGTCTAGACAAAGTTTTAAAATAATTAATCAATGAGTCAAAATTCAATTAATTGGTGGTATTATTACGGAATTACACAGACTTATTTTGTGTAATAATATTTTTCTATTCATTTTATTTTATGGGTAATAATAATCAAGCATTGTAAACGTTTTCTGTTATAAAAAATAGAAGGAAGAAATTTTCTCCTTTTAAATAAGACAAATAGAATCCTTTTGGGATAGGAGAAGAACAGATTCAGTTGAAGAATATTTGGAGCAGGGATATACAAATTAGATGGTAGAATTTATGAATGGTAGAATTTTTCCATGAAAATAGGAATATTAATAAATCAATTGTTTTGGTCTAGAATTTGCCACATAGGATGTTGTCCTATATGGCATGCTTCTCCTTTAAGATATATCATCACTTTTAAAATATATATGGATTTAATTTAATATTTTACATTTGCGGTTTAAGATTAATTCGTAGTCAAAGTTGGAAAAGTTTGACTGCAAAAAGTCAAAGTGGGAAACTTGTTCCGGGACGGAGGAAGTACCATATATATAATATGATAATATTTAGCTTTTTAATATATTTAAATTTAATTTAGATATAGCATTTAGGTTGGTTATTTTTAATTTATCCATAAAGTAAGCTCGTCCAAAAATTTATTTTATGAATCCGCTATTGATACTATATCTCATTCGTCCCAATCACAACTTCCTTATTTTTATTTATTATTTATCTCAATGCATCCTCATATATTAAATGAAAAATCATACTTTATTAATTCGCACTATCTCATATTTTATTCATTGTCTCTCATACTTTCACTCATTCAACCTTACATTTTTTAAACTAGAGTAATTAAGTCTCCTTAAAGATTGTCTATTGATAATTTATCTAGAGACTGACCTAAATTGTCAAAAACATCATCGATGTTATTAATTAAAATATTTATGTTGTTAACAAAATACATAAACACCAACGTTGACAACATATATGTTTTGATTAATAACATTGATAATTTTATTAACATGAAATGCGGTCTCATACCTTGTATATTTAATTAAATCATTCTAATTTTTATATAGTTTATTTTTTAAGACATGCATTCATAATTTATTTCAACATCTTTGGAAGAAAGTAATGATACTATAATATACTTCATCAATCTTTATAAATATAATTCCTCATAGCAAGAGTCCTCTTTCAGCTCTAGTTGCCTATATATATGGATTGAAGGGTTACTCCCTTTTAAGCCGGTTTGTTTCAGATAAAGCCGGTCAATACTTAACAATCGAGTAAGCTGACTAGTTTTAAGGGTAGTATCTATTATTATTAATATATTAGAGTTGGTGCACCGCGATTAGCGCCCATATATGATTACACTTGCATTGTGCCCACATATATAATTATAGATGTAATTATTAACACTATTTGAATAGTGTAATGTTCACAACTTTAGTTGGGATAGGAAAATACATAAAGCATTTTATGATTTACTACCAAAATTTTGACAGATTGATACTTGTACTCAAAATATTTCAACACGATACTTCAATTTTATTGCCACAGCTAGCAAATTCTGGATTCACAATTGGACATGATGCGTGCACATTCTAGGCTAAAACATAATAGGTCATTAGAATTTCTCTTCTCTATACCCAAACCAGTTGACTCTGGAAATTCTGATAAAGAGGCATCCAACAATATTTCCACCTGATAGTTCGTAATATAGTCCGCATGTCTGGCAATTCAAGTGGTCGAGGGGGAGCAGAGTGGTACCTTGTTTCCGTCAATCTTTGATGTAAATCCCTAGTCTGAAGACTCCAAACAATATAACCTTCAGGATCATGCAACTTGGCCATGCGCAATCATGTTTCAGTTATTCCACAAACACCAAGAATAGATGCCAAACAAGTCAAGTTTGATTCGGTATTGTAGCCGCCTGGACCTGAAGAAACCAATCCCATGTATGGCTAGAATTATTAGTATATATAAGAGAAGATGGGAGTGCAATCATGGCCGAAAAGAGCCTTCAAATATTTCTGAAAGTAAGACTATAGTATCTTCAGAGGAATCTTGACAAACGGACACACATTATTCTAACAAAGAGGAAGGAATTTTTAAACAATCTACACACAAAAAGTCTAATATAGTTAATTCCCAGAAATGACTTCAGATGTATGGCCTCTTCTTGTAGCTCACATGACATCACATAGCGAAGATCCAACCTATGAAATCACCTTTCCTATTCTTTCTCCCGACCCCGCTACTAAGAAAGATGTTCACTTCTTAAAATATCCTATATACGTAGGGGGGAATAGGGGAAGGGGTCAGATTTATCCCGACGGAAGCAAGAGTAACAATACAGTTTATAATGCGACGGGAGCGGGTATAGCAAGTAAAATCATACGAAAAGAAAAGGGAGGATATGAAATATCCATCACTGATCCGTCGGATGGACGTCAAGTGGTTGATATTATCCCTCCAGGACCGGAACTTCTTGTTTCCGAGGGTGAATCCATCAAATTGGATCAACCATTAACCAGTAATCCAAATGTTGGTGGATTTGGTCAGGGAGATGCCGAAATAGTACTTCAAGATCCATTACGTGTACAAGGTCTTTTGTTATGACTTCGCTTTGTATGAATATGTTAACCTTGGTTATCCTCTGCTATTTCCGATAGAGGTTAAACAAAATGATGGGCATAGACTCATAAAAAGTAGAAAGCCAACATTACCTCGCAGCAAATCCAACCAGAAATACTATGACAGCAATTGCCAATGCATTTGTGAACTTCCAATATATATCTAATTTGGCAAGTATCCTTCTAGCCTGTCAATTACATCAAGCAGCATATATAGTTAAGTGGACATTCACTATAAGAGCAAGGATTTGAATTTTAAAAACAATTGATCAAGGTCAATCTCTAGCGTGATACAAAAGCGTCTTCATGTTCATTGAATACTAATTTAAGAGTAACAAACAATATAGATGTAAATAACAGTGGCTATTGTGCTTGAAGTTACCATATGACTCCAACTACTTGCAAAGACCACCAGTAATAATACGTAAAGATTACAATTTTAAATGAAATCTCTTGTCACATATGTATGTAGTAGCTTGTTATCTACACTGACGAACGTACATTAATCAAGAAGCCTAAAACTCAAAAGGTCCAGTGAACTTTAATGACATGACCTGGCATTCATGTAACAATCTCAGCAGAGAAGAATAACATGCATCAGAAATAAGTACCTGAAGCTTATGAAATGGAGACATGGTGATAGTAGAAAATAAGGGAGTAAAATGCTAAATACATTATGCTACCCCATCTGTGTTGATTTCAAGTCAGAATGAATGAGCCGAGCATTTAATCGAACACATGATAGGCATTCCAATCTCATAAAACATATTCAACAAATTTACATCGCATCCACCAACGTAGAGGCTAAGAATTTATTGAACTAAGCGAAGCCACCAGTTGAGCCGATGGCGCTAATTTCGTCGTGAGTCTGGCGTTGCTGTGATGTGTGTATGATCTGTGCATGGCTGAAGAGTATCTTCCCAATAAATATTGATTGAGGAAAAAAGAACACATCTCCCCACGAGTGGGTGAGTAGGGGGAATTCATCGGAGCGGTGCACAGAAACCGTCTGCGGCGTTTGATGAGCGATGTGAAGCGTAAAGGGATGTAAGCTAACGCTGGAAAATAAGAACGCAAGGGAGGTTTAAAAGTAAAATGCTAAACAAAGTGGGACTTATTATATTGTTTAAATACCTGTGGAGAGTGGATATATAAATTGCATAGATGTATAACAGTAGATGTCCTTCTATATATCGGATTTGAATGGGAGACAAGTCTCCAATTGAACGGAGTCTTTGTCAATGAACCGGTACCATGTGTCCAATCACGAGGGCGGCTCATGCGGGGCAATTGCCTTTTTGGAACGTGCTAGTTAATCAACGAACTAAGTGGTAACCATTCTTCCGTCGAAGTTGGGAATGGTTACATTTAGAACTATATGATCCCTTTTGATACAAAAGAGTATATAGAACGCCCGTGCTCTCGGAGTTCTTGTGCTTGCCCAGACATTCATGTTTTAACCGCAACTCAATATGAGGGCACAGGTCCAACATCCTGCTCCAAGTTCTGCTTGTGTCATTGGATTTTGTTATGTCCGAAGATCTGTAATTACCTTGTAGGAGATAAAACATGCTCGGGGGAGTAAGTGCTCGGTGTTATCTTTCTTTGCTTGCATTCTCAAGTATTGTTCTCCTCGGATTTACGTAGTAAGTCTTTAATTTGTGATTCGTGAAGTCAAGATCGGGACTTATTTCTACTCATCAAATCTAAAGATAACTTGTAAATATATGTAAAATTTAGTTAGTTATATTAATTCTCCAATAATTATTACATTAGCTTCCATGTTTGGCCTCCGTTCATATTGAACTTCTTCAGTCTTCCGAAAATCATCACAATTATAAGGACCACTTTACCCTCATCACTCCATTTTCCAGCAAATCCGTACCATTTGTCAACACAGCTTGGATCTCCGTTCACTTGACGAGCACAACCATAGCCCGTTGTAAAACCCACATTTCCGTACGCACTGCAATTATTTATTTCAAATTAACTATAGATTTAGTAATTCATTCTAAATTAAGAGAAATAAGAGAGGAAACCATTTGTTCAAATGCCCAGAATTGTGATTTGCCCCTAATTTTTATACATTCATGATGTCCCCTGAAAAAAGTAGGGTTGTGATTTGGCCCTAAAGTTTCTAAATATGTATGCTTTGCCCGTGTATTTACAGGTGCAGATCGTACACATGATGCAAGTTTCAGGTGGCAATGTGCACAAATGTATAAAGTTTCTTGCCGTCTAACTTATAGAGTTTATGGGGCATTTCGCATAATTTATCAAACTTCAGCAAGTAAAATGCTTTTTTCCGTTTGATTATATAGTACCTTATGACTTCTAGAATGATATTCGATATGCTAAAGTTGATAGGATCATCTTTGAGGCTTCTCCTCTCCGTGATGCAAATCAAGACTATGAAAATGGCTATGTAGGAGAGTTGTGAGAGTATGAAGTTTTCTCCTGTTCGTCTTTTTTTTCGAATTTCTTCGCTTTGGTAATTTTCAGTTTTCTTTGCAGGCAGAAATGAAGTATACGGTGGAAGATACCTGTTGAAGAATCATGTTAATAACTTTATACAACTAGACCAGAACTAGTTAATTATATTACTTACTAGTACAACAAATGGGACTTGAGATATATAGAGCATAACAATGGAGTAAAATCATATTGATTTCATACTTTTATAACACTTTTCTTATATCTTTCTTTACATCTCATTCATTTCAGAAAAATTATTACATTTTACTTTTTGATCGATCAATCGTTTTGAGTTTGACAAATTACTCATAAACGATAATAGTAAATAATTTAATAAAATCATAAAATAAAAATTTAATTACTAAATTTTCATTATATAATTTTAATAATTTATTTATTAATATCGTTAAAGAAATCGCGATCAAACGATACAATATAGTAATAAAATGTAACACTTTTTCTGAAATGGAGTAAGTAGTATTAAAAATGAAAAAGGGCTATTTCTATATTAATTCCGATAAAAAAAAACCATATCAGCATATGGCCATGTGGCTTGATTTCATTAAAGTAATTTATAATGCAACTTATATAGAATACATAAATTCAATTAGTACTCTGGCACTATCAACCAATAATGAACATAAAATACTAAGGTACATTGAACTGGATAAAATTTTCAACACCAAAGATGAATAATTGATTAAACAGACAATTTCAAACCAGTTAGATTCTTACATCTAGTATCGAGAATGAGTGATTGACTCAATTTCTGAGCTTCTTTGCCTTATGGATATATAAATAAAATAACTTCAATGAAAATAGGATTTTTTTAATTTTCTTTTTTTAATCTTAAATGATATATCTAACCTTAGATAAGTAGGCCAGTAGTGTTGGGACTTGGATGCCTCTAAGGATTTTCACATGAATAATAATAAATGCAAATTTCAATCCTGGAGTACATTCGCCGGTCACACGGCTGTAGTCGGGTCTAGCCAAACATTTATGGGAATTGATTTATGAAGATCTGTTTTGTTGACGACGGGGTAAAGATTAAAAGTACTATAAATATGATACACTTTACCCTGCCGTCAATAACAAAAACTATTCCGTCTGTTTCAATTCTCATTTTTAAAACTAAGTGTGTACGATGATAATCACATAAATCATAATTGCGCGGCGAGAATTGAAAGAAAGAAAGAATACTAACATCAAGACGATGAAGAACGCCAAGATCGCGGGGGCGATAGTTGAAAGATCAACAATTGTTTCTCCCGTGTGCCTCGCGTTAACACATTGAAAAATCACTCCAACTAGCTTCTCGTACGCATTGAGTCCATCCAATGCTGCGGAATTCCACTCCAAGGCACAAAATATGACAAATCCTAACAAGATAAACCCGAAAACTGTCGCTGCAAGTAGCAAAGAATGCAATCCAGGCAGCAAATGCAGGTATCCAATTTCTGATGAATTCTTCAACAAATATTTCACCTCTGCTTTCTTGAACTTTTTACCCAAAACCCAAATAGAAAATCGCAAACAAGAAGGAAACAATGTGTTTCCCATAAGGACCTGTGGCATAAGAATCCACAACAGGCCAGAATTTTTCTTAAAAACCATCATGTTTTCGTTAGTTGGAACGAAACCACAACTAGCAAATGTCGAAACTGTGGTAAAAACCGCGAAAGTGAACATTTTAAGCCCCTTGTCCCTCAGTACGTCTCTTGCACTCGGGAAAACAGAGAAATAAATCAGGACAGAAGTGACACCAAAAATGTGGGTCACTATAAGATACCACAAAACGACTAGACCCAAAACCCTGATAGAATCGTGTTTGATAAAAGGCTTATAATTCGTAAAAATATCAGTATGTGACTGGAACCGCGAAACCTGCCCTGGTTCCTGCACAGTTACGACCCCAAGCTCAATCTGATCAAACAAATCGACTGCAGGGGGCGAGCAGGGCTCACTTGCAACCGATGTAACTCGCCCCTCACTCTTCCACGTACGAATAATCTTGGACTTTCTCATATGAAGTCCAACCATAGAAGTGAACACTTCACCGCCCAAGAACATTAAAAATGTCATGGCGACAAGCTGCGAATTCGAGAAAACTTCCATTTCGACAGTGGACATGCTGGAAACTGTTACAGAAGAGACTGAAGTGAAGAAAAAATCCATGTTCCTAGGAACGTACGACGGGGTTCTTGTGTCTGCGGATTTAAGAATTGCGAAACCGATGAACGAAAGTGAGATGAAATAGAAGAGCTGAAGGAAGAAAGAGTTGATTCTATAAGCAAGATCACGGTAGCAACAACAGATAAGGAAACATGTTCGGCTTATAACATGTAGTGAAGTTTTACAAAAACTGGAGAAGAAGGAACGTGTTGCATTACAAAGAGATTGCATTATAATCATGTTTCTTTATTGTTATTTGTTAATGTAATAAGATTGGAAATCGTAGTGAGTATATATAGGGGAGACATAATAAGCCAAGTTCGTGATCGAACGTTCTGCTATGAGTCAAGCTATCTGCCACTGTGACTAAGGGTAAATTACATTTTGACCCCTTGTATAATACCCCCCCCCCCATTTTATACCCCACAACTTTCAGAAATTACAAATCAGTCCCTCCCCTGTATTTGGTCCCTAACGTTAAAGTTGACTAACGGCATTGACTGACGGTCAATGTCGTTGAATTTTTTTTTCCCGGAAAATAAAATTGGAATTATGAAATGCCAACTTTGTCCCTGCCATCTTCTTCTTCTTAAATCAATTTCTTTTCTTCTTCTTTCACAACTTCTTCTTCCCTACCATCTTCTTCTTCTTCTTTCACTTTGTCCACAAAAATCAGAGCACTACACTACACTACCTCGAATTTCGTGTTTCTTCTATTTTCGGCCTCACTAGCACTGGTGAACGGAATCAGTTGCTGGAATAGTGAATTTGAAACAGAGGACCCGCAATTGTGTTTGAAATTCGACAGGTGAGTGTTGAAGCTTTCTTATTATGTATGTTAATGGTGTATATGCGAGTGTTGGTGTTTTGAAAACATGAATGGTGGTAATCCAAGCAATTTGACGTTGATATGTTGAACATCAAAACTGAATCGTATGGTTTTGGTTTGTTGTTTATAAATTTGCGTTTTTATGAGAGAGGGGTACCAGATCTACAAGGAGTATTTATGTAAATCTGAGATATCAATTTTTTAGGGGGGGGGGGGGGGGGTTTGTAAGATTTTAGGTTTTGAACAAGGGGTTTAGGCATGTGTTTGCAAGTAAATAATCCCATAAGGGGTTTTAGTGTTACGAGTAAAAGGTTTTAACAATCTAGGTTATTTTATGTTTGCGCAAGGAGTTTTGAAGTTAACTGTTTGGGTAACCCTAACTGTTTTTTTGTACAGGTTCGACAAAGATGAGTACGCATTCATCTTATGATATCTTCATCCATCATGGTGAAGAACAGGTTGTCATAACTGATGTTAGGGCTGGTGAGTATTCCTTCAATCAGTTGAAGGAAGAGGCTCACGACATGGTCTTGGAGAGCGAGTGGAAAGTACTTCAACAGGAGAAGTCTAACATTCATCGAGACATGGTCTATGTGTATTATCCATACACATATGACGGTGTAGAGTACTTCAAAACGTACATACTTTCTGAGAGTGATTTCGATATGATTCTGTCAACAAAACAAAGATACTATGTGTTTCACGTAGAGGTGCCTAATGCAGTTGACTTCTTGAGAGACATGGAAATGCTGAGACCTATGGATCCGGATTTGATTGTGAAAGAGTCGGTAGAGAAGTCGCCGGATTGCATTCAGAATGAGGGTTCTGATAGTGATGATGAGGTGTTCGAGTATAGTGATGATGATGTATGTCAGAGTGATGATGGGGGGGGGGGGGGGGGACTGATCATGAGTTGGAGCCTGAGAATGATGATGATGATCAGGGTGGAGAGACTGATGAAGAGTTTGGTGGTCAGCGTTGTCTTGACGAGGGGCCTCAACCTCAAAGTAATATAGGTGGTTCAAGTAAGAAGGCAGTGTGCAAGACACCTGAGAAGCTGAAGACAAGTGATGATACATCTTCTGATGAGTCAGGCTTTGACCACCTCTTCAGTTACGAAAGACAGATGGCTCCTAGAGGACCCAGACCAGTGTGGTCTCCTGTGAGAGGTTTTCATGTTGAGGGAGATAGAGATGTGATTACCGAACTGTCTAGTTTACTTAATGAGGTTAGAGAAAAAAAGGATGACTATGTTGATGAAGAAGGGAATAAGATTACACTGGTTGATTTGGTAGATAGTGGTGATTAAGGAGGTGATAAGATTCCAGTAGTCAACTTGGCTGACAGTGGAGATGAGGAAGTCACTGAGAAACTATAAGAAGAGAGCACTGAGAAACTGGAGAGTGAAGATGGTGAGAAAGAATCTGATGGTGAAGTCAACAAGGAAATAGGTGGAGATGAGCAGAATCAATTGGTTGCTTTTGTTGATAACCATCACTTGTTGGATAACTACCAGGGTGATGAAAATGACATCCGCATCAGTGACTCAGAAAATGATGATGTTGAATATACTTGGATGGAGGGGCCTGAGTTTTGTGTTCCTAAAGGTGAATTGGACGTTCCTGAATTTAAGAAAGGTATGTTTCCTTAGTTCTATTTTTCTAGTAAACATAAGTAATGAACAGAAGTCGAGTATTTTTAAAAATTATGTTTTGTTCTGGTAAGGGGTACCTAAGTAATGTTCATAAGTTTACCAGTTTATTAATCTTCTTTCTGTTAAGGTATGGTAAGGGTTACACAAGTAATCTTCAAAACTTCACTAGCTTAATAATCTTCTGGTTTTTAGAAATGGATACAAAAGTAATGATGACAAGTTGGTCTAGTTTTATTAATCTTGTATGATGGATGTATATTTTGGCATCTAGTATGTTGTGGTATTCATTAAATGCATGATTATTTTACTAACATAACATGTTCTATTGACAGGGATGGTTTTTGATGATGTTGATGACTTTAGAAAAGCTCTGCGAGAGCATGGTGTTAGAGCTGGAATTAGGATGCAGAAAATCAAGAATGAGAGTACTATGGTTACATGTGAGTGTGCAGCACTTGGATGCCAATGGAGGATTCATGCAAGCCCAATAGTTCCAGGAAACCCTACTTTTATGGTGAAAACCCACCACCCAGAACACACATGTGTTAGGGCAAATGTTGACAGGTGCGCACCCCTGGCTTGGATTGTTGATCAGTTAGTTCCCCTGCTGAAAGAGAATCCTAAGATGATTGTTGATGCCATGAGGGCTGCACTGAAGAAGTTAAATGTGATACCTCCATACATGTCACTTTACAGAGGGAGAGCCAAGGCATTGGATATTATAGCAGGTGGAGATGGTCAGGCTTATAGCCTACTACCTAGATATTGTGAAATGGTTAAACAGTCTAATCTGGGTAGTACAATTTCACTGGAATTGGTGGTGGACCCCCCCCCCCCCCCCCCCAAATTCCTTTTGCTCCCCAATTCAAGCAGTTTTTCTTTGGACTAGATCCAATGGTTGAAGGCTTCGCAAAGGGTTGTCAGCCATGGATTACTTTGGATGGTTGTCACCTACATGGTCCTAAAGGAGGTGTGTTGCTGAGTGCAATTGGACTTGATCCCAATGGTGGGATATATCCTCTCTGTTTTGCTGTTGTGGCTATTGAGAACCGGGAAGCATGGAACTTCTTCCATTGCATGGGAATCTTTGTTGGAGGGTGGGCAAACAAGAAATGGACATTCACCACCGATCGACAGAAGGTAACAAAATCATCACTTTGAATTTAAGTTTTAATTACATGTTTGTTTACTTTGAAATCCCCCACCAGTTATTCACTGACCATTACGAATTTAAGTTACAATTATACATTAGTTTACTTTGAAACCCCCAACCATTATTCAATCACCACTATAAATTTATAAATTTTAATTAAATATTAGTTTACTTCGAAACCCCCTACCAGTTATAAAGACATAATGTTATATTCATGATATGTCAGGGACATATTGAAGCTATTAAAGAGAGTGTCCCTCAAGCAACTCATAGGAAATGTGCTAGGCACATTTATGCCAACATGAGGAGTAAGCACACTGGGAGTTTTGTGAAAAGGTGGTTCTGGATCGCATGCAAGGCCTTTAATGAGACCAAGTTCATATGGGCAATGGAGAAGCTAAAGGATAAAAGACCTGGCGCATACAGGTGGTTGATGGAGATTCCATTAACCATGTGGGCTAGGCACAAATTCGACCCTGATTTGAAGAATGACCATGTGACAAGCAATGTGGCTGAGAGTTTCAATGCATGGATTGGTGAGTTTAGGGGTTTGAGTGTGCATAAAGCAATGGAAGGGATTAGGGGCAAATTGATGGAATGCATGAAACAGAAAAGGCTGGAGGGTTTGCGGATGACTGGGCTTACTTGCCCTAACACACAGAAAAGGCTAAGGGATAACATTGAAGACCCATACAGATTGAGGATCACATCTTCATGTGAGGATGAGTATATGATTTTCGATGAGAACAAAGGGTTCATAGTGCGCATAACGGAAAGACACTGTGATTGCGGTGAATGGCAGATTGCTGGGGTGCCATGCAAACATGGAATCAAGTGCCTCAGATACAATAGGTTGGACGTGGAGAAATTCTGTGACCAAAGTTTCTATGTGTCAAGATTCATGGATGCATATTCTCCCATTATCCATCATGTGCCTCATGAAACCATGTGGCCTCCGATGGACCATGTAATGCCAAAGTTTGTGTAACCCCCTGGCGTATTAAAGCGTATTAGGAGGCCTAAGAAAACCAGGAGAAGGAAAGTTAGTGAAGAAGTGCGCAAACACAAGAATGCTAAGAACCGGTGCATAATTTGCAATGAAGCTGGTAATTTAAAAAAAAAATTATACACCCCATTTACTACTACACCCCTTTTATTATTATTATGTTGATGTCTGCGTGAAACATGTCATAATTCTAGGGGATGCCCAAGAAGCTCAACATGGAAACCAGTGAGGCCCAAGGGAACAGCTCAGAGGCGTATTTGGGTGAGTTTTTTTAATAATCATAGCATCTGTGAAGGTGATGCAAAGTTGTGTGAAAATTATGTAAAAACTGGTAGGGGTTGCTAAAGTAATATGTTCACTGTTCAAAGTGAAGCATAGTTGTGTGTCAATATATGAAAGACCTTTCTGTCAAGGGTGACTAAAGTAATGCGTTGAGTTCAAACTTATTATAAGTTTTGTGAGAATTCTTTAATAACTGGTAGGGGTTACTAAAGTAATATGTTCACTGCAGGCAACCAGAACGATGCCTGAAGACAGGCCTATAGCTGAACTTATTGGTAGAGACCAACCAGAGTCATCAAGGAGAGCATCTGGAAGACCTGTTCGTGCACCCAAAAGACTTTGCAGTTCACAACCTCTTGTTTTGGACCAAGGAAGTAAGAAGCAGAAGAAGAAAAGGATTTCTTCTACCCAGAACTGAAGAAGGGATAGAAGACTGACTGACTTAGTGGTGATATGATCTATAGCCTTTTTTTTAGTCCATACCACTTGACCACTATATTTTGACCAAACATTATTTTGACCCAGTTAGTTATTATGACCGTAAACAGTTGTGTTCAACATGTTTACATGCGTAATATTATCATTAGGAACTTGATTCGTAATATGTAGTGAATGTTCTTAATTATCTTGTCAGCCATGTAACTTTTCATGACTTTTGGTATCGGTTGTACCCCCTACCATTAATATTAGCCATGTATCTTTTGGTATCGGTTGTATCGGTTATCAGCCATGTAACTTGTCATGTAACTTTTTATGACTTTTCATGAATATTAGTTTCGTAACTCCTACCAGTTTTCCGAATTCCCCCTTAATTAAATCACATGTTTCCAGTAACCAAAGTCAAGCACCGACTGAACTTTCATTAACGTGGACTGTCATCTCGCGTTGACATATCAGGGTGAAAGGTGCAACAATTCCATCCTTCAAGTGGCTGATGCACAGTTGGAGGAGCTCATGGAATTTGCTGCCTCTCTCTGATTGTTGAGATGTAATTTTAATTTTATATGTATTATCTTTAATTTTAATAATGATATAAAATGGATTCCGTTTCTATTAATTTGTTATTCAATTTTACTGTCTGAAATGAAATGAAATAACATAACTTGAAGAACCCCTACCAGATTCTGAAATTAAATGACATCACTTGAAAATCCCCTTGTAACTTCTTGCGTCCTCCTCAGTGAAGTCTGACGAATTCCTATAAGTTGACTGTTAAACCATAGGAAACGAATTAGTACTGTTGGTGAAGGGGAAAAAAACCCTAGTTAACACCCAGGTCCCCCCCCCCCCCCCATCCCCAATTGTCCCGTAAATGATCCCAACATCCACAGATCCAAACACAAACCCTCATTTATCTGAAATTCCAAACTAAACCACAGATCCAACGATGGTGAGTCAAGGTACGTGGTCCTCTTCAAGTAATTCCCTTATACAAAGAGAGTTTGAGTTTCTCATGGATCAATTCGATTGGTGTAAGTGTGAACCCCGCCAGATAGCCGTTGAAGGTGTTTGTTGGACAGATGATCCAGGCCGTCCGTACTTGAAGTGCCCGAAATATGTAAGTTCCTCGTCACTATACTTACTAAACGTAGTGGGTATTTTCAAAGGTTTTCTGTTAGAGGTGTTATATAAATGCAAGGGGTTATTATGTAAGATATGTATAACTCAATCAGTTTAATGGCACAGCCCAATGGATGTGGTTACTTTGAATGGGTGGCTGACCGTTGCCGCCTAGGGTTCGTCATTTGTTAACTGCTATCCGTGGGGATAAAGAAGATGCAGAGTGTACTTTAGCACAAGTTGAGTATATGTATAAAGGTCTTGTTGCAGAGAAGGCACAGCTGCTGAGTAAGATCAGTGAGATGGAAGGTATGATAAAGAAGTACATGAAGTTCGATAAATTGTTTCTAGGTTTGTGTGTAATTGCAGTAGGTGTGTTTGCTTGGATTCTATGAATGTAGGCCTATTTAGTTAGCTGTATTAGTATTTCTTAGGTTTGGTTCACCATGTATTTTGTTGACGAATTTTCTCGGAATGTAACCTCTTTTGTTGTGGTGATTAATTCGGTGTTAAGTGATAATTATCAGAAAGGGCTGATTGTAGGGTTAGTATTACTTTTGTAACCCCTACCAGTTATTAATGTAACGTTTCAATGAAGGGTTTTAAGTTTTAAATGCAATGAAACCTTTCACGAATAGTTGCACCGAACACTATGTGTCTATCCAATAATTGTGCCTGTTCCCCTTGAAAATCTTTCCTTTATAAATACAGAAACTGTATCAATTAAATCTGCATAAAATCAACACGATGGCTAACACAAATGCAAGTGTCAAACGGTCACGTGTTTACCATGGTTCTGGTCCAGGTTTGTTTTCCTTTCATGTCTCCGTTTCAATAGATTCACAGACATTTGTCTTATACATGCTTTTTTTGTGTTCATCGGTTATAGATCCGTCCAACCTACGCAGCATAGTGGTTCAAGTTGGATCTCGATTCTCTATGAATGAGAGCGAAAATGTGACCTACGATGGAGGTTACACCAAATACATCCACCATGTGGACCCCGAGGAGTTCAAATTCCGTGAGTTGTTCTACGCTGTGTATAGGATGCATCTAAGAACACCTGCGCCTACACTGGCTTGGTACCTACGATGCGGACAAACTATGCCGGAAGGGTTGACACCAATTGAGAATGATGACTTCATAGAGATGATGTGGGTTAATATGATGCACAGTGGTCGTCTAGTTGTGGAGGTGTACATGCGGGACTGTGAATTCGAGTTCGGTACCGGACCTGACAATGGTTACGCGCTTCCAGATGGAGTGCCGCGTCACGAAATTGAAGATCCGGAGACGATACCTTCATTTGTTGAAGCCATGTGGGAGGAGGATGAACGTAACGGCGAAGCATTTGTAGAGAGGCTCGAGAATCGGTGTGAAAGGTGGTATGTGTCAGCTCTAATGTACCCTAGGGGAAGGGTTGGTCGTTATTAAGATGTAGTTAAAATAAAACTACCTATTTAAGTATGTAATTATCATGTCGAATAGTTTACTATTGTATCCCTTCTTACTTTAGACGCCCCTCCCAGTATTTATAGTTGTTTAAATGTTACTACCATAATATATACAATTTAAGTTTCTAATGAACATGTTATTTTCTTTACTATTTCATCCCGTATTACTTTAAACACCCCTGCCAGTTTTATTACTATTTCACGCAACTTTTTTTCCATTATATTGCCTTAAGAAAATTAATGGTTTACAAGCATCCAATAACTTCAGAAAACCTTAAAACATTGTCAGTTATATTCAGCTGGAGGAAAGCATTTCAGATATCTTCCTTCTCTTGGTTGATGACTCTGCCAGGGCCTTGGTATGTCTACCAGGCTTCCATGAGCTAGGCCTATCTCTTCCAATTAAATCAAGCAGGGGCCTATCTTCTGGCATGGTTTTCCTAGCCTGCATTGGAAATAATTATTTCAATTTGAAAGGACAAGTAGAGCTTAAAAGATTAGTATTGTGGCCTCAGAAACTCACATTTCTTATTCTGGTTTTCTTTCCCCTCACAACCTTATTACTCCAATTTGGATCTTGAGGGCAGCCCCTAGCATTGTGTCCTGTTTAAGGGGGAAAAATACTTATAGCAAAAAGGGGATCACACATAACAAGAGGCTCAAAAATAAACATAGTAGGCAACAAAAAACATACCAATTTCACTGCAATTGCTGCACTTCATTGTTACAGCTTTCTTCCTGGGCACTGTTTGTTTCACCGTCTGAGATTTCCTCGACTTCTTTCGTCGACCACTCTCAGCTTGAATAACTTCAAGAGCTTTTCTTTTACCTCTATATATTTTCATGTAGGGAGCCTCAGCATTATACTTCTTCAGCTCATCCCTCAATGCTTGGAATTCCACATCTGGATTCTCTCTCAAAAGAGGCAGTAATTTGTCAACAACCTATTTACAGTCCACAAACTTGTTCACTTCAGGTCTGGAACATGTATGTTCTGGGAAATATGTCCTCACCATAAACTCAGGCTCTTCCAAAACAGTTGGGCTTGCATGAATCCTCCATGTGCAGCCAGTTGCTGCACATTTTACTGTAACCCTTTTCCGCTCATTCTTGATTCTACTTAGTTTGATTCGAGCCCTTACGGCATGCTCTTATAATGCTGATCTAAATGCAGTAATGTTATCAAACACCATTCCTGTGACACAAGTAATTCAAACACCATTTTAATTAAACAACTAAAATTAATGCAAGTACTAATAATTCAAATAATACAATACAATTTGTGCAAATCATACCAGCTTGAAACTCAGGAATAGCCAATGGATCTTCAGGAATAACAAACACAGGTCTATCATCAACCTCATCCTCATCTTCTTCCTCAACCTCATCCTCATCCTCTACAGCAGCATCCTCATCTTCTTCCTCCACATCATCCTCTGCAGCATCCTCCTCTACACCAACCCCCTCCACATCATCCTCTACAGAATCCTCTTGTACACAAACCTCCTCCACATCATCCTCTGCAACATCCTCCTCTACATCATCATCTACACCATCCCCCTCTACATGAGCATCTCCACCATCATTATCCTCATCTACACCAACATCATCTCCTCCTTCATCATCTCCTCCATCCTCATCATCTCTGACAGCATCATGTACATCATCCTCCTCATCTACACCAACATCATCTCCTCTATCATCATCTCCTCCATCCTCATCATCTCTGGCAGCATCATGTACATCATCATCCTCCTGTAATTCACTTCCATCATCCTTTGGTGCAGAACAACCATCATCCTTCACTTCATCCTCTCCTACCTCTGCATCCTCCATCAATTCTTCTGTATCATCAACTTGGTGATCCTCCTCTACTACCTCAGTAGCCTCCATCAATTCATCAGTATCATCTCCTGCTTTTGAATCCACCACACCCTCTATAATGTTCTTGTATTCATCAGAATTATAGGTTTCTATTAGATCCTTCAAAGCTTTCATACCCTCAGTTTCATCCGTCTCATCTGTAGACCCCTCTTTACCTGTAGTTTCCTCTATACCTTTACATACCTCTTCACCTTTAGCCCCCACCTCACTTTCTGATCCCTGCAGGTTATCCCTACACCCCTCTTCACCTTCAGACCCCTCTCTTAATCCAGTATCCTCTTTACCAGAGTCATCTCTACTGTTACAGCCCTCCTTACTGGGACCACCCATTTCCTTTAACACATTTTGGATAATCATATCAGGGTCAATTGAAGGCAGTAGATTCTTCATGTGCAAGGCTTCAAGTTCTTCAGGCACCTCCACTTGAAAGACATAAGAGTTCTTGTTTTCTATCTAAATATTTTGTCCAAGTCAAGATCACTTAGAACATACCGCTTATTATGCAAACCCTTTTGATAAACAATGTACACAATATCTCTCACTACTTTTGGATCCTTTGACAGAGCCATTTCATAAGCATCCTTCCTCAATTGATCAAACCTATACACCCCAGGAATCACATCATTTATTTCAACCTCGTCGCCCAGAAATTGTAGGAATATATCTAAACCCTTCTTATCCTCCCCATCATTATTATTAGTTGATTCACTACTTGAACTCATCTTCAATTGTTTCTCCTTATTATCTCAACTAATCTATCAAACAATAATAAAATATACATTAACGCCCCTTTCATATATATTACACCCCCCACCAGAAAAAACCGTAAATAGTATTACGAGTGTTAAAGTAACCAAAACCATGTTAACATTCACAAATCATACATGTCCAACAAACATTAAGGTAATTACTGACATACCAACAATGACGATTTACAAACCCTAGTTTTTAGCAAAACATCTGATTTCAAACATAAATAGACTCAATAGATGTGAAATTGAAGATGATAGTACAGCAGAGGTTAAATTGAAGATGATAATACCTTGAACAACTTCAAAAACCACGATTTCTCCTCTAACGAAAGATGGAATTCCACTTATTCCACTCGTCGAGCACGATTGCGCCTCGCCGGTACTTCTTCGGTATAAAATCCAAAGTTTTCTCCCAAACACAGTCAGTGAAACAATTTTGGAAACTGCAATGAATGAAAATCGAAGATTGGGAAGAAACCGTTCAATTGAGGGGGAAATCGTTCAATTTAATTGAAAATTAAAAAATGAGTAAGGGTAATTTAGGATTTCACAGTATAACCAATCAACTTATAAAAGTTACATTAACACCCCTTACCCGTACAAAGCGCGACTTGGCGAACTGTAAAGCCTTAGGTCGGATTCGTCACCCCCAATATAACACTCTAGAACAACCCCCCCCCCCCCCCCACCTCCAATTAACGAACCCAAACACCATTCTCATTCAACAAAAATTCACAGTCACCAATGGTTCCTGAGTTTTCTTGGTCAGATGAAAGCAGTGAAAGATCCCACATTTGGCCCATGTCGTCTGTCTCGGAGCTTTACCAGTACTGTCAATGCAATCCTCCTTTGATTGTCACCAAAGGCATATCTGCTAGAACCCAACCAGGTTGTCGCTACATAGCTTGTCAGAACTACAAGGCAAGTGTAATTGTTTTAATTTTGTACTTTTCCGGTGTTTAGGGCTTCTCATTCTGAAAATTACTTGTTGCTTGAATGGGCAGGATGATGGATGTCAATATTTCCGCTGGGTCGGGGAACGTTTGGATCGAGATGTTGAGCGAATTATCCGGAGTTTTGCTACGAGGACTGACGATGCAGTAACAAGCATTACGACGAAATCCATAGAATGTGACAATCTTCAAAAGCAGAACTCAGAGTTGCTGTCTAAATTGAAGAAGTATGAAATCGTGTTTGTTGGAATGTTTATCGACATGTTTGTTGCTGTGATTGCCTTGGTTGTGGGTCTTAGGATGTAACTAATATGTATGATCCTTAGTTTTTGTAACAGATCACAATTCTTCTTTTCCCTGAGGTTGTAAGAATTGTGATCCTATGACCTTTGTTATGGTGATTATTAGTGTTTCTGACTTATATTTAGACCCCTTTATGTTACATGGTAACTTGTGGTTGGCAATCCAAGATTGTTTACTTACGAATGCTCTCAGATACAAACGCCAGATGGCTACAAATGATTTATATACTAAGTGCAATTCAAAAGCTGAAACAGTAAGCCATATTCTTAAAGATTGTAGTGCGGCTAAGCAAATCTGGAAAGCTATGTTACATATGTTTGGAAATAAACTGCAATATTATGGGGACAAGGATAAAATAAGAGAACTAGGGACGAGAAAGACATATAATTGGTTACCTAGTTCATCAATAACTTTGACTGCGTCTGGGGGCATTACCAAGCCAGGATTCCACTAAACAATGAGAGAATTGTAGGATACGACTTCAACCACAATAACTGACTAACTGTCTCTACTCAATGTCTAGGATCTACCAATAATTAGCTAACTGCTAAACTGTTTTAGGCTACCTGCTCTCAAGCTCTATAGCTCTCTGCTAATTATTCTTGTGTGTAGTGTTACTGCTACAATGGCTATATGGGTGTATATATAATAGATAGGCCGAGCAGCTTGCGGCACTCCAAACGGATTCGGAGTCATGACCGAAATCAACTAGGAGTCAAATTGCTTGCTGGTTCCATTCCAATTGTCACGTGAATTGTTAGTACTTCACCTGGTCATATTAGGAAAGCAAGTTGCATTCCCTAATCACGCCAACTCCTTTTCCTAATACAATTCTTTCTTCAATTGGTTTTCTTAATCCTTCTTTAATTTGGTTTCTTCTCCAAACCCAACAACATCCAGATGATCTTCAAGCGTTTAATCAAATACCTGGAGATGTCTGGTTCAAGTCGAATTTGATGGGAAATTTTTGAACTTAATTGCGATCTGATACTACCTGGCCCTTGATATTTTCTGCAGCTGCTTGGGCAATTTGGAAGTCGCGAAACTCAAGAATCTTTCGAGGAAAGCAAGACTCAATTATCATACCATGTTCCTCATTAAGCAAAACAACGATGAGCTACTCTTGCGAATCAATGTCCCGAAAGCTACAAGATTAATGATTAAGTGGGAAAAACCTCCATTTACCTGGTCGAGATTGAATGTTGATGGAAGTTGTGATCCGATGTCAAATTTTGGCGCTATGGGAGGTCTGCTTCGTGATGATCAAGGAAACTGGATATGGGGTTTTGCGTTGAAGTTGGAGCACCCAACAGTCAATGAGACGGAACTCTATAGTTTGGTAACTGGACTTGAATTAGCTTGGGAGAGAAGAATTCAAAAGCTTATTGGTTGAGACTGATTCAGAAGCAATTTATGATTGGGTCTCTAAATTGGCCACGCCACCGCCTGAAGGTTTTTTTTACCCTACAGCATGCTGCACTACCTCCTGGTACTTTAATGTGTTATACAGTATAATATTTAATGCATATGGTACAAATATGGTACAACCTTTAAAGCACCAAGAGGTAGTGCAGCATGCGGTAGGGAAGAGGAAACTCCGCCTGAATTAGAGCATAAAGTACAACAATGTAAAGATCTCCTACGCAACCCATGGGAGATTCAAGTCAGAAAGACTAATCGTATGGCAAACACTAGGGCAAACCATTTGGCTAAGTTAGGTTTCGTATGGCAAACACTAGGGCAAACCATTTGGCTAAGTTAGGTTATGTTTGGACTGGGGAAGTTAAGCTTTGTCAATTATGTAATCCCGTTTTTGGGAGTTGACATTGGCGTTTAAGCTTTGAATAAATCTTTACTTACCAAAAAAAATTATATCTCTTACTTTTTCTATATTCTCTCTTACTTTTTACCATCTACTTACTATTTTATTCAATTTCCTTAATTAAAATTCACACAAAACCAAATTGTAAACCTTCTAAAAGACCGAAGGGAGTATCATAAATTGTTCAATTTAACTTAAATTAAGTACTAAAATTCAACAACTCATAGTTGTCCTGTAATGAGCTGCATCCTAGACTCCATCACACTCCTTCAACGTGTATGAGCAAAATGATGCAATAAAGTACACCATCACACTCCTTGAAAATCATTGCACGTAAAATTTTCTGTCTCCTAACTCTAATTCTTATAATGGAGAAAGAAAGTGATCATTCATCGTGTAGTATGTCCAGTTATTCATTTTATTTCCGATTCGATGATTGGTCAATATTAGTGTTACAATAACACAAACTCCATTTGGTCGCAATAATGTAGTAATGCAGATGATGATGCACCGTTCATGGAAAAGAACGAAACTGTCCATGTGCAGTTTCAGCTAGCTAGTGATTGTCTAAAATTATTCATTTTTATTTATAATTTATACTCTAAAGTTTAAATTATAATGAATTATTGATTATATTGTGCATATTAAATATCAAACAAGGCAACGACTAGTAAAGCCATAATGTAGCATCCTTTAATTTGATTGGGAACAATAATTTTAGCAAAGTCCAAAGTATTTATCCGGCTCTCTATTGATTATTGAATATTCTTGAATCTTAATTGCTAACAATAGTATTTAAATAGTCATTGTTGGAGGAATAGTACATAATGCTAAACGGCCAAGTACGGTCATAACTAGAGTATTTTGCAAACAACTTAAGTTCATTTAAAGCCGAGTTGTACCGTGAATTGGTTATTTTTATACAACTTAAAACAATTTAAGTCACTAGGTCTCATATAAAATCAAATTATTATTCATCTGTCAAAGTTTAAATGTCAACCAACCCAATCATGCATAATCGAGGATAATGCATACTCCCTTTGTCCTCAACAAGTCCTCCACTTTTATTATTTTGAATGTCCATTTGGATCTGTTAATGTACATACTATTAGTTAATCATAATTTCCACAGACATTATCATGTTAAAATGGACAAATGATTTAATTTTAATATATTCTGAAGACTAAACGTATTTCACTACTAAAAAAAGATAAATATTATAATCCCGTACATTGTATTTTGCGTAGACATCATGGATGATTGTTGCTAGCAAAATAATGCCATTTGAACATAACTTTGTAATCACAATCTTCTCTTTTTTCATTTTTCTATTTTAATTAATTATGTACCCGAGTAAGTATCATGAGATAGTTTGTTTTCATAAAATAACAGTAAAATAATTTATATTATAAATAAGAAATGAATGTGCCACAAACTTATCCTATATTCAGACACAATTTGGTGGAGATCGTTTATATTTAATTTAAAAATATATACATTATCCATACTGTTAAGAAAAATACTAGTAAGAATTTATGATGGTCTTTTTTTAATCTTAATTATCTCAAAAAAAAAAAACCGTTAAGAAAAATACTAGTAAGAATTTATGATGGTCTTTTTTTAATCTTAATTATAGATGATCTTCCAGGAGACTTGTCATCTGGGTGACATTTAAATTTATTTCTATTTACTGTGTATCAGGTGATCTCCAGACATATATACATATACGCAATTCTATACTAAAAGTTTTACTTTTACAATTGTGATTTGCACAATTATTAAGGTAAATGAATATAAAAAACTAGAACTTGCGTAACACGCTACGCGTGTTGCTACATGCATTATTGTTTTATATTTTATTGTACTTTATTTGTAATTACTTTGTATATATTGTATGTAGAAATACATAGTAAAACCAAATAATGAGCATATGATTCTTTACATGTATATTAAAAAGTTTAAATAATACTACTCCATCTCAACTCAATTAACTCTTTTGCACTCAAAGCCTCAACCATTACAAGCTTTCTTTAGCTAAGTTAGTTTTAAGCAATTTAGCTACAATAGTGTTGCATATAAGATCAATGAGCACGGGACCATTACGACAGTGCATTTGATGATGTTCAAAGAAACACACCATGATATGATTTTCTCTTCTTCAATAAAGAGGGGCTGATCACCAGAAACAGGCCTTTCCTAAGCAAGATCTATTGTAGTAATGCACCCTGAAGCTAAGTCCACAGCACCAAATTCTTGAAGGACTCACAAGCATCAAACCACATTTGTTGAAGTAAACAAATAGTTCAATCGCAGGAGCAATCAAAGAGCCACAAGAAACACTTTTTATGAATCAAACATACACTTCTTTATAGCATAGTTAAATGCATGATCAACTTTGAAACGATTGTGTTCTTGATAAAATTGAGCCTTTAATAGGATACACTATTTGAACACTCCTTGTACGTAAGCCACCACTGAATAGATATATTTGCAGGACTGCTTTCTATATATAATCTAACAGCTAACAACAATATATTACATCTTCAGATGAATTTCTCAGCCATTCAGCAGTAATTATTCCTTCAGTACAATTAATGGACATTAACCATAAATATCAAAATTTTTTCCAATAGAGCAATCTTTCCAGTCCACCATGTATAACAAATCAATCCACCAATACAAGGGTAATCACTCAAACAACTGATCATTCAACTAATATTTTTCAAAAAACAAACGAATCAATCAATCATCAAAACTAAGCGGATGAAGAGCAAAAGGGATGAGAAATCTTCTCTGAAAGATTATGCTGCAGTTCCACTCATGATACAACAAAAGTAGATCAATCAAAACTCTATTCATACCTATTTTAGATTATTTCTGATGTACAAATTGACGGCGGCGGTGCTTGCTGGAACTGACGGCGACACATCTTTTTCTCTCTCCTGCAAATTTCGTGAAAGAAGTATCAAAATGAAGTAAGATCGGAAAAATCCCTAATTAATTACTGAAAATCAACCCAAAAGCAATGAATTGAATCCAAAATCACAAGCAATAGATGGAGAATGAGGAAGAATGTCGAAGAGAAGAGAGAATTTAAGAAGAAAAAGGAAAATTAAAGAGGGAGAGAATCTGAGAAAGAAGAAACTCTATCAAGATCGAGGAAGAGATAAAGATGAGAAGATAGCCGAATAGATAAAAAGACGAGATCTTCTACAGAAATAAGTAGACACGCGCACGCGCGCCAACTTCACACGCACCATTTTTTTGGTTGCATACTACTTCTAAATAGTTTAAATTGAAAAATAGTAAAAATAAAGTGAGATAATATAAAAATAGTTTTAAGGAAATTTTCATACAACCCAATAGAAAGCGAGTGGGAAAATCAACTAGTATTTGTTTCGATATTTGCTCAATTTTGCCAAAAACAGTACAAATCTCACTTAAATGATGGGAAGGCCTACACTTTCACAAGAAGACAAATAGCACGTGTCTCTCCATCGCGTGTCTTCTCCGTCCTTTCTTCTTCTTTTTATACAGTTTTATATTGGGTTTTAGTTAGATCCGCGAATTTTAGTCTCTCTACTCGAACGTGCGAACACGCGTAGCATGAATTTATTGCCATGGGACACACAACATCTTCAGTTCTCTCTCTTCCATTATGATTCTTTCTTCTTCAGTTGTCTCTCTCTTCCATTATCCTTCTTTCTTCTCTTCCATTACAGATTCTTGCTTCTTCTTCTTCTCAAGGGTCCGTCGCTTTGATTTGTTTCGTATTTCAAAAAGAGACGGAGAAATTAGTGTAGGGATCGGAGGTGATGGACTGTGATCGAGATATCGATCTTCACTGCAATTCTCTTTGATTTTGCTCGTCGACTCGGTGGGCTTTCGAGTTCCCTTAAGATGCGGGCTTCTTACATGAGTCCGATATCTTTGTTGCAATTCTCTTTGATTTCTCTCGGGGACTTGGTTGGGCTTCCGATTTCACTTAAGATGCGGGCTTCTTGGCATTCTTCGATTTCTGCATCTTCATTTCAGTTGAACCGGGAAAGGAGAATGCAAGAGAAGAAAGAATCTGGGCGGGTATTTCAGAAAGAGTCGGAGAAATTAGGGGATCGGAGGTGATGGATTGTGATTGTGATATCGATTATCAAATTCATAGGAAAGATGGTTGCAATTATTCCCAAAAAAACAACATACATCTTACCTGTGAATTTGCCTAATCGGATTCTCCTACACAGCAATCCGGAGCTCCGACTCAAAGATTGGATGGATAGAGGAAGGAGACGGCTGCCTGTGTATGCCACTGATTTGATTATAGGTATGCTCTGTGATACGAATGCTAAGATACTCTTGCTCTATCATATTGACTCTTTCAGTTAATTAATAGTTCCAGTTGAATCCAGAAGTTATTGGCGGCATCACATATAATTGAACTGTCAATGAGACTGAATTGAAAGCTTTAAAATTGGGGCTAATTGAAGCTTGGGAAAGGAGGTATGAGAAAATTGAAGTGGAAACCGACTCCCAGTTGATCTTCGATATGCTTACCGAAAAGGAAGACGAAGCTCAAGCTCCTGCAATACAACAGCTGGTGGAAGATTGCCATGAGCTGATGAAGAAACCATGGAGTTTTAACTTAAAATGGATTGATAGAGCTACTAATTCTGTAGCAGACAATTCAGCTAAAATAATTTTTAGTAATTTGGGGGAGTTTGTCTTTTGGGATTAACTGTAACGCCCCGAAAATTACACTAATTTTTAAAAGAACAAGGGCGTTAAAACAATAACGAAGAGACAATCTAAAAACTTTGAGAAGCTAAAATTCTACCAGTTAACTTGCGAAAGATACTATTTTCAAAAGCAGCGGTAAATAAACAAGTTTTTGAAAGCTAAAACGGTACAAAATCCCAGTTTAAATCCCAACTCTCACTCTAATTGATGAACGTCTACCCGACTCGGTACTCCAACTTTCTCGGAATCTACAAGGAAGGAAAACAAAAGAGTGGCATAAAAATCTCAAAGTGTTCGTGTGAAGTGACAATTAACATATCAATAGGAAAATCATAACAAAACTGAATATACAATCATATCATATAACGAAACAATCAGAACAGTACAATCAGTCGTTCATTGGTGCAGTCAACCTTATAACCCCAATCCAAGCCCTTATCGCTCCAGACAGAGAATGACTCTGACACAGACGTTACCCTGCCATGGTACAGGGGTGAAACACTACTGCCCACCAAGACCTCGGCGACTTCTACCTCGCGTCAAGGGGAAGTAAGCGAATGAACTTTATGAATAAATCGACAGACACAACTGCCCAAATCTATCCACTTGGAAACCTCCACCACATTTGCACACATATCGGTCGTTAAGCAAATCAATCAAATCAATTATATATATATATATATATATATATATATATATATATATATATATATATATATATATATATATATATATCGAAATCGATTTTTCGTGCAGTAAACAGAATTTAGTTGAAGCATGTGAAAGTTGCTTCGATGCAATTTTTGAAAGAGCATGAGTTAGAAATTACTTTGATGCAATACGTATATATACAATAAAAACATGTACTTCCTTGGTTTTCGCAAGTGATTTAAGAACACTCACCGTCGAAAGTTTCTCGTCAAGTCTCAAAATACGTAGTTCCTTAGTAAGAAGGGTACCGGCCAGTAAGAAACCATTCCAATACTATAAGAACTACCCCCTAACCCTCGACTCTCAAGTCTAACATTCGACACAAACCAATAAGAGCAATTAAAATACACAGGTAAGTACATTGATGATACAATCTTGCAAACATGATATACTGAAAAAACAAAAGAAAATAAAGGTAATTCTAGGAATCGAACACTTGACATAGTTACAACACAAAACTATAATACCACTCGGAGACATAATGTTTCAATAAGATGTAGTCACATATACATTACCAATCTACCAGCTTAAAGCAGAGGACAGCGAACTGAAAACAAAATAAAATATGTGGCAAGCTGGGATCGAACCCCACACCTAAGAAACTGACAGATTCTCATGCATAAGTTCTGCACCACTAGGACACATGATAATTCGTTAACAAAATTTGCATATACAGCTATACAACCTTGCTGACAGATCAAAGATCAACACAAAAACATAAAACAGATCACAGGCCAATCAAACCCAATTTAGTCAAATCACATAGCATGCGAAAATAACAGAGCACGGACCAATTATACAAAGAATAGGCAGATTACAAAGCATGTTAACATACACTTGTAGGCAAGAATAGACAATAGCATAAGTTTCTCCCAAAACCCATCTACAAAAAGGAAAACAAGGTTCGAAACATACCGAAAGACGAGATGAAAGGGATTTAATGAAGAACGAAGATGCAACGCGTAAATAGCAGAAGGCTTAAGAGAGCCATAAGAAGACATTTAAACTGGGAGTTGAAGTTTTCGTAAAAGAATAACGAAAGCACAGGAGAAAGCGGTGTGAATCAGGAAAAGAAACTCAGGAGCAAAAGGACTCTAACTGGACAAATTTGGATAACTATACATTTGTAGAATCAATCGATCAAACACAACCGATTGCTCAACAAACCACAGAGAATAACAATCGAACAACAAACGTAATGTAAATGAGACAAGATTTACGTGGTTCGGATTAATCAATTCTACATCCACGGAGAACAATAAGAACAATTCACTATCGATGAAAGATTACAAGAATTGAGAAGCTCACAAGCAATCAACAATGGCGATTTACTCTCTTCTCTCTATTCTCTCTCTCACTAGTGTTTCTCTCACTATAACTGACAATTGATTATGATATCATCCAATCTCTTGCTTAACATCCAAGCTACAAGTCTATTTATATGGATTACAAACAATGAAAGACGAATCATAAGCGAACAGTTGCCATGCTCTGTTTCCTTGCTCCCAACCGTTTTTCCCTCCGCGTCACCATTTAATCTCAACCGTAGGATGATCAAGATCGACGGTTCCTGTGCAATCTGGCAATAACGACTTGTTCTTCACGAATTAATCTAAGAAATGAACTACTAACTCAACAATTCTCCACCTTAGTGAGTTTCTTGCTTCCAGTTCTCACTTAAATCAGTTCCTGAGGTTAGAACAATCCCCAAACTTGTTCCTTAAGGGTTAGAACAGATCCCCCAGCCTACTTGATCTTCAGTTCATTGTTGCAGCAGCATTGCTACACTTGTTCATCAGTTTGCAGCAATACTCAAACTTCTCAGAAGGTAATGCTTTAGTTAAAGCATCTGTAGGATTATCCAAAGTTGAGATCTTTGCCACCTTGATCTCTCCTTTATCCACAATGTCTCTAATGAAATATTACATCACATCAATTTGTTTAGTGCGCTCATGAAACATTTGATGCTTAACTATATGACACTACAAGAATCCATCCGTAACGGGACGGAAAGGGGCGACGGATTTTATCCGTCGCCCCTGTAGCGACGGATCGCTACTTGGGGCGACGGATTCTATCAAATGCTTCGTTGGCGACGGATAAAGGTTATCCGTCACTCTGTAGCGACGGATAAAATTATCCGTCGCTACAGAGCGTTGACCAAAATAAAAAATAAAAAAAAAAAAAAAATTTAGCGACGGATAGATTTATCCGTCGCTACAAGGCCGGAAAATTAAAAAAAAAAAAATTAGCGACGGATAGATCTAGATCTATCCGTCGCTAAAAACCTAAAAAAAATATAATATATCTCCTCCACCACCTCCTTTTCTCCACTACTTCTCCTCTCCTCCTCCTCCCACCACCACCTTTCTCCTCCCACCGCCACCATCCTCCACCACCACCACCTTTCTCCTCCCACCACCACCATCCTCCACCACCACCTTTCTCCTCCCACCACCACCATCCTCCACCACCACCATCTCCTCCACCACCTCCTTTCCTCCACCACCATCTCACCACCACCTCTCTCCTCCCACCACCACCACCCTGCCACCACCACCACCATCTCCTCCACCACCTCCTTTCCTCCACCATCCTCCTCCACCACCACCACCTCTCTACTCCCACCACCACCGCACCACCACCCTGCCACCACCACCATCTCCTCCACCACCACCACCACCCTTCCACCACCACCACCTCCCACCACCACCTGCACCACACCCACCGCACCACCTGCTGGGATTAATCAGATGTCTGAATATAAAATTCGATATCTGATTTTTAAAAAAAAAATGGGGCGACGTATAGATCTATCCGTCGCCCCAGAATCATTTTTTTTTTTTTTAAAAAATGGTCAATCCGTCGTCCAATCCGTCGAATTGGTGACGGATTTTATCCGTCACAGCTCAGGCGGCGGATTTTCTATCCGTCGCCCGATCCGTCGCTGAGGCGACGGATAGTTGGGCATCTGACGGATCTATCCGTCGCCATACCTGATTTTTGTAGTGTGAATAGCACTCTGGCTATCACAATTCACCACAATCATATCTTGTTCAATCCCAAATTCCTTGATTATACCCTTCAACCACATAGCTTCTTTAATTGCTTCTGTCAGTGCTATAAACTCAGCTTCAGTGGTTGACAAGGCTACCACAGGTTGCTGCACTGATTTCCAACTGATTGCAGTTCCATATAGTGTAAAGATATAACCAGTGAGAGATTTTCTGTTGTCAAGATTTGCTGCAAAATCTGAGTCCACATACCCCACTAATGCATCAGAATTTGCATTTGTGTTTCTTTCAAACTTTAGACCATGGTTTGCAGTTCTCTTCATGTATCTCATTATCCACTTCACAGCTTCCCAATGAGCTTTCCCAGCATAGCTCATATACCTGCTACCTATACTCATTGAATGAGCTGAGCTAAATCAGGTCTGCAATAGACCATTGAGTACATGAGACTCCCTACTGCACTTGCATATGAGACCTTCTCCATTTCTGCAACTTCTTTATCTCCTTTAGGACATTGATCAAGTGACAGCTTTATATGTTGACCCAGAGGTGTAGAAACTTCATTTGACTGGTGCATGTAGAATCTTGAGAGCACCTTACTCACATAATGATTCTGAGATAGATACAAAGTTCCTTTTCCAGGATCTCTAGTAATATCCATGCCTAGAATTCTTCTGGCATTACCTAGATCCTTCATTTCAAACTCACTTTGCAGTAGTTTCTTGACTTTTATCACCTCAGACATATTATTCCCAGCTAGTAGAATATCATCAACATATAATAGCAGAAATATAACTGAATCTGCTGTAGGATAAAACATGTATGCACAACTATCATAAGAGCTTCTCAAGAAACCAACACTTAACACAAAACTGCCAAATCTCCTATACCACTGCCTTGGGCTTTGTTTCAAGCCATAAAGAGATTTCAGTAGTAAACACACCTGATTTTGGTTTTTATCAGTCTTTACACCATCAGATATTGACATGTAGATCTTCTCATCCAAGTTTACATGAAGAAATGCAGTTTTCACATCAAGCTGCTGTAGATATAGATTATTGTGTGCTACAATAGCAAGAAGAAGTCTGATAGAGCAATGCTTGACCACGGGTGAGAAGATTTCATTGAAATCAATACCTTCTCTTTGAGTAAATCCTTTAGCTACTAGTCTAGCTTTGAACCTAATTGACTCACCTGCTTCACTAGTCTCCACCTTCTTTTTGTAAATCCATTTGCATCCCACAGTCTTGACACCATTTGGCTTGTCTACAATCTTCCATGTGCCATTCTTGTTCAGTGACAGTAGTTCTTCATCCATGGCCTTAATCCATTTTCTACTTTCACTGCAATTCACAGCTTCATGATAGCTCCTTGCTCATAGTTCTCAATATCATGTGCTACATTCAGGCAATAAGCTACAAAATTTGACCATCCAAATCTCACTGAGTGTTCCCCAGCTCTTTTATTCCTGTGTTGAGTCAGCTTCCAGCTTCTCAACTTGCTTCCACTAGAATCTTGATGTACTTCTGGTATATGATAGTCATCATCATCATCAGAACTTGACTCATACTCCACCTTCACATGAATACTATCTGGAATAGTATGCTCAGTGTTATGATCATCACTGTTCTGATTTTCTGTTGTTGATCTATCTAGTTGAGTATCAAGGCTCATCACTTGTTGTGTTATGTGATCTACAGTTGGACCATAGCTAGTAATCTCCACCTCAGACTGATCACTAGTACTTGTAATAACATTGTCAGGTATTCTGTGAGTAACTTGACTGAGAGGCATCTCACTTTCATTAAAAGTGACATCTCTGCTAATAATACATCTCCTCTCTTCAATGTTCCATAGCTTGTATCCCTTAACACCTTTGGGATAGCCCAGAAATATACATTTCACTACTCTAGACTAGAGGTGACAATTGGGCCAGTCGTAGACAGGCCCCCGACCCGGCCCATAAAAAGGCAGGCCCGGACCGGCCCGTTAAAATAGGCCCGAGACTGACCCGACCGAATATTTCATTAGGGCTTTAGGGGCACATTTTTCATGGCCCAGACCGCCCGAGACCGGCCCGAAAAGTCCGGCATATTAAGTACTATATTATTCGTCTAGAATTGAATTTATTAAATTAGGACAACACTTTTATATAGGCTCTCCCTTGCATTTTTTAGTTGGGCTAGTCCATTCCAATCTAGTAAATAGTATACTGTCTCGTGGCCCATTAGATTTAGGAATTAGGAGACCATTAGTCCAGTACTCCAGTTCCAGTAGTCAATAGTCATTTCCTTCATTTATCTATTACCATTTCCATCCGTTTAGAACTTTAGGGTTAGGTCATCTCTTCCCAATATCAAGAGACAGCCGTCATTCGCTAATCGCTCATCTTCTTCATCAACACGATCTTGACTCTTGAGCTTTCTACCGTTGCACAACGGCTATTTTCTGGGAGAGCCACCTTTAAATAGGTATGTCTTCTCACTTAACTCACTTAACTTAACTTACCACACCATTGTTGGCTTAGGATTTTGTTTGGGACATGAGCTGGCACCTGACACATGAGGAATAACACTAGGCAGCCAGCCTTTATGAATGCTGGATCAAGATGAGTTCGCATATTTTGTCTGTGCTGGTCGATAATCGATATGGAGCAACAAAATTGAAGTTATGTTTTGCACAATTACAATCAGCCTAGCTTGTGAACCTTCTCTATTTTATTTTATGTATTTGATTTATGTCTTCAAGATTATCCATAATTTAGAGTGCTAGCTGGATTGTAATGAGTTTGCTTCATGTATTTGATTTGAGAAAGTTAGGCTCTTCATGGGATTATTCATCTTTCATTTATGTCTTTCATCTATGTTTATGGAGTATGGACTATAATTAAAGGATCTGATTTGCTAACCATAAAAAGAGAGGGAAAAAAAAGGAGAATTTACTTTGGCCCCGATCAGCCCGCTAGTGGGCCCGGGACCGGCCCGCCCGACCCTAGATATAATGGGGCCAGGGGCTTGGCCGGGCCTCAATATCTCCTAAGAAGCCAGGCCCGGCCCGGCCCCTTAAAAAACAGGCCCGAAAGAGCCTGGATCGCTTCAGCCCGAGATCGGCCCGATTGTCACCTCTACTCTAGACTCAAGCTTGTCCTACTTGACATGAGCAAAATCAGCGCACCCCAACACCCTGAGATTAGTGTAGCTAGATAACACACCAGACCACATCATTTCTGGAGTTTTAAACTCAATAGCACTAGATCACTACAAAAAAAACTGGGTTGGGGTGACGGATAGATCCGTCGCTTAAGCCCAACGATCCGTCGCCCCAGCTATGGCGACGGATAGAAAATCCGTCCCCCTGGAGCTGGGACGACGGATAGATAATCCGTCGTTCAATTCGCGACGGATTGGACGACGGATTATATATTTGACTTTTTTTTTAATCGAAATATAAAGACAGATAGATTCTATCCGTCGTTATATGTAACGACGGATAGATTCTATCCGTCGTTATATTTAGCGACGGATAGAATCTATCCGTCGCTAAACTGGACGACGGATAGATTCTATCCGTCGCTAAACTGGACGACGGATAGATTCTATCCGTCGTCCAATATATTATTGGAATTAGTGACGGAATCTGAAATTCCGTCACTAATTCTGTCACTGTGAATCCGTCACTAGTTAATTTGTCACTAATTTCGTCACTATTTATTTCATATTAATCCCTGTTTTTCGTAGTTCACCTATTTAATCAATATAATGTTCGATAATAAATGAATAATACGGAAAATATTTCAATAAATTTTGAATAAAAAAAGTAATATCCGGAGCTGGAGAAATTATCCACACAAGTGTAAATATGAAAAAAAATCCGAACATACAGATACATAACTAACTAGCTATCAGACGGGGTGGGTGTGGGTGATGGCGGAACTGGGACATGAACTGCTCCATCTGTAACCGAAGGCGCTCGTTCTCCTCCCTTCATTCTCTGTCGTGCCACTCCATCTCGTCCCTTTGTTGCTCCATCTCTTGAGTTAGCCGAGCAACTTTGTTCGGACTCTGTTGCACCATTTCGAGACACAGTCCTGTGTAAACCGGACGTCTAGACTGCTGGGATGATGATGAGGAGCACCCCGGACTAGCCAAGCTCAAACCGAGGCTCCCGAGTCCATATATTCGTCCTTTCTTGTCCGGTTGGTTGACCTCTAAGAAGATGTTGTCAACTGGTTCAGTTGACAGCTCCTCGCCCGTCTTTTCCTCCTGCCTCGCTACCTGATCATCAACATCAGCCTGAAATCGTAAATAGCAGATATCATGATCAGTTACTATTTTTCAAAAATAACTTGTAATAGCTAGTGTACAAATATGAACTTTAAGCAACATAAACATACCGCAATAGACGAGACCCGGCAGTCGGTCCATACCCCGCCCTTCTGCTTGGCCTTCTTAAAGATGGCATACTTGGATGTCACCTCCCCCCGTGCCACCTGAATCAAACCAGATCTAGTCAACAATTTATCATCTACAAATAATAGAGCAGCAGAGACACAATACATACACGTAATGCTAGATTGCAAAAACACATATATATGCACCGATTGATAATAATCAGTGACAGTAGATCGCCTCCCAAGGTGATGAACGGCCCTTCTGCCCGTCAGTATCGGGATGCCGGATTACCTGTTGTTCCGTAACGCCCGACATCGATTCGGCGCCGATGAGGCATCCCAAAGGGCCCATCACGCATCAACTCGTGGAGGGATTGGGCCACCCCGATCCCGAATGGCCTTCCACGAACAGACCATATCCCTGTACAGTTTGGATCCCACAGTCTCGTAAACACGCCAGATCTATGGGATCAACCTGCTGGGAATGAAGTACTCCTTCTACACTCCCAATTTCATACAACATCCAAAGTCAATACATGTATAACCTCACCATGTTACATCAATTTAACAAGATACAACAACATAACAGATACGGTGACTAACATATCACCCAAACAAAGTGGCTAACATACCACTCACATATAGTGGCTAACATACCACTCACATTGTCCTAAATTTTACTAACACAATGGTGACTAACATATCACCCAAATAAAGTGGCTAATATACCACTCACATACAGTGGCTAACATACCACTCATATTAAAACGATTATAATTACAAACAAAGGAATGCCATATTTTAACTTACCCTCATCAAGTACTCAAACCCTCATGCGCTCGAGATGTGGCTCCAACACTCACCACCACCTTGGGTGGCCCTCTCCTGCTCCGGAAGATGTCACCTAGTTTGTTGTGCACCTCCGAGGCCATAAGCTGTTATCAGTGTATAAGATACAAGAAACGAATATATATTACTTTAGTACAACAATTTATACTTGTCAACTATCATTATAAGTTATGTTTTACATATTTAAGAAGAATGTATAATACTTACTTGGCAGGACCAACAGGGAAAATCACAGGCAAGCCGTCCCACGTGACGTTGGGATGGTTTGGATCGAACACGAGGTAGGGACAATCGTCGTGGTCGTCCTCCAGCATGTGTCTGGGCTGACTGGTAGAGCCACGGCTGCTCTCTCCTGCCCGGGGGGTCTCAGGAATCCGAGACCTGCTGCCCTGACCATCGGAGCCCTCCCTGTCGTCTGACCCTGTCCCCGACCCACCACTATCATGCGGCCGGCTGCGTGGTGGGGGACGATAGGTGGACGGCCTCTGTCGCGGCATCTGCAAAAACATGTAATAAATACAATAAAATGTGTTAGTACGAGTTATAATACAGAACAGATTATAATAACACATATAATTACTCAAATGTTATCAACTACTAACTAGTTATAATACACATAATATACCGTTATCTCCGTCCTCTAAGTCTACATATTGGTCCTCGTGCAGATCAAACAACTCATCATCTGCTTCTATGGGATCTTCTGCTTCTATGGGATCTTCTGCTTGTTTATCGACATCCTCTTGTTGGTACGAGTTGGTAATTGAGTCGTCTTTCTCAATGTACTCCACTTTCGAGCGAGCACGAATAGGTACCGCAGCTAACCATTCCCCCTTATCGCGTTTCCTACTTGGATATTCAAGAAACACCACTTGTCGTGCTTGAGTCGCCAGAATAAATGGTTCATACTTGGTTCGGTACCTCTTCTTTTGGTTCACATCAACCATTTCATACTACTCGTTCTTTCTCGTACCTCCTGGATTAGGATCATACCACTCAACATCAAACAAGAAGGTTCGTTTAAATGGCAAGCCAGGATATTCAATCCTCACAATTCGTTTTAGCTTGCCGTGGAAATCAAACAAAGTAGCATCTCCATAATCTTCTGCACCCTTAACACACACCCCGGAGTTGCTTGTCGCCATGGCCGTGTTACATTCAGTCGTGTGGAACCTAAGGCCATTGACGACATAACCTGGGAATGTGTAGACCTTTTCGAATGGCCCTTATGCGAGAGCCTTTAAGTATATGCATGTGACATTGTTAATTGGATTCCGGACATACTCTCGGAACCAATCTGGAAATTTTATAGGAATTTTAGAGTCAAGTAGTTCCTCTATTGTATCCTCTGTCATCTGAGGATTTTCTTCCAAACAACGCTTTTTGAAAAAAACTGCAAACATTGATTCGATGATAAGTCTATAATTGAAGTAGAGACTTGCGTAGCTATATTAAAATTTAAATAAATGGTTGCTCACCTCGCAAATAGTACCATATACTGGTCAACCTCAACACAATTCGTGAGGACATAATATTGAGCTGCTTTCAACTCTTTATCCGTAAGATATTCTTTCTTAGCTGCACCAAGAGGTCTCCCTGATACCCTGAAGACAGATAGGAAAAACTCATCATCCGCTTGACACGTTTGAATTCATTAGATCGAGGTCTTTCATTTACGATAATAAATCAATTTCACAATAATTCAATCAATTGCTACGTAATATAAGTTATATGAGCTTCAGTCAATTGTTACGGCATTACATAATATAAGTTACATCAGCTTCAATTTTACCATAATGTTTGGTTTCATATATATATATCAACTAATGATTACTAGTTATACAAGCCTAGAGACAAAAGGGATGAAACTCCTCATTCTCATGCACGATCCTCCTCATCACTTGTGACGCTCCCTACCACAGATGTTGCATTCCAACAGATCTACATCCTCCTCCTAATACACCATGCATATGTTCCGACAAGTAGAAAGGCACTCGATAGGCGGCCCCAAACCCCGCCTCTCCCTCCATTGGAGGTATGCCATGGACGGTGCTTCCTCACCGTGATGAATCCATACATGATACTCAGGCATGAATCCATAACGTCGCAAGTGCTCGAATACTGCTGTAGGCGTCATAAATTGCTTGTTTCTGCAGGTTTCCAATGTGCAAGGACACTTTATCAACCCCCAGTTGCACAAACCGGACGTCCCATGGCAAACGAGATGAAACCTTTAACCCCTTCTACAAAACTCCTAGAAACTCTGCCATTTACCGCCGTACGATCGTACATCCATGAACGGTCGGAATTCATAGTATATTTTATTTTTAACCTGACACGTTCCAATTGATTAGATCGTATTTAATTTATTAGATCGATTCCAGTTCAGATAAGAAGATTGTGGAGGTTAATTGTTAATTATTATATGTTCCTTATAAATTAATTATTAATTAAGTGTTCGATATGTTACAGAATTGGGCATATATTTTAACCATTTCAACCTCTTAGTACATATATACTTAACATACATATCAAATTAACTAATTACTCTATACATATCGAATTACTACGTATATTCATATCAAATTACATACTTAACATACAAATTTATCAAATCAAAACTACATACTTCTATACTTAACAAACATATCAAATTAACTAAACTAACTATATATACTTAAAACACAAATCAAACTAACTACATACATTCATACATACCAAACTTAACATACTACATACATTCATATCATACTACATACCTAACATATATACATATCATTAACTAAACTAACTATCAAATTACATATATATATATATATATATATATATATATATATATATATATATACATATATATATATATATATATATATATATATATATATATCAAATTGAACAAATTACATATCAAATTACATATAATTGATCAAATTAACTAAACTAACTACTACATACTTATCATATATACATATAATTGCTCAAATTAATAAAAATAAACAAAATTCCCAAATTTTTAAAAACTAGGGTTTTAGCCAAAATACCTTGATTAATCGGTAGAAATCTGAAATTGATCGAAGAACCAAACTCCTTGTCACACGAGCTTCGATTAGGCACCAAGATTGGCCGGAATAACGAAGAATTCACCGGAAATCGAAGAGAGGAGAAGAAGAGAATGAGGAAGAAGAATGAAGAAGATTACGCTTGCATTACGCCGGAGATAAACCCCTCGGGCCGGACACGTATCCGTCGGCCCAGAGGCGATCCGTCGCTATATAGGGCGACGGATAGGTATCCGTCGCCCCATAGCGACGGATAATCTATCCGTCACCCCTTTTGTTTTTTTTAATTAAAAATATTAACGACGGATAAAATTATCCGTCGTTAATAATTTCATTTTTTTCAAAAAAAAAAGTCAAACTTGGGCGACGGATAATTATTATCCGCCGCCCAATTTAGCGACGGATAAGTTATCCATCGCTAATAAGCGACAGATAACTATTATCCGTCGCCAAACGGGGCGACGGATAGAATCCGTCGCCCCAATTAGCGATCCGTCGTTATGGGGCGACGGATAAAATCCGTCGCCCCATAACGTCGTTTTTTAATGATTTTCTTGTAGTGGATGGACACCTGTTAATCAGATAGCATGCTGTGTTAACAGCTTCTCCCCAAAAATTCTTAGGCAACCCTGAGCTCAACATCATACATCTAACTCTTTCAAGTAGAGTTTTATTCATTCTCTCAACTACTCCATTTTGTTGAGGAGTGCCAACAACTGTCCTGTGTCTCTGTATACCTTTTTCTTTACAGAAATTGTTAAATTCTGTAGACACAAATTCAAGGCCATTATCTGTCCTGAGATACTTCAACTTCTTGTTGGTTTGATTTTCAACTTCACTCAACCAGTCCTTGAACTTTGAGAGAGATTCATCCTTGGATTTAAGTATATAAACCCACAATTTCATTGAGTAATCATCTATGATGCTTAGAAAATATCTTCCACCATTTGTGGTTTGAACTCTTGCTGGCCCCCATAAATCTGAATGCACATAGTCTAAAACACCCTTAGTAATGTGTTTACTAGACTTGAAACTAGCTCTGTGAGCTTTTCCCATCACACAATGGTCACAAAAATCCAACTTAGTGATTTTATTAGAGCCAAACACCTGTAACTTTGATAGTTCACTCAATCCTTTTTCACTAACATGTGCCAATCTCCTGTGCCATAACTCAGTGTGATTCACTTACTTAGTCACATTCACATGGCCTGAAATGGTTGATCCTTGCAGATAGTACAAACCATTCTTCTTAACTGCTTGCAGTACCACCTTATCATTGTTTGAGATTTGCAGTACCCCATTACAACCACCATACTTGTAACCTTTACTATCAAGCACACCTAATGATAGTAGGTTTCTCATCATACCTGGCACATACCTGACATCAGTGAGTTTCCTCACCACACCATCAAACATTCTAATGCATATAGAGCCTATACCCCTGATTCGGCATGCATGATCATTTCCCAATAACACATCTTCACCATTAAAGAATTTCAACTCACAGAACCACTCTTTAATTGGAGATATATGAAATGAGCAACCAGAATCTAATACCCACTGACTGTCACTAGAGGCACAAGAAACAACAAGAGCTTCAGCATTTTCATAGGAAGTACCTTCAGCTATATCAGCTATGTGTGATGCAGGCTTGTGTGTTGTTTTGTTCTTGAGCAATGGACAGTTCTTCTTTAGGTGACCAGGCTTCTTGCAGTTGTAACACTTTCTCTTCTCCACAAACTCAGTGTTACTTGATTCTGAATCCTTCTGGTATTTAGGCTTATTATGCATCTTGTTCCTGGTGTTTGTATCCCTTCCCCAATTAGGTTTGACAGACAAACTTTCAGCAATTGCATCATTGTGAACACTAACACCAACACTCTTCTGATCCAGCTTATTTCTCAATGCAATCTCCACATCTTTAGCTGTCAAATCATCAGGTTTGGCCATGACAATTGCATCAATCCAATGTTCATAACTTTTAGGTAAAGAGCTAAGGAGAATAACAGCTTTATCATCTTCTCCTAACACCATATCACTGGATTCAATATCAGAACACAATTTATTGAAATCATCCAGGTGATCGATAATGTTCTTATCTGGTTTAATCTTGTAGTTGAAGAACATCTGCTTGAGTTTGATTTTGCTCGCAACTGTTTTGACATTGAAAGTGCAAGTTGCACTTGATTAGATAATCTTATCTTTCATAATTCAGTTCAATGTTTGTGTTTGTTGTTGTTGTTTGTGAACTGCAGGATTTCAATGTTGTGCAACATTGCGAAATAGTGCCTATACAATGTTGGAACAACATTACAGACAACAGCAGACAACATAGAAACAAGCAGGCCAATTGATCGATGACTTGACCGAAGCAATCAATTCGAATTTCTGCAGGAATAAGGAAAGAGTTTGAGTTGCTTTGGACACAAGGAATGCAATCTAAAAAGAAGGAAAGAGTTTGACAAGTTATGGGCACCTTGAAAGAAAGAAGGAAATAAAAGATTCTCTAGAGATAATCTTGGAAAGATTTTCCAGCCAACCAGATACAGAGAAACAACATTAGTTTCTTCCTGCTGAGATCCCGGATCATCACATATGTACAGGAAGAACATAGTTGCAAGAAGAATACAAGATTAAAGAGAGAATCTTTCACGAAGATTGTGGTGAAAGCAAGAAGGAATATATTTTATGAAGAATCAAAATATGGAAAATTCCTTCTATGCGTATATTGAAGAAAACAAGACAAAGGAAATTGCCTTTGCTGAGATCCTATTGCATTTCGACTTGGATGGAAGCTGTCGATATCTCAAGTATATATACAAGCATTCAGCCGAGCAATCAAAAAGCCTTTCTTGGTGATCAATGAAGATTTTATAAAAGAGTTTAGGCTTCTTGTTTTCTGCTAGCTTTAGAGTTTGTCTAAGAGTATTCATTGTTGGAATAACTCTTTCAAACATCGACCTAGAATAGCTTTTACTGTTAGTTCTTCTAGGGCTAGTTTTGGTTGTTTAATCAATCATCTGTGATTGTATTAAACCTAGTTGATTAGATCTACTTTTCCTGTCAGTAGATATTTTGCCTAAACGCGCGGCCAACATTTTTATATATGTTGGCTTGGTAATAGAAGTTTCATTCATATTCATCCGCTGCTTTTTGTTTACTGTGTTGAAGACATTGTTGAACAACATTGTTGGCAACATTGTCTATTGATCTTGTTCCAAGTACCAATCCGGGATCCTACGTTCTAACAAGTGGCATCAGAGCCAGCCACCTAACTACCGGTGTCTGGATTTGGTACTACTGCAATGGATGCAAACTACAACAGACCTCTTGTGCTTGATGGGTCCAACTACCATTACTGGTAAATCAGGATGAGGACATACATCAAGTCCCTTGATGGTCGTGCTTGGAGATCCATACTGGAAGGATACACCTGGCCAACTGAAGGACCTGATGCTGATGGAGATATTGTTCCCATACCTGAAGAACGCTTCACTGCAGATGACGAACAGGAAGTTGATGATCCAGAAGTTCATGCCAAAGCCCTATCTGCTGTTCTGAACAATGTTGAGAAACAATGTTGGTCCAACATTGACAAAAGAAGTCTTTTTCGACTATGATGATTCTCAAAACTGTGAAACACTTTTCTGGACTAACCCTGAGGAATCAGTTTCTACTAATGTTTTGTGTCTACATGGTTCAGTTGATCTATCTGCAGATTATCACTGGGAAGAGCCAATCGATGAATGAAAACAATGTTGAGTCAACATTGACATCAACATTATGCTTTTCAATGTCTCTTCAAGTCTCTGCGGAAAGGCATCACTCCAAGAATAAACATGTTGTTGCAGTCTTGAGCAGTTACGAACTACTCACGAAAAGCGTCGAACCTGAAAAGGTGTCTAAACCAAGAACTCCAGCTGGTGTACAAGGAGAAATTGTCAATGCTAACACAACATTGAGCTCAACATCACAGGCAGAAATTCCATCTGACGGTACCCATGAGATGAGCATGATAGGCGAACCCAGCACTCCTATGGCTAATGGTCTTATGCTCAGCAGAATCGATGTTGGAGATGATGTTGACCAAACATTGTACAGAACAATGACTCACAGCCTTCTATATCTATCAACCAGCATACCTGACATCATGTTTTATGTGTGTGTTTGTGCCAGGTATCAGTCTAACCCTAAAATCCCACACCTGATTGTTCTTAAAAGATTTTTCATGTATATATCAAGAACTGTTAATCTTAGATTACGGTATGCATGTGATACAAACACTAATCTAGTGGGATTTAGTGATTCTGATTGGGCTGGTGATCTAGATGATAGAAAATACACTAGTGGAGGTTGCTTTTATCTTGATTCTAATTTAATGTCATGGTATTGCAAGAAATAGAACAATGTGTCACTCTCATATGTTGAATCTGAACATGTAACATCTGGGAGTTGTGTTACTCAATTGATATGGGTGAAAAATATGCTGCTTGACTTTCTTCAATGTGATACCTTGTTGATGTTCTGTGATGACCTTAGTGCCATAAATAATTTTAAGATGCCTGTTTTGCACTCACGCACGAAACACATAGACATTAGGCATCATTTTCTTAAGGATATGGTCAATCTGCAAGTAATAGACATACAACACATAGATACAACCAATCAACTTGCAGATATTTTTACCAAGCCTTTAGATTGTGAGAGATTCTTCAGTCTTAGGAGATCTCTTGATTTATGCTCTTTGTGATCTTCGATGTTGAAACCAGTGTTGACTCAACATCACAGTCAACACTGGCAGCAGAAAAGTGATGTGTTTTTTGTTGCCTTTTGATTTTTTTTATTTTTTTTTTGTGTGTGTGTCTATGTGCTTTTTGTGCTCCTGTACTGTCTCTGGTTGCTCTCAGTTTGGAAACTCATGGTGGTGATGCTGAGGATCTGAAAGTCTACTCTATAACCAAAGTCGAAGGGATTTGAGTTCTTTTTTATGTTTGATTCATGTAAAACCCACTTTTGCTGCTTTTTGGCTTTTTTTTTTTTTTACTCGTACCTTGACTCGCACTTGATGTTGCCTCCTGTCCTTTATGCTTAATAAATCTAATGAATTATATTAAAAAGGGCTCGAAGTGTTTCCGTCGAGGATCATGTTGGGCAGGTTTCAAATACTATCCAGATATCGACGTGGCCAATGTGTCATATGTCGTGAGGGTTGATGGCCTGTACTGGAAATCGACACACACAAAAGTGCCGATTCTCATAATGCTACTGGTTCACTTTCTGCATACCAAATTACCCAATGTGGTCAAATGAGTGATTTTATGCCATGAGATGTGTGTTTGCCTAACTCCGCATAGGCTTCGGCTTTGGAGCGGATTCATACGTGTTCCAATTATTTGACATGGTTCACGGTCTCATGGTCACCCCCACTCAAACTTAAACTAATTGTTCAATTTACTTTTTGAGGCAATGTTGAGTGTGTTTCTTTGGTATTCCTTTCTCTCTCTGTCTTTGCCTGCAGCATTAGTGGTGTTAATCGAATCTACATTACTTGGGACTTGAAAACTGGCTGATTTACATAAAAGAGTGGTCTGATTTTCCGATGTTGTCATCATTGTTGTGTCACATGCTGGTCAACATTGGCTGTCTTTGGAGTACTTTGTGACTTATATTTACTCTTTTTTATATGTGCTTCTCTATCTGACCTTTCTGTGTGTTTTTAGGTTTGAGGGGGAGTAGGTCTGAGGTATTTCAGGTCTAAGGTGTTTCATTGGGGTTTGGGGTTTTGCTTTCCTGTTCTTGCATTTCAAGTCATTATTTAAGAACAAGATTTTTGGTCAACCTCCCTAGGGTTTATCTGTTTATCTGATTACTATGACTTGACGGATAATTGTTTTACTTGCAACTTTAATCTTTTATTAACAGTTATGCACAGTTTCTATAGCATTGATATATATTTGCAGGATCTTTTAAGGCAAACCCAACAACACCCATCATGAACATCCACTCTTATCCTAACACTGCTCTCCAGCTAGTCCAACCTCTATTCCTGATTACTGCCCTCCAGCCGATCCAAACTCTTTTCCTGCGTTTTCTATCACCTTGGCTGCCTGTGTTGAACTCAATGTTTTCAACATCATTCTTCAACATTGCAGAGCTCTTATTGCAGGTCCTATAGTCCACAACTCAGTATTGCACTCATTGCATGTCTTCTTGTCTCCTTCTGTGAACTTGGTTGAATAATCTGAGAGATATCTTTCTTCTCAAAAAAGGGGGGGAAGAGAAGAGATTGAACAAAAAGCTAACATACTTTATTTTGTTATATTGCTCTCGTCTAATGTTGATGGGGAGTTCTGTAGTTTCATGCCTGTTATATTTGTTTGTTTCTAACAAGTTTGTTCAGGTGTGTTTTTGTGAAGAAAGACAAAGGGGGAGATTGAATAGTGCAGTGTTGACTGCAATGTTGTGTCAACATAGCAGACGACTTTGTTTACTGCGATTCTACGCAAGTTTGTCATTATTCACTAACTACTGAGTGCAGGAATTGTCAAAAGAAGTATGATATGATGCCCATGATGAGTTCAAAGGAGATGAGTAGGCAAAGAAATAAGAGGGAGTTTGAAAGTGCATATTTACAACAATGTTGAGTTCTGTGTTGACTCAACATTGTCCATCAGCATTGATCGATTGCACTTTATCTTTCAGTTCCCAACAAAGGATTCCTCTTGACTTGTTTAAATCCTACTTGTTCGATATGACTAACAAACTGGTTTTAGTTGTGTGAAGAAAGGTCAAAATTAAGGGGGAGATTGAAAGTGCGATTTATTGCACTTTGTTTAGTAATTCAACCTTTCTTTGTAACATAACCGGTTCAATGTTTGTAGTTGTTTTTCTATGAATATTTTGTAGGATATATCAAGTTGGGCTTAAACATGCATAATGGATCAAAAGGAATCAATGAGCCCAAAGGAATGATATTGCTTGATGAAAGACTAAGATTAAGGGGGAGATTGAAAGTGCAAGTTGCACTTGATTAGATAATCTTAACTTTCATGATTCAGTTCAATGTTTGTGTTTGTTGTTGTTGTTTGTGAACTGCAGGATTTCAATGTTGTGCAACATTGCGAAATAGTGCCGATACAATGTTGGAACAACATTACAGACAACAGCAGACAACATAGAAACAAGCAGGCCAATTGGACTGATGACTTTGACTAGAAGCAATCAATTCGAATTTCTGTAGAAATAAGGAAAGAGTTTGAGTTGCTTTGAACACAAGGAATGCAATCTAAAAAGAAGGAAAGAGTTTGACAAGTTATGGGCACCTTGAAAGAAAGAAGGAAATAAAAGATTCTCTAGAGATAATCTTGGAAAGATTTTCCGGCCAACCAGATACAGAGAAACAACGTTAGTTTCTTCCTGCTGAGATCCCGGATCATCACATATGTACAGGAAGAACATAGTTGCAAGAAGAATACAAGATTAAAGAGAGAATCTTTCAAGGAGATTGTGGTGAAAGCAAGAAGGAATATATTTTATGAAGAATCAAAATATGAAAAATTCCTTCTATGTGTATATTGAAGAAAACAAGACAAAGGAAATTGCCTTTGCTGAGATCCTATTGCCTTTCGACTTGGATGGAAGCTGTCGATATCTCAAGTATATATACAAGCATTCAGCCGAGCAATCAAAAAGCCTTTCTTGGTGATCAATGAAGATTTTATAAAAGAGTTTAGGCTTCTTGTTTTCTGCTAGCTTTAGAGTTTGTCTAAGAGTATTCATTGTTGGAATAACTCTTTCAAACATCGACCTAGAATAGCTGTTACTGTTAGTTCTTCTAGTGCTAGTTTTGGTTGTTTAATCAATCATCTGTGATTGTATTAAACCTAGTTGATTAGATCTACTTTTCCTGTCAGTAGATATTTTGCCTAAATGCGCGGCCAACATTTTTATATATGTTGGCTTGGTAATAGAAGTTTCATTCATATTCATCCGCTGCTTTTTGTTTACTGTGTTGAAGACATTGTTGAACAACATTGTTGGCAACATTGTCTATTGATCTTGTTCCAAGTACCAATCCGGGATCCTACGTTCTAACAGACATGATACAGTTCTTCGAGCTTATCGCATACTTCCTTAGCAGTTTTCAATTTGATGACCTCTCTCAGTGCTTTATCTCCTAGAGACATGATCAGAGTGCTCCTTGCCCTTCCAATTATGCGTTTCTTATCGGTTTCATCGTGATCCTTCGCGAAACCTTCTTCTCCGAGAAGAGCTTGCTCCACACCTTGTTGAAACAGCAAGGCCTCCATTCGAGCTCGCCACAAGGTGAAATCAACATTCTCCGTTAATTTCTCAGTCTCAAACTTTGCAGTAGACGCCATTGATGCACCGATCCTCTCTGCTTTCCTACAGACGGCGCCAATTGTAGAATCAATCAATCAAACACAACCGATTGCTCAACAAACCACAGAGAATAACAATCGAACAGCGAACGTAATGTAAATGAGACAAGATTTACGTGGTTCAGATTAATCAATCCTACATCCACGGAGAACAACAAGAACAATTCACTATCGATGAAAGATTACAAGAATTGAGAATCTCATAAGCAATCAACAATGGCGATTTGCTCTCTTCTCTCTATTCTCTCTCTCACTAGTGTTTCTCTCACTATAACTGACAATTGATTATGATATCATCCAATCTCTTGCTTAACATCCAAGCTACAAGTCTATATTTATATGGATTACAAACAATGAAAGACGAATCATAAGCGAACAGGCTGTCATGCTCTGTTTCCTTGCTTCCAACCGTTTTTCCCTCCGCGTCACCATTTAATCTCAACCGTAGGATGATCAAGATCGACGGTTCCTGTGCAATCTGGCAATAACGACTTGTTCTTCACGAATTAAGCTAAAAAACGAACTACTAACTCAACAACATTAGTTAATCAGATAGGTAATTAATTGGGTAATTAATCACCTCTTAACTTAAAAAAGACCCAAGTAACCAAAGAACTCTACCTAGATCAGACTAAAAACGTTACAAGGTACATAGATGATTAAGGTAAATAACAATGTAAGAAGTTAATTAATTAAATATAAAAATCCGGGGTTTTACATTACCTCCATCCCAGTTTGTGCCATTCTTGGCTTTTGACTCTATTTAATTAAATGAAACATCTTCCTTACCAAAAAATGAAAATAGAAGGCAATCATGAGCGATTCCTTCTTGACTTGGTGGCTCAAATTGCATACAGTGTTTTACCGTAGCAATGGACTTTTAGAATAGGTTCTGAACTGAATTGAAATGATATGGACTTGGCTTGAATTAATTCTGAGCTAAGCTGCAAGAAAAGGTGTAGTTTATGGAATCCTGGTAGAATTGTGCATTAGTGTATCGGTGTATGGTGTTATTTATTCTGCTTTTATGTGCTTCATTTGCAGTTGGTACTCCATTGGTGCTTTAGTAGATGAAATTTGTTGCGTAATTGTTCTTCGGAACTCGATCACCAACAATAATGATCAACCAACTCAAAACAAAGCTAAAACACAATCACTGTTATAGCAACAGTTGCTACGACAGCTAAACCAACAATCAATAAATAGCACTCAATCAACAACTCCAAACACAATCGAAAACTCAACAATTTACGTGGTTCGGCGAATGCCTACGTCCACGGGAGAAAACTAGAGATTCTTTTATTGACTAATGCAATGACAATATCAATTTACAGAGAATAACAAAACAGAACTCAAAAACGCAAACTAGAAGAATAAAGAAGATTTCGATATGGAACGGCAAATCTCTTGTCTTGTGTCTTGTCTTCTATTCTTGTGTTCTGATGTGTTGTGTCACGCCTAAGGCTGTATATATAAGTTTTCCCAAGCCTCCTACATCACCTTGAATTAGTAAAACAAGCTTTAATCCTTTTCCAATTCGAATAAGAAAGATTTCTTCCTTTCCTAGTTCTGTTAGAACTTCAATGTTTCATCCTTTGTATTTGGTCATTGCACAACATTGTCTTCTGAATTCAATCTATCATCACAAATCTCCACCTTAGATTGAATTCCTCTCTAGCTTCTCCAAAACACTCCTAAGGTTGGAGTAGACCCTTCTGCACTTTCATCAACAATGAGCACAGCTCATATAGCAACAAGTATAATAAAAATGTATCATGTCTTCCAGCTTGATATATGCAACTATCATAGTTGCTTCTCTTGAAACCCACAGATGTCACAAACTCATCAAACCTCTTGTACCATTGTCTTGGAGATTGTTTCAATCCATATAAAGATTTTCTGAGCAAACATGCCTTTGTATCTGCATTGCTCACAGTTACTCCATCTGGCACTTTCATGTATATCTCCTCCTCAAGATTCCCATGTAAGAAAGCTGTCTTCACATCCATCTGTTGTAGATAAAAGACCATCTTGAGTGACAATAGACAACAGTATCCTGATTGATGTATGCTTGACTACAGGAGAAAAGATCTATGTGTAGTCCAAGCCTTCCCTCTGTATGAAACCCTTAGCCACTAGCCTTGCTTTGTATCTCACTGTCCCACTTGCAGCCTACCAACTTGGTATTCCTTGGTACAGTGACAATACTCCAAGTTTTATTCTTGTATAGAGACTCCAATTCTTCTTGAATGGCTTCCATCCATAATAACTTCTCTTTACAAGTGACTGCTTCATGATAGCTGTTTGGTTCAGCATAATTAATCTCTTATGCAACGCTCAGAGCATAAGACACCATGTAGGACTTCCCTACTCTTCCAAAACCATACAGGTTTGGTGCTTGTCTGCCAGTTCTCCTTGTTCTATATGTGACTGTTGCAGCAACAGTTGGATCAATAGTTGCACCAACAGTCTCTAAAGATTCTCCAGTTTCATGTACACAAGTGGCAAGTACCTGTGTATCATAAACATGTTCCACCTCAATCTTGGTATTATCATCTTCACCTGTTGTACCAGTTGTAGGAGACACCAAAGGTTTCCTGATTCAATCTGAGGTTTGAGAGGCATAATTCTCTCATTGAAAGTAACATCCCTACTCACAATGCACTTCTTCTGATCAATGCTCCATAGCTTGTAGCCCTTGACCCCGGTTGGATATCCCAGAAACACACACCTTAATGCTCTTGCATCCAGCTTGTCTTGTTTGGTGTGAACAAGACCCAAACACCCAAACACCTTCAAGTGATCATATTTGGGAGTATGTCCAGACCATACTTCCTCAGGTGTTTTGAAATTCAATGCAGAAGTGGGACTTCTATTAATCAAATAGCAAGCTGTATTTGCAGCTTCTCCCCAAAATCCCTTTGAGAGTCCAGAACTGATAAGCATGCATCTTATCCTGTCCAAGATTGTTCTATTGTATCTCTCAGCCACTCCATTTTGTTGGGGGGTTCCTGGTATAGTCTTGTGCCTGATTATACCCCTTTTTCTGCAAAAATCATTGAACTCTCCTGATAGATATTCCAGCCCATTGTCAGTCCTGAGATACTTAAGCTTCCTCCCAGTCTGATTCTCAATCTCAATAAGCCAGTCTCTAAACTTAGAGAATGCTTCATCCTTAGATTTCAACACCATGAGCCATACCTTCCTTGAGTAATCATCAATGATAGACATATAATACCTTCCTCCATTTAATGTCTCAGTCCTAGCAGGTCCCCATAAGTCAGAGTGCACATAGTCCAAAGGTGCTTTAGTGGTATGCTTTCCAGTTTCATAACTTGTCTTGTGAGCCTTACCAAGGACACAATTCTCACAGAAACTTAGCTTAGACACTTTATCACCACATAGAACATCTTGTCTTGACAGCTCCTTAAGTCCCTTTTCACTGATATGAGCTAACCTTTCATGCCACAGTTGTGTCTTGTCCATTGTTGCAGCAACAGTTGCACTAACAGTTGTAGCAACACTTGAAACAACAGCTGCCATACCAGACGCAACTTCTCCTTGCATGACATACAAACCATTAATGAGGTTTGCCTTGATAACTGGTGTATTCCCCTTCATAACTTGCATAACACCATTCTCAGATCCATACTTATATCCCTTCTTATCAAGAGTTCCTAAAGATATCAAGTTTCTCTTCAAATCAGGTATGTATCTAACATTGGTGAGAATCCTAATGACACCATCATGCATCTTCAGCCTTATGTCACCAGTTCCTTTGATACCATAAGCATAATCATCTCCCAACAATACACTTCCCTTGTTTTCATACTTGAGATCCTCAAACCACTCTTTTATAGGGCATATATGGAATGAACACCCTGAGTCTAGAATCCACTTTGATCCACACTTAGACTCAGTAATAGAGAGTACATCAGCATTGTCAACTGCATCAGAGGATTCTGCAAGATCTGCAGTATTGGCTCCACCTTGCTCAGGTGTCTTTCCTCTTCTCTCCTTCTTCTTTAATGAGTAACAGTCTTTCATCAGGTGACCGGGTTTCTTGCAGTAGAAACATGCCCTCTTCTCTGTGTTGTTATTCCCACCAAACTTGGACTCCTTCAGTTGTTGTTTTGGCCTGTCAGACATCTTGCTTTTTCCAGCTTGATGTTTGTTCCATGCTTGCTTGACAAACAAGCTCTCAGATACAGGATCAGGTTGGCTGCCCACATTCTTCTGATCCATCTTATTCCTCAATGCCTTTTCAACATCTGCAGCTGTAAGGTCATCTGGTTTGGTCATAACAATAGCATCAATGAAGTGTTCATAGCTTTTGGGTAGAGAGCTCAACAATATCACAGCCTTGTCATTGTCTTCAACCTTTACTTCCAAAGATTCAATGTCCATGCAAAGCTTGTTGAATTCATCCAACTGATCAATGATTGATCTATCAACTCTCATCTTGAATGAGAAGATTTTTTGTTTCAGGTGCATCTTGCTTGCAGAAGACTTCACATGATAAAGGGATTCCAATTTATCCCAAACACCCTTGGCAGTCTTCTCCTTAATCACCTCTACCAAGACTTTATCTCCCAAAGACAAAATCGCGAGCTCCTTGCCTTTCCTATGATGCGTGCCTTCTCAGCCTCATCAAAATCCTTAGGAAATCCGGCATCTCCAAGCAACGCTTGCTCTAATCCCTGTTGAACCAGTAGGGCCTCCATCTTTACCTTCCACAAAGAGAAATCGATTTTATCTGTAAGCTTCTCTATGTCAAACCTTGTCATTGCCATAATAGCTCCTGAGTTAATTGTTCCTGTTTCTCACAGACGGCGCCAATTGTTGCGTAATTGTTCTTCGGAACTCGATCACCAACAATAATGATCAACCAACTCAAAACAAAGCTAAAACACAATCATCATTATAGCAGCGTTACTGACAATAAACCAACAATTAATAAATAGAACTCAATCAACAACTCCAAACACAATCGAAAACTCAACGATTTACGTGGTTCGGCGAATGCCTACGTCCACGGGAGAAAACTAGAGATTCTTTTATTGACTAATGCAATGACAATATCAATTTACAGAGAATAACAAAACAGAACTCAAAAACGCAAACTAGAAGAATAAAGAAGATTTCGATATGGAACGGCAAATCTCTTGTCTTGTGTCTTGTCTTCTATTCTTGTGTTCTGATGTGTTGTGTCACGCCTAAGGCTGTATATATAAGTTTTCCCAAGCCTCCTACATCACCTTGAATTAGTAAAACAAGCTTTAATCCTTTTCCAATTCGAATAAGAAAGATTTCTTCCTTTCCTAGTTCTGTTAGAACTTCAATGTTTCTGTCACTGTGACTGTGACTGTTGCAGCAACATTGTCTTCTGAATTCAATCTATCATCACAAAATTGCCTTATCATTTGCAATTGTGTGAATTTGTCTGTGTGTAGTGTCTAGGATTGTAGTACACTAGGGGCTTGGTTAATTACCTTGAGAACGAAGGTATGTTCATAGGATAGCCATGATCATACTTGGAGGTCTATATTGTGTGAAAAACTCAATATTGTCTGGGCCGTTCGTGTGTAAGTGTGGTCTTAACTCTTAACCCTTTGCTTGTTACTTTTAATTGGAGAAATGAAATTGTGAATGGATTTTAAGGGGCATGTACAAATGACAGTGAATAAGATGTGAGAAAGATCTGATGTGAAATAGCCTTTCTCGGAAAAGTTCTCTCCTTGGCCTCTGTCTTATGTGAAATATGGAACTATACTACACTCATGGCTAAATGGCTAAAGAAGAGACTACATAGATTATATACAATTTAACATGCGTAGCGTGTTACGCAATACTAATATTTTAAATAAACGTATAAAATGATACTGAGATTTTAAAGTTTTTTGTGTTTACCAATAATTCTTCTATCTTGGTTTATAGTGTTTACCAATAATTCTTCTCTTCTTTAATTTCTTCTTAGAATCTTTTTTCTTCTCTCGCCCCATTAAAAAACCATTAAAAGGTAAACACGGCTCGTACGCGGATTAAGGTAGCTAGGGTGTTGGAAGAATATATTATATATCCAGTTGAATAGACTAACATGATCATTATTGTAATTAATAATGTTGATAACTATCATTATTGGTTTTAAATACTTTTGGATTGGATATACATGGAGTGATACCATATGCTATCAACGGCACTGCTCTGATGATGACAAATTAAATGAGTTTCAACCATGTTTCCTGTATGTCATTGAGCTCACAATCTCACATCATCCAAAAAAAAAAATTAGGCGGAGTATGTTATTATGCCACGGAACAAATAATAAATAAGTAAATTGTCGTGTATACAGTTCGTACATTCAGATGAAATGTAATTCTATCATAATATCAGAGCTCGGGTCTAGATTTGAATCACCGCAAAATAACAACTCCACCCATCATATTCAATGTCCACTCAAACTATTTGATTTGAATTTGAAGAGGTCTTATTTGTGTTTTCATATTTGATGTGTTTTGGGTTATTCCTATAACAATGTCATCCGCGGCTCCGCACATTTCAGATTGGTGGCTTGTTAATTATATGCTGAAAACGAACACCGCTTTTGGAGTCTTTCCATTGTTACTATTAGGCTATATAGATACGAATACCTAGTTTGTTACTCTCTCCATTTCACTACAATCTTTATAATTTGTCACTTTAAAAGTTTCTTTTAAAGTTTACATTTTATCCACTTATTGATTTTCCAACCACTTTTTTCCATACTTTATATACAATCTCTCTCACTTTTACCAACTCACCTACTTTGATAAATGTGTCGTTGCAATTGTAAAGTTTTTATAGAAATGTAAAGAGTAGTAATGACATACTATATGTCTAAAATTTAGATCTCATGCCGTGTTTGTGATACTAGAATTTAATTTTCATCTAATAATTCAAACTTTTGCAGAGATGTGGGATCTTTTTTGGCCAATTTCATCAATTTGTGATCCAGTCCATTAACACTAGTTAGAGCATTTTTATATTCCACTTCCTCCTTCCCAACCTAAGTTAAAATTCCATAATCTTTTAATCGAGCCCATTAGTTTTCTAAGAGTAAGTGTTAATGATGATTTCAAACCCAATCTTGATTTCAATCTTCGGGTGCTAGTCTGATTTATACAGTCAAGTCCATTAGTTTTGCACTGAAATGTCCAAAGTGCTAGTCCATCTTTTGACTAATGGGCCAAATCAAGCCCTGCCCATTCTCTAAGCCAGGTCACTTAGTGTACACTTACTCGCACTTAGCATGAAATCGGGTTGATTGATTAATTGGGCCCAAACCGCTAAAGTCTGGAGTATCGTTGAAGGTGGTTTTTATTATGGGCCTGGGTCATGCATAAACTATCAGGTTGAAGTATTGAGACCTTCAGGAAAAGTATTGCCTAGACCAGGTATATCACTATTTCATAGACCATGTGATTAAAATTTATAAACATCACTCCCTATAAACATGCAATTGTGTGTTTGTTTTGAATGAGTTTTGTGGATCATTCTCCACCACATGGTTTATGAATTAATGATATATGCGTGCTAGGTAATAATTTTCTAGATATGCAACTAAAAGTGACTTGACTCAAATCGATACACATCTCGTTTGTATGATATCGTTTGTTTTGAGATGAAATAACGGATTCGATATTGAAGTCATTGAAAAGGTAAGAGAGTTATACACTCTTACACATTTGTAACGGGAGTGGTCAGGTTTTATCGGATTGTTGTGACTTGTGAGTTTACACTTTTAACATAGGCTCTGTTTAGCAAAACTAGCTGATAAGGTAGTTAGTAGCTGATTGGGTAGTTGATAAGCTAGTTAGTTTTTATAAAAGTGTTTAGTAAATTAATTAGCTGATAAGCTAGCTGATTTGCTAAATATGGTATGTAAAAACAAATCAGCTAGCTTATTCTTTTAATAAGTTTCCTGAATAAGCTTATCAGATCGCTTAATTATCACCATGTTTCAAGATTCACGTAATGTAATTTATTACGAAAATAAAGTTTCATCGAATTTGATAAAACTTCGCTAAACATATCCATAAAATGGTAGATCATCCTAGACAACGAAACGGTCCAACTCCCAACTCCAGAAAACAGATCTTTCTTAAAGTATTAGAAACTTGGTTGAAATTATTCTGCAATCACAAAATTTTACGTACAAGATTAAAGGGTATATTGGTTATATAAATAATTTTATAAAGTTCTATGAAATGTATTTTATATATGTTTAAAGAGTACTATAAAAATATCAAAGTATGTATAAAAGGATTCAAAGATTTCTTAAAATTATATGACCTGCCAAAAAGAAGTAATAGTGTTTTACTTTTATATGAACTGGTCAAAATATATGCAACAAATTTTACTGTCTTACTTATTTATTCAAATAATATGTTTGAAAATTATAGTAGGTTCTAATAATTTTTTTTTTATTTATGGTGCAAATGATTTTATCTAAAGCTGAAAACATGATTATTTTGTTAATGAAAACTGTATTTAATATAATTAATTACACTTACTTAATAAATTAAGAATTGACAATTTACAATAATACCAACTTCCTTTTGCCAAACTACTACTATGTTGTTCATGAGAAATTATAGTTCTGCTAGACTCCCAATTTTCAATTAACCCGAGAAATATGAATAATTATAACAAGATCCAAAAGTCAAGCAAATTTAGTGAAGTTATAGGGTAAATTTGCCAGCGGACATCACAACATATAACCCCAACAAGGATTAATCGCCGCACATATGTTGAATCTTCTAAATATTGACCTGAGCCATAACTTAAATGGTACTCGTGATTATAAAAGCGTCGTTCATAATAATGTTACCGTTACTTAAAACAAACTATCTCTTTTATTTATTTATTTCAATATCGATACTAAGCTTGGCTAGCCACATCCGACAAATAACTTTAGCCTCCATACTAGACGCGTTTTTTCCAAGGTTTTATCCGGAAAGAGAAGATCATACAATCCACGATATTTCAAAAATAAAGTTCAAATTCAGAGAATATCGCAAGGAAATTTATGCAAAACATGAATTAAATGTGATCTCTCGTCTTTCCCGTGCCATTCTTTACTTTTTTCACCTTTTCAGCATGATAGTGTCTGTTTTTAGCACCGTAATGTCACGGGATGAAACTTTGATTCGTAAGAAATCCTCGACCCGTGCGGCACTAGACTAGTTCGCCCCGAGACTAGCTAGTAAGCCTTCCGACCAAAGTGCTAAATGTGTATGAAGAGTGTGTTGAGAACTTGAAAGTTTGCAAGAAAGCTTTATTTGCTTGTATTTGCTTGCTGATTAAAATGTGAAGGCCAAAGGCCTATATATACATGAGAGGAGAACTTTCTAGTCCCTCCTTTGTTCTAGAGAATTCTATACTTCTACTATATACAAGAACATTCTAGAGAATGCTTCATCCTTCATGGACTTGGGAACATTCTAGAGAATGTTGGATCTTTCTTGGACTTGGGTCTTTAAAATGTTTGGGCTTGGACCGCAAGAATATTGGGCCGTGACATTCTCCCCCACCTAAGTCGTTGCCGTCCTCGGCTCGACCTCTTTGTATTTTAATCGTGCGACTCTTGCGACCTGTCCACTTCCCCAGTTCCTTCGTAGTCCTGTCCAAAGATGTCCGTGCATGATCGGCCTCTTCCTGTAAGGATTTGGCAAGAGTGTAGGCCGAGGGATTCATATGTTGCCTTCCGGTTGCTAGCTCGAAAGGACTCTTCCCTGTGGATTCATTCCTCTGCAAACCTGTGATAAAATCCATCGAGATGCTCTCAAATGGATGTAGTGCCACCGATAGTGGCTGGAGCGATCCGGATGGCTGTTGTTGTTCAACCTTGTCCCGTTGGCATACCAAGCATGTCCGAACGTAAGCCTCAACATCGTCCCTCATCTTTGGCCAATAATAGGAGTCTTCCACCAATGCCATGATGCGATGCATCCCCGGATGGCCTGCCCATTGCGAGTCGTGACACTCCTTCAAGATGTCTCGCCTTAGACTCCCCCACTTGGGCACGAACAACCGGTCTCCTTTGGTGAACAACAACTCGTCCCGAATCCAGAGTCTCCGTGTCTTCCCTTCCCGTGCCAGCTTCCTAATGTTCTGGGCCACGGGATCCCGTTCCAAGCCTTCCCGTATACGCTCCTTGAGATTTTCCCGGGTTTGGCTTATTGCGGCAAGATCCGCCCTTCGTCTTGGAGTATCGGCTACACGATTTGTTAACCCCGGCTTGTACTCCAAGGTGTAGTCGAACTCTTTGTCATTCGGCTTCAGGCTCTCATGAGCTATCGAGGATCCATCTTGCATCAGCGCCCCTCCCATAGCAAAGTCTGATGCATTGGTTTGGACCTCATGTTCCTTGGCATGATCCGGTAAGGCAGGTACCGGCTCCTCAGTTACCGCGGCCTTGAGTCGCTCAAAGGCCTCCTGGGGCATCATACCTCCTCCTTTGGGCTTGTCCTCGCTGTTGTGTGAGACAACGCCCGCAAAGGTCCCTTCACCGCCTTCCAGTCCCCGATCGAATTGCATGGCCGAGATCATACTTGTACCTCTTTCTTCCCTCCTAGCCGGAATGACCCTGGTCTTTTCATGATCCAGAATGATTAGTGCATCAGAGAAAGGAACAATGAAAGCTCGAACCTCATCAAACCATCGTAGTCCCAAAACTGCCTCATAGTCATCCATGGGAACTACGGTGAATGAGACTTCCCCTTGCCAGTCTCCAATGCGCACTCCAACTTTCTTTGCTTGCCCGCAGACCTTCTTCGGAGCTGCATTTACGGACTTCATTGACCCATGTCTTGGTGAGATGGCCAACTCCAAGGTCCTTGCCACTTCTTCCCGCATGTAGTTGTGGGTTGCCCCCGTATCAACAAGCGCCTTCACCTTCTTGCCCCCAATCAAGGCATCCACAAACATAGACCCCCTTCTTGGCCCCTTGTTTGTCTCGACATTTGCCTCTAGGGCACTAAGTAAGTGCAAGGATCCCATTTGGGCCTCTTCACATTCCGTCTCGGACTCCTCGGATCTGTGTGCTGCGGCAACTTTCTCCCCCCTCATGGGACAATTATACTTCAAGTGATTAGTTGAACCACAAATGTGACAAGCTTTGGACTTACCTGAGTCCTCCGTAAGCTTTCCGGAATAGGACGCTGCCTTCCCCGACTTAGGTGGGCGGTCTCCCCCACCTTTTCCCTTGTCCTCGTTCCAGAACTTCGGCTTATCACTCAATGGCTTCAACTCGATCAACCGTTCGGCTACCGCAATAGCCTCTGACACATTTTGTGTGTTCGCCCGTTGAATCTCAAGCTTTGCCCAAGGCTTAAGACCATCGATGAATGCAAATAGGGCCTCCGAGTCAGTTATGCTTGGCAACTCGAGCATGATTTCTTGGAACTCCTTCACATACTCCTTGATGGACTTGCTATGCGCCAATTGTTTGAGCCTAGCCCGAGCCTCGAACTCCACATTCTGCGGGTAGAATTGGCGCTTGAACTCGGCCTTGAAATCCCCCCATGTCTCCATCCGGAGAGTGCCTCGTTCAATGTCCGTCTCACGCCTCCTCCACCATAGTAGAGCCGTCTCAACCAAGTAGTAAGGAGCCGTTTGTAACTTGGTTGCATCATCTCGAATGTTGCAAGCACCAAAGTACCGCTCCATCGCCCATAGAAAATCATCGATCTCTCGGGCATTCCTTGACCCCTTGAATGGGTTAGGCCTTGGAACATCAATCCGATGAGGTGCCACACCTCCATGTTCCCCCACATTGGCCATAGCCCTTTCAAGTATAACCATCTTGCCCTTGATGGTTTCCCATGCCTCCTTCATCTCCGCCTTGTAGGCTTCGAACATGGCATGAATATCCGTGTTATGAGAGTTGGCCAAGACACGCCTCCAACTCCTCATGGTTGTCCTCCAACACCCTTACCCGCTCCATCAGGTCCTCCAGCGCCTTACTGTGGTCGTCCATGACTCCCTCGACCCAGGTCACCCGAGTCTCCATAGACCTAACCCCTTCAAGGCCACAGAGCTGCACTTACGTTGGAACCGGACTCCATTCCTTCCTTCTTGCACGAACTTTCCCCAAGAACTACCTCAAACACAAAAGCTACAGAACCACAACGTGGCTCTGATACCACTTGTCACGGGATGAAACTTTGATTCGTAAGAAATCCTCGACCCGTGCGGCACTAGACTAGTTCGCCCCGAGACTAGCTAGTAAGCCTTCCGACCAAAGTGCTAAATGTGTATGAAGAGTGTGTTGAGAACTTGAAAGTTTGCAAGAAAGCTTTATTTGCTTGTATTTGCTTGCTGATTAAAATGTGAAGGCCAAAGGCCTATATATACATGAGAGGAGAACTTTCTAGTCCCTCCTTTGTTCTAGAGAATTCTATACTTCTACTATCTGAAACATTCTGAGAATCTTCATCCTTCATGGACTTTAACATTCTGAGAATGTTGGATCTTTCTTGAACTTTAAAATGTTTGAGAACTGCAAGAATATTGGTAGTGACAGTAAGCTCATAGATTTGGAAAGAGTTAAAAACCCTAGGTCCCATATAAACTAATTGGCACCCCATTGCTACTTATCAAAAATTGCAGAGCCATATCTGCAATTATCCAAAAGGTAAAAAGATAAGTGGCAGTATGGTAAATAGAGACCGGATGGCAGTAATTTACATATTTTCCATTAGCTGAAAATAGACATTAGACTCAGAATTCATCTCAGTATCTGAGTATCTCACACTCTCAAGCTCTATATAACTCTGCCATTCTTTCTCTCAAAAAATATATATATATATATACTTATCAATTGATTGAGAGAGAAAGAAAAGATGGCTTCAGGTATGAAGAAGGTAAATATGATCTCCCAAATCGTGAGACTGAAGCAAGTGGTTCAAAAGTGGAAGGCGAAAAGCTGCTCTCGCCGGCGATGCTCCGACTCGGAATCGGATTCGTATCCGAGGACTCCTCTGGGGTGTGTGGCTGTGTTGTCCGGTTCTAGCAGGTTCGTGATTCCGACCCGGTTCCTTAACTTTCCGGTTTTCCTGGACATTTTGCAGCAGAAAGAGGAGGAATTCGGGTTTCAGAAGAATGCCGGTCCATTGATTCTGCCATGTGAACCGGATTTTCTCCAGGAGGTTTTGAAGTTTCTGGAGGAGGATGAGGAGATGTTTCGTGGGCTGGGCCTCAATGCGTTCGTGGGCCTGGTTTCCGAGATGGGCTTGGATCAGTCCAGTTGTAAGGAGTATGCTGCTCCAACGTCGTCGTTTTCTCCGCTTCTTCCAAACACTAGGGTTTATCACTAATCAATCTCATGTTGTAGATGGAGATGAATGATTAGAATTTAGTTAATTTTTCTTTTTTTAACATCCTGAGCCCCATAGTTTTAGTGGTGGTTTCGTGGCTGCTCAATGTGATGATTGTCTCTTTATTTTTCTGAATTGAGTAAGAGTTTAGAATCCAAGATTGAATTTTGTTCTTGGGTTCTAATGACATGGTGATTATGTTTATGGATAGTTGATGGTGACGAAATTTATGGAACTGTTATAATTTTATGCTTTTACCCAATCTTTGTTTGTTTTTATGACCTTTTTTTTTTTTTTTTTTTTTTACTTATTTTCAGAATTTAAGTTGATTTATTTGACCTGTCGACTACCGTATTTTTGCACGGATTACGTTTCATGCCAGAATAAATTATTACTATCTATTAGATCGAGAGTTGGGTGAAGTATTAATCTGAATTAACTGTTTACACAATAATTGATGGCTTAGATGATTATCTCTCTGTATAAGATTATGCAAAAATAATTACTCTCTCCGTAAGTGATTGTTTTTTCTAGGATTAAGAAAAAATAATAAAAACTAATATGTGAAAGGTATTATATGGATAAAGTTTTAAGTGGATGATAAATCCGTAGTGTATGCTAATTGTGATTGCATCATAATTATGAAATGGTTTTATATTAATGATATATTAGCTCAATTGATTCAATATATACTATTATAAATTTGTAATTGTGATATTCTCAAAAAAGAAAATAATAAAGTATGAAATAGATTGCATAAAATGATGATAAATTAGGAAATAGAAATAATAAAGAATTTGTGAGTGTGATAAAAAAATTTCATTTATAAGTTAGTAAGGCTCTGTTATCTTCGTCTGAACAGAATTGAACTGAATTGAATGGAATTGAACTGAACTGAATTGTAGTATAAAAAACAACTAAACAAAACTGAACTGAACTCAATAAATCTGAACTGAAATTAATGAGTTTTCAAATGAAAACAATAGAGCCTAAGTTTTTAATGGAAAGTCAAAAAAGGAAAAATAGGAATGGAACAGATGGAGTATAAGGCTCTGTTCTTTTCAAATCAAATTCTTGAATCGAATCGAATGGAATCGAATCGAATCGAACTAAATCAAATCAAAACTAATCGAATCGAATGAATCAAGAAATTATTGTGTAATAATAATAACAATTATATGATGGTATATATAATCACAATTAAAAAAATATATTATTTTTGTCATCTTTCTCACATTCTTCCTACTTTTTTTCGTATTTTACATTTTTATTTATTATTGTATAACAAACTTTAAAACCAACCGCGTGGAAGGTACTTTATCGATGCCTCAAATGGAAGACACATATCAAATATACGTGATTGTTGCTACCTTCACTGCATAATTTTATGCGCATGTAAACTTGAAATACCGGTTTTGCAACATGATATCAATGTCAAGGTGGAGTGGATAATGATTTATTGAACCCGACAAGGAAAGAAGCGATGAGCATGTGGTGCATGGCGATGACATTGAGAATTTGGCGCCTATTCCGGCGATATAGAGCAGGAAGATAATATAGAGCAGGAAGATAATATAGAGGAATAAATGCCATTTTTCAATATTTGTGATATATAATATTATTTTTATAAAGTTTGGTCCGATTTTTGGTTTGGTTTAACTTGTTTTGGAGTTTTTGAACATGTAGATTTTTTGTTAGTTCAAATTGTAACTATACTCTTTATTTCATTGATCTACTAAAAGTCGTATTAAAAAGAAAGAAAGAAAAAAAAGTTGAAAATAACTCAATTGGATAAATTTTCTTATTTTCCTCGTACAAAAGATCGGGTGTGTAAATAAATGATAAAATAATAATAATAATAATAATAATAATATTATTATTATTATTATTATTATTATTATTATTATTATTATTATTAACAACAACAACAACAACAATAATAATAATATGAATTTAATGAACTGAATCGAATCAAGACGAATAATCAATCGAATCGAATCGAATCAATGGCCGAATCGAATCGAATCGAATCGAATCGAATGGAATCGAATCGAATCGAATCGAATGAGTTTTCAGTTGAAAAGAACAGAGCCTAAGATTGTTGAACGGTTATTAATAGGAAATAGAAAATCATAAAAAATGGAAATTATATAATAGATGGAATTGATAATATAACTAATACTAAGAATATTTTGGATTTTATTATTTTGCTATTCATTATATAATATAATATAATTTCAAATTTCAAAAGGGTATGTTCTCTTCGTCTGAACAGAACTGATCTGAACTGAATGGAACTGAACTGAATTATAGTATAAAAAACAACTAAAGCAAAACTAAATATAATTGAATGAATCTGAACTAAAATGAAATTAATGAGTTTCAAAAGAGAACTGAGCCTTGTTCAATTTTATATGAGTGTAATAGTGAATTAACATAGTTTTTAGTTGATTGTAAAACAATTGATTGTTTAATCTTCCAAAAATTCTCCCGGATTTAACTCAATTACCCAAATTTATGGCACCCCACAAGTGGTGTGAAGGATCTAGTGTTACAAGTTGATAATGCACTCATATGAATCCATGGTTACACTATCGTGAAAGATTTGGTATACTTGTATAGTTTTGAATCTGGTAAACAAATATAGAGATCCTCTCGGTTGTCTAAAAATATTAGGTTGTTTCATATTTGAGGGAAATTAAAGTGCAACTTGATTCAGTTTAGATTCACATTGGCCGGATCTTGGGACATGATTTATTGTTCAGGGGAGAACTTAATCCATTTAGTTAGACAAACCCGTGCTTCTTTAGATTACTGTTTTAAGCCAAGATTTTCCAAATTCTAGCCAAAAACTTATCTAATACATGTGGCATGTTTTTGTCCTTTTATAGCTGCATAAAAAAAATCAATTTTAATGATGAAAAATCGGAATACAAAGAGCATAAAAAATGCTTCGATTCAGTCGTACACGATCTTTTCAATATACATCCACATCATGAAGCGCACACAACTAGTCCTTCATAAACTCGAGCTAGCTTAGAACTATTAAGGAAACTCGTGACTGTGATGTTCAGCTAATTAAAGAAGATATTGGAGAATCAACAGAACTAAGTTAAGTCCCATGGAGCTGGTTTACCATCAAGTCTAGATGCAAAGGAGAATACATCATATATTACAATCTGCCCGTTGCAAGATTAACTTGGAAATAATATCAATTAGGCATGATTTACTATCAATTAAATCATTGCCAAACCAAGTAACCGTATTGTATTATATATAGCTTGTCTTGATTCTTGTATTGGTATGCTCACTGTTGTAAACACTAAAACTAATAAAATACTATAGCCTCTCATTTTTATTGTGGTATCAAAGCCACTGTGAGCACATAAACAGAACACTACATCCATTGCCATGGCTACAGCTTCTCTCAATGTGAGTAATTTTATTACTCTCAAACTCAATCAATCTAATTACCCATTATGGCGTGAACAAGCTCTGGCTTTTGCTGAAAGTCAAGACTTGGTAGGCCATCTCACCAACGAAGACCCTGCTCCCACCAAATACCAAACCTCAAACCAAAAAAGTTCCACAGATGTTGAAGATCCTGCTCCAAAATTAACAGCAGCATTTGAAACTTGGCGAAAGTCCGATCGCCTTCTCCGTGGTTGGCTTATTGGAACACTCACGGAGGAAGCTCTTGGACTCGTCATTGGTCTTGACACGGCACATGCCGTATGGCAAGCTCTCAAGGATGCATATGCCCAAGATTCTCAAGAACGTGAGTTTACGCTACGTCAGCAAATAACTTATCTCCGTAAGGAGGAAGACAAAACCATCACCGAACACATTCATACTTTCAAAAGTTTGTGTGACAGTTTAGCTGCCATTGGGAAGCCGGTTCCCGATCAAGAAAAAGTGTTTTTCCTTCTTACTAGCCTCGACCCTCAGTACGAAACCTTTACAACAACTATGTTCAAACCCCCACGCCCATCTTACTCTGAGCTCATATCACAACTCCAGAATTTTGACCAAAGGCGCAATTGGTTCTCTAGAAATAGTGATGCACTTGCTTCACCATTTAGTCCTCAAATGGCCTTTTTCACCAAACAACAACATAATCGACCTTCCCATTCTGCAACAAAACAACCTTTCACATCTTCTGGGCGTGGATTTCATGCTCAACAACCTCGTAACACCACCCAAAACTACACTGACAATCAGCCCCGTCCTACACCACCAGGTCAACGGCGAATGACTCCAGCAGAAAGAGAAATGTATCGAGACAAACAATGTCAATATTGTTCAAGAATGGGTCATATTGCCAAGATCTGTTGGTGGGTACCAAAACAACATGCTCAACATGAGGCTCTTCCACAAGCTCTTGCAGCACTTACCTTGGACAATTCTATTACAGAAACCGAGTGGACAGCAGACACAGGAGCTTCGAACCATATGACAGGTAAACCAGGTATGCTAACTAAATGTCGTAACTATTTAGGATATGATTCTGTTTTAATTGGTGATGGCTCCTCATTACCTATAACTGGAATTGGAGACTCCTGTGTAAGGCAAAACAATTCTAAATTACCTCTTAAGGATGTCTTGTTAGTTCCAGATTTGAAAAAAAACTTGCTGTCAGTAAGTCAGTTAACTTCTCAATATCCTGTGAATTTTGAATTTTCTAATCTTGACTTTTGTGTTAAGGAACGGGAAACCGGACAACCAGTGATATTCGGGAGACGCAAGGGTGACCTCTATGTTCTTACCGGTTCCCCGGAACTTTACTTTTCTCATCGTTTCAAATCCGGCACAACCGATGTTTGGCACCAACGCTTAGGCCATCCTCAACCATCGACCTTACAGTTATTAAAAAATAAAGGGCTCATTGATGTTAAAGGAGCAGCAAAATCTAGCCATCTTTGTGATGGTTGTCAGCTAGGGAAACTTAGTCGTTTACCTTTCTCAAGCTCTGAAAACTCTAGTTCTGATATTTTTGAAAAAATTCATTGCGACCTATGGGGACCTGCCTCAGTTTCTTCTATTGCGAAATACAAATACTATGCATGCTTAGTTGATGATTTCTCTAAATATACTTGGCTTATTCCTTTACGCAATAAATCTGATTTTGTTTCAGCTTACTTAGCATTTGAAAAATATGTGGTTACACAGTTCAATAAAGAAGTTAAAGTTTTTCATTCGGATGGCGGAGGTGAGTTCATCAACTCCAAACTTTCATCACATTTTTTAGCGACAGGCATTGTTCATCAAATTTCTTGTCCTTATACTCCGGAACAAACAGGTATGGTTGAAAGACGTCATAGAACTATAAGAGAACTGGGTATGACCATGTTATTTCATTGTGGTGCTCCTCTTTTTTTATGGGTAGAAGCTTTTACTACAGCCGTTTATCTTATTAATCGATTGCCTACTTCTGCTCTTAACTTTGAAACACCATATTTTGCTTTACATGGCTCTCACCCAACTTACTCCTCGCTCCGTGTCTTTGGTTCGAAGTGTTTTCCTTACACTTGGGATACACGGCGTCATAAGTTTGACCCTAAAACAATCCAATGTGTTTTTGTTGGCTATAGTGATAAACATAAAGGGTACAAATGTTTTCATCCACAAAGCAAAAAAAATTTTATCTCCAGACATGTGGTTTTTGATGAGTTATGTTTTCCTTACAAAGTTGGAGCCACCACTTCCAACACATCTAGCATCCCGAGGGTCATTAGTATATTTGATTCATGGTTGCCAAATATTGATTTTATTGCAGATTCCTCTATACCTTCCAACCCACCAAGTTCGCATCAGTACCCGTATGCAACTATACAGGTCCCAAATAATGAGCTAGTCACACCTGAACTAGAACAGCCTCCACCTACCCAGGAAACTAATGAACAACCTGAATCACCTCAAACTATCTCACATCAATCCAATATACCTGAGACAGGTGAACTACCTTCCGACAAATCACTTCCGACTATTCTAACTTATGAGTTTCCCGAACCACCTCGCGAATCATCGCTCCAATACGTTGAACACAAGGGTTATGAATCTCCTCCAGACACACCACTAAACGTCCCAGCCATACCTATATCCTCTCCCGAAATAGCACATGACCCCATCGTTTCTCATCTGCCCGATTCTCCAACCCCACCTCAATCCATTGTACCGGAGTCACCCAAGTCACCTCCAAAAACTTCTCCTACGACAATCCAACCTATGGTCACTCGATCTAAAGTTGGTATTTTTAAACCAAATCCGAAATATGCCTTAACTGTCATCACACGCACAAATGTGCCTCTTGAGCCTCACAATGTAAAATCTGCTTTGAAACATCCAGGGTGGAACACTGCCATGAGAGAGGAAATAGCGGCCCTTGATCAAAATAAAACATGGATACTTGTTCCTCGCACATCCAACATGCATGTCATTGGTTCCAAATGGGTATTTAAAACCAAACTCAAAGCTGACGGATCGCTTGATCGCCTTAAGGCCCGTCTTGTTGCAAAAGGTTATCTTCAAGTCGATGGAGTTGACTATACTGAAACTTTTTCTCCTGTAATCAAACCAGGAACGATTCGGTTAATCATCAGCATTGCTCTTGTTAATCGTTGGCCCATCCGTCAACTGGATGTGAAAAATGCTTTTCTCCATGGTTTAATTTCTGAAGATATATATATGGAACAGCCTCCTGGAATGGCAGACCCTCAACATCCGACCCACGTTTGCAAACTCCAAAGAGCTCTATATGGTTTAAAACAAGCACCGCGTGCTTGGTTCGATCGGTTCAGTACATTTCTTCTCCAATATGGTTTCTTTTGCAGTTTAGCTGACCCTTCTTTATTTATCTTTCACTCTGACCATGGCTCACTAGTTTTGCTACTTTATGTAGATGATATACTGTTAACAGGTACTACTCTGGAGCTGGTTACTAGTTTTATTAAATTGCTTCACAAGGAATTTGCAATGAAGGATTTGGGACCACTTCATCATTTCCTTGGCATAGAAATCTCTCCAACTTCAACTGGTCTTCATCTCTCTCAGTCGCACTATGCCATCTCGATACTTGAACGAGCCAATATGATAGATTGCAAACCCAAGAGTACGCCTCTCGAAACTAAAACCAGTAGACAACAAAATGATACGCTCATGGAAGACCCGAGTTATTATCGAAGACTTGTTGGAGCTCTACAATATCTAACGATCACACGCCCCGATCTCTCCTTTAGTGTTAACTTCGTGTCTCAGTTCATGCAAGCACCTACAATTTTACATTTGAAAATGGTTTCACGTATTCTACGATATGTGAAAGGCACAATTGATATTGGGTTACAGTTTTTCTCCAACACTACACTTGATCTGTCCGCTTTTTCAGATGCAGATTGGGCAGGTTGTCCTACTACGAGACGATCAACAACTGGATATTGTACCTACCTTGGCGGAAATCTCATATCTTGGTGTGCAAAGAAACAACATACAGTTTCCCGTTCAAGTACAGAAGCGGAGTATCGGGCCATGGCGAACACCGCAGCTGAACTCACATGGTTGACATTTATTCTAAAAGACCTCAAGGTACCAGTATCTCCTCCTGTATTACACTGTGACAATCTAAGCGCTCTTCACATGACTATAAACCCGATTTTTCATGCGCGGAGCAAACACATTGAATTGGACTATCACTTTGTGCGAGAACGTGTTTCTCTTGGCTTACTGGTCACTCGACATGTCTCCACGAATGATCAAGTAGCAGACCTTTTCACCAAGCCAATGTCAAAATCAGCGCTGCAGCGTTTTCGAACCAAACTATGTCTCTTCCCCCGCCAAAGTTTGAGGGAGGGTATTAAGGAAACTCGTGACTGTGATGTTCAGCTAATTAAAGAAGATATTGGAGAATCAACAGAACTAAGTTAAGTCCCATGGAGCTGGTTTACCATCAAGTCTAGATGCAAAGGAGAATACATCATATATTACAATCTGCCCGTTGCAAGATTAACTTGGAAATAATATCAATTAGGCATGATTTACTATCAATTAAATCACTGCCAAACCAAGTAACCGTATTGTATTATATATAGCTTGTCTTGATTCTCGTATTGGTATGCTCACTGTTGTAAACACTAAAACTAATAAAATACTATAGCCTCTCATTTTTATTGAGAACCACCAACTCCAATGGATTTCTTTGATGCTAGGGGATTCCCCAATAGTCCACCTTCTCTAAATTTTGACAAATGTCAACTTACCTAATTCTTTTTTTATTTTTTTATTTTCCAACATTTTAACCTTAACATAGTTAGAGTGTCTAGCCATGTTTTTAAATTAATTTATCTGAAAATTTTGGAAGAAATATCAGATCCAGTCACAAAATTTCAGTTTAACATGTATTTTCATATAATAAAATAATTTACATAATTGCAAAAAATGATAAATAATAGGGAGAAAATCGTATCTAACTTGACTCAGATCTTACATCTTCAATTAAAAGGTTAAACATGTAATCACCAGATTGAAATTGAATAAGTAAGATAAATTGACTCCTGATGTCCGCTTGATGTTGATGCCATTAAAAAATCTTCTTCATATTTAACATAAAAGGGTTCAACTTTTTAGAGCAATTGGGGCTTTCATCTTCAAAATAAAATTCTAGGTTGACGGATTTTGATTTTGAAAATTCAAATTGAAACTGAAATTTTGTGACGGGCACTGATGTTTTTTCCAAAATTTTCAGATAAATTAATTTTTAAAAAAATAGCTAGACTCTAACTATGGTTAAGGTTAAAATGTTAGAAAAATAAGAAAATAGAAAAAAAAAATAAATGAGTTGACACTTGTCAAAATTTAGAGAAGGTGGACTAGTGGGAACCAATACCATCAAATAAACCACTCCAATGAATGTGCCATCTTGATTTTGTAGGGCAGTCAACTTTCATACATAATTATTATAAGTTAATTAGAGATATTATTCCATTTAGTCATTTACACTTGTCACAAAATAACTGTCATTTTTTTCTTTTACCAAACGCAACATATTTTAACCTATGCACACTATTCATACGTTACGGTTTTATATGTTTAGTGTATGCCATTATGTGACGGATCGATGCAGTATTTTTAAATAAATAAGTGGAGTAATTGACAATTTGACATACGAATGACCTCTTTATGCTTCATTCCATGTTGTTCCTATGTCACGTCGTGTTCTCCATGACCAGACTACGCTTTTCAAAATTTTCAACTACTCCTTTTTGTTTGAAAGGAAATAAAGCAATAAATATTCCTATACTTTTCCATTATAAAATTTATATATATGTTGTTTCCTTACAAGCTTCATAATCCATGAAATGCAATTTTTTAAAAACTCATTTGCCAATTACTCAGTAGTCACTCATACACGAAGAATTTATACATTAGGCTCATTCACAGTATTAGGTGAGAAAAATAAAAATAAATAACATTCCCTCAATTTCACTTATAGCTTGACAATTTAAAATAAATTATACTCTTTCATTTTAAGGTGAATGAGAATAAAAAATGGTTGATATCGATAAAGTAATTAGTGGACGATAAATAGTAAGAGAAAATAAAATAGATACTACAGTGATGGCTCCAGATCCTCTCACCATAATCCTCCAACATCTCCTCTTCCACATGATAGATTAACGACATTTGTCAATTTAATTCAACCATGTTTAATCATGGTTAAATATAAATGTAGAAACCCCAAATTAACTCATAATTTTGAGATTGGTATGTATGGAATCTTTGCAATAGTCAATAATCTTCCAGAATAGGCAACCAAAAACATAAACATATATCACGATATATATCCGGAACAAAACAACCAACTAATCAGTGTTAATTGTTATCATAAAACAAGAGTAAAACTAATAACAATAATAATACAAAATCCATCTATACTTAATTTTAGAAAAATCGATATTTTAGCCATAACGTCTATATTAGTAATAAAATACAGTTTTTGTTTATGAAAAACAACAATGTTATTCAATAAACACCTTTAAGTTCTTGATAACAACTATAACATTTGTTTGTCGTTTTTTATTTTTCTTGTAGACGGTCCCATTGTATAATAATAATAATAATAATAATAATAATAATAATAATAATAATAATATCTAAGAAATAGTAGTACATGATAATTACTACTAATACTAATCTGCTATGTTTTTATGAAATAAAAGAAGAAACATGATGAAATTAAAAGTAGGATATATACTCCAAATTAAAAGTAGCATATAATAATAATAATAATAATAATAATAATAAAAAAAGTGGAAATTAAGAAATTATTACTTCAAATATTATTTTCTTTAATTAGATCTGAGTAGAATGGGATTAATTAATTATTACAGTATATAACTATTGGAGTTGTGCAATTGAGTACTTAATTTAAGTTAAATTGGACTTGTAATATATATGTAAATTAGACTTTAATTACAAAAAACAAATATGTCTTATTCATTATAATTCTAAGCCGCCCTAGCGCAACTCCAACAAAATCAATTCACTATTAAAAAAACTCAATTAGTCTTATCTAATTAAATTCCATACCCTTAATCAACCCAACATAATCAATTCATCATTAAAAAACTTAATCTCTCTTATTCAATTAAATTCAAAATCTTAATTCAACCCCCAACAAAATAAATTCACCATTAAAAAAAAACAACGATAACCAATATTTCGTCTCCATCTTCTTTAATTAAATTGAAACAGATCAATTCACAATAATTCAAATCCTAATTCAACTCGAAAAAATACATTTCATATCAGAAACAACGATAGTACTTCCCTTCATATATCTTTTATATTATTTGTAACTAAATGCTACAATAACATGCGTAGCGTGTTCTCACGTTCTAATACTTTGATATTAGGACACGGAAATCTCCTCATTCTTAATTAATTTTCAAGTTTCTAAAATTAAATTTAATCATGGTATATAATATGGTGAGTTAAACTTGCATGTGTCATTAATCTAGCAATATGTGGAGGAGAAAATGTTGGAGGATTGTGGGGAGATGATCTGGGTGATAAAGTAAGAAATAGTGTGATTAAAAATCAACAAGTGGGGGGTAGTAGAGTAAAAAGTGACAAATGCATAAAGTTATACTAGGCGGGTTATAATATACGGATTGAATTTTTTTAATACCTTTTCACTATTTTAATTTATTTAATACGTTTTGCATTCGAGAATGATAGATACGTATTTGCTTTTCTTCCAGTCTTAAAATATAGGGACATTTCTATTTGTATGTATGCACTCACTACAATTTTAACATACTAGTAACCTTGACACGCAGATACCCGCGTGAGACCTTTTGTACGTTATCTTAAATTTTAATTAATCCGGACAATATATATTCTTTAAGAATGATTATAATAAACCGCCATATTTATTTAAAATGATTAACAACCTAGATTTTTTTTAAGAAAATAGTTGTGATATCTTAATTATATGATATTTAATTTATTAAATTATTTTTTTATCTTTTACTCGTTCATATGGAATCAACTAAATTACTATAATTAATTAGTAAATTTGTATACCTTCATATATATTTTTAGGAAGAATTAGCTAGATATGTAATAACTGTAAAAATTGGCATGTTAAGTGACTGTAAAAATCCTTTACTAGTGTGTGTGTGTGTATAGACGTATTACAAAGATGAAATGATCATCACCGGTTTTTTCTACCCTACAGCATGCTTTAATGTGTTGTACCGTACAACATTTAATACACACGATACAACCATGGTACAACATTTAAAGCACCAGAAGGTAGTGTAATATGCGGTAGGGGAGAGGAAACCATCATCACCTATTACTATCTCCTAATGTGCACGTGAGAGTTGAAATCTCCAATAATTCATACAAATATAGATAGTTGAAATCCCCAATAATCTACATAAATTATACTATTTGCCAATTAACGTCTACTTAGAGCATGACACATAAAAAAGAAATGGAAAAAGAAACAAATTCGAAAAGAGGTTTAAAATGACATACCTGACATTTACTTAATCATGCGCGTTTGATTACGAAATGCGAAGGTATGGCTATAGAGGATTATGATCAGTTTTATGTGAAGTGTTGGTGAAGTAAAGTAGTAGTGCAATTTTGATAATTACCATCCGGATGGCAAGAAGCAAAAGGAGGTGAAAATGCAAGTTAACATATTTGCCCCCACTTAAATAGATATATTAACGGCAAAATCACAAAATGTATATAAACACATAAATCATGCTAACTAAAATGGGTATAGTAGTGCATTCAGCAAAATTTGTCAGAAACTCCAACCATATTAATATCGGTATCCCAGTCATATGTAACTTATAATCTTTACTATTCTAAAAAATAACTATCCAACTAATTTAATTTTGACTAATTGAATTAATTTTGACTTCAAATTTCACCTATAAAAATAAAGCTAAAAAGTAAAAGAAAAAAAAAGAAGGGTTGTACATCATCTCCCACTACTTCCACCTATCATAATCACCAAAATTTATATTTTTATTAATAACTCATATAATATATATTATGATTGAATTTATAATTAATTATGTATAAGTTTAAATATATATTATAATTTTTATGATATGCATATTTAATTATAGTATGATACACTTATTATTTGGCAGGTGAATTCAGGTGCACAATTTACTAGTTCTTTCTAAATATGGTTAACAACCTTCACAAAATAGTTCTTAATTTTATTAGTTTTCCAAAATGTTCAAAGAAAGTAAAGGAATTTTTTTTTAACGACCCGACCCTATGTGGGTCCAGGTTCGATCCTCTAGAAAGACTCGAATACTTATGAACAAATCTCCGAGTGATATGTTGCCCTTAATGTACCAACACATGCCATTTTTCGAGCTTCGTGTTCACTCGTGCGCGTTAAGATTGCTCTAGAGCAGTCAAACATATCTTGAAGGATTTTTAAAAGAAAAGGTTAACACGATTGGTATAAGCTCAAAGAAAGTAGTAACACATTGGAATTAGATTATTCATGTACAAACTTGAAGGCTTGCATCGTGATGAAGAAACCGGATTATTTCCAATAATCCATTTTTTCGGGCCGGAAAAAATGCAACCAAACTGAATTATCAATGGTATTTTGGGAAAAAAAAAACCCTTAAAACCCCTTAAACCAAATAGGCACTAATGGAAATGGCAATTACTCACTCCGTCCCAATTTCATCTTTCCGCATTTCATTTTAGGTTGTCTCAACTTCATCTTCACATCTCTTAAATGGAAAATTTTTATCCTACTTTATACACTATCTTTCATATTATTCACTATTTATTATACTTTATTCAATCTATTTCCTACTTTATCACCATATCTTATACTTTATTTAATTTTATTTTAAATCTTGTGCTCGGACTCACGGGAGTATGAAAATTACGTAAAACAAAACGCAAAACGGTGACGAATTAAAATGGGACCCAGATCATTGATTATTGGTTTATTCTGTTGTTCTAGTAGTTGGAGAATAATAATATTTGATGTACTGAGTTAAAGGTACGTACGAAGAAGTACCACCTGTTTATGAGTCATCAAACTGATGCACATTACTATTCTTTATTTCACGACGTACGTACAAGTTTAATATACTAGTCGTGTATTTATTTTTATACTATTAAACATTTAAACACAATACTTAATTGAAATCATTCGGATTGATATGTTTGTTGCTTTTATGTTGATAATTGATTTGAGATTCCGTAAACCGAAATCACTTTTGTTTTTTCAAACTATGTGGCCCGCTTCTCAATATTCACTTTCTAAACAAAGGCTAATAAAATGCAACTAATCTTATTTAAGTTAGGAAAATTACATATACACCCCTGTTAGATACCCTAAGCTCATCTGGATACCCGTTAGTGTAACAATTACATCTAGGTCCATTAAAATATTTTTGGATTGACCAGCTTATAAGTTACACTAGCTTATTCACAAACCAAACAACCCCTTACTAATTCTTTCTAAATACTACTACCATTTTGATTTTAAAAACAAAAAATAAATCAGATTTGGTAAATAAAAAAAAGAATAACAAAGGTTTCTTTCGTGGAATCTTTCATCTTTGTTTATTCTTCAACCTTGTTTCTTCTTCTTTATCATGGCTCTCACAGAGTCTATGTAATTGCTTGCAGTCCAATTCGCATTTTATGTTTTTTGCTTGGGTTGTTTCTCTCTCCCCCTCTTGTCTCTTGTCAGTCAATCACGAACTGGTTTTGCTTGTTAAATCTTGGCAAGTTTTTTTAGTTTTTCAGATAAGATGCTCAATGGACTCGATATATCATATCTTGACCTGATTGTTGTCCAAAAATCAGGTTGCAATCGAGAAGCTTTGGGCTGCCATTGCCATCAAAGCTCATCTCGAAATGGGTTCTTTTTAATACACATAAATTTCGAATTTTATCCAAAACTAGAGGCTTATTTCGATCAATTAATGGTTCTTGTGATCGATTATATAATGGTGAATATTAGGAGTTGATCTTGATTGAGTTTGGTTGATAATTAAATTCGAATTTGAAAAACCAAGGATTGAATCGAATGTTTTAGAAACTTGAAACCCTTGCTTTTGATAATTTGGGTTGTACTAGGGATTGCCATTGCAAAATGGATTTTGATGGGCACTTTCAGTTTCTTTCAATTTGGCCAATAAATAGTTTCATATTTAACAATTAAGTCCAGAATTTTTTTTAAAAAATACAATTAAATTCTGAAAATTGCATTATTAATTCTTTACAATTTTTAATATTTTTTAGAGTAACATTTAATAGCTGGTATCTGAAAGAAAAAGTTTAGAAACTTAAGGGATTGCATTTTGAGAATTTAATTATGTCCAGGAACTTGAGTTATAAATATGTTGTTTGGCCAAAAGTAAAAGCTGATATTTGAAAAGGCGTAAAAAAGACTTTTTCAGGTTTTAATTCGCTAAAAGTCAAATTCGTTGATTTAGATGTAATTGATTTTTATCTAAGTGGATTTGGATGTTATTGTTCCAGTAACATGTACCTATCTGTAATTACAAAATCTAAGAGGAGGTTCATATGCAAGCTAAGGTGTCTAAACATATACCTCCTCTGCGACGAAAATAATTTATTATTTATTTTTAATTCAACAATACAAGGTAAAGTGAAATATTGATTAATATTATGAAAACTCTAATATTTATGTGGAACTATTAATTAAATAACAAAATAAGAAGTTTGATATTAACGTATTGATCATCACTTGTAAACAATTAAAGGGATACTGGTAGCTAGGTCAGCTTTATGTTGTTATGGTTTGAAAACGTACAAAATGGAGTGCAAGGTTATCGGAATTTGTTGTGTTTACTTTAATTTGACTTTTATGTAATTACTAATGTTATCCACTTTGACTTTTTCCAATCAACATTGTTCAACTTTAACTAAAAATTAATCTTAAACCGCAAATGTAAAATGTTCAATTAAATTATATTATGAAACTTTAGTCCTTAAATTATTACAATATAATTTAAATGAACATTTTACATTTATCGTTTAAGATTTATTCGTAGTCATAATTGAAAACGGTTGACCCAAAAAAATTAAAATGATTAACATGGGACGGGTAAGTAACAAGGTAGTACTACGGTCCTTTGTTGTGTACTTGTGTTTAAATATAGCGCAATCAAAGACCAATCAAGTGTTGGCCAGAATAGCTTTATGCTAACTTGTATTGGCTGGTAGGAAAAGGATATGAATGATGTTGCTGATTGAGAGGATGCATGAACATTACCCGATCGTTTGGATTATAACTTGGAACTCAGTTTGAGTTTGAGTTTAGAAAACGTTAGTAGTAACTTTGAAGTTGAGTTTTGATACTTTGGGTTTGGTAATAAATTGTATATTACTTATTGATGATGTTTAGTACTCCCTCCATTTTTTTACAAGGTTTACTTTTTGATTTGTGTAAACTTTAAAAAAACTTGAATAAAATAGTAAGTAAATGGTAAAAAGTAAGATGGAATCTTCTACCATCAGTCGAGGTGTCGTGCTGACTAACGTCATTCACTTATTTTAAACCATTAGATATTTCATCTGACGGTCAAAATTGTTTGACCTGCTACATGTTGTAACAAGTGTTGCTATTTGATGTTGCTATTGTTGCTCTGAGTGTCGCACATGTGTTACTATTATCGTTCACTATTGTTCTAAAATTTATTTTAAAATTTAATTATACATAAAACAAATTAATTAAACTAACAATACCATCTCTTTTATTTTCTTCAACACGAAGAAGTGAAGAGAATTAACATGAACTAAAAGGTAAACGCAATTGCGAGAAAAGCTTAGACATTCATTAATGGCCGGTGAAAGGTTTAATGGCACAAGCTTTATCCCGATGAACTACTACTGAATTCGAGATGATGAACTACTACTGAATTCGAGATGTCATGGATTGTACAGTACAGGCTGTCCAGCCCAATTGGTATGCACTACATTTGATTATTCTGTGACCCAAATTCGAATCTTTTAATGTGCAATATGTTAGTTTATTTTTCTTTTGGACTTTGTACGATCTATATTCTAACGTTTTTTGCTTCGATTATTAAAATCAATTTCACCTAATTAAGTTTTCTTTAGATATAAGTTAAATCCAATTTAATTCTTTAATTAAATCTGAGAATGATAATTTAGCTTAATTAGTTACTATCAAATAAAATTACTCCCTCTGTCGGAGAACAAATATCATGTTTGACTCTTAAATTATTTTCAACGTCGACTTTGACCACGTATTGCTAGGCTCAATTGGGAAAAAATTATTAAAATGATATTAACAAAGTTCAGTAAGTGTACTTTCATAAAATAATTTTATAAAATATTTTCCGGTATAATATAGGTGTAATTTGTGGTGAAAGTGATTACGAATTATATTTAAGAATTTCCATGTCAAGTATAAGGACGCATAGGGCGTCGAACTATATTTTAAATTTTCAAAAGTCAAGTTCGTCGAATTTTCAAGATCACAAACTAGCGCGAGTTATATTTTTTATAATTCATCTATTAAAATTCGGGGCGCTACAATTATTGAGAATAATTTTATGTGATAAAATAATTAAGATAAATCAGATTTGCTGGACTTATTAATCGTTCTACTATAGAAATTAAATTAATAAAAATTGGATTGAAGAAACTTTAATTAAATTAAATTGGACTTAATTAATTGATAAAAAAATAAATCGGAAAGAAAAGCTAATGTAAAATGCCAAAAAGCAAATTAAACATGCAGGTATAATGTATCGCGCTAATGACCCCTTAGGTAAGGGTGAAAAAGACGTACCAACTGGGCTAGTTCTATTTAAAAACTTGTCAACATCAAATTGTATATTTGATACTTTATACTGTAAATTGCATATTGGCCCCCGATGTCACCCTAATTCCCAAATTACAGTCCTTTGAGATTTCAAAAATCTCAATTCAGTCTCTGCAAGTCGAATCAAGTTTTTAAAAAATGATTTTACTGTTCCTTAATCAAATATAGGTTCTAAACTTCCATTCTTAGCACCGTAAAGATCGAATCTCAGTTCATAAATTAGATCCAGAATTCTCGCTTCAAACAAATCCATTTGCAATTGAACTGTGCACATTCTCATTTCGACTGCTTAAACACCTCCGTCGTATGTCATAATCAATCCTAACTGGTTGGGCATGAGAAGAGCTTCTTGAACCTCTACATCGTCCACGGTCCGCCATTAATGGCCGTCTGAGCTTTGAGATTTTCTCAATCTGTATGTAACTTCACATCTGGATAAAACGGAGACAATCGAGTGTCAAGATGATCGAAGGGATAAGATTCCGGCAAGCCGCAGAGACGGTGATTGAGGGAAGATGCGATTGAACATGAACAACCTGTTTGATACTTTGATTTGATTTAAAACTACTATATGTAGTATATTTAATTGAATTTTAAATTTTCCAAAAATATTGATTTTTTAATGAAAATGAAAGTATTTATAATACAGGACTAAAACTTAGCAGGTTACAACAATGGAGAGTAACGCCACATGTCAATTGTCGACACCCTGACTGACGATAGTCAAGGCGACACATTACTAGTGATAGAAAACCTGAAGTGAGATGGAGAATAGGAAAAGTAAGTGGGAGAATAGATAAAGTGTGAAAAAGAGTGTTTAAATAATTAATAAGTAGAGATAATGGGTTTCAAAAAAGGGAAACGTTAAACTTAAAAAAGAGAAAGTCTAAGTAAAAGTCCTGATTTTCCTATATAATAGGAAAGACCACATTAGACTAGTGTAAGCTATATGGGAGAAATTAATGCTGTGTCTGTGAGTTTTTATAAATGAGGGAATTTATATTGTGACTGTAGGTTTTTGCATCTGGCACGTTGAGAAAGGAAGAGCAGATGAAAAGTTCGGACTTATCTGGGAGATTTATTTGGTGTATGTGGGTTTTGCATCAGTGAAATTTATTTTGTGTCCGTGAGTTTTTATAACGGGAGAATTTTTGTTGTGTCTGTGAGTTTTTATAACTGGGGGAATTAGTGTTGTATCTGTGAGTTTTTACAACTGGGGGAATTAATGTTGACCGCGCGCTGGTCTGACCGCTGACTGCGAGCGACTTAAAAAACTGACTTTTCCTATTCTAATGGAAAGTCAGGCCTTTTTCTAGAATTTTTATTGAAAGAATGTGTTTGAGATGTGTAAGAATTTCTTTTTTGAAACCAGGGAAAAAATATTAATTAACCATACGTAACGTGAGAATGAAATTGTCACGCCCCAAAATTTCAAGATAAGTTTCAGAGAGCTTAAAGGGATCGATGATGCTATTCGTGTCAGCAGTGTGCACTTTTATTTTCAAAAATCCATCCAGAAGAACTTCAAAGTTAAGTGTGCTTGGTTTGGAATAGTTCTAGCTAGTACGAATTACATACCTGAAAGTCTTCTGGTATGCGCCCAAGTGAGTAAAAAGTGCGCGAGAAATGACATGTGTTGGTATAGTGGAGCCAGCATATCACCCGTGAACAGTCCAAGAGTAACTGCGCCGGTCTAAAGGGTCGACCCTCGACCCCGTAAGGGTTTAAGTGATGTTTATTAAAGTGAGGTTGGGTTAAATGATTGATTTAAAGTGAGTAATTTGAAAGTTATTACTACCAAAAATCAGTTATTACACCACAATCTATCCATAACCTCTCAAATTTATTCACTTCTCCTATTTTTAGTATAAATGAAAATTGGCGTGATTAAATTTACTAATAATAGGATATGTAGATTAATACATAACTTTTTTTAGTAGAAATACTTAATTGTAAAATGTTGGTATTAAAGTATTTATGAAAAATTAATATTGTTTAGATATGTTAAATATTATGTATTCTATTTCACTTATAATCGGACATGGTCACTAGGAACTCACATGCGTAAAAAAAATTTACGCTGCGAAAATTTAGAGATAAATAAGATATATATCACGTGGTACCCACGTGTTATGAATACCAGTGAGTATAAACTTCTTGATAGAATTGAGGTTTACCCGACGTAGTACCAAATTGAAAAAACTCAAACTTAATACAATGCCAACACTCTCTACATTATTCAAAGCTTTCAATAAATAAATGGAGAAGATAAAGTTCACAAAAATTGGTACTCCTTTAGATTGCGTCTATGGTCTAGTCCTATCTCAATGAAGTTAGAGTTTTTGGAGTTTTTTTTTTTTTTTTTTTTTTTTTTTGTCTAAATGGCCTCAATAATTCAGTTTGGTTACCTATTTGTCGGCTCGAAAAAATGGATTATTTGAAATAATCCAATTTCTCAAACCCGCCTCAAGCCCTCAAATTTGTACATGAATAATCAAATTTCAAATACCTTCTATGAGGAGGTATTTATTTTTGGAAATGTCTAATTTTATACAAACTTTCCATTAATTACTAAATATGTCATCCCAATTCAAGAACACCAATCGATTCACATCAATGCACTTTTTTTTCCTTCCTAATTTCCACCTTCCATTTCTTCTTTTATATTTTCCTAGTTTTGCACTCTTTCTTTTTCATTTTTTCTGTTTCCTAATTTCCACCTTCTTCTTTTTTTTTTCCTAATGGTTTCCTAGTTTTGCACCATTTCTTTTCATTTTGGACCCCTTAATCTTTATTTAGATTTTCTACTCATTTACTTATTAGACAATATTTTTCTTTTATACTTTTGTTTATTGGGGTAGTTTATGTGTTTACATCAAAATTAATTTCGTTTGTTTAATAATATAACCAACTTTTTTAAAAGAATGATTAAATAAAACAATACTAATAATTAAAAAAATTGGTTAGCTGTATCTAAAAAAAAAAAAATGGTTAGCGTTGCTTACAAGAATAACGATGATAATTTAGAATTGTTGGTTCAAGAACGTTTTTTCTTCATCATTTTTGTAAAAAATATTCTAGCATATTAAAGATGTGCAAATTTTGACAGGATATATATATATATATGTGTGTGTGTGTGTGTGTGTGTGTGTGTGTTTTGAATACAAAATATGCATCGTTAATTACATATATGTGGATTTTTTTTTACTTTATATATTATAAAAACAACATTTATATAGTTAAAAGTTTGAGTTTTTATTTGTGCCCTACCTGACCTAAAATCCTGGCCCTACAAAATATGCATAGTTAATTACATATATGTGAATTTTTTTTTTACTTTATATATTATAAAAACAACATTTATATAGTTAAAAGTTTGAGTTTTTATTTGTGCCCTACCTGACCTAAAATCCTGGCCCTGTTACTTCAGGCCAAGCAAAAAAAACTACCATTTTCTATAAAAACTCTAGTTCTATTATTGAATTGTTGCATTGTGATTTTGGGGACCCTACCCTGTGCCAACTCTGAACAAACATAACTTTTTCCTGACCATTGTAATGATTATAGTAGAATGAATTGGATTTTCTTACTAAAACACAAGTATGAGACTAAAGAAACACTTAAAAACTTCATAGAGCTGATACAAATTAAATCAGACTCATAAGAGAGTAAAAATAATTAGAACTGATAATGGGATGGGACGTTTTACATGCTTTAAACTTTTATGTTTAAAATGTAGGAAAATTTATGTTTAGATTGGATTATAAACACATGCGATATCGATTTCAATGGACAAAAATAATTATTCTACGCATGATATGAAAAATATGGGATTATAAATTTCACTCATATGAAATATCGATCTTATAAGGAAACAATATCTATAAACTAAATTTTAATTGTCAAGTCGCATAAACTAAAAATCGATGTCAAAGTTATCAACAATAGCAACATAACTATGGATGCAATAATTTCAAAAATTTTCGGATAATATTGTATACGAAATTCATAAGATCAAAATTTCAGAATTTCCCGATTAAACACGTGAAGGTGGTAAAAATTTGCTCTCCCAAATTTATGTTCACATGTAATTTTAACTAAATCAAATTGGAAATCAAACTCGATTTTATACAATAAGTGGAAATCATAGAGGTATATCAGTAATTCCACTTTGCTTTATCCTACTGAATAATCCAAAATCAATTGAGAACCAAACTAGATTTTATTGAAAATAATTCAATTCGTAGAGTCCAACCAAACAAGATTTTTAGCTGAAAACCCCCAAACATAATCCAATTACTTAAATGTGCCGAATAATCCAGTTTTGCAAAATGAAATACCCCTTTTCAAACCAAAACGGACACTAAGCAATTAACCGTTGTTTACTCTTAGCTCTATGGGAACAACACCCAAAATAGTTATTATCCATGTAATCTATAAAACCCTAATATTATGACGTGTTAAAGTTTTCGAATGTTTACGATAATTCAAGACGCTCATACCAATAAAATGCACATTTATTTTTGTTTTCATAAATTCATTCATAGCAGTTTTGAAGTGAAGCATGTTTGATACTCCATCCGTTCCGAATCCAATCTTCCACATTCAATTTAGGAACGTACCAATTTCAACTCTCCGTCCATTAAATGAGAAATCTATCTCATACTTTATCCACCACCATCATATTTTATTCAATGTTTTTGCCTACCTTATGCACATCCCTGCTACTTTATTCACCTTTATCTTAAAATTTGTATCCTAATCCGTGAGAAGTTGAATATGAGACGGATGTAGTATGTATCAATATGACTGTAAAGTTTTCTAGTACGTACACCCAACAAGGATAAAGTTGTAAGCAATTAAAAACATAAAGTATTGATTTGTGGAATATTATACCACCCGGATAGCTGTTGAGGAGTTTCTGCACCGCCACACTTAATATGCCCGTCTCCTTTTCCTATATATACTATATGTCGTGCATCCTAATGGAGCTCATGCAATACCATTAGTGGAGGGCATTGATGCAGTCGGCAATATTATTGTTTAGGTAGTTATGAATTTGATGGTAAGAGTCATAAATATTGCATTTCCCTTTCTGGTGAAGAATCACCTACATGTAAGTACAAAAATGATCATGTAATTTAAACATCTACCTCACAGAAGCAATGTGCTAATTCACTTTGGATTACAAATGTGTATATGATATCATGTACAATTCATTTTCATATATTTGGCACAACTTTTCAATACACAATGATAGTTACACATTACCTGACAAGGTCCAACCTCGGGTAAAATAGAGACGGTAATGGTAAAAACATCATTGATATGTCGGAGAAAGATCTCTTTTCCGAGATCAGCCTGTGAGAGTGGGGAAGGAAACAGGAATGGTAGTAAATGCGGCCGCCCGTGAGCAGCATGTGCATGTGTGGGGCTATAGAGCAATTTTAGAGGCAGAAAGTGAGAATGTATGGAGCAGTTGCTTGGTAATTTATGGAAATCGAGGACTCAAAAGGAAAACAACTCTTCAAACACAAAACGGCTAAAAATAATAAATAACTAGTGTGTCAGATAGACTATATTGAGATGTTTGTTTGACTCCTGTGAACTGAAACGACTTTGGCAGTTGCTTTCATTATTTCTTATTTATTTTATTATCTTTTATGATATGAATATACTTGCATCGTACGGCGTAACCGTCAACTAACTCACTCGGATGTCAGAACTCAGAGCCATCTTCCTTTGCAACTTCAATTTTGGGTTCAGCCCACTAGGTTTTCCATCTCCCCAGCCCAGACCAGCCCAGCCCAGCCCAATTAGTTGAGGTCATAACTCATAACTGATCTTAATGTTGGGCTAGCCTCTTTTTTGGGGGACGTGGTTTGGGCTGTAGTTGTGTTCTTGAGGAATTGAATGCACCTATCGATAAGCTTCAGTGTGGTTGGTGTTAGTATTGAGGAGACGAATGATGAAAAAAGATTTTGATTTCGGGACCATATGTTTCAAAGAAGTAGGTTAATTGACGTCTTAAGCTGAATACTCACTCTTATGGTGATTCAAACCGTTGGAAACAAGTCACATAAACAATAATTTGTATTTAATCATTTTAAAATGTATTTGAATATTTTTTAAATGCATTACAATCTTACAATGGCAAGCCAATCCAATTCCAAAAGCCATTTTAATATACACATACAACATTTATATAGGAACATCTCATCTCACATTGTTGAAATGGACACACGTTCTTATATAGTACTATGATGTTTCGAGCTTTTTTTTTTTTAAAAGCAAGTCCATGAGAACTCCGATGTAAGGCAAACAATACTATACGAAACAAGAGATATGCATGGTTTAGGTTATAGTAGTTAAGAAATCAGAAAGACGGTTGGTAAACGGTCGAATTATATTGTGCTTGAGTCGGTCTTCCAAGACCTATCACTACAAGAATTCTGTGAAATGGCGACGGAATGTTATCCGTCGCCCCTTTAACGACGGATCGGCGTATTTAGCGACGGATAACTATCTGTCGCTATATGGCGACGGATAATTCTATCCGTCGTTAAATAACGACAGATAGTTATCCGTCGTATGACTTTTGTAAAAAAAAAAAAAGAAAAACAGAAATTTAACGACGGATAGATTATCCGTCGTTAAAAAAGAATTAAAAAAAATTAACATGTAGCGACGGATAGCTATCCATATAGCGATGGATAGCTATCCATCGCTGCTTCTCACACATAGACGAGCAGCTTCTTCTCTTCTCCCCCATTTCTTATCTGCTTCTTTCTTCTTCTTCTTCCCGTCTTCGAAATTTTTGCGATTTGGTTTCCGACCAAACGTCCACCATTCCGGCGAATCTTTGGCTCTTTTCAAAGCTCTTTCAACAAGGAACTCGGGTGTCCGTTCAATTTCATCAATTTTCGATTATTTTTCCCGCAATTTGAAGGTAATTGTCTAAAAATCTACTTTTTAAAATTTGGGACTTTTGCTAATTTCGATCAATTGTATGTTTCTAAACTCATATACTAGCTAGTATAACTCATATTAAGTAGTGGGTTAATGAATTGATTGATTTATTGTGAAATTGATTAGTTAGTATAATGTTTGTAAGTATGGTGTTTAGTTTGATGTTTGTAAATATGAAGTATGTAAGTATGTATGGTATGTATGTAAGTATGTATGTTATTTATGGTATTTATTTTGATTCAGTTTAATGTTTGTAAGATGTATTGGATTTTGTTGAGCATTTGGTAATTTATAATTTGTATAAAAAAATTGGTAATTGGTAATTCGTATAATTCGATGGGAATATAAATTGATATTTCGTAGAAAAAATTGGTAATTCGTAATTTATAAATTATAATTTATAATTTGTATAATTGAAATGCTTTTAATTTATAAATTGGTAATTGTAATGGGAATATAATAAAATTGCATGAAAAAAACTTTAAATGTAAAATGCATATAATTCATGAAATTTGGAACGTATTATAATTAACAATGCAATTATAGTCAGGAATTGGAATTGAGTTAAAATTCAATACTATCTAATAAATTCAGATGTGTCAGGTTATATAATCATACCATGAATCCCGATCGTTCATGGATGTACTGTCAAACTGTTAATGGCAGACTTCAATCTAGTTTTGTGGAAGGGGTTGAAGCCTTCATCGCATTTGCGATGACACATCCGGCTTGTGTAAAGAGGGGTTTGATAAAGTGCCCTTGCAAATTGAAAAAATGCAGAAACAAGCAATATTTGACTCCTACCGCGGTAATCGATCACTTGAAACGTAATGGATTCCTGCCTGAGTATGAGGTATGGAATCACCATGGTGAGGAAGCAACACCGTCCATGACATATGAGCAATTTAGGCAGCGTGGAAGGAAGAGAAAAAATGAGCAACTTGGGGGTCAAAGTACATCTAAATCGCATGCTTTTCATGACCGGGTCGAAGAAATGGTGTTTAATGCTGCCGGGGCAGAATTTATGGACACTAGTACCACTAGAACCGAGGGGGGATGTGGAGGAGCCTCCGAATCCTGCGGATCAGGTGTTCTTTGACTTGCTGGAATCAATATAGAAGCCGATTTATCCGGGGTGTAGGCTCAGCGAGTTATCTTTGTTGGCTCGGCTAATGAGTTGTAAGGCTAATGGCCAGCAATCTGAAGTGAGCTTCAATGAATGGGTACAAGTAATGTCGGATCTTTGTCCTGAAGAAAACCTAGTTCCCACCAACTTTTACCAAGCGGAGAAAAATATGCGGGGGTTGGGGTTGCCTATGGTAACCATTGACTGTTGTCCGGATATGTGCATGATCTATTGGGGGAGGATGTAGATCTATTGAAGTGCAAGTTCTGTGGTAATGACCGTTACAAGGAGGGGGCTTCAAAGAAACGTCAGAAGAAAAATCTCCCACATAAGAAAATGTGGTACTTCCCTCTAGCACCTCATTTGAAGAGGTTGTACGCTTCAAGTGCTCGTGCCGATAAAATGCGATGGCACAAGGAGCGAGTAATCCCGGAAGATGCAGAGGGTAGAATGGATCATCCATCAGACTCACATGCATGGAAAGAGTTTGACAAGACATATCCAGAGTTTGCAGTCGAGTCTAGAAATGTACGATTGGGGCTCTGTACGGATGGTTTTAACCCGTTTGGAAGTGAACGGGCGTACTCTTGTTGGCCAGTGATGCTCACTCCGTACAACCTGCCCCCCGGTGAGTGCATGAAGGAACCATTCATGTTTTTGACTGTGTTGGTTCCTGGGCCAAAAGATCCAGGAATGATGTTGGATGTCTTCTTGCAACCCCTAATCAAGGAGCTGATTGAGCTGTGGGAGAAGGGTATCCCTGCATATGATGTCTCAACCAAGAAGAACTTTACCTTGAGAGCAGCGCTACTTTGGACCGTGAGTGACTTTCTTGCGTACTCCATGCTATTTGGAAGGAAAACCGCCGGGAAACATGCATGTCCACATTGTTTGGAGGACACTGATGCATTTAGACTGAAGGATAGCGGGAAGGAATCTTGGTTTGATTGTCATCGTAGGTTTCTACCAAGTAATCATCCGTTCAGTAAAAACATGGATCAATTCTTGAAAAACAAAGTAGAAAAGAAAGGAGCCCCGAGACGACTTACTGGTGCACAAATTCTTGCGAAAATTGATAGGTTGGGTCTTATGAAAGTGACTGAACTTGGGTGGGAGAAGCATAACAACAAAATTAGCAACAAATGTGTGGATGGAAGAAGAGAAGCATCTTTTGGGACTTGCCTTATTGGAGCAGTCTTCTTATACGTCACAACCTAGATTTCATGCACATTGAGATGAACGTGTTCGAGAACTGCTTCAACACAATTTGCAACATTCCCGGAAAAACAAAGGATAATGTCAAATCTAGAGCCGAGTTGGATACATGGTGTAAAAGGCCGGAGTTGACAAAGAGGAAAGATGAAGGTAAGTGGCCCAAGGTATGCTACACAATTGACAATGAATCTAGGTCAATACTGTTTGATTGGGTGAAGGCATTGAAGTTCCCCGACAATTACGCCTCGAAATTGGAGCGGTGTGTGGATTTGAAGAAGACAAAGATGTTTGGGATGAAAAGCCACGACTGTCATGTGTTCATGGAAAGGCTTATCCCGGTTGCATTTCGAGAACTGCTACTAAACCTGTCTGGATCGCTATCACCGAGCTGAGCTTATTTTTCAAGAATTTATGCACAAGGGTGGTTCACGATCAAGTGTTAGCAAATCCTGAAAGCAACATACCGTTGATTCTAGGCAAGCTCGAGCGTATCTTTCCACCGAGCTTCTTTAATTCTATGGAGCACTTGCTGGTTCACCTTCCACATGAAGCAAGACTTGCTGGACCTGTTCAGTATCGATGGATGTATCCATTCGAGAGGTGTGAAATAATTGCAATCATGTACTTAAAATGACGGATAGATTTTCATTTCTCACACTGTCTTACCGGAATATATATTACAGGTACTTGGGGAAATTGAAGAAATATGTCAAGAACAAAGGTAGACTTGAAGGATCGATTGCCAATGCGTACGTTCGAGAGGAAACTGCAACCTTCTGCTCCTATTACTTTGACGACCACGTCCCCACAAAGGCATCTAGGCCATCTCGAAACGCAGACACATTCGAAATTTAAGAGGATGATGATGTTTCTCTATCTGTTTTTAGGGTGTCAGGGAGACCTTTGGGACAGAGTAAGAAAGAATATCTAACGGATAAGGAGCTGAAGGCAGCTCAATATTATGTCCTCACGAATTGTGCTGAGGTTGACAAGTATATGGTGATATTTGCTGGGTGAGTACCTTATTAAAATCAACTAAAATTGAACTTTTCAATAAAATCCTCCTAGCTAGCTAGTATGTAGACTTATGATCATGTCAATGTCCACAACGTTTTCAAAGAGCGTTGTATGGAGAAGAATCCTCAGATGGTAGAGGATACGCTTGAAGAACTCCTTGACTCAAAGATGGAATCAGAATTTTCACATTGGTTCAAGGAGTATGTCCGAGATCCTGTAAACAACGTCACATGCCCTTACTTGAGTGCTCTAGCAGAGGGACCATTCAAAAAGGTCTACACATTCCCATCTTAATTACATAGTCAATGGCCTTAGGTTTCATACGATTGACTCTAACACGGCTATGGCTACAAGCAATTCTGGGGTGTGTGTCAGAGGGCAAGATTTAGGACCAGGTGATTTGTATGATTTCCACAGGAAGCTGAAACGAATAGTGCGCCTAGAATATCCCGGTTTGCCCTTGAAAAGAACCTTTTTGTTTAGTGTTGACTGGTATGATCCTAATCCACTTGGTACGAAGAAGAATGAGCAGTATGAAATGGTTGATATAAACCATCGAAAGAGGTACAAAACTAAGTACGAACCATTTATCTTGGCGACTCAAGCACGACAAGTGGTGTTTCTTGAATATCCAAGCAGGAAACACGACAATGCGGACTGGTTAGCTGCGATACCTATACGTGCCCGCTCCAAAGTGGAGTACGTTGGGAAAGACGACTCAATTACCAACTCGTATCCAGAAGAGGTTGTCGATGAACAAGCAAAAACTCCTGTACATGCTCGTAATGAGTTGATAGATCTGCACGAGGACCAGTATGTCGACTTAGACGAGGACGCACAGGGTATGTGAGAAGGGTAGATTATGTATATAACTAGTTAGTTGTTGATAATACCAAGTATTTGTGATTTACATGCTTTTCAGAATGTATTTCAAAATGTATGTAGGTATATACTAACACATTTTTCCTGTATTTGTTGCATGTTTTTGCAGATGCCGTGACATAGGCGACCCATATACTGTCCTCCCCCATGCGGCCAGTCAAGGGGTAGTCGAGGAGGAGGGTCTGACTCAGAGGAGCAGATTAGTCTGAGCAGCCGCTCTACGGTTCCTGAGACGCCACCTGGTTCGAGCAGGGGCTCGACTCACGTGTTCGGGAACTTACAGGATGACGACTGTCCCTACACCGAGCTCGAGGTCGGGGCTCAGTGGAACGGGAAGCATGTGCTGTTCCCATTGGGCAAAGACAAGTAAGTATTATGCATTCTTTTATATATATAGAACATACCTTAAGATAATTTATGTTACATCATTGTTATACTATATACTAATTAATATTTATTTCTTGTATCTTATACATTGATAACATGTTATGGCCTTCAGATGCAGCCGCTAAACTCGGTGACATCTTTCGAACCAAGAGGGAGCCCCCGGGGCAAGGGGCGAGAAGTGGTCGTGCATCTCGGACCGGATGAGAGGCGAGTACTTTGATGAGTTGCGGGTAAGTTTGAATCTGACATTCCTTTATTTGTTGTTATACTCGTTGTTTTAATGTGAGTGGTATGTTAGCCACTGTATGTGAGTGGTATGTTAGCCGCTGAACTTGGGTGATATGTTAGTCACCACTGTGTTAGTAAATTTTAGGACAATGTGAGTGGTATATTAGCCGCTATATGTGAATGGTATGTTAACTTGAGTGATATGTTAGTCACCACTCTGTTAGTATATTTTAGGACAATGTGAGTGGTATGTTAGCCACTGTATGTGAGTAGTATGTTAGCCGCTAAACTTGGGTGATATGTTAGTCACCATTGAATATGTCATGTTGTGTTATCTTATTAAATTGATGTCTTGATTTACGTTATATAATTTGGATGTTGTCTGGAATTGGGAATGTAGAAAAAGTACTTCATTCCCAACAGGTTGCTCCACCTGATATGGCCTTGTTTCGAGTCACTGGGGTCAGCTCGATACAAGGATATGGTTTGCACTATGAAGAAGATGTGGCGACAAAACAAAAGGCCTGCATGGTGTGATGAGGAGGAGTGGGCACTTTGGGTGGCCTACTGGTCTCGAAATGATGTCCGGCAGATTTCGGACATCAACAGAGAGAACCGGCTGACAGAGCCGTCTGAGGGTAGAGGGGTGGCCATTCACCACTTAGGGTCGCAAGCTATTCTTACGCATCACATGAAATCTGTAAGTGTACATCTAATTTGGTCAGTTTATTTGTACATGTGTTTTGTGTTTCATTTCTATACCTTTAATGAGTTCCTAGCTAAATGTTTGCCTTTAATAAGTTCCTAGCTAAATATTTACCTTTAATGTGTTTTGTGTTTCATATGTTCTTCAGGTGTCTTCAGGGGTGCAGAATACCGCCTTCGAGTACTTCAAAAGAGCGAAGCTGAAGAACGGCAGATGGGTTGACAACAAGTCCGAGGCTATTGCGGTACGTTAATTTTGGTTAAAATTCATATTTGTGTAGTACAAGTTATTATGAAAAAACTGAAACTCATGATATTTGCATTTCACGGTTTCAGGCTGAGGTGGAGGCTCAGATTGAGAGGCAGCAGGCCGAAACGGGTGAGGAGCTGACCATTGAACAACAAAACAACATCTTCTTAGCCGTCAACCCAATGGACAACAAAGGCCGTGTATATGGATTGGGGAGTTTCGGCCATGTGATGACTACTCCTACCTACTCAGCATCCCAATAGTCTAGACATCCGGTTTTCACACAGGAGCAGGTCTCGGAGATGGTGCAGTCACAGGTGTCAGAACATGTTGCACGACTCACAGAGGAAATGGAGCGGCGAGATAGAGCCCTACGGGAGGAAAACAAGCGTCTTCGGTTACAGATGCAGGCTTTCATGTCCAGGTTCGAGCAGCAGCCACCCCCGTCCGGTAGTTAAATTTTGACTTGTGTTTTTTTTTTTTTTTGATACTTTAGACTATGTACGGATATTGTTTTTCATTACGGATGGTTTGTTAACTTTTGTAGAATGATTTATGTTTAATTAAAATAATTTCATTATTCTAGATTTACTATTGGACATTATATTCTGTGAATCAGGTGAAATATGAAAACATGCTGCAAATTATTAAAAAAAAATTAAAAAACTGCTTTTTAGCGACGGATATTATTCGTCGCTAAAAAGTCAAAGGTTTATCCGTCGCTAAGGACTAGCGACGAATCGCTACTGTTTTGGCGATGGATAAATCCGTCGCCAAAACAACAGTTTTTTGTAGTGTATAGAAAAGAAGATATGAGATTTTCATGCTCCTTAGCGCGAGATTGGTCTTAAGCTACCTTTTAGAAACCAATATCATGTTGCATAAGCCACCATAAAAGCTTAACCTAAGTGCATAGGACACCGTAATCTACCCCTCTCCCATGCCTTGCTCCTCTCCTCACCCAGCTATATAGGTTGGGTGCAAGATTCTAAGTTGCAAAGAAATCACTTTTTGTAAGTAATCGACGTCTACAAGTCAGATGGTTATAAGTGATCAATATCATCGGATGTGATAAGGAGGTTGCACATTTAAGGGATATATTGTGATACCTACACCTTCACATTTATTATGAGAGCGAGTCGATAAATTCTTAATAATCCTGTTACACCGAATTCTTTACATATAGTTTAATTGGATCATATGAGTAATTAGCATGATATTCTGAGTGATTGCTTGACAAACGGTTAAAACCAACAAAACCTGATTAAAAACATCCGATTTTAATAGCCATACAAAGAGTCTATGATAATATGATTACAACCCTATAGGTAACCTACATCAGGTAACAAAACGTGCATCTCACATTTCGAAGTTCACTTTTTTCCTTTTCCAATTACTTTTATATTATTAAGAAGATGTACTTACTTATTTTGGAATTTTCTCCCTCACTCTCCAACTGTTTGTTGAGAATTGGACGTTTGGAAGCAGCGTACGATATTTCAGCACCACTGAGTCCAGATCACTCCCCTGAGCTACTGTCAGCTACTTCCTCCTCCACTTCACATCTGCAATTCCATGCCAAAATGATCATCAAAACCACCACGATTTCGTAAAAACTCGCCGATATTACCCGTACCTCTGAAAAATGGAGCTGCAATTGTTGCGATATCCCAAAATCGCCAATCGCAACGGTCCGAAATTCAATTACTGGCATCGGAGGGGAAAATTGAGTGCCGGTGTTCCGGTAAAATCCTCTGCAAGTACCGGAAACAGCGTATCTCCGTTGATTGTCACCTGTGATTCTGTGAGTGAAGCGGAAACCGCCGTGGTGGTTGAGAAGCCTCCGACGAAGCGGCGGAGATTCGAGGTTCTCGTTGGTAATCCGGCGCCGTTTGGTGCCACTGTGAGGGATGGCGGTGTCAATTTTGCGGTGTTTTCGAGTAATGCCACTGCTGCTTCTCTGTGTTTGATCGCTCTATCGGACTTGGATGAGGTAGTTTACTGTTCGAACTGTTTTTATTCTGTTTACATTGCTACGGTTTCGAAATTTGTGTGTTGTGTGAATGTTAATGTGGTAGAAATGGTGAGAGGATGAGATGGGCGGTTGGAGGGAATGTGATTTTAGTTGGTCTAGTATTTCATGAGATGATGTTGATGTACTCTGAGTTCTCTGATTTTGTTTTCGAGGGCGATGGTGTATAAGATTTCTGATTCTATCGGAAATTTGATAGGATGTTCAGTGAGCTGGTTCGTCAAGTTACATATATTGACTTAGAACTTATGGATAACTTGAAGTAAAAATGAATAGAGTGAAGAGAATTGAGAAAATTAGACGACATTATCCCACTGTTTCAAGTAAATGTATCAGATGCATGTGAAAAATTGCGGTGTCAAATTCATGGCAGAGCAGAATCCATGAACAAATGTATCATAATTGTATTGTATCTTGTCCATTGTTGTTATAAACAGAAAAATTGACTTATTTTAATTTTTTATCTTTTGAACTTTTGCTGCAGAAAAGAGTGACAGAAGATATTCCTCTGAATCCACTTATGCATAGAACTGGAGATGTTTGGCATGTGTTTCTGAGAGGTGATTTCAGTGAATTGGTCTATGGATATCGATTTGATGGGCCTTTCTCCCCGGAAGATGGAATGTACTTTGATCCTTCACGAATATTAATCGATCCATATGCTAAGGTTAGTGTTCGCAGGTTTACACAATAAAGAGAAGTAGATAACTGTGTTCTTTTATTTATTAATTTTATTCACGAGACATGAATTACAGTCATCTATTTTATTGGTGTAGCGCAGGCTGTCGCCAGCAGAGGTGTATATGGTGCTTTAGGACCTAATGGGGATTGTTGGCCCCAGATGGCGGGTGTGGTGCCTGTGACTAACAATGAGGTATTTGATTCACGAGTTGATGACCACCTGAAGCCATACAACAAATTATATGTTACTTGCATTTATTAGTTACAAATTTAGTAACCCAGAAAGGTAAAGGGAACAATTCTTGATTCATTTACATCATGTATGTCCTTGTATCAGTTTGACTGGGAAGGAGATTTACCACTGAATATTCCGCAAAGAGATTTGGTTGTATACGAAATGCATGTTCGTGGATTCACAAGGCACGAATCAAGCAACTCAAGGTTTCCTGGAACTTACCGTGGTGTGGTGGAGAAACTTGATTACTTGATGGTATAAGTTTTATTATTATTATTATTACTATTATCGCTTGCTATCTCTGGTGCTGTTACTAAAGTAAGTCTTATGATGTTTTGGCGTGGAATCCTAAAGCCTCACAAACTTACTAAAACCAAGTTTAACTTTTATAAATCTTATAAGAATATCAATTATCCTAATCAAACTACGTGACATATGTGAATGAGAAATTGCTAAATAGTATGATTATAGGTGTGAAACTTGTGAATCTGTGAATCATTACAGATGCATCTGTATTTTTGTTGAATAAATGCTAAAACTATGTTTTCACCCATATTAATTGATGAAGTTCTCTTATAGATGTGTTCCACTCAAAGTTTAACAAACCACCTTTGGGTTCAAGTCATCCATAGGATATCTATCTGTAGCTTCTCAGATGCACAGTAATTTAAAACTTTATTGTTCTTTATTCCTGCAGCAACTTGGTATAAATTGCGTTGAGCTAATGCCATGTCATGAATTCAATGAGCTGGAGTATTATAGCTACAATTCTGTCTTGGGAGACTACAAGTAAATCTACTTTCTCTCTTCCCAATAATCTAGGATTTATAATCACCTTTATCTATTTCTCCCATTATGCTGTTTGTTTTCTGGGATTATCAGTGGTGAGTAAACTTTTTTTTTTTTTTTTGGTTCAACTTCTCACCGGATTAGAGTTATTTTAGTTTCTTTTCAGAATCCTCCACCCACTTACCTATATATATGTCAACAATATGTGGTGGACGCTCAAATGCATGATGATCAAACTGGTTGAATAAGTGATATATGGAATGATACTGTTGCTACATGGGATTGGAATGTTATCATCTTAAACATTGAGTAACATGGAACTCCACGTTGCTCAACTGTTTTTTTTTTTTTTTTTTTGGTTTTTTTTGGTCATAAACCAAACTCCAGAAACAGTCATGGTCACACCAAACACATATAAGCTCAGTTTATACCACTGAATCCAATGCACTGCCTGTCCACTTCGAATACAGCAATATATGCGTAATATTATTAGGCTAGAAATATAACACAGAAAACCCCATTCTATAACTAAAACAAATAAGAATAATTCTTCTGAATTCCTTAAGTTATAGTCATTCCTTAAGAACTCCGTATGAAGCTTTTTTTTGCTTTCAGGATGAATTTTTGGGGCTATTCAACAATCAATTACTTTTCACCTATGGCAAGATACTCCTCTTCTGGTAGTGATAATTATGGCATTGGTGCAGTGAATGAATTCAAGTATCTTGTTAGAGAAGCACATAAACGAGGAATTGAGGTAACAAAGTTAAGTTTGGCATGCCGCAAGTGAAATCATACTGAGTTCTCATTCACATTTTCTTTTCATTAAGTAGGTAATTATGGATGTCGTGTTCAATCATACCGCTGAAGGAAATCAGAATGGTCCTGTATTGTCTTTCAGAGGTCTTGACAATAGTGTTTTCTACATGGTTGCACCTAAGGTATACTACTACCATCGACGTTTTGCATGAATTATATGCAAAAAGTTGGCACCATTTATCACTTTCGATTCCAGAGCTATTAGATTTCCATCATGTGCTTTTATCTGCAAAACATAAGCATGACTTTGCTTGCAAGCATCCCAAGCTTCTCCTTTGCTGTGAAAATATCTGATAGGAATCTATTTTTGATCCCATTACTTTTTCTTAGTTGAATTCTATTTCCAAGTATAGGTTGAATTGTTGCCTATAGATATAGGCGAAAGAGTTGTAGTTTATTCATCCTTTTATCAAACAATCATATCATAATAGTATTGATTTTTTAGGTTTGTTCTCTCATGTTGTTCTTGGTTCTTGAGTTCTTTTCCAACTACTTATCCGTTTGTATCTTTGGCTGATGCCATCTCCAGCATTCCTGCAAAACATTTTATACAAGTGTAACTCATCTCTCAATCTCGTCCAGTAAATGTTCGCATGTGAAGGATATGTTTGATGATTTCATTAATAATATCATTGTAAACCTGTCGACCAATAACCTCTTTTGTCAGTAAAAATTAGCACAATGAAGTACAGAACTAGATTTTCCCATTTCTGCTTTCCTCTTTTTCTTTTTCTTAGATATCCGACTCATACAGGCCTAGCTTGGAGGGTCACTTATAAGAATCAGATCAGTCCGAAAACGTGATTTTTTATTTTATTATTTTCAGGGTGAATTCTACAATTATTCAGGATGTGGAAACACCCTCAACTGCAATCATCCTATAGTACGACAATTAATTCTGGACTGCTTAAGGTAGAATTACTGGATACTTGAAAAACCCAATAGATATTTTGCAATTTATATTTGTTATATATGTCAAGGTGCATCATGCATTTTCTACATCTTAAATGTTAGAAGTCCAGTCCACACTTACTGAATTTAAGGTATACACCGTAATTCAAGTACACAATCCTAAATCTCCATTATTATGTTTTAACAAGTTCTGATGTTGTAAATTCACAAGTCATTTAATTATCGTGCACTAATTTTTGACTTAAAATTGGAAACGAGGATTGATTTTCTTTGGAGACACCTTTATGCATGCTGAGGTTTTGAGTAATAATTATATTATAGTGTATATATATATATAGATATTGCTGCAGCAAGAATTTATATTCCAGCGCTATTGAAGGAAGTGAAACGTAGGAATTTCTTTACTTATTATTATTATCTTCGATCTTTTACAACGTAGATATTCGGAATCTTCAAGTCATAATATTTGCCATGCTATTGGATGTTTTAGTATATCTATAAATAGTTCATAACAACGGTCTGAAAAACAGTCATATTAGTTAGCTATAAGCCTATAACAAAAGAGCGCTTGATCGGGAATGGAACAATATATGACTTTAGATTAAGCAGGAATAGCCTTTTTTGGTCTATGCTGAAAGTCTTCCAATAAGGTCACTTCTTTAAACGGGAAAATGCTTGTATAATTTGATTTATGAGACAAAGTTCACCATGTTCTGTACTTGGTTGCATTAGATATAAGTGCTTTGTGTCTACGAACAGAGTTGATATTTATTTATTGTTGCTTAGTCCTGATCCTCAACAGATATTGGGTAACGGAGATGCATGTTGATGGCTTTCGATTCGATCTTGCTTCTATCATGACAAGGAGTAGCAGGTCAGTTGTTGATATACCCTGGGTATGACTTCATATACATGGCACTAATTCATTCTCTACTCTTTGTTTTCGGCACGTCCAGTCTCTGGGATGCTCTAAATGTATATGGCAGTACAGTTGAAGGGGAGACACTTACGACTGGAAGTCCTCTCGGTATCCCGCCATTGATTGACATGATTAGCAATGACCCAGTTCTCCATGGAGTAAAGGTACTCTGACTTGTTTCTTCTACATACATTATCATTTGGACTATGTTCGCATCTTGTTTCCTTTTCAGAAAGAACCAAAACATGAACCTTGGCCTCGAGGTAATTATAATTGAGATTCTTATGACACTTCGTTATCTTTTCTTGATTAATAGCTTATAGCTGAAGCTTGGGACTGTGGAGGCCTCTATCAAGTTGGCATGTTCCCCCACTCTGGTATCTGGTCTGAATGGAATGGGAAGGTAAGCATGCCAAGTAGCTGATCTCCTTCCAGTCTCCCATAACTATCTTGTTTGAACTCCTTCCTCTTAGAATCATATGTTCACTTCACACCACACCATAGCATCTTCTCGAATCTGTACCAGAGCTATTGTTAATGAAGTTTCGCGATCTTTTATCCTTGTCAATTATAAAGCCTGTCTTTTGTAGTTCCAACTTTTATTTTGTGCCCTGTTTCGTCTAGTGAGAACCATTAAACAATAAGTAGCATCCACTGAGGCTCTTTTTGGGCCCTCATGTTTCCAAGGATTCTAATCAATAGCATTGCATAGTATGTACATTCTAAATAGCAAACCCATGTTTAGCCAAAAAGGGGGAAAAAAAGAAGCAAAGATGTAGCTCTGTTGTCTTTTGCGGTGTCCTTCCATTTCTTTTCTCTTCTTTCCTCTAAACAATAGTAACTCCAATTGGATTTCTTTTAAAATGTATTTCAGTACCGTGATGTTGCGAGACAGTTTCTTAAGGGCACAGATGGGTTTTCTGGGGCCTTTGCTGAATGTCTATGTGGTAGTCCAAACCTCTACCAGGTATCTTGCTAAATAATGCTTAGTTGTACTTATCAAGCAAAACTAATTTCTTAAAATTCCATAAATTATTTTGGTATAATACTATAATAAACTATTTTCTTGTTTGAATTTCACTGGTAATAAGAACCATTGAGTTCACAATAAATTTACTTTACTTGCTTTCAAAATATTTTCCCTACTGGATCACATCTTATGGATCTGAACCAGGAAGGAGGAAGGAAACCTTGGCACAGTATCAATTTCATTTGTGCCCATGATGGTTTTACCCTAGCTGATTTGGTGACGTATAATGACAAGCATAATCTGGCTAATGGCGAAGACAACAAAGATGGCGAGAATCATAATAATAGTTGGAATTGTGGCCAAGTAAGCTTTTAAATTGATGCCGAGGTTCTTTACATGTACTGGCTTTGTAATGCGTTTTGTTGTTATATCTTCTGCTTTTAGGAGCTCACGCTAAGTCTAAATTGTAATGGAGAGTACTTCCAACAGTTCTTCACATCAGCTTTATACGATGTGTGTCTCCTTCAGTTATGCAATCCTTAGGCATAACCTGGTCAGACAAAACGATCATTAGGATATAACCGTCAAATACAGGACATTGGAATTATATGAAAGTAGATTTTTCTTTAAACTTTTGAAGCTTGCTTATGTGTCTCAGCAACATGGACTTCTAGTAGTATCTGCTTCTCTTGTAATAAGTGAGGAAATGTTCTGTTGTCATAGTTTCTTGTTTCAATCCTATCACAGGAGGGAGAATTTGTTGGTCTTTCTGTGAAGCGATTGAGAGGACGTCAAATGAGGAACTTTTTCCTATGTCTCATGGTATCTCAAGTAAGATGTTTTTCCCTTGATCTTTTATTTGATCTTCTCATTTTATTCTGTGTTCTCATGGTTTCGCAAGTAACTTGTTTTTGTATTCTTTGATTCAATCTTCTCATTAAATTATTTTTTGCTCAAGATTTGATCTCCTTATAGTACTCCCTCTAATCTGTTATGTAAACATATTTACAAATTTGACTTGTTATAACTTATAAGATCAGTTTATTCTGTTCGTTCCAATTTAATTATCATGAAACAGCACCGCCTAGGTTCCATCCGAAGCAAGCGTTTTTGCAGATACCAAATTGTCCATGTTGCCTTTACATATATACTGTTTTGGTTGTTAGTATAAGCATATTATACTGTCATAAGCAATGTCATGTTTTTGGTTGTGTTTTGTCTCATCATTTCTGCAAATCAACATCTCCAGTGAACATTCTTCTGTTGAAATTCTGTGTGTGTTTTTTTTAAAAATATTTTGCTGTATAATCAGGGTGTTCCAATGATCTACATGGGCGACGAGTATGGCCACACAAAAGGCGGAAACAACAACACATATTGCCACGACAATTTTGTAATTCCCACAACTTAGTTATATGATTCATCCCTCCCTCTTCCCATCTCTCTTTTACAGGTGCAATTCTGGTTGATTTCACCTTTCTTTCTTTCTTTCCTGTTTCTGAAATGAATTTCATATGCAGATGAATTACTTCAGATGGGATAAGATGGAGGAGGCCTCACTAGACTTCTTCAGATTTTGTCGCCATATGACAAAGTTCCGCAAGTATGTCTACACTCTTAACAAACTATTCTTCGTTATTTTCCTTAATTAAGTTTATCACACTTTCCTTTTGTATCCAGTGAATGCGAATCACTTGGCTTAAACGACTTCCCAACAGCAGAGCGGCTACAATGGCATGGCCATGCTCCTGGGACACCAGATTGGTCCGAGACAAGCCGATTTGTTGCATTTACATTGGCAAGTCTCTTGACTAAATCTATTATAGTATATAACTTGAGCATGTTTTCCCCATTTGCTAAATGGACTAAATCTAGAAACTCTGCACCTAACGCGCCTTTACTTCCGAATTTATAAATTGTTATGTCTGGACTCTGGAGTTCTGAAGCTTGAGGGATTATTGCGATTTGCGCAATACCAACAAAACATTTGCAGAAGATATAATATAACATATGGCTTCCCGTTCTATTGTTCCCAAAATTGTCAGTTTTAGTTTCACTTGCATAATCCAACAAAATTGTCAGTCTGCCATCTATTAGCTATTTACTGCATTTTCTCTTTATTGATTCCTCCCATAAAACGTGCCGTGACAGATTGACTCAGTGAAAGGAGAGCTATACATTGGCTTCAATGCTAGTCATATAGCTGTAACCATCGCTTTACCTGAGCGTCCTGGTTACAGGTGGGAACCCGTGGTGGATACGGGCAAACCAGCACCATTCGACTTCCTCTCTGATGATGTACCGGACAGAGAGATTGCAATAAGGCAGTATGGCCATTTTCTTGATGGCAATCTGTACCCCATGCTTAGCTATTCTTCAGTAATTCTACAACTCTCCCCCGTTGAAGCCGTTTAGTTAGTAAATAAGCTCTCAGGAAGATTGAGAGTTAGATATAAGCCTCTAGTGTCCAGATGTAATGTTTTCGGATTATTACAGTAGCCTAGGCCGTTGTATACACATTTCTGAGATGGTTGCTATATGCAGTTATCTTCCCAGGTAAATAAGGAGTTGCTATACAACGGGAAAAATCAAAATTGTGGGAATATACAGTAGCCTAGAAAAATCAAAATATTGCTATAACATCATACAATATATAATATATAAAAACACAGTTTCAGTTTTTTACCAAAACCAATCAGATTCTTCCAAATGAGATTTTCATTCCTGACATGTCATATTCAGGTTATGACATTTGGCAAACAAATCAATTTCAACAAACAAATTCAATTTCAATAAACACACATTTAGTCCAGCGAAGGCCATCCAATTCCATCCATGGCATTCTCTACTTTCTAAGCTAATCTAACTCAATCGACATCCATTCACCAAGTTATCCTCACGCTTAAGGCAACGTCGACCAATTCACCCACATATCTTACGTTTCAGCAATATCGATCCCACTATTCGATTCCCAAATTCAATCGGCGATGTGCTTCTTCCAGTTTGATTCCCAAAATCGAACGGGTTTTGATGATTCGAGTTATCTACAGCTTGATTAAACGGAATCGTTCAGCAAATGAGTTAGGATTCTCTTCATCAACAATCGATCGATTCAATATTGACTTGCTAAGGAATGATGACCGGAGCTTCGATGTCAACGCAAGTAGAGGATGCGTCAGGCTTCCGGATTCTCCAACATATTCTGGCTGATTATGATATTAGCATTTCTTGCCGCATGATCCGAGTCAGGTACCCAATTTGTGTCGGCATAAAATCTATTAGTTTTTTCATTTCTGATTCGATGCTCCAAGTTTTTTCATGATATGAGTCGGTACCCAATGTCGTTGTTAAATTAGTTAGTTCTTCCAATTAACCTTGGGTTTAAGAGTCCCTACCATATAGATCTTCTAATTACCCGTGGGTTTAAGAGTCCGAGTATTACATACTACTCTACAATAATCATAAGATTCTGCTTTATATTATATGATAATGTGAGGTTAAGACTCTTTGATCAATTAGATATATATGTTCTTCTTTTATTTACTTTTTATGTCTTTTTTTTTTTTTTTTATCTTCATGCGGTTACTAAGAACAGACATGTTGTGTACGTGCATAGTGGAAGGCGGTTATACATCTACTCCCCATCACACCACCTACGGTCATTTGCTTTAAAAAAAAAAAAATTCCGATTAATACCTTATAAGCTTGAGATTTCAGACCTCTTCCATTCAAAACTTTAGGTTTGCTGGACAGCTCAATCACTTAATTAATCGATTTCTGGTACCTTCCCATTTTTTTCTATTTGCTGTAATATTCTATACTTACTTAGTTCTCCATTTTCTGTTCAAGCTTGGTGTAAAGATCACATGTATGCATAATTAACATGTTCATGTTACCATATTAGGTCATGGCTTCTGACTGTAATCATGTGTCCATTCTGAATCTCTCGATGGACTCCAGACAATGCAGTATCATAGTTAGGGTGTTGCGTCTCTACACCGTACTAGACCGTGCAAATAACCCCAGAGGAATGGAATTTATTCTTATGGATTCAGAGGCAAGATCATTCACCCCCTGTTTGTTATTTTCAATTCTATCAAATATGTTTTTACTTTGTTTACTTATACAAATATATTCGTTCATAGTTTATATAGTTTATGTTCTTTTTTTCCGCAGATTTCAAGATACTTGGGATAGTAAGGCAACAATTGGCTAACAAGTTCAAGGACTTGCTGAAGGAAGGCCAAATATGCATGATCAGTAACTTCAAGATGGCTAAAAACCAGCAGACATACAAATCTGCAAGAATCGACCATCCTTTCAAGATTGATTTTGGCTTCAACACAAAGGTAGAGGAGCCTAATGTTACCGTGGACATTCCTCGAAATGGGTTAAATTTTCGAAGGTTCTGAGACATTACACAGAACTCTGAGTTCACACTAGGTACTGCTTCTACTTTTTCTTTTTTTTTCCCCTTCTGCTTTGTTGAGTTTTGAAACTCATTTTATTTTCAATTCTGAAAACAGACGTGGTTGGAACGTACATTAATCACACTGCTATTGAACGCGTTGGACCCCGAAATGCAAGGAAACTTGATGTTAAGATAGTGGACAATGAGTAAATCCTCCTTTCAACACATTATTTCAACAATTTCTATAATTCCGTTTAAGCTTATTTCTTCCACTATCACAGAAAAAGACCACTGCTTTGCATGTTATTGGAGTATTACGCAGACGAGTTTCTCCAGTTTATTGAATCGAGAAGGGGAATTAAGGATTGGTTCACAATTGCTCTACAGTTTGTGTCTATCTCAGAATTTCAAGGTTTTTTATTTAGTTCTAACATTCACATCAGCTTGACAATATTCATTATTCTCGAATGTTTGTTACAGCTAACTACTTGCGATGCAATCTTATAAACAGGTGTCTTCCGTACCATCAATACTTATAATGGATCAAGCATCAGATGAGATCACTGCCTTTATAAAAAAGTAAACACTTTCATTTGATTTATTCACATGGGAAGTTCCTATCAATTTTTTTTTCCTTTAAAAACAGTGCTTTAATCAATACTTATTTTACTGAATCAGTGAAGTTCAAGATGAGTCGTCATTCCAGAATTCGATAAATAGTTGTCAAGTTTTGGATGAATGGTTCACCCCTAACAGTTGCAAGTCAATTCAAGAGATACTAAAATGTGCAGAGGTATTAAACATCCCTTTCATTGCTGATTCAATGTGAGATAGAGGTCTGTTGATATTATGCATCTTTATCTTTAAGTCTCCGCTCTAATTTCTAATATGTTGGTGAATAAATATATCTGACCCATTTTTATCAGGTGTACTACCTTTGGTGAAAAAAGGACTAATAAATATACATGATGTCCTTAATTCATGTCAAACATTTGAAGTCTCAAAAGTCTTTTTGATATTTGTCTACTCACAATTTTCTCATGTTTACGTTCAACTTTGTTGATGTAGCCTGGCGTATATACCACCGTCGCTGAGGTGGTTCAGATAGATGACAAAGAATGGTTTTTCAGCTCTTGCAAAAAGTGCAGCCGAAGGGTTCAATTTGGAGCAACAAAAGAAGATACCTGTCATCGTTGTTGTAGAGTTATTGAAAGCATCATCCCCAGGTAAATAAATAGTAAGTAGTAAATCAAACACAATGACAAGCTAAATTTGATTTGTTGAAACTGATTAAGTTTATTAATTAAATTGAAGGTACAAGGTAAAACTTGAGGTTTCTGACAACACTGGCAGTGCTTACTTTGTGCTTTTTGAGACCCCAGCGAAATCTATAATGGGAAAGTCTTGTGCTGATATGTTAAAGAGTTTGGCTGAGGTTATTATAAGGCTTATATTCATCATTTTTTTTATCTAAGTTTAACTGTTTCTCCATATTAGTTGAACACGCAACTAATTAACGTTATTCAACATTCACTTTTACCTATTTTATGAAAACAGGGTTGGTGATTTTCCTGATCAGTTTGGAAAATTCTGTGACAAAGAATGGATATTCCGAGTCACTGTTGATAAGAACTATAATATTTCCAAGACAAAGGATGATTTATCTGTAAAGGAACTAAGCGATGATGCGCAATTGCTATCAGAGTTCAAGAAAATGAAACTTTTGTCTGTAAGTTTGTTTTATTGATTAGTTCCATACTATTTTGTATACTTATCTGTTAAATAAGATATTCACAATCCTATGGAACTTGCAGGAAGCCCCATCAATTCTTCCAAATCCAAAAGATGGGGATGAATCCACTCTTAAGGATACTTCAGAGGTATTGTATATTGTACATTCTGGCTCGGCTTATTCTCGATTTTTTAGAAATTGTTCTCTCCAACTATTTTGTAATACCTTAATACTGATGTATTCACAGGTTTCGATAGTGGATACTTTACATGACAATTCTCCAAACCCGAACAATTTGGGTATCATCCCATAGAAAAGATCCGTGTCTGGCGCAGAGTCCTCGAAACAACCAACAAGTGATGCTGTGCAACGCTCGGCCATGAAAATTCCGAAGAAGGAAAAATAGATTATGATGTTATTTGGAACACCTATTTCAAGCAATATTTTAGCTTTCAATTTGTCATTTTCTGTATTCAAGTATCATGTTTATAGTTTGAGGATTTTAAATTAGCTTTCTGCACATCAATGTTATCACATTTATGTGGATGTTTGGATATTTATGCCATTACCATTTCATGTATTATTCGACTTCAACCTGTGTTGGTTTGTTATGATTTTTTGTCTTCTTTTTTTTTTTTAGCAGGAGTTATTTTTTTTATGGCTGATGGAGTATCTTGCTTTGAATTATTTTAAAATTTTACTTTATGCTCTAAATTGGTTTTGAAATAATATGACCACATTTCATATTGAATAATCTCCAGTGTACTTTAATTTAGAACTTATCAGGTAGCATTAAAAAAAGTAAAGGATAAACTAAATTGACAGAAAATACGAGTACATTGACCTGATTGTTCTGATGTGTATCTCATGGTTAAAGTTGGCTGATTTTCATACTAAACTGAAGTTATATTTAAAATATTAGTAAATTTATTAAATTCAGGCCATAAGTTTCAGGCATGCATCATTCTCAGTTAGTTCATCAAAACTATCAACATCCCAAGCACTGAGATCGATCAACTCCCATAAATTTCTTCTTCATGAATACTTCTTTCTTCACATAAAACTCAAGAGCCCGCTTACATTTTATTATCCGAGTTCGACATCCGTTGTCTACACATGCTGCACAAACACAACAAATTTGCTTCATCCAAATTACCTACGCCTACAAGCTGTTTGATTAAATTACTGAACCACAAAAACATACATATCAACTCACTAACTTCACATATGCTCAAGCGAGATAGAACTTCACCAACAAAACTCAGCAAGTTTGAAATGGTGAGAGGAAATGGGATGCTGCTGCAACAACTGATCCAGCTTTACGGTTTTCTGGTTTGGCAGCTACAATTCCATTACTGGATTCTATTTCTGCACCATCAGAATCCACACCTTTCTTATTTTCCAGGTTTGATCATAATTTTTTTTATTGGTGGATTATGAAACAGTAGATTTTCGAAGATAAGTGATGCCTTTTCAATTGCTTGAAGATTCCAGTATATAACTTGCTCTTCTTTTTCCACCATCTGACAAAATCTTACTATGACTTCTTCTGATTCCTGAGAGTTCTTTTTGTAAGCCTCAATGTCGAAATTGCAAACACTTCAATTTCACTAAAATACTAAGATTCCAAGGCTCCACTCTCCATATATGTATCACATCACCAGGAATGATCAAGCTATCTTAAATTCTTTCGTTCGATATTCATTATAGATTTCCAGCAGTTGAGCGATTGTCATTTCATTTAGAAGGTGAGCAAAATATGGTGTTTCCAGACGATGATGATATTGATGTTGTTGTGGATAGGCCTTCTGTTGGTGAATCTCAGTTCTTGCAGTGGATGGAGACAAATAAGAAAGATCCTGAGGCTCGCAAATTAAAGTATTGTGAGTTCCCACTTAAGTATGTATGGAATAAGCAGAGGCGTAGATGGACTCCGAGAAAGCAACGCATAGCAATCGGACGTATATACCACGTACCGCCAAGTGATGATGAGTTATATTATCTGATGATTTTGCTAAATCATGTGAGAGGACCCACATGCTATGAGGATATAAAAACTTTTGATGGAGTTCTATACCCGAGCTTCAAAGATGCTTGCTATGCTAGGGGTTTATTAGATGATGAGAAGGAATACATACACGCCATAGAAGAAGCAAGTTTGTGGGGTTCTGTACATTACTTGCGCCGCCTCTTCTGCACACTATTATTATCGAAGAGTATGGTCAGACTTGAACATGTTTGGGAAAAGACTTGGAAACATTTATCTGATGACATCCTCTGCACCCTACGTCAGAAATCAAATAATCCAGGTGTGTAAAATACAAAAAAAATTTCAACTGTGGAGTCTCTATCCAGTAGCATGTTACCTGCAAATTCTTTAAATATATGCAGTATTGATCAACAATGCTTTAGTTTATACTGGAAAGTGCTTTCTAACTTATATGATGGATTTATTAGATTTCCATTATACGCTCTTAATTAACATGGATAATTTCATAATTGCAGTTGCCACTCCTATCTAATTTTGTGAGTTTGAACACATCTCTTTTTTAATTGGTGGATTATTTGTATGTTAAATTTGCATAGTTCTTCATTTCAGAATATAGTTATAGGATAAGTGATGATATTCATTTTGTAGAGTTGTAATTCGATTGCGTTAAGAGTATTATACTTTATCTCATCTTCTTTTCCAACCAACTGACAAAGCCTGGAGGACCTTTCTCTACGTCATTCTTTATGTTATTTCTTCATGTACATCAAAATTGCAAACAATTTGAATTAGTCAGTATCCAAACATTTGTATGTTAGAGGCATGTTGATGACCTTTTTCTTTACAATTAGTTAAATTACATACCTTCATATTAACTAATTTCTTTTTCTTTTTTTCTCTTTTGACAAATTTGCAACTCTCTGAAGAACAGGTGCAAAACCTTGCATTGCTTGAAATTGAGAAGATACTTGCATCAAACTGTAATACTCTTCGGAATTTCAAGTCTATGCCTTTTCCAGATAATTGTGATGTGTCGGGTTCTGGGAACAAGCTTATTCAAGATGAAACTTCGTACGACAGTGATGCCATGAAGGAAGAGCATTCTTTACTCTATCCAAAACTTACAGACGAACAGAGGGTTGTTTATCATAAGATCGTGGATGATGTAGATATGGACATGGGTGGTCTATTCTTCTTATATGGATATGGATGGACAGGTAAAACATTTATTTGGAGAACACTGTGTTCCAAACTACGGGGCAGAGGAGATATTGTTCTGCCAGTTGCCTCAAGTGGCTTTGCTTCATTGTTGCTGCCTAGGGGTAGAACAACACATTCAAGATTCAGCATACCTATTAAAGTAGATGAGACTTCCACTTGCAGCATGATAAAGCCTGGAATAGATTTATCAGAACTTTTACAGAAGACAAAACTCATTATCTGGGATGAAGCACCCATGACAAGTAAATATTGTTTTGAAGCTCTCGATAGGAGCTTGAGAGACATTATGAGATTGCCTAATGGACAACCATCGGACGCACCATTTGGGGGTTTAGTTTGGTTTTAGGAGGTGATTTTCGCCAGATATTGCCGGTTGTGCCAATGAGCAGTAGGTATGATATTGTACATGCCTCCATTACATCGTCTAGATTGTGGGACAAGTGCGAGGTCCTTAGATTGACCAATAATATGTGGTTACAGGTTTGTTCTTCTAAGTTTGAAAGTTTTATAATCTAGGTAAAAGTTTTAAATTGACATGGATAGTGTATTTCACTAATCCTTATTTATGTTTACAATATATGTGTGATCCAGGCTGGTTCATCTGCTTCGGAGGTAGAGGAAATTAGGGCTTTCGTTGAATGGTTATTGGATGTTGGTGATGGAACAGCCGGTGGAGAAAATGATGGTGAAGCTGATGTTCAATTGTCGAATGAAATTCTGATAAGAGATGCACCGGATCCTATTCCAGCAATTGTGGAGAGTACTTATCCTTCAATATTGCAGAATATGTCTGATGATCAGTTCTTTCAGCATAGAGCAATACTCGCTCCGACTAATGAAATTGTAGAGGATAAATGACTATATTCTGTCTTTGATGCCGGGAGATGAAGTTGAATATATGAGTTCAGATTGCATAAGCAAGGAGGAGGATGATGTTGACGAGCACAAGAGTATATATTCAGTTGAGTTCTTGAACACAATCAAATGTGCAGGAATACCAAATCACACACTCAAGTTGAAGGTTGGATGCATAGTAATGTTGCTTAGGAATATAGACCAGGTTGTTGGGTTATGTAACGGTACCCGCATGTTGGTGATAAATCTGGGGAAGCATATTGTTCAAGAAAAATTGCTAACAGGGAGTAATGCTGGCGACAAGGTATTCATTCCAAGAATGATTATGAGCCCTTCTGATGGCACATTGTTTAGTATAGTTTATTAATTGTACTGTTGTTCATTCTCTAATTACTTCTTTTTCTTTCTTCCTTCTTTGCATCATGAGCCATCAAATATCATACTTGCATTTGTGTTGAAGAACAATCTATCATTTTCTCTTGATAAAAAAGTGATGTACATTACAAAATTGGCAGATTGCGGTGTGCTGAAACTCGAAGCAGAGGATCAAGGTGGAGTGGGGTTGTTTGGTTAGATTGGACCTACTCCTTTCCAACTTTCTTAGTGGATTATCTAGTTAATGTCCTGGTTATTGTGCTGGTGTATGTATTATGTAAGTTTACACTTTCAGGTTGTGATTACCTGTGTTCGAAATTTTATAATCTGTGCTTTTATGGCATTACTCATGCTGCTTGACCTTTTCAGGAATGCAACCTTTTAAATTCTTCAAAATAGTTAGACATGTTTACTCTGACTTATTCACATAATATCGATCTTTGATGTCAAGTACATTTAATTTCACTATCCTAATACATTCAAATTCAAATATATATTTATTCTTAAATTGTTTTCAAGTTTGCCGTCGGTGTCCGACGGGTTATTAGACTAGTTTTCCTATAAAACACAGTTATTGCCTTCTTTTTTTTCCTCTATTTTTTCGTCAAACCAAAGAAAGTCTACTCCTGGTATTGCAACATAGGCAGTCATAGGCGTCGTTAATACTTTAAACGCACAAAATTGTGTAGTTGAAAAAGAGTTTTCGCCATGGTTTGACATCAAATGTACATGCGAATTGAAATATTCTGCAAAATTATGGGCTATGGTTATAGATCATGATCGTAAGGCCTTGGGATATGAAAGCCTGCGGTCATAGATTATGATATAATGGTTTATTAACGGTAGAGCTTAATTCTATGATATTCTTTATAAATATTATAGTTATAATTGAAATGTTAGAACATCTTACATACACATAAAAGTAACATAAATTTTTTAGTCATATAACATCATTATTGTGCATAATATTTCATTTATATAATTTTCTTATGTATCTCACTAATATTGGTATATAACACTTCGGGTTAAAACTTGTATACGAAAAGAAAACATGTCTCAAACTTAAATACTATATCTCCTACCATCTATTATTATTTGATCACCATATCTCCTCATTTACATGAAGTGTCATAAGAGACGATCTCTAGATAAGTTACTAGGGGCTTTCTACCGTCAGTCAAGGTGTCGCCTTGACTAACGCCAGTCACCTATTTTGATCCATTAGATTAAAATTTTAACGGTGGAGATTGAATAATATGTTACCTTTCGCACCAAGTGTTGCCATGGGGTGTCGCTCGTGTCGCACAAGGTGTTGCGCTACGTGTTGCTCCAACCGCCTACGTCGCTTTAAATTATTTAAATATATTAAAAAAAAATATTTTTGCTCTAACCTGAAGCCGCCATGGAAGCTCCGACCTGGAGCTTCCGCCATGGACTGCCGGAGCTCCGGCCACGCCACTGCCGGAGCTTCCATGGCGGAAGCTCCAAAAAAAAAAAAATACTGATCAACTTTCCGCCATGGAAGCTCCGGCAGTGATTTTGGTGGTGGTGTGCGGTGTTGGTGGTGGGGAAGAAGATGGTGGGTAGTGGTGTTGGTGCGGTGGTGGTGGGGATTGGGAAGGAGAGTTAAAATTTTAATAATTAAAATTTTTGGAAGAAGTTAATAGTTTTAAAAAAAAAACAGCGGTTAAAGGCGATACATGACAATGGTTGAGGGCGACACATAGCAACGGTTTAGGGCGATACCGAGCAACGGACACGTGTCAGATGTCGATATCGATCGACAATAATGATAGTCGATCGATTTGTAGAAAATCTGAAGTTACTATTTAGGAACGACCTAGGTTTTTAGGAAAACATCCATGTTAAGGTATGTTCAACCTGAAATTTCATCGAATCGAATCGAATCAATTGTAGTATAAAATATAACCAAGTTAGAATCGAATCGAATTGAATCGAATCGAATGAAGCCAAATAATGTTTTAACGAAATCCATTTCTTTTGTAATATGAATAAACTTCAATGATGAAAAATATAACATCGATGATTTTCTTGCAAACATAGATTCGTCTCTAGATAAATTACCGTCGTATCTGATGAAACTTGCTCCCTAATTTATTGAATCCTTTTTTAAAACATGGGTCGGGATACGGAATTTTGGGTTTTTATCTTCACAATTCTAATTCTACTCCTTTGGCGACACTTATCCTCTCAAATGCTGAAACTACCCTAGAGTAAAAATCTACTTCATCAAAGCAGTTGGATAGAAAATTAGGGTTTCGAATTAAATTGCATCTGTAATCAGATGAATAATGGCCACTATTCACCTTCGAGAGCGAAGAGGAAAGACTTGGGTGATATCAACGATGGCGATTTCTCACTCTATTCTCCCGCCAGAAAAACCCGCCGCCTGGTAACCCCTTTTTATCCACCACTTTATCTGTTCTTCTTACTTACCTGCAAAGGCTGGAGATAATATTGCCTGTATGTATGTGCTAAATCAGTAATTACAACTGTAGCTAGCTGAGGTGTTCCCGATCATAGAAGAGGCCGATGATGAATGCATTGCTCCATTAGATGAGTTTCACAATTTGAGCAGCAGTAATTTTTATGGAGACGGTTTGAGAATTGAAGAGCTGCCGAGTGACTATGTAGATGGGGCTATTGTGCCTTTCGAGCCGGTGAATAATGCTCATCTTTTGCATTCTGCTTCAGGTTTTTCCGTCTCGGTTGATCCTCACCTTTTCTCCGGTTTCAGAAGTTAGTATTGCACATTTTCCTCTATCTCTGTTGTGTTTTAAGATCCCACATTGCTTCACTAGTAAAGGTTGCGGTTGCAGAGTCGAAATTTTAATAGGCGAATTATTACCCGTTGCAATAGTATTAAGTTAGTTCAAGGTGGAATTGGCTGAATTTGAGCTTTATAGGAGTACATTATTCCGATGATGGATCACTTCTACCTTGAATTGTTCTTGTGTGTGCCTTATTAGGACTTTACTATATATCTAAGACAGGCGATTACTCTTATTGTAGGTAGCTATGTTGCAGCATCAACTTATCAACTCGGCTATAATCTGTACTAACTTATATGACCGTTCGACTAAAATAATGTGAATGATTAGCTAGTTCATTTAATAAGCTACTCCAAGCTCGTCAGTTTTTATATTGTAATTTTTACCTTGTTATCTGATCTGCTATGCAATTCGGTAGCTACGACCTTATCAACCCTCAGTTTCAGCTGGCTTGTCAGTCACCAGCAAACTTATCACCTATCACCTTGTTTGGCCATGTGACTCTCTTTCACTAGTATTTGGTCTATGCTCATTAAGACTTGTTCCTTATGTAGATAATGAGTTCTGGTCTAGCCAGTTGAGCTCTTGGCGGCCATTTACTGATGAGGCAGTGAGAAAAGGCGACAGTAACTCTGCTGCAAGTAATGGGTGCCTTGCGATGGTTCCATGGGTTCCGTTAAAGATCCCTTCAGTTGCATCAGGAGATGATAATGTTTCTCCTGAATCTGGTGAAGGTGGGATGATGGATAGTGATGAAGAGATGGAGGAAGTCGCAATGGATGTTGAAGAAAACATGAGCGTCGATGAAAGGAGTGTTAGTGGACTTGGTGTGGCAAATTTGACAGAAGGCCTGCATCAATGGCAGCACCAGCCGTGTATGCTTCCACAGCCTCCTTACGGTACAAGTACGCCAGTTTTTTGGTATCAATGAGTGTTGTAATTACTTCCAAATTAACATCTAATTATAATTATGTAGATTTTTGTCCTTGGCCCCTTAGTTTTCATGTATGCATTTTCAGTAGCAAGGAACAACTTTGAATGAGACAGTTAATAGAAATCATGAATGAGCTCGGTTTCAATTTCCTTCCTTCTCAAGTGACAATAACCATGATCATTGGCAGAGTTGAAATCTCATGATGGATACTAAATGAGACTATCATCCTCTCAAAGCCGATCCTGTGTTCGTGCATTTGTGCTGTAGTTAGTGGATGGTGTCTCGACCATCGAGTCCTTGTTATCTCGCCTGATCATTCCGTCCCTATACGGCATGCCTGTAGCCTTATGATATATCCATCTGGAGCGAGCCATGGAAGAGTTCAAATGTATGGATGTAGGGCAACACACGCGAGGTTGGTTGATTGCCAGCATCAAAGTGGGCCAGAATCCCCGTGCAATGACCTGACCTTAATGGCACAGTTATGGGATATTCAGGTGCATCTTCCATCCCATTAATGGTAGTATTTCATTTATTAAATACTCCATCCATCCCAGACTCGACTCCCCGTGGATTCGGGCATGGGCTTTAACACTAAAAATATAAATATATTTTATACTTTATATAAGATGGGTAGAGTGGATAAAAGATGTGAGAGAGTGAATAAAATAGGAGTTACGTTTTCCATTTAATGTATGAACAATTGAGATTTATACGAGTTGAAATTGGGGCTGAGTGAGTACTTTATAATGGCATGTACAAAGCGGATTCTTACAATGGTAGTAGTAACTTTAAATATAACGTATTTTTACCCAACAACTAATTGATCGAGATTCGACCTTCTTGACTGATATACTCATGACTTGGCCATACTCGTCACGCTCACACTAAGTATGATATTGTCTACTCCCTCCGTCCCGGAGAACTTCATACATTAGGGTTAACGCGCAGTTTTATGCGAAAAGTTAAAGTAATAGAATATAAAAAAGGTGGGAAAAAATGTACTTTTAGTGGCAAAATGTGTAATTTGAGTGTAAAGTTGAAATTGTTTATTATTTGTTGGGTGTGGGGTAGCTTCCTTTTTTGGTAATGTATGAAGTTCTGTGGGACGGCTAAAAATGGCAAATGTATGAAGTTCTGCGGTATAGAGGGAGTACTTTTGATTGGATCTCCCACGGATTTGTATTTAGATTCACCAAAAAAGTTCTCATTTAATGTAGTAGTAGAGTAGTGTTCTATTATTATTTATTTCAATCGCTCTTAACCGATGTGGTATGTACGGTAATAGAATTTCATTAAAATATGTATGTACAAAATCTATTTATTTATTTTAAATTCTCCATACATCTTATTATATTCTACCCTTTAAATTAATCGACATCAACCTTGAAATTCTAGATGCGTAGCTATGGACAAACAACGCATCCTTGCAAGTTCGGGGATGATTATCGGCCCACACTTTTGTTTATTAGTGCAATAACAGATGTGAAGAGATTGGAGATCAATATATTTACATGTCAGATTATTAAAGTCGTTCATGTGACACAGTACTACGATGATTTAAGAATTTGACTTCCGAGTCTTACATGCCCATTGCAGCTTGTCCACTGTTCAGATTACATTTCCACACTCTCATCATAATATTATGTCATTCCACCGGAATAAGAACCCCAAAAGGACAAAAGGAAGAAAATTCAAAAAATAAAATTAAATATAACCTGCTAGAGAATTTAGAATTTGAATACGAATATTTATCTTTAATCATCGTTTTATTTTATTTTAAGTCACATATATAATTACAATATTACATATTTAATTTGTATATGAACATGGTAATATACTAATATTGATATCGTTTTGAGAGATAGCTTCTCACAAAAATTTATACTATACTCTTTATGTATCATTCAAATGACACATTTGATTTTGAGCATTGAGATTAAACTATAAAGTAAAAATAGTGGGATGAAGTGGAATTGTATTAGGTGGTTTAAAATTTAGTATTTCATGTGGATGTGTACATTTGAATTGGAACACATATATGTGACATTCACTACATTGAGTTTTAAACACAAAATAGGGGCTGTCCAACATTGAGTTGCACACGTAAAAAATAAGACCATCACGTATTCTTCAGGCCGAAGTTTTTGCCAATTTGTCACTTATCTCACTAGACTTGAAGCCTAGAACTTACTTTATCTTATGTGTACAATTAATTAGGTCCGCAAATTAAATCATATCACAACACATGTGAACCTAAGACATGTCAAAGGAGATGTCATAAAGTATTAATATCTTGAAGAAGATGGATAACACCGGTGATTTAGTACCAATTCAGGGTTTCATGTACATTTTTAATAACTCGGATGATTTGCATTTAACCCTTTGACACTGCACTGCATGTCTATATATGATATTCACAGCCCCTGTTGTACTACTTCACCATGCAAAATTGCAAACCATAAAAAAAAAATGCCTCTCGAGTCATTTTCCTTCACAAAACTTGCCTTGAAATGTTCTCACTTAATCAAGAAGCATCTCAGAATCCCAAAAAGAGATCTCCACAAGAACTTCCACACTGCCTCCTCATCCCAATTCGAGTCGAAAAAGTTTCAATTACTCGCGTTGAGGTCGGATTTGGAGGACCATTTATTGATATTTCATGTAGAAAAGGCTTTGTTGAGGTCTCCTTCTCCTTTTCCTTACTTTATGCTTGTGGCTTTTGAAGCCGGTAGCCTCATCAGGGCTGTTGTTCTCTTTCTTTCGTACCCTTTCATCTCCCTTTGCAGTGCAAAGTTCGCGTTGAAAGTTATGGTGATGGTGTGCTTTCTTGGGCTGAAAAAGGATAGGTTTTTAGAGGGGAGGTCTGTTCTGCCTAAGTTCTTTCTGGAAGATGTTGGAAAAGAATGCTTTGAGGTTTTGAAGAGAGGCAAGAAATTAGTGGCAGTGAGTGATTTGCCTAGAGTTATGGTTGAGAGCTTCTTGAAGGACTATTTGGAGGTAGATTTTGTTGTTGGGAGAGAGTTGAAGGTTTTTTGTGGGTACTATGTAGGATTCATGGAGAAAAGAAGTGAACTTGTACAAGAAAACATGGAGAAAAGAAGTGAACTTGTACAAGAAAATAACGTCGATATTTTGAGCTCAACTTCCAAAGCTATTGGAATCACTAGTAGCTCGAAGAAATGTTTGGATTCTCAACTGTTTCCCAATTGCAAGGTAAGTCTTCATGATTCTTTAGTTCGTTGTTTAAGCCTACACATACATAATCGATATTCCTCTAGATCAAGGAGTCTTTCAGAAGACTTTGGTGGTGTTTGCAAATATGATTTTCGGCTTCTACTAGGATTTTTTACTAGAAGTCCAAGCAGAAGTCTTGAAAAGCCTGCGCGACCAGTACCCCCTTAGTAATTTTGCGTGCATTTATCGTCCTGATGTTGATTCTTTGTGTTGCACCAGGAGATTTACTTGGTGAGTGAAAGAGAGAGGGGGAATTGGGAGCAACTACCAAGGGATTTATACCCAAAACCTCTCATTTTCCATGATGGAAGATTGGCTTTTAGGCCAACTTTTTTGGCTTCTCTATTCATGTTCATATGGCTCCCTCTGGGATTCAATCTTGCCATTATTAGACTTCTTTTTGTCTTATCATTACCTTTCCAAATCAAGTGTCCCATGTTTCATTTCATTGGGACACAAGTTAGAATTCTCAAGCCCAAGAACTTTGTCTCACCGTCAAAAGAAAATAACAACAATCTCAAAGGAGTCTTGTATGTCTGTAACCACAGAACCTTACTTGATCCTGTCATTCTCTCCTATTGTCTAAGAACACCATTAACCGCCGTAACATACAGTCTAAGTAGGGTGTCAGAGATGTTCGCGCCAATGAGAACTGTCCGGTTAACGAGGAATAGGGACACAGACGCTAAGTTGATGCACAAGTTATTGACAGAAGGCGACCTTGTCGTTTGTCCCGAGGGAACTACGTGCAGGGAGCCGTATCTGCTGAGATTCAGCCCTTTGTTCTCGGAAATAACTGAGAAAATTTCACCTGTTGCCATGGATTGCCATGTTAGCATGTTTTATGGCACGACCGCAAAAGGATTTAAGTTCCTTGATCCTTTGTTCTTCTTGATGAACCCCTGGCCGAGCTACTCTGTCTGTTTCGTGGACATTGAACGATGTAAATGCAACGAATTTTGCGATGCCGAAAGCAAAAATTTCAAGTTCAAGAAATGTAACATGGTACAAAAGAAGATAGCTGATGAGCTGGGATTTACTTGTACAAAGCTTTCTAGGAAAGATAAGTACTTGATGTTGGCAGGAAATGAAGGATTTGTTTGACATGGCTTGAAAATCATGTACTGAAAACTACAGTAATCAGCAATTTTATCATAATAGAGATTTCAAGAATAGGAAATGTATACGAAAAGTTCTGTTTTTTAAGAATAGAAACATATTCCGGAGTCGAGATTATATTCCGAAATCAGAGATTTAAGCTGTGTTAATCTATCTTTCTGTTCTGAAACTCTGGCTACAATAATAGACAGATAGCATAGATGTAATTAAAAGGCATTCTTACAAAATTTACAAGAAAAAAAAAAAAATACAACAAATACTACAATGCTAACTGTAAATCATCTAATGATCAGTACTGGGATCTAACAACCAAGACAGGAGAAAGCTACAGTGATAAAATTTCAGGCCTATTTTCTCTACCAAGGCATTAGTCTCCTGCATTTATCTCGAGAACAAAAATAATGGGATCAACTGTCCCTTCAATCAATCTATAAATAAGGAGAAATATATCTGCAAATCCGCGGTCACGAGTCATCAATTGGAGCGTTCAATCTCCAGATACATATTTCTTCTCTGCATAGTACTTCTTTTCGCTTGCTTCCTTCTTGGCATTGCGTTTCTGTAAAAAAGAAAGAAACCGTGCTCAATATCTGAACAGTACAACCCCTTAAGAAGAAAGTTTAAACAAGTGTAAAATATGTTAAAAAAGAATACCATGTAAATCTCATGATTCGCAATAATTCTATGGGCTATGGAAGTGGTGGTAATATCCTTGGGGCTCGCAAGCTGTTTGAATATTCCCATACTTCTAGGAATTGCATATGGATCGGCCTTGCCCTGCATGACGTTATTGATATTAGTACGCGATGATTTTATCAAGATATTAATTGGAGTGGAGTAGTATAATAGTTTTTATATGACAAGTTAAAGACAGTTCAACTTACATTTAACGAAGAGTTGTTCTCTGCAACTGTCCCGTGAACAACCAGAGATATGTTGAAAGTCGTAATCTACAACACCAAACATAAAATGATCAGCAGAGAAATGATAGATATCAGCTGCTGGATAATGTAGTTTACTGTAAGTTGTAACTAGCACATGTACAGGAATTACAGATGTTTTGGAAAACTATGGCAATCAAGAGAGATCAATGATTTCGCAGGTACAAAAAACTCATGAATGAAGGAATAACATACCATATCTTGAGTAACTTCCCAAGGTGCACCAATAATGACTTCATCAACATAACGGCATGCCAATACACTAAGACTGCGCTCATAGAGATTCATCAAAGGATAATGAGTCCCACGAAGTTCACTGCAAAACGAGAGAATAGATTATCGTCTCTTCTTACTTACTCCAGGAATTGCAAAATGCTAGCAGGGATTGGAAAATGGAGATAAAACCAATCCAATGACACCATAGCATTACTATCTACAAGCATGCAGTACGGAAAATAGCTCTACCTCACTGTCTGATCTTGATAAACACCAACCAGAAGAAAATCCCCTAGTTGTCTGGCTTTCTTCAGAATCTGCAGTCCACAAACAGTCATTTTCAGATGAAAGATTTTACCTAGCAAGATATGCATATGCCGAAAGTAGACCGAGTTCATTAAAAGCGTAAACCAGCATTCTATCACGGTATCTTGGCACTTAAACTAAGTTTTCCACAGTTTTTCCGGCTAGGGAACAAAAGCAAACATATGAAGAAACTTGCGCCTGACCCAGAATGTTTTGCCCTTTGTATGAACCTTAACATTTCACGAATTGTGCCACTCGCCCCCTCAATTAGAAATTTTTATCTTTTTGTCACAATTAACATTTTAGCATACACATCGATATTGAGGTCATGGAGTGGAGGGCAAGTTCCATTGGCGGGGACACATCACAGAGTGAAACATTACGGGTCAGTTGCCAAATTTCAAAATTTATGTTGCAAGTTGCACATATTGAAAATATTGAGGTGGGTAATTTGATGCAGTATTTCCAGAAAAAAAAAAGACAACTAAACAGTGGCATCATATGCTTTTAAAAGACAACTGAGGAATTTTCTGTATCTAGCTTGAGTAATCACAGAAACTAAGTAAATATACTTAGCGAATAGTGATTATCGTATCCAAACAGTCCATTTTCCTCGGCAGCCAACGCCCCACGCAATAAACAAATCATTCATCCACTGTCTATAAGACCTTGTTAATCATATTATCCCTCAAAGAGAGGAGAGGTAAAGTAAGCTATATCCAAATCACATGTGAACTATAATCCACTAGGATAACTCATATATAGAAAGTTCATGAAGTACTGATTATTACCTCTACATGCCCAGCGTGGAAGAGATCAAATGCACCATCAATGTAAACAACACGGGAATTCGGTCCAGGGCCCTAAACAGACAGAATAACAGAATGTCACCAACAGAACTTCATGGATAGAATAGCTGAGAGCCTGAGACATTGCTCAAGCCTCAAAAGAAAAATAAATGCAAGAAATAATTATTTTGCCAAGCCCCACATCAAGAAATTGAAAAATCCTACCCAAAATAACATTATAGCTCGTATATAATCAGTAAATTACTGAATTGGGCCAACACAAATATGATTACATGATATCAATGCAGTAAAATTTTTGAAGATTATCCTTCTTGAGCATCATATTAAAATGAGTTTTAAACTTAAATTGAGTCAAGATCACAAATATTGGCTGACAAAGCAAATGGTAAGTGTTCAAGTATTCATAAGAAGCTTAACCAGCAAAATAAAATTGCACGAGGCTTTAACAAACCTTCCCATTTGAGAATTGCACAATTCTTCTTGAAGTAGGCAGAAAACGAGACATGTGACCACCCTTATTTGGAACATTGTTACCTTGGGTATTCTTTTGGTCCTGAACTTTGCCATTCTCGACTCTCACATCCTTAATAGAAGAAAGGATTCTTCCTGCATAGAATATTCACAGCCCAACTTAAGCACTGACACAGTTAATCACTTGGTACATTTTGTTCAGAGAAAGTCCATGACATGAATTGTGGTAGTTAAGATTTTCCAGCGGAAAGCAAGGTCATATCATGACTACCATAACGGTGTATGTGAAATTGCAAGCCAGAATAGCGATTATACCATTTAAACCATCAAAAGGAACAACTAAACCTCCGATCCTGATAAATTAGGATAAGGTGCACAGGCCACAAACCGAATTATTTTGTGACGAGTACATCATCTACATCACTGACCCAATTCTGGAAGATGGAAGATAAGAAAGCGAAGGCTACATCAACAAGGAAAAGGTATGCAGGTTTTAAAACAAGTTAAGCACCACTACCACAGAGGGTAATAAATTACGGAGAGCTTGCAAATAAACATGTTGGTAAGAAATGAAGGTGGAAGATATCTCAACCATGAAATATATTACATCGCATAAACAGTCCTTTTTATATATGCAACCTTTAAGCAACCATACTTAAGTAAATTCCTGAGCCCATAGCATAAGTAGACTACAGTACCTACAATATCTGTACTGGAGACACCTTCTGTGCGTTTGATTTGCTTGTAGCGACCAACTTTCTTTGCAAGACCGTAAGCATCAGTACCATCAGGAAGAAGGCATGGATCATCTCCGTGTATAATATAGTCAATATCATGCTCATTGAAGAGACGATTCATAAACTCTTCTGTAATTTCGTAGGGGGCATTAGGAATGACTTCATCCACCCACTTCAACCCACTGACAAGGACTAGCCTGGAAAGAATCTATTATTAGATGCAAGTACAATAATCACCAGCATGGACATGTGCAATCCCAATTATTAAAATGATCAATGTTGCCAGTCCACTAAAGTTAGAGCAATCAAAGATTGGGCTGTTAACCTAGAAGCACAGACCCATAGATCTATCGAATTGACAAGCTTAACTAACAACAAACAGAACAGCAGATGCTCAAGGAAAATTGAAGAACACAAATAGCTGATTAAAAATGAACTAACATCAATTATCATCATACCTCTCTTGCATGGACAATACTGGAGGGCCTTTACAGGCTATGATCTCTTCATCACTCACAACTCCAACAATCAACTCATCCCCCAATGCCTTTGCTTGCCTCAATGCATTTGCATGACCGTAGTGCATTAGATCAAAGCATCCATCCATATACACACGGACACGTCTCTTGTGACATTTCTTCTTATGAAAGATCCTCCCCTCGCGGAAAATGTAGGGAACTGTTGGAACGCTGATCATGCCGCCAAAATAGCTCGTGGAGAAACTAAGCAATGCACAAGTGAGCATTATACCACCAAACAGATGTGGGTAGTAAAATATCCCCTCTTTTATCCAGTTGCCACTCTCGAACTCCATCTTGCCCCTTATATTTATGTTCAAGGCCTTGATAGGCCTTTTAGTCCAGGCAAGAGGAGACACAAACCCTACAATCCAAGAAATCAGATCCCATCAAATAACAAGCTAACAGAATCAACATATAATGTTGCATAATCATCAATCCCACTTCAAAGAACACAAGAATGATGAAATCAACAAATTAAGAATCAGAAGTGAAACTCAAGCATAAACTCCACAAGATCTATGCAAGAGACATAGGAAATGAAGCTACAGCTCAAGAAAACAGCCAATTCAATGCAAACACAAATCTGATGATCTACGCTAGAAACCAAAGAAATCAAACAAGAAGCTCAAGAAAACACCCAATTCCCAATCTAACAAGAAACCCATGAAAAGAACCAAAAAGATCAAAACTTTCTAAACGATTCACCTGAAGAAAGGTACCGATGAGATGGATTCTCAAGAATTCAAAGCAAATCGAAGAATGGGGTTGAATACAAATAAATAGGCAGTGAATCTGAAAGAATCCTGAGAAAGAAATAACAATTAACAACTCCTATTTGTAGTTTCAACAATCAATACTTGGTCGTATACTATTTTTATGACATGTGGATTTGAACACAAGTTGGTTTAAATATAACGCCAATGCAAGCAAGAAATCTGAACCAAGAAATAAGGAACCTTGTCGAATAAGAATCCATACCTTGTAGTATCTCTCTAGTAGTCTCTTCTCTCTTGTTCTATGACTCTATCTATCTCCTCGAAGAAAATGGAGCTGTAGGAATATATAGATTCTTGCTGTGTGATAGATTTATTTTTAGAGAAGAATAATAGTAAAGCTGAGATCTTTTTGAGGCACAGAAAAAGGGGAATTAGTAGAATAAATTGGTGCTTAAAATTGTTGTGATTAATGCATCAAAAAAAAAAAATTTGGTGTGATTAATGAGACTTAATAATAATAATTTTCTCGAATCTGTCGTATTGGCAACGTAACTAAAGTGAGGTGAGTTGGGTTGTTTGGTTTCTTGTCAAATGGAGAAGCTTAGCTTAGCTTAGCTTAGCTTAACTTGTCTGTCACCAGATAATTGTCTGGTATTATCGACCGACGTCTATCTGTGATTTTGGTGTGTTTCAATCACAATTTCAAAGAAAAGATCAACTTCTGGTGGAGACAATCGAGTTGACTATACGGATATTATTCTGTGGCTTCATTTTGCGTGTAGCTTAAATGGAAAGAAAGAAAGAAAACTCATTTTTATTCTTCAAGTCCTATTCCTCTCTTGTTGGGGTGGGGGAAGAAATAAGATAAGAATTTGAGTCGAATTCGGTACAAATTTTATTTTTAAGTATGAATGAACTTTTGACAATTGACTAAGTCACTTTTTATCAGTTTTTATGTTTGTCATACGATTAAAAATTTTGTTACATCACTATTTCACTCACATACAATCGAGTTGGTATTCATCTACTAAAGGTTTGTTAAAAAAACTCTGTTAAAATCTTATACCAAACATATTAAAATTGTTTTCAAAGTTAAAAGAAGAAAAAAGAGAAATCAAATTCAACCCCTAATACTTTGAAACCGATTGTAAAATTTATAGTATAGTTTCACTGATGTTTAAAATTAAATATGTGTTTGTATTTGTGGCAATTAAGTGTTTGGAATTTAAAATAATTAACCATGAACTGTAGTTTTCGAATGTTGTGGCTAAATTAGGTGCAAAGTCAAGGACTTGGGAAATCCACATCATTACTACATGTTTGTTGCCGAATTTCAGGTATGGAGGAATTAACTCAGTTTGTCGAACTATATTAGTTTACAGTAAAACTTCATACTATATTAGTATTATTTATAAAGACAACACCACACTTAAAAAAAGTGTTAATTTTATACTAAAATTATACTACATTCTACCATTAAATTATACAATGGTTTTATCAATTTTTCTATGTTTCATCATTTATTTCTCTTCCGCATACAAACGTCAATTGATAATGATGTTTAACAAATAAATTTATTTTTCGAGGAGTCACAATATCTAAGCTCAAACTTATATTTACTTTGAGCTTTGATTGAGCTCGAGCTGCCCGAAAAATACATATTTATCGAACCAAGTCGAACTCTCAATAAGGCTCGACTCATGTACTAGTAAGTCTGTCTGACTGGTGATGGATTTCGCGGTCAAACCATACCGGATATAAGGTGGTAGGCTGGTAGCCGCAATTTCAAAAGATTGGGTCAAAGATTACGGAATGTTTGGAACAAAACACAAAAAATGACCGAAGAGTACAAGGAAATGAAAAGTTCTTATCAAGGCGTGCAACTGAATGATGAAAAAGATAAAATTATCAGTGCACATAGAGAATTGTTCAATATTATCATCTGGTTCCTGTGTTGTTGTGATGAGAGAGCCTATTGTAATGCCGAAAGATCAACGTACTGTAACAAGTGCTGCAGGAGAAGCTTTGTGATAGCTTAATATGGTTAGCAACCGCTCCATCATGTGTCAACATGATGGTGATGTGCATACTCTGCAGACGATGTGCATGAGCAAACAACAATCGGACCAGCATCATTTCCACGGGACTTCCTTCAAAATTTGTAATCCGGATATCAATTAGCTGGCAAAAACCTCTCCTAGAACCGTATGTTCTCAAATACAGATTCAATGCCGGGTAATCAACAATTCCACTTGATGAACCCTGACAAACGAAAGAAATGTATTAAATGCTGAAGCATGAAGTTAGGACAAGCAGATATTCAATGACCATGCTTTAGTTATTACCTCAAGTTCCAAGCGAACACATGAGACGCATACACATTTAGAAATAAGAAGCACAACTGCTCTAAAGTTGGCAATCTCTGAAAATAGACGGATTGTCAGTTCACTCATGTTACAGAATGCGTCGACTTTCAGTTGTCGTGGCAAATCATCAGCCATGGAGAGAATCTGAAACAAACAAGGAAACAGTTAAAAGTACATTTCGCACAGAATTATCTATTATGCATCGAAAAGTAACAGTTACCCTGACGAGCCAAGAGTCGAACACGAGAGTGCCTTGAAAAGCTCCTTTGTGACTTTGATCACTGAACTAGTCAAATTATTGCCTTGGATGTGTAGCCTAATTTCTTGGGCAGCAATAACCAATCCAAACTGCGTAGGAACCAAGTTCATTGCATTTCCTTCACCACTAATCCATATGAATTTAGAAAGCGGAGTTTGAAAACTGAGTGAGCAGTCTCCCATCCCTCGACAATAACACATCACAAACTCTGCCAGTGTGGGAGAAGACACATGGAGATTTTGGGACCTTGGCATGTCACAGAACATGAGTGACAGCTTTTCCAGTGCAGGGCAACATGAAAACAAATCTCGTGGGGATGCTGGGTCAAATATCAAAAATTTGAGCTTCAGCTTCCGGAGGTTTGGAAGTGTGCAAGCTTCAGACCAAGTGAGGAGATAATTTTCAATCGCCAACTCCATCTTGACTATGTATTTGGATGAGAATAAAGATTCTGGAATCTTTCGATTTCTAGCCATCTTTCCAAATAGCACAAGTTTTTTAACATTGTGCTTTATTGCAAATCTTATCCACTTGATATGGATTAAACTTCTATACTCAATGGAAGTCCAGAGCCAGAGTTCAAATACCTTGACATCTGATTTGTCGTGACATACAAGAGCATGATTCACGAATCTTTCAAAATTGCGACGCTGCTCTGGAATGCTGATAATCCTTCCAGGAAACTGATCAAGCTCAAATACAAGTTTGGGTATTGATTTCCATGTAGTACTCCATGCTCTTGACGTAAAACCTGTTCGTGCCGCATCAGTTGTTGACAGCAGACACAAGATTTCCCTCTGAATGTCCACAGGCAGTTCACCGAGCCAATCAAACTCTTCAACCAGGCGCTTCTTCGAAGAAGATTCTGGAACAACATACCACTGTTGTGGTATGTGGATGCTTCCAACCAATTTCGTTGATAAATCTAAAAGAAACGAAGATATTAATGGGTTATATGCATGGAATATCAGTTTTCTAGGTAAACGTTCTTTGCCATAATAAATTTATACTAGTATGCAAACACTCAACGAACATATTTGGTGAGATCATAGCACAAATAACTCGTAATATGCCAGGAAATTTCAGATTAACAGCACCTAGAGCAATGTCACAAAATACACTTGTACGAAGGAGATATTTCTGTCATCATTAATTTATTTGACCCCCTTTTCAAATTTTCAAACGAACTAGCCTTTACAAACATGAATCGCAAGTTCCAGAAAACTTCTGGTCCTGACCAGAATATTACGAAGTTCTGACACTGTTGGAGAAATTATGTTGGATATAAGCACTTCAAGAAACCTTGCACTTCCGAGAAGAAGTGCATCAGTAGTTGTACCGAATTCCAGATGCACCATGCATCACCCCACAAGTGATCTAAAGATCTCTTCAGGCATAATTACGTTATGTGTAAGGGCTTTCAGAAACACATTTTTTACATAGCTAACAACATATATCCTTCCAACACATTTTTTACATTCTTCACCCAGAGCACAAACGAGTACATTGGTTTCTAATTCATTCGATTCACGATTGGCTCGCCTGACGTGAAGTATTGTTACAAATATATCCTTCCAAAATATATCCCATTTCATTTAAAAGTTGACCAGGTAATGGAATTAAGTAGACAAGCAACAAAGCTTTAGTCAATTAGTTTAGTATATTTTTTTATAAAAGACTTCAAAGTTCAAATAGAACCTAAGAACCATAACATTCAACTTGCGGATAGAGTTGATTTCCAAATCCATATATCTAGAAAAACTATAGGAGGATTAGATTTTCCTGTTTGATTTCTCTTATGCTGCATCTTCACAGTATCTCACATGTTTGGTTTCACCCACACAAGGAAATTAGCATTCAAATATAAGTGCATGATTCTTGTACATGTTTCATGGACAGGAGCATCGAGGTCAAAGCATACACATAAATCATATATTTTGAGCTAATCAGAATACATCATATGTTTGCATTTGTTATATTCTCAACCTTTCTACAAACTGAAGTCTTCCAAACACACTGAACTCAGGCAAATGTACTAATGATCTATGGAATGAAGATGTTTTAGACATCAATTTGCAATAAAATGTGAATTTAAAACATGAGTCTAATCCATAAACAAAGGATAAATTTATTAAAGACGCGAGAAATGTGAGCACACTCATGCTGCCACAAGTCCACCGGAGAATAACCAGAACAAACCAAGATCAAACAAATTGAAACTAGTAAAGATAATTCATTGAAGGTCACCTATGTTTCTCTGGGAAGGGGGAGCAGAAATTTGACCATCCATTTATTGCAGCGTGGACCTTCACTGGGGAAAATATGGAAGACTATGAAAGATTCTGCATAAGAAAGGCAATGCAATTTGATTAGACAAAGACCATTTAATATAAACAGTTACAGATGGTAATTAAAAAGTTGCATCGAAAAATATTCATCTGGAAATGCAAAAGAATGGTTGTATAGGATTCTCTTAAAGATCTCAATTACCTGCACGCGGACATGGTGAGCTCAAGTTTATAAGAAGAAAAGGTTTTACAGACGATAGACTTAGAGTCAAATTTATATGCCTAAAGTTCTTAATGCTAAAGTTCGAAGAAAATCTAATGATAGGGGCCAAGTGAATTTTCCATTAGGCATAAATGAGCCAAACCACTGCGATGTAATCCAGAAAAAAGAGGTCCAAACAAGTTTGAGGGGGGGAATAGAAGGGATCCAAATCAGATGCAGTTCAGGAATTGATATACAAGGCAGATCTAAATCAAACAAACCAGAATAGACGATGAAAATAAAATTTAGCAAGAGAACGCAAACCTAAAATTCTAGAACAGCGATATGAGCACAGAAAAATCAACGTAACATGGTTGGAAACCTAATCAAAATGGTAAAGTTGAAACGTATGGATGATTTCACCGAACCTTTCTGTGCAGCACCACTAAAGAAAACGACAACACCTTCTGTGAAAATTGAGGAAGGAAATTCGATCTCTGTGTCCGTGTATGCGAAATGACAAAAGAAAATAAGAGGTACGCTCTCAACGCTGAGAAAAAATTGCAGTAGTTTCCAATTTTGTAAGGAAAGGGAAAGTGCATCCATATTGTGCTCAGCCTAAAAAACCTTTTTAAACTAGTCCCGTTCAAACCAATAACAGAATAAGATTCAGCCACATTAATCAAGTATACTTATAAATGATTCATTTATAAATCTACTTTCCTGATTACTCTCTACAATTCAGGAGGAAACCTTATATAGAAGCTTATAAAATATCATAGAACCAAACAGAAATGAACACAAAACCACACTCAAGGCGCATGCATATGCTTTAAGCAGACCCATAGTTCATTTCACTGCAAGGCGCAAAAGGATTTATTCATTAACAGAATCATATATTAAAGCTACTAAAATTGGTTGGGCATGGCTATAGGGATAAGGCATACCGACACTAGGAGACTGTTGGGATCGCGGTTAAGCCCGGTTTTAATCGCGTTATCGTTCTCATCATGTTTGTCATGCGACTTTAATATTCACATTGAACAATATCCGTTTTTTAATCAATAACTATTCACACTTCAATTCAATTTTATCTCTCTACCTACTCATTGTCTTTCACTTTACCTTTTCATTTATTATAATCTTAAACCAATCAAATAATCTTCTTACACACGTCACTTCACTCTTAAACACCCTATATGACAACCCTATAAAAGCAATAAAGTTTTAATTCCATCCAAACACAATTTTTCAAAACCCAATTATAATTCAGTTACTATTCACAATAAAAACCCGATCCATTTTAATCGCTTCCCAAACAACCATTAGAATATTGTTATCTTCTGATTTAGATATCAACCAAGTATGAAATAAAACTATTTAAATTTCTCGAGAAGTTTTTACTCATAAAAGTTTGCAAAGCTCCACCAAAATGGACATAATAAACTAAGTTACCACAATGATTCTAAAAAATGTCTACCTGTGCGCTGGTCAGTATCTACATATTCTCAATATCATATTATCTAACTAGTTATCAACAAACATATTGTAGTACATAACATCACAGAGATGCTGCATTGTTTAGCGTGCATAGATAAATATAAACAGATACCCGCATGAGATGACAGTTGATGACAAGTGATCTTGCATTTTAAATATCACAGAGATGCTGCATTATATTTAACTAGTTATTAACAAACATATTGTAGCTATTCGGAGAAAAAATTCTGGTTGTGCAATGATAATTTCAGGACACCTTGAGAAAAACAGGAACTGATTGTAAACAGAGAACATGATTTAAAGAAAGCGATACCAATTATTAGGCCATCAAACAACATAGCAAACACGGGTAAAAATGAAATCGATCGGTAAGACATACCATTTGGTGTTAGGTAAATTAATTCGTTGGTAATGATCTTGTTTGCATCTTCTGTTCCTCCACAGCATTGACTAGGATGGTCATCATCTAGGCGCTGCTGCTCAACCGATTCCTTAGACCGATGGGCATCAGATAGAACAATCTGATGCCCAGATAAGCGAATCATAAACGCCAGTCTGCTAATCATCACAAGGAAGGAAGGGTATTTCAATCGATCGGTTACAATGGTTCGATGAATGAACAAATCGATCGATTACAATAACACATGTAAAAATGAATATTGACATGAATTGAAAGGAGATACGTCATACCGGAATTGATGGAGACTGATCGGTGGTAGAATATTTGCTGCCACACAACTCGAGATGAAATAGTGTTGAACTGTTGATGTCAGGTACTCAGGTGTGTCTGTGAGTGAAACACGGTGTGTGTATATATACGAGTATACTAGGGTTAGGCTGGGCTGGTAGGTTCGGTATTTTCTCTACCTGACATAATTGTCTTGCTACGTTTAACCTTCAAATTTTACGATAATCCAGTATAATATTTTAGACTTGAAGACGTGAAGTTTACTTGGTCATTTTACAGCGTCACTGAAATCCTTAATGAATTATTTAAAGCTTTTTTTCAAATTTTAATAGGAACTATAGGTATATATATAGGATACTAGGGAAAGTCGAGGCTAAACTAGTAGGTTTGTTTTTTTTTATTTCTCTAATATAATTATGGTAATGCCAATTTGCTCGTTTTTTCAAATCAAATTTATCGAATCGAATCAATTGAATCAATTGTAGTATAAAATATAACCAAATTCGAATCAACTTGAATCGAATCGAATCGAATCGAATGAGTTTTAAGTGAAAAGAACAGAGCCTAAATTTATGATAATCCAGTAAAATATTTGATATGTTTAGTCATTTCCCGCGTCGCTTATGAATCATTTAAAACTTTTTTCAAATTTATGTACAAAATCTGATGAGTCCACATTCCGTAAGATAAAAAGAAACCAGAAAGGTTTAATGTATGCCATGTACATTTGAGGTACATTAAAGAAGCTGGATTGGAATTTGTTCATGACTCCAGTTGACGTATTTTGTTCAAGTGGAATCTGTAGAGCAGGTTTGAAAATACAAGGAATTAAGAAAACCTATAAAATTTAATAGCTAAAGATGAAAAATAATTTAGAAGAGAAGGAACATATAAGAAATAGAAAGATCAAGTTTACTTATGCTAAAAAAAATTGAAAAAAAATGTCCCAATGCGTTCAAAAACAAGATCCTCTACCTAGAGTCCTAGACCTTTTCATTTTTTTTAACTGAACTCCCTAATTGACACCCTTCATTTAGTGATGTACTTTGAACTTTCATCCTATTCCTTGTAACATTGAAATCTTGAATACATGATTGAGTAGGTGAGAAATTCACGCTCCATAAACTTGATCTCTTTTGAGTCATTTTGACAAAGTAACCCTAATGGTGGATAATATGTCTCTTACTTGATCGTCTCTTATATCCTATTATCCTCTTTCCCATCAGGAATTGAGTGTGAAATGCACGCACCGGGCAAATCCCTCTCCATGGGTATAGACCCACATAATAACCAAGCTCGTTTTCGTTGACATAATAGAAAAATGGTATAACTTTTCCCGATTAATAATGAGTCTGGATATGCGTGTGTATAAGGGAGAAAATCACCACAACGAAACTCGAACCTTGCACATTCTACTCATGTAGTTACGCATCCCAGCAACAAATTGAAATTGAACTACTAAGATGGATTAGATTATACTAACATTGAATTGAAAATTTAGTTTTTTTATGACAATTTTAGTTTGATTTAAAAAAACCCCATAAATGGACCATATCTCATATTGGAGCCCTTAATGTTTGGGGTTGGGTGGACATCTCGCATAGGCTCAGAGCCGGGCTTGACCACCTTTCATTACTTGAACAATAGGTAACAACTCCTGATCAATGTTGTGGGTTATAAAGCAATCATGTCTACGTCCAGATCTATGACAATATGAGCTTTTGCATATGATTCAAAGACCTGCTACAACACCGAAATGAAATCAGCTAAACAAATTGAGAAGGAAATAACTTGTGTAACTCTACAGTTTCAACTATCAATACAATCTCATTACAGGTTAAAATTTCCAAATATAAACAAGAAGACTTCTTGGTCAATAAATCAAACTGAATTGGGTGGGGTGTGCCAGGCCCGTGCAATAGTGCAACGCATGGGCAACACTTAAAGGATCCGTGCAGCAAGCTACACATTGGACCTTTTCCCCTACAAAAATTACATTAATATCGTTGTAGCCCAATGTGCTACATATCAGATATTAAACTGATAAGAACAGATACTTCACTTGATCTTAGCCAAAAGGCCGAGAAAGGTATGAGTTTTACAATCAACACCAGGCTCATTTTATACTCCCTCTTCTAAGGACATGTTTTCTCCACTAGAAGTATGGGATAATAAAGTACCTGATCCTACAAAAGACATAGCACTTGTTTTTGATGTACTCATAATTTGCCATCTGCTGAAAAGTGTTCCTTAATCTTCCAGAACAAATATCTTCCGTTCTATATATTCGGAATGAGAAGGCAATGTTGTTTTCTCAAGCAGGAGAGACTCTTTTAGGCTATGGCTGAGTAGTGAATAGATGTTCTGAACAAGAAAGAATCCATCTAATCTAATCTTAAGGCAGGTATCGGACTCACCAAATTGTATATGAAGTTTTGTAATATGGCAGAATCAATAGGATGGTGGAACCAGAACCGTGTAGGAAAGACTTCTCAACCAAGAACACGTAGCTTTATGGCTTGGCTGATATGCTAAGATAGTCATTCGATTCAAGATGATAAGTCATGTAGCAAGGATGTGGAAGATTAAACCACTCATAGGATTAAAGTATCTTGCTAAGAGCACAAGTGATTTCTAGTAAGGTGCAATATTATAGGTGGATTGGAAGATCCTAACTCCAATATTAGGACTTGGTAATGTCGTTCTCCTTGTAAGGACCTGAGAGGCACTTGTGCAAACCTATCTCATTAATTTGTTTGTTATTATACGTTCATCCGTGTGCTTCTACATTCAAGGAAGAGAAGACATTACAGATCTGGATATGGCTTTTCCCTAAAATGTACGTACAAGATTCCTTCTAGTATATTTTTGGATAAAAAATCAACAATCAACACTTCACCTGAGTTTCAGATGTAACTTTCTGATCGAAATCCTTCCACAATCAACAGTTCAAAACTTTCAGAAAAGATTTCAACACTAAATTGTAGGGCTTACACCTCGAAAGGGAGCCCTTCCAAAAATTCTCGAGGGCCCAAGGCGAACCTAGGCCCAAGAGGGGGTTTGGAAATAGTTTTCAACCAGCAATAGACGCGCCTCGGTTAGTACCTCACTAGCTGCGTCATTGCCCCAAGCGCAAAGATAGTTTCAAAAACAATCTTAGTGCATTTTTATATCTCATTCTACTTTTCAATCTTTGTACATACTCCATGTGGGACAGTGATTATTTAGCATTGGAAAAGGCTCCGGCGATGTTATGAAGGGTAGATAATCAGACAAGATACTGCACTTGGCTTTAGCTTCAACTTATCTTCACAATTCAGATGTACAGTTGCTCATTAATTATGGGATTGAAGATTTGATTGCTCATGGATGGTCTATGTTTGTGCTTAGGCATGTTCATAATTCTTATTTTTAGCCTTCTTAGTGAGTTAATTGTGATAGTTTTCAAGGTGTGCAGGTCTTCCTGTTGGCTCTTAACAGTGAACTGAGTTTTCAGAAAATTGTACGAGTTGGGGAATGCCCGTGTTACTGAACAAAATGCAAACTGAATGAGATTCAGACTTCAGTTTTACGGCTTCAAACACACTGAGCCTATATATCACGAAAGCTCGGAAATTTTACATACAAATGTGAAGAAAATATTTATGTCCGTCAGAGTTATATTTGATGTGCAGCTTAAGGCTCAGTTCTCTTCGTCTGAACTGATAAGAACTGAATGGAACTTAACTGAATTGTAGTATAAAAAACAACTAAACGGAACTGAATGAACATAACTGAAATTAATGAGTTTTCAAATGAAAAAGAACAGAGCCTAACTCTGAAGTCTCATTGAGTTCTGAGAAGCTCCATTCTTGGTAACTCTCTTCCCTATAAATGTTCCAGGTCAAGGTTCTGCAGTTCAATTCCAGACTGATTTATCAAAACTCATAGAAAATGTTACAGGTCAAAGGTTCTGCTGTTCAATTCCAGACTGATTTATCAAAACTCGTAGAAAATGTTACAGGTCAAGGTTCTGCCAGATTAATTTATCAAAACTAAGCACGCACTAAGACCAATCAAAAGTAAATCCTTGGGGGCGTGGCTTTGAAATTTAGAAACTTGAGTCGGGCAGGGGCCGCGCGAACGCAGGCCCCCAAAGCAACAAATTATAACGTAGGCTCGACCACTTGGGCCGACCTTAGGCAGGCACCCCTCCGATGTGCAATGGAAGTCACCAACCTAGTCCATGGGACTTCATGATCACCCATTGAACCCGTCCAGGTAAGTATGGAGCTAAGCTGCTTTGAAATGATTACATAGTACCTCAATTCATCAACTAAGACAACGAATTAATGTGGGAGAACTTGGCCTCATAGTGCTTTCAAGTACCTAAGCATCTGAATCTCCAAGCTTCTGATGAGAATTGTCATACTCAGAGACCCTTGACATCTATAATCAATATAACCCCATTCGCTTCATACAACATATAATATTTTTTCAAAGCATTTCATCGGACATTCAACATAAAGAACATGGGAGATTTGATAACACGGGGCGTGCTTCAATCATCATATATACAGAGGTCAATCTAACCTTGATGTTCCTATATGAAACTTCTATTTCTTGCTTAGATGAAACAAAGAATACTCACAAACATTTCCACATATATACAATAGCAATGATTATCTGCTATCACAACTTCACTAGTCCTAAATCTTTGTCAGTTCTTTATACATTGGTGTCTTGTTTTTCAACTCAACATAAATTGCTAGTCCTAACTCAACAGAAATTGCTGCCTATTTCTTAACTCACTTCTAAAGAGTTGGATAAATGGAAAACTAAGGGTATAAAATGTAGATTTCATATCAATAATCAGCTAACATCCATGTACTACTGAGCAAGTATACAACAATAGAGTCAAATTAGGCATAACAGAGTTCTTCTCAACATAAATTTTGGACTCTAATTGGGCAGGGTGTGCCAGGCTGATGTTATAGTGCAACACATGAGCGACACATAAAGGACCCATGTAGCAAGCTACACATTAAGACCTCTCGGCTAACAAAAAATAGATTAATATCGTTTTAGTTAAAAAAAAATAGATATTAAACTGATAAGAGTAGATACTACCCTTATCTTAGCCAAAAGGCCGAGAAAGGCATGAACCACTCCAATAAGCGGAGAGCACTTTATGTAGTGTTAGTCGAATGTTGTTTTACTATAGTGAAATGTGGTACAGTAGAGGAGCTACTCAGCAGAGCAAGTATTATGTAATAATCACCACTGATGCTACCAAAAATATGATAGTCTAATTGGTATATTCTCTTAATTGTATACTGAAATGTTTATGATAGATATGTCTTGATCTTTATTCATCATTGGTCATTAATTACATCCTCTATTTATAATGAGACAGGAATGGGCTAATCAGCATTAAATGCGTGACTCGTGCTCCTTTGAAGGCTGCTTGTACACAGAACACCCGCGCATCGAGGCTCGTCCTTCGAGAGCTTGACGTTTGATGACCACTGCTAAATCTCCCCATCAGGCCTTCGATCTGGGACACCCTTCAATCCATGGCTCGGAGCTGCGGTGCTGGTGTGTGTTTATATTCTTTTTATATCAACCACTCTTAAACTTCAAATCAGTACAACAATAATCTTTGATCAGAAACTCAACAAAGATAGAGAAACGGGCTTGATGTGATCGTATTTCATCCTGTTGCAGTAAATCAAATTATTTCTGTTTACTGATGAATATTGTACATCAATTTTCTACAAAGTTATCTTGTTAACATCTTAAGTTTATAGTCTGCCATGTTTCAATTCAAGCATATTTTGATTGGTTTGATGAGAAATTCTCTACTGATTTGAAATCTTTTCAAGGAAGCGGACTTAAGGCGGTCTCTCGTACTATATCCTCAGTACCTGGAGGTCCTGTAACCACGTCTAAAACTGTAATATCAGTAAGATTCACATTGAGGTTAGACAAAATGATGACCAACTTGCAAAATACTCAGCAAAAAATCCACAGCAGAACATTTTTATCGATTGCAAACTCAATAGATTGAGTTTACAAAAATAAAAGGCAATATTTGAACTGAACTAGTGAGGTGTTTACAAAAAGCAAACAACCCTCCAAAAATTAGCGTATGCCGCTTTACAGCGACAAGCACACGGTATTCTTTAGTAAAAGGCGAAAGAATAGTTCGCTATGTGCTTATCGCGCAGCTGCATGGTCTACTTAAAAATCAATGGTTCGGTTTTATGACCACTTATCCTGTGTGCTTCTCATTCTGAAGTAATGTGGGATAAAAGCACAGCCTAAACTGCTATGTTCCTTCACATTTCCTTACCCGTCAATTCATTTTTATGTTTGGTTGACACAGAAAATTGCTCATCAATTGTAAACACCTGCTTTTGTACTTGTAGAGCATAGAATTGGAATTCTGAAATTAAAGAATCGGAGAAGAAGATACCATGAAAACTCCGGAGGTATAACCATGCAAGAGTTATTTCTTGTCTGCTTTGGCCTTGCTCGTTCATGTTGGGTAAATTTCATATAGCAGCGGGTGGGTAGCGCATCGAAGATGAATATCTGGAACAAAACACAAGAACAAAACAATATTTATACTGCTGAGCAAAGGGTTAGTCATCGGTCCTTAAGACTTTATTTGTCCCGCTCTGGTGCTCATGGTTTACGTAACAAATAGTCTTCCAAGATAGAACAGCAGTGATGAATTAGAATTCTAGTACTTGAACTCTAACTCCGGCGAATTACTACAATAATGGAATAACTGAAGAAAATCCAACACCCGCCAAGTATTAAAATAGCATCTCTATTTTATACTTCTTTATCCTTCGTTACAATTAGAAAATCCCATGAAAATTCATATTCAACGTCCTCCAAACTTAGCAAGTTACTTAGGACTTGAAATCCGTAAATGATAATTTGTCTTGGGGATCCTCCACCATTCTCCTAAAAGAGAATATGGACATGGATTTAATTTGGATGATATTTTCGGATTATGTGTTTTTAAAAACGAAGTAGGGGAGTTCTATATATAGATATCCAATGGCTGTAAGGAAAAGATGCACAACAACCACAAGTGTCTGTATCCGAACAGACACATACGAGTCAGCTCTAGAAACTTATATGAAGAGTTGCCTAGCTCAACTGGTGAGACTCTTCTGCTATGAACAGGCAGGCCGTGTGTTTAAACCTCAACAGCCACGACTCTTGGCAATTTTTCTTTTCCTTGATTCAACAACCTTCCAAGGTGTTCCAAGAGGTACCAAGTTCAAACATCTTCTTCCACACCTTATCATCTATTTATTTTGTCAAAATTCATTGCAAATACCTTATGTTGATACGGACATGTGTCCAATCCGTTAAGGGCGCCATAGAGCGTGTCCTAGAGCGCATCAAGGCTGAGATAGCCAATCCAGTGCTAGTCCGACCTTCAAATGGTCCGACCTAAGGGAAACCATCCCAGGTCAACTAGTATTTACAAGTCAACATACCTTCTCAGCTGGGTCCGACCAAGCTAGGTGAATGACTTCCGAACCTGACAAAAGGTCACATGGTCCTTCCAAGTACCACAAACTGTCAGTCCTAGGATGCCAAATGGACCAGACGAGGGAATCTCGGACGCCACCATCGCAATAAGACCAAGCGTACATAACAGAACCATTGAGATACTTCCGTGGAACCCTAGGCTCGGACGCTTTGAGTTACCTCAGGGCAGATCCACCAAGTAGAAGGATCTGTCCGAAGGAGTTACACGGACCCAACGTGCGGAACAGTACTCTCAGAGGGAAAGGTCCAAACTACCCTCCCAGGCCCAGTAATTAGTACTGGATTACTATTCACTATTGGGCCATGGGCTAAAGGTAGCATTGGTGTCCAAATCTGAAGCAAACACTTGGCACCATCTTGTGAGTCACTTCATAAGATATGGTATCTATAAATATAGCACAAGGTCCAAGACCTTAAGGTAAGTGATTCCCAAGTCACAATTCCTAAGTATTTCTTAGTATTTTAACCTTCCTCATAACTATTACATTGAGAGCGACCAACTCTCTCTTGAGTAAAGACTCTTACCGGATTGACATACGCAACTAACCCCCCCCCCCCCTAGTCCTTTCAGGTACTCCAGCACGGACAGGTACTGCTTCGGACTTCAAGTAGGAGGCGGGTCCTAGACTAGGTTGCTTGTAATAGTTTAGTTAGTTAGTGTTTGAGGTTTCACCCCTCAACATTTTGGCGCCGTCTGTGGGAAACTTTACAAAAAGTTTCAAGAATCGAGTTAAGTGATGGCAAGAACAAGAGGCAGACGACGGACTAGTCTTTGCAGCGTAGGGACTCAACCACCACGTCCACGCGGACGTCCATCCACCCGGGGACGAAGGGTCACTGTGGCTGAAAGGAACGTTGGAAGGGAATATCCGAGCGACGGTCGCACAGCCAGCCCATCCTCAGATGAAGGAAGAGACGTTCCGCCGTTCCGCCCAGGGGAGTCCGAAATGTTCCTGAGAACGTTGTACCTGTGGACCATGGAGAGGGGTTCATACGAGTTTCTCCGGTAGAAGCTCAAGGTCCCACTACGGGTCAACAGTTCACTATGCCTGATGGACGTGTAGTCCGGACTAGTGACCTTAGATTAAGTGAGACTCAGTTCGATAGATTTCTCACGATAATCTAAGGTTGTCTAGGGTCTAACAATGCCCATCCTCCGCAAGCCACTCCGCCAGTGGCTACTCCGGCTCAAGCAGAGCCTGCCCTATCAAGAAACAAGCAACGTCCGATCCAGCAGAGGTTGGGGAATCAGCTACCCCAAGAGGATCTGCGGAACCTTCTAGATCGGAGAGCATCCGCTTCCCAAATTCAGGGTGAAGGAAGTCTGAATGGAAGGAGAGACCATCAGGAGGATGATAACAGGCAGCCTAGAGCTCCGCAACAAGCACCTCCGAGAGCCAGGGATCACGTAGCGGAAACCATTCCAGTGGTCCACCTAGATGAACTCCCCGCGGATGTAGCAGTTCATCCAAGGACAGGGGAGATAATGACTGCGGAAGAAATCTATGCTCAACAAAAAGCTTTGGAGGCCCAGATTCTAAATCTCGGACGCCTGGTAAAGGATCATGAGCAGATAGTTACTAGTGCACCAAACCCTTTGTGCGATGAAATCATGAGAGAAAAGGAAAGGAACAGGAACTCGGATCAGGTAATTCCAAACTTGGAATACTATTACGGGGATACCTGTCCCGTTGGCCACTTGACGAGGTACAACAGTAAGATGGATTCCAAAGGGATGAGTGACAATATGAAAGCTCTCACGTTCTCATCTACTCTCTTTGGAACGGCCATGGATTGGTACACTGCTTTACCAAACAAGTCGATAAGGTCGTATGCGGACCTCTCCTCCAAGTTTCTGGGATGATTTGGAAAGTCGAAAAGAAGAAAGCGTACCATCGAGCATCTGGCAGAAGTTATATAGAGGGAGCAAGAGGATCTAAGGACCTTCCTAGATCGCTTTCACGTGGAAGTTCTTCGAGTTGAGCCACACAGTATTAAGGAACGGGTCCGTCACCTGTATGCTAATACTTTCAACTCAGAGCTCCGCAGAAAACTTTCTAGTCAGGAAGTGAGGAGTGAAAAGCATTTGGATGACATCTGTGAAGAAGTGATGTATGGAGAGGAGTACCGATAGAATGTTCCGGTGAGAGCAGGATCCAAGAAGGGAAAGGAGCCAGTAAAACAAGAGCACCGCCCTAATAAGTTTGACCCGAGGAAGGATCACAGAGATAAGGGCTTCCACAGAGAAAGTGTTAGATATTTTGTTAGAATATCTGTTTAGATTTTGTTCAGCAACATGATGACTTATCTTAGTCTCAGAAAGGTGATTAGTACTCTTGGTTCACTTGAACATTGTAAAAGAGGAAACCCACTAAGTATGATAGTCTAGCTAATCTTGTATAGGATGTTAGGTCTCAAAATGTAATTTTTATTTTATGAAGAGAAGACCAAGAAGAAGACATCCAAGCAGAAAGCTCAACAAGAATTGAAGACTTGAAGAAAACTGCACAAGATTATCAATCATTGTTCAGATATCTTAGCGGATATCTTGTAGAACGAGCGATTTCAAACAAAGCGTGTCACAAGAGATATCTCGAGAAATGAGATACATATCGAAGACAAGGAAAGTGTCCACATATATACATTCTCGGATACCTTGAAGCGTTAAACACGTTTACGAAAAGAAACAAGGTTGTTTCAATCAATACAAGTGGTATCTCAAGAATGAAGATAAGGCGTCTGAAAGAATCAGACAACAAGTCTAGTCTCTGATACAATGCATAGTTCCGTTGACACTACAGGACAAAAAGTATAGTACAATGCATTTAATGCACGGACAGAGATGTCTGAATAAAAGCAACGGCAACTTCTGAGAAGAAGACAAAACCTGCTACAGTACTATACACACAGATATCGATAGTTTGAATTTGAGCCTAACGAATACTATTCAAACGGCACTCAAATCCATCTATAAATATCAACACTTAGACAGCTTGAGAGACACACACGACACATTGCATACGCTGAAACATAGAACTCTGAACATCCTACTCTCTCAAAGCAACTTACTTATTATCAAAGCTTTCTGTTGCAACTAAAGCTTGTGATCTTGAGTAAACACTGAAGTTCTAAGTGTCCTGATCCTAAACAAGCAAAGCTATCTGTGAAGGAGTTGAATCAAAAGATCAACTATCTAAGATTCATTCTCTTGAACAGATATCATAAGACTTGGGTCAGTAAAATCGAACTACATACCATACGCTGTAAAGTGTATTAAGTAACTAAGTTCACAGAGCTATCTGAATAACTGAAAGTTATTAAGACGCTCATCTGACAACTCAAACCGAAACCAACACCGAAACCGGCGTGGAGTACAGGAAGTACTTAGTTTATAAAATTAGGGAATAACTCCAAGGTTACCGGAGTATAGGAAGTACTTAATTTGGGAAACTAAGGAATAACTCCAAAGTTTTTGAGTATAGGAAGTACTTAGCTTGGGAAGCTAGGGAACAACTCAAAGGTTTCTGAGTATAGGAAGTACTTGGCTGAAGAAGCTGAGAAACTCCGGGGGAACATTTGGTTTTGAACCAATTGTTCAGAATCTTAGAATAGGATTTTTGTAAGGTTATCTCAATTATCTGTTCTAGTGAATTCTAGGTCTCTGATAGACCGAAGTGGATTAGTTGGAGGATTACGCCACCTCCAGATACCACTATACTTGCCGTGTCATTTACATTTCTGTATTTATACTTCAGCAACACACACACACTTATTAACTGTTTCTACACTTATCTACATTAAGTCTTTCGCACTCTGATTCTAAGTATCAGATATCCATTGAGATATCTGAGAAACATTTGTTATCGACAAAAGTTTTAAAAGCCTATTCACCCCCCCCCCCCCTCTAGTCTTTTACTTTGCCGTTATCTGGACCAACAGAAAGGAGTCCGCCAAGGATATACGCGGATTATACCCGTCTCAATAGACTAAGATCCGACATCTTGGCGACTATCATTGAGAAGAAGCTGGATGTTCAATGGCCAAAGCCCTCTCACAACAACCGGAAGAATAAGAATGCAAAGGGGTACTGCAAGTTCCACAAGTGTCGTGGTCACGAGACGGACGATTGCATTCAACTGAAAACGGAGGTTGAACATTTGATAAGAGAGGGAAAACTGGAAGAGCACATCTATACAGATGAGCCTTTTAGACATGATAAGATGGAACGAAAAAGGCATGATAGAGCTACAGAGCCGCCACCTCGTCCTCTATCCTTGCCACCTCCGCCACCCAACCATCCATCTCGCACGAACCGACACCCATATAGGTACGATGATGACGTTGAAATGGAGAACCCTCCATACAGCGGAGTGATCAACACCATAACGGGCGGACCAACTGGGGGCGACAGTAGGAACGCGAGAGAACGGACAGCTCAGAATCTCCGGAACAATGATAGATCGTATGCTGCTCCAGCAATTCGAGGGACAAATGCTATATACTTTGATGATAGTGAAATCCCTCCTCCTACGGCAGGAGGCGAAGATATAGATGATCCGGATGTTCCGCTGGTGGTTTCTTTAACCATCGCAACTTATCGGGTGAACAAGATCCTGGTAGACACAGGGAGTTCCTCGAACATCATCTCCAAATCGTCAATAGATCAGATGAATCTGGGAGGAATCCGATATGAGAGAGTCAACACCTCCATATTAGGGTTCGGAGGAGGTACTGTCCGTCCTCTAGGAAGTGTCATGCTTCACGTTTCACTTGGGACACATCCCGCAAGAGTGACACAGCAAGTCCGTTTTGTAGTGGTGGACCGAACTTTCGACTACAATGCCATCATTGGACGTCCGGGACTCAATCAATTCCGAGCTATTTCCTCCACTCTTCATAATAGGATGAAGTTTCCGACCCCTTGCGGAGTTGGAGAGGAAGTGGGGAACATCCGAGAAGCTTGGGAGTGTTACATTATGTCCACGAGGAGAGCATCTGCCCCCGTGTTGACAGTCACACTGACTTCTGATGCGCCGGTTGTTCTTCCACCAAAAAAGGAGAGTCCGCACATCAGAGTCGGGAGCCAGAAGGACAAGTTTCCTAAAACTGCACGGATCGAGCCTCATGAAACTCTCAAGGAAGTTGAGCTTGTTGTTGGAAGCCCGGATAAGAAGACGTATCGGAACAGAGATAAATGCGGAGGTGTAAATGAAGCTCATTGCTTGTCTCCGAGATAACAGTGATGTGTTTGCTTGGAGTATTGATGACCTAAAGGGGATAGATCCGAAGATTGTTGTTCACCGTCTGAACATGGATCCCTCGATTAAGTACATCCGTCAAAAGAGAAAGGATTTTGGTCCGATCAAGGATGCCATCATATCCGCCGAAGTTGATCGACTCTTGAAAGCAGGGCATATCGAAGAGGTCCGTTATTCTGATTGGGTTTGTAACGTAGTTCTGGTAGAGAAATCGCCAGGCAAATGGCGGATGTGCAATGATTTCACCAGGCTAAACAAGTTCTTCCCAAAGGATCCATACCCTTTGCCACGGATAGATCAATTGGTTGACTCCACGTCCGGATGTGCGTTACTGAGTTTCATGGACGCATACCAAGGCTTTTACCAAATTCGGATGGCCAAGGAGGACATCAAGAAAACAGCTTTCTTCGCTGCAAAGGGGAGTGTACTGCTTTAAGGTGATGCCCTTCGGATTGAAAAATGCGGGAGCCACCTACCAACGACTGGTGAATCAGATGTTCAAGGAAGAGATTGGCAAAACCATGGAAGTGTATGTGGATGACATGCTCGTTAAGAGCAAAACTGAAGCACAACATGTGGATCACTTGAACAAGTGCTTTGCTATCCTTAGGAAGTACGGGATGAAGCTGAATCCGGAAAAGTGCACCTTCGGAGTGAAGGGCGGAAAGTTTTTGGGATACATGGTCACAGAGAGAGGGATAAGTGCAAACCCTGATAAGATCAAGGCAATCCTGGATCTGCCTCATCCGAAGAACCTCAATGAGGTACAACAGCTTATTGGACGTCTTATGTCCTTAAGTCGCTTTATTTCGCGATCCGCAGAGAAGAACCTTCCGTTCTTCAAAATCCTCCGGAAAGGAGAGAGCTTTGAGTGGACCGCAGAATGTTCTGAGGCTTTTGAAAATTTGAAAAAGTACCTCCATTCCCCTCCGCTGCTCTCCAAACCCGTGGAAGGAGAACCGCTCTACCTCTACCTAGCAATTACGGAAGAGGCAATTCGCGACGGATTGGACGACGGATTATCATATTTGACTTTTTATTTTTTTTTATTTTTATCTATCCGTCATTAGATGGGACGACGGATAGAATCTATCCGTCGTTATATGTAACGACGGATAGAAAATATCCGTCGTTATATTGGGCGACGGATAATATCTATCCGTCGCCCAATATATTATTGGAATTAGTGACGGAATCTGAAATTCCGTCACTAATTCCGTCACTGTTAATCAGTCACTAATTCTGTCACTATTAATCCGTCACTATTTAATCCGTCACTGTTAATCCGTCACTATTAATCCGTCACTATTTATTTCATATTAATCCCTGTTTTTCATAGTTCACCCATTTAATCAATATAATGTTCGATAATAAATCAATAATACGGAAAATGTTTCAATAAATGATAAATAAAAAAAGTAATATCCGGAGCAGGAGAAATTATCCGAACAAGTGTAAATATAATAAATCCGAATGTACATATACATAACTAGCTACCAGACGGGGGTGGGGGCTGGCCGAACCGGAACATGAACTGCTCCATCTGTAACCGAAGGCGCTCGTTCTCCTCCCTTTGTTCTCTGGCGTGCCGCTCCATCTCTTGAGTTAGAGCTGTAACCTGTTCCCGGACCTGCGCCTGCACCAATTTCGAGACCTGGTCCTGTGTGTAAACCGGACGTCTAGACTGCTGGGATGATGATGAGGAGCACCCTGGACTAGCCAAGCTCAAACCGAGGCTCCCGAGTCTATATATTCGTCCTTTGTTGTCCGGTTTGTTAACCTCTAGGAAGATGTTATCAACTTGTTCAGTTGACAACACATCACCCGTCTCTTCCTCCTGCCTCGCCACCTGAGCATCAACCTCAGCCTGAAATCGTAAATAGCAGATATCATGATCAGTTACTTTTTTCAAAAATAACTTGTAATAGTGTACAAATATGAACTTTAAGCAACATAAACATACCGCAATAGACGAGGCCCGGCAGTCGGTCCATACCCCGCCCTGGCCTTCTTGAAGATGTCATACTTGGATGTCACCTCCCCCCGTGAGATCTGAACAACATATATAGTCAACAATTTATCATCTCACAAGTAATCAGAGACACAATACATACACGTATGCGAGATTGAAAAAAAACAAATATATACATACCGATTAGTAATAATCAGTGAGAGTAGATCGCCTCCCAAGGTGGTGAACGGCCCTTCCTGCCGCATCAGACTGAGACACCCGGTTCTGTCTGTTGATGTAGACATTGTCCTGGACATCAGTTCGAGCTTATTCAGCAAGTCGGGTATCTCAACCCTTGCATCAGATTTTTGTTTGAGAAATACAACCCAAGTGAATCTTGAGTAATCATCAACAACCAGACCATACTTTTTTCCTGCATAGCTAGTTACAGAGGATTCAAAAAGATCAATATGTAACATTTGCAGTGGCCTTTCACTGGAGTGTCTAGTTTTAGACTTGAAAGATGTTTTGGATTGTTTTTCCATTTGGCAAGCTGAGCAAATACCATCTTTTCTATATACCATTTTGGGTAAACCATCCACCAATTCTTTCTTGGCTAGCTAGTTCAGAGTTTTGAAGTTCAAGTGACTCATTCTTTTATGCCATAGCCAGTTTTCTTCAGTGTGGCCAGATTGACTCACCATGAGACATTCTTCAGTTGTGGCAGATGCCCAGTCAGCAACATAAAGATTTCATTTTCGCCTAGCAACCAAGACTGTCTGCTTTGACTCATTGTCAGTTACTTTGCATAGTTTTGACTTGATCTTGACAGTGTACCCTTTGTCTACCAATTGACTCATGCTTAGGAGATTATATTTCAATCCTTTTACATGTAGTACTTCAGAGATTGTAAGAGCTCCAAACTTCAGATTGCCAAATCCTATGGTTGGATTTTCATCTCCTCCAGCAAACCTAATAATTGGTCCTTTATTGCATTTTTTGTAGTTAATCAGATTTGCTTTGTCTCCTGTCATGTGCTTCCCACATCCACTATCAAAATGCCACTTCGGGTTCTTCCTCAGAGTGTTTTGCACAAGACAGGAAACATGGAGTTAGGCTCTCATAATAATGGAACCTTCTGGACTAAAGAATCTCCCTGTAGGAATCCATTTCTGAATGAACTTCCTTGGGATATTATTTTGTCTTGTTGGAACATAAGGAGGAATTAAATGATTAGTGTCATTATCATTTAAAGCTATTTTCCTTCTTGGTGTGTTCCTTGGTCCTTCTCGTGGTGCTTTCAGATACCTGTCAAATTGCTGAGTCTGCTTTTCAGCAAACTTAGCTTTCCTTGCCAGAATTCTTCTAGCCCTGACATTCAGAGTGGTCGTAACCTGTTCTTTCTTCCACTTCTGATGATTGCTATGCGCAATCCTGGCTTTCATCCATCGTTCTTGCTCTTGTTTATACTCATGAGCGAGTTGTTTCCCGATGGCTTTATAGCCAATGCCATTTCGAGCACCTGGCGCTGTTTGAGTTCTTTTCTCAGCAGCTTTGCTAGTCTCTGGAACGTCTTTCTTTCCAGAAAACGTGATATTGGAAAATTTGCCTGCTCCTGCAATTTTTCCTTTCTGAGAGACATAGCACTGTTGGTGATTACACTTTTCAGTGTTATGTTTCTTCACATAAACGTTCCCAACAGTTTTCTTTTCGACTTGTTTTGTCCACAAAGGTTTGGTCGCAACTGCCTTTCCTTTGTCAACAACCTTAGCTTTCTGACCAATGCTATATGTTATTTGGGAACCATCTTGCTGAGCACTAACAAATGTTATTCTTTCGTCACTCTTATTCAGAGTGGTAGAACTATTTGTTTGTGTGTCCAGCCCAAGTCCTCCCTTTTCTGAAGGATCTCTTAAATAAGAGTGTACTTCAGTAAGAGTGTCACTAGCTTTGGCATAGGATTGAAAAGTTAATTCTTTCTTCTTGAGTTCCTCATTTTCAGAAAGAAGATCTTTATTTTCCTTTTGGAGTATATGCATTGCCTTTCTGTGTAACTTCTCCGTTTCAGATATTTGTGCTTTGAAAAATGCATTTTCAGCATCTTTTTTCTCAGATATCTTGAGTAATTGTGAATTTTCCTTCTCAAGAGAATTCTTTTCTTCTTCAAGAATGTCGGTTCTAGCTCGGATCATTTGAAATTCTCTTTTGTAGAGATCAAGTTCTCTTCTGAAATATTCTGAATCTCTAATTTCTTCCTCATCACTCTCATAAATTATGAATTGAGAAATGTTGGTTACCTCGTCAGCCATTAGGCAAGGCTCAATGTTGGAGCAATCTGGATAGATCTCTTCAGCAACCCCACATATTTCCCTTTTCTTTTGACCAAAGTCAACTAATTCATGAGTGATGCCACATAATTCTGGAGAAGGTAGTTTGGTATCATCTGAGTCTTCTTCCTCAGATTCTGACTCAATATCAAGAGCATCCAGTTGGATTTGAATCTTTTTCCTTTCTTCAGTGAGCATAGCTCTCTGACCTCTCTTGAAGTTTCTTCTATCTTTCTTGTCACCTGTTTTTAACTTATTGAAAATAGGGCAATCTCTTTTAAAATGACCAAGTTTCTGACAATAGAAACAGATATCGTTTCCGATTTGCTTCCTCGATTAGATGCTTGATGAGTAAGCTTGTTCAATGAGCTTGGCAATTTGCATATTTTTGTATTGGTGATAGTTTGAGCCTAGATACTTTTTCAGCTTCTCTTTGGCTTTTCTTCTCTCAATCTCCCGACTGACATATTTTCTCATTTGCTTTACAGCAAGAGCATCTTCCTCAGTCATTTCCTTGGTATCCTTCTTTTCAGAAGTACCTTGTGTTACTAAAGCAACATTATGAACTTTCTCAACAATTGTTTGTTCTCTCTGAGTAGTTTCATAGTTGACAGTAGCTAAGTGGGAAAAGAGTTATACTGGAGTGATATTTGGCATTCCTTGGTTGAAATAAAAATACTGAGTGTGTTCCCAGTTTTGATTCAAGCTTCTCACGATAATCTTAACCTTTTCAGAGTTAGAGTATCTCTCACTTTCACCAAGTGCAGCCATTTCACTCATCAATGTTGTGAACCAGAAATCTAGTTCTTCAAGAGTCTCTGTGGGACCGTGTTTAAAGTTTTGGAATTTGAGCTTCAAAACTTCGAACTTATTTTCCTTTATTTTCTCAGTGCCGGCACAGATTTCCTCAATCAGTTGCCAGGCCACTTTCGTCGTTTTTGCACCTACACTTTACACTGTATGTGCTCTGGAGTGGAACGTATGATGATATTGTGAGCCTGACCATCCAGTCAACTTCTCTTGGAATCTTCTGATGTCCAGAGCTCTCTGGGCTTTGACTCGTAAACAACTTGACCACTTGGTTGAAGCACATGTTTGTGAGGAACCACCACTTGGTTCTTCATCAGTGGGAACTTTGTCTCTACCATTAGAAACCTCCATGACCTGCTTGAGTTGTTGAATGACTATGGGGCCATTCTTTATTACTTCAATCATTTCATCACTGATGGATTCTAGGTGGAGCATCATGTTGTTCTTCCATTTCTCATAATTCTCTGGCTTGAGAATTGGAGCGTCACTTAAAGACATCCTGCAACAAACACACTAAACAGACAAATCAAGTGTAGGTGAAAAGCAGTCAGTGGGCACTTATCTGGGATCTAGGTTCAGTGCAGAAGGCTTGGGAACCTCCTGCTCTGATACCACTTGTTGGTCTAGATAACGGCAAAGGGAAAAGACTAGGGGGGAGGGTGAATAGTCTTTTACAACTTTTGTCGATAAACACAATTTCTCAGATATCTGTGAAGATGTCTGATACTTAATTTTAGAGAGCGGAAGACTTTTTAGTGATAAGTGCACGTTCTCAGCAAGATATGTGTAAATACTCAGCAAGGTAAATAAAGCAAGTAATAAATTGCATAAAGTAAATAACACTGATCTTTATAGTGGTATCTGAAGGTGGCGTAATCCTTTAACTAATCCACTTCGGCCTTTCTCAGACCTAGAATCCACTAAGACAGATAATTGAGATCACCTTACAAATATCTTCTCTCGATTCCTAAATACACTAGGTTCTCAACCAAGTGTTCCCCCTGAGTTATTCCTCGGCTTTCTCAGCCAAGTACTTCCTATACTCAGAAACCTTTGAGCTATTCCTTAGTTTCCCAAACTAAGTACTCCTATGCTCAGTAACCTTGGAGTTATTCCTTAGTTTCCCAAACTAAGTACTTCATGTACTCCACGCCATTTAAGGTGTTGGTTAAGGTAGTTTGTCAGGTTTGGTAGATTAATAACTTCTACAGTTATGTAATACTACCTTCTTGAACAAGAATCACTTTACACACTTCACAATGTGTGGTGATATGTTCTTTACTGACCCAAGTCTATGATAAATATTCTAGAGAATGAATCTCATATACTTGATCTTTTGATTCAACTCCTTCACATATAGCAATGCTTGTTAAGGATCAGGACACTTAGAACTTTCGTGCTACTTAGAATTCAAGAGCTTAGTCGCAACTGTAAGCTGAAGAATAAGTAGGTTGAAGGCTTGTATGCTTGAGAGAAAGATACCACTAGTTGTATTATCAGAGAAGCTTGGTATTTTCAGTGAGTTCAGTGTGTGTCTTTCAAGCATTCTAAGTGATGATATTTATAGTTGAAAATCATGCCGTTTGAATAGTATTCGTTAGGCTTAATGAAATTCAAACTATTGATATCTGAAAATAGTACTGCAGAAGACGTTGTCTCTTTTCAGAGATTTCCTCTTTTGTTCAGCTGTCTCTATCTGCGCATTTATTGCATTGTACTATTTTTGTCCTGTAGTGCCAACGGAACTATGCACGCTTTCTGAAGCATTGCATGTCCCTTTCCAGAGACCTTCTCATCTCCAGATACCTGTTGAAACATTGTTTCCCATAAACATAGTTTTATCCAGGGTATCTGAGTGTAGATATCTGTGGGCATTTTTCCTCATTCAGAAACCTTGCGTTCTCAGATATCTTTTTGCAAAACTTGTTTATTGAAAAACACTTGTTTATTCAAGATATTTGGACATAGGTATCTGATGACCTTTGTCTTCAGCAATCTTGTGCAGTCTTCAAATCTTTAAATCTGTTGTACTCTCCTGCTGGATGCCTTCTTCTTGGTCTTCTTCAAATATATAAAAATTACATTCAGAGACCTAATATCCTATACAAGATTTGCTAGACTATCATACTTAGTAATTTTCCTCTTTTACAGTGTTCAAGTGAACCAAGAGTACTAACCACCATTCTGTGCTAAGATAAGTCATTAGGTTGCTGATCAAAATCTAAACAGATATTCCTAACACATCATCACTGACATGTTCAATTTCTGCACTCTCAATTTGTTCAAGAACATCATCACCACTTACATGTTGAATTTGTGCACCCTCAATTTGTTCAAGAACATCACCCTCCTTCTAAGTATTTTGTGTTTCAAAGAATCCCTCATAATCATCAAGTTCTGAGACATGAGTTCTTCATTCATCTCAGCATTCATTTCAACATCCTCATCATTCCCAACATCCCCAACATCCTTTGATAAAACAGAGCAATCTGCATGCACTGTTACAGTCTTCCTATCAGTAATCAAAGCTCTAGAAAACAAGGACCTCAAATGTGCATCACTCAACACAAGCTCAAACCCTCCCTTAAACAGATCATATAGAACCCCTTTATTCTGTCAATACCCTCTGTACTCATCATTTCTAATAGAGCTTCCTTGTCCAACAAGACACCAGGCACGTCAATAAAAAGCAATGAAATTTCCACCTACATACTTGCCTACAGGCATATGTTTGAATTTGCCACCATAATACACATTCAGCTGGAACAATAATATACTGTCCATCCCTACAAGCAACAACAACATAAATAAATAAATAAATAAATAAATAAAGGTTTACTATAAAAGAAAATCAGCTTTAAAAAAAACCCTACTCGAATACAATAAACTATTTCTCAGTGGGATTAAACAAATCAGTATGCACAAATAACATAGAGGAAGGGACCATCATTAAAATAATCACAATAATTAAACTAATTAATCAGTAGCTAATGACAATTAACTTACATGGTGGATTCGACATCTTCACCTTCTTCGTCGGGATGCTCATTTCAGCAAAATCAAGATTCCAATAGCAAGTATCTTGGTCGAATTTTGTGATCAGAAGAATAAACGAGTCGGAATTGAGAGAATTTTGGTCCCAATCGAATAGGGAGAATTAGGGTTTATGTGTGGGGATTAGTGTGTTTGTTCTCCCGCTCAATCCACCAACCCTTTTACTGTTTTCGTTTTTTTTTTTAAATTAATTTGCGAGATTAAATCCCCCCCTAATTAAGGGCATAAGATATTTTTAACTATTAATCTATTTAAATTCTAATAGCTAATGTTATTTTAAAAAAAATGTTAAGGTTTATGTTTAGAATGTTTTAGGTTATTGTGTGTTTCTGCTAAGGTTTACATGTAATGTTAGAACCTTCACAAGGTTACACTTAAACCTTTATCATTATGTATAATAACCTGAATTTGCGTTTAATGTGTCAGTAGGAATTTAAGGGTTCACCATTTTCTCCATAAGGTTTTTAGAATGCTTCAGTGCTCAATTAGGGCTTAGGTTTTAGGATGGGTAGAGGGCGTGTCAGAGGTTTTTAGAGTTCACCATTTATTCTATAGGGTTTTAGAATGCTTTAGTGACCACCTGATAAACCCTTAATTAGGGCGTCAGACTTTGAGGGTGTTTCACGTGTCAGGGGTTTTTAGGGTTCACCATTTCTTCTATAAGTTTTTAGAATGCTTCAATTAATCCTAACATCCGGTTAAATAAACTTCAACAACAAGAAGAAGAATTTTTTACACTCCGCGGAGAAAAATTGAACATGTCCGACAAATTAAACAATCCTAAGTATAAACCTTAAACATTACTTACTAAAACCTTAACTATTTCTCACATAAACCTTACCCGTATTAATAAAAATATTAACTACTTGCAGTGCAAAATTATAGTAATAAACCCAGCTCCAAACATCCCATTAAACTCGTACATTTTCGTATAAACCTTTCTCATCTTTCATATAAACCTTAATTAAATGTTTATTATTAAAACAATTATGATTTCTCACATACACTTAAATTAGCAAATACAAAAACCTTAACAAGAATACACAATAGCATTAATCATCTAACATATAAACCTTTAAGTTTTTATGAAGAAACCTTAAACATTTTTAATGAAACCTAGCTACTATTTGAAAATTGCAACTTCATCCCCACCTTTTGTCAAATTCTCCAATGACATACTCTATACTTTCTAATTTATGAAATTAAATCGAAAATCAACATTCTAATCATAATCCACCTCAAATTGACTTCAATGGATGCTCAACACCATTCAAAACAACTCAATTAGCAACCAATTCGAGATCAATTCAAAATTTTAGATCTAGATTTTTTTTCAAACATCCATGAATGGAGCTTTAGGAGCTCTCTAAAGCTCCATCCATGGCCGACCATGGACAACAACGTCCATGGATGGTCAAAACGCAACAAGTAAGCTCGCTTCTAGTAGCAACAAGCTTGCTCACTGAATGTATATGGCAGCAGCCATGGTTGTTGTATTTTTCTTCTAAAATTCGAGGGTCGACCCGTGAAATTTATCATATTTCTAATTATAGTGTAATTCCTTTGTGTCTCTCCATCTCTCCTAAGTAAGCGTCTCTCAGGAGACGAGCTCCCGAATTAATGGGTGGGAGCCTGAACAGTTCTTTACTTCTTTCTCTCCATCAGTCTGTTGACATGTCAGAACAAATAACTCCATTCGTGCACCCATCTTCGAAACATTTATGTACCATGGACATGATTTCTGGAAGCATGAGCGTGACATTCGCGATTGGCATCACCATCTCCATGACCAGCATCCAATTTCACCAAACGCTTCTGTCTCATTCACCATCTTCGAACACTCTCTCCGAACCAGATAAAGTCTTAAGTTTGACGTTAAAATTTCATATAGCAGCAGGTGGGTAGCGCATCGAAGATGAATATCTCGAACACAACACAAGAACAAAACAATATTTATACTGCTGAGCAAAGGGTTAGCCATCGGTCCTTAAGACTTTATTTGTCCCGCTCTGGTGCTCACGGTTTACGTAACAAATAGTCTCCCAAGATAGAACAACAATGATGAATTATAATTCTAGCACTTGAACTCTAACTCCGACGAATTACTACAATAATGGAATAACTAAAGAACATCCAGCACCCGCCAAGTATCAAAATAGCATCTCTATTTTATAACTTCTTTATCCTTCGTTACGGTTAGAAAATCCCATGGAAATTCATATTCAACATCCTCCAAACTTAGTAAGTTACTTAGGACTTGAAATCCGTAAATGATAATTTGTTTTGGGGATCCTCCACCATTCTCCTAAAAGAGAATATGGACTTGGATTTAATTTGGATGATATTTTCGGATTATGTGTTTTTAAAAATGAAGTAGGGGAGTTCTATATATAGATATCCAATGGTTGTAAGGAATGCACAACAACCACAAGCGACTGTATCCGAACAGACACATACCAGTCGGCTATACGAAGAGTTGCCTAGCTCAACCGGTAAGACGCTTCTACCGTGAATAGGCAGGTCGTGTGTTCGAACCTCAGCAGCAATAAACTCTTGGCAATTTTTCTTTTCCTTGATTCAACAACCTTTCAAGGTGTTCCATGAAGTACCAAGTTCAAACCTCTTCTTCCACACCTTATTACCTATTTATTTTGTCGGAATTCATTGCAAATACCTTCGTATTAATAATTACAGGCGGTCTATTTGTGCATTAATTTCTCATTCATCTTCAATCCGAATTGAGTAATTAAAGCCACTAGACACACTTTAATTAAAAATTCCAACATCTCATCAATATATATCTTTCTCAAAAGCATAAAATGGTGCATCATTTATTACGTTCCCTGGATTATAAAAGAATCATGAATGTGCGCTTGTGCTACATAAATAAGACTCTACAATTTGTTGAAAGTCCTGTTGCTAGTCTGCTACAGCTCGAGAAAAGGATTTGTTACAATATGATCCAAAGGCGCGCATATACTCTCCCAACCTACTTGCTCTTTCAAGAAATGTTGAGAGCTATGTTTATGTGAAATCATCTGCTACTCCACACACTTACGTTTAAACACAGATGTAAGTTCATTGCTAGATTGATAGCAACGGAAGCCTAGAAGTGTTGATCAATGTCGTGGATTATAAACCAATAGTGATTGTACCGACATGTAAAACAAAATCAGGTACAAACATACATCCTAACGAGGAAATTACATAAATGTTCTTAACGACATCCTGTAGAGCAGTTTTGATGTGATCTGTGAACTTAACGAGGAAATTACGTAAATGTTCTTCTGTGATACTGTATAATTAACAACTTTTGAACCTCGGGTTTCACTCAGAACGATTTCCGGATGCTTAAACTTTTGATTCAGAAGAGATACTGAATTAACCAGTGTAATGGCATCCTAGTTCATATGCCGCTACATGCTAAACTCTTTAAATTGCCATTAGTTCATAAGATTCGATATAAAAACCAATCTTTCGATTCATGCTTTATTTAGAAATTATATGTGAACTGATATGTATTCATGATCTTGCTATTATTGACTACAGATGATCACATAAACAAATTTCAGGACTTTATGCCTACACTTTCATAGAGACCAAGACTCTCAAATTGCAAAATTCCAATAACTATTAATTAATAGTTATTTCATTTCTCTATTTGCTATAATTTTGTTCCCTATATCAAAAATCAAACTACACCTTCATGATTAATTTTTCATCATATTTAGAGAAAAAATCTTATAGAAATATATTAAACTTTTCTCCATATTTAGGGAAGAAAAAAAAGTCCTAAAATGGTAAGAATCAGGTCCGAAAGAACCTGCATATATATGCCAAAAATGTTATAAAAAGAGACAAGTTTGGCTTGATCTTCTTATCTCACTCTCTCATTATCAGGTAAAATTAAAGAAGAGAATAATTTATGCACAACAATGGAGACCAAGAAAGCTGCATTTTCACTTGCAACATTGTTTTTGGTTGGTTTCCTTTGCTTGACTCTGTGTTCTAATTCAGGTAATTAATATATCTCCTTTTTATTTCTTTTTTTTCCGCAATGCGTAATATGATTGATACTGTTTAATACTCTGCATATGAAATCAGCAATGGGAATGAGATTCATCAAGTACATTGGACCATGTGCGGAGTTTAAGGATTGCAATGGAGCCTGCATTGATCATGAATATGAACAGGGAGGAAATTGCATCACTGGTCCTCAGGGGCCTAACAGTTGTTACTGCACGACTTAGCTATCTGCATATTGATGAAGTATATGTATGTTTCGAAATTTATTGTATCTTGTAGAGAATACTTCCAACTTTAAAAATCAATTTGAGAGACCCACTAGTACTATTTTATTCAAAAGTAATATATAACTTATTTTATTCACCCAAAAAGTGAACGGGAATCTATTCCCGGGACGGAGGAAGTAGAATTCACAGAAACCAAAGAGAGCTTACAAACTGAAAAAAGCAGTACTGAAATATGCAACTATGTTCCATGTAGACACATAAAAGTTTAGTCAAGGGTCACAAATGAACACTGATCTACCAAACAAAGAAAAAAAAAAGCTTCAGGATTTCAAATCAACAAAAGGTGCATGTTAAAGAACTGTTTAATATTGTTCTCATTTGGCTCGTGTTTTGCTCTGATGAGAGAATTTACTGGCAATGTGCCCAAAGATCAGCAAAATTTGACACCTGCAGCAGGACAAGCTTTCTCTTAGGAGTGAAGTATATTGCCAGTGGCGGATCTAAAGGGGGGGGGCAAGTGGGGTCAGCTGCCCCCCTCCCAAATTTTAAATATCATCGTTAATACATGCTAGTAGCTAAATGTGATCTGTCTGAGTGGTATTTGTTGTAGTCTGTTATGCTGCTGCTCCGGGTTCAAGTCTCACAGGCCTCATTTTGTTCAAATTTTTTTCCCATTTTCCCATATTATTATGCTTCTCCCTATTACGTTTCACTCTCACATTCTAACTTTGGAGTATATAACTTCTTAATTTTCCCCTATATTCTCTTTATTTATGTTATTTCCATGTTTTTTTCTAAAATGTTATTTATTGTAAAAATCATACTCTACTTCTAATACTTTTCGTAAAAATAATTTCACGAATATTAGGCTTCGACCCCCCCTAAAATACGCTCCTAGATTCGCCACTGATCGAGTATATATGTATTCAAACCTCTCCTAATCTTTTATCCCCATCAAAACGTTCTCGTGCACAAAAAGCATATGCAGCTTTGGTGTATGAGCAAGCAAAAATCTGACCATGGACAACTCTAAGTCACTTCCTCCAAAATCACGTATCGAGCTACCCTTTAGCTCACCAAAGCTTCTGCTAATACAGAGATCACTTAAACCATGATAGAAGCCCTAGATGTCAAAAGTTTCTCTTGTGGATCAACTCTGGTAAAAGAAAGAACATGCGATTGGAGTTAAAAACATTAAAATCATTAAAAATATTGAGAAAGAGAACATCAGATAAGCCCTGTGCTTTGTTACCTCAAGCTTCAAGTAAACAATAGAGAAAATCCCTGGGATTTGTTACCTCAAGCTTCAAGTAAACAATAGAGACGAATATGCATATAGAAATAAGCAGCCGTATTGTTCTCACATTTGCCTTATCCAACGTTACAGAATACACCAAAACCCAGTTATCTTGGCAAATCGCGAGCCAGGAGAGAAACTTAAGTCTTCTTGGTCAAAGCGCTGTTTTTTCAAATTAAATTTACCGAATCGAATCGAATGAATCGAATTAATCGAATCGAATCAACTAAATCGAATCAAATCAAACGAAATTAAATCAAACGAATCAAGAAATTACATTTGTCCCATTTTTTAATAATAATGAATACTACATCCGGTCCATTAATAAATTCGTAAGGAGACTTTTTTCTGGACGTTGACTGTAATTACTCGCAAATTACACGACAAAGAATATAATAAAATTATATTATAAAAAAAATTAAGTATATTTGACTAACATAACTTTGTTTTATACTCTTTTGTGCGTAATTTGCAAGTAATTTACGATTTAAGTTCGAGAAAAAAATTCTCCTTAGAAAAATCGATTGTTAGTGGTTTAATTTTACCTCGAAAAATCATAATTTTACCTCCAAAACTCCAACCCTAAGGAAAACATTAGTTTTAGTTTACCTCCAAAAATTCACAATTTTACCTCCAAAAATTTACAATTTTTACCTCCAAAAAAATTACAATTTTACCTACAATTAGTTAGAGATGTACGTACAAAGTATGTGAACCAGTTTGAATGGATTTCGCGTTCCTGTAGTTTCTTATCTTAACTCAACTTTTATGGTAGAAAAGAAGGGTAATACGAATCGTAACTATACTTTTTATTTCATTGATCTACTAAAAGTCGTGATAAAAAGAAAGAAAGAAAAAGGTTGAAAATATCTCAATTGGATAAATTTTCTTATTTTCCTCGTACAAAAGATGGGTTGTGTAAATAAATGATAAAATATTAATAATAATAATAATAATAATAATAATAATAATAATAATTTAATGAACTTAAGAGAGCCGAATCAAGAAAATTGAATCAAGAGAGTTGAATCGAATCGAATTAATCGAATGAAGCCAAAGTTAATGTGCCTAAATTAAACTGAATTGGGCGGGGTGTGTCAGGCCCGTGCAATAGTGCAACGCATGGGCGACACTTAAAGAATCCGTCCAGCAAGCTACACATTGGACCCTTTCCCCTACAAAAATTAGATTAATATCGTTGTAGCCCGATGGGCTACATATCAGATATTAAACTGATAAGAACAGATACTACACTTGATCTTAGCCAAAAGGCCGAGAAAGGTATGAGTTTTACAATCAACACCAAGCTCCTTTTATACTCCCTCTTCTGAGGTCATGTTTTCTCGACTAGCAGTATGGGATAATAAAGTACCTGATGATGATCTACAAAAGACATAGCACTTGCTTTAGATATACTCATAATTTTGCCATCTACTGTAAAGGGTTCCTTAATCTTCCAGAACAAATATCTTCCATTCTATATATTCGGAATGAGAAGGCAACATTGTTTTCTCAAGCAGGAGAGACTCTTTTAGGCTATGGCTGAGTAGTGAGTAGATGTTCTGAACAAGAAAGGATCCATCTATCTAATCTTAAGATAGGTATCAGACTCACCAAATTGCATCTGAAGATTTTTAATATGGCAGAATCAATAGGATGGTGGAACTGGAGCCGAGTAGGAAAGAGATTTCTCAACCAAGAGTGCCTTTCTGGCTTGGGTGATATGCTAAGATACACTACAAAAAAACTGGGCTGGGGCGATGGATAGATCCGTCGCTTCAGCCCAACGATCCGTCGCCCCAGCCCTGGCGACGGATCGGGCGACGGATAAAAAATTCGTCGCCCCGCTGGAGTTGGGCCGACGGATAGATAATCCGTCGTCCAATTCGCGACGGATTGGACGACGGATTATATATTTGACTTTTTTTTTTAATCGAAATATAACGACGGATAGAATCTATCCGTCGTTATATGTATCTATCCGTCGTTACCTTTAGCGACGAATAGAATCTATCCGTCGTTATATTTAGCGACGGATAGATTCTATCCGTCGTCCAACATTTTATTGGAATTAGTGACATAATCTGAAATTCCGTCACTGTGAATTTCCGTCACTAATTCCGTCATTGTGAATCCGTCACTAATTCCGTCACTATTTATTTCATATTAATCCCTGTTTTTCGTAGTTCACCTATTTAATCAATATAATGTTCGATAATAAATGAATAATACGGAAAATATTTCAATAAATTTTGAATAAAAAAAGTAATATCCGGAGCTGGAGAAATTATCCACACAAGTGTAAATATGAAAAAAAATCCGAACATACAGATACATAACTAACTAGCTATCAGACGGAAGGGTGATGGCGGAATCGAACATGAATCGCCCATTCAGAATCAAGGCGCCGTTTCTCCTCCCTTTGTTCTTGGGCACGCCGCATCTCTTGAGTTAGCCGCAACTGCCTCGAACTCGCGATCGCACTGCTTTAGAGACTCAGTCCTGTGTAAACTGGACGTCTGGACTGCTGGGATGATGATGAGGAGCACCCCGGACTAGCCAGGCTCAAACCGAGGCTCCCGAGTTCATATATTCGTCCTTTCTTGTCCGGTTTATTGACCTCTAGGAAGATGTTGTCAACTTGTTCAGTTGATAACACATCACCTGTCTCGTCCTCCTACCTCGCCACCTGAGCATCAACCTCAACCTGAAATCGTAAATAGCAGATATCATGATCAGTTACTGTTTTTAAAAATTAACTTGTAATAGTGTACAAATATGAACTTTAAGCAACAAGCCAACATACCGCAATAGACGAGGCCCGGCAGTCGGTCCATACCCCGCCCTTCTGCTTGGCCTTCTTGAAGATGGCATACTTGGATGTCACCTCCCCCCGTGCCACCTGAATCAAACCAGATCTAGTCAACAATTTATCATCTACAAGTAATAGAGCAGCAGAGACTTCATATATACACGTAATGCTAGATTGCAAAAACACATATATACGCACCGATTGATAATAATCAGTGACAATAGATCGCCTCCCAAGGTGGTGAACGGCCCTTCCTGCCGTATCAGACTGGGATGCCCGGTTCCGCCTGTTGGTGTAGGCAACGTCCTGGACATCAGTTCGGCGCCAGTAGGCATCCCAAAGGGCCCACTACGCTGCATCAACCTGTGGAGGGATTTCGCCACCCCGATCCCGAATGGCCTTCCACGAATAGACCATATCCCTGTACAGTTTGGATCCCACAGTCTCGTAAACATGCCAGATCTGTGGGATCAACCTGCTGGGAATGAAGTACTCCTTCTACACTCCCAATTTCATACAACATCCAAAGTCAATACATGTATAACCTCACCATGTTACATCAATTTAACAAGATACAACAACATAACATATATGGTAACTAACATATCACCCAAACAAAGTGGCTAGCATACCACTCACATATAGTGGCTAACATACCACTCACATTGTCCTAAATTTTACTAACACAATGGTGACTAACATATCACCCAAATAAAGTGGCTAACATACCACTCACATTGTCCTAAATTTTACTAACACAATGGTGACTAACATATCACTCAAATAAAGTGGCTAACATACCACTCACATACAGTGGCTAACATACTACTCATATTAAAACGATTATAATTACAAACGAAGGAATGCCATATTTTAACTTACCCTCAGCTCATCGAAGTACTCGGCCCTCATGCGCTCCGAGATGTGGCTCCAACACTCACCACCCTGCCCCGATGGCTCTCTCCTGCTCTGGAAGATGTCACCTAGTTTGTTGTGCACCTCCCGATGCCATAAGCTATTGTCAATGTATAAGATACAAGAAACGAATATATATTACTTTAGTACAACAATTTATACTTGTCAACTATCATTATAAGTTAGGTTTTACATATTTAAGAAGAATGTATAATACTTACACAGGCAGGAATCCATTTTTCCTCACCATGATGATTCCATACCTGATACCCAGGCAGGAATCCATTTTTCCTCAAGTGTTGGACTACCGCTTTAGGAGCCACGTATTGCTTGTTTCTGCACTGTTTCATTGCACAAGGGCACTTTATCAACCCATCCTTTACACAAGCCGGATTTGACATTGCAAATGCAATGAAACCTTCAACCCCTTTCAGAAAACTCCATTGAACTCTGCCATTGAGAGTATGACAATACATCCATGAACGATCGGTATTCATTGAATAATTAGATAATAACCTGACACGTTTGAATTCATTAGACCGAGGTCTTTCATTTACGATAATAAATCATTTTCACAATAATTCAATCAATTGCTACGTAATATAAGTTATATTAGATCCAGTCAATTGTTACGGCATTACATAATATAAGTTACATCAGCTTCAATTTTACCATAATGTTTGGTTTCATATATATATCAACTAATGATTACTAGTTATACAAGCCTAGAGACAAAACGGATGAAACTCCTCATTCTCATGCACGATCCTCCTCATCACTTGTGACGCTCCCTACCACAGAACTTGCATTCCAACAGATCTACATCCTCCTCCCAATACACCATGCACATGTTCCGACAAGTAGAAAGGCACTCGATAGGCGGCCCCAAACCCCGCCTCTCCCTCCATTGGAGGTATGCCATGGACGGTGCTTCCTCACCGTGATGAATCCATACATGATACTCAGGCATGAATCCGTAACATCGCAAGTGCTCGAATACTGCTGTAGGCGTCATAAATTGCTTGTTTCTGCAGGTTTCCAATGTGCAAGGACACTTTATCAACCCCCCAGTTGCACAAACCGGACGTCCCATGGCAAACGAGATGAAACCTTTAACCCCTTCTACAAAACTCCTAGAAACTCTGCCATTTACCGCCGTACGATCGTACATCCATGAACGGTCGGAATTCATTGTATACTTTATTTTTAACCTGACACGTTCCAATTGATTAGATCGTATTTAATTTATTAGATCGATTCCAATTCGGATAAGAAGATTGTGGAGGTTAATTGTTAATTATTATATGTTCCTTATAAATTAATTATTAATTAAGTGTTCGATATGTTACAAAATTGGGCATATATTTTAACCATTTCAACCTCTTAGTACATATATTATATACTTAACTACATATCAAATTAACTAATTACTCTATACATATCGAATTACTACATATATTCATATCAAATTACGTACTTAACATACAAATTTATCAAATCAAAACTACATACTTCTATACTTAACAAACATATCAAATTAACTAAACTAACTATATATACTTAACACACAAATCAAACTAACTACATACATTCATACATACCAAACTTAACATACTACATACATTCATATCATACCTATCATATATACATATCATTAACTAAATTAACTATCAAATTACATATATATATATATATATATATATATATATATATATATATATATATATATATATATATATATATATAGATATATATATATATATACATAGATATATATACATACATACATATATATATATACATATATATATATATATATATATATATATATATACATAGATATATATACATACATATATACATACATATATATATATATATATATACACATATATATACATATATACATACATATATATGAAACTCTATTCTTTAATTGTTCGGCTATAAATTCTGCAATAATATTAGGGTTTCCATAAGGTTTTGCAATTCCTTTGATAGAAAGCTTAAGTTTTCGGGTTATATAATGAAATTCTTTTTGGAAATTTCTTTTGAATTCTTCAACTCCTTGCGGTCTATTTTCGGTTAATAACTTTGGGAATCCCATAAAGAGTATGACCTCGATCTCCTCTATTCCTTTTTTGACAGCAAAGGAAAGTTAAAATAATTTGGGGTATTCTCCCAAATTTCAATAATTTCAATAAAATAAAATAAACTATGAGTTGGCGATCAGAACATGTATGGATAGAAGTTAGAACGGGATCTCGAAAACTAAGTAATTTTTTCTGGGCCCTTGTCGTTTTTTTAGGTTCATTAGGATTCTTAGTGGTTGGAACTTCTAGTTATCTTGGTAAAAATTTGATATCTTTTTTTCCGTCTCAGCAAATCCTTTTTTTTCCACAAGGGATCGTGATGTCTTTCTACGGGATTGCGGGTCTCTTTATTAGTTCTTATTTGTGGTGCACAATTTCCTTGAATATACATACATATATACATACATATATATACATATATACATACATATATACATACATATATATACATATATACATACATATATATATATATATATATATATATATATATATACACATATATATACATATATACATACATATATATATATATATATATACATATATATATATATATACACATATATATACATATATACATACATACATACATACATACATACATACATATACATACATACATACATACATACATATACATACATACATACATACATATACATATATATATATATATATATATATATATATATATATATATATATATATATATATATATATATATATATATATAATTGCTCAAATTGAACAAATTACATATAATTGATGAAATTAACTAAACTAACTACTACATACTTATCATATATACATATAATTGCTCAAATTAATCAAAATAAACAAAATTCCCAAATTTTTAAAAACTAGGGTTTTAGCCAAAATACCTTGATTAATCGGTAGAAATATGAAATTGATCGAAGAATCAAACTCCTTATCACACGAGCTTCGATTAGGCACCAAGATTGGCCGGAATAACGGATGATTGGCCGGAAAACGGATTAAGGAGAAGAAGAAAATGAGGATGGAAGAATGAAGAAGATGAAGAAAATGAGAGATTCTGCTCTCTGTCCGAACATATGAAAACTGGGCCGACGGACACGTATCCGTCGGCCCAGTTGGCCGATCCGTCGGCCCAGTGATCTATCCGTCGCCCAGTTTGTTTTTTTTTTTAAATCAAAATATTAATGACGGATAAAATTATCCATCGTTAATAATTTCCTTTTTTTTTTTTTTAAAGGTCAAACTTGGGCGACGGATAATTATTATCCGTCGCCGATTGAATCCGTCGCCCCAATTAGCGATCCGTCGTTATGGGGCCCCATAACGTCGGATTTTCCGGATTTTCTTATAGTGATAGACTCATTCGGTTCAAGATGATAAGTCATGTGGCAAGGATGTGGAAGGTAAAACCACTTATAGGATCAAAATTGCTAAGAGCAAAAGTGATTGTTAGTAAGATGCAATATAGATGAAGTGGAAGATCTTAACTCTGTACTAATAGGACTTTGTAATGTCAGGCTCCTTTTATGGACCAGGGAGGCACTTCTTGTGCTACCTTGTCTCTCATTAACTTTATTTGCACTTGTACGGTAATACATGTGCTTCTGCACCAGCTATCATTGGACGGGGGAATTTATCTGAGCGGGCTACCGCCCAGTGCAATTTGTAACCAATGGAAACACATAGCCAACTGCACAGTATAAACATTTCATGTTACTACAATATCACCGTAGAATTACCAATTTATCCTCTTGTTGGCAATAAGAAATGTCACGTGAGGTATATCCCTATCATTTAGTAGCTTCTGTACAGTACGGTGGTCTATGCCTCTATTGTGGCGCCCTCAACATGCGCGCCCAGAATCTATCCTAACCAACAACATCTCACTCCCATCTTTGTTCAGGATCGGGAGTTAGCGCGTTCTTTCATATGTTGAAACTGACCCCGTTACTCTACTGTTTGCAATTAGTCCCCCCCCCCCCCCCGATGATGTGTTTGAATCACAAGCTGTTTTCACTGTTTCCAGACTGCGGTAAGATATACTCCTCCCCGGATATGAATGACGATGAGAATATCAGCTGCGACTCAGGTTTTTCATTTGAAACTTAAAAAAATATATGCTTTTTCATGTGTGTTTTACATTATTATGTTTCCGATATGAGATGATTTATTCGAGTCATTAGTTGGTTTATTCCAGTCTCCTTTATGAGTTCTCACATGCTTTATTGTTAACAAACGTAGAATTTGCATCTCCATTGTGTGGTTGGAACAGAGAGGGGGGTATAAGACCAGTGACAGGTAGTATTAGGAGACTTGGAAAATAATTTTGTGCTTGTATAAGACCAGTGGATTTGTTTTGACACTGTCGTATTTACTAGATGATGAAGATAACGAAGTTTTTGAGCCCAATGGGATGAGATTGGGTGACTCCCCAGCTGATTCAGGTTGGCTCCTGTTTCTTAGTTAGAGACTTTCATAACTTGGTGTGGTGTATTGTGCACTGAAATCAAATCATGATATGTGCTAGATGCCTCATATGAGCTTGTTCGTGCCCGCAAGGATAAGGAACCGGAACAAACTGGACCATCGATCACTGCACAGGGTATATGACCTTTCTGCATATAGGCAAACCTGCTTTTTCTAGAATAGGTGTCATCGTATTAACAGTTGAATTTATGATGCAGGCCTCTCGCGTGATGGTATGAACCAAAAGCGTTTCACTGAAACTCAGCCTTCACCTGGATCGTTTTCAGGTAAAGAAAGAAATGATCCAGTTAATGTTCTGTTAGTAATCTTCCATGAATACTTTAGTTCAGCTTTTGACGTATTGCAATGATGTAGATGCGTGTTCGTCCAGAACCATCTGGGAATATGAGGAGAGGTGAGAATCAAAACATAAACCAAGTTTTCTATTGTTAAATGCATATGTTCAGGCATCCATTTCTGGGTATTGTTTTTTTACAACATAGTTGTGTGTTAATTACCCAGGACCGCTAACAACTACGGATGGTAACAGTCAAATAGAAAGAGCACCTCGTGTCCGGAGGGGAATGCCTGCTGCTATAAACCAAGGTATGGTTTAATTTTGTCGAAGTTATATACTTGACAGTTTCCATAATTAATTATTTCGACTAGAATGATTTAAAGGGTTATTCGTATTTTCTATTAGTCTCTTGCGGGCAAGTGGCCAATAATCAATATGGCCGGGGGACATAGAAACTCCAGGTTGGTAAAACTAGAAGATGACGTTGCAATGTATAATCCAGGCTCACATCCATCAGCAGAAAATATAACACATTGTTGTGTTATACTTGAGGAATCAGAAGTTTCAGGGGACTTTGTGCTGGTGAGCTATCAATTGTTTTAAATACTCGAAGTTTATAACTATATGTTGATAAAGGTGTCACAACTGATTACTATCCCACAATATGCAGTCTATCCCTTTGGAATTTGCCATGTCGAACCTGAACAAGGGGAGTAATAGCATGATATTCATAGTCCAAGGAGAAGGGGGCTGGTCCGTGACATGTGAGCTCAGGCCGGATGTGGCGATTGCAACAACTGGATGGGATAAGTTTGTTGGTGAAAACAACCTCGCCCACGGGGATACGTGTGTATTTGTGCAGAGCATGAAATATGCCAAGGTGTGGATAGTCACTATATGTGAGGGAGGTGCATTTTAATGCATCTAACCTGCCACAAAGTACCTCCCATTAGACTTTGTTATTTTGTATGTTACTGCATCAACAACTATTTCAGGTGCTATAAAAGACTTATAAGCTTTCTTGCATGTTATGGGGGTGTATTAGTTCTATAAGATGTTGGCAGGCTACATCCTTGCTAGTTGGATCAGATTGTTGTGAAATGTTATGTGATGCTGCCTGCATCATTGTGACATGCTGTTCAGGCTGATTAGTGTTTTGTTGTGACATTTTGATCATGTATGTTATATGAACTGATGAATTCCTTAGTTGGAGTATCATTTTATTTCTTAATTGTATAACTGATTTGAGTTTTGTGCAATAGAAATATGCAGAACATGCTAAAAAAATGACATTATTAAATAATCTATTTAAACTTTCTTGACTTATAGTCAGAACATGTATTTCAACCTACATTGAATTTAATAAATGGGAGTATTCGTATACAGAAGTCTGCTAATCTCCTCTTGACGCTCCGGGAACAATAAGACGGTATCCTTATAGAATATGTATGATTATTACATTTGACCGATTATTGTGTTGGTCTTATAATTATCATGAAAAAACAGCACAAACTATGTAATTGTTCGAGAAGTTGATTTACAATTGCATTATAAATTTAACTAATTTTGAGATTGGTTGAGTTCACTATATCGTAATTAGTTGAGTTTCATAATATTCATTTTGGGGTATTGTTCGTACTATAAAGTTAGCTTTTTAATGACAAAGGTTGAACACTCGTTTGTGACTCGTAATTTCAAACGAATATAATTCGACAATCAATAATCAAAACCTGGGCATAATTCAACTTAATAATAAAGTTAGCTTTGTATCTACAAATATGTATATATGTTGTGTAATCTGGGCATAATTCGATAATCAATAATCAAAACCAGGGATTTGGGCTACACGGAGCTGGGCTTCACTGCTGGGCAGGGCGGTGGTGCGTGGTTTGGCCCATCAAGAGCGCACGATTTCCGTCAAGGCCGCGTAATTGGGCAGAGTGTGCCCCGGTCCACTGGCAATAGTTGGGGGCCTGGTTTTTTATTTTTACGCGCCTTAAAGGCGATGGTTTTCAATGGTTGTGTACGTTGTGTCATTAATATTTAATGGTTTATTGATATTTAATGTATTAATGAAACTGATATATAGTATTAATCTTTAGTATTATACAATGGAAAATTACCGAGTTAGTTTAGCGAATAAAAACGTTGTTATCCCCTTCTCACCTCTCATGTTGACATCTTTTTTTCTTGTACCGCATTAATAATATAGTTTAATATTGCCAAATTTTGAAATGTACTTGCTAGTTATAAGATAATTTAAATTATTAATTTAAAGTTATATGAGTACGTCGATAATTTGAATATAATAATGAGATGAAAATTGGGAAGATCACATCTTTGTTAAATGATGTATATTGTGTTGAATTACTAACTAATGATTGACTGGATTATATGTTGAATTATAAATTTTGTTAGATTGTTTTTCACTGTGTCATATGACAAAATATATTTTTTCGGCTGGAATTGTGTCAATTGGGGCCAATCACCTGAACGATTCACATACATAATTTATTTTTCCTAGAAAATCATCCATGTTATTAATCAAAATACATATATTCTCAACATTGGTGTTTTTTCATATTACAACAAGATTTTTTTTGTTAACGACATAAACGTTTTGATTAATAACATGGATGATTTTATTGATAACAAATGTCGTCTCTAGATAATTTATTTAGAGACCGTCTCTCATGAGACATTGTGCTTTTTAAATAAACCTATAAGTTTTATTAAATACTCCCTCCATTTCAGAGAAAGTGTTACATTTTTATTGACGTCATTAATCGTTTTGAATATTATTACATATAACGATAATAGTAAATAATTTAATAAAATCATATAATAAAATTTAATTACTAAATTTTCATTATATAATTTTAATAATTTATTTATTAATATCGTTTAAGAAGAAATCGCTTAAACGCGATATACTGATCAGTATAAGAAACGTAATATAGTAGTATTTTGAAAATTAAATTGTTTTGTCCATGTCTGATTAATTACAAATTAGTTTAGTTTTGAAGTTGTTAATTGATGTCGTTAACTTACGCGAGAAGAGGCGCCAAAAGGTATCTGGCAACAGTTGCCCTTTGGGCGTTGGACTGCTATAAGGATCGCACTAAGTATATTTTTATCTAAAAATATCTTACTTCACCTAGCATCCAAGATCTAATATCTATCAAAACCCTAGAAAAAATTAACTGTCACTTTGGACCTTCTGCGAGTTTGACGAATGAATCACCGGAGGAAGGACGATAGGTTCTGTGCAACGATAAGGGAGCCAACGCTCGAGTTTCTAGTGAGTTTTTTAGTTTACTTTATTCGTTGATGCGCGTGGATTGGGACAATTTTTGTAGTTGCTTCCTCAGTATATGTATCTGGTGTGTGTTTGGGACAATTTTTGCTTCCTCAGTATATGTATCTGGTGTGTGATTGGGACAATTTTTGTAGTTGCTTTATTGTTTCACTCTTTTGATGTATACTGTGAAAATTCGCATATGTCTCTTTTGAACTGTGTAGTATTAAACAATATAGACTAATCGATATAGAAGTGTATGTCCTTGTATGTTTATGTGAGGTTTGTTTTATCGAGTGTTTTATCAACTGTTTATTCATCGTTTTGGCCGGTCCTGTATGTTATATATACATTTACTTTTATAGTTGTTAGGTAATGAACGTCTATGAATATATGTGTCGCTTTTGAGACGAGATGTCTTGAGGAATTACAATGTTAAGCATTATAATTCACTATATTATATGGTGCATTGATATGCTGGTTAATTGTGTATATGTCCAAATTAGTAACTTGCTGTATTTTATGTACAGTACATACCTCCGAGTTTTGTGATCAATGCTCTTGGTCTGAGGCCAGTTACTGTAAATCTATCCGTGCGGGGTGGAGATCGATGGAGGGTCTCAATCATTGACACAGATGATGGCGTTCGGTTTGATGAGGGATTTGTTGATTTTGTGAAGAGATATAAGTTGATCGTGGGCGATCAGCTGGTGTTCATGTTTGACATGGAATCTAATTTTGACGTGAACCTATTTGATTTTGAAGGACTTGAGAAGAGAAATACTGGCCTTCCTTATCCATCTGACATAGACGACGATTGGCTGGGTGGGTATGATTCGGACAACTTGCGATATGCTCTTGAAGGTGGTGGTGTATCATCAGGTACTGTGTTTTGGGGACTTTTCATTGCAGTTAGTGCACAGTTCATGTATTTGTGTGTCTGTGCTGATGTTGTGTTTACTTGCAGTTGCTGAAATGGATTATTACTATGAATATGACCCTGATATCGAGCTTCGGCAGAAGGCTAGAGACAAAGTGTGGAATGACAACCAAAAACATGTTGGGTTGGGAGTTTGCCTCGACGGTACTTTTACATACAGAAGTTGCGTTGGATGTGTTTTATTTTCCATTTGTATATAACATGGTTTATTAGACCACACGAGTCAGATAGCTCATGTTGGATTCAGCGTTTTTAGTGTTGTGAAAACTTATTGAATCTTTGTTCAGTGTTGGTGAGGACTGGCAGTAGTCGGTCCTTTTAAAGTTCATGTATTTAATCGTTTTAACCGGTTGATATTTACTTACAGTTCCAAGCTCATCCACCCCGGGTTATGATAATTCATCATGCAGGCCCGATGTGGGGGTCAAGATTGAATTTGCAAGCCCCGGAGGTAAATTCTTTTAAATTTAATGGCGTCCTCTATTGTACCCCAACAGGTTTGATTTAGTCCAATAACAATTTGAAAAATACATTTTTGTGTGTGTTATGGTATAACTGGTTAGTTGATTGTTTTTAGATTATGCTCGCTCTTGTATGCAACTACCTTTTTCGTCTTCGATTTTGTGTCGATTAAACGTACTCTTACAGTATTTTGAATTTTTTTCTTTCAACTGGGGTTAACAAGGTGTCGGATGATGTTTCCCTTCGTAGGGATAAAAATGCTCCGAGGTCACCATGTGGCGATCCTGTGTACTATTTCAGTGTTCTCGTAAACTCAGTGTCACTCAGTTCAGCCAAACTGGTTCGTTTGCCCGCATACTCAGTTTCTGTGCTGTTGTAGAATTGTCATTGTTGATTTAATTCCGTGGCCCTGAAGTATTTTTTTCCTTTTTTTGATAGGGCAGCCAATCCCGCTGGGTTTCGCAAAAAGTCAGTTGCCATTTGGTTCCAGTAACAGGAAGCTGATAGTCCGGGAGAGGGGAGTTTGGTTGGTCACATTTGAACGTTCATTGTTGAGTGCTGATATATCTGAGGGTTGGCAGTTGTTTGCCCGGGATCTCAACATTAGGCCTGGCTGCGACATTTTGTTTGACAAATTAACTGGGACTATTGCTGATTCCATGATCGTTTGGATACTCCCGCAGGAAGGTTTCAAATGGTTGAATTGAATAGGGAATAGAGCCAAGCCATTATGCCGGGCAGCCTGCACTGTATATTCTGTTCGTCGATATCATATTTGGTTATGTACTCATCTATGGAGTTTAACAATTTCCTTATATTTTTGCATGTTTTTCATTTGAACTTCTATCATAAATCTCGTTCGTAGGCTGGCACCTCTATTTTTGAAATTTAAATGTCATGTTTGATATTCATATATAAAAATTGTGTTTTCTGAAAAAAAAGATCAACCGGGCAGAGTAATCAGTTTATATATTGTAGTCGTTCACGGTCCAAGTTGAATAAATTTTTTAAACTCTTTGCCGGTAAATCCACAAATCATAAGCCCATGCTTTCAACATGTAGAATGTAGCTATCTAGATTGTCCGAGCATGACCGACTTACGAAAAAATAGATGACTAAAGGGTGAGCCCGTTTCACCAGCCTGTCTTTTGAGCCCGTTATATAACCTTCATTGGGTACCGGTTCCAATGTGGGCCCATGTATGCCCGAGTATATGGCCCGACCAATATGCCCGAACATAGAGCCCCAATAGCGGTTCCAGTGTGGGCCCGTATATGCCCGAGTATATGGCCCGACCATGGAGCCCCCGATTTTAGCCGGTATTGTGTTTGGGCATGGAGTCCGGCATATATGCCCAACTATATGGCCCGACAACGAGCCCCATATATACTCCCGGTGGTAGTGTCCGACATATATGTCCCATTATATGGCCCAACCACGAGCCCGTTTATATAACCTTCATTGGGTAGCGGTTCCGATATGGGCCCGTATATGCCTGAGTATATGGCTCGACCAATGTGCCGAGCATAGATGTCCCATTATATGGCCCACCATGGAGCCTCCAATTTTAGCCAGATTGTGTTTGGGCATGGAGTCCCATGTATGCTCAACTATACGGCTGACGACGAGCCCATATATATTCTCGTGGTAGTGTCCGACATATATGTCCCATTATACGGCCCAACCACGAGCCCGTTATATAACCTTCATTGCAGAAGGTTACGATATGGGCCCGTATATGCCCGAGTATATGGCCCGACCAATAGGCCCGAACATAGAGCCCCTAGATAGATGTCCCATTATATGGCCCGACCATGGAGCCCCGATTTTAGCCAGATTGTGTTTGGGCATGAGTCCGCATGTATGCCCAACTATATGGCCGACGACGCGTGCCCATATATATTCCTTGGTAGTGTCCGGCATATATGTCCTATTATATGGCCCGACCATTATACCATAAATATATTCAAACAAACGATTAATGACTAACTATCCCGCTTATTCTTCATAAGAAGGTGCAAACAATCTAATTCATATGCTAACTTGGTCGCTTATTCTTAAAAATAAAAATAAAAACCGCAAACTAAAGCTTTATCTATACTAATTGATCGCATATTCTTCAAGATCCTGATTCATACTCACCGGTAAATATAATGTAGAAATAAGTGTTAGGATAAATATACCGTTGTTCCCGTCCTCGTCGTGGCCAACAATGTGCCTTTGTATCGATTGTTCAAGAAGGTACCGCCTATGAACAACATGGGCGCAAAACTTGAAACCTTCAAGCGATGCATTGAATGAGAAGAAAAATCGTTTGAACTGATTTGTTACCGGATCTGTGTCTAGCGAGACTACGCTTCCAGGATTTTTTGCAAGGATGGCCTCCGAGTACCACCGGAGTTCATCAAATGATTCATTGTAACCCCCGTAAATGTTAGACTTAGCTTCATCGACGCCCCTCCATACTTTCATGTATGGAATGTCAAAACCGTAGCTGTTCTTCAAGTCTGCCCTGATTTGGTTAGTCTTTAAAGACGGTGAACCACGGACTTTCTCTCGACCGAGCCTATTACAGAGAACTCACCGCTTGTCATGTCTCATTACCTGGAGTTTGCATGTGTGTTTCAGGTCGCACCTTTTGATGAACACAGAAGATGTTGTCTTGTGTAAATTGGTATGAATAAACCATTTGCAGCCATCTTGCTCCCTCAGTTTGCACTCGACCTGTACATACCTTGAGTCATTCCGTGTATACCTATAATGGAAACCAAGTTTAGATGCATATTTTATAAGCTCTTTCTAAAATATGCCATTCCGTCTGTGAACTCTTGCCCAACTCCAGTAATAGTGTGGATCCATCCAGCAGATTGCAAAGTGACACTCTCCTGTACTCTTGATATATCATATGTTGGGATTAAATGTAGCCCTTTAAACCAATCACCACCAATTCCCTCTCACGACGGCTTTCCTCTTTGACTTCAAGTCATTCGATTTCTGCTTTTTGCGTTCTTGTTCTCTAACCTGTGCATCAAAGTCATTGCCCTCAGATGTGTCGTTCGCCCACTGCTCATTGTTGTAACTAGCATTATCAGAGTTGTCCCTCACCGAGTAATCACCATCCCTTATTGAATCCTCAAACGTATTCCATTGTTTGTCAGCACAATCTGTACCTGGAACATGATTCTGTTGCCTGGCACAACTCGGTGTGCTCTTTTGATTAGATGACATCGACTGACTATCCAAATCACCCAGACCTACCCTGTGGACTTCATCTCTAATTTGCTGAGACATGTCAATGCTAGAAACTGGTGTGCAATTAACATTGGGTCGAGCTATCGGTGTGGGCTTTACAAAGTGTTCTGTGGACTCAAGACAAGGCATGTGAGGCTCACGCAATTCCTCATCTACGCTAACAGTGTGACCCGCACTTTCCCCCAAAATTTGTCCCATTTTTTCTTCAGTCTCATTACACATAATCTTAACTATGGGAGGGGTAAACATAGATGCAAGCAATATCATGGTTTCAAAATCACCCTCACAACACAACAAGCAGCTACTACATTCACCAACTGAATAAAGTAAAATGGGCTTGCAGGACTTGAATTTCAAAATCTTTCTTTGAATTATTTCCATTAGTCTGGACAAAGATGGCGCCTTCGATCATTGCTACATTCGTCCGCCGCTCACCAGAAGATCGCAGCTTGTCATGCCATTATCTCGCCGGAAACCTCAATACGCTAATCTCAAAAATCGCAAATTGGCGCCCCCTTCAAGTTTCTGGTGCAGAGTATTTAGTTGTCCAATAATGAAAAAAGAAATTTGTTGTTTGAAACAATATTAAATTGAACAGGACTGTACTTTAATGTCACGTGAGAGGCTTCAAAACTGAAAAAAAATGAGGTGGGCCCACCTAGGTTCTATAATTTTCATGTCAGTGCATAATGTAATAATATGAAGGCATGGTGATCAGTTTGTAAGGAGAAAAATAACGTAACTGGACATGAAAAGAGCTGCACCAAATTGCACTGTGCCGTAAAAAACAGGAATTTATCTGGCATCGTTTTTAACAAGAATTTCTTTACACTGCAAAATTTTTGGAGCAGTAGACATTGCAGAGCTGGATTGTGGTCTTGGAACGGCTTTTGCTAAACATGTGTAAGTGCAGGTACTGTTGGTTAGTATCAATCCATTCACCTGAAATTTTAATGTAATTTTATGTTCTAAGAATCATTTATATCATTCTGCTATTTGAAAAACAACTAAGTTTGGAATGCTGAAAGAGAAACAGTTTCAACAACCTCAACACCTAAAAAATATTTCACCACTGAATTGTAGGGCTTACACCTCGAAAGGGAGCCCTTAAATTCTCGAGGGCCTAGGGAGAACCTAGGCCCAAGAGTGGGTTTGGAAATAGTTTTCAACCAGCAATAGACGCACCTCGGTTAAGTCATTGCCCCCAAGCGCAAAGATGAGATTCAAGTTCCTTCTTAGTGCTATTTATCCTTATCATGCTATTCAACCATTACTTACTCCATGTGGGATAATGATAATATAGCATTGGAAAAGGCTCTGGTCGTCGTGGATGTTATGGACGACAGATAATCAGACAGGATACTGCACTTGACTTTAGCTTCAACTTATCTTCATAGTTGTTCAACTCTACAGTTGCTCATCATTTATTCTGGGATTTGAAGATTGATTGCTCATAGATGGAGTTTGTTTGTGTTTAGGCATGTTCATTATTCTTATTTTTAGTCTCCTTTAGTGAGGTTTTTTTTTTTGGAAAATTCTAACCAAAATCCTTTTGACACTAAGTATTACTTCCTCCGTTCCGGATCAAGCTTCCCGCTTTGACTTTTTGCGGTCAAATTTTTTCAACTTTGACTACGAATTAATCTTAAACCGCAAATGTAAAATGTTCAATTTTTTTATATAATGAAAATTTAGCCCCTAAAGTTTCAATTTTTCCAACATTTTACATTAAAAATTTTTTAAAAAAACATTATAAGATTATAAGAAAAATAATATTAAAGATGAAGTTTTAGAATTAGGTCATTTTTGAACATTCAGGGGTATAATAGTACATTCAAGAGGTGTGTAAAGATAAGAGGTTTTTTTTTAATTGATTTTCATGACTGGTCTTTTTTTGAAAATTCACCCTCAAATGTTTCGCACCAATTTTGCCACAAAATTGGGCCTATGACGTAATGGGCCAAAATATCCGGACCCAATTATAGGAAAGGCCTCCATAAAACCACTATTTGGCCCAATTGAACCCCGTATGGGGAAAGCCCACGAAACAACTCATTGGCAAAATTCACATTTTCGTATATCGTCTTCTTCCTCAGCACCGATTCGACTGATAAATCCTCTCTCTAAACGCCATAGCCTATTCAGCTACTCTCACATTCATATACACACAGATACACTTGCCCCAACTACTCTGGTATGCAATTTTTGTCTTCGTTTCATCACATACAATCATATGTAATTTTGCTTATGTAATCGATTCACACATACAATAGGCTTTTGGAGCATCACGTTTCCTTTTCAAATCTATTTTGTTTGCTTCATGTGTTTCGTTATTGGCTCCTTTATCGATTAAATGGAACTATTGGACCATATGTTTTGTTCCTGTAGCTTTCTATCATTTGTTTCTAATCGAATCCTTGTTAAGCTTAGGTTTAGATGATTTACGGACTTTTGTATCAACAGCTGCTTGCTGAGTGAACTATTGCTTATTATCGTTATTATTTTCGCAGTTGATTTGGATTGAAGGAGTTTAAAGGGAACGAAAGGGATTTTGACTAATGAGTTCTTCTGGCAATGAGCCCTTCTCTCAGCTACCGGTATGCTTAAGCTGAGACCTGTTGAATCAGTGTGTTTGAAAGCTTTCGTAATAATTTCGTGTGTGAATAGGATATGTATAAGCTCCGCAGTTACTTGCTCGTCGGAAATTCGTGATAGTAATAGCTTGGGTGGATTTATTACTGGTTTATGCTTTGTTTTATGTTGTCATATGGAAGCTAGGCATTGATAGCTCATGGTTTGATGTTGCGAGTAAATGGAGTTTAGCTGGAAAGGGCAACTTAGTGTTATAAGTAATAGTAATATTCTTATAAAGAGGGCAAGATGCATGATTGTGTTAAGCGCATCGTTGGGAAATGGGAGTGACTGAGATTAGAGATTAGATTCTGGTCAGACGCCAGAGTAAATGGATAATGGTATGCGAGAAAAGTGGAACTCCATATCTTTCATTGTATATATAGATGTAACCTGCCATATCTAGATGTATTATCCTTACAAAGGCAATACACTAATTGCCTTCATTCGAAACCCGGTGCATAATGTTGTTAGTGGCTGGGCTTGAGATATTGTTGTTTATGGAATTAGATCATTTGGCTCATGTGCAACCTGAGTTTGAATCTTCATAGGATTCGTCTGACTCATGAGTCTTTTAGATTATTAGTGCTAGTAGTGTAATCAACAATATTCCCTCTAGCTTGCCAGTTACGTGCTACTTTTTTGTTAGAGCTAGGTGGTAGCCTGTGGGTTAGCTTTTGAAGTAAGGTCAGTCAACCAGACAATCAATAAAGTGTTGCTAAATTTCTGCTTAAAGGACTACGATATTCAACTGCCCTAATCTCGTTATTGGGAGATTATATTAGTTTGGGAATGGATTAATTCAACCAGACAAGACAATAAAGTGTTGATAAGATTCTGCTTAAAGGACTACGATATCAACTGCCGTAATCTCATTTTGGGAGATAATATTAGTTTGGGAATGGATTAATGGATTCGAGAGATAGGATTATGGTTTCAGAATCTGGGCAGTGATGGGCTAGTAAACACTTGGATCTTCAGAATGATCTTTGATCTATATAAGTCTACCGTATCATGATGTATTCACCTTTTTATAAGGGAAAGATACAATTTCCTTCAACTCAATACAAGTGAGAAAGTACTGGAGAAATTTTTTTACCTGGTTCTTTTATAATTGCCAGGAAGTGTTGCTGGAATTCCGTGCAGGGAAAATGCAACTGGATGGAAAACGTGTAATCCCAGATTCTCGTAAAGGACTTGTTCGGATAGGAAGGGTATGAGTAGTATATGAGGTTTTGTTAAACAAAATGCTATGTGCATTCATAATATTATATGCTCTTTAGATGACCTCCTTTGCATGACTTTCACAGGGAGAAGAAGGGCTTATCCACATTCAGTGGCTTGATCGATCTCAAAATGTTGTCGAAGAGGTATCCTGGTCTACTTATTCGTTAGGCTAAAGAATTTTATTTTATGTATAATTGCTCTCACAGACCTTGTAATCTTCTTGTTGCTCGAACTATTCCTTAATGTCAACACAGGACCAAATTGTGTTTCCGGAGGAGGCGGTCTTTGGAAAGGTACTCTTGCCTTTTGTATATGTAGTTTGACCTGAAAGAGTTCCACTCTTAGTTTTATTAGGTCCTGCTTTGGTTTGTTATTTATTTATGTTTTTTTTTTTTTTTAATTTATGTTGTCCAGGTTAATCAATCTGCTGGAAGGGTGTACATCCTGAAGTTTCATACGGATGATAGGAAGTTTTTCTACTGGATGCAGGTTGGGTCATAGTTGAGCTGACCTTTTCTTTGATTAACCATATGTAAACTATCTGAATTTGATATTCGATTTTTCTCATTTTTTGTAGGAGCCCAATACTGAGGGTGATATACTATTATGCAACTCTGTAAATTTCTACCTTAATCTAGGTATGGATCGTGAACAGTTTAGATTATTGTATATGCTGGGAAAATTTTGTTTAATTCTTGTTATACTTTATTTAGAGCTACCTGGAGAGGAGGAATCCGATGCTTCAGTCCCTCTTCCGGGTGCAGAAGATATGGTTGAGGATGATATCTCATCTAGGTAAATTTTTCTAAAAGAGAAGCTAGATTAGTTTTCTAAGAGTAATACTTATTATGTTCCAAGCATTAAAAAAGTTCTACTTTAGTGAAGAGGAAAAGTTAGCGGACAAGTGATAATCTGCCAAACATTTAAAATACTTCTTCAGCAGGATTTTGTTTCTGTGAAACGAAAATTTTCTCATGCTATGAAGACAGAAAGTGCTTTAAGTGAACTCTATGAAGAGTGTTATAATTGCTGCAATATTGTACTTTGGCAGGGCTGGTAATTTGGTTGGACCAAGCATGGGTGCAGAAGCTACCAGTGATGTAACCTCTGCAGGACCTGTAAAACTGTTCGATCTGCAAAGAATACTGAGTAACATAGGATCTTCAGGTACTTATAAGTTTTGTAGACAAAAATAAAGTTTCCAGACTGTTTCGTACTTATGTATCTTGGTTTCAGGTGCAGCTGAAGCAGCAGCAGACCCAGAAGCAGGTTATATAATTCTCTTATTTACTGCATCATGTTGTGCGATTTAAATTATATGGCATGTACCTGAAGTTGGTGATCGATATTGTTCTTTTATGAATTCTGTTGACATCATTCTTTTGTGAACTTTTGCTTTTTCCAACTTCAGATTCTTATACTTGCCTTCATTTAACTTTTGTCAACGATAATATGTATTTTCCATTTAAACAAAGTCAAGTATTCAACAACAGTTTTTAGGTTTTTGAGTAGCTTTGTCCTATATGTTCTTATCACCATTTCAATTAATTTAAATCTGAATTAGATGACACTCCTGGCCTCTAGGTTTGGGATTAGGTGATATCTTGAGGCCCGAGTTCATAAGGCCACTTATTCAGGAACTGCCTGTTGGCGAGCAACTGGCTTCTTACTTGCCTGAGGTAAAAGATCCAACACGTCTAAGTAGTCAAGGCTATTTTATTATTTGTATATTCTCCATTTACTTGATGTTTTCGGTTGATGTAGGGCCCTTGGACTCCAGAGGATTTAGTAGAATTGTTGCAGAGTCCTCCGTTTCGCCAACAATTAGATTCATTTACTTATGTGAGATTCACATTCTTGTTCATTACTTTCCTTCAGTCAGTCAGTTTCGTAGATTAGAATTTTTTGCTACGCTTGTTACTTTATGATTCCATGGTGGCACAATATGGATGCCGCATGCTGACTTGGCGTCTTTGGAATGTGAGTAACACTACTTTCATCTGTTTGTTTTCAGGTGTTGCGCACTGGACAAGTGGACCTGGCACAATTTGGAATAGACCCAAGCAAATGTAAGCAGTGAGAGAGAGCTCCTCCTGTGTGATGTATTCATATACATTTGTTTGTCATAGTAACTTGTTTCATTTATGAACCAGAGTTTGAGAATTCCTTAAATCTTGTTATTTTGCCTCATTGCAGACAATTTCACTGTTCCCTCATTTCTTGAGGCACTTGAAGACTCAGTTAAAACATCTGAATCTGGAGAGTCAAGCCAAGGGAGTAAGGATTTGAAATCTCAGACTTTTCAACATAATGATGCAATGGATGAAGGTCAATAGTGCCTAAGTGTAATCTTTCTGTCCAGAGATGTCTGTTTTCATGCACTCTATGGTTCGTCCGAGATGCTGAGTATTTGTTGAACCTGATATAACCGGCAGTGCATGTAAAATTCTAGAGAAACATCTACAGAACGGTTTCCTTTCGCTACATTAATTATTTCTTCCATGCAAAGTGTTTCATGTGATTCGGAACTGGGAATCGTGATTACCCAGCCAGCACTGCATGTGAATCAGTGGATTTTCAAGTCTCTCTTCTTTACTATGCCCGTAGGTACCAAGCTGAAGCGGGTGGTGTGTCAGTTGAGAAATTCAGAAAATAACATGTGATATTTTGATACTGGACGCGTTTGGGTACATGAACAAAATTAATTGTTTCTATGTGCTTGCTATAGCAAAATGGCTGTGATTGATTATTTAAGTAATGTTGCGGCAGTTTTGATGATTGAAATCTCAGAGTTAACTATACCCTTAGCGAAAACATCCTTGCACTGTTGCACAACACACTTGCCAAAAACGGGGGCCTCACGAGGGTGCATAGGGGTGTTTGTCTCACTGGAAATTTGTAAATAAAATTTTTTATCGGTATATTTTCAATAATTTAAGAGTTAGCCCCCTGAAATAATCCAGTATATATAGTTTGAGTCAATCCTGGGACGGGATTGGGATTGAATTTCGGGTACCCGGTAATTTGGATTTGAATTTATTAATTCCAATCCCGACCCTATATTTTGTGGGTACCTGCGATCGGGTACCCGCAATATGTGTTTTGCTACTGCTAGCTACCTAAAGACTCTCCTAATTAACTCGCTAAATGAACATTAGTTTGCTGTTAAAACTAGATAAAATTATCCATTTAAATACTAGATAAAATTATCCTCATATGATCATCTTCTCAGTGGACCTAATTGCATAACTAGTTTTTATAAGAATATGTAAGTTTCTTCGGGTACCCTATTGGGTTTCGGGTATTAAATTTTTATTCTCAATTCCGTCCCGAACATATAATATAAGTTTCGGGAATTTATATTGCGGGTATCCAATCCCTAAATACCCGACCCTATCGGGATTTTTTTGTATAGGGTCGGGACGGGATCGGGATTACCCGAACCCTCCTCCCACCCCTAAGTTTGACCTCCGAACTTTAAATTCTGGGTCCATCCCTGGCTTAAAGCAATGATGCAGTGCTCATGGAACTTGAGTGTGTTGTACTCCCTCCGTCCCGCAAAACTTCATACATTTGCCATTTTTAGCCATCCCACAGAACTTCATACATTACCAAAAAAGGAAACTACCCCACACCCAACAAATAATAAACAATCTCAACTTTATACTCAAATTATACCTTTTACCATTAAAAGTACACTTTTTTCCACCTTCTATATTCTATCATTACTTTTAACTTTTCGCATAAAACTGCGCACTAACCCTAACGTATGAAGTTCTACGGGACAGAGAGAGTATTTTGCATCATATAATACACATGATACAATGCTTAAAGCGTGACTACATGTTGTAGGGTGAGAAACCTCTTTCGGATATCATTGTCAGGCTAAACTGTGAACAATTATGCTACAACACTAAGGACGAAGCACCCTTTAGGTCAAACAGTTCACAAGTCTCAACGATGATATGATACCTCTTTGTCAGAGCTCGAAAGTGACCTATATCAACAAACCCTTCCGACACCTATATCAACAAACTCATATTACTTCTAAGGTGCTGTAAGGTGAAAGACATGGCTCAAATTTCATATTGTCTAGGTGGAAGGTGGAAGAGAACACAACATTCCGGGAAAAGCACGACAGTTCTGGGTTGTCCGACAATGCACAAGCTTGCTTGTGTAAGGATAGATTCCGATCGGTGGTTTGAACATAACATAGCTTATCTAGGATGCGAATGGAAGATTCTAAATCATCCTCACATGGCAACCAGCATAATGTTAAGCATTCAACATAATGACAAGGAATCAAAGTTTATAGTAGGAAAATTGTAACAGTAGCTCTTCTGCAACCTACAACACCCTACACTACACACCTTTCAGTTCCCTGCAGAAAGTACAAGTGTACAAAACACCAAAGCTAGGAGCATCCATTTCCTGCAGAAAGTGAAATAGATATTTCAGATGATGAATACTATATGACATCAAATTTCATATTACACACCAAAAATAGAACCTTGTTGAACTATAAAGATAAAACCAAAATTCCGTATCAGTTGTTCACCATTCTTGTTCGCTAAAACCTTATCTTAAATACACCCTGATATTTGCCTACTCCTCGGAAGGTTGGTACCAAGATTGTTATCAACCAGTCAATACATTTTGCAAGCCATACACTTGAAATGACACAGGGTAGGGTTCACTTTCTCATACTACTAGTAGCCAATTTTTTACTTAGCCATTGGCATTTTACAAAAATGAGCACATACATTTCCCACGTTTCAAAGGTCAGGCAGAAAAACCAAATTTGTGAACATATAAGTTGATCCTCAAGGAAAGTTCAGAGCACGATAAAATTTATAATCTAGCACCATTCATTTACGAATCATATGCAAACGACCACATTGAACACTGGCTGCACAACAGCATTTATGTCCTGAACTAATGCAAATGAAATGCATTTCGACTTACATGAAAAGATGCCTAACCCCAGTTCTGGCGAAGTGATTTCCCAAGATCAACAAAGAATCTTCTTTCTGATGTACTGAAGACATCCAGTTTAGCAGCTTCCTGAATTGCAACCAAGTAGTCGCGCTTTGCCTGTGTCGGGAGGACTAGATAATCTGGTCCGTGGATGTTACTTAGGTCCAGAAGCTGGAGTATAAGTAAAAAATAGTAAATAAAATGCAGCAATTACCAGAAAATGAAAATGTTATCGTCCACACAATCAATCAACATATTCAACAAGGTACTGCCACAACATGCTTCTAATGGTAGTGATGGAATCTATGCTATTCAGCATTGTATGTTTATTTGTGTCAAGAATAACAGTACTAGTATAGAATTATACGAGTGAGTTGTGTATGTTGAAAAACTTCAAATTATTATTTGCATTGCCTTATGCCTGGACATGATTTTGTATCTTACTGCAGCTAATTTCGATGACAAATATGCGGTAATTGAAAGTATATACTCTTTAGAATTACATGCAACTAGCAAATAGTAACAACTATATATATATATATATATATATATATATATATATATATATATATATATGAAGTTCTCCATGCTGTGACAAAAAATAATTTAGCACTAAATAACTTGCCTGCTGTAACCATGGAATTATGGAGCTCATGAATCTTTGCTCCAATAAGTATGAAGCCAATGTGCTTAGTAGGTCACTTGCGGTCCTTTCTGATAAATTTTCTAGAACAGGGCCTGTTCTACCCAGAAGCTCAAACAAAAGAAGTTCATTCCTTGAACACAAAGCTTCTTTGTATGCTGATTCCAGGTCTCCATCTGATAAACGATCTTTCATAACTGTCCAAGGGCTATTCTTAGCCACAAATTTATTTACCCTTCCCTTAGTTGATACCAGATCAGATAAATTTTCACTTTTTCTAATTTGATTTCCGTGAAGCTCAGGACAAAAGCCTGCAGGGCTTTGGTTGCCAAAAGAACCTTTGTTTACCTTAAGAGTTGTATCAGGCCACATATCTGAATTTTTTCTCCCAAAACTGCTTGACCTGCTTCCAGTAAATGTGTTTTCGTCCCAAACACCAGCAGTTTTAGTCGGCAATAATGGAGGTTGCCTGCTGCTATGCACAGACGTCCTTGGAGTACATGTAGAGAGTCTAGGGGAAGCCGTGCTAGGGCTTCTCTTTACAAGTTTGGTTGCCAAGACATCTGAATATCTTCCAACATGAGCAATTTCTTGTCCCAACTTATCAACCACCTGTTCAAGGTTTGACACCTTTGATTGTACTGTTGACATGCTATCCATTATGGTGGTTGTAAATGCCTGAAACATAAAATATAACCATTTTCAGTATCAAATCCTATATACTATTTCATTGACAGAATAACAAGAGAAATACTAGTCATGGAAAAGTCATAGTCCATCATAGCTAAACAATTCAAGCATGTTGTGCACTTGCATTAAGACAATAAAGTAATTTGAAGTTTGTAGAAGCTGCCTGCAAGTCAAGGCTCCATATACAATCTGCTCATGAATTGTCAAGGCATCGATGGAAATAATATACTATCAGCGAATGAAATGATCACGATTAAGAAATCTAAAGCAATTACCTTTAGCATGTCCATCAAGTTAGACTGCTTGTTTTCAATATCCAAGAGCTGCTTTTTTATTAAAAACATGTCTTTCTCTGTTTGTGAATATCCTCCACGCATACTGCATGGAGTTGATTCTGTCACCGTGGAATCTAAGCTCAAACGATCAGCTCTTTTGGACAAGTACCTTTGTTCTTCAATGCTAATTTCGTCAGTCGCAAACCGTTGACTAGTTCCAGTTGACTTCACTAGACTAGCATCATCAAAAGCATCAGAATGAGCAGTGACACTAGCGACGCTAGGTTTGATGCTTTCAGTGAAAATATTAGAGACAGAAGAGCACTCCTGCTTCTCATCCATTTCTACATAATCATATTCAATTTTTTTATTATTTCTAAGGCCGGCTTCAATTTTTCCACACCTCTTGGTGACAGAACTTCCGTCAGACTCATCATTCTGATTGACGGAAACACTACAACTATTTGGAACTGCAATTTCTATTTGCCAGTCATTTGCCCCCGATTGCTGAGATTTCTCCATGTAAGTTTTAGCAGGTCTTCTAGATGAGAAAGGAACTCTTTTGTTAGCCATTTCATTACCAGATTTCACCATTGTAATATCCTTCACTGTTGAGTCACAGCTTGTAACATCACTATAGTCTCTGCAAAAAGTCTCTGCAAGAAATAAGATAATCTTCAGAAATAAAACCACATTGATCTCCAAATCGGCCGATACTGCCAAGTTGCAGCAATCCTGCAGCTTGAAGAGTTTCAAATGAAATTTTTATCATGCAAATTTAGAATGTATAATCAGGAAATATTAGAACAAACTCCCAAGTATAGGTACATTTATCTGTAATTAATTAAGCCCATCAAAAGGATAGGCACTGCGTAATATTAGAGAAAAACTGGAGGTTTACCAGCAAAAGACAGCAACCAGTCACAAATGGATTAATATATGGAAAAGGTATCAAGTCACTGCATCTGTAGCCATAAAATAATATATTTACATTACCTTTGATTGAGGATCCAGTTTCAGAAGGTTCAGGTGTATTGGGGCCAGGAAGTTTTTTCCAAAGCTGCAAGGCCTGCAAAGCTACATCTCTAACTGGCTTTACCTATTCAATGTCAAAGGCATGTTAAAAATCCAATCTAAGCATTTAGAAATGAAACTCTACTATAGTGTATATGTTGACTGGTCTGGCTAACCTTGTCAAAACGACATGATTCAAGAGAGCGGATACAAGAGGTTCGAAATGAGCCCAAGCATGCTGCACCACATGAAGCAATTTCACCTAATGCCAAGCATGCGGCTTTACGAGTTGCCCAGTCAGGATTCTTAAGGGTGTCCTGGATGCTTGTCAATGCTGCACTTAAAGAACTATGTGTTGGAGCACCACCGGCCTGAAAATGATCAGAAACCGACTTTGATTACATTGAACTGCAGTATTTTATGCTGACACTATATTTGAATTTTTTTTTTATCAGGAGTCCATCCTTACAAAGTCTACTCTTTGAGCCAAGTCTCTTGTGGTGCACAAACCAGGTTATAGAATCAAATATATTGTTTGTTTAGACTCACTACTGTAAAAAGTAACCATCTATGGTCCAGTCCTTGTGTATTTATACATTAGTCTGCATACTGGGAACTAAATTATACAATAGAAGTTTAAACAATGTATTTGATGAAAGATGGGCAGACGATATGTTGAATTAAATGTTCTCCAGGTATAACCAATGAGACAATAAAAGATTAGTACTATATGGCATATTGACATTAATAGCACACAAGAAAAGGTAATGCTCAAGTATAACGAGATTATCTCCTATAAGTCTTCAGGAAAGAGACAAACCAGTATAATGCTCTTATTCAACTCAATGACGGCTGGCTTTGCCATGAAATGATTATTCTTCAGGAATTTCACAGTTTTAGACAACATCTTCTGCAAAATTAACGGCGGAGGATCGTGGATATTATCAATAACCCTCGACAAACACAATGCCGAACCAGATTGAATCGTCTTGTTCTGTTCGCCCAATGCTTCAAACAGTGGCCTCACCAACACCGTAAAAACCCCATCTCTCTCAAACCTACCATTACTCATTTTGGAAGCTAAAACCCCTACTGTCTCTATACATGCACCTCTCACCACAGAATCTGGGTCCTTCAACCGCTTTACAATGCTACCAATCATCCTGGCAAGCTGGGGACCAACAAGAAGCTCGTGGAAAGTTGCCATTGTACCCATTAACCGAATGCATTCCTTCCGAACCGCACTCTTCTGCTCAGAATCCGTATCTAATATGCATGAAAGAAATGTCGCAACTCCATCGGGTGTCAAGCACTCAACAGTCTTCTCCAGTTCCTCAATTCCAATCTGGTAAGTATCCCTATCGGCGAGCTTGTTCAGTGCAAGAACCACCTTGTGTTTCAGCTCAAAAGCAGCTTGCCGTGAAGTTCCTTTTCCTTTCAACATACTTACAGGTGCTTTCATCTTAACTCAACTTCAATCCAGAACTCGTTTTACGCTCCCACTTTCCATGACTACAACCTTCAAATTGAAAAAAGCAACGCATTACTCAGGTGTATTGCAACAAACAAAATCCAATATACGCAACAATTCAAAATCACTTGCTGAGACCTAGAATTAATAGATTTACAGTAGCTAAAATTACTTCTACCAACACAACACAAAACAAATCAATCTAGATTAAGAAAACAAAACCGTCTCCAGAAATCAACTAAACGTCCATGAAACAACAATTCGAAATACTCGTTGAGACCTAGAGTTAATAAATTTACAGTAGCTCAAATTCCTTGATTTCCTTCAACCAAGACAAAACAAATCAAGCTATAGATTAAGTAAACAAAACTGTCTCCAGAAATCAACTAAACATCTATGAAACAGGAGCCTACAAAAACTTACAGTTTCAGCTAACACAGAAGCAGCATTTGCATTGCTTAATCGAGATTTGAGATTATGCCTTTGAATAAAATAAAAACACAATGCATCACTCACGAGCATCACATTCACAACATATTGAAGGACAATCTAAACAGTCAGTCAGTAATTCAAATTCACTCGTAGAAAGTAGAAACCTAGTCTTCGTAAAGTAACAGTAGCTAAAATTACTTCTAACAACTAGACAAAATCACAAATGGAGCTAGATGAGATAAGACACAGGAGCTGAAAAAACTCACAGTTGAGCTAACACGGAAGAAGCAGCATTTGCATTGAGATTGAAGAAGAAGATTACAGAATAATTCCAAATAATACCATGTGAGACAATTTTTTAAATTCAAAATTGGAATTTAGAGAGAGAGAGAGAAATGATGATAAGAGGCTAAATCTGAAAGAAGGAATCTCAGAGTTTTAAAAGAGTAAAGAGAAATAAGTAGCAGAGTTCGAGATTACTGTACCAGTGTATCTGACGGTTTATTTTCTTTTGCTTTTTTTGGTTTTTGTTGAATGTGTGAGTTTTGGCGCTCCAGGTTCGGTTTTCGAAATTCGTAGTGGGCCTTTAAACTGGGACATGTGGGCCGTTTGTGGAACTAAAACTTTGTAACGTTTTGACCGAACCAAAATTTGAAATATTGTACGAGTTCTGCATTATCTTGAACTGATTGGACATGAAAATTCTCTACTTTTATATTTTGATTTGGTACTAGTATAAATTTTTAGTACGATTTACATAAATTCACCTTTTTTTATACCATATAAACGTTTAGATTCCTATCGTTTCAAATTTACGATGAAGGACAAACTTTGAACTGAGGTAGATAAATATTTACACCGAAAGACAAAAGTCAAACTTGGTGAAAGAGATTGAAATATTCATTTTCTTTTTCCTTTTCTTTAATTACTAAATTTTAGTTTCCCTTTTCTTTAATTACTTACTTTTCTTTTTCCTTTTCTTTAATGAATGGATTGTCACGTGATTTGCACATTCCGTCCTTCACTTTAATTAGGTTTCATGCACACCTTACTTCTTTGTAATAATGTTTACTGTTGATGGACCTCATTGTAATTTTTATGTTAACTTTGTACTAGTCGTTAGTTACCATTTTTTGGTGTTTTGGGGCTATAAATTCAGCCATTTTGGACCATTTTAGGTGTGTTTTTGTGTAAAAAAAATTGTTACTTCATAGAATAAAAATATTTCATTGCTTCCTCATCATCATCGTCAAGTGTTCATCGTCCGAGGTTTCAAAATGAAGTTTGCAGGAAGAATTGTCAGCAAAATACGGTGATACGCCTCTCCACAACCGCCAAAAATCCCGGGCAATCGTTCCATTGCTGCCTTGTCAATGGATTTTCACACTGATGCACTCCATTGGAGTATGATGGTGAATCTTCGAACATTTCTCAACCAACAAGCAATAGCCAAGATCAAGTGGAGAGAAGTATCAGAAGGCTTGAAGATCAAGTGGACAAAAGCATAAGAAGGATTGAAGACCAGATTGAAAGAGGCATGGCAAGAATTGGAGAGCAGATTGAAAGGAGCATTGGGAGGCTAGAAGCTAGTATTTTATTCTGTTACTAGCAATCTGTGAATATATCAAGAACATGATGTTTACTTGCAATCTGTGTAATGTAATGCAATTGAATGAAATAAAATGATATTTTCTCTATTAGCACCAAAGAGTATCAAAATACCAAAGAGTGTCAAAATACACATACTTAAACCACCATAACTACTCTGCAAAATGTGCCAAGCTAACAAAATGTCCCAAAGCAAAACATCATTACAACTTACATAATATCAGTCACAAAATGACATTGTTTATAAGGCTAGAACTACACAAAATGAATGACCTGATATGAAGAGTCATGTCAAATTACTTTTTAGCATACTTCTTAGTGACAGTCTTCTTAGGAGCTTGTTTGTTAGGAGCTTGTGCAGTCTGCTTTGTACCAGTTCTTCTCTTTCTTTTGCCTCTTTGATTGCTTGTTCCTTCACCATTGCTTGCTCCTTCACCAGTTGTGTCATTTCCTTCAAATTCAGTGTTGCCACCATCTCCCTCCTTTGTCTTGCTCTGCACCAAGACAATAGACATGAAAGGAAAAAAAAAATGTAAGAATATGATGTAATTAAACAACTATAAAATGTAAGTATATAGATTTGTGTTAGTAACCTTTTTGGTGCAGCTCCTTGAGTTGTGACATTTTCCTCCACAATTCCTACAAGTCACTTGAGCCTTCCTCATGCCATGTGTAGCTTTAGATTTACCTTCAAATGGTTGTTTGTGTCTTACCATCTTAGGTCTACCCCTTTGCCTTTTAACTACTGGTGATTGACATACCATATCTCTGGACTCCAAATCATCTGGCCAGAATGGATGTTGGGGGATAGGCTGGATCATGATATCATAGGCTCTCAAGTAGGCTGCTTTGGTGTGATTTTCATAAATATATGCCTCACCATCCTCCCTATTAAGCGTTATAGCAACCCATGCATGCCTATATGGGATTCCAGATATATCACACCTTTTGCAATCACAACTCCACTCAATCAAATCAACAATGAATCTGTAATTGTAATCCTGCACCTCATACTTTCTATTGCATTCAGAAACACGTGTGCATCTCCTTGACTCATCCTTACTAGTGTTCAACTTCTTAAGAACCCTAGGCATTACAATAGCTGTTGAAGACATCCCCTTATTTCTCCTTTGTGTCATTCTATTCATAATTTGACACCTAAGAATTTCCATGAGACTAAGAATAGAATGTGCTCTTATGGGATCAATCCAACTATTAAAAGACTCTGAGAGGCTATTAGTGACATGATCCACCTTTGGGGATGGATCAAATGCATGCCTAGCCCAATAACTAGCATCTACAACTCTCAACCAATCATAAGCAGCAATATTAGCATCTTTAATCTTATTCATACCTTTATTAAATCCATAAAGAGTATATGATGTAGATGCTTGCCAGAAATACCTTCTCAAATCAGCTGATGGGAACTTCAACTTGAAGTTATCATGGATATGTTTTGCACATTTTCTATTGATAACATGAGGTGCTTGTTCCTTGATGACTTCCACAAGCCCCTGTACAATGATTGAACCATATAAATGACAATTACATTTCAAGTAGTTTAAATAGTAATAAAAAGTTAAAGAACATATCATGACTTTACCTTTTGCCTGTCAGCCATGAAATGTCATCTCTTCTCAGGGGCAAATCCACCAAACATATGCTCAAGGCATTGTATAAAAAATCCCCAGCTTGCCTTGTCTTCAATGTCTACAACTGCTACAACAACTGGTAATATGCCTCCCTCTACATCAATCCCTACACAACTCAGAAGTCCCCCACCATACCTCCCTTTCAAGTGACATCCATCAAAGAATAAAAAATGGCTACACCCTGCCAGAAACCCAGCTCTCAATGCCTCCAACCCTAAGAAGAAACTGTGAAAGGTAGGTTGCTCCAAAGTGGGAGATGGATCAAACTTCAACTCAGTAAATGATCCGGGATTGCATCTTCTTATCGTCTCACAATATTTGGGCATCGAGTTGAATGCCTCAGCTGGATTTCCACCAATGATTTCTTGTGCTTTTTGTCTTTCTCTCCACACCTTCATGTACTCAACATCAATTTTGAGCTTATCCTTGATCCAAGTTGTCAATGGCTTAATCTTGATGTTGGGATTCTTAATTTTTCAATTAATCTACTATCTTCTCAGACAACCAATTGGCATCTATTTCCCTAGGATCTGATTTCCTGATACACTGATGTTTCCCCTGGTATGCCTATATCATCATACACTTCCCTTCAACCCTTGAAGCATGCAGCCTCCACTGGCATCCTTTGACCTTACAACAAATTGTGAACCTGAATTCATCATTTTTCTTCCTTTCTGCTATGAATCCCACTTTGATGATATATGCCTTCACTCTCTTTCTCAACTCTTCTTTACTTGAAAACACTTGTCCAACAACAAACTCCCTATTCCATTCTTCAATAGCTTCAAACTCATATTTTACTCCTTCCTCCACTTCTATGTTCTCCTCATCTTCATATTCACTCTCTTCATCCACAACACCAGAGGTTCCTGTACCAGTACCCCTTGGTCTACCACATTTATTAACCACATTTTCAGCTCCATCCTCACCCTGCACCTCGTGCTCATTTGTCCCTAGCCCAGTATCACCACCATCAACTGCCTCATCAACAATCTCACTATCACTCCCAGCACACCTAACAAATCCTATATTTTCATCCTCACTCTCATACATGTAGGTGTTTGGTGGCTCATCATCTTCACAGTCAAGGTCAATGTCATCAGAGATGGGTGATGTGGGTTGTGTAGGTGGTGCAGGTGGTGTAGGTGTCTTTGTGGGTGATGTGGGTTGTGTATGTGGTGTAGGTGTCTCAGTGGGAATGGAATTGGAAGTGTTATCACCAAACAACAAGTCTATGAAAGATATATAAATCATTCATGTCTAAGTCAACTGGTGTGGGTGTAATGATTTCAGGCTGGTTAGGCATTGGTTGAGGAGGAGAAGGGTGATAGAATTGATCATCAGTGGCTTGAGGAGAAGTGTGATAGAATTGATCATAAGTGGCTTGTGTATCTGGTGATGGTTCATCTTGTGCTTGTGTTTGTGTGTCAAATGGCATCTGTGATGGTGTTTCAAGTGGCATTTCACATTGTGATTCAGGGGGGGTGCTCATTAACAGGGGAGTGCTCATTAACAGGAGACTCAACATGACTACTGGAATCAACATTAACATTAACACTAGGAGAATCAACATTAACATGTGAGGTCTGGTTAACATTAACATCATCATGTTGCTCTTCATCATCTGAACTATCAATCACTATTGTTCCAGGGTAGAAATAACTCCTTTTAGTAGGAGTGGGGTTATGTCTAGCTTTACACCATCTTCTCCTATAAAATCTAGTTCTACCATCTGGAATGTCAACCTTACACTTGGGCACATAACTCTCATCATCCCTATAAGATGCATTCAATACAAACTTTTTTGTTTGAGAAGTATCTACAACCAAAGGAGGTGCATATGACATATCCACATACACTTCTACTGATTGAAACTCCTTATTTCTATCAAACATTTCAATAACATCTCTATGACATGTGATATTTATCCTGCTAATCTGACCTTCTACTTCAGCAGTTAAAGACAGAGCCACATTGTTGTCACCTTCATCATCAGGATCAATAAATTTTTCCCACACATCTTCAAGCAGCTTAGCATGACTGTACTTTTTGGGATTTATGTTCACCAGAGTCTCATCCCTGCCAAAGGTATGTAACCGTACCATGTAACTATCATAGGAACCCATTCTTGCAAACAATTTCAACCAAAATTAACAAATTACAGAAAAGAAAAAAAAACTAGGGTTCCTGACGTTAAAAACCCCCAATTTTGACTAAAATCTTAAATTCCGCAATAAGTTTTTCAATTTCATGCAATGTTTAGTAAGAATTAGAGCATAATTGAACTTGAGTAGGAGTATCATACCTCTTCTGATAAACCCTAGAATTATTTTCAATCGCCTCGCCAATCGTTCTCCGAATCAACGAGAAACCTTCTTCCGTCAGCTCGATCAGTTTCAGACGTCAAAATCAACGGATTATGGAGCTCTTTTAATTGCAGACATGGAGCTTTTATAGTTGCAGACATGGAGGTATTGAAGACGAAAATGGAGGAGAAGGTTTGGGCGGGAGAAAGAGAAGAGAGGAAATGGGAGTAAATGTAATGTAACGGGAGTAAACGAGATAAACCCTACTTATTACTTCTTCTTTTATTTTCAAAGAAATGTTTTATTTCTTTTTTCAAATATACCATTTAAAAGAAATGCATTATTCTCCATAATTCAATATACCAATTTTACAGGAAATGTTTTATTCGAGGGGTAAATTGGACATTCTACACAAAGTCAACATTTTGGCTGAAAATGGACCTCAAGTAAATTTTGAAACGATAGGGACACAAGCGTTCAAGGAGCATCTAAAAAGGTTGTTGGACGTAAAATTCCCTAAATTTTTATACTGCCTCTGTATCAATATTAACTTCTTCACGCATTCCATTTAGTTCCGCTTCAATCTCAACTTGTCATATGAAAAATATTAATCTTATATTACTGCTACTTCCCTCTGTTCCATTTAAAACTTTCCATATTGTAACTTTTCTCGATTAACTGTTTCCGGTTTGACAACAAATTACTCTTTAAAACCCATAGAACCAATTCCCTAGTGAAAGTGTGAAGCCACCGAGGCATGAAGAGACGCTCACATAGTGGTCTTCTTCACATCTACTCCCTCAGTCTCATAACAGACGTCTTGTTTTCATTCTAGTCACGGAATTTAATAAAGTTTAATTTTGAGCTTATTTTATTTACGGTTGCATTTGTGATGTTATTATACAATTTGACAGCCTGTTTATCATTCATTTTCTATTTATCTGTTAAAATGTTTCAGGGTATTTGTTTTGTATCTTCTACAGTAAAAAAATTAACTCAATTTTTTCTCCCCTAAACAATCATCATTCTCTTTATACCCTACTCTTACTTCCATTTTACTTTTTCTATCAAACTAACATTCATAAACCATTCAAACAACATTTAAACCAATCAAATAACCTTAAAAAATATCAAACACATCACTTTGCACACATCACTTTATTCTTACGTACACACTCTATATAACAACTCTTAAAGCCTATAAGTTTTTAACTTTATTCTAAATACTACCATTTTTTATAATTCACATTTAACTCAGTTACTATTTATCAACTAAAATTTTTACTCAACTCACTTTTTTAACTTTATACCAAGTATTTAATTAGTTAATTTAACAAGCTTAGCAGTGACATTCTATCTAAATAAAATTACGTTTGAAGGATAAGATTTTACAAAAAAAAAAAAAAAAAAAAAAAAAGAAACACCAACGGACCTTACTAACTATACTGTTTGAACCATTAAGAATTTGACATGTGGCATCTATTTAATTTAACAACAGTATCCATCCATCCATCCATCCATCCATATATATATTATGTAAAGCACAAGGGGCTAAACCTCACCATATTCATTCAGTCCTATGTGGAATTTTGTGGAATTAGTTGTATTTTAGCCAGTATATATTTCAATGTTATTTTTGGTATGTTGATTGTATATATAGTTTTTATTAAATCTCATATAACTTTATCTACAAAAATCCGAAAAATATTTTGAACATATATTTGAATTCACCGTGACAAGACGAATCTATAGACACCAATCTAGATTATTATTATTATTATCATTAATTAAATAATTTTTTTCACTAGAATAAAATATAATTTATTAAATAAGATAAAATGAAATAATGAAATTTTAAAAATAAAGCAAAGTCCGAATAGGGGGCACTACTAAAAAACAGCTTTTTAGCGACGGATTTATCCGTCACTAAATCCATAGCGACGGATAAATGGCCGTCTCTGTTTTGCGCGTCGCTAGCTTTTTAGAGACGGATTAGTTACCCGTCTCTAATTCGGGGTGGGGATTTAGCGACGGATTCTTTATCCGTCGCTAAATAGCTGTTTTTTTAAAAAAAATCCAAAATATACGAATACCAAATTCGAATGCGAATATACTATCGGACGAGATCTTGACAAATCGAAAATACAATATTCAAATCGGACAATAATTTTCAATACGAATATACAATAAATCGAATAGTTTATACAAAATTCAATATCTAATACTCCCTCCATTTCAGAAAAAGTGTTACATTTTACTATTCTGCGGTCAACTGTCTCCGCGTTTGACCACAGTTTACTATTAAACGATATTAATAAATAAATTATTAAAATTATATAATGAAAATTTAGTAATTAAATTTTTATTATATGATTTTATTAAATTATTTACTATTATCGTTTATGAGTAATTTGTGGTCAAACTCGAAGACAGTTGACCGGTCAAAGTCAAAATGTAACACTTTCTTTGAAATGGAGGGAGTAATACAATACAAAATTTCATATACATTAATCAATAATATAATACAATACTACAATACAGAAAATACAAGATCCATCAATACAATACAATACTGAAAAAACAATATTCACCAAAATCGAATAATCAGAAAATACAATACAAAATCGAATACTGAAAATACAACCCTAGCCGTGTTGGTGAAGAAATCCTCTACTCCGCCACCTAGCTCCGGCCAATCAAACTTCTCCAATGGGTCGTTGTGGTGGTCGGTGAAGTTTGGAGGTGGTGGACACTGGACAGTGGATGTGTGGTGGTAGTGGGGTGTGGGGTAGTGCGGCGGCAGGGGTGGTGGTGTGGGGCGGCAGTGGTGGAGTGTGGTTTGGTGGTAGTGCAGTGGTAGAGGTCGTAGTGGGGTGTGATGGTGGGGCGGTGGTGGTGGAAGGGAGATGGAAGAAGAGTGGTGGAGGAAGGTGGAAGAAGAGAAGAAGGAAGATGGAAGAAGACAACAGATTTGGATTTGGTGTTTATATTGGGGTTAATAGGGTTTAGCGACGGATAGACTCTTTTTTTTTAATTGTTCGGTCAACTTAATTAGAGACGGATAAATCTATCCGTCGCTAGTTAATCCGTCCCTATTTAGAGACAGATTAGCGACAGATTAGAGACAGATTGAGCAAATTGCTCAATCCGTCTCTAATCCGTCGCTAAAAGTAGCGATTCGTCGCTATTTAGCGACGGATAAAATCCGTTGCTAAATTCCGTCTCTAAAACCGGAGATTCTTGTAGTGGGGGCGAGAACTTTGTTCCAAGAAGTTTTGTCAGGTTAAACGTGAGGCTAATGTTTTAGCGCTTAGATTATCAGTTGGGTGTTCTTATATAACATAATATAATATATAAAGTTGATGGGCTAAATCCCACCAGATTCATCAAATTACAGCCATATGAAATTTTGATACGGTTGAGCAGAGTCCGAATAGGGGGACGTATTAGTGTTGTTACTAGGTATCATGAGGGCAGATTATTGCTTGGTAACAAAATTTTATGTCTTATGGTTGCTGAAAATGCGGAAGGTTGGCCAGCCAAATTTATAACTAAATTTGTTCGAGATTTTGAGTGGCAACATGTAGTAATTGAAAGATATTGTTCTTTGGACAACACTAAGCTAATCCAAGCATATGAGAATGAAACTCATACAACCTTATATAGTTTAACATCAGCGAACGTATGAAGTTGTGTTAATTTGTATTCTATGGGTGAAGCTTGATTTAAGGGATTTGCACTTTGATACATTTTCGTGTACCATCAAACCTTAGTTAGAAAAATTCTTATACAATAAGATATTAAATTTCAAACCATATGTGTATAAAGGATAAACAATTTCCTATTATGCTTCATTTGGTTTGAGGGAAATGGGGGAAAAGAAAAAAATGGAGGAAAGTATTGTTTTCCACCAAATTGGTATTTCTGAGGAAATTCTGAAAAACTTATGAAAATCTTTATCAAATATATATATCTCAACAAAATAAGGAAAGTTGTTTTCCCCTCACATTTTCGAGGAAAATTTTATTTCCCTTACGCGTTTCTTTTCCCGTATTCTTACTCAAACCAAATGAGCCTTATAATAGATTTCAGAGCATACATTTTTGTATACATGTTTACTAAGTTATGGCAATTAACAAGAGCGAGGAACACTCTACATTGGTATTCCATGATTTTACTTTTGAACGGACAGGGTTCTATCCAACTTGAATTCAAACCCGTTTGGAATAAATGTCCAGACTCGAACCCGTTCCATACCTTTGTGACAATACACAAACTGCAACATTTTATGGTTAAGTTAGTGAAGAGTCTCCGCGAGGGGTGGGGGTATGTTAGGGGTGGGTGCAAAAAAAAAAAACCATCATAACATTTGAAATTATGTTTGTAGAATAATAAATTTTGTGTGTGGTGGGGGAGCACATACCACCTCTTCAACCCTGTTAACTGCATTGTAAACTTTTGTATTTTATTTTGGTTCGGGTTGGAGTATAAGTTAGTAATTAATGTGTTAGGTACAGGTAGAGGACCCGATATATATAAAACTATCATATCCCTTTCAAAGCATATACGTCATGACGAGTCGTATTTTACATTTTCTATAGTTAACATAAACAAAGATCCAATGATATAGTATTGGACGAAGGACTCCACACAGACACCACGTCCAACGTTGTTTGTAAGAATTTTTTATCGTCTTATTTTATCGATTAATTTATTTATCATTAGAAGCAAAGCGGAGGGAGGGGACACCCCAGGGGTTGTTGGGAACCAACCCTGTTAACTGCATTATACACCTTTGTATTTTATTTTGGTTCGGATTGGAGTATAAGTTATTAATTAACGTATTAGCTACGGGTAAAGAACCCGATATAAAATACTATATGTTATCAACCCGTCGAGTCCTGAACGGGTTCGGGTTGGGTCCTACCCCTTTCAAAGCATATATGTCATCATAAGTCATATTTTATTTTATTTTTATAGTTATAAGGCACAATGATATTGTATTTGACGAAAGACTACACACACTCACACCACGACCAACATTGTTTACAAGGAATTTTAACTATCTTATTTTCTCGATTAATTTATGTTATCCTTACATTTTTATTTATTATTAAAAGTAAACTATACCGTGGCATCGCCACGGGTTATTACTAGTTAATTAGTATTTGCTACCTCTATTATTCTAACAAGACTCCACAGTCCCATTAATCTTCCGCAACACCTGCGCATGGCTGCCATCAACAGCGAAAGAGAGAAAATGGAAGAAGAAGAAGCTCCGTCATTGGAGCTTGGAAGTCAATTTAATGGCCACCTGGTTCGTCATTACTCAAAACTCCATAATTAATTTTGTAAAATACTCAAGGATCTATTCTTACTTCTCTTTCTCTTCCATCAATCACTCATCATCATTTCTTGAACCTGCTTAATTTTCTCACTACACAGGAACATGGTAATCATTCATCTTATTTTTAACTACTCAAGGATCTATTTACTCAAAACTCAACAGTTAATTAACTACTAATTGCGATAAGTATTTTTAAATCGCAATTAGTGTTTTTTCATCAATTCATGATGGAGTTGCTCCAAAGAGAGGATGTTGTGGAGGGCCGGCCGCTGGAGGAAGAAGGCGATGGCCCGTGGGAGTCTCGTTTGTACCTTTTTTTCCTTTCTATTCTTACTTCTCCTTATTTTTGGATGTGAAATTAAAAATGATGCCACGTGTCTAATTCTTACTGGTTCAAACAGTATAACTAGTAGTAGGATTAGCAGTAAATCTGAAGCCCCAATGGAACATTATAAAATGAAATACATGTGTTCTGGTACGGAGTGAGTAACACTCTTTTAGGAAGGAAGCATGTTGAGTTAGTGAATTTCAAACAAAACAAGAAAAAGAAAGGTACAAGCTGCAGCACATATACCAAACTACCAAACCATGAGAGACACATCAGGAAAGGGAATGACAGAATTTACGCCAGAACTTCAATAGAACGGAATGAATGCGTGGTACTAATGGGAACTTAGATCATAAGAGTTGCAGTTGAGCTACAAGAGTACGACATATATAAACATGAAACCTACAACTAACAAGAGTTAAAGTTGAGCCACAAGAGCAAGCATATCCAGTTAAAATAGGATATTGCTGTGATGCGTAACAGACTTCACGATTCATCTGCAACTGATTCATTGAGCACGTAGAACACGGGCACGATATTCTCCCAGAGCCCAAATAGGAAATATATTCCTGTATGCAGCATATGTAATCATACAATTCTTATTGAACACCCCCATTATCTCCTGAAAAATGGAAGGTTTGTGAAGAAGCATCAGTAATAAGGTCATTACGAGAAAATAAAAGCACCTGGAATGTAGATGATTGGTTTATCAACATAGCAACCACATGGTACGGTAAGACCCTACCCAACCCAGACCCCAAAGCTACCCCAAGTAGTAAAATGCCATAAAAATCATCTCGGATAAGATGCATGCAAACAACTAGTCGCACGATTGGTACTATGGATGTAAACATTCAAGTCACTTGTAAACTAATTAAAACCGGAGATCTAATATTGTGGTTGAAGGAATTACCTCTTGTGGGAAATCTCCATTTTCACATTGAGCATTTATCAAGACTTTGGCTGCCCGGTGCAACGGTGTGGGATTTCTCTCAGCCTGAAAAGCAAAAAAACACAAGTAAAATGATTCTTGCATTAGTAGGAGCAAATATCATAGGAATGTGTTTTTTGAAATATACATATGAAAGTGTCTCTATTTTGATGGCAGTCAATCAGAATAAATTCAACATAAAATTGGCCATGAAGTTATATCTCTGGTAGATTCTCTGTAAGGAGGCTGTTTCCATTTAAACCAAAAGATGTACATGATCGGGGAGTTCATAAGTACAACTTCAGGTAAGAAGTTAAATAGTCCATAAGTAGAGAGCACCAATCATAATAGCCATCCAACCATATCAGTTTTACTGAAGGTATATGAAATAAACAATTTAATGAATAAGCAAACAAGATTGTTGGGGGGGGGGGGGGGGGGGGGGGTAACCTGTCCTGCATCAATGAGAGCTAGCATAGCCCATCCCGTATTTACCACATGAGACCTATTGCCTTCAATATTTGAGTACACCTGCACAGACAGGATGATTATCAAAATCACAGCTCAATACTTTCAATTACAGATCACATACGACACCTAGTAGCTTGGTCCACTTTAGGACTTGGTTGGTGCATGAAAGTTGGATTTAAATTATGCTCGATAGAAACGATCAAGCATAGAAAATCTAATAACTGGAATTTCCTTCTCACATAATCAGAGTTTTCTCAAAACAACCATAGTTTAATATGCATATCATCACAGTTTAGAGAACAAGGGTCCAGATCTTATATCTATTTTTCCATATTTTTCCCTGCCAAAGCTAAGGCTTGCTATTGAACTTGATCTTTAACCTACATGACTTGCCACCAAAAAGAAAGTCAATCGAATATGAAATAGGATCTCAGTAAGATCTGTCACTTTAATTCATTTGAAGATGATTTCCTGGGTTTAAACTTTAAAACCTTTTAGGACAATACTAGTTCCCAGTTTTATTTTTTCAATTGACCTAATTTCTTAAACAAAACTCTGTGTGTGTGGGTTGGGGGGGGGGGGGGGGGGATATGGACTATAGATCACAATGCAATACACAGGATATTAATACTCAATCTGTCTCAAAATATATATATGCTTGGACGACTATGCCATTAAGAAATGTTTAGAAACCATTCAAGCCATTTAATTTACTCAAACTTCCTAGTATTCCCTCAAGGCCTCAATTACTATACTTCAACAAAATTGGTGCGCTTACAATAGCTGAAAGTGTGAAATTAAATAGGGGACATTTTCTTAAAGCAGCTAATGTGCCTTAATAATCCAAACAAGTGAGCCAACAAAATGATAACTGAGCCTATATCTCTGGGACGGAGGGAGTAGCCCAAAAGGCAATAATAATAGTAGTATGTATTGTAGTATTCCCAGTCACTTGGATACGAGGCTAGTGCACAATTACACCAAGTTTTGTAGAATATTTGTTATTAAGGTCAAGCCCTTTAGTTTCAGAGTTGTACTTCATCAATTAGATCTTTCATTGATGGCTATAAGGAACAATTCCGGCAGAATATATGTGATGATATACAAGCAAAAGCAGGTAACTAGTTGGGCTTTTCATTTAATTATTGTGTGGTATTTTCTGTATTCTAAATTATCTCAGATCACCTCCCAATTGGATCTATCGTAATATACTACAGTATATTGTATTTGCCACTAGTTGATAATTTCAATCAACCATCAAATCAGGAAATAACAAATCTTTCTTTTTTCTTTTTTCTTTTTTCTTTTGTCTTTCTTCTTTTTTTGAGAAACCAATCATGCTTTTGAAATACCACAAAATGTCATGTTTATGAATCATATAGGAAATGGTGAAGAATGAAAAAACATAAGTTGGCCATATCTAACCTTGTTTTGACATGATAAATAACTCTCCCCCCAACCACCAGAGGGAAGCTGTTTAGACAACAGAAATTCACAAGCCTTTCGGATGCTTGAGCAATTATTGAAGTTTCTCCCAGCTGCCACCAAACCTTTAACACCAAACCAAGTTCCATAAGTGAAACAAACTCCCCAGGATCCGTACCTGTTGCAAAGTATATGCCATCAAACATTTTTCTACATGTAGTGAAATAATATTTAATCTAAAGTTACTGTTAATGTCTATATAACTGAAATTTAAAATCATCAAATAAAATAAACAAAAAATGTCAACTCTTAAACATAGGTTTTAGTTTTTTAGTAAACTGTCTGTACTGGCTTATCTATCAGGTCTGACCATCCTCTAAAGAGTAATCGAGTGAGGATAGTCAACAACAACAAGAAAACTGACCAGGATCCATCAGGTGCTTGAATCTTCTGAATGAATTTAACAGCTTTCTCTATAGCACGTTCCACTTCTTCTTTCCGGTGCCCAGGATATAATTTCTTAAATGCTGTTAATGCTTGGATGGAAGCCGAGGTGCACTCAACATAGCTGCAGCAGCATTGAAGTAAAATGAATGAAAATGTTGTCAGATCATAGCATCCATGGAAGTTCTCTGGAAAATCAAGAGACGCTTTGTGCTCGGAAAAAGGTTTTATATGCCATAAGCAGCTCCTTTAAAATGATAATATCATAACTCAAGATGTTTTAGTACATCGCTGGTTAAAGCTAGCCCACAGCCTTGTGAATGCATATTCTAATTGATATGTCGAGTTAAAAATAAACATGCTTCAGAGTGCCATTTGCAGAGGATAATAAGTGTAAAGGCACAAGGATCTTACGGGTAGTCAATGACAATGTCACCAAAAGTTTCTGCAGGATTGATTAGCTGAAAGCAGAACAACCTGAAGTTAATGGTAAAACCTAACTGAGAGTGACCGCACTAAAATCTAGACAACAGGTGCGACAAAGAGGCAGTGAATGTAATCAAGTTAGATAGGGATAGAGTGTAAGGTACCTCCAACCAACTATAAGATCTTGTTAATTCATAAGTTGCATAGCTGCCATCACTGTTCTGCGAAGTATGCCACATAATAATTTATTCAGTTTAAAGATGTAATCAGTATATCCACTATCTAAATGCTGCAACGAAAAAGCATGCAACAACTTCATGCGGCCACCCCCATCCCTGACTCATCAGCCACTGATAATACGCTTTGAAGTGGAAAAGGGTTAGCGTACGATAGTCAAGGATAAGGATACAGAAACTGCGAAGCCAGAAAAATATCAGTCACAGAATTAGTACCTGTAGTGAAAGGATAACATTTACAGCATCGTAGATTCGCTTTGCGTCCAGTGGTTCACCCGCAACTTCTGCTGGTAACTTTGATAATGATAAAGCTGCCTAAAAGAACAGGCATAGGTTACTGGAAAGTATCATGTTATATAATTCCGCTATTAAAACAGGATCATGCATTGAAGAACTCATTACTTTCAGTCCCTCTGAGGTGCAATCTGAAATGGGCCAACCATGGTCTCCAGTCGAAAATGGCCAAGCACCTTTGGAGATATGACGATACCAGTGATCTAGATCACCAGGGCAGTCATCTAAAACCTATAAATCAAAGAGATATTTATAAGCAATAAAAGTATTAGAACATAATAAAAGATAGTGAGAATAAACTGTGAATGAAATTCAAGAAACATTCAAGGTCTACCTGTGAATTCTTTATGAATGAATGTGCTTTTTTGATAGCCGGGCCGAATTCTTCTATAAGCTCTGTTGCAAATATGGCTTGAACCGCAAAGGCAGTGTCCCACAATTGGCTTCCATTGTATCCCTGCAATGTATTGTATTCTCATATATATTCCTAATATAGCTCCCATGCTGAAAAGAAAACTAGCAAGGGTCGCCAAAAATAAAGACAGTGGCTTTTAGGTTTAAATGAAATAGGAAGTGCATTTAACTTCTAATGATAATAGCTTGTGCACTCTCCTTGGAAAAGCCCAGATAGAAGCAGATTTGCCAAGTCCATACATACTTGGGTTTGGGCATAGAGTAGGGATATCTATAGAATTGCACTTATTGTGCTGATGTCTGAACATGGCTTGGAATCAGTGCAATTGCAATGATCAGACATGTAAAAGGAAGTTTATATACGCAGAAGAATTTGTTCCATCCATTGTATAGACATCATACGTGATTTATGCCTAATTCGAGAGCTTCTTTCAAAAGAGAAACTGATTGAAGAACCTAGACACATGCATGGTGATTTCTAATCAAAATTAAAAATCATTGTGGATGAACGCATGGCCAAACTCATAAACAGCAAACAATTAGCAAAATAATAAGCAAGTGTTGAAATAAAGTGTAAAAAAATCCAACCCACATTTTCACTCCATCCTCAGCGAGACACTAGCAGAAGAATATGCAAATCTCGAAAATAAAGTGTAAAAAAAAATCCAACCTGCATTTTCATTCCATCCTCCGCAAGCCAAAGGTAATCATTGATTCTAGGGAGATGTAACTTGAAAGCTTCTGAATTTGGATCTTCCACCCAACAGCAAAGCATGTTTAACACCTAAAGTAGTTTTTTGAAGAAAAAGTGCCATAAGATGCAAGATATGATAAAAGATCTTCACAAGATAACACCCAAAATATTAGACAGTAAACTTGAAACCATTATGAATATTGCAGTTGGATCAGTGAAGAACTGAATGCTTTTGTCAGATTCAGGTGGACTTACAAGGCCCTTATAACATTTCATGTAGTTAGACTTTTTTGTAATAAAATTACGAATGGTTTTGTAAATCAGTGCATAGATATTACTTATGAACTCACTTCACCAGCATTACCAATTCTTGTAAAGAATTAAAATATGATTAGATGGGAAAATAGCCAATAAGAATTACTTCGAGTCAAACCTTGTTAACAGGGCCTATGCATAGGTAACGAGTGTTTTCATCTTCATAATGTATATGCTCCATAACTGTGCGAAGAGCCTTATCTCTTAACTTCTTTCCAGGCCAATGCATTAAAATTGGCTCAACACCTTTATGAAGGGAAGCCCAAAGTATATCCTGCACAACTGGGTGCGGATAGTACAGATCTTCCTGCAGTAATGCCAGATCACAAGAGAATATTCAGAATGAAATTCACATGACTAATGAGAGTTGAAATCTATTTATATTTTTGTCATGACAAAAAAGCATACAAGGCGATGTCCATGAAAGGAGACCTCTTCCAATTCATTCTTTATACCGATTTCTACCACCCCACTTATCATTTATGTTTCTTGAAGTCAATAAATGGTTGCTACCAACCTTTGCACACTCATTGCGTGCTCTATCCCAATTAATTTCATGATACGGGACTGTATATAGCTCTTTCCTCAAAGACAAAACTGTCGGGGTAATAGGTCCAACAAATCTTTTCCCATACAAGTAGGACATTGGGAGATAAACCATTCGACAATGACACCACATCCTTCCTGCCATATCAGAGAAAGTTCCTCTTTCGTCAAGAAAGGAAAAAAAAAAAAAAAAAAAAAAAAGAAGAGGGAGAGAGAGAGAGACAGGCAGCAGGTAACATTACATCGAGAAAAGGTGGTTTCTGTAGGGGTAAACAAAAAGAGCCCTTCAAAGTAACATGGAACTGCTGAAGAACTAAATGGCATATTAATATGAATATTTTTGACCAGGAAAAAAAATGATTTTATGCAGAGAAGGTGCCAATTAGAGAGCAATGTAGTATAATAATGAAGAAACAGGATCTAAGCTGTAAAGCCCCATCCCTTCTTGGGCGGAATTTGGTTATCGATGACTGCCCTACAGGTAATATACTAGCCCCACAAACCAACACACATCCTTCAAACGCACTTTATCCTCACTCATGCGCACCTTAAAGAAACTTCCAAGAATAATCCATCTTAATATTACTTCCAGCAAGCACGCTTAATCCTGAAGTTTCTTATAAATGTGGTTCCAAAAAGGAAGGTGCGCCTTGTTGGTTTGGGCAGAATCATCAATTCCCTTGAGCATTAATCAAAATATGATATTTATCATAAACAATCAAATTATCATCAGTCTGTGCAGAAAGCAACTTTGTGGGTGAAAGATGAAACTCAACTTATAATGCAAACATTTTGGAAACAATTTTCCTAGGGTCAATGTCTGCCTGAACAATTTAAATAGGTGTACTTAGGAACTTATATGAAGTACATGCAAGGAATATAAAATTGAAGTTTCAACGCAACCCAGAAATGAATTAGTTTTTATCGCAAGCGATTATTACTTAGGCAAGCCAGCTTAGACAGTTTTGTATAAAATGAAAACAGACAAAAAGAATGAAAACAAGGAAATATTTACATACTAACACATTTACCTGGATGGATTGGGAGAATATATGGGAGAAGCCATATCTCAGGTGGAAGAGGATTGTTGCCAGACCATTCAAAAGCTCCAAGTACCTAGTATCAGAAAAACATACAGTATGGTATAAGTAATAATTATATTCTGACTAATTTAGTTTCAGACTTGTTTTACTAATGAAAACCTGCAGGTTACAGGATGAGGTACTGAACTGAGAGCCACATCTTTCCCCATGATGTGATAGCAGTAGCACTACCATGAGTCAATATCCAGTCTCGTCCTTTCTCCATAGCTCCATCTCCATCGTTTGCTCCTTCACCAAGCAACCTTAAAGTAACATAGGTCAAAACAGAACCAAACATGGTGCTTGGACCTTCAATGTGCAAACCCCATCCACCATCTCTGTTCTGTTGCATTGAATCGTTATAAGATAAGTCATGTTGTTCTTTAACTGCATATTTACATGTAAAAGAATAGATACACCTAGATAGCAAGAGTAGAAAGACAGAGCAACTTAGGAGCTATCACCTGATGATTGTAAAGATAGCGGCATATTTCATGTCTGTGCTCCTTCGATAATATGGCATTTAATGCCCCAGTAACGGACAGTGCAATGACCTGTACCATAAAATAGTTTAGGGACATAATAAGGTCCTTAAATAACATGGACAACTACAAATGACCATTGGCAACAACTTTATCGACAATCCAAAACTTAATTATTATTTATATGTTTGTGGCACACACACACACAACACTCCTTTGAGTTACTGTTTTATCCCATCACCTCTTACACCAAACCCAAGCTGGCCCTTCGGGATGGTTAACTTGCAATTGAACTACAAAGTAAATTACCATTGCTGCCTGATTGGGAAGCCTATGCAGCCAATAAATCAAATAAATTTCTCGAGTCTACTGTGTTCTAAATTTCTAAATTTCAAAGTAGAAAAATCTTGAGGCGAACCTTTTTTCCAACTGGGATAAAATGATGCGAGTCAAAATGGTCAGAATCTTTTTGGTGAAACCATTACACAATACTCATTATTTTGATGCCATTTACCACACCTTAGCCATTCTGAAATTTGAGGTTTAGTGGAAGAATGGGAGCAAGAGAAAGTCATTAGGAACAATTTTTCATCAGTTTTTTTTTTTTTTTTTTATCACTGTCTAGCATCCGAGCATAACATTTGAAACTTCAGAGGGAAGTATCAATATACCAGGCCAGGCATTAGAAACATTGGCCCCCCATAATCTCCTGGCCAGTGACCATCCTGAGCCTGCAGAGTCGAATGGAAACCAATGGCCCTCCTAAGCGTATTAGTTACTACATCTTCTGTGATATCTTCGCTGTCCTTCACTTTAACTTGGGGAAGACTTGAGGCTCTTGGGTTCTCCTTTGAAAACTATATGCACATAAATAAGGACATAAGTTAATAATTCATTGTCAGTAGTTGCACAAAAATGTTATGTGGTCTAAACAAGTCAAAACCTTTCCGATATATTTAGTGCTTACCAAAGCAAAGTTTATAGCAAACTAGCAGAAAACAAGCTTGGACATCCTCTTTTATATTTCATATAATGCTCTATAGACAACTAAAAGGTAGACCTAAAATCTAATCAAATGAAACAAGTGTCAAACCCGAAGCTGGGGGTTGCATGCACCACACAGTAGGTTAGATAGAGAAAGATTTGTCAACAATCAAATGGACATTAAATTAAAGTGCCAGCAGGCCACCATCTTATTAATCCTTCATCCTGCTCAATGAAATGCTCAACCAAACTGTTCCCATATTAGTGGTAAAACAACGACTCAGGTCGAATCTAACATAATGATGCGTGATTTTGCCTTCTTGCTACCCACATACAGCATTCATGCAGTGGAAACAAAGACAGCATAAGTGCATAACTACCTGATGGATTACTGCAATAGAGGTCTTTTATCTTCAGTTCTTTTCATTCTTATTTTCTTTTTTAGAACTGTTGGAACATCAGAAATATAGGTAACCTTCTCAAGGACCACCAACAAAACAGTACCACATCACCACCATAGCAAGTTTTCAGCAATCAAACCTTAATTAGCTAATTTCATGCTTACAGGCCAAGTAATTTCGAAGGAGAGAGAGGAACAAATGCCAGACGAAAAATAAACCAGTAGCATGAAATGGAAAAAGAAATTGCAATTAAAACTAAAACGAACAAGGCCTCACTGAACCTGAAGTCTCATCAAAAGGTCAGAGGAATGTTTCTTCTCGAACCGGTGCTCACGAAACTGCCTGCGTAGCTTCTCGATCTCATCCAACTCCTCAGATGATCCACCATTAGCATCAAACTCCCAAATCTGCCGGCCTACATGCCCGTTCACCGATCGCAGCCACGGGCTCGATCCTTCGCCGATTTTCAGCTTCCACATTCTCCTAGTATTTCCCCTTTCACCTCTTCAAACACAGTTACAAAGCAAGTTAGCAGGAATGAAGTAGCAATACGAAGCTCAATTGCCAAATTTGAAATTATTAATCGGTTTTCGACATTATCAATGCGAAATGAAGTGTGAAATGGAATCGAATCGTAAAAGGATAGACATGAATTAGGAACAATGCAAGCGCCATTAATGGAGAAAAACGGGTAGCGTAGCACGTTACCTGTTGTCGCTGATCTGTTGGGCGATACTGTTGAGAGTGACGGGGAGAGAGTTGAATGCTTGTATAGATGGTGGCCTTTGGCCTTTATATGGAGTATTTTTGTTCTGGAAATCCAATATTCTTACATCTACTACTTTCATCCGTATCGGAATGGATTTCCATTTACTTTTTTTTTTAAAATGAAATAAGGTATATATTAATTTTAGATAAAATAGTACTAGTGGATCCCTAAAATTAATTTTTAAATTTGAAATTTTGATAAAATAAAGTTAGTGAATTTACTTTTGAATATATTTAATATTAAAGTTTAATGAGTTGTTACCAAAAAAGAAATAGAAAGTTTTGTTTGGGACACCAAAAATTATAAAATGGGAAGTTAATGCCGGTACGAAGTAATTACTAGTATTTTTTATCAAACAATTTTTGATTTGTGGTAGTACCCCCACATCCCCCAAACACGTGTGGAGTATTGCTTTGCGATTAAGCACGAATGTAGTGTATACTAATTCCTCAGTCGCAGTAAGAAATTCTCATTTGTTTTTAAATAGAAAATAATAAAGACTTAAATAAAATTTAACTTTGTCTTGTTAAATGGAAATTTTCGTTTTTTTTATGAAGTTAAATGGAAAATTTGAGTACATACATTTTAAATAAATAAAATAGAGACGGGTTGGTAAGATTGTAATATAAATGTTTTATGTATGTATATAAGTTAAGTGGGATAAAATGTAACATTAATGAAAGTGCAAATATAATGTTAATATTTCATTGGACAAGTTTCGCATTGATTGAGAACCGTACGCACCATAATATTTCAATATGTGATTATGCGTGTGGTAGAGTGTTAGACTATTTGGAGAATATAATAAGGACGGAATTTTCTAGTATTTATGACAAATACTTGTTGGTCCTAATCTGAACACATGTCACCACATTTTTAATGTGCCACTTGACTAATATTTATAATAGTATAATTTATAATAGTATTTGTTTTCTCATGTGGTAATACCCTGTTATTATAACTTCTAAAAGTTTATGACCGTTTGATTGAAAATACTAATCATATAAAGACTAAAGACGTTAGTACTATCGATTTCCTTATTCTTTCCCTGTCGCAAACTCAAAATTACCCTACGCACTCCGGGTTGAGCAATGACAAAACGAGCTCTCGGACTAGATCTGACTCTTTATGCTTGTTAGAAATTACATGTACTGATTTGTAGGGTTAACATAAAATCTGGACGACAGTACCACAACCGACCTAAATAGTTGGACCTCCATTGATTAGTGGTCACATGGTTGGAAGCCGGGACTTGGGAGGATACATCCTCTATCTTCCTTTCCTTTTCCTTTTTCATGTAATGAATGACAATATATTCCCCCATCATATGTATCTTACAAATGAAATACACATGGAAATGAGATGGAACTTAAATAGGCGGGGTCTTAGACTTCCGAGTTGGATAATTTAGATAGGTTCAAAAGATATGCCAATAAATATAGCTAGCTAGCCTAATAAATGTTCTTAAGGTTTAACAGATTTTTAGAAGTATCAATCATTAACATTGACTACCGAGTACTCCTGATATCCAAGTCCAAATGAACCGGACATTTTATTGATGTGTTTAGTGTTTTCATTTTCATTCGGATGTTAAATAATTCTAAATAACATCAATTAAGTAGAACACAACTAAAAAATGGAAGACAGGGCAGTGGAAGTTCCACATGTAGAGTCCGTGTCCAAATTTTACGTGAGCATGGACCCAATGATTGCCACCTCTTTGTAGAGGAAATGTAACTTCACAAGGTAGACGAATATGGCATTTCACTCACCAATAAGACATTCAAACGATGATCATTAGTATTAGAGGAGTCTACCAAATCGAAGATGATTCCGGAAGAAGTCTTAATCTCACTTTGTAGTTTGGACGTCGTATATTAGTTGACTTAAAATTTTAATTCTTCTACCTACTAGTTCAATACTTTAGCTAAGAACTTAAGATGCGAATTATATTATGGACGAATGGGGATTTCAACATATTTAAACATGTGACAAACATGATCCTGCTCCACGTGAGCAAGCCCAGAAATCAGAATATATGTCTGGACTCTGGAGTATATATATATACGGTTCCACAATCTGAAGATTTAAATAAAAAGAAGGATTGAGGTGAGTATGGACAATATAGTGCAATCGGCATGGCTGGTTAAATTAAGAAAGAATCCAGCTGCAAAATTTTGGCTTATCTCTAGTTAATGAATACATTTTGTAAATTATACAAATTAATAGTACTAACCCGTGAAGATGTCACGGTATAGTTTACTTATAATAATAAATAGAAAATGAAGTATATAATAATCTAATCGAAATATAAGATAGTCAAACTTTCGTATAAACGACGGTGGTCATAGTTTCGGTGGGTAGTCCTTCTTCATCCTAATCATTAAAGTTTTTTATGGTAACTATATAAAATGCAAAATACAACTCATCATGACTTATACTCCCTCATTCCCAGTTTCATCTTCCCGCATTCCATTTTCGTCCGTCCCAACTTCATCTTCCCATCCCTTAAATGAAAAATCTCTCTCCTACTTTATACACTATCTCTCATACTTTATTCACTATTTGTCATATTTTATTCACTCTTTTTCCTACTTTATCACAATCTATCATACTTTATTCACTTTTCTCTTAAATCATGTGTCCGGCCTCGCTGAAAGATGAAACCGGGACAGAGGGAATATGATTTTAAAGGGATAAGATCCAATCCAAACCCGTACAGGACCAAACGGCTTGATATTTAATATCAGGGTCACTACCCGTATACGACCCGGTAATTAGTAATTAGTAATTACTAATACATGTTTACAAAAAGTGTAACGCCACGTCCCTTGCGAGCCGGCGTGGTTACTCATGGGCTGCTCTCCGGGTGATATGTTGGTCCCACTATACCAACACATGTCCTTTTCCACGCACTTTGTCCTCACTTGTGCGCTCACCGGGAGATTTTTCAGTTGGTCACCCATCGTAAGATTGCTCCAGAGCAAGCACGCCAACTCTATAGTTATTATGGAGGAATTCCCTAAAAGAAGGTGCATCTTGTTGATATAAGTAGCGTTCTCAGTCACTTTAACTTTAAGCTCTCTTAAACTTAACTTGAAACTTTAGGGCGTTACATTCACCCCCTCTTTAATCGTGAGACCTCCCCCCCCCCTCCCGGCACCTTGGTCTGGAACCATCCACCCCTTATGTGTTCCGGGTTGGCTTGGCTCTGATACCTTTTGAATTGCGCCGTCCCCTTGTGGGCCGCGACGGTTACTCATGGGCTGCTCTCCGGGTGATATGTTGACCTCACTATACCAACTCATGTATTTTCCTATGAACTTTGTCCTCACTCATGTGTGCACCAAGGGATTTTCCAATTTGTCACCCATCATAAGATTGCTCCAGAGAAAGCATGCTTAAATCTGAAGTTCTCATGGATAAATTCCTGAAAAGAAGGTGCGCCTTCTTCATATGAGCACCGTTTTCAATCCCTTTAACTTTAAGCTCTCTGAAACTTAACTTGAAACTTTGGGGGCGTTACAAAATGTATCTCTCAAACCCGAACATAAAATAAAATACAAAAGTGTATAACGCAATTATCATGGCAGGTGTCCTCGGGGTGATATGTGGCCCCCAAACAAAAATTATTAATTTACAAACATAATTTCACATGTTATGATGGTTTGTTTGGCACCCATACTTCTTGCATATTCCAAAAAAAAAAAAAAATGTAAGTTTTACTAACTTAACCATAAATTGTTGAGGTTCGGCATACACATATGGTATGAAATTTTACAATCTTATTGTATATGATTCTTTCTAACTAAGATTGATTGAACACGAATTGCAAATCTTTTAAATCAAACTTCAACCATAAAATACAAACTAACTCAACTTTAACCGTCCACTCATATTAAAACATGATAAGGTTGTATGAGTTTCATTATTGTAAGTTTGGACCCGACGTTTTTGATAAAATATATTTCATATCGAGTATTCTACCCGTACCCTAACCGTTAATTAGTAATTGATACATATTTTTTTAATAAAACTGTATCCCTCAATCCCGACCAAAATAAAATACAAAAGTGTATAATGCAATTAACATGGTAGGTTAAGAACAACCCCGGGGGTGGTATGTTGTTCCCTCGCCCAAACACACACACATATAAAAATTAATATTTTTAAATTATAGATCTAGGTTGGCTTGAAAATGCAACTGATTCAGAAAAATTCCACGTAGGATGGTTGGAATTCGAATGAATCTAGTGGGGATTAGCCCATCAACTTTATATATTATATACATAATCTTACTTTTTCCAAAAACTACACATTTTCCTACTAAAAGTATACATTTTCTACATTTAAATATGTTATCATTTATTTTTAATTTTTAACCTAAAACAACGTGTACCTTAATATATGATTTTTTTTGGGGACAGTGAGTGCAATATTCAATGTCAGATGAAGTACCATCAACTGCAAAGCCAAATTTTGATAATAAGATTAATAAAATAATATGAAGGCATGTATTGTGCAATCTTAAATATAAAAAAATGTATTAATATAAATAAACATATCTCAAAGATTTTTAAGCACTTTCTTTTAAACAATTAACATTGGTCGTCGTATCGATCAGACTGCCTTATTCATACAATACTAACTTAAGTCCATTTTTGCCTGTGTATCTCAAAAATGCCACATACAGCTGGACATGGCAGAAAACCAGTTTATAAATCCTAACCTACTTGACAACCCGTAAAAACCGACCCGACTGAGTTAGTGAAATAATCTATTTTTCCGAGGCCGAGCCAGAATGGGGTGGGGTATATAGGTTGTGTGGGTAGGTGGGGCTACGTACGTATTAGGGAGGGACGTAACTCAAAATAATATGTCACCAATATATGTAAAAAAATTAACATTGTGGGGGTCCAACCTTCCCCACCCCTCCTAAAAAAAAAATCAACCGAAACATCGACCCCCCCCCCCCCCCCCCAGCGAAAAATCATCCAAAATGTGAATGATATTATGTTTGTGAAATAATAATATATTCATATCTCATCTTCTCATATACGCCCTCCGTCCCATAAGTAGCTTCACATCTACTTTTGTGGGGTACAAAATAATGAATATAGTACTTTTAAATAAAATAATGCTAGTGGCTCATTCTTTAGCCAATAGTGTTGGTGTGGATAGTTCTGGCTTCTTTGATCTACCTTGTGTAAACCCGGATATTATTTGATTCATGAATGAATTGATTCTTTCTTAAAAAAAAGAAAGATAAAATAATGCTAGTGGGTTCTTTGAATTTATTTTTAAATATATTCAATGTTAAAGTTAAAGTGCGGTTTGGGAAAAAAATTGAAGCTTTGTTTGGGACACAACAAATATGAGAAGCTATTTCCTATACGGATAAAATGAAAAATCTTTTCTATACTACTCTATACCTTGTCTCTACTAATTTAATCACCCCCTCCCTCCTTGTTAAGCATGAATTAGACTTTTAAAGTATTTCTTCAAATTTTAAACTATTGTTAAAATGTTAAGATTTTATAAATGATACAGTAAATCAAATACCCTAACTTGTAATAGCCCACAAAAAATCATGATTTTCAACGGGGTCTTATATATGCACACCCAAAATTAAACTCCTGAAATATTTTTAATATTATTATTTATAGAAGCATAGTGCTTTCTGTTTTCATTACGTGTACCAAACCTTTCTTATTCAGTTTTCTCAAGTAATACTCCCTTGTCCTAGAGAACTTCATACCTTGCCCATTTTTCAGTGTCCCGTAAACTTCATATATAAAAATGAAATTTAACCCAGGGATAACAACATAAACTTAATGTTAATTTCACAATACAATTAGAACATTTGTCACTAAAATTACACTTTTTTTCCAACTTTCCATTTCTCATTATTTTGATTTTTCACCTAAAACTCGGTTAATCCTATTGTACGAAATCCCCCAGGGTGAGGGAGTGTTAAATATTTGGGTGAATTTCATTTAACCCCGCTAATAAATTCCCTAATTAATAACAATTTTGTCCATCACATTTGAACAATAACAGATTGGTCAATTTTTTATTTTTGAATTGACCAGAAAAAGTTTTTCTTTCCACTTCCACATGGATTTACACATTTAAGGTATCATCCATCCATCCTATCATTCAATTCCAGTCGTACGCGTAATGTGTAACTTTTAAGTAGAAGGTGCAAGGCTCGAGTCCCCTTGACGTTATTTTTTCTTTTCTATTTATCATTTTTAATTTTATTTCTTCCAATGGTGTAACTTTTTATTATATAAAAGTGTTTAACACATGTAGTGTGATATGTAAATGTTGGTAATATATGTAATGTATATACTTTGAGATTTGATCCTATAAGCCAAGTAGATTTGTATTGTATTTTGTAAATTATTTATGTTCCTTATTCATTTAAATACCATGAGTTGATTAATAAAAGTATAAAATTAGAAAAAGGGAAAACAAAAACGTCAGACTCCCCACAAGAATTGCATTGGAAAGCTGTAAATTTCTAAACTCATAGTATTTCTTGGGTACTTAAGTTCAAAATTCCAATCTCTTTTTGTTTGACAATATGCAATACTTAATAATTTTAGCTTCCCATATCTTGCAATTTAAATTGAATCCGACACCATACAAAACCTGATCAAGGGTACCAAATTGTTGACGTTAATTTGTCAATTAACAATGTGTAAATACATTATGTAAATGGATCTAATAGAATAGATGGCTACATTCATAATAACATAGTAGAATTATAATCACAATATAAGCTAAACAATGGCCAGCAAAATGGAAAATGAAAATTATTAAAATGTCCTTCTGTTTTTCTCTTTCTTCACAAGTTTGGTGCAAGATTATTGCTTATTCATGAAGGACTCGTCATCATCATCCTCATTTATCTCTATCACTCTCTTTTACAGTGTTGGGTTGTAATATGATACATGGCTGGATTATTGTGTGTATGGTTCATCGGATTGAATTGAACACGACCTTTTAGAATATCTTTTGATGTGTAATGGTCTGCATAATTGACGATAAAATGGGTCAATACATGAAAGATCTACATATAAAAAAATATGTAGACAAACAGTAAACCAACCACATCATAACACTTCAAACTTGTCGAATTCCAGAAAAGGCAAAAGAAAATTAGGAACCGGATCTTGGTTCAACATCCGCATTGGAACAAATTGTTCCACGTAACCTTAATTTCATATGAATGATAATTAATTGCCATGATGTATTGAGCTTTGCACTCACTAAAGTTGATGGGGGATTTATATAGATTTGAGATTCACGTATGGTTAGAAAGATAAATTATGTTTTCCTAAAATCATGCCTAAAATATATTGATAGTCATACCCATAAACACAATTTGTTCGATCTAGTCAAACAATTTGCTCATCATTCATATAGAAACGGTTGAAGTAATTCCATAAATAGATTAACTAAGCTAAATTAGGGTGTCTGATTTGAATCCGGCAGAGAAGATGGTAGAATCGACCTAGAGAAAGGATTGTTAACACATAATTAATTGCTAAAATTAAAATTGAATGGTGAGTTGTTGAATTTCTCGAAATTAAAGGTCTAACCATCCATACAGCGTACAAAACAATCATAAAACGAATAAACAATTAACATTAATTTTTAAATCAATTTTATAAAGGCCGAAAATATATATCACATTGTATCATAGCATATGTGACAATGGCATAACTCTTAATTTGTTCCATGCACGAATTCTAGAATTGATAGGCTGAATCATAGAATTGATTGGGATTTAATTAGGATGTTTAGATGGAAATATTCATTTTATACTATACATAGAATAATTAGAAGACACTATACAAATGTAGGTTTATACAATCAGTTATAATTAGATGGCATTTCGTTATATCAGATGATATATTGATAATGTTTGTTTTTCGTTTTAAATTTTTATTGGTAACTATTCATAGAATAATTAGCATTAATATAGGAGATGTGATTGTATTCTATCTCTATTTTGTTACAAAACGATGGAGTAAATTAAGAGGCTATCAAATTACTATTAATAGTTAACCTAATTGCTCTACTTATTTTTTGAAGGCTGGCGTTGACTACATCAAATATAAGTGAATTATAAATGAATTGTTTTTTGCTTAGATTTGCCACGTCAGATTTTTGCTTAGGTGGCATATCTCTTATCCCATTCCCATCATCACTTTTATCATATATATAGATTACCATTAGTAATATTCATCAGCGGAGATGGTGTACTCGGACTGTTTGAAACTCTTGTTCTCTTTCCACTTGAAGTAGGCGCATCATTAAAACATTTAGGTGGATCCATATTTCCGAGGACTTAGGACGTTCAGCGTCCATTGAATTACTATAAATATAATAAAATAAACAATTAAATTTTTAAGTAGTTACATATCAATTTTCTGAAGAAAAAAAACAGAGGCTCATCTAGATAAAAAAGTCGACATGTCAGATTAGGAAGATTCGGGATAATTCGCGAATTATAACAACCTGACAAAATGTTGTATAATTAAGAGATGCTATAAATCCTAACTATATATAAATTGTAGCAATAACCAACAATCCTCAATTCTATATTCTTCAGGCACCATCGTTTTCTCTCTCCATGACAACAACCCGATTTACTCTCACATTAGCAACTCATGTCCAATATATACCTTGATTCACCAAATTACACAAAATTCTTATTGATAGGTTGCATAAGATTTGGGAGTACATTTACCAACAATCGTCTGTTTCAAGAGTTTCGGAAACAAATTCTGTGATTTGATTACAGAAACATCATAAATAAAATCGGATTCAGGTAAGCTTTCAAGGTTTATTTCAAAGTTAATTGTAATTATAAAATCCGAATATTGCATGGTTCGTTGCTTGTTGATTAAACCCTCTAAGATCTGTTGTTGTTTATTATCGATTTGGGATGGGTAGTGAATCAAATAATGTAGGATTATTTGATCCAGAACATATCCGTCGGTTTGAATATAGACCGAAAGTTACTAAGTCTGTACTATTCCTTTGATGCATGTAATCAAAACTAAATTTTAAGGTCAATCAATTCAAGAGACATGTTTTGTTTCTGATTTCGAAAAAGAGTTCTACACAGAATAACTAAAATGAATTCTTATACATACTGTTTTAGATCTGGATGCTTAAGTCGACATCTCGATGGGTTACAGATGAGCTGATAAAGGAAATTCAGGAATTTTTTCGACCTGGTATAGTATGTAAAAGTTATGTTCTTAATTTCCTATTTCAATTGCATATGTTGATTTATATACCTATATTCGATTGAAAGTATGAGTACCTTAATATAATAATTTAGCATCAATAAACAGCCAAAAAACCACATTCTTATCTACGAAAATTTTAATTATTGATCTAACATTGTGAATATCGTCAACAGTAATGTAGGGAAAAGACTATTCACGAAATGCTTTTTACTATTTGATTGCAATAGATTGTTGTTGTAAAATGTTAATATTTTATTTCGAACTTGATCGGCCTTCAGCTTTGCTAATCCGTAAACACCTTCATGACGAATTGTTTCATCTCCACTGAAAAGCGTCATATAGTTAAAACAATACTCTGCTTCGTTGTGTTCCAATGTGATTGCCATATCCATCAGTTTGTATGCTTCAGTTTCATTCCCTTGCTCGAAGAACGCTTGTTGTGATGGAAATGTAAAATGAACGTTATTTAATATAACAACTTGAATGAAATTACAGAATGAGAAATTTATTGGTTTATTGTGTTTCATACCAGCGATTTTCTAAATATTACCTCGGAATTTTGTGCAGCTGCCATCTTTTCGATCATTGGTTGAGGAACAATTGTTGGCACATCAATATGTAGATTTTTTAGAACACTTGGTACGTTTCCCAACGCATAAAAATGTGGACAACTATTATGAAGAATGTAAAGGTTAGTTAAATAGATGACAAACCGAGTAAATATAAGTATGAGATTAACAGACGATGGTGTAGTCACCTGCTGGTTATTTTTGCCCATGCATCAGTGGATTGAAACGCAATCTTCTCCATAATGATATTGAGCAAATCATCTGGCAAACGTTGAATGTAAGATTGGGACGTCCTTGATAAGCTTGAAGAACACATCGCAATAATAAAGACAGTATAAGATAATCGTAGACCCTGATGAAGATGGTTTGTTGGCTTAGGATCAAGACTGGCATCAGATATATATACGGTTGCGTATATGAGTTACAGGACGGAATAGGTGGACTATGCGTATCTTTCTGTAACAAACATAATTGACTTGGGTAAATAATGATGGTAATTTGAAGAATATTTAAATTAAAAAACCCATATAAGTAGGGAAACATAACAACCATTCTTTTCAAAGCTTGATGTGTAAAGGAATCTTTGAAATATAGCTCAACTAATAGATCAAATATAGGCTGATTAAAAATTCATTTTTTCTTGACTTGGATTTGCCACGTTAGCTTTTGGGTTATGTGGCATATTTAGTTTTCAATTGCCATCATCACTTTTATCATATATATAGATTGATTTGTTAAATGTGAGACTCCTATATACAAATAAACTAGTACTAACCCGTGGCGATGCCACGGTATAGTTTACTTATTACAATAGATGAAGGTAGTATTCCATACTAATAAACGAAAGGTAAAATAAAATAGTAGCAATCGAAGTTCAAATACATTTTATTGTAAATAATAAATCAAATTAACTCATGAAGAATGATAGTAGGATACATACGTATAAAGCAAAATAGTAGACTAATAAATCAAATTCAAGGTGAAAATCGTTTTCAATTGTAAATAATAATCTATATTAATGAATCTCAAACAACATCCGGATCTTCGTGAACTGCATCAAACATAGTAAACATTAGTTAATTAACTAAATAAAACAAATTGTAATATAACATTGAAGTTGTTATAAAAAAGAATACCTCAAAGAGAGCTAAAAACCTCCTTGTAGACTACGTTGGTTGTCGTATCGGTTGGATTACCTTCCTCATCAAGTGCTAACACCTTTAGCCCTTTCTTGCTCGTTACTCTCGAGAATGCCACATATAGTTGTCCATGACTGAAAACAGGGTTTGGAAGGTAGAGTCCAACATGAGAAAGTGATTGTCCCTGACTCTTGTTGATTGTCATTGCATAGCAAACTGAGATAGGAAATTGTCTCCTTTGGAATCTAATAGGAAACTTAGTAAGATCGGAAGGTGTGAGTACCATTCGAGGTATGAAAACCTTCTTTCCAGCATTCTTTCCATGTATAGTCTCAGCCTCAAGAACATGTTTCCCAATTGCAGTGACAATCAATCTAGTACCGTTACATAGCTCAATGGATCGGTCAATGTTCCTAAGGAGCATAATAGGAGTGCCGATCTTCAATCGGATTATGTGGTTTGGTATTCCTGATGCCTTAATAGTGTTTAGGAACTCAACGGAGTAAACATCTTCTCTATTTACGATGTCATCTTCATCGGGACAAATGGCATCTGAACTCTAGAACTCGGTGGCATCTCCAGGTAAAATGGACATTATATAATCATTGACCTCGTGTACGATCTCATTAGTAGGAGCAAGAATAGCTCTATCTTGAAAATACCTACCATCACCGACATGGGATAATAAGTTTGGATATGTACTCTTAACGATCGCGTCAATTGGTGCACCGCTAGAACGGATCAACATGTCTTCAGGTATCTTGAATTCTACCTCACCATCATTATCACCACCAATTTCACCATCTCCAACTTTCAAAAGCCACTCCGCAAACTCTTTTATTGTCTCATTCTCAGATGGTGAGCTGCCAGACTGATTAGAAATAACATTATTAGTGCAAAATATAATATAAATAAATACTATAGTCTTTAAATTGCATTAATTTGAATATAAATGAAAATTACTATGAAATGTAGGATAATACCTGCAGACGCATGTTCTTTGTAAGTTTAAGTACACGACATGAACTCCAAAGCTTCTTAGATGAGCAGAGAGAGGCGTGTACTATATCCTGCCTACTTCCCTTTGGTATTACCGGCAAGATTTGTCTGAAATCCCCACCAAATACGACAACCAATCCACCAAACGGCTTGTTCAACTCACTACCATTGGGACCTCTCATTACATCATTTAGACTGCGATCAAGTGCCTCAAAGCAAAACCTATTTGTCATGGGAGCTTCATCCCAAATGATCAACTTGGTATTTTTCAACAGTTCTGTTAATTCGCTTCCAGGTGTAATTCTACTACAGACGGTAGTCTCGTCGACTTGCAATGGAATACTGAATCTTGAATGGGCTGTGCGGCCAGTTGGAAGAAGAAGAGAAGCTATGCCACTCGATGCAACTGGTAGAACTATGTCACGTCTACCACGTAACGCAGAACATAATGTATTCCATAAGAATGTTTTTCCCGTACCACCATAACCGTATAGGAAAAAAACTCCACCATTACCAGAATCAACGGCATCCATAATAGTATGGTATACAGACCTCTGCTCATCAGTAAGACATGGATATAGACGATTGTGCTGCTCAATCATCTCATCAACATCATATGACATTTCCTCAACAATCAAATTATTCATGCCATTATTAATTGTTGCATTGTCTGGCATGGGCATACCTTCAATACCACTCAAGCTAAATCCATTCCTCATGTAAACTTTCAATCTCGGCAAGAGCGAAATTCTTCAATTGTTCTTCACTAAGCTCCAGTTCTACATTTAATAAATGAGGGATGATGTTTAAATACGATGGGTGACAATAAATGAACAATATGTAAGAGATATTAATTTAAATAAATAATTACAATTTCATACCGGGATTTTTCAATTTCCTACGCATCATATACTGGATGTCATCCGATAAAAACTCCCATGAGCTTTCCCATACATGCAGAGGCCTTGACATACTATCAGACTGAAGCAGAATAGCGAACAAATGTCGAAGGAAACGTCCAGATCCCCAAAAACTGGCTTCCTTTATAGCATAAATGTACTCCTTGTCATCATCGAGCAAGCCCAAAGCAAAACATGCATCACGGTAAGTTGCATGAACAACACCATCAACCGTTTGCAGATCCTCGAAGCAAGTAGCACCCCTAATATGATTCAACATTATCCTCATGTAATAAAGAGGACCAGTCTTAATTGGGACGTGATAAATTCGTCCGACTTTGTTGTTGAACTGCTTCCTATCTCTCCAAACCTTCAGTCTAGAATCCCACACGTAATGTTTAGGGAACTCAGCATACAGGTACTGACGTGCTTCTGGATTATGTTTGTTGAACTCCATCCATTTTAGGAATTTTGTCTCGGAAACTGTATGTTTTTCCAACAGGTCAGTTATTAGGTCACCATCCTTAAATGTGACTGACTGTTCCCCCTCCATATGAAAGGATAAACGTTCGACGGGCGGGTCTCTGTAATGAATATCATATCCCATAATACGCCAGACGGCTTCACATGCAGATACATACCGGCAGTCGACATAATCCTTCACCTCATTATCCACAGTTATTTTGGCACCTATCCTATCCACCCCTTTGTTGACGTACTTGAAGAGATATTTTATTGAATTGGACTTATTGCACCATTCAACATTAATGTGTGCCTGGTACTTCATCAATAGAAAGGGATTATGTGGTACGATGAACCTGTGGAATTATATCAAATGAACTTAGTCGTGTTGATACAAAAATAAAAATAAAAAATGATTAAACAATAACAGTATAATGAGATTGATTATTTAAATTAAATAATTTATGACTAAATGTACCTATTATCAATAAGCTCCCCGTTCTTCTCAATGGTGGCACCTGTATCACGCCTCTTGTATACCGGGTAGCCATTGCCGTCAAACATGGTACGTTCATTAAAAGATTTTGGGAATTTCTTAGAGCATTTCTTCCCATCATGCATGCACGGTGAGGTTGGATTCAATGGACCGCACGGACCATGTACCATGTACTCAGATACGGCCTTGTACAACTCCGGGTTAAGTTCCTTGTCAGGTATCTCAGCGGATATGAACTCATCTATAGCATCTCCTGACATGTTTCTGTCCCCTCGATCTACCCAGAGAAGAATATGTGCATGTGGGAGACCACGTTTCTGAAACTCAATGGTGTACACAACTACAAAATCCAAAAGATTAAAACAATAAATAATAATTACAAATTAACTAAAAAATAACATGCTATGAAAACAGAAGGCAAAAAGTAGTTCTATGATGAGTGATTACCTCCTATGGCCTTTCCAAAGACATTTTCTGTTTTCAAATCCTTTATCAGTTGATCCAACTTCATCTTGAAGATGCGACTCAATACATCAGGTCTATCCTCGGGACGCAGACCCTTAGACTCCACCCAACGTGTGATCTCAGGCCTTTCGGATTGCATGTGAAAGTGATGAAGAGTTCAGGATAGCCTATACTCTTGCAGATGGCCATTGTATCTTGGAAGTTCTGAACCATATATCTGGGACCTCCAACAAAAGAAGACGGCAACACAAATCGTGTTAGATATTTTGGTTAGAATATCTATTTAGATTTTGTTCAGCAACATGATGACTTATCTTAGTCTCAGAAAGGTGATTAGTACTCTTGGTTCACTTGAACATTGTAAAAGAGGAAACCCACTAAGTATGATAGTCTAGCTAATCTTGTATAGGATGTTAGGTCTCAAATTGTAATTTTTATTTTATGAAGAGAAGACCAAGTAGAAGACATCCAAGCAGAAAGCTCAACAATTATTAAAGACTTGAAGAAAACTGCACAAGATTACTAAATCTGTTATTCAGATATCTTAGCCAGATATCTTGTAGACGCAAACAGTTTCAAATAAACTGTGTCACAAGAGATATCTGAGAAATGAGATACATATCTGAAGACAAGGAAAGTGTCCACAGATATCTATTCTCAGATACCTTGAGCGTTAAACTCGTTTCTGAAAAAGAAACATATATTGCAAACAAAGTTGTTTCAATAAATAACAAGTGGTATCTGAAGAATGAAGATAAGGATATGCAAAGAATCAGACAACAAGTCTAGTCTCTGATACAAAGCATAATTCCGTTGACACTACAGGACAAAAAGTATAGTACAATGCATTTAATGCACGGACAGAGATGTCTGAGTAAAAGCAACAGCAACTTCTGAGAAGAAGACAAAACCTGCTACAGTACTATACACAGATATCGATAGCTTGAATTTGAGCCTAACGGATACTATTCAAACGGCACTCAAATTCATCTATAAATATCAACACCTAGACAACTTGAGAGAATACACGGAACACAACTCAGAACACTGAATACGCTGAAACTTACGATCTCTGATCTTACTCTCTCAAAGCATCTTACTTATTATCAAAGCTTTCTGTTGCGACTAAAGCTTGTGATCTTGAGTAAACACTGAAGTTCTAAGTGTCCTGATCCTAAACAAGCAAAGCTATCTGTGAAGGAGTTGAATCAAAAGATCAACTATCTAAGATTCATTCTCTTGAACATAAATCATAAGACTTGGGTCAGTAAAATCGAACTAGATACCATACGCTGTAAAGTGTATTAAGTAACTTAGTTCACAGAGCTATCTGAATAACTGAAAAGTTATTAAGACGCTCATCTGACAACTCAAACCGAAACCAACACCAAAACCGGCGTGGAGTACAGGAAGTACTTAGTTTGAAAAATCAAGGAATAACTCCAAGGTTACCGGAGTATAGGAAGCACTTGATTTGGTAAACTAAGGAATAACTCCAAGGTTATTGAGTATAGGAAGTACTTAGCTTGGGAAGCTAGGGAACAACTCAAAGGTTTCTGAGTATAGGAAGTACTTGGATGAAGAAGCTAGGGAACAACTCAGGGGGAACTTTTGGTTGGGAACCAATTGTTCAGAATCTTAGAATAGGATTTTTGTAAGGTTATCTCAATTATCTGTTCTAGTGAATTCTAGGTCTCTGATAAGACCAAAGTGGATTAGTTGGAGGATTACGCCACCTCCAGATACCACTATACTTGCTGTGTCATTTACTTTTCTGTATTTATACTTCAGCAACACACACACACACACTTATTAACTGTTTCTACATTTATCTCTATTAAGTCTTCCGCACTCTGATTCTAAGTATCAGATATCCGTTCAGATATCTGAGAAATATTTGTTATCGACAAAAGTTTTAAAAGACTATTCACCCCCCCCCCCCTAGTCTTTTACTTTGCCGTTATCTGGACCAACAAGTGGTATCAGAGCGGGAGGTTCACACCTTTCCTGACCGAACCTAGATCCCCAGATAGGTGAAGGAACTTTGTCCACTTTTGAGGACTATTTAATTTGTGTGTTAAGTGTGCAGGTATGTCTCTGAGTGATGCACCCGTTCTCAAACCAGAGAACTATGAGAAATGGAAAAATAACATGATGCTCCACCTTGAAGCCATAAGTGACGAGATGATCAAAGTAATAAAGAATGGCCCAATAGTCATTCAACAACTTAAGCAAGTCTTGGAGGTTTCAAGTGGAAGAGATAGAGATCAAAGCGAAGGATCTTCACAAACAGATGCATCAACTAGTGGAAGATCTTCTGGTCACGTTATTTATGAACCAAAGCCCAGAGAACTCTGGACATCGGAAGATGCCAAGAGGAATCGTCTGGATGGTCAAGCTCGTAACATCATCATCAGATCGACACCAGAGCACATACAAAGCTGTAAATCAGGTGTAAAAACGGCGAAAGTCGCTGCAACCGATTGAAGAAATCAGGCGGAATCGAGAAAACCAAGGAAAACAAGTTCGAAGTTCTAAAGTTGAAATTTCAAAATTTCAAACAAGGTCCCACTGAAACTCTGGATGAACTTGATTTCAGATTTACCACTCTTATGAGTGATATGGCAGCACTTGGGGAAAACAATAGATACTCTTAGTCAGAAAAGATTAAGACTATTGTCAGAAGTCTTAACCACAACTGGGAGCATACTAAATTCTTTTATTTCAACCAAGGTATGCCAAATATCACTCCAGTGGAACTTTTCTCTCATCTTGCTACTGTTGACTATGAGACAACTCAGAGAGAGCAAACAACTGAAAAGTTGTTTGCTTTAGTTAATCAAGGAACTTCTGAAAAGAAGAAAAGCAAGGAGGAGACTGAGGATGCTCTTGCTGCAAAGCACATGAGTAAATTTGTCAGTCGAGAAATTGAGAGAAGAAAAGCCAAAGAGAAGTCAAAAGCATCTAGCTCAAACTATCACCAAGACAAAATATGCGAGCTCATTGAACAAGCCAATTTCGAGAAAGCATCATGTACTGAGGAAGCAGAAATTGGAAACGATATCTGTTTCTATTGTCAGAAACCTGGCCACTTCAAGAAGGATTGTCCTGCCCTCAACAAACTAAGGACAGGCGACAAGAAAGATAGAAGAATCTTCAGAAGAAGCCAGAAAGCTTTGTTAACCGAAGAAAGAAAGAAAATCCAAATTCAACTGGATGCTCTAGACGTTGAAACAGATTCTGAAGATGACAATTCAGATGATTCAACCCTACCATCATCAGAACTATGTGGAGTTACTCATGATATAATCGACTTCGGCCTCAAGAAGAATGAAATGTGGAGTTCTTTGAAATTGTGGACGAGTACATCTCCAAGAGAAAGCATCTTATGGCTGATGAGGTAACACATACTTCTTGCTACACTTATGAAAGTGATGAAGAGGAAATAAAAAATCTAGAAAATCTCAGAAAAGAACTTGACATCTATGAAAGAGAATTTCTAATGATCCGAGCTAGAGTCGAAAACCTTGAAGAAGAAAAGAACTCTCTTGAAAAGGAAAATTCTCAATTAGTTAAAGAATCTGAGAGAAAGGATGCTGAAAATGCATTTCTCAAAGCTCAGATATCTGAGACTAAAAAGTCACATGAGTTACTAAAGAATTATGAAAATCTTCTTTCTGAAAACAAGGAACTCAAGAAGAAAGAACTATCTTTTCAATCTTATGCCAAAGCTAGTGACACTCTTACTGAAGTACAATCTTACTTAAGAGATCCTTCAGAAAAGAAAGGACTTGGGCTGAATACTCAGACAGATTGCTCTATTACTCTGAACAAGAGTAAAGAAAAGAGAACATTTGTAAGTACTCAGCAAGACGGTTCCCATGCAATCTATAGTATCGGTGAAAAGACAAAGATTGTTGACAAAGGAAAGGCAGTTGCGACTAAACCTTTGTGGGAAAAACAAGTCAAAAACAAAACTGATGGGTACGTCTCTGAAAAGAAACACAACACTGAAAAGTGTAAACACCCACAGTGCTATGTCTCTCAAAAAGGTAGAATTGCAGGAGCTGGCAAATTCTCCCATATCACTTTTTCTGGAAAGAAATTGGATCAACCAGAGACTAGCAAAGTCAGAGAAAAGATCTCGAGATTCAAGTGCTCAAACGGTATTATTGCTACAAAGGCATCGAAAACAACTTGCTCATGAGTACAAGCAGGAGCAAGAACGATGGTCAAGGCTAGAATTGCTCAAAGCAATTATCGAAGTGGAAGTTAAGTCGCCAGCCGAAAATCAATGCCGAGGCTAGAAGAAATCTGGCAAGGAAGGCTAAGTTTGCTGAAAAGCAAACTCAGAAACCTGACAGGTATCTGAAAGCATCATACGGAGCACCTAGGAACACACCAAGGAAGAAAATAATTCTTACTAATGATAACCTTCATTCAAAAATAATTCCTCCTTATGTTCCTGTCAGACAAAAGCATATTTCAAAGAAATTCATTCAAAAATGGATTCCTACTTGAAGAACTTTTAATTCTGACGGTTCCATCAAAGATATGAGAACCTAATCTCTGCTTTTTCATTGTGCGTAATGCTTCCTGGACTAAAGCACAATGGCTATTTGATAGTGGATGCGGAAAGCACATGACAGGAGACAAAGCAAATCTGGTAGACTACAAAGCTTGCAACACAGGACCAGATATCATATTTGCTGGAGGAGAATTAAATCCCTCTCTGGGATTTGGCAACGTCAAATTGGGAACTTTAACAATCACTGACGTATTACATGTTAAGAATTTGAAATACAATCTATTTAGCATGAGCCAGTTTGCAGACAAGGGTTTTACTATAAAATTCAAAGCTAAATACTGCAAACTAATTGACAATGAGTCAAAGCAGACAGTCTTAGTTGGTCGTGAAAGGCGATCTTTATGTTGCCGATGGGCATCGCCACAATCAAGAATGTCTCATGGTGAGTCAATCTGGTCACACAGAAGAGCACTGGTTATGGCACAAAAGAATGAGTCACTTGAATTTCAAAACTCTGAATAGACTTGCCAAGAAAGAGTTAGTGGTTGGTCTTCCCAAAACATCTTCGGAAAGGATAGTATCATTACTCACGGATGGGGAAACAATCTAAGATCTCTTTCAAGTCCAAAATCAGACACTCTAGTGTTAGACCACTGCAACTTTTACATATGGATCTTTTTGAATCATCTGTAACTAGTTATGCAGGAAAGAAATATGGTCTAGTTGTTGTAGATGACTTCTCAAGATTCACTTGGGTTGTCTTTCTGAAACACAAATCTGATGCCAGGGTGGAGATACCAAACTTGCTGAAAAAGCTTGAAATCATGAAAAATGAAAAGGTATCTGCAATCAGAACAGATCATGGTACTGAGTTTGTCAATCAGTACATAAAGGAGTTTTGTACCTGCAAAGGTATACAACACCAACTTTCCTCTGTAAGAACACCTCAACAAAATGGTGTTGCAGAAAGGAAAAACAGAACCCTTAAAGAAGCTGCAAGGACAATGCTATCTGACACTGAGATAAGTGAAATATATTGGGTTGAAGCTGTAAACACAGCCTGTTACACCCAGAACAGATGTTTGATAAACAAACACCATGACAAGACCCCCTATGAAATCTTGGTTGGTAGACCCCCCTCTAACACTGAAAAAGTGTCAGATATCCATGATATTTCCCATATGTCAGATATCTCAGATACTGAAAAAGTATCAAATCAAAATCTCAGTGATTCACATTCAGATCACTTGGATATTGATCCTGCTAGCACTAAACCTTTGATGAAATGGATCAAAGATCATCCTACAAAGGATATAATTGGACCAATTAATCAGGGTGTTAGGACTAGGAGAGCAATAGCTGAAAATGCTGATTCTCTCTTTGGATGTTTTATCTCGAATATTGAACCTAAAAATATAGAAGAAGCATTAGGAGACCAAGACTGGATCTCTGCAATGCAAGAAGAGTTGGATCAATTTGAGAGAAACAGAGTCTGGAAACTAGTTCCATTTATAGAAGGAATATCTATGATTGGAACTAAGTGGGTTTTCAGAAACAAAATGAATGAAACTGGTGAAATAACCAGAAACAAAGCAAGATTGGTTGCCAAGGGATTCACTCAGACTGAAGGCTTAGATTTTGATGAGTCTTATGCACCAGTTGTTAGATTGGATGCAATAAGACTCTTTCTAGCCTTTGCAGCTCATAAAGATTTCAAAGTTCATCAGATGGATGTCAAAAGCGCATTCCTAAACGGTGAACTTGCATAAGAAGTTTATGTAGAGCAACCACCTGGCTTTGAAGTTTCCTCAGAAAGTAGAATGGTCTATAAACTACAGAAAGCTCTGTATGGACTGAAACAGGCTCCAAGAGCGTGGTATGACACTTTGGCCAAATACCTTCTGGAAAGTGGTTTCAAGAAAGGTGAAGTTGATAAAACTTTATTTACCTTAAATCATGATGGGAAACTACTCTTAGTTCAAGTATATGTTGATGACATCATATTTGGATCTAAGGACAAGCAACTTTGCAATGACTTTGCAAATCTCATGAAAAGTAAGTTTGAGATGAGCATGATGGGAGAAATGAATTATTTCCTAGGATTGCAAGTCAAGCAACTCAATGATGGAATATTCATTAGTCAAACAAAGTATGCGAAAGACATGCTCACAAAATTCAATCTTAAGCCTTCTGAAAAGAATGCTAAGATACCTATGAGCATTGGAACCAAAATGACCTATACTGAATCAGATAAGAGTGTTGAAGAACATAAGTATAGGAAATTGATAGGTTCACTACTTTACCTCACTGCAAGTAGACCTGATATTCAATATGCTGTTGGAGTATGTGCTAGATTTCAGACAAATGCAATGCAAACACACTACAACATTGCTACGAAAATATTAAGGTATGTGAAGGGTACAGTAGATGTAGGATTGTGGTATCCTAAAGAAAGTGGATTGAGTTTATTTGTGGTACTCGGATGCTCATTATCTTTGGATCATTGCTTGATAGGAAAAGCACCTCGTGAACTTGGGTTACGGGCACTAGACTTATCTCATGGTTTAGCAAGAAGCAAACTCAATTGCAACTTCTACCACGAGGCTGAATATATTGTCTTTGGTTGTTGTGCGACACAAATTCTGTGGATACAACAACAACTTAAAGACTATGGACTCGATGAGAAGAAAACTCCCATTTTCTGTGACAACACAAGTGCTATTGCGATTACACAGAATCCTAAATTTCATGCCAGAACAAAGCACATTGATGTTAGGCATCACTTCATCAGAGACCATGTTGAAAAAGGCAATATAGAGATACTCAAGATTGGAACTGAAGACCAACTTGCAGATATCTTCACTAAGCCACTACAAGAAAGTAGATTCTTAGACTTAAGACATAATCTTGGACTAATGGAACTACCTTCGAACTGAAAAAGTTCAGGTATCTGGAACGGGTATCCAGAAAACAGAGAAGAGGTATCTGGAATGGGTATCCAGAAAAGAGAGAAGAAGTATCTGGAACGGGAACCCAGAAGTCAAAAAGGCTAAAGAGCAAAAAGATAGTTTAAGATCTCTGAGACGAGAACTCAGATATCTGAATCATTCTGTGAATGGGGAACACAAAAGAGAATAGTATAACTATCTGCAGTCAACTACTCTCTTGAATCTCGCACTATTTCTATCTTGATGAAAAACTTGGGAAAATCCTAAGTATAAGACAGATTCAGACGCAAACAGTGTCCTTGCTCAAACAGAATTGTAATTCAGATTGCTAATAGCCAAAATTCATTAAATGGGCACAATTACACTTGTTGATTGTGATCATTGCTGGAAAAGCAATGGTGACCCTTGATGAATTCAAGCGCTTGATCTGAACGGCAGAAATTAATTCACAGTAAATAGTGGACTGTTGACATTCAGACATGGCCCACTAAGCATTTAATGCCGAACTAGCTTTTGCTCACGCCTGTTTGCAAATCACAGATACGTATACACAAAATCAATTTGTATGTATTTGTCTGTTGAGATTCACTTGCTATATATATATAGGATTTTGGCAAATGAAATCACTTTTGCCTAATCCGAAATTTCAACTTGCATCAAAACAGCAAAAACCTTCTCCTAATCCTCTGCAACTTCTCTAAAATCTCTGCTTTTCTTGATTAAGTTTTTCTGAAAAGAATCACTCAATCGAATCTCTTTCAAACAAAAGCTTCAAATCCCTATACTATATAAAGAGATGGCCTCCAAGAACACTTCTACACAGAAATCCCAATCCTCCGTAATCTTCGAAAAGCAAGCACCGAGTTGGTTATTGTTAACAATCGACTGGTAGGAGCTTTCAATCCTGACCATTGGACTTCAAGTCACAGAATGATTTGGGGAGGTGCCATGGTTGAGGAATACCTCACTGCTGCAATAGAAAACCAAAGTGACAGAAAATTGATTCTTGACTTGCTTGAAAAGGCACAAATCAAGGGTTTTCTATCTGCTCGCCCTAGCGGAATTTCATCACTTGATGTGTTGGAATTTTACAACAACTCCAGGATTATCTCCTGTGTATCTGAAGGCACTGAAATAGTGTCTATCAAAACCTCAGTCCAAGGAAAGGAAATCCTTCTGGACTTAACAACTCAGAAGTTGTTTGAGGTTCAAAATCTTGGAAAGGATTTTGAAATAAACACCAAGGATGAGGAACTCCTTGAAGGTGTTAAAGAACTTTACGTGATGTGTGATCCGGAGAAATCGATACACCCACGAGTTCAAGCTTGTCGACATCCAACCGTATCCGTTAGTTCACTGGGATGTACTGGCTTGCATTCTTCACAGATGCTTTGATGGTCTACAAGGAGGTGCTGACCAGATAAGCCAAGAACGATGGATCATGATGTTCTTGCTGAATCAACAAAACAAAAGGCTGGAAAACCCTTTCAACTGGGGAAAGTACGCCTTCATGAAATTTGTGAAGAAGATTCAAGCTTGAGCCTAAGATTGTTAAAGGACTAGCTGAGCCAAAGGCCAGAGGATATGGTCGAAGATATGCTACTTTGGAAAAGCTTGGCATTGAGCTCGGAGAGACTTGAAATAGCCAATAAGAATTTACTCTACAAGTATGAGTATACAAATCTGATGAAAAAGGTTACTGGGTCTCAGAAAGGTCCTAAGAAGAGAAAATCTGAAAAGATATCTGAAGAAAAGGTTGCGACCAAGAAGCCCAGAACTTCAAGAAAGAAGTTTGCTGTCAAATCAGAAGACACACCCAAAGAGGTTGTCAATTCTCAGATATCTGCAGACATGGCAGATGAACAATGCTGCAAAAGAGTTATCACCTACTGAACAAGTAGACTCAGTAAGAGAAAGTGCTTTCAGAAATGTTGCGACTAATGCAGAAAGCCTTGCTGATGAACTCATAAATGCTGCCAAAAGTGGTGAAAAACACCAAGCCCCATCTGCAGAAACCGCAGGAATAATGGATCAATCAGTTCCCAATGCTGATGAGAGCTCTGACGATGAAGATGATGAACTAGTCATCTCTCAAGTCCTAGAAAGAACAAAGAGGGCTAAGGTTACTGAAAAAGTAACTGGTGATAAGGTATCTGAAGAAGAACCTACACCACAGGTTGCTGAGACTATAGCAAAGGTTGTTGGTGCAAACACATCATCAGGGAATGCTTCTCTTGAACAACTTCACAAAGCCCTGATGAGTGGTATTTTAGTGCTGGCAGATGCTGATGGAAATGCCACACCTAAAAATCTGGAAGAACACCCAACTGATCAATCTTCTGCTTCCAGACAACCACAACAACCACAAACACAACAACCACAACAGCCACAAGTGGTTGATGAAATGGTAAATGAACTCCATTTTGAAATACCAAAGAATACAAGATGTCTTGAAGAAAATCAGAATTGAAAGGTGTTCCCAACTCAATGAGAGGGATCAAACTGAGACATCTACTCAGAATGATCAACCAGGGGAGGCAACTGAGTTGCATACTCAGGGAAGGTGTGAAGTACCAGAAACTTCAAACAAAGAAACTGAACTGGGACAAGACGACCAATGTATAGAAAGGTCACAAGTTCCAGAGACCAATCAGCCTGAAACTGCTCGGGTAAATGACTGGTTTAACTCTTACCTTGTGAAAAATTTTGTACTTATAAATCTTGTTACCTTATAAGAATTTCTTTGTTACAGGCTGAGTTAGAAACGCAGAAATAAGAGGAAGCTGAGAAGCTTACCTCAGATACTGAAAAAGAGGCTCCTTCAACCTCAACTCTTGAGAAATCTGAGCCTGTGCCACAGGTAAATGATTCTTAAAGAGAACTAACTTTTCAGTAAAAATGTTTGCATGATCATTAATGATAAATGTTTGTAACAGGCTCCAACTGAGATAGAAGAAGATAAGGCAGAAATGCCAGAGACAAACCCAGAAACCAACAAGGTTTCTAAAGAACTCATCACTGAGCCTTTAAACTTGAAGGTATCTGAAAATCAGTGATAAGTACTCTTCAGCCTGGGTTATCTTAAAACTTCTTCTAAATTATTCAATACTATCTACTTACAGGCTCAATCAGAAGTAGAAGTGCAAGGGGACAGAGTTGCGACATCCCCTGCACATATGGAAATTGATGAGGCATCAAGGCCTTTATCACAAGAAAAGACTCCAGAGACTGCACAAATCTCTGAGAGACAAGTATCTGAGCCTCCCATGGAGGTAATTGACCTCTCAGATATCTGACTTGTCACTTAAAGTTCTTCTTGACAAAAATTCCTAAGTATTGTGATAATGTTAATTCTCAGGTTCAAGAAAGAAAGGTTGATGAGGACCAGACTTCCAAGTCTCCACCTCACAACAAGATATCTGAGACACCAATTGTCTCAGTAGAACAAGTATCTGAGCCTGATGTTCTTACTCAGGTAACTCAGAAACTAAACTACACTTCTACTCAGATATCTACCAAAGTTTTGAAACTCACTCAAAACTCTTTCTTTCAGGCTCAAACAGATGCAAAGGTGTTCCCATTGAAGAAACAAGGGACCTACTTCACTTCTTCAAAGCTCACACTTTGCCAAAGCATATTCAATGCTTCAAGAAATGGCAGAAGTTAAGGTGCTCTGATCTCTCTGAAATATTGAGAATAACTGATCAACCAACCAGACGGGCACGAGCTCTTGACCTGGAAACATGTGTCCAAGCAATGTTCGCTACAGAACAACATACAGTTGCGACTCTACTTCACAAAGACTTTTCCAGAGAAGTGGCACATAGTTTGATACATGCCTTTGAACAGGCAGATGATCAGACAAGATTACAGATGGCATTCAAGCCGATTCCGCCTGCATCGCAATTCATACCTTCTGAACAAGAAGAAGTTAATGGGCAGAAGATCACTATCCCGGAAGTGATCAATCTTGTATCTGAAGATGATGAGGAGGAAGAAATGAATGAAAATTTCTTTGATGAACCTCCCACTGATCATCACAAAAAGGATGATAATGACAAAAAGGATGATGATGATGCTCCTGCACCAGGAACCGGAGGAATTTCACAGAGAAACAATGCCTCAGCTGCTGAAAAGCAAACTGAGAAGAATTCACAGAAATCTCCGTCTTCATCACCTCTGAAATCTACTCATCCATCTTCTCACCAACGCTAGCCCTCTTGAACCAAGAGTTGAGCTCAAGAAACCAATCAGAAAATAATAAACACTCAGACCAGAAGTGCTCAACTCAGACAACTGTTGGAAGAAGAACAACAGCTCCATCTTCAACTAGAAGATCAAATAGCTCAATCCAGAGAAAGGCTTGATCAACTAGAAGATCAATACCTCAAAGAAATGAATGCTTACTCTGCGGTTAACGAGCTACGGGATGTCGCGTACGAGATCGCCAAAGAACTCGATACTGAAGAAGTATCTGAAGTCAAGCATGATGCTAAGGCTGCATCATCTTCGAAAGAAGTACCATCCTCCTCCCAGAAAGGGAAGAAACCAATCTCTGAGATGGTTGCTGGACTCGACACGATTGATGAAAATGTCCAAGAGGATGAAGATCACTGGGCTAATCCCTCAGATGATGAAGAAGACAATATTATTGCAGAAAACAGCAATGAACATCTAGCGGTTTCTCACTTAAAAAGAAAGTTGATTGCTCCTACAATCTTCAACAAACTGCCAAACGTCCACTCCCAGGAGTACATGAGCAGGTACCAAGTACTAGCTACTCTGAATAAGGAGATGTCTTCACAAAACAAGGAAGTAACTGCCTCAGTCCCCTCTGAAATGAGAAAGTTCACTGAGCTCATCACTCAGAGAACAACTAGCATGATCATTGCTCAGAAAGATCTGGGAATGACAAGGGACGATGATGTGTCTTTAGCTGAAAAAGCTTTTCAAGAGGCAAGTTACACTGCTGGAAAAGCAGATGCCATCCTAGGCCCATTGGCAGAGCTCACTGATAAGGACAATGGACTTATCAAGCAAAATCAGGAGCTCAAAGCCGAACTTCAGAAGTTGGTCACTACCTATAATTATCTATAAGGGCATTTTGACTCTCTCTCAGATTCCTTTATGAGACTGAGTCAGCCAACAATGACTAAGGGGGAAAGAAAGTACAAATCTGGACCTCAAAGTCAGGGGGAATGGGAAGAAGGAGATGAAAACAAGAAGAAATCTGGAGCTGGTGCTGCTCAAAAAGGAAGAAGAAAAACTTCCCAGCCACCACTCAGAATCTATGAATCCTCCTCCAAGCCGCTTCCAGAGACCTCTTCAAGGAACCAAATGATAACAAGGGCCATGGCACAGAAACCTCCAAGGAGTACCAAGGCTCCAAGGAGAAGACAAGTTAGAGGGATTGATGAATCTTCTTCTGAAGAAGTAGAAGGTCAAATCAAGTCCTGTGGCAATGAAGAAGGTCAAAAGATCTCACAAGAATTGATCTTGATGAAGATAATGAAGAGATCGATGAAGATGAAGCTCCTCTTCACGTAAAAAGGAAACTTGAAAGCCTAATCGAGCCCATAGTCGCAAAGCCCTAGCAAAAAAACACCCTCTGGAAATACCAAGTCTATCCAGGGTGGTAGTTCTTCAAGCAACAACCCCAAAGAGAATTCAAGACAGAAAAGGAACAGACTGAGAGCTGAACAAAGACAAAGTCAACTTCCACTCAGGCCAGAAGAAGCCAAAATTGAGTATGTGAAGTATGACAATGATTCTTCTGTCTACAAGTGCATCAATCAGAAAAATGGCTATTGGATTCTGGAACTGAAGCATCTATTGGTAAATTCAAGATTTCCAGAACCAATCCTCAAACAGCTTATGGCATGGAGAAAGAATAAACCTACCTTGATCAACACCAATCACATCAAAGCATGGTTAGATTTTGAAGTTATCAAGAGAACTGAAGCCATGAAGAAGGACCTCTCAGATGATTGTCCATATGGAAAGCCAGATGATGTGCACAAGATTCTAAATATCACAGGAACAGGCACAAGACCAAGACTTGCTGTGGAACCCTATGAGTCGTTCTATCTGACAGAAGATCAATACAAGGGTGACATCAGATATCTGAAGATTATCTATGGATACTTCAAGCTTTTAGATATCAGAATAGAGCATGCCTGGAAGTGGGGAAAATACCTATGGGTCAAGCATTTTTCAAAGAAAAATCCTACCAAAACCTACAAAGAAGTCTGTGGATTTGCCAGAGACACAGAGATGCTTGTCAGAACTCTTCTCTATGATTATTCTGATGACATCAAAAGGTTTGGAGATAGGAAATTTGCAGAGTGATCCATAGAAATTTTGTTGAAGACTTGAAGATTGAAGACTTGAAGACTAGTTCTTTAGGATGTTTACTTGGAGCTTGGTTACTCCTGTTGTCCTAAATTACTATGTAGTTTTTTTTTTATCTTGCTGACTGAGCTTAACTGTATTCTGTATTTAAGTTATCTGTAATCTTTAGTTGCGACTTATCTGAAGAACTTACTCTCAGATAGTACTTTATAAAAGATAACTTGTCAGCAAAGATCACACCTTGTGATTTGGTTGATGTCTACTTTCTGCACTTAATTATATAATTTGAAAGATCTTAAGAAATGATTAAGTGGTGGATTGTTTCCTCATCCAGATTTGTAATAGGAAAGATAGTCATCGTTGACTGATCAAAATGGGGGAAATTTGTTAGATATTTTGGTTAGAATATCTGTTTAGATTTTGTTCAGCAACATGATGACTTATCTTAGTCTCAGAAAGGTGATTAGTACTCTTGGTTCACTTGAACATTGTAAAAGAGGAAACCCACTAAGTATGATAGTCTAGCTAATCTTGTATAGGATGTTAGGTCTCAAATTGTAATTTTTATTTTATGAAGAGAAGACCAAGTAGAAGACATCCAAGCAGAAAGCTCAACAATTATTGAAGAGTTGAAGAAAACTGCACAAGATTACTGAATCTGTTATTCAGATATCTTAGCCAGATATCTTGTAGACGCAAACAGTTTCAAATAAACTGTGTCACAAGAGATATCTGAGAAATGAGATACATATCTGAAGACAAGGAAAGTGTCCACAGATATCTATTCTCAGATACCTTGAGCGTTAAACTCGTTTCTGAAAAAGAAACATATATTGCAAACAAAGTTGTTTCAATAAATAACAAGTGGTATCTGAAGAATGAAGATAAGGATATGCAAAGAATCAGACAACAAGTCTAGTCTCTGATACAAAGCATAATTCCGTTGACACTACAGGACAAAAAGTATAGTACAATGCATTTAATGCACGGACAGAGATGTCTGAGTAAAAGCAACGGCAACTTCTGAGAAGAAGACAAAACCTGCTACAGTACTATACACAGATATCGATAGTTTGAATTTGAGCCTAACGGATACTATTCAAACGGCACTCAAATTCATCTATAAATATCAACACTTAGACAACTTGAGAGAACACACGGAACACAACTCAGAACACTGAATACGCTGAAACTTACGATCTCTGATCTTACTCTCTCAAAGCATCTTACTTATTATCAAAGCTTTCTGTTGCGACTAAAGCTTGTGATCTTGAGTAAACACTGAAGTTCTAAGTGTCCTGATCCTAAACAAGCAAAGCTATCTGTGAAGGAGTTGAATCAAAAGATCAACTATCTAAGATTCATTCTCTTGAACAGAAATCATAAGACTTGGGTCAGTAAAATCGAACTAGATACCATACGCTGTAAAGTGTATTAAGTAACTTAGTTCACAGAGCTATCTGAATAACTGAAAAGTTATTAAGATGCTCATCTGACAACTCAAACCGAAACCAACACCAAAACCGGCGTGGAGTACAGGAAGTACTTAGTTTGAAAAATCAAGGAATAACTCCAAGGTTACCGGAGTATAGGAAGTACTTGATTTGGGAAACTAAGGAATAACTCCAAGGTTACTGAGTATAGGAAGTACTTAGCTTGGGAAGCTAGGGAACAACTCAAAGGTTTCTGAGTATAGGAAGTACTTAAGAAGAAGCTAGGGAACAACTCAGGGGGAACTTTTGGTTGGGAACCAATTGTTCAGAATCTTAGAATAGGATTTTTGTAAGGTTATCTCAATTATCTGTTCTAGTGAATTCTAGGTCTCTGATAAGACCAAAGTGGATTAGTTGGAGGATTACGCCACCTCCAGATACCACTATACCTGCTGTGTCATTTACTTTTCTGCATTTATACTTCAGCAACACACACACACACACACACACTTATTAACTGTTTCTACATTTATCTCTATTAAGTCTTCCGCACTCTGATTCTAAGTATCAGATATCCGTTCAGAAATCTGAGAAATATTTGTTATCGACAAAAGTTTTAAAAGACTATTCACCCCCCCCCCCCCCTAGTCTTTTACTTTACCGTTATCTGGACCAACAAATCGTTTACCAACATTTCCGGTAGGATCATTTGGATCTATATCACCTGTTCTTATGGCATCATCAAGGGACTTATAGTTATCGGATCTCAATAATGGTTGGTTCCTCATCACGAATGAAAGCCTTTGAGATTCAATCATCATGTAACCATCTACTATGAACTGCTGGAACAATTTCCTACTGAGTAGTATGGTTTGTGCTTCATTGGCACGATCAAAAATCCGAAAAGACAAAAACTCCTTGATAGTAACCTTGTGCCTAACACCTTTTGACTTATCAGTGTGCATAATCTCCGTATGATATCCATCTTCACCATATGGGAAAAGTAGGGGATATTGCATTGGAAGGTAGCTAGGATGCAATTCAGAAATCCTCTTAAAATCTCCTTGTTTAGGCTCGAGAATAATATCACGGCGATCCATGTCATACTCATCGTTACCTTCATAAGTAAATTTATAAAGTTAGTTAACTTATAATATAGAAATAGCGGATACATGTTTATATCACGATATTATCTAACGAAGATTGGCATTAGAGCAAACATACCAACAATTAATGCAGCTACTTCAGAACATGTTGGTAGATTGTACATCCGTCCATCACGTGATCTCCTTCCAATAAGACATAGTTTCACATTCATGTCAGCACTATCCTTGAAATGATCGGCAGCCATACGAAAATTTTTGGCAATTGGATTTTCCGCATCTATCATGTCCTTTAGATCATCAACAATAGATGGATCTACAATAGCAGTCCTTTTTGATCTGCAAATAAATTTTTTTCCTCAACATGAGCTATTAACTTATATGCATATTGTAACCAAAATGTATATATAGAATTAAATAAATCAATAACATTGCATGAAGTAGAGATATCATACCGAACATCATCAATTCTATCTTTAGTTTCATCCTCTTCGCAGTACATATAAAGCTGAGAAAATTTAGGAGTTTCGCCTTCATCTGGCAACAGACTACCAAGCCTATGATAATTATTTCCGCCAAGCCTGTATGTATAAGGACCACTCCCATTGTTGACTGAATTGTCTTGTATACCACCCATCGAAGTAAATGCATACATCATGTTGTAAGCTCTTATGTTCTCAATATAATTTCTACTCTTAATATGCCTATTTTGCAAAAGATCACTTAGGAGACGTGGAGGTTGCTTAAGAGTAGGTAACTGTATTTTGCCACGGCTACAACACAAACCAAATTCTGGATTGCTCAATGGAGAATTTTTTATCCTCTCGTCGAACCACATAAGTGCACCACAAAATTTACAGGCATATGTAGGATCACCCATATCTTGATATGCTACATGATGATAATTATAAATATGATTAATAAAGATTATATATATACAATGAAAGCAAATATACACAACCATGGTAATAGATGATTACCTACTACTGAGATGCCAATATTCCTTCGAGCAATCATATCCTTCTTGTCTTGATTTCGTTGCTCTCTTTCGTGAATTCTTATTTTTCTCAGCAGTTGAGGGCTCTTTGGGAAGAACCCTTTGCAAATTTTGGGTATATTTATCGAGTAGATGTTCTATATGCTTATCCGCAAGTGGTATTGATTGTTCGACATTAAGAGGCACTGGAATTTCTGAATCATAAAAAAATGCGCTTGTTAGGTATATTCGAAGAACCTTCATCCCATCAGTACAAAATATATAGATGTAATCACTTGATCAAATAAAAAAATAAAAAATCAAAAATCAGTATACTTACTATATCCTCTGGAATCTTCATGGTACATGAAATAATCAAACGGATTTGACTTGAGATGCCGTCTCATTGTTAGAGTAAATCTCCGGTTCATTTTATTGAACCTCGTAACAACCTTGTAATCTTCATTCATATTCCCTAGGTAGAATATATAAATGTGCGAATATAATTAGAACAAATTTCATGTGAGGGCATAAACGGATTATTAATACATCATTTCAACTTACTTGATGACTGCTCCAAATCTGGCGATGAAATATCCATGGAAATTTGCTTTGTAACTTGATGTAGGACATCCCGACCAATAGTTAGTTGCTTACCAGGTCTAACAGATGTAGAGCTCTCAGGAACGTCGTTGATAACTCCAGGAGTGATGTACCGGTGTCCATGCACTATAATGATATTTGTATAATCAAACATACTAACACTATTAAAAAATATATAATTATACAAAAATTAAAAAGCAACAAAAAATTATACCATCTGTAACATAGCTCAATGGAATGCTTCCTTGGTCGTGGATATCGCACATCGGTACAGTAGATTTAGATAGACCAACATTTGGTGTAGTTAAAACTAATTTTGACGACGTGTTGGTATTTGTAATGGTTTGGCCTGATCTCAACACTGATACAAATAATATCGTTAAAAGAGCTTTTATATATGCATAAATTCACACAAAACGTACAAATTGATATAAAATAAAAATTACCATTGGTGATGTCCTTCAATGGTGATACGATAGTACGACGGCCCTGGGATATTGCATTACCATTTTGATCCAGTTCTTGAGGCTGTAAGGATTTATACGATGCTCGGTTCTTTTTAAAGCTTGTACCATTTTCATTATTAACTTGATCGATCATGACAAACAAAACAAATAAAATAATATTATATATTTCACATACATATAATGGAATATGTATTAAATATAAAATATATTTAAATTCAATAGAATACTACCATTAGTAATATCATTCAACGGAGATGGTGTACTCGGACTGTTTAGAAACCTTATTCTTTTTCCAGACGAAGTTTGTGCAACATTAAAATGTTTATCTGAATCGCTATAGTTTGAAGACTTAGGACGTATACTGTCCATCACTACACACAAATATAAAAAAAAATCATTAAACTGTGTAAAGTACTAACTTGTATCAATCATAAGCAACAAAGAAGTGTAAGGTAGAACATCACTTATTATGCTCGATATTTCTTTCAGTATTCTCGATAGATGAAGTAGTATATGGATTTGGGCTGCCTACAACTACTACATGCCAGTCCAAATTGACTGGGCCTGAAAGCCCAAATAATCGGCCTAGTAAACAAATCCTGTAAAAACCCTAGCATCCACTCATATACATTTTGGCTATCTATCAGTCGTTACAAATCGTCTCTCTCTAACACAACAGCGATATTTCCTGTGCCTCTGTCCGATATATATCTTACTTACCCGAGAACAACTGATGAAATCGTCCTAATAATTTGTCCCATTCTTCCCGATTCTTGACAATATTTAGTGTCTTCTCCCCTTTTCGAATGATGTTTTTACATCTTCATCGCTTGCTGATCTTTGTTTTCGAAGATCCGGGGATACAAACCGGATCAATATGAAGGATTGGGGTAAGCTTTTAAGATCGACTTTAACTTGTTTTATGATTGTTACTTTCGAATTTTTATGTTGTGTTAGGCTTTGATTTCATTTCTTTTATATCCGGTTTGCAGATCTGTTGTTTCTTTGTACGGTATGGAAAATATCGATCTGTTGGAAGCGTTTCATCTCCATTTTCTGTCCAATCGACTCAGAAAATTAAACGGTTGATTCTTTGTTTTCGAAGATGGGGGATACAAACCGGATCAATATGAAGGATTGGGGTAAGCTTTTAAGATCGACTTTGACTTGTTTTATGATTGTTACTTTCGAATTTTTATGTTGTGTTAGGCTTTCATTTCATTTCTTTTATATCCGATTTGCAGATCTGTTGTTGCATCGCCACGGTATGGAAAATATCGATCTGTCTGAAGCGTTTCATCTCCATTTTCTGTCCAATCGTCTCAGAAAATCACCTGGTTGATTCTTTGTTTTCGAAGATGGGGGATACAAACCGGATCAATACGAAGGATTGGGGTAAGCTTTTAAGATCGACTTTGACTTGTTTTATGATTGTTACTTTCGACTTTTTATGTTGTGTTAGGCTTTCATTTCATTTCTTTTATATCCGGTTTGCAGATCTGTTGTTGCATCGCCTCGGTATGGAAAATATCGATCTGTCCGAAGCGTTTCATCTCCATTTTCTGTACAATCGACTCAGAAAATCACACGGTTGATTCTTTATTTTCGAAGATGGGGGATACAAACCGGATCAATATGAAGGATTGGGGTAAGCTTTTAAGATCGACTTTGACTTGTTTTATGATTGTTACTTTCGACTTTTTATGTTGTGTTAGGCTTTCATTTCATTTCTTTTATATCCGGTTTGCAGATCTGTTGTTGCATCGCCACGGTATGGAAAATATCGATCTGTCCGAAGCGTTTCATCTCCATTTTTTGTCCCATTGACTCAGAAATTAACTGAACATATCAGATCTGGTAAATTCTTGAACAGATCTCAACTGATTTTATGTGGATTTATTGTATATATGAACCCTTCTTCGAATAATATCACATGCATAATAATCTTAGGACTTTGTATAAATAAACTGCAGTTGCATTTTCATTTAATTAATAAAAGCCTCCTTCAAATATTTTCTTATTAATGTTATTGAAGAAATGGATATTTGAAATTAGATGAAGACGGCTTAAAGATTAGCTAAGAAAGAAATTAACTTCGCATTTCAGATCTGGTAAATTCTTGATAGGATTTATTCGTATCTTTCTGTTTTTATGTGTGTTTAATGTATATATGAACAATGGTTAGTACTAATCTCACATGCATAATAATCTAAGGACTTAATATAAATAAACAGCTTGGAATTACATGCATCTTATCAACCATGTGAAACGTCTTCTGATGACTTTGTATAAACTAAACTTGAACAGATCGAATATGTTTCTATACTAATCTCTAAGGTACATAATACTTTATACAATTCCATATACAGCTTTATATATGTTCTGAATCAATGTAAAACAAAATAAGCATCCTAAAATAATGTCTTTTTGTAAAATTACTAAGGTTTTTATTCAATTGCATCAGAGGACTCATGTAATCAAACAATTTAATAAAAAAGCTTTGCGCATAAATGGCCTGGTATTTAATTGGTACTAAAATTGACAAAAACATACCTGCTTTAGCAAATGTTTGAACACTTGTGATGTCTGTAACTGTAGAGGACTACTTTTTTACTTCACGACATGATGATAGATCTGTGATAAGAACGGAGAATAGTGATATGTAAGTATATCACAGAAAGTAGAAAGCACTTAAATGATAGGTACAATATGATGTAGTTGTTGAGCAGAGTATAGAGAATTACCGTAGATCAGAGATTTTGTAAAATGAGGAAGTGTTGATAACTGTGTGACTAACTTCATCTATTGAAGTTAAATAGATTATTACTTTTGACTTAAAAAGATGTCAACTATTTGGAAATATGTGGACTCTAGAGTCCTTTCGAAACATGACTTATACTGTACAAATCTCAACAACTAACAATAAAAATCTTAACAACTTTGATAGACATTGCCAACAAAATTTCGTTTACATTTTAATTATGGTCAAACCATATAATGTACTGTGTCTTTTTTAGATGGATTGTTGATTGAGGGTATTTAAAATGATGTAGGTAAACTGTGGGACACATAAATCAGCAAAAAGAAAGATTTCAGATCGGTAAATAAGTCGAAAAGGTATGCTAGAATTTTGTAGATAGATTAGATTTATGGGACTATTCCAAAACGACATTGAATAAGGATATAATTATAATATTTTGTAAGGTATTATTCATCTTTAATAATTCATCTTAATATTTTGCTGATTTCTCAAGTAAAAACACATTTTGAAATTGAATGAACATTTGCATCAGATTAACAATCATTGGCTGAACAGAGTCAAACACAGAAAATGGAATTTAAAACGGAAGGAAATCTGGCAGGAGGAAGACTGCGCATACCCGGGACCGAGTTCGTAACATACTGTAGAATGTAATTCGATAGGACATCAGTGGTTTGTATTATAATTTAGTTTTTATTGTAGCGTTCTCGGTTCCGGGACCTCAGAAGACAGGTAAAACAGGTATTCCTCTTAAATTACTCGTCTTTGCCTTTCAATTCCATGCGCTTAAGTTTATATCTTTCCCGGTTGCATGCATGTATTATTGAGATAGGTTACTCAATACCAATGGTTCCCTATCACGTATAGTTTTCGAATTTAGGTGATATTAGACTTTACAAAGTATACTTAGGATCTATTGTTAATAGTGTAAAATAATAGAGTAACGAATATTCTCCATAACAGAAAAGGGAAAAGTTTATTAAAGATCGTTCGAAATCAGAACAAAATACAAAGAAACAAACTAACTTATTCTTGCATTCTAATGAAAAATGCAAAGCTATTGGAAAGGAAAACCATAATAAGACAACTAAACCATAACGTTATTATAATATCACAAAGATCATGACGTTTTCAGGCATTCTTCTCCTTCTTTACGACCACTTTAGTCGAGGACTGATGAACTCCGACTGGGCAAACTTCATCATCATCATCCACATCAATAGGCCTCTTACGTTTGTAGGGAGTGGCCGTATTCTCAGATCCATTACTCGTTGAATCATGATCTGTAGAGTCCTCGGTGACTTTCTCTTTGCCTTTCCCTGAAACATTGCCTCCAATTTTTTCCTCGCTCTCCTTAGGTTCAGATGCCACCTCCTAAAAACAGATTACCCCTCAATAAGTTAACTTATTCAAAATCAAATACAAAGAACACGGAAAAAATAAACAGAGAGATGTATTACACTTGTAGAAAGGCTGCAGTATTCCCCAAGTATAGTATCATCATCTGTCAAGTACTCTACACTATAATCATTGAATCCCTTGACAATGTTGTATTCCCTTGCAACCTTGATCCTTATCAAATAATTCTTGTCCAATATCGGGGCAAAATCCATGGGAATAGCATCCTCATCACCTTCCTACAAAGAGATCAATACTTCTGTTATTAAAGTTGAATTTTGCATCGAACTCTAAATTTGGCAACTCATTTTATTAAATTAATTACCTCCATGAGAGAAGCAAGAATTGAAGCAGCTGTCTTGCCTATGAGGCCCTTCACCATATCCTCAAAAAGAACAACTACGATAGTATCGGTAGATTTTCCACCCGTTGCAATTATCTTCAGTCGGAACCTATAGTGGAATATAATGCATATTATATTCTGCCTATATCCGTGAAAATGAAACTTGTGAATAAGGAGTAGTTTTATATACCTTGGTATGACTGTCTCTATTTTCTTCGCACAGGTAAGGTTGGTGCATATGTCTCCAAGTTTCCTGTCTTCCATTTTACTCTTGCAATTGCCACATGTATTATAATACCACTGATCGCCAATGTCCATGAACTTGACAAACAAAATAAAGGACCCCGCCTTCGCATGTAGAATAAATAAAATTAGAATGTGGAAATCTTTCCGATTCAATAATAAAATCTTTAGTTTCAATTACATACCTCCGTGCCTTTCCTAATTTAGCTAGGCGTCCTATGACTGTCAAGGTTCAGCCACGGTTCTGCTTTGAGAGTACGTGTGTTGGACAAAAATGAGATTGATTTCCTAACCCCACTACTTCCGGCCATTTTCATCCTGTGGATGTAGAGTAATTTTATTGTAACCTGTTTGGCAGAATATTCTTTGATAATCTAGACAGTTTGATATAGATTGTGTACCTCATTTTGAAATCCTCAAATTCTGGAATAGCTTCATTGATTAACATCTTGGTAGCACGCGTTGTTTGCACACGCATTTCCTCTAATACATTAATATCAATAAGCTACACAAATTGTTTAAACGACAACAACTATAATATCTATGTCATCAGTACTAACCTCTGTAAACCGACTTTTGTGCAAACTGTAGTGCTATTATTGTCTGTTTCGAAGAATCCTCATTACCTTTAGCCACCTCGATTAATTTGTCGGCATATGACTCCCATAGAACCAACGTGAGGAATAGTTTCCTGAAGTGAAGTATGATTTAAAACATCTGAAACACGGGAAAATAAATTCTTATTTATATAGAATTAATTAATTACTACCTCTCATTTTCAATCTCGACGTCAATCTTCCGAGCGTGGGCCTTATCAACGAACTCGAACTCTCCAATTCGAGTTATGCATCCAACCACATCTGAAATACATCTAATAAGTTTTAAAACATCCACTGTTAAAACAAAACTACAATATAACAGTCCATATATAAACACAAACCAATGTAGAATTGATCGTTGAATTTCTCAATGTCATCGAAAGGCGTCAATGAAAGTCCAGAAGATGGTATGCAAATGTCAGGCTTGCATTTGTTGACCTTGGTCATGTAGTTGAACAACAGCTTAACTGGGCATTCGACTCTAGCCTTGCTCCATTTGCTCTGACCATTCTCATCAACTCCAAAGTTCGAAATTTTGATTGTTTCGCCCTCAGTTAATAGCTTCTTGAAGTTGAGAATCAAACCTCGTTTGACATATGCCGGTATTTTGGAACCCTGAAACCTAACTCAAGTTAAAACAGAATTTGGCAAAGTAAAAAATGAAAACATCTCTAATAGATTTCATACCTCACTGTCCATGAGAATAGCTTCAATCGAGACTGGCTTTTTCTGTTGATCAGTCGGATACCATAGCCGAAGTACCTTCACGGTAACAATCCTGTTTTCCGTTTCCTTGGTAATACTACTCACAACATTGAGAGCCATTGTGTTTAACTTCACAGTATTGTTTGTTTACTATCTCCCAAACAATTAACTAGTACGCTTCTTGTATGTTGTGATGATTACTTGTACACTTATATTGAATAAAATAAAGGTAGAGACCTTAAGGTAATGGGTTCTAATGAGAAAATCAAGGGATTGGAGGGATTATGGATAATTATTATACACCAGAACAGAAAATTGTTTAGGTTGGTTAGTTGGGATTTGAGTATATAATCTCGTGAGCCTGAGACTTGGTTGTAGATTTTGCCGAATCCAAACAAAACGATACCAATATCTAACAACATTCATATCAAATATAAATTCTGTTGAATTTAAAATTACTGAAATATGAATTTACTTCGATTTAAAAGTAAAAAACGTACCAAGTGTGTTTTTCTATATATAATATGAATTTAAAATTACTTAAATATGAATTTACTCCGATTTAAATGTAAAAAACGTACCAAGTGTGTTTTTCTATATATAATATGAATTTAAAATTACTTAAATATGAATTTACTTCGATTTAAATGTAAAAAAACGTACCAAGTGTGTTTTTCTATATATAATATAAAAATGAGGATAATCCGGAACGTGCTCTATGAAATATACAATGGTTAGTTGGGACCTGGATTATCATTCTAATTACGATCTCCCAAATTTTTGAATGTCTCAACTAACTTGGAAAGTGAGTTCGCCAAAAGTATTAAAATGGTCTAATGGTTTCATATAATATTAATAGAGTGAATTATTGAAGGACTCCTAATTCACTCTTGAAAGGATTCTCGGGTATATAGATTTCTAAGTTTACAGTGGCACTGTTTGTTGAAAATAACATGGTGCTACCTGTTGATACGGAAATGTGTCCAATCCGTTAAGGGCGCCATAGAGCGTGTCCTAGAGCGCATCAAGGCTAAGATAGCCATTCAAAGCTAGTCCGACCTTCGAGTGGTTCGTCCTAAAGGAAACCATCTCAGGTCAACTAGTACTCACAAGTCAGCACGCCATTTCAGCTAGGTCCGACCAAGCTAGATGGATGACTTCCGAGCCTGAAAAAAGGTTACCTGGTCCTCCCAAGTACATAGCATCGTCCTAAGATGCTAAGCGGACGGACGAGAGAATCTCGACGCCACCAAAGACTGAGAAGACCAAACGTGTTGTAAACCATCGAGATGCTTCCGTGGAACTCTAAGGTCTGGATACCTAGAGTTACCCAAGGCAGAGTCATCCAATCATGCGGATCTGTCCGAGGGACTTTCACGGACCCAACATGCGAACAAGACTCTCGGAGGAAAGGACCAAACTACCCTCCCAGCCCATTAATTAGTATTGGATTACTATTCACTAATGGGCCATGGGCCAAAGGTAGCATTGGTGTCCAAATCTGAGGCATACACTTGGAATCATCTTATGAGCTACTTCATAAGTATACGATAACTATAAATATAACACAAGGTCCAAGACCTTAAGGTAAGCATGATCAAAAGGGAAATCCCCTAGGAAATTGGGTTGTCTCCTAAGTTCTAAACATCCTTGATTTCATTACCTTTCCCATTACTATTGCATTGAGAGCTTTCATCTCTCTTTTGAGTAAAGCCTCCTTCCGGATTGACTTAGGCAATCCGGGTAACCCATTCTAACCCCCCCACTTAGTCCTTTCAGGTACTCTTGCTCGGACAAGCCTTCTCTCGGGCTTCAAGTTGGAGGCGGATCTTAGATTAGGTTACTTGTAGTAGTAGTGTTGGTGTTTGAGGTTTTATCCCTCAACATTTTGGCGCCGTCTGTGGAAAACTTTACAAAAAGATCTGTGTTTGTGTTGTGTTGATGGCTAGAACGAGACGAACAGCTCAGACTAGTGCTGCAGGCGTGGGAACACCACCACCACACCCACGAGGACGTCCGCCCACCCGGGGACGAAGGGCCGCTGTGGCTGGAAGGAACGCTGGAAGGAGATATCCGAGCGACGGGCGGACCACCAGCCCATCCTCGGATGAGGGAAGAGACGCCCCGCTTAGAGGAGGCCAGAGCGTCCCTGTGAATATCGTGCCTACGGACCATGGAGAAGGGGTAGCACGAGCTTCTCCGGCAGAAGATCAAGGCCTTACCACAGGTCAACAGTTTACGATGCCCGATGGTCGCATTGTCCGCACAAGCGACCTCGGACTAAGCGAAACTCAGTTTGATAGGTTGCTCATGATTATCCAAGGATGCCTAGGGTCTAACAATGCCCACCCTCAGCAAGCCACTCCGCCAGTGGTTACTCTGGTTCAAGCGGAGCCTGCCTTGTCAAGAAACAGACAGCGTCCGATCCAATAGAGGTTGGGAGATCAGCTGCCCCATGAGGATTTGCGAAACCTTCTTGACCGACGGGCCTCTGCTTCGCAAGTTCGGGGTGAGGGAAGCCCGAATGGGAGGAGAGAGTACCAAGAAGGAGGTAACAGGTAGCCAGGAGGTTCGCGATAAGCTCCCATGAGGGACAGAGATCATGTAGCAGAGACCATTCCAGTTGTCCGGCTAGACGAACTCCTCGCGGATGTCGCAGTCCATCCACGGACATGAGAGGTCATGACAGCGGATGAAATCTACGCCCAACAAAAAGCTTTAGAAACCCAAATCCTGAACCTCGGACGCCTGGTAAAAGACCACGAGTAGATCACTACAAGTGCACTAAACCCTCTGTGTGATGATATCATGAGGGAAAAGGAAAGAAATAGGAACTCAGACCAAGTGATTCCGAACTTGGAATACTACTACGGGGATACTTGTCCCGTGGGTCACCTGACAAGGTACAACAGCAAGATGGATTCCAAGGGGCTGAGTGACAATACTAAAGCCCTTACGTTCTCATCCACCCTCTTCGGAACGGCTATGGATTGGTACACCGCTTTGCCAAACAAGTCAATAAGGTCGTATGCAGATCTATCTTCTAAGTTCTTAGCACGGTTCGAAAAATCAAAAAGAAGAAAACGTACTGTAGAGCACCTGGCCGAAGTCATCCAAAGGGAACAGGAAGATCTTCGAACTTTCCTAGATCGCTTCAATACGGAAGTACTCCGAGTTGAGCCCCATAGTATTAAAGAACGGGTCCGTCACCTGTACGCTAATACTTACAACTCCGAGCTGCGGAGGAAGCTCTCTAGTCAGGAAGTGAGGAGCAAAAAGCACTTGGATGACATCTTTGAGGAGGTGATGTACGGAGAAGAATACCGAAGGAACGTACCAGTCCGAGCAGGATCGAAGAAGGGAAAGGAACCGCAAAGACAAGAGCAACGCCAGGGGAAGTTTGACCCGAAGAAAGATCACAGAGACAAAGGCATTTACAGGGAGAGGAGTCCGCCCAGGAGATTCGCGGACTACACGCGCCTCAATAAGCCGAGATCCGACATCTTGGCCACTATTGTTGAGAAAAAGTTGGACATCCAATGGCCAAAGCCATCCCATAATCGGAGAAACAGAAATGCCAAGGGATACTGCAAGTTTCACAAGAAGCGAGGCCATGAGGCCGACGTATCCGATTAAAACAGGTCGAACACCTGGTGAGAGAAGGCAAGTTGAAGGAGCACATATATGCGGACGAGCCCTCCAGGCACGATAGAACGGAGCAGAGGAGGGAGGATAACGCTGCTAACCCACCACCTCGCCCACTATCTTTGCCACCTCCGCCAGTAGGCTATCCGCCACGCATGGAAGGACATCCGTCATGAATCTGACGATGAGCGGAATGGAGAACCCTCCGTCAACGGAGTGATCAACTATCAGCGGACCCTCCTGAGGTGATAGCAGAATGCGAGAGGCGGACCGCCCAAAACCTTCGGAACAATGATAGGCGTCGGTGCCCCGCGATTCGAGGAACAAATGCAATATCTTTCGACGATATGAAATCCCCCCCTCGGGCGGAGGCGAGGAGATTGACGAACCGGACGTTCCTCTTGTAGTTTCATTGACCATCGCGACTTATCGAGTGAACAAAATTCTGGTGGATACCGGGAGTTCTTCGAATATCATCTCTAAGAGGACACTAGATCAGATGGAGTTGGGAAGAATCTGCTACGACAGAGTTCACACCTCTATACTAGGGTTTTGAGGAGGAACTGTTCGACCACTAGGAAGTGTTACGTTACACGTTTCACTCGGAACCTTCCCGGCCAGGGTAACACAGTCGGTCCGATTTGTCGTGGTTGATCGGACCTTCGACTATAACGCCATCTTTGGGCGCCCAGGACTCAATCAATTCCGGGCTATTTCATCCACCTTACACAACAGAATGAAATTTCCAACTCCCTTCGGAGTAGGAGAAGAGGTAGGAAACATCCGAGAAGCTTGGGAGTGTTACATTATGTCCACGAGAAGGGCATCTGCCCCCGTTTTGGCGATCACGGTGACCTCCGATCCGAGAGTTGTTCTCCCGCCCAAACAGGAGAATACGCAGATAGGGGTAGGAAGTCAGAAGGAGAAGTTCCCTAGAACTGCACGGATCGAGCCTCACGAAACTCTCAAGGAAATCGAGATTGTTGTTGGAAGCCCGGATAAGAAGACTAGAATTGGAACAGAGATGAGCATAGAAGTGGAGATGAAACTTATTGCTTGTCTCCGAGACAACAGGGATGTATTTGCTTGGAGTACTGATGATTTGAAGGGAATAGATCCGAGAATCACTGTTCACCGTCTGAACATGGATCCCTCGATCAAATATATCCGACAGAAGAGGAAAGACTTTGGCCCAGTCAAGGACGCAATCATATCTCTAAGTTGACCGCTCTTGAAAGCCGTGCACATTGAAGAAGTTAGATACTCGACCGGTCTGTAATGTGGTACTCACGAGAAGGCCCGTGAAAGTGGAGGATGTGCAATGACTTCACAAGGCTCAACAAGTTTTGTCCAAAGGATCCTTATCCCCTACCTCGCCTAGACCGGTTGGTAGATTCTACTGGATGTGCGCCTAAGCTTCATGGACGCATATCGGGCTTCTATCAAATCCGGATGGCGAGGGCGACATCAAGAAAACCTTCTTCGTGGCGGGAGGAGTGTCTTGTTCAAGGTGATGCCATTCGGGTTGAAAATGCGGAGCTACATACCGTGTTGGTGAATAAAATGTTCAAGGAGGAGTTGGGCAAGACTATGGAAGTCTACGTAGATGATATGCTTGTTAAAAGTAAGACTGAAGAAGAGCATATTGAGCATCTCAACAATTGCTTTTCCATTCTTCGGAAGTATGGAATGAAGTTGAACCCCGAAAAGTGTACGTCAGGTGAAAGGAGGAAAGTTTCGATACATGGTCACAGAAAGAGGGATAAGTGCAAATCCTGAGAAGATCAAGGCAATCCTAGATTTGCCCCATCCGAAGAACCTCAACGAGGTACAACAGCTTATTGGGCATCTAATGTCCTTAAGTCGTTTCATTTCTCGATCTGCAGAAAAGAACCTTTCGTTCTTCAAAATCCTCCGGAAGGGAGAGAGCTTTGAGTGGACCGCAGAATGTTCTGAGGCTTTTGAAAATTTGAAAAAGTACCTCCATTCCCCTCCGCTGCTCTCCAAACCCGTGGAAGGAGAACCACTCTACCTCTACCTAGCAATCACGGAAGAGGCAATGAGTTCCGTACTAGTGCGGATTCAAGCTAATGATCATTTGCCAATCTACTATCTTAGTAAAGCCCTTGCCGGGGCAGAGACAAGATATGTGAAGATTGAGAAATTTGCGTATGCTCTGGTTTACACCGCCCGACGGTTGAAACCATATTTTAAGTCTCACAAAATAGTGGTACTAACTGCGAAACCTTTGAAACAGGTCCTAGGAAAGCCCGACCAATCAGGACGACTCTCTAAGTGGGCGATCGAGCTAAGCGAATACGACATTTGCTACCAGGCTCCGTCAGCCAAAAAGGCTCAAGTCCTCGCCGACTTCTTAGCGGATTATCCAGAGAAGGATTCAGAGAAAGTCCCTGACAAGCAGGTGCTCGAGTGCTTAATCACCAAGCATATTGTCCGAAAGCCAGTTCCGCCAAAGTTCAACCCGAAAAACCTCGAGGAAGCCCAGTTCATCAATCGACCCTTTCCTTTGTCAGATGGGGAAACTCGGGTTAACCCAATGTTTCTACTTGGTGATGTTCCCAGAGACTCCAGTGCTGACAACATCAGAACGGAAATCACGGAAGGAGATGAACCAAGAGCGGAACCTCAGCAGTCGCAGGAGATCTCCAAACCCAAAAACATCCTTCCGATATCTGGACATTGGAAGTGGATGGTTCTTCCACTGGAAGAGTGGGAGGAATCGGAATCTACCTTAAGAGCCCGGATGGCGCGGAACTCGACTATGCGATTTCCTTGGAGTTCAAAGTTACCAATAATGAGGCTGAGTATGAGGCACTTTTAGTGGGGCTGCGTCTAGCCAAGTCACTCCAAGCCCGGAAGGTCAAAGCTTACACGGACTCACAGCTCGTCGAGGCCCAATTTTCAGGAACTTTTGCTACAAAAGGTCCTTCGATGATCAAGTATCTTGAGCTACTCAAGAATGAGGCCAGCCACTTCGAGGAATTCACCTTGGAAAAGTTTGATAGAGCTTGGAACGAAAGAGCTGATGCCTTGGCAAAATACGCATCTGCTACAGCGGCTCTAGACACAAGGAGAGTAATCCTACTCACCATTACTGACTCATCCGTCATGAGTCCCAGTTCGGCGGTCATGATACTTGACACGGGAAGAAACTGGATGACTGACATTTTTAACTATCTCAAGGACGGATCTTTGCCAGTCGATCCGAAAGAATCAAGGAGTGTGCAATGCCGAGCAAATAGATACTTTATAATGGGTGACGATTTGTACAAGAGATCTTTTTCCGGGACTCACCTGAGATGTTTGAACCCACAAGAAGCACAAACCGTGCTGGAAGAGATACACAACGGAAGCTGTGGGAGTCATTCCGGGGGGAGGACTCTCGCCCAGAAAATCATACGACAAGGCTACTATTGGCCTACCATCGGTAAAGATTCCGCCGACCACGCCCGAAGATGTCAGGATTGCCAATATTACGCAAACATCCCACATCGTCCGACGAACCCTATGATTCCGTCAATCATAGCGTGTCCGTTCGATCAGTGGGGTATCGACATTGTCGGACCATTTCCGAGGGGTACCCAACAGAAAATTTCTCATTGTGGCAGTAGAATATTTTACCAAGTGGGTAGAAGCGGAGGCTGTAGCGACTATCACGGAAAGTCGAGTGCGGACCTTCATTTGGAAGAACATCATTTGCCGCTTCGGCCTACCAGGAGTTCTAGTCTCGGATAACGCCAGCTTCTCGTGCAAGAGCTCAAGGAATGGCTTGCCTCCTTCAAAATCGAACAACGTTTCACATCCGTCGTATACCCACAAGACAATGGTCAGGCTGAATCCACAAACAAGACAATAGTCAAAATCCTGGAGAAGCGTTTGAGAACTTCTCGAGAAAGTAGCGGACGACACGGAAGGCGTGCTATGGGCTCATCGCACCACTCCACGGGCTGCGACCAAAGAAACTCCATTCTCCTTGGTATATGGTTCGGAGGCAGTCATACCATCTGAGATTGCCGTTGAGACTTTGAGGATCCAAGAATTCGAAGGCAATGCAAACCGAGAAGCTCGGATATTCGACCTAGACTTGCTCGAACAGAAAAGGTCTGAGGCACTGGCGAATATCCATAGGTATCGAACCGCTCACCTTTGCAACCTACAACAGGAATGTTCGAGCGGCTAACTAGCAAATCGGAGACCTGGTGCTTCGACGAGCCGACATTTTGAACAATATTGGAAAACTCAAGCCCAAGTGGGAAGGACCCTACAAGATTATCGGCGCAAGAGTGAATGGCAGTTAAGAATTAGAAGATGAGAACGGACATCCCCTCAAGCGTCCGTGGAACGCTAGGAACCTTCAGAGGTTCTATGCATAGAGATAACTGTGCGGATCTCCTTCAGATCGATTGGTCATTTCAGTTTCAACAAATTACTACACGGAACTCCGCCAGTTCTGTTTTTCGATCCTTTTGTCATTTGCCTTAGAGCCCACAAGTTGTAATTGAATTTCCGGCAAATCAATACAACCTCTATCTTTCAATCTGTGATCTTTCGATCCATGCATATATGATTTAACGTTCGATTAATGACAAGGAAAGCAAGAGATTTCATTCATACAAAGACGAATTATACATAATCTTGTCTGTACAATTTACAATCTCGGATCGATATCCGGACTTACGGACGCAATATGAAAAAGGCAGAAAACGTCTCTGAAGATACGTCATCTCCCAGCAAAGATCGTTCCCCCGTCGGAAAAAGCCTCTTCCATGTCGAGCGGCGAATCTGGTTTCCGCGGAGGCCAGGAACTCGATCTACCTGCACATAGGGAAACGGTTAAATGTGGTGGAATCCCTCATGATACCACCCAAACGTGGCATTGCAAATCCTGTGCCCGGGGAAAACAAAGTACGGACAGGAAGGGATTTCCGCCTCACCGGCTTTAGTGACTCAAACTCTCTTGAAATTCGGAAACCATTTCCAATATAAGAGAGATTTGAACCATTAAAGTGGGGTTGGAAGAAAGCATAGGAGACGGACGGATATACATTCAAACCGAGATCTATGCTTTTCTATGACTGATCTTCAACAATTTTCCCCTCTAGACCCACGCCACTCTCAAGTTCAGGATGAACGCCGACCTGGGAGTGGACGGGAGTCTCGAGGGGGAAACTATTCAAGAAATCATCTTCTTGCTAATTGAATAGATATGGAAATTGGAAGTTGGACTTGCACGTCCAAGGCCAAGAGGGATCCGGAGTATTTATAGAAGTAACGAACCAATAGGCGTCCGACACGTCAGAACTTCGACGTTGACAATGGGCTTAAACTATTCATTTGGGTTGAACAATGTTGGGCCAGACGGGTTTATCCAATCAGGCCTAAACAAGCCCATCAACCACGTCCGAGTTTCTTAGTCATTTTACAAAAATATGTGCGTCAATATAATCCGACGAAGCTTGCACAAGAAAAAGATGGTGATCTCATCTGAGGCAAAATAGTTTGAATTTTATAGACAAAATTATCCGAACATTTACATAATGTATAGTACTGAAAGATCCAAGGATCAGTACATACTTCCACGGGGCATACCCCGCCTTGTTCCTTTACCAGATCCCAGAAGTGGAGCCCTGAGATTCCGAGCCATCACCGCGAGCTTCTTGAGCTTGCTGCTGCATTCGTATCCTCCTGCGGATTATCCTCACAATCCGCTCCCTTTCTGCGGCTAGCCCACTAACTATCCCCGGACACGGAGGAGGGTCCCCTTCGAAGTCAAGGATGATTGGATCATCCGTGGTCCCCTCTCCGGGATAATATGGGTGATGCTTGACCCATGAGCACATCCACCCAAGATGTGAGCGATCAAACTGGAATGGTTTAGTTCTCTCGCGGCGGACATTTGACCGACTTTCCGGAAGGATAGGAAATCGATCGAGAAAGGGTTAAAAAGTACAATGAAGAAAAGGGCACTTACCCTTTCTTATTTATAGTAGTGACAAACCCGCATTTATCTCAACACATGTCACTCATCCGACGGCTTGGAAGTTGATGGGACGCAGAATAATGACAAATTCAACGTTTCACCTTCCTCCTTCTAGAAGAATTACGCATCCCAAAGGTCGATGAATTTAGCAATCACGGGATGACGAAATTCGTGAAAAGATGGTTTTGACTTCTACGTCGGACGCCATCTACTGCGATCCGTGTTCTTTAAAGATGTGTTTTATGAGAGTCAAACATACGAACGATGAACGGAAGCAAACAACGCGGAAGACAGGCAATGACTCGGACTTACGAGAAATATTGTTTTACAGACAGTTGGTACGGATAAAAAATAAAGCAGCATTGTTCAAGGCATTGTTCCGTGCCACAAAGAGATGTAGATTCCAGACATTACATAGGTTTCACGGGGCATACCCCGGATTCTTCACTGAGGATTAGGCTGGCTCGGACCTATTTCTTCAATTCGAGGCGGATCGGTGAGACGAGTTGGCGGCACTTGGGACAAAGGGACTCATGAGCTCGAACAAGTTGAAGTCTTCAAGAAGACCAACTACCGGAAGGCATGTAATACCGATCGAGGAAGGCCCGGTAATTCTCGAACGGGACGAAGCACACCTTTTGTAAGGCACCCGGCACACACTTCGGAAGGAAGGGTCCACCGTTCTTGATCTCCAATTCTCCTTCCTCAGTGACGAGTTCCGCAAACTCACAAGCGGCCAACCGATCGTCCGAGAAAATATCCACGGGAACTTCCACGTCGTTAGCATCCGCTGAAGGGTTTAACCCTTCCGCCTTCCAATTGAAATCTTGAGGAAGTAGCCCCTTGGATCGATTTGACCGGCGGAGAACCCATTCACCGAGATTCGTTGACTTATGCGCCATGAAGAACTTGAAAGAATCCGACCTCATAAAATCCCGGCCCGCCTCAAGACGAGAGTATTGGAGGTCTTCAAGCAAGAAATCCTTCATATCTCGGAAGGCCCTCATTGATTTCTGGGTGAAACCCTCCTGCCAATCCAAGTCCGCCTTGATTGCCTCCCAGCTGGTCTTCAGCTTATGGAACTTCACCTCGTGCTCCTTCAACAGATTCCAATCGCTTTTCGGCCTCATCCGCGGACCTGGCCGTGGCCTTGAACAACTCGTGCTCAATGGTAGCCCGCTCACTCACCTTCCACTGCATAGCTCGGATGAAGCACCCAAGCTGCAAAGAATCCGTATAGACATAAGTCGCACGCTTGTCATAAGGACATAATGAAAAAACCATTAGGAGATCACGAACTCACCGATATAGCACATTGAGGCCCGACCCGTTCAACTTCGGAAGTCGCAGCACGCTCATACTCCTTATCGAGGCGGCTGGTCGACGGTAAACGGGCGCCAACTCGCCTCTTGCTTGATTGGGAGGCCTCCGCGGGAGCTCTTCTCTTCCGCCCAGACGTTATGGCATCCCGCATGAACACTTCTTGTTGAGGCCCGGATCCAGCAGCGGATGGTGGTCTGGAGGCAGTAACGCTCCGAGTAACAGGGGCTTTGCCCTTGTCAGGCACGCCGAGGACTTGCGGATATTCTCCCGCCTTGTTCCACCTCTCCTCCTCTGCGGCGAACACTACCGCATTCTTGGGATCTGCCATAGGAAGACCAGCGGACGTGTTGATGATCCTGGCCCTCAGACCGGCGGCGACCTCCAGAGATTGTTGCTCTCTCACGCCTCTTCTTTTCAAATGATGTCGACATGATATAGTCGAACCAGTGAGCTACATAGCAATGTAAACATTTCAGAACGCGGACGAATAACAGAAAAACAACAGGAATATCGGAGATGAGAAAATTCATAACGAGACATTCAAAACACGGAGTCGCACAAATCATAAGTTAGACTCATCGAATCTGTCTTTCCTCCGACTTCCACGGCATCGGTCAGTCCGCATAGATATGGCAGCAGCTGACAAATTAGTCCGTGGAACGGGTAGGTAGGCGGATCATTCTTCTTGTGGATCTCCGCCACCCAGGGAGCAACGTTCTTCGAAAGCGGACGCCAATCAGGGATACTCTCTCTAAGGAATTTTGTGGGCAGCCCCCATTGTTCCCTCTGTCTCTCGGACATCCCTGGCTTCAAAGCCATCCGTACAAAAATGTACCTATCCCACCATTTCGACCCCAACGACGAGATGGAGTCCGAGATGAAGTTATAGGGTTTCCTATTCATAAAAGTGTAAAAAAGGGGATTCCCCGGGCTGAAAGAGACATGGAAAAGCTGCCTGAAGTTTTCAAAATTCACTGTTTGCCCCTTCTTCTTACAAAAGATTACAAAACAAATAAGGTTACCCAGGGACTTGGGGATAACCTGACTCGGACCTATGCCAATATGGTTGAGGATGTTCTTCAGTTCCGTGGCAATGGGGATCTTCCATCCGCAGGAGAAGGCAACCTCGTGCACGCACATATACCCAGCAGGTGGGTTATAGAATGCATGCCCGGGATCAGGGATCATTATTTCTGCACTCGTGGATCTCCATCTTCGCCTCATTTCCGTAATCTCTTGGGCGGACCTCGATGGACAGGTAGGAAGAAGCCCGTCCGCGTTTAGCTCCCCGAACTCGTCTGCTATCACTACTGCGGATGCGGGACGAGGAAATTTGATCCTTGCCGCCTTGGCACCATGGCCTTCAACCAATGAAAGGCTAGATTGAGCGGCAGCTACGGAGTGCAATACAACCCGACGACCAGCACCTCTCCGAGGACGGACATCGGGAGAACCTTCCTCTTCTTCCTCCCCGTCTTCACCTTCTTCCTCTCCGCCTTCTTCCTCCTGACCACCATCAGGTCTCCCAGATGTACCAGGATTGGACGGACCTGTCTCTACCACAACACGGTCCTCCACTCCAGCCTCGAACATCTCCACGTCATCAGCCTCATGCCCGCTGTCGCCTGCCCGTTCAAGTTGAAGCTCATTCGGATCTATAGGCTCTCCCACACCGCCTATAGTCCGAGATTGGACCAACGTTCTCGCCTCATTAACACCTTCTTCGACCATCGCCCGTCTGGCGAGGATTGGTATCGTTCATGGGTTCCGTGCCTAGCGTCGGAATCTCTGGAAGATAAGACATCCACGAGATAGTCTTTCACGGACACGCTCACGTCCGTGGATTCACCGCCCGAATCTACTCCATCCTGGTAATCCCGCACCTCGTGAACGTTTTGACTATCGCTGGACATCCTAGAAGGAAGAACGGATCGAACGATGATTGTTATTGTCCGAGAGTGCATTTATATGTCTTATTAAGTCCAGAGGTCCGGGAAAAGTTTAAACCCTAAGATTTTCTATACACAGAAGGACAGGGGCCCCAAGACCCTGGCACACGAAGCTATGCCACTGGCACCACAATCTGCCCCTCATGGCATGGCAATAAAAGAAATAATTTACAGGCGAACACCACAACCAATACCGATTTATCATCAAGTAAGCATGCATTGTCAAGACGGGTTGTGTCGGACGGGACGTACCAAATAAAAGTACAAGGCATCAGACCTAATTATGGAGTAATGCATTATCAGGTTAGACTGTCTCCAAAGTAGGATTTCTTTCAGGCTTTCACAGACATAAAGAGCACTTTCAACAATTTGTACACGGAAAAATAGGACATGGAAGGATAAAGGGCCCCTACACATTACCTGTTAGAAACAAGGTACTTGAATATAGATAGACACTTAATCTAGCAGGACAAGAAAACGGAATTTCAATGAACCATTTTCCCTTATGGATGCCCTCATATGTTATAAGATATTGTGTTATGTATGAGTTCTAACACTTTATATACTTTTCATAGTAGATATATTTTCTCAAACGCTAGCTTCTCAACCGAAGGTATCGCAAGAGCCAATTACTAAAGACAAGCACAATTACGGAAGCAGCAAGGGAAGCTACACTAGACATGCAATGGGCGTATAGCGAATACAGGCAACTTTAACAAAGCCAAAAAATGAGGGGTACTTACTTGCTAATATTCAAACAGGAAAGTTCAACGGACGATCGAGTTTGGATAATGCCCCGAGGTTACAGATCTCAGCTGGATAGCCCAAAGTCTTACAAGTCCCAGTTGCTCGGATCGATCTTGTGTTGTTTGAATAGCTTAAAGATTGCTCAGAGATTCAATTTAGCTAAAGTGTGAAAGTGACCGATCGCCTAACTATTTATAGGGGCAAAGTGGGAAGGCCAAGCGTCACATCACTTAGGTTTAAACCGCGGCCGTTGATCTGTTCAAATCCAACGGTCATGACGATCCGCGAATAGATGGCTAACAGCGCATTACGTTTAGTGCCTGACAGAGGAGTCGCGTCACTTGATCTCAACCGTTGAGGCTTCCCAATCCAACGGTCACATCGTTCCCCTCGGGATCTTACCCCATGGGCCGGACAAGCAACTCGTTGGACCCCGGTGATTTACTGTTCAAAGGTCCATCAGGACCATTTCACAAATTTGGCCCAACGGATAACCTCCTACTTGATCTTCCTTGAAAGACTTCGTCAGATCCTAACCGTACTCGGACCCATATATCTCGGATACAAATACCTTTTCCCTCTACAGTCCCAGTTATGTGATAACTCGTACTGTAGACGGAAAAGTGGGGGGAAAGAGATATATTGAATCCTTGAGGACACGGACGACGGATCCCGACAAAAAGGATTTTTTCCTTTTTCTTTTAACTAACGATTCCGACACGCTCCACGTATTCGATCGATCCTCATAGTTACCAACTATCTTCTACTAAGATACTTGGAAACTGGGGGGACATATGTTGATACGGAAATGTGTCCAATCCGTTAAGGGCGCCATAGAGCGTGTCCTAGAGCGCATCAAGGCTAAGATAGCCATTCAAAGCTAGTCCGACCTTCGAGTGGTCCGTCCTAAAGGAAACCATCTCAGGTCAACTAGTACTCACAAGTCAGCACGCCATTTCATTAGGTCCCACCAAGCTAGATGGATGACTTCCGAGCGACAAAAGGCAACTGGTCCTCCCAAGTACCGCAAACTGTCAGTCCTAAGATGCTAAACGGACCGGACGAGAGAATCTCGGACGCCACCAGTACAGTAAGACCAAACGTATTTGACAGAACCACTGAGATGCTTCCGTGGAACTCTAAGGTCCGGACACCTAGAGTTACCCAAGGCAGAGTCATCCAATCATGCGGATCTGTCCGAGGGACTTACACGGACCCAACATGCGGAACAGTACTCTCAGAGGGAAAGGACCAAACTACCCTCCCAGCCCATTAATTAGTATTGGATTACTATTCACTAATGGGCCATGGGCCAAAGGTAGCATTGGTGTCCAAATCTGAGGCATACACTTGGCATCATCTTATGAGCTACTTCATAAGTATACGATAACTATAAATATAACACAAGGTCCAAGACCTTAAGGTAAGCATGATCAAAAGGGAAATCCCCTAGGAAATTGGGTTGTCTCCTAAGTTCTAAACATCCTTGATTTCATTACCTTTCCCATTACTATTGCATTGAGAGCTTTCATCTCTCCTTTGAGTAAAGCCTCCTTCCGGATTGACTTAGGCAATCCGGGTAACCCATTCTAACCCCCCCCCCCCCCACTTAGTCCTTTCAGGTACTCTTGCTCGGACAAGCCTTCTCTCGGGCTTCAAGTTGGAGGCGGATCTTAGATTAGGTTACTTGTAGTAGTAGTGTTGGTGTTTGAGGTTTTATCCCTCAACACTACCAATGTTATGGAGTTCAATAAAAACAAACCTTCCGGCCCAATTTTCATCCCTTATGTTTACTGTAGCGCAGTTTATAGGTCTCCAATAATTCATTCCTTAAATTTAGTGGATTTTATAAAACTTGGGCAGTACATAAAATTCGTATCTATTATTTATGAAAATTGAATTCCTTTAATTTTCTTTAAAGTTACTATTTAAGGCCTACACGTTAAGTCTGCATGTATTCGTATAGTTTGACTATTAATATGGCAAGGATTTATAGTAGAATTTATACTAAAAATTGAGGCGGCACTTTATTTAAAGGTAATCAAAACAGTTCAATAAACCTAAATAAAAAACCAAATGAGATCGTCTCATTATAATAAAAACGAAACAAATTAAAAACGACTCTAACTAATATTAGAAAACGACTCTAACTAATATTAGTGAGCCCAGCGAAACTCAGATTCCATGTAGATGACCTCAAGATCAGCAAGACACCTAGGGCACTGACTGCTGGACGCAACGCTCGATTTGATATGTTCGATGAACTTATCGTCGTCGACCATACAGAACATAGGAATATCGAAGAATGTCTGGTCATAGCATACCATACTCTTAAGCCTCAATCCCAAGTCCCATCTGCAATCATTAACCTGGATTTCTCCTGTGTATTCGATACCTTCCTCTTGATACTTTGGATTTCCGCTAAACAACTTCATAAAATTTAAACAATACTTGGCCTGCTTATGCTTAGACAATACTGCCAGATTCATCAGTTCCAATGCCTCTTCCTTCTTCTCTTCATCGCAAAACATCTCCTGTATTAATAAGTTATATTATATATATCTTCAAGGATGGGAATTACTTTCAAAATAAGCTAATCAATGAAATCTTGTATACCTATATAAACTGCCAGGATAAATAACCTTTGATTTAATTAATTACTAACCAAATATATGCGTAAGACCGCTTCCGGATTTTGAGCGTCAAAGAGGACGTCCAGAATTTCACTTGGGATTCTCTTCGATGCACTAAGATGTAGCTCCTTAAGGACATGCTTATCTATCCCAAACTTATACATTAGAGGGCAGCTGGAGATATCCGAATAAAATTTAGACCTGTATATTAAATAAATAATCGAGCCAATATAAAAACACGGCTTCATATGAGATGTGAACATTACCTCAATACACAATTCGCCCAGTCAATTACTGAATGAGATGCAATCCGTCCAAGTATGTTTGTAAGAATTTCATCCGGAAGAACTTGGATTTCATAACGTTGAATCTTGGATTTTAGATGCATGTTTGAAAGTTTTGCAGCAGCTAAAGGATTGTTTTTTCAATGAAAGCACACTCCTGATCGTGATATATAACTAAACAATAAAAGTGATATGACTGCCAGATTATAATTCCTTAGAAATAAGGACGTTTAGATAACTTGTGTAGATACATTTTAGTTAGTTTAGTTACACATACTTGTATCCTTAGGATTTAGTTAAATCTTTATTAGATGTGAAGATCGATCCAACTTAACAGAACAATCTTTTAGCTGCTAGTAATACGTTAATCTCGGCTCCGTCACTAATAATTACCCTATTAAATAGGGATTCTGGTATACTTAACAAATTATATCACTATTAAAACTCGTAATTTAGATAATGATGAATGCAGTTTTGATTATATATCGTGCTTCGAGTTTGCTATGTATTAGGAGTATTTTAATTTGTCTAGCACTTCAATAGCGTAATAATACAAACGTGTATCAAGGCTTAGATATTGTTGGGTATTATTAGGAATATTAGTGAGTAAATAAATTAATCAAACTGAGATTGGAAATTGACTTAAAATCAAACAATGTAATCCTTCTAGGTCTGGTACGTTTGATTGGAATGGTGCCAATGATTGAGTAAGACGTATCAAGAATATACTTGACAGGACAAACTGAAATATCGTTGAATAAAAAACATCATTTTTTTAGATGGAAATAATATAGTTGACACTGAAATGTACTCTTACGAATACAATATTCTTCATACAATAAGAAATTAAATGATTTAGAAATAAACAAAAGATCTATGGTGACATTAACTCTTCTTACTTTGCTCGTGCATGCCACCACGGTTTTGATGGTGTCGTTTCCTGCCAATGCTCAAGTAATTAGAACTCATGTAGGAAACTTCTATGTCGGCAACACAATTTGGGCATTGATTGTATTTGTACCCATGGGTTTTCTGATTTTTATCACATGCATCATTCGGGTTGTTCCGCTGACAGAAAAACGGAACATCTAGATATAATGGATTCTTCAGGTTTAATTTGGACAGTCTAGATTTCATTGACCATCTAGAAGAGCTAATGTAGAGAACTCCAAGATAATCAGATTTCAGCTCTGCTAATCCACTGACACCTTGATCACGAACATGTTTTTCCTTGCTGAATAGCTTCATATAGTTGATGCAATAATTTGCCTCGTTGTGCTTCAAAGATATAGCCTTCTCCATATATTGGTACGCTTCGGATTCATTCCCATCGACGAAGTATGCTTGCTGTGGTATAAATGTAACTAAATAAGAATGCGTTATGTGTTATGAACATGTTACTGATATTTGTGTCTATTTACATTGTTTATTGTCTTACCAATGACTTTCTTAATACGGCTTCGGAATTTTCTGCCAAAGACATTCTATCGATCAATGGTTAAGGAACAATTACAGCTGGCTCGATCTGTATATTCTTCAGAACTGTCCGTGTGTTTCCCAGCCGATAGAACCGTGGGCAGCTAGTAAATATAAAAAACGATGAGTTATTCTTGCCCATGTTAAGATGAAGTAATAAGAAGTAAAACAAAGCATTAAAAAACCTGGAAGTTATTCTTGCCCATGCATCCGTTGATTGAAACGAAAGTTTTTCAAGAATGGTAATCCACAAATCGTCTGGTAAATGTGGACTCATCGAACCTGCTGTGCTAGGCATGAATGTGACGTAAATTTAGTAAATCGAGATAGCACCTATATAGAAAGTGTGTAAACAAACGTACTATGCTATTTCACCGGAAATTTAAATTCAAATATTGGATTCTAACAAACAACATAGAATTAAACCTAGTAGAGCCATAAAAATAGGGGACGGATATCTGAAAAAATTACTTTCACGCCACTATTCTGAACAGTCATTATTTTACGCCAGGTTGGTTGAAGTCAAATTATTCTGAACTGTCATTAAATTACTTTACGCCACAATCACATCCATAAAAATAGGGGGCTTCAACAACTAATTATTGATTAACTTGCCAAGAGATAAACTTTCCTTCTTCAAAAATTGATGAATTAAAAACCATTTAATTTTGGAGGGAATTTGCCACATCAGCTTTTTGCATATGTGGCATAGCTCTTCTTTGATTTAGACCATCACTTTTATCATATATATAGATGAGTGTTTTATTTTTATACAAGCTACTTTAACAAACTTATCAAATCAGCGATTAGTTACACGGTCATGTTGTAACAAACTTATTTTGACAATAAGCTTATTAAAGATACTTGATCTCTTGGATGTTTATATTTGTAGTTGTAGGGAATATGCCAAGGGAAGAAGAATTTTTGTTTCTAGCAACCCATGTTTCTACCCGTATTAAAATGTGTTCAAATTTCAAAAGATCAAACCAATTATTGATGCTTAGTTGTATAGTAACATATATTAGTACTCATTTAAGATGTGATTCTGATCCCTGAAAGCTCTTTTTATGGATTCTGGTTGTTTATTTAAGTTTTTCTAATGCCAGATGGACAGAACTGAAGTTTTTCTACAGTTCTACAGAGATTCAAGCCTTCAGAAAGACATTGTAAAATTACAGGATTGGAAATAGTAACCTCATTTTGGACAAATTGATGGATAACAGAGAAAAAACTCAACCAGATGAATCTGTTTCAAGACATTGTACAATTACAGGCTTCAAAATCCAGTAAAGATTGATCTCTTAACTAGCTACAGAATCTGGGCAAGGATCAAAAAGTTCGAACTTTTTTGGAGGCTCGCTGTTGCACCTCCCGTTGAGCTGTTTATTGTTTTCGCACTCAATTCCTCTTCCGCTCTCACTTCTGGTTCTTGTTCCAGGAGTCTCCGGCATGCTTTTTGGCACCTCGTAAAGTGTTACGCTGCCACCTGAACTCAGTGCAATAGACCCTTCTCGGGTCACTTCTTGGTTTACAAGTGGCTCGAGAATCTCAATCACTTGACTCATCACAGGCCTCCCTTTTGGGTTTTGGCTGAGACACTGGTATGCCAGATTGGCAACCTTCATCAGGATTTTAACGGAGTATTGCCCTTCGATTCTGGGGTCGAGTATTCTCAAGAGCTTCTTGTTATGGTTTAGAAGCGGACGGGCCCACTCAACAAGATTGTGCTCCCGGCTAGGTCGGCTCTTATCCATTGCTCGCCTACCAATGAGCATCTCAAGCAGAACTACTCCAAAGCCATACACATCACTTCTAGCTGTCAAGTGACCTGCAATTGGATTCAAGCATTTCTTTAGTCACCATTATGAAACGATTGCAAGGGACATCAGGAAGAACGAGTACAACTCTGCATGTCGTATCGCAAATTTCATATGCTAAACAAAAGCTATGATTAAGATTTTCAAGACAAGTACAGAAGATAAACATATATAAGCACGCTGATTATCTTTTTTCTAAAAGAACAGTATTAGATCAATATTTGCAAGATAAAGCCACGTAGAAGTATAATACAGCTCCTTTTTTATGCTCCATTCCAGATTAAACTAAACCCACAGCCTTGAGGCCTCAACTTGACTGGCTAAGTTGTGCAATGCCAAACAAATGTATCTGAAGAAGTTGTATCTTAAGATAAGAAATAATCATACTATTGCGTAAAGTACATGTTCTTTAGCTAATAGTATAAGTATATTGCTTGAGCACTATAACTACTTCCTCCAGTACCAGAATGTACTACATAGGTTTCACGCATGAAATTTGGTCCTATATATGTCATTTTAAGACTCACCGGTCATGACATACTCAGGAGCAGCATAACCATAAGTACCCATAACCCGGGTTGATACATGAGTTTGATCTCCCGTTGGTCCAACCCTTGCTAGTCCGAAATCAGAGAGTTTTGCCCTAAAATCCTGCAAAAATCTCATCTTCATTCAACATTGCACAATCCACATATTGGCGGCTAAATTTGGCATAATAAACAGGAAATACAGTACATGGCATGATAATAAGGTAAAGGAACTCAACTAACCGCATCTAGCAAAATGTTTGAAGTCTTAAAGTCTCTGTATATGATAGGCTTTTCTACGCCATGAAGAAAAGCAAGCCCTTTTGCAGCATCCAACGCAATATTCAGTCTCTTTTGCCATGATAAAACGGCGCGCACTCCTAACAGAAAAGAAACCAAACAACTGCGATCAGTTTCAAAGGCACAATATAAACTTATTTAGTGCAAAATAATGAATTGCTCTTTGAAGAGAGTGATTATTTGATTATATGCAGAACAAACAGCAAGCAGTTTAGAAAAACGTATCTCCTGTAATACATTCCTATAAAGCTGGTACTTGTTTCCCCTATTTCAGATATTTTTCCGCCCATCATTCATTCGAGAAATGGAAACTGAAACCTTGAGTCTGCGAAAAGCTAATGTATAACAAAAAGTCTCACAATAAACCACATAGTTTTGGATGTTTGGGTTACCCAGATTGGGGAAAAAACTTATTTGGGATAATGTTATTTACTGTACCAAAACTCTTGGGCTTCATTTGGTTTGAGGGAAAATGGGGGAAAAGAAAAAAAATAGGGAAAAATAAAATTTTCCTGGAAAATGTGAGGGAAAAAACTTTCCTTATTATGTGGAGATAGATGTATTTTGTATAGATTTTGATGAATTTTCCAGAATTTCCTGAGAACTACCAAATGGTGGAAAACAATATTTTCCCCTATTTTTTTTCTTTTCCCCCATTTCCCTCAAACCAAATGAAGCCTTGAAGAAACTCACGTTTAAGGTTTTGAATGACCCAGGAGACAGTCCAAAAACAAAATCGTAATCCATAATGGCAAGTGAAACTTATATGTTACAAGAATTTAGCTAAAATAAGAAAAAGAAGCTAATTTACTCTCTCACACAATCTGCTTGAATGAAATATATATATGTATATATATAGCCTTTGTTACTCACTCATGAATAGATGCTTCTCCAAGCTTCCAGATGCCATATATTCATAGACCAGCAACCTATGATCACCCTCACAACAATAGCCGATCAACTTCACTAGATTTGAGTGCCGAAGTTGCCCAAGATAATTGACCTCTGCCTGTAAGTAAAGATCTTGACTGTAAGCAACTTTACTACATTTGTGGCACTTAAAACATTGAAATTGGACAGCAAATGTAATGATAGGACACTCGACTATTTTTCCTGTCTGTGTTCATGGTATCACCCTCGACAGCTGTTAGACTATTATACCGGATTAATTCCACAACTCTCTCCAAGCTCGGACTTTTTGATGATATGAAATTCTTTCAGCAGTTTTGTGGGAATAACAAAAGTTACCTCTTTTTCTGATGGTCAACAAAATATGCAAGTAGAACGAACAGAAACATACAAGCTGTCACTTGATGCAACGATCCCACAAGCCAAACTCTCGAGACAGTAACAAACACTGCATATCAAATTGAATGGAACTAACTAACCACAGTACCACACATTGATAAGTGTGGCAATGAACTAATGAAAAAAAACGAGGAAGGATTTCAAGGATACTATTACCTAGTAGCTAGTGAAATCGGTAATCGGTATGTTTCTTTGTCCTACAGGGATAATGGAGTTAGACCTCAATTCCTATTTTTCTATATACAATCACTTGCATATGCCAAATGGCAACGTGTATGTCTCTTGGTCAATAGCCTATTCAGTTTCTTTTACCAACATTTATGTATCTGCTTACATCAACTGATAAAGTACAAAAGCATACATTAATTAGAGGAGAAGAAAAATCATAGTTATAACAATTACCAGCCATTCTCGGTCCCCTTGTAGACCCTCACGATCGAGCTCTTTGATAGCAACTTGGGTTGTCTTGTGCCCAGGCCTCACATTCTCATCAATGACTCCTTTGTAAACAATGCCAAAACCACCCTCACCAAGGACCTGATCTGGTCGAAAATGCTTGGTGGCCAACTTCATCTCTTCGTATGTGAAGATATCTAGATCACCATTTCCAGGGCTTTTACGTAGATCCCTTACATTTCTGGGAATCACCACAATGGTATTTGAACTCACAGGAGCAGACTTTGAAGGATATGTTGAATCTTGACAAACACAAATGTCACACGGCAGAAGTCAGCACTACACATCATAAACTATACTTGTTCGTGTACACTCCAAATACTTATAACATCAGGTTCCGCATAAACCACGCACACACAACCAAAAGATTACCAGCAGAGCAGCATAAGCTTAAATACAGCAACATAATAAAAAGTTCAAGACTCCATTAGTGGCAGCAACATTGTAGTAATTTTGCATTCTTCATTTCTTAATGTGAGAAACCACTATGCCAGAATCAACATCTCCTTCCTTTCTAAACTCTTCCTCTTTCTCAGATACCCCTATACTAAAGCCATTGACACTACTCTATATCATGTTTTATAGGAGTACTTCTTATTGAAGCATATGTAAGAGCAAATTCATTGATCAGCAATTACTCTATGTTAGTAAAGTTAACACAGATAGAAAGCCAATACAGTGAGAAATCGCAAAAAAAAAGCCCGACAGTGCTCGGATGGATTAGTACCATGTAGCGGATACCAATGAGAAATCGAAAAAAAAAAAAAAAAAAAAGGCCAATACAGAAAACAAAGCATGCCAGCATCGCTGAAGGTATACATCAATAACTGCCAAATGCAACTGTATGAATTATCACAAACTATCTTCAGTAAACAAGACATGGATATTATATTTTGCACATACAGAAAGAAATCCAAGTTAATCTAGCAAAGCAATCAATAATGATCAATCTATTCAGTAAGTCGGTTGTTGAAAAGCAAGTACCTTGTTTGTTACTTGAAGATTTGTAGTTTCCATGCTGAATCTCTTCTTCAACACTGAGACAAGAACCCATTTCCCAAAGGCAGGCTCAACAGATTGACATTCCAAATTAAAACCAAAGCAAAGATTGGATTTTTATCAATTTCCCTCAAAAAAAACAAAGCAAGTTGAGAACAAAATTGACCTATTTATACGAAAACCCAAACTGATTGGTGGCAAATAGAGAAAGGATTCAATGAAATCTGATCTGCTTTCTCTTTGAATGTTGGAAGAAAATCCAATGTAGTTGCATAGAATTTATCTACAGACAAAAAGAAGAGTGTGACCGTGAGTGAGTGTGAAGAAAATCAAAGGGTATTTATTTCATTTTCTCAACTTTGTATAAATACAAAACCGAATAAAAGGATATTTGATTTAATTATGGGGTTATTTACTCGATTGATTGGCTTTGAAGAAAAGCACATAACTATACTCCATGAGACGATTTGTCCGAATCAAACTGAATTTTACCAAATTTTCGTATTTGTTTCCTTATGCTACTCAAGTTTAACTAGTAATCCCTCCATTTCAGATAAAGTGTTACCTTTTAACTTTGACCGGTCAACTGTCTTCGAGTTTGACCACAAATTACTCATAAACGATGATAGTAAATAATTTAATAAAATCATATAATAAAAATTTAATTACTAAATTTTCATTATATAATTTTAATAATTTATTTATTAATGTCGTTTAAGAGTAAATTGTGGTCAAACGTGAAGACAGTTGACCGCAAAATAGTAAAATGTAACACTTTTTCTGAAATAGAGGGAGTATCTATCAATTCCAAATTTGAAACTCAAATATACTACTTTATCCCTATCAAAATCGCAATTCAATATCAAATAGCACAAAACTTCTTAGATCAACTCTTGAATTAATGTTCATCAGTTCTGAATTTCATTGCTGAATTTTGCTCGAGCTCAATTTATCCCATTTTTGTGTTAACTCACTCAATTAAGTAGAGTTGAACTAATTCAACAGGTGTATACACTAACTTGAATAATTTTTAGTATGAATTATTAGAATGTGCATACCTTAGTGGGAGACCGATTGATATTTTTAAGTATATGCATATTGTCATAAAAAATACTACTAATAAATACTAATATTGTTATGTGAATAGACATTTTATGTACAACTACATTTTAATGTGTACATATAACATCGATGTTCTTACTATAGACTCATAATGTTTTTTATTAAAGTGGAAATATCCAAAAGTAGAATACTATTTAACTATGTTGAATCCTCCTACAGGTCATGATTTTATTCTTCATAATAATATCATATCGCTCCCACCAGGTTCGAACGCATGAATTTGATTTAGGGGCATCACAAATTATTTATAACTTATAATAAAATAATTCAATTGAATTTAAATTGAAATATGTATTTTTATAAATGATAAAGCAAGTGTTATAGTTCAACGAGCTTTAATAACAATCAACGAAAAGCTTATTGATTGGCGAAGGAAGATGTATCATCCATCCATCCATATATTATTTAAAGCACAATAGTCTAAACCTCACAAGATTCATTCAGTACTACGTGGAATTAGTTGTATTTTAGCCAGTATATAATTCATTGTTAATTTTGGTATATTGACTACATATATAGTTTTTATTCAACCTCATATAACTTTATCTACAAAAATTCGAAAAATATTTTGAACATATATTTAAATTCTTCATGACAATACGAATCCACAGACACCAATCTTGAATACTATTATTAATTAAATAAATTATTTTATCTATTAAAATAAAATATAAATTTATTAAATAATATAAAATGAAATACTAAAATTTTAAAATTAGAGCATTTATTAAATTAATTCAATCCTACATGGAATTATTTGCATTTTTAACCGGTATATACATATTTCATAGTTTATTTTTGGTATGTTGGTTGCATATATAATTTTTATTAAATCTCATATAACATTATCTACAAAAATCCGAAAAATATATTAAACATATATTTGAATTCCCCGTGACAAGACGAATCCATAGGCACCAATCTTGAATATTATTATTCATTAAATAAATTATATTATTTATTAAAGTAAATATAAGTTTATTAAATAAGATAAAATGAAATAATTAAATTTAAAAAATAGATCATTTATTAAATATAATTCAATCCTACGTGGAATTAGTTGCATTTTCAACCAGTATATATTTTACTGTTTATTTTTTGTATGTTGGCTGCATATATAGTTTTGATTAAGTCTCATATAAATTTATCTACAAAATTTCAAAAAAAATTATGTTTATATTAATAGATATTTATATTTTCAATTAATATATAATAGATATTTATGTTTTCAATTAATATATAATAGATATTTATGTTTTCAATTATACATTTTGATTCTACGGTTGAGCAGATTTCGAATAGGGGGGGAGAATTTTTGTTGCATAAAGTTTTTTCAGGTTAAACGTGAGCAACTGAGGCTAATGTTTTTAGCGCTTAGATTATGAGTTGGGTGTCTTATATAATAAAAATATAATATAATATATAAAGTTAATGAGTTAAACCCACCAGATGCATTCAAATTCCATCCATCCTACGTGAAATTTTGATTCTACGGTTAAGCAAAGTCTAAATAAGGGAACGTAGTAGTGTTGTTGCTAAGATCATGTGAGCAATGTTATTGCTTGGTGACAAAATTTTATGTCTTATTGTTGCTGGAAATGCGGAAGGTTTGCCAGCCAAATTAAGAACTAAATTTGTTCGAAATTTTGAGTGGCAACATGTAGTAACTGATAGAGATTTTTCTTTGGTGATTAAATTTCTTAAATCGACAAATTTTAGCTTTGCCCCTTTGTTTCACTTTTCAAAGAAATTCAGGTATTTGATGAAAAATTTTGTTCCATATCTTTCACTATTAAACCTACCTATATACAAATCATTCATCAATTATCTCCATCTTCATGTTCGATATTGATTATCTGTTTGTATTAATAAAGAAAAATCAGTTTGTCGTATTTTTTCTGATTTATTTTTTTACGTTTCAATTGGTGTTTCTCCAATTATGGAGGATGGTTCAAGCATAAAAGAAGTGGAAAAGTATTAAAAATATACTTATTTAAGTCATAGTTATCATGAGAATAATTAAGTTTGAGTGTACATATTCAACAAAATTAAAACATTTCGATACAATAGATATATGTTGATGAAGTGGAGTATATACTCTAAGGACAATACTAAGCTAATCCAAGCTTACAAGAATGGAACTTATACAACCTTAGACCATTCCCAATGGTCATGGTGATGGCCGTGAATAGGGGCATCCGTGAGCCACGACTGAAACGACGATAAAATCTGGAAAAATCATGTCCAATGGGCCGTGGCCACGACTATGAATAGTGTTTTTAATAGATTATTATATATATATATTTTTTTTAATTAAATAAATCATTTCATTCACTAAAATAAAATATTAATCTCATATAATTTTATCTACGAAAATCCAAAAAATATTTTTAACATATATTTAAATTCGTCGTGACAAGACGAACCTATAGACACCAATATCTTGAATACTATTATTAATTAAATAAATTGTTTTATTCATTAAAATAAAATATAAATTTATTGAATAAGATAAAATAAAATAATGGAATTTTAAAAATAAAAAATGACTCATTAAAACACATTATAAATAATTAACGTAGCATCAAGCATTCAAAAAGATACTCATTTTACATAGTTTACATCCAACATTCTGGACAAACTAAAATATATGATTATTTTGATTAGTCTCATATATATATATATATATATATATATATATATATCCATACGGCCAACCCTGACATGTACCCGAAGTACATTGACTTTGTGCAGAATCAACATGTACAGCAGCGACCTCACCATGCCAATGCTGCCATCTCTATCTCACCAAACATTGTTCCCACTTCAGGTGCCTGTATTTCTTCTTTAGCTTCAGTAGACTTGAATGTTGCTAAGCAAGTTTGGATTCTAGATACGGGTGCTTCAGATCACATGATCTGTAGCTTATCTTTATTTACATCCCCTCCCCAACCTATGCATATCAATATTCAATTGCCTACTGGTACTACTACTCCTTCTACTCATAAGGGACATGTTACTCTATTTGATGTTTCAACTCTGCACAATGCTCTATATGTTCCATTGTTTAAGTTCAATATTATATCTTTGTCTCACCTAACCAGACATGAAAATGTCTGTGCTTATCTCATTGATGATTTGATGATCTTACAGGACAAACTGTCCAAGAAGATAATTGGTTTGGCAGATATTAACAATGGACTTTATCATATGAAGACTGATATCACATCATATGACCATGTTATGCCTCTTTTAAAACAATTTGCTCCTTGTACTGCTTTTGCAAATGCTTGTATTTCCCCTTCTGTTTAGCATATGAGATTAGGTCACTTACTACTGATAGATTAGCAAGAATAATCAATTTTCCTATTCATACTTGTAATCTTTCACCTTGTGACATTTGCCAGTTTGATAAACAAAAACGTTTGTCTTTTCATAATTCTGTTACTTCTACTAAAAATGTTTTTGATCTGGTTATGGACATCTGGGGTCCTTTTCATCAATCTTCTTATAATGGTTTTAAATATTTCCTCACAATAGTGGATGATTTCTTTCGTACTACTTGGGTTTATCTTATGCAATACAAGTCTGAAACTCGCATGCACATTATTCATTTTTTTTTAACTACGTTATCACTCAATTTAGTACCAAAATCAAATCTATACGTTCTGACAGTGGTGCTGAGTTTTTATTCAATGATTTCTATCATAAACATGGCATATTACATCAACGTTCTTGTGTTGCGACTCCTCAACAAAATGGGAGAGTAGAACGCAAGCATCAGCATATTCTACAGGTTGCACGCGCTCTTCTTTTTCAGGCTCACTCACCTGCTACTTTTTGGAGTGATGCAGTCCAAATTGTTGTATACATCATTAATCGTGTGCCTTCTATTGTTCTTCACAACAAATCCCCTTATGAGATTCTTCATTCCACTCCACCTGATCATTATTCTTTTTTACGCACCTTTTGTTGTCTTTGTTACATTTCTTCTCCTTCTTCAAATCGAGACAAGTTTGCTTCAAGAGCTCGAAAATGCATTTTCCTGGGTGTATTGATACCAGGAAAAGTGTTTCTGGTTATTATTTTTACTTAGGTGACTCTTTAATTAGCTGGAAAAGAAAGAAACAACAGGTTGTCTGCCGCTCTAGTACTGAGGCTGAGTATAGAGCAGCTGCTACTGCTATTTGTGAGGCCCAATGGCTCATTTATCTTCTTAAGGACTTACATATCACTCATGATTTTCCTGTTTTATTGTACACAGATAACTTGTCTACTTATCATTTGGCTCACAACCCTGTGCAGCATCAGAGAACTAAACACATTGAGCTAGCCTGCCATTTGATCAGGGAAGAGATAGCATCTGGCCTCATTTATTTCATTCACATCAATAATGTTCACCAAGTAGTTGATATCTACACTAAAGCTTTGCCTGCAACTTCATTCCATCATCTCATTTTCAAGATGAAATTGTTTAACCTACATGTTCCTCTTGAGGGGGGTGTCAAGCTAAAGATATTGAAGAAGATCAAAGAGAAGCTTTGGATTCAATACAACAGATATAAGCTCGTTTATACACCAAGTGTTAAGTTTGTATACTAAGTGCTATTTCGGTTATTACGTGTTCTACTTAAGTCATTTAGCACTTTTACTACAGCTTGTACCTTATAGCTTTACAGTTGTACCTAGCGGTTAGGTAGTTAGCTATTTAATAGCTTCTTCTTCGTTGTACTGTACAGTCTCACTATTCATTCTTCACTTCTTCTGTAAACAACAATTCTTCCATCAATGAAATTCTCTATTTTCATGAATTCTTGAATTATAATAGAGTTTGCAGCGAAGAAAACAGACTCAATGTACCTAGGACAAACTTTGCTACTTCTACAAGCTGGAACTTTGAAGTCCTATTCTCCGGCCTATGCTTTAATTAATTGACTTAAAATATACCACCAATAATCAATATTCTCTCCGTTCTAAATAAATCTTTCCATTTTACTATTCTGCAGTCAATTGTTGCGGTCAAATTAAATTTTCATTATATGATTTTATTAAATTATTTACAATTATAGTTTAAGAGTAATTTACGATCAAAGTCGAATACAGTTGACCGGTTAAAGTCAAAATGAAAAGATTTATTTGGAACGGAGGGAGTAATAATCCATCATAGACCAGGCCGGTCCTAACATCATACGAGATATTCAGTCGTCACTGGATTTCGCACTATACTTTAATCTTCATGACCAATCATATCTGACATTAAATTTAGGAGGGACATGTCAGCTCATTTGACCATTTCTATGAAGGATAAAGTATCTTTTTTCCTTCTTGGAATATGAGGCCATGGTTTTTGGAAGATGTGGCTCGTACTATATATATTTTTTGTTTGCATGCGTGTGTTGATGCCATCAACTGCTTGCTTGACCGACTCCCCTACGCGCTTGGCACCTACACCACACGGTTCAACGGTCCTTTCCGATCCAGTCTTCTACCTTGTCTATTCATTATCGTCTTTATTCAATATATAATTTTCCCTAGTCAATATATACAAGCCATCCTATCATGTTTGTTGTTTAGTTGAAAATAAATCAAGTTTGTTTGTTTAAATTGATGTTAGTTGGAAACAATGCCATATAAGGACTATACATATGTATTGTTTATACTTAGTGGTGAGGTAAAAATGTACGGAGTCATTTTCCTAACGTGAGGTTGTTCAAGCTTCGGTAACTATCCATATAAATGGTAGAGAGTTAGTTCATGTTCACGGATTGACTTAGGCAAATCGATCATGACTTAATGATCGAGTGATATGATTAGTACGTGCCAGTAACTCCCAACAAATGAAGGTTGAGTAATGAGGACTCAATGCTAGGACATATGTCTCGAAAAATCGGAAACTTATCTACTTAGTGGTTTGATGACACGTGTCCACCGGAATAGAGGTGCATGCGAGACACGCGCTTAGAGTGTCGTGTTTTCCACTTTTTACACCTTGCGTTATCATTATCATGTGATTTAAGGACCCGAGCATTTAGTAAGCTCGGTGCGTTTGTCCTGTTTCTTATTGAACTGATCCTAAGAGTAAAAATCAACCGAGCATCAATATGCTCGATCGTGATTGCAGGTTCCTCTCAAGGTTCTTGCTGCTAACCACATAAGGGCAGGGATCGAATACCTTGCTGCTCGGTTAGAAGCACAGTGAGTTGGGTATCATACTACTTTTTTGGTCTTGTTGAGATCGGTTGATCTTAGGAGGACAACAATGCTCGGTGGTGATGATAGTTCGTCCTTAGAACGATGTTAGATTGTTTGAATAGGATTAAATCTACTCCTGCTAGTCACCGTGCGTACAAGATCAAGGCTATGTTTACCCACACATGGGAACTTGTGATTTTATAATGGTGAACTACTGAATTAGTAGTTGACATTCCACTATAAAAAGAAATCCAATTGTAACTTGTAAGGAGGCCGCACATATGGTAAAAAAAATTCCTCGGGAAAACAAGATAAGAGGATACTTGAGGCCTACATAAGAGGAAGCAAATCCTAAAGTAAACTAAAAACGATGGTTTTTAGTAATGTAAGACAATTTTTTTCTAAGAGTTGGCCTTTTATCATCCCAGGACATGAACTTGAAAAGTAAATCTCCTGAGAGACGGTCTCTAAATAATTATATTATTAAGAAAATCATTGATATTACTAATCAAAACACCTATGTTCTCAAACATTGGTATTTTTTTCATATTACAATAAAACTTATTTCATTAGCAACATAGACGTTCTGATTAATAATATCGATGATTTTAGTGATAACATAAGCTGTCTCTATATAAGTCATTTAAAGACTGTATCTCATGATACTTTGTGGAACTTGAATGGATAAGTTTCTCATTTAGATTTGGCTAATACGGTGGGGTGAGCAAAATTGGGCCTCGACCTGTGAATGGGCTTGAACCATCCAGGATCCAAACCATAAGAGATCATATGGGCCATATCATGATTTCAATTTTTTTTCAAATTTCCATTTTTTTTTTGTGCTTTTTTAATTAATTCTATATTTTTAGAAACTTTTGTATAAACGAAATATTTTCCGGGAAAAAAAATCATTCATTTTTTTCTGATTTATGTTTAGTGTTGTTATTTTGTGTTTGATCGTGCATGTTAATGTTTTTTGTATAAACGAAATATTTTCCGAAAAAAAAAATTTCATTCATTTTTTCCGGATTTATGTTTAGTGTTGTTATTTTGTGTTCGATCGTGCATGTTAATATTTTTGTGTTTGCATATACAAGTTATTTCGATTTTTCTTTAAGTTTGTAAGATTGTTTTTGAGTTGAGGGCATTTTGGTAAAGTTACAAATATTTTGTGTTGCGTTTAGCCGAAAACGTGTTGCGTTTAGTAGCACCCGTACGAGAAGTTCCGAAAAATATCAAAATGTTTGGAAACTTGTCTGTTTTTGAAGAATCTGTCTCTCTCAGTTCGTCTCTCTGGTCTGTTCTCCATCATCGATTTCGATTCTACTCATCGCATCAGATATTCAGATGTTGTAAAGTGTAAACGAACAAAATCATGGGCTGCCCAAAATTACTTCATTAACCATTATGTTCATCCATCCATCCATCCATCCATCATCTTCGACTCATTGCATCTCAGCCGCACGGATCCATTAGGTTTCAAAGGTATATATGTATCTATCTTTACATTTTCTAGAATCTGAGGATAGACCATTCACTGCCGCTAGGTTCCATTCAATTTAGTCGATATGATATCATCTATCTATCATATTCATATGCTGCTTTTGTTAGTAGATGAAATTCTTTGATGCTTTTTAGCTGTTTAAAAGACGACATTTTAAGATCTAGTAATTCAACTCTTATTTGATGTTAAATATTGAACGGATGAAACCTGCGTCTGTCCAAACACCTATGTGAGTTAGACTTCTCCAACCAAAAGACGGTGTGGGCTTTGTTTTAGTTGAATAAAACTGAGGAGATGATTGTGATTTCTGAATCTGTATATATGTATAGGATGTATAATTATAGTTAAATTTATCTAGAACTATTGAAAGGTTAATTTACCTGCCTAGTGGAATATGTATATTATGTATGTATAATTGTAGTTTACTGAACTATAGACCAGTAATTAAGACCGCCCACTACGGGTGTCAGAGAATCGCTATGAGCAACCGCCAAGAATCGATTTTGACCGCCTGGGCGTGGGGGATCGGTTGATCCCCACACCTCACTTAGTCGATCCTCGACTGAGTGAGTTTCATTTTTTGGGCTGGCCCCCATGTGGGACCCAACCTCTTTTTTATTTTCTTTTTAGTTTTTTTGGTTATTTTGAATTTTAAAAAATATAAAAATTATAACGACGGTTATATTTTTTCGAGATCTACAAATAGAGACCAGTGAAGATATATTTTCTCATACCTCACAATTCACCCTTTTCATTAGTGATTTATGTTGTTCGATTTTGTTGCTCAATTTAAATAAAAAAAATACCATTTTCAACTCCAAATCTTCTATAAATTTAAACATTCTTACTAATATAACTGTTATAAGTAATTAAAAAATAAAAAATTCCGCGACCGCGGTCGCGCGTCGACACAGCCGATTTTCGGTTGCCATAGTGAATGGTCTAACCTGCGAATTGATCACATTTACACCTTGTCTTAGCTAGTTTTTTTCTGGCCCAATTGAATCATCCAGATGTGTCATAGAAGTGTATGTTAATTTTCAAGGTTAAAAAAAAAAATCATCAATTCGAATTTCAAAAGTTCAAATAGTTACCGATTTCATCCAACACAGTGTTATTAGTCCGTCAAATTGCTCCAATATTTGAGGAAACATCTTTTGAATGAATGTGTATACGACATATAATTGTTAAGGCGACTAGTGTCGCTCTACAAATGATTATCCAATGCTCGTGTAATCTATATTCTCTAGCACCTCCACATTCACTTGAAATCAGATTAACTTGATTACAATTTATTTAACCGAATAGCTATAATATGATACGTTTGTAAACATAGACTCATTCATTTATGTCTTTGCAAAGATGCACGCACTCTAATACTCCCTGACTCCAACATGAAAAATGATTATATATAGACATGACATTATTTTCATAGACGATGTGGTGGATAATGCTCCACATCACTCATGTAAAGTTGCAAACAGAAATAAGATCCAAAATAAACGGGCCGTTTTGTTGGGCTATTGCAAATCTCCTAAAGTAGGCCTGGCCTACAAAGCATAAAAAAGTCAGGCATTTCAAGTTCTCGGTAACCTCCCTGAATAGTGAAAATTGATTAGCACTGCTTTCTAATTCTCCCATACGACATAATCCGCCATGGGCATACCTTCGCATTTCGTAATCAAGCTCGCGTGATTTAGTGAACCTGTCTGGTGAGTGATTGTGTATGTTTTGCATTTTTTTGTGCTTTGCCTTCCTGCTCCAAGTTGCTGAACGTAGATTAAAGTATGCATTACTGTGTCTATGTTATTGTGTAAAATAAATTGGGGTTTTGAACTCTCTCAGACGTAGATTATGCTCTGTAAGTTCTGAAATATATATACATGAAGATCATTTTATATGTTTAAGTTGTAATCACAAGTTTACTGATGGAGGTGCGGTTTACATAGATCTCAATGAATATTACTACCTCCTTCCCCGGTAAAATCTTTCTGTTTGCTTTATTGGTTAACAAAATAAGGGAAGTGGAAGATTTAAATAGAAAAATTAAAAAAAAAATTGACAGTGGGTTCACTACAAAAAATCGTGCAGAGCGACGGATAGATCCGCTCGCATGCATCCGATCCGTCTACCGGCGACGGATAGAAATTCCGTCGCCCCACTGGAGCTGTGGCGACGGATAAATAATCCGTCGGATTATCATTTTTGACTTTTTTATTTTTTTTAAATCGATTATTGGCGACAGATAGAATCTATCCGTCGCCAATGTAACGACGGATAGATTCTATCCGTCGTTACATTGCTATTTTTAAAAAAAAAAATTCTTATTCGAATTTTTATATTCGTATACGGATTAATTCGTATCCAATTTGTATTCGTATACGAGATATTGATGTATCGAAACTACAATATTCAAATCGGACAATAATTCGGTTGATATTCAAATCGAAACTACAATATTCAATACGATTGTACAATAAATCGAAAATTGTATACAATGACAATAATACAAATTCATTATACAATAATACAATACAAACTAAAATACCGAGAATGTACAAAAAGATAAAAGATAAATACCTAAAATACCTAAAATGTACATACTAAAATACCTAAAATAACGAAAATGTATAAAAAGATAAATCAAAGATCCGGAGGTGGACGGTGGAGATCCGGTGGCGATGAGATCCGGAGGCAGTGGTGGCGTGGAGAGACGGGTGGTGGTGGTGAGAGGCGGATGGTGGTGGTGGCAGTGCGGTGGTGGTGGCAGTGTGGTGGTGCGGTGGTGGTGGGTGTGGTGCGGTGGTGGTGGGAGGAAGAGGAGGTGGTGGAGGAGATGGTGGTGGTGGAGGAAGAGAGGTGGTGGTGAAGATATATTATGTTTTTTAGGCTTTTAGTGACGGATAGATCTAGATCTATCCGTCGCTAGCTTTTCTATTTTTTTTAAAATTTTTCGGTCATTTGGCGACGGATAGATCTATCCGTCGCTAAAAATTTTTTATTTTTTTTCTTTTTATTATGGTCAACAAAATTAGCGACGGATAATTTTATCCGTCGCTCTGTAGCGACAAATAACTGTTATCCGTCGCTACGGGTAGCGACAGATTAAATCCGTCGCTACAGGGCCAACGGATAAAATCCGTCGCCCATTTCCATCGTTATTTCCCTGATTTCTTGTAGTGGTTGTTAAATTGGAAATTTGAGTATTATTTTAAACTAAAAGTCTCAAGAGAGACGGTCTCTTGATAATCATTGATTTATCTATCAAAACACATGTATTGTTAACAAAATATATTTTTTGTATATATAAAAAAAACCTCTGTTAACAACATAGATGTTTGATTAATATAGGAAGCATGCATACGAATACGCATCCGCATACGAATACGCCAAAAATTCAAATTATTGAAATACGCATACGTTAAAAATACGTTTTCATTTTACATATAATTATATATATATATTAACATTCAATAAGTAACAAGAACCAAAACAATATCTATATATATATATATATATATATATATATATATATATATATATATATATATATATATATATATATATATATATATATATATAACTAATTAATTATCATAGGTCCATTATAAATAAAATTTGTTTGATCATCCAAAAAAGAAAACTAAATAAATAACTATTATAACTTTAAAAGTATGTAGTAATAAGCATTCTTCAATCATCCAAGTCAATCGTAGGATTCTCCTCTCTCGCCCCACTGTCATCTTTCTCATTCTCGTCATCACTATCATTAGTAATAGTAACATTAGTAACCTTGAAGATCACACTCTCTGGCTCTAGCTCATCTAGGGAAAGATGTGCGACATCCAATTCCCCAAGATCATCAAGTGTACCAAAGGTGTCACTTCCAATGTCCCATAGCTTGCTCTCACCTTGGTCATATTGAGGTGTTTTCCTTGACAACAAACGAAGATTGCTATGAATGAAAACCAAGTCTTCGGCTCGAGTTGGTGTCATCTTATTTCTTCTTATGGAATGAACAAATGAATAAGTACTCCAGTTCCTCTCAGCACATGAAGACGGTGAAGGTTGCACAAGTAGCTTCAAAGCTAAAGATTGAAGAATAGGTGCACTTGAACCATAAGTAACCCACCAACTTTTGGGATCCATACTAGAACGGTGATCAATAGAATCAGAATCAGCAAAATCTGCTCCGTTGCGCTAGAAAAGTTGGCAAACTCTAAAGTTACCCTCTTTCTCACTTCGGGGTCGAAAAGTACTTCTTTAAGCATTCTATCCTTTCTTTAGCAACTTCATTATCTCTGTGTGTGTGGGGGGGGGGGGGGGGTGACACAAGCAGATCTTCATTAAGCCACCTCTGACTGTAGTATCTGATACCAAATGTTAATAAAAGGAAGTTTAGATTACTAAATTAAGCATAACGGTAAAACGTTGAAGTAAAGAATTTCAATTCTTACCTTGGATTTAGTGAATGAGCTATGTAGTGTAGTGGAGTGTTATTCTTGGTCCAACGATTAATTAGAATATCATAAACCACATCATAGAAGCTAGATGATTCACCAACCTGTTTCTTTTCATGCTCATAAATTGCATGTCTCACTTTCTCAATCATAGAATCCCACATGTCATAGACCAAGTGAAGAGAAGGCCTATCTGTATCACACTCATGCAACATATCATATATGGGACCCGTAAATGCAAGTATGTAGTCAATTTGGTCCCACCAAATATCATCAATCACCTTATCTTTCACAAACTTTGCCTTAATAACATCATCCTCTTTATACGCATTCCACTCTGTACTCATCACCATGACACCAAGACTTTGCTTCAAAAGCTTGAACCGCCTCAACATCACAACCACAGAAGCAAATCGAGTTGGAGCAATTGCAAGTAGCTTCAGAGGCACAAATGTATTGAACATGTCTAGCCTTTTACCATGGTTCATGATAAAGTTCTTAATCATATTCCCATCGGCTGAGACAATAGATATCCAAGAAAACTCATCATATGTCACTTGATTGTTTTCCACATTTTTTGCCGCACATATATTTTGTAAAGCAAGGTTAAGCGTATGGACAACAGATGGCGTCCAAAATATATTCTTGTATTCATCTTGAATTTTCCTTCCCGCACCAGCACAATTCTTTGCATTATCTGTGATTACTTGAACAACGTTCTCAGACCCAACTTCTTCAATTACTTCTTTCATCAACGTATAGATAAAATGCTTGTCTTTTGTCTCACCCGAACAATCAACAACTTTCAAGAACATAGGTCCACTTTCAGTCACTGCCAACAAATTTATCAAAGGTCTTTGTTGTGAATCACTCCATCCATCACTCACAATACTAACTCCCTTTTCACGCCAAGTACTTTTAATTGGCACCAACAATCTCTCCACATTTGACTTCTCTGATCGGAGGAGCCTATCTCTCAACAAGTTGTAACCATGAGGCGTATAACCTGACAAATTGTTGTTGGCAGCATAGGAAATGCAAGCACTATAATACGGATTTCTTGCCACGTGAAACGACAAGCCTGATGAATAGAAAAATCTTGCTATCAATGCATCTAGCTCCCTCCAACCCTGTCGATTGAAACCCTTTTGAATGAATCCTCCTCCCCCCTTCCTTTTCTTTGACAAAGGCTCATTACTAGGTGGGGGCATATACAATTGATTTTGACGAGTTCCAGTTGCAACAGGAGGAAGGGGTACGATTTTTTGAGCATTTTTTTTGTTTTTGTTCTTGTATTCTTCCTCTGCACGTCGAAAGTCAGCGAGGTGATTCGATTTCACACTCGTGCAACCAATTTTCATTAAATGTGCCCTCATCCTCGTATCTGTAGTTTGTTTTTGGAATTTACAATAATTACACTTCCACGTTACGGTTCCATGAGCACCTCTTCCGATTATGTCACAAATTTCCAAAGAGGCTTCCCCTGTTCAGCATCACCAACCGTAGGTTGACTAGTACTCATTTTAAAGTATGATAATTAGCCAAAGAAGAATAAACAAATTCAATTATTTTGTAAGATACATTAAATAATAATAATAATAATAATAATAATAATAAAGAAGAGAAAGTAAATTAAGAAATTACTCCAAGAAACTCCACAACCGTTACATACCATACATACAAATTGGACTTACAACTTGAAGGAAAAAATAAAAGAATTATTAATTCTAGTCAATTAATGAATTGTAACATGGGGCTTTCTATTGTCAGTCAATGTGTCGCCCTGACTAACGTTAGTCACATGATTTAGTCCATTAGATGATAGATCTAACGGTCGAGTTTGTTTGACCTGCTACCTGGTGCACAAAGTGTTGCAATTTGATGTTCCACTATTGCATATGGTGTTGCACTTATCGCCCACTATCGTTCAAATTAATTTTACAATTTTAAACTCAATTATATATTAAACACCTAATAATTTCACTTGAAATATACTGACCTCAATTAAAACAATTGATGAAAAATGATTAACCGAATCTTTTTTTTCTTTTTCTGAAAGTATGAGTATCCAATTAAATCCAGTCTACTTTGTTCATCAATCATCATATTGAAACAGGAGACTTCGAGTCTCATACATTCTCCCACCACCACATCCTGTCCGCCGGTAAAACAATGGCCAAGCCAGAATCTTATACCTCCGACCGTTGCGACCGCTCTATCACCTCTGTCTATTCCCGAAGTCAAGGTGCGTGCAAGATTGAGAAAATACCAAGCTCAGACTGCCACTAATAGGATAATGGTCGCCGTTCAATCTCGAATGGGTTTATTTGAGCTGGGCATCCTGATTTTTATTTGTCTAACTGTGATTCAATGGTGTTGATGTTAAGAATGACATTTTAAATGCCTAGATTTGATTTAGGAACGGTAAGATTGTATCTGGAAAACCTGATTGATGAAAAAAAAACGGCTCGAATGGTATGATCCCTCCGTCACCCCAGAATGAGACCGAATTGAGGTTTTCTGAAACTAATAGGACCGTCTTTTGTGAATTAGGGTGCACTATGGATCAAATTTACAATTTAGAATATCTGTTCGCAAATGAGATATCTGAATAAGATGCATAAAATTGCACTCATTAGTCCCTGATGTGACCCTAATTCTCAAACAACAGTCCTTTGGATTTTCAAAAACCTCAATTCAACCCCTGTAACTTGAATCAAATTTTCCAAAAACGATTTTGCTGTCACTAAATCAAACTGAAGGTTCGAAACACCCGTTTTTGACATCAAACTGGTAAAGATCGAATCTCAGTTAATAAATCAAATCCAGTACACTCATTCAAAGAAACCCATTGGCGATTTGAAACTCCATCAAACGACCCTAATTCTCCTTTCATGTTTCAACCCGTCGCCTGTCAGAATCAATCTTAACTGAATCGGATTCGAGATTATGTACCTTCGCATCGGGACGAAGATGATTCAGAGGTCGGGGATAAAATTCCGGCCACGGTGGTGTTGCACAGGCGGATTGGAAGTGTACGAGCGAGGGGAAGTGATGAACTTAATTGAAAAACCCATTTAGATTGGAAACTCTAATTATTTCAAGTGTTAGTAATACGTAATTGCATTTTTATTAAAAAGTAAATTTTTATTTATAAATATAAAAAAGTTAGCAGGTCATGGCGATGGATAGCAACGCCATATGTCAATTGTCGACACCCTGACTGATAATAGTTAAAGCGACATATTGACTACGATAGAAAATATGTTGTAACATAGGCCACAAGTAACATTTAGATAAATTAAAAATCAATAAACCATTAATTAGCATTTAACATATAGTAAAAAACGCTGTCATCAATCCCAAAACCAGATCTGAAAGCTAACGCAGAACGCAGAAAGCAACAAGCAAAACCAGATCATCGATTCATCGTTCAAGCAAAACCAGATCGACCAAGACGTTAAACGCATACAAAATTTCAGGCAGCAACGATTGAAAGTTGAAACAACACGACTAGAGAAGATAAATTTCCGGCAACCTGAAGAACTCCGGCGACCAAATTCAGGCAAGCGGCGGCGGGAGTGGACTTAGAGACGATTATCGATCAGAATATGCTAGGTATGTTGCTGATTCGTGTATATTTATAAGATTGAAACAATTCGAAACTAATTGGGACTGCAATTCGAAAACCAAGTCGAATTGGGGAAAAACGAAAAAGATAAAAAATACGTATTTCAAGCGTATTTGTACGTCTGCGTATTAAATACGTATTTTTGAATAATACTCTACCCTCCAAAAGTATTCATGCTTCCTATTTAATAACATCCATTTTCTTGAAAGCATAGACTCATATCTAGATAAGTTTCTGTTCTTTTCAACTGAAATTTACTGAGCTGAGTTGAATTGTAGTATAAAATATAAATAAGCAGAACTGAACTGAATGGAACTAATGGAACTGAACTGAATGAGTTTTCAGTTGAAGATAACAGAGCCATAGTGGGTTGGTAAAGTAACGAATGAATGAATAAAGTAGTGATAAGTTGTAAATATGAGTGTTAAATGTGAGTATTAATTAAGTGGGGGTATAAGGTAATATTACTGGAAATGGAAATGGGCAGCTTCTACTGGATGACTAAAATGGCAAAATGATAAGCTTTTGCTGGGACGGAGTAATTAGTAAATTGAATATTATAAGCCACTGCTCCTGGAATTTATTGTCTTCTGTAACAAGGATTATGTATAACAAATGAGTTTTTGTTGTGATCATAATGCAATTCTTTTATTTTGTTCCAGAACTCACAGTTTGGGTAGAATTTGCTTCTCAACCTGACAACCTATCATCTGAGCAGATTTCATCTAGAGCTAAGTTGTTGGCTGATAACGTTTATGGACGTTTTAACGCTCCAATGAAACTATGAAGCACTTAAATGATGCTGTAGACGAAAATGTATATTGATGGAGTGTGAGATGGAAGCACCAACTGTTATAGGACGGTACACGTACACACATACTGTGAGCAAAGGTATATATGAAGCTATGAGTGTTCACCATATCATCATTCGAAGAAGCTGGATCAGGGGATTAATTTTCTGCGGATATGGTCTTCTTTTTGCCATTACGTGTTTTCTTCTGCTGTTGCAGGACAAGTCAGTAGCTGTTGTTCTTTGGAATTTTGCCTTGGCTGGTGTTGTTTTAAGACTATTATTAGGAAATCGAGTAGAGAGGGAGTCTGTTGTGATTTTTCCAGCATTTGGGGTGCAGCTTGAGACACTCTACTCAAGTGGGAAAACTGTTCGGTGCTTTGTTCCAATTGGCAAGATTCTGAAACCTGTCCTGAATGAATGTGTGAATCCTGTTACTTGCTACTGGAGTCTATCGTTAATTATACGAGAACAGGAGGAACTTTTAGTTGTTTTCAAGGAATTATATCCTCCTCTATCTATGTTGGTTCCCATTTGGAAGGCTTTGTGTGTTGCCACTACAAATGAACAACGCATCGATGTGCATTCTGGTTGTGATACTACAAAAAATACACCGACAAGTGACAAGAAGTAGAAACTCAACTGTATTTGTTCCAGGATCGGCCATGGCTGAGTACTTGCATTTGGTGAGAAAAAGAGCATGTGTATCTTAATTTGATAAAACAATTTCCTTTTGAGTTGACATTTATATGCAAAGGTACTTGAAATACAAATTACTTGATGTCCAGTCTCCACTTTCTATTACTTATTGTGGATATTTATTCAGATTATCTTAGATTTGAAGGGGGCATGTTCTCTCCAAGAGTTCAATACTTAAGAGTGTATTGTTTGGATAACACGGTGCCACATGTTTGTTCATTCGTCGATCATAGCTTACTCTTGATAAGAAAATAGCACATAGATAACTCGCCGACAAAAACCAGTGTAGATAGGGAGCCACCACATGCAGCTATTTGTGTAGAATTGCAAGGTTCTGGCTTTAAATTTACATATGTTTTCTAGTTTATATTTTGCTCATGACTGACCCTTTTTTTATGAAGGAGCCGAGACGGCAATTTGTTTCTTGTTGCCAAACGATATTTGAGATTATTTTGTTTTATGGACTCAGTGACCTGTATTTAAGCGTTTTCAATTATATTTGACTAAAAGGACCATGGACTATGAAGTATAAACCAACGTCTTACTCGTGATGTGAATTAGGAGATTAGTTAATAGTTACTTTCTGCCTTTTGTTCTTTCTAGATTGCATTTTCTCCCATCTCGAAGATGATTTGATACCTGCAGATCAGACATTTTTATTATCTCATTTTCTGGTTTAACCTATTTCAACTTGCTTTAGTCTCTTTTTTCTTTTTTAGAATAAATTTTCATGTATCCGTTTGGTGCTTCATATGGTTCACTCATGTATTGAAATGTGCTGGACTGGGCAGATCTTGAATAAGTAATTAAAGGGGTCAAGACTTGAGAGTTGAGAACAGTCTGATAAAGCTATTGCAGCATGATCTTGGTCTTGCATCAGGTAATAGTAATACAAATACCTCCTCATAATCAGGGTCTTCCTTGCTACTTTTTGATTGTACTTAATTTTGCTGAGTTCTGCATGCTATTAAACTGAGACGTCTTTCGTTCTTTATGAAATTTGCATGTCTTTTCTTTTCCCAAATACCATTGAGCCATTGATGAGAATGTGCATTTTAGTTTTTCACAAGTCCAGTTGTGCTTTAGGCACTGAATGGCAATTACAATGGCTGATCATTATAAATATTAACGGTATATCACTACTACCCTTCACATTTAGGATTAAGCTTTGATTGGATCACAATCAATGGACCCAAATTCGGAACGTGTTGTCTATCACAAAGGTGCATCGTTTTCTTGCTTATTAATATCTCAGTACCACTTCCCTCGAGGGAAACCACATAAAACTATCTCTTGGGGCAGGAAAGGGAAATTGTAGATAAACATCACTCTCATATAGCATCTTGCATTCTTGCCTACTTGCTTTTTTTGTCTCTGTTCTCTCTCTTCCTCTTCTCCATCTCTTACCGAAAAACTCATGGCGCCTTCTCCTTGACTTTCTAGTCTAGGTCAGGCCTGAGTTCCATGTTTCTCCCAGAGATTTCTTCGAAATTGGATGTTGATAAAATAGTCTCAAAATGGCAATTATTAGTTTGTTGTTAGTGGTCTGGAAGTTGATGGACGACAACTATTTGATGATGAACTCAGAGGATATTTTTTTAAGAATCTCTTCCAGGTTGATAACCATAGGTTGGCCTGCCTTTTAGTTTTCCAGGCTGGGTCTGTTTGAAAGATATTAACTATTTGAACTAATGGAGGACCTACTGGTCACCAACAGTTGTTGTTGTGTCCTGCCTAACCTCAGTATCCATTGTGTTCTTTCTTTTCAATAAAACCTTTCTAGTTAGTCCAAAATGGATCCAATCCACCAGGCTAGGCTCAAGTGCTTTAAATAATGCTGCATGTAATATCAGAATCAGAAGTAGAACGGTTTATTTGTCTCCATCTCAGACCAGGAGCCAAGCATAAGACAAACTTATACTCCCTAAAACTAAGTAGAGGATATTCCATATGATCAGTTTCAGGACAATATTCTACTGAGAATGTTTTTTTCTCTTTTAGTTTCTGGGGATATTGCGGGAAAGGAAAAGAAGAAGATAAGGAAAAATATATAGATTTCCTAGTTTGAAACACGTACAAATACGTTAAAATTAATCTGATTTTTCTTGAATATTTCCAATGAAATTTTGTCTTCCCTCCTTTTCTTATCTTTTTCCTCATATTTCTCTCTATATTTCAACCTGTGATGGTTATGCCCTATGGGGAGGACTCAGTTTGTCATACCACATGAAAAACTTTTACTGAAGTTGATAATACCCAGTTACATGCAAAACCACAACTCATGAGTTTGATAAAGGTGAATTTTTTTTTCTTTGTTGGTACATGAGAATTGTAAACTACATCCCCATAGCAATCAACTCTTGAACGACAACGGGTGGAGTCGTGGCGAGTCTAAGAATCCTTGAGTGCTGTACTGCTGTTATTGTCATAGCTGGGCTTCTAGTTATGAGTCCATTTTAACTTCTAGTCGATGTGTTCGGTGCTCCATGAGTTCCACGCCCTTACTAAGAGCCCTGTAACCATCAAACACTGCGATCATACCATAGAATTGCACCTCCAACAGTGTTAACTTTCTTCCTTCCATCCGTTCGTCTGGTCTCGCTGTTTTTTCCCAAGTCTGAGTGTTCTGTTTTCTCTTCCAAATGCCATTTTGAGCTGAATCCTGTGCATATTAATTCAAAACACAGCGAAGGCAATCTCCTGTAAAAAGGAAGGGGTTGAGCTTTCTTATCACAGGAAAAACTGTTTCTTATAACAATTTCACACCTTTTGCCAATCCATGATCAGAAAGCCGGTGTGGTGTGAGACCGTGCACCGGTGGACCAGTGTTATGATAAACCTTGATGAATGAGAGCTTATCTGTTTTAAGTTCATATCCTCTGACTTGGACACTTGTTAACATTTTTCACTTACTGTAGCCTGTATCTAGTGATCTATACTGAAACTCAACTCAAAATGCACAATTATAATTATTCACAGAGTGTTGAAATGGACTTGTCTTATTGAGATAGTTGGATGACCGACTGTGTTCTCATGTATAACTATGATGTTTTAAACAATAATAATAATGATTTATAAGTGAACATTCGATGTTCAATTTTGACGGTTAAATCTTTACCGTTAATGTTTTTGACTATGATTACAATCTATGTCGGTACCTTTTAGTTCATTTATTCTAGCGGGCGGCTCCGGCGCCAATTGATTCCAAGCTTTGTCGGTCTTAGAAACTGTTGTGTGGCCCAACCGGTTGGTTTGAAACCGAGACATAAATGTGATGTTTTTTTCCGGTTTGATTGAGAGTTGAATACAAGGCATATAAAATCAAGGGTATCAATTGGCAACCAAATGAGGTAGTATGATTGAAAATGACTTGCCATATAATTGCCTCTGCAAAAGTAATGTCATCAGCTGTTTCTCAGCGGCGTCAACATGCCGTTGATTTTTCATTCCATCAACTAATTAATATATTTGCCATGTGTCCCCATATGTACCATCAAATTAAGCTGCCTCTAATTGGTTCGGATCTTCGGGTCCCAAGAAGACGGCTGGTTAGTTGTTGGAGTTTTAAATTCATTTTAGTGGTGAGACATAAGTGAAATATAAAACGTGAGACATGAGATAATGCTTGCATCTACTTGCAATCGCCAATCAGTGTAATGTCTCGTAGCGTTTTCAGGCCTGTTCAGAGTAGATAACTCTCATCCGGGTTTGCATAGCATTCGGTCCAATTCTGGTTTTTTGGACCGGGCAAATCGTGGCAGGAGAGCGCCAAGTCAGTGAATTTTGGGGATAAATGAACAATTTGTCTTTGTGATTCTCTATGGAGAATTCTACTTTGAGGAGTTATTATTTGGTGGTTGCATGTTGCATATGTCACATGTACTTTGTCATATTATTTCAGTGACCGTCCACCTCCTGCAATTCCGAATTATTTCTCCGACTGCTACGTGCCACGATTCGGGGTTTACAACAGGGCTTGCACTGTACTATTAGATGCTTGGGATAATTACCGAACATTCTAAGATTGATCTTTTGAAAAGGAAAACCATAATGCCATCGCTTACAGCGTGGGCATCCATAATCCATTCATTCGTATTTTTCTTTCACCCACTAATACAGATTACTCCTACAATGAGAGATCGCATTGATCACCTCCTAGCATCTTAATACAGAGTAGAAGCGAGCCTTATAATAAGACGATTGACGAGTTTCAATCAATTGGTTGAACTGTATAGTCTGTATCTCAACCGAAAATTTTGCATGGGTTCTGTAGTTACTTCACCTATAGTGACACTAAGATAATGAAAGAAGAGAAAGAAAAGGACGAAGGATCTCAAAAGTCATTTACGTGCAGACACAAGACATTTCCCATGCAGGTTTAATTAGATAAGGAACTTAATTTATAGTTACGTACTGACACAAAGTCATGGATACACTATTATTTTGTTTGCCCATTTTGGTTCAATTGGGAAGAATTGAGCTTAAATACGCGATGCCTAGTACTTTTTTAGATCCCTAATTATTAAATAAGAAAACGATTTAGTTCATGCAAGTGGTTGATACGTGTACTACTGTTATAGGAGTACTACTGTTATAGGAGTACATCCATTTGAAAATCGACTGATAGAAAGTTTCATTTATCAGTAACAGTTGAACAATACTGTTTGAATAAATTACCAAAATTTGAGCACGGCAGATGCATTGCTAGCTGCAAGCTAGTAGCACCAGCTAGAACCCTGATCAGGGGTGCAATAGGTTTATTACGCCTTAGGGTACATGTGAGATAATTGAGCTAACCTGTCTTGCAGCAGTGCGACGCACATTGAATAGTGTGAGATTGTATCATTGGTAACATCCTTAGCATTGAAACAACCAACTTAAGCCTCCCTAGAGTGTATAAAGCATAAATCATACTAGGGTGTAATGACATCCCCCTTATCGTAGCAGTCGAACGTGGCCAATGAAATTGAACTGTTCTTCCGCACAAATTTATCAATTATCACCTACCTTATCGATATTATGAGTTTATCTGACCATTTGAATACTCAAGTTGATAGTATTACACCAGAGAAACAAAAGAATTCTGAGTTGACAATGAAGACTAACTGGCCTGAGCAAAGTACTAAAGATTTCAGTCCCTCAGATCTAGTAATTAAAGTCCTAGTACTATAGTAAAATCTAGTGGGAAAAAATCTATGATATGGTGGGGAAAGGTTGTCCTTTTTGCCAAGTTAATCCTTTAGACACGTCCAAAATATATAAAGATCAAGTAAGAAGACACTAGATCAAGTAATGTAATGCATGGTTAGAAATTAAGCTGTTATAGTGAATCAACCGGCAACAAAAAGCTGGTAATTTCTCCGTCCGACCACATCGTTCTCAGTTGGTATAACTTTATAATTTAATCTTAAATCTTACCATAGAAATTGTAACGTCCCAAAGTTTCAAGTCAAATTCAAACAGCTTAAAGGGATCGAGAACGCTACTCATATCAACAAGCTGTGCACCTTTCTTTTTGGGAATCCATCTATAAGAACTCCAGAGTTAAGCCTGCTTGCTCTGGAGCAATCTCAGGATGAGTGACCAACTGGGAAGTCTCCCGATTCAACATGTGTTGGTACAGTAGGGCCAGCATATCACGGAGAGCTGCTCATGAGTAACCGCGCCGGCCCTTTGGGCCGGACCTCGATCGATTACTAGTCGGGTCGTTACAAATGGTATCAGAGCCGTGCCAACCTAAAACCCAGTGGGCGGTTGGGTCGGACCATGGTGCGGCGGGGACATTGCACAATTCAAGAGGGGGTGAATGTAACGCCCCAAAGTTTCAAGTCAAGTACAAACAGCTTAAAGGGATCAAGAACGCTACTCATACCAACAAGGTGCACCTTTCTTTTCGGGAATCCATCTATAAGAACTCCAGAGTTAGCGTGGTTGCTCTGGAGCAAGTCTCCCGGTTCGCCAACATGTGTTGGTACAGTGGGACCAGCATATCACCCGTAGAGCTGCCAATGGGTAACCGTGCCGGCCCAAAGGGTCGGGGCTCGATCGATTACTGGTTGTGTCGTTACAGAAATAATCTAAATATTTGAATATATTTTGGTAATATAATAGTCTTAATTATTTTTCCTATAAGTTAAATTAATTTGGGATCCGACCAAAATAAATTCTATAAAAATAGAAAAGGAAAGCTTTGAATGAAATTGATGAGAATTTCTTCTTTTTCTTTGGGAATATAGTATAGCTTTACATGTTGTAGAACACATTTAAAAGCCAGAAGCCTAACAGCTTTGGTTTCCTCGCACTTTCAAACAGACCACATTTCCCTTTTGAATATCCTTATTCCCACTACTAACTCTTTCATTGAATTGCTACAAAAACTAGTATCTTTCTAAACTAAAAACCACTCTATATATACTTCTATATAAAACCTAACTCAAACATAAGTTGCATAAACAAATCTAAACACCAAATAGAAAACCTAAAAAGAGTCAAAATGGAGGTCTTCTATGCCACTCTCCTTTGCCTCTTTGTTTCCTTTGTATTCATCTCCCTCCAAATCCTCTTCTTCAAGATCAAACCCGGCTCCAGAACCCTCCCACCGGGTAAAACCGGATGGCCTGTTATCGGTGAGAGCCTCGAGTTTTTATCCACAGGGTGGAAGGGCCACCCTGAGAAGTTCATATTCGACCGCATGGCCAAATACTCGTCTATTGTCTTTAGGACCCATCTTTTGGGTGAGAAGGCTGCGGTTATGTGCGGTGCTAATGGTAATAAGTTCTTGTTCTCAAACGAGAACAAGCTCGTCCAAGCATGGTGGCCGAGTTCCGTTGATAAAGTCTTTCCATCATCATCTCAAACTTCTTCTAAAGAGGAGGCGATTAAGATGAGAAAAATGCTTCCCAATTTCTTCAAACCGGAAGCGCTGAAGTGTTACGTTGGTGTAATGGATCATATAGCACAGAGACACTTCGCTGATGGATGGGACAACAAGAAGGAAATCGTAACATTCCCTCTTGCAAAAAACTACACGTTCTGGCTCGCTGCAAGGCTTTTCGTAAGCATTGAGGATCCTGTCCATGTTGACAAATTCGCTGAACCTTTCAACCTTTTGGCATCTGGTTTGATCTCGATTCCAATTGATTTGCCTGGAACACCATTCAACAAAGCGATCAAGGCCTCAAAGTTCATCAGGAAAGAGCTTATTTCCATTATCAAGCAGAGGAAAATTGACCTGGCAGAAGGAAAGGCATCTCCAACACAAGATATACTGTCACACATGCTATTGACTAGCGACGAGAACGGTAAGTTCATGAATGAGTTGGATATCGCAGACAAGATTTTGGGTCTGCTTATCGGAGGACATGACACTGCTAGCTCTGCTTGTACATTCATTGTCAAGTATCTTGCCGAGTTGCCTGAAATCTACGATGGCGTCTACAAAGGCAAGCACACTGCTTTCAACATTTCAATTGTCAAGTCATATACTATCTGCAAACTTCTATAACACTGAGTATAAAAATATTGCAGAACAAATAGAGATTGCAAATTCGAAAGCTCCAGGGGAACTGCTGAACTGGGATGACATACAGAAGATGAAATATTCGTGGAACGTCGCTTGTGAAGTGTTAAGACTTGCACCACCGCTCCAAGGAGCTTTCAGAGAAGCCATTACTGATTTCGTATATAACGGATTCTCTATCCCAAAAGGCTGGAAGGTAAATAAATCAAATAACTCCTATAACTAGTGACTCTTTATCTAGCTTGACTAATATAAGAATTGGTTAAATGTTGTGAAAATGCAGCTATATTGGAGTGCGAACTCAACTCATAGGAATCCGGAAGTCTTCCCAGAGCCCCTGAAATTCGACCCCTCACGATTTGAAGGATCCGGACCTGCCCCGTACACGTTCGTGCCATTTGGCGGAGGACCGAGGATGTGCCCTGGTAAAGAGTACGCGCGGTTGGAGATACTAGTATTCATGCATCATCTCGTGAAGAGATTCAAGTGGGAGAAAATGATTCCAGATGAGAAAATTGTTGTTGATCCAATGCCAATTCCTGCTAAGGGTCTTCCAGTTCGGCTCTTTCCTCACAAAGCTTGATTCATCAAAGTAAAATAAAATCACTCAGAAACATGAACTTATATTATGCCTTAATAATGTGGTTGTTTTTCGATTTTTTTAAGATTCATTATCTTTGCTACTTGTGTATATGTGTGTAACTTGTATCAAGGACCCTGTTGTATAATGGTTAAAGTCTGAAAGAAGTAACTGTGCAAGAAGAAAGTGAATTGATCAACATGGTTAAATATTATTCAAATCACTTTTTAACTGTTTAAATTAAACCGAGAAAATTATTTTTTAGTGGTAGAGATTACTTTTATGTTTAATTGGTTTATGTTTATGTTTAAATATTATTCAAATCAGTTTTATGTTAAACTTACAAATAAGTTTCACATGATATAAAATTTATTGTAAGTGCGCAACAAATTGATGACTTATCAAATTTTGATGAATCATGAGCTTCTTGGAAGTCCAATAATTAGTAGTCCAAATTCAAGGCTACTAAGTAGTAGCTCATAAAAAGTCAAAATTGAAAGAATTTTGGGCTTTTTAGATAGTTTAATTGAACTCATAAAAATTCTTCCATTAGAACACTATTTTGGGTTTTTAGATGAAAAGCCTTCCACTGGAAGTGCGGAAGTTCCCTTACCCCCAATGATCTCTATCCGAATTGAACCTGTCGGTGATTTGTACATTAAGATATAATTTACTCTGTAATTCTTGTCAAAGTCGTAATTCTTTTGAATACGAAAAAATGTCATGTCCAACCTATGCTAATTTATACTGATGTTAATTGATTTACCAATGTCGAACCGTTTTAAGAGGACGGTGAGAGGCAGAATGGAGTGCGAAACTTAATTTTGAGCGGGAAAGTCTAAAACTTAAATTTCTTCTTAATTGATTTAGATTTGAAATAGAAGTAGATTGATTTGATCATTTGAGTGATTTTGAAGGTTATAAATGGAGAAAACGATGGAAAAGTTGATAGAAAGCTTTGAAGTATGGAGGCTAATTAAAGCCGGAAATTAAATTGAAGAAACAAACACCTACTTACTTACAAAGAATATTGGTGGAATATATTACCATTGACGATGCCTCTAACGGTAAATCTTCACTGTCCCTATCCAAAATTTCCAAATGGTACAATTCTTTAATGCACCAAGTTTACAACTCCTCACTTGTAACTTTGTGTATACGTAGGTGGATTCGAGTTCAAAACCTGATGATAGGAAAGCCTTCTGGAGCAGGCAGAGGAGATGTTCAATCCTAACATAAACTATAACGGGAGATTGTTATCTCGATTTTAGATGATATGATGAACTCACAAACCAACACATGTCACTTTCCACACATCATGTCCTCCCTCGTGTGCATCGGAAATGAACATCCATCCCAAAATTATTTTTAGAGTAAACACGCTTAACATTCAAAACACTTTATCCAAACTCATGCGCAAAACATGAAAGTTAACAATGATTCACACTTCCTAAAATTGTTTCAGATCAAACATGTTCAACTTTGAAGTTCTTAAGAATGAATTGATGGAAATACATGTTCGCTTTATTGATACGAATAACGTTCTCATGTTTTCGTTATGGACTGTTTTCCAAGTTACTTGTTGGCCACAACTAGACCAACTTATGTTCTTTTCCGCGGAGTTTGTCTTTACGTATACGTACTAGTAAACTTGCCATTGAGCCATTATCCATTTTAAGAATACAACCAATCAAACATGCTTCACTTAAAAGTTATTACAGTCTCCTAAAAGAAATAAGAACCTTGTTGATATGTGATAAGATACCAACTCAATTCTCCCAAATTCTTATACAATATCGATTAACAAGCAGAAATATCAAACACAAAGCAACGGACGATTTACATGGTTCGATTGAACGAATTCAATCTACATTCACGAGAGAATCAATGACTGTAACAAAATGAGAATTTGTCGATTTCGAATCTAATAAATCTCTCTCAACAATAACTCACTTTCTTCTCACTCATAGATACTATGAAACTACAAATGATTAATTATGACGACGAATTGACGTAGAAAAAATAAGTCTATTAAATTAAGTAACAAACTAATTCAACAGAAGCCACATGGGCTCTTGATCTTATAAGGGCGGCCTCGGAGCGGCTGGAACAAAAACATGCTTCTATTAATCAAAACCGATGTAACAACTAATTTAACAACTTACAATCAACTTTCAGAATAGTCCATGCACTTCTTAAATGATTTGAAAACACCACAATATGAATATCGTAATAAGATTTTTTGAACTCTAATGAACTTTGGGATCGTTAAGATGTGATACCAGTGTGTAATTTGGCAGAAGACAAATATAATTATCATAAAATTAACAGCTAATGAAGTAGGTGAAGTATTTGATTGAAAATGACCTACCACGATAGACCATGCAAATACTACTTAAAACTTCAGCCAAGTATATAAGTCAACCAAAGGAGCCGTTTTAATAATATTTTTCACCTCCTTGGCTCTAAGATTTTCATTTGTTCATACCCTGAAAATGAAATATAAGGAAAAAGACAATGCAGACAAAAGAATTCTTAAGTTGCGTATACTAACAAGTCGGTCACGATAATCACTCGTTACGACTAACCTTCTTGTTATCCGATATTTTATTCGGAAATGGACATTTGAGTCCAAATGTCCAATAAGTATTTTAAATGGAATTTTATATACACGCACACTCTTATGACAAGAAATTTGGTCGATTTTAAAATCAAAGCATATAAGGTTCATAGAAAAAATGGTGTTATGATATCGATGTGATGTGTTTGGCTCGTGATTCTTAATTACTAGTTGGGTGTGAATTAAGTGATATCTCATCCTTTCATTAGACTAGAACGAATGAATCACATTGCACTCTTTTAACGAGCTGGAATTAATTAAGTACCTCAAAATAAGTTAAGGACCAAACCTCAACACATTTAGGGTTCAAAAAAACTTTTACCATAGTAATTCCTTTTAAGGTCACATCCAAGTTCCAACCCACAAAGGTAATTACCGACCTTGACTACCTACTACTAGGGTACGTAAGTCCGAGTACCCCTTTAAATGATTCTACTAACCTATCAATATTAAACATGTGTCATAAAAGGACACCTTCCCGTGTATTATGGAGATTGGTCCCGTGACTATTCTTTATAGACATGCTTCATTTACTCCTAAAGTTAAATCATTTATTACATTTGAACTACTTTTTTTTAAAGGGTTCCGAGGCTCTAAGTTGAATCACCAACCGGTTTGTTCAAACCGGTAAAAAAGGGTCTAACCCCCCGCTTTCCTAGTCTTCTCGGGTACATTTGAGCTCAGACGGACACCTGGAATTAGGATGAATTTCACTCGAAACATTACTCATTGCACGCCACAATAAACTCATGGTTTTGTACGAGTTGTTTTGGAATCCTACACAGATGGATGGTATTAGAATGAATTGATGAGGAAGTCGAGCATTTCAGGATCACAATAATATTTATAAGACACGTGCGAGTAAATGCACTAAATGTGTCGAGGTAGAATCTGAGTAAGATTTATCCCCCGTATGAGTACAAATTTTTTGGTTGACTCCATCGATTTGATGGTGCGGTAGATGGATAGATTGCCGTTCCAAAAAGCATTTCAAACATGAATTAACCTCTCGGCCCTAAGAAAAGGTTATTTGATTTTGGATATTCAACTATGTTGCAAACCCATATGAATGTGTTTCACACCAAGTAAAATAAGCACGTCAATAACCGACAACTCCAGCCAATATTGATAAATCTGGATTATGAATCATAATCCATAATTTACGTAAACCTAGCTACATTTTGGATAAATTGTCAACCTAGCAACTCCGTAAATTTGGAGATAGATTTTTTGGGTATGAGAATTAATAAATTGGACAGATGGACTCAGGAGGAGTATTATTTACTTCAATTACTCACCGTAAGGCCGCGTGGAAACTTAATAATGGCAGAATATAATATTGTAAGTTATACTACTTCAGTTTCACTAAAATTGTAACAATTTTCCGTTTTAAGCGTTTCACTAAAATTATTACATTTCCTTTTATAAAAATTACTTCCATAATAAAATTCATTTTTAACCATACATTTTTTGCCTATGTATACTTTCCACTCAATTAATATCTTAAACTCATTATTAACAATACACTTTTGGAGACTATATATTTTTCTTAAGAATTGTGTACATTACAATTGTTACAAATTGAGTAAAACGGAGGAATTACTAAATAACAGCACATGTGACCGTGCATAACTTAACCACTGCCTATCTTTTTGTCAAAAAGAAGACTTTATCACCACTACGTCTAAACCGGAAACTATATAGATCCATGTGACTTGTATCTGTATCAAATGTAGCACAAAATAAAATAATAAAATAAAATATAGTAATAATAATAATAAACAGAAAATACTATTATATTGGTTTTGTTTAATTGTTTGTACTCCTAGTCCTAACCGGTGGTTTTGAAAAGTATTAAGAGTAAAATGCACAAATTTTAATATTAATTTCTTTGGGTGGACTGGAATGAATGTTGGAACGTCTGATAGCATTGATCAGAATTCAGTGTTATATACACTCAAACGTTTAAATAAGATGAATCATATCATTATTACCATTAGATTTTGCTCGTGTGGGTTCAAACCTACGAGAGGGAGCTATATCTCATATTAAATTTTTACTATTTGACCTACCGCAAAAGGTTGAAATCGACCATAAGTGCAGAGAGTATCATAAACTTAATATAAATGACTAGATTCCCACCCCATCTACATGTTCTAGTTTAGATGATATGGAATTCTAATAAATAGAGGTATCGATAAAGTGATGCATCGTTAAAGTGTTTGTAGCCGAGTGACAAGCTGAGACACCTCGTACCCAAGAGGTCACGGGTTCGATCCCCGAAATGGGTGATTAATTTCTCTGTATAGAGAATCATTGAATTGGTGATTAGAGATTTTTATTGATGATAAAATTTGTCCAAGGCTAGTATTGTAATTGTAATATTGTATCTCAAAAAAAAAAAAATTATTGATAGATAAAATTTGTCCAAGGCTAGTATTGTAATTGTAATATTGTATCTAAAAAAAATAAAAATAAAGTGATGCATCGTGTATGGTTAGAGACAAAAACGATAACTCAAAACTCGTTGATTCTTACAAAATACCAAAAATTGACTCAACACTCGTTACTCGTTGATTCTATTGGATATTGAGAATTGACGGATCAATATTCGTTGAATTTAAAGAAATACCGAAAATTGCTCAAATTTGGAGGAACACCTCATTTTTTTAATTCAATATTATAAACTGTCGAGTAAGTCGCTTGAGAGACGGTCTCTAGATAATTTATTTAGAGACAGACCTATATTGTCAAGAAAATCATCGATGTTATTAATCAAAACACCTATGTTTTCAACATTGGTATTTTTTTCATATTACAACAAGACTCATTCCATTAACTGCATAGACGCTTTGATTAATAATATGGATGTTTTTATTGATAACACAGACCGTCTCTAGATAAGTTATCTAAAGACCGTCTCTTATGAGACTTTGTGTAAACTGTCTGATAAAAACGGCTAACATGTATTTAAATATCAAACCCTAATTGTTACAAAAACATAAATAAATAACAAAAGGTCTCGGAAATTATAAAAACATAACAAAAGTGGTGAAAAAACTTTGAATGCTCGAGTTTCTGCATGGAAGTTAATACCATTAGTCTCACATCATAAAGTGAACTGATATTTTAGTACTACTTAAAGACCTTTTAAGGGGTTCCAAAATAAAGAAATTTTGATTTCATCCTCTTTTTGAAAGGTTTTTTTTTTTTTTTTTTGAATTGGCAAAAATATTATAACTTAGAAACAACGTTTACAAGAGCATAAGAAATGCTCATAGTACTTAAAAATTACATCAAACTTACGAAGGTTCTTTGAAAGGTTATTTGAACCAAAATCTAAATATGAATGGAGGTTGTTGCATAAAAAGATTATGACACATACACGGAAACAAATATGGATACGAGTCCAGTATTTATGTTGAAATTTTATTAAATAATTTAAAAGCTAGCTCGAAGCCTCCAACACATAAATAAAACAAGTAAATTGATGATTAATCTATTTATATTCATTCATTCCGTGTCTTTTTTTTTTTTATCAAAATTTGCAGCACTATAATAAAAAAGGAAGTTTCGTACAATGGGCCTATGGCATTCACGGTTTCATCTTACTCTGCATCTTTACCTCACGATCTTTAAAGGTTGTCTATGGTTGTCTATGTCGTTAAATGTTATCTTTGTCAAAGCGTCGAGGATGTAGTAATAGCATATGAAAAACCGACGTTCACTAGACTATAATAGATCATGTTTTTCTTGCCATATAAGTCTACACTCGTTAAAACAAGTATGATAACATAGTGGGGCAACTTTATCTAAACCATGGCTTCATACAAATTATGGGTCAGAGCGTTTTACATATGACCTCACATAAATTATGGGCCACTGCAATATTGTAAAGTAATCAACACATCATTTAACTAAATTACTTTTAATTATGTTGGAAGTTCGAACCCGCCCTGCCTCGGGTAAATTGTAATTAATCGTTTGATCGAAACATTTTTGATTTTTTTTGGTCAATTTTTTCTTTAGCTTCTGAATTAATCTTAAATGTAAAATGTTCAATTTTTTTATATAATGAAACTTTAGGGGCTAAATTTTCATTATATAAAAAAATTAAACATTTTACATTCTTGATTTAAGATAAATAATCAATTGAAAAAAGCATAAAATGATCCTATCTAAAAGAAGTAATATATAAACCTCCGAAATCATGTGGTGTAATACAGCAGCGTAAGTTAACTATCAAAGCTAAATATATATCAAACCGTTGTTAGCTCACGCAGTAAAAGGGTTGAATAATAATAAGGTTGTTTTGAGTTCGAACACTGTACATGTACAAAATATTGCCGGAGAATAGCCCCTCTTTTGAGGGTCCACCATTGTTTGACCGGTTCTTTGTGGATTTGATTATATGATCAGTGGGTTAATTAACTAACTATTGGTAAGATTAATTGAGTCTGCTAAAAAGCCAACCCACCAAACTTTGGTTTCCTCGCACTTTCAAACTGATCATACTTCAACCTTTTGAATTTCCATATTCCCACTACTAACTCTTGCACTGAATTGCACCAAAAAGAAGTATCTTTTTGACTCAATACCTCTCTATATATAGTTGAACCTAAAATCTCAATTAAGCATCACAAACCAAAACAAGAACTAAACAAGACCTAAAAACCATTAATCAACATGGAGGTCTTCTATGCAACACTCCTCTGCCTCTTTGTATCCTTTGTTTTCATTTCCCTCCAAATGCTCTTCTACAAGACCAAACCCGGAACCCTCCCACCGGGGAAAACCGGATGGCCTTTCATCGGGGAGAGCCTCGAGTTTCTCTCCACCGGGTGGAAGGGCCACCCCGAGAAGTTCATCTTCGACCGCATGGCCAAGTACTCATCTAGCGTCTTCAGAACACATCTCTTAGGCGAACCTGCCGCAGTATTGTGCGGTGCCACTGGGAACAAGTTCTTGTTCTCGAACGAAAACAAGCTCGTTCAAGCATGGTGGCCTAGCTCCGTGGACAAGGTCTTCCCATCTTCGACGCAAACATCTTCCAAAGAAGAGGCCATCAAGATGAGGAAAATGCTTCCTAACTTCTTCAAACCAGAAGCATTGAAGTGTTACGTTGGCATAATGGACCATATAGCGCAGAGACACTTCGCGGATGGATGGGACAACAAGAAGGAAATCGTCACATTCCCTCTTGCGAAAAACTACACGTTCTGGCTCGCTGCAAGGCTTTTCGTAAGCATAGAGGACCCGGTCCACGTTGACAAATTCGCTGAGCCTTTCAATATGTTGGCTTCCGGTTTGATCTCGATTCCGATTGATTTGCCCGGAACACCATTCAACAAAGCCATCAAGGCCTCAAAGTTCATCAGGAAAGAGCTTGTTTCCATCATCAAGCAGAGGAAAATCGACTTGGCAGAGGGAAAGGCATCTCCAACACAAGATATATTGTCACATATGCTTCTGACAAGTGATGAGAATGGCAAATTTATGCAAGAATTGGACATTGCTGATAAGATTTTGGGCTTACTTATTGGAGGACATGACACTGCTAGCTCTGCCTGTACATTCATTGTCAAGTACCTTGCAGAGTTGCCTGAAATCTATGATGGAGTCTACAAAGGTAAATAAATCCTTTAATTATCATCTTCAAAATTTATTTATCTAATTTTTATTATCTAATTGCATGTCCGCAAATGATTCTGATAAAAGAATAACCTCTGTTCCTGAGTCTTTTTAATGACTTTTTAAATCACAATCCAATACCAAACACTTTCTCAGCTTTTTTTGTCCTATGTATTTTACGAACGGACCATACTTCAAAGCAAAATATTGAGAATTGGCACTAAATAAGCGATATTTGTTTTTATGAACCTTGCAGAACAAATGGAGATTGCGAATTCGAAAGCACCAGGGGAACTGCTAAACTGGGAGGACATACAGAAGATGAAATATTCCTGGAACGTCGCATGCGAGGTCTTAAGGCTTGCACCACCTCTACAAGGAGCCTTCCGAGAAGCCATAACTGATTTCGTATTCAACGGATTCTCAATTCCAAAGGGCTGGAAACTATATTGGAGTGCGAACTCTACACATAGGAACCCGGAGGTCTTCCCAGAGCCTCTGAAATTCGACCCTTCTCGATTTGAAGGGTCTGGACCCGCCCCTTACACGTTCGTGCCTTTTGGTGGGGGTCCTAGAATGTGCCCCGGAAAAGAGTATGCGCGTCTTGAAATACTAGTATTCATGCATCATCTTGTGAAGAGATTCAGGTGGGAAATGATGATTCCAGATGAGAAAATTGTTGTTGATCCAATGCCTATTCCTGCTAAGGGTCTTCCAATTCGCCTATTTCCTCACAAAGCTTGATTCATCAATTAAGTCGCGAATTACGATCGCTAGCAGAACGATTTATATACCTTAATAATGTTATTTAATTTTTGGATTTTGAGAGTTTTATACTATTAATCTACACTTGTATATAGACCTTAATTTTATTTGGGTAAATGATTTGTTTATCTTCAAATGAGATACCGACTCGTATATTTTTTCTTCTTACTAGAAAATTTGGCACGCGGCTCTTACGTGCGAACTTTCAACATTTAATAAAAGCAAGGATAAATCACTTTTTAAAAATATTTACAGACACACACTAAATACTAAATAGGTATTTAGTGTGATTTATGTGAGAGATATGTTTTATGCTGGACTACACAGATTAGGCCCAAGTCATTAGCAAAATTGTACTTCTTGTATGATGTTTCTGCATTGCAATTTACTACTTCACTTAAAGTGTTTGCTCTCTCTCTTTTCTTTTTAAGTTTATAAACAATGTAACTGACGTGAAGAACTAATTAGTAGCTAGTAACTAACCTGTTCATGTTTCTTTTTAATATAGTAATAGATAAATCTCGTGTTGTTGAAACAATGTTTGAAATTAGAGATCGCTTATTATTATTTCTCATAAATCTCGTGTTGTTGATTGATTATTGAAATCTAGAATTGTTTATAACTACAAATTGTGATCAAAACAAGCATTAACTGAAAATGCTTACATTAAGCATGAAGTCTTGCCCTCCTCTTCAAATTGGATTAAAACAAACAATTTACTAATCAAACGGGTTGATTTTACTATAATTTCCTGTTTGATGTTTTTTTCCCGATTCCGTTGTATTTTTTTTTGAAACGGCAATATATATATATATATATATATATATATATATATATATATATATATATATATATATATATATATATATATATATAAAGTTTACAAGAGCACAAACAATGCTCGTAACAATAGTATCACAATCTCCACACCTTTCCGAAATATGACTCGGATGTGTCAATCCTAAACCATAATGTTTACATACTCTCCACAACCTCAAAAACATTATTACATAATCATGACCATTAGCAAGGAGATCCGGCAGTCTTGATGGTTTTAGGCTGCCATGTCTTCTTTTTCTTGCAATCATCCTTCTTGAGAACCAACAACAAGTCCACGGGATCCATTAACTTCCCGGACTCCAAAACCGTCAATTCCAAGTTATATGAAGCCTCTTCTAGCTTTACCCCTCCACCCTATGCACATAGAGAACAAGTGGCAAGAAATTTAAGGTAAGGTCTTAGGCCCCACAACCGTCAAATCATTAAAGTTTCAGACTGACCATACTAGCCTTACCCCTCCACCCTATGCTCGTAAACCGGGCAAGTGGCAAGTAATTTAAAGTAAGGTCCTAGTCCCAAACCTCCGTCAATTCCAAGGGTAGAAACCACACTCTCCACACCCACAAAAATGAGATCACGTTGTCATCTTGGTCACCCACATCGTCTAGTATGTCTGAGACCGAAGTCTAGCCAAGAGTGAGGGGTCTCGGTCGCAATTAACCAGAAACCAAGACCACAGTGGAGGGAATACCCCCACCACAAACAAGTATGGTGCGAGGTGATGTTCCACTGTGGCAACCGCAAAAACATTTCATGAATGCAATGAGCAAATCCAAAAACTTAACACCCACATATAACCGACACTCCTCCACCCTATGCACAATGGACCAAGTAAACAAGAACCACCCTAACCCCACCATCACACCTCACACCCCTATACCCTATGCGTACAAAGACCCAAGTGGCAAGTAATTTAAGATGTGATTAGTAAAGCGGGTTAGGTTAAAGCGAAAAATGATTAAACCACTCCATCCCTACACCCTATACCCGAATGGGTAAGTGGCAAGCAATTTAAGATGTAGCGGTAACCGACTCCGCCTCTTACCCAAACCAAGATCAGAATTCGAAGCCTACTGCCAAGAGCCTCCAGCCTGCTTCATCACTATTAATTAACAATCATAAACCCTGCATGGCTCTCCAAATCTGTACCACTCCACTAGAGACCAAGTGAGAAAAGTAATAAAGAAAGTCCAACCATAGCAAAAAACAATTACAGAGAAACATCACTCAAATGTCCACTTGCTAGTTTAAAGACTTACCTTACATCTATCTCAATCAAAGGAAGCCATTCCTTACCATATCCTTGTTGGCTTGTCAGAGTCCACCCAGTTGACCGCCTCCACTTGTGCTTTTTCCTGCAACACCAAAGCAAACCAAACCGTGCCACTTTCCTTTTCATTTCACAGAGTATACGGCTCTCTGTCCTCCTTTTTAAAACGCACGGTAGATCACAGATTGAGACATAGCATTGGTTCAAGGAACCAAGAGTGCACATGATTGTAAGAATTCAATTTTCCTTTCCCTTTTAGCCATGCCCAACTGTTTAATTTAATCCTCTCCAAAATATGCCCAGGTTTTCTCTCTTCATTTCTGTAAATCAATTCATTTCTAGCAAGCCAAATGTTCCATATTGTTGCATGCCAAAACACATTCCAAATTTCAATGTTGTTTCGTCTCATTAAGTTCATATGGATTTCCAATAAGTTTTCCACACTTGTATCACTTACAAAATCTTTTTTGACCCAATCATATACTAATTCCCAAACCTTCTTAGCAACGATACAATCACCAAAAATATGCCAAGTGTTTTCGACACAACCCTCACATCTTTTGCACTCAAGGTCGACGTCACTCACAAAGATTCCCCTTTTTTTCAAATTTTCTTTCGTGGGGATTTTATTTTGCAAAACTTTCCACACAAAAGCATTCACTTTAGAAGGTACCCATTTATTCCAAATCGAATTCGCCCATTTTTTCAAAGGGAAGTCATCTTCATTTGTTTCTAAAATTCGGTAACCTTCCTTAGTTGAGTAACAATTTTCTTTACCTTCCACCCAAATCCACACATCATTTTCATTGTCATTGAGTATCAACGTGTTTACTTTTTCTTCAATTACCCTTGTCTCTCTTTCTTCCCATTCAAAGAGGTCTCTCCTCCAATCCCACACACAACCGAGACTATTTCCCATGTCTTTTACCCTTCCTGAAAATTTGCATTCTTTATTCTTTTCTAGAGCATAGAATCTAGGATAAAGATCTTTCAAGCTTTTCTCAAGGCAGACCCATTTTTCTTCCCAAAACAAGGTATTTTTTCCATTACCAATTCGTTTTCTTACATATGCAAAAACCATTCCTTAGCACCAATCCACTTTAAAATGTCTTTCCACCAATCCGACCAACAACTTTTATTTTGTTTCCCATTCAAGAAGTACTCTACATTTTTTTAAAAAGAGCCATATTTTGATTCAAGGACTTTCAACCAAAGATCATTTCCACCATTTAACATTCTCCACACCCACCTTCCAAGTAGTGCCAAATTGAAGGACTTCAAGTTTTTTTTATGCCAAGTCCTCCTTCTTCTTTTGACTTACAAACGATGTCCCATTTTACCCATGGGATTTTCTTTCTATCATCTTGGGGTTTCCTGCCCCACAAAAAATTCCTTTGCAAACTTTTCAACTCTTTAAGAATTGACTCCGGAGCTTTAAAGAAAGATAAAAAGTAGATAGGTAAAGCATTAAGCACCGATTTAATTAGTACTATTCTACCACCTAACGACAAAAATCTATTCTCCCAAGCCCTAAGTCTCTTCTCAAATTTTTCTTTCACGACCTTCCACAATTTTTTTATCTCTTGCTTTCCCCCCAACTGGTAAACCCAAATAATTAAATGGAAAGGAGCCTACATCACAATTAAGGATTTCTGCCCCTCCTTTTAGTTCGGCTTCCCCCACCCCGATTCCCATGAGATTGCTCTTTTTGAAGTTTATTTTCAAGCCCGAAATGAGTTCAAAGCTTCTTAATACTCCTTTCACCACTCCAAAATTTTCCCCATTAAACTCCTTAAGTATCATGAATCATCCGCAAATTGGAGAAGTGAAATAGGAACTTTCTTTGTACCCACAAAAACCGGTTTAAACCTCCCAAGCTCACTTGCTTTTTTAAACATTCTATTCAATCCTTCCGCCCCAACAAGATACAAGAACGGGGATAGAGGGTCCCCTTGCCTCAACCCTCTATGTACATCAAATTCCTTGGTAGGGCTACCATTTATCAAAATTGAAGAAGTCACGGTTGACACACATTCTTTGATCCATTTAACCCATAAATCACCAAAACCCAAATTCCTCAACATTTCAAAAAGAAAATCCCAACTAACCGAATCATAAGCCTTTGCAAAATCGATTTTGAATAAAAACATCTTCTTTTTTTTCTTTTTGGCTTCATCGATCACCTCGTTTGCAATTAGCACCCCATCAAGAATATTTCTATTTCCTATGAAAGCCGATTGGTTCTCTGAAAACACACTCTCTAATACTCTCCCAAGCCTATTAGCTAGCACTTTAGAGACAATTTTATACAAACTACCTACTAAAGAGATAGACCGATAGTCAGCCAAGTTTAACGGGATGGACTAAACTGGGGATAAAACAACATCGACATCCAAACATAACATCTAAACAAAACGGTCCTTACCGGGCTAAACGGATTGGCCCTTACCGGTTCGCGGGCTTATCCGTTCCCGGGCCGGTCCGTGCCGGTCATACGGTTTTAACCGGTTACGTGACGGTCCTCCAAAACAAAGGCCCCTATGACCAACATAACTTAAATGTACATGGGCTGGTTCGGGCCAAATATTAAGCGGGCCGGGCTGTTCTACGACCGGCCCAAATAACACCTCTATATGTAGCATATATACACACCCGTCCCGAATTCAAATTTTCACGTTCATTTTAAAACATTCGAATTTCAACTTCTCATCTCCTTAATAAAAAATTTATCTACTACTTTATTCACTATTTTTCATATTTTATTCAATCTCCTTCATACTTTATTACTATATCTCCAACTTTAGTTATCCACTTTTTCGTTAAAATTTGTGTTCGGACCTACGAGTAATTGAAACCGTGACGGAGTGAGTATAATGTACTAACAAAGAAATTATAATCCCATTAGACTATTAAGTCTAAACTGTCTAGTGATCTTATGAAACAATTACGATTTAGTTTTTTCCAGTTCTGTCAATGGTTTCATTGTATTATTTGACGGTGGATGACAATTTCAGAACAGAAATCCTAATATCTAAGCAATTTTAGTTATTTGTGACAGTTATGACACTTTTCGTGACACATTCATTTATTATTGTCGCAGCAGAGTTGCTCCACACTGAATTTCGCCTTAGAGATCGACTTCCTTCCAATTCCAAGACCGACACGTTGGATCGTTTTCGATTCAATTTACAGGGTGACCGAGACTATTGTGTTGGGGTCAAACGAGTTAGTTTTGAAAATTCTAGGGTTAGGTAGATTTTGACCTTCGAAATTTTCAGCCATGCAAAAACTGTACTAAAGTATTGTCTAGTATATTTGATTTTGTTGATTTATATTAATGTTAATTTAAACACAAATTAATTTTAAATTATATGAGAAAAACAATTCAAAAGTTATATTATAAAACTCGGTTAATTCTTAAAAAATGCATGATTTTCCTAAATATTAGAAAAAATCATATTCCTCAAATACAATTGTTTGACATGCTCATATATATTAGACTAGTCGAATGTGGCATTTCCTATTGTATTAAAAAAAACATACATTTTATTAGACTTTCTCAAATTCTGAAAGGGTTTTTTCTGTGTCTATATATAATTAATGGTGAGGCCTACTAATAATATTACATGAGATAAAGTGTAACTAATGTCGATCGATCGGCCCAAATTTGGTGGGTTCTAAAGAATCTCTCCCATGATATCTTTGCGATGTCTTCAACATATGTACTTTCCCGCACACTTTGTCCTACTCGTGCGCGAACCTATATGTCTATAATTAATGGTGAGGCCTACTAATAATATTACATGAGATAAAGTGTAATGCAATAGATTAATCGATCGAATCAATTTTTGGCGTGGTTATTCAAATAAATTTCTGGGTGATATGATGGACCCATCAGATCAACACATTGTCCTTTCACAAGACTTTGTCTCACTCGTCTGTGACCAGGAGACTTTCCAGTTGGTCACCAATCCTAAGATTGCTCAAAAGCAAGCACGCTTAACTCTGAAGTTCTTATAGATGGATCCCAAAAAAAAGGTGCACCTTATTATTATGAGTAGCGTTCTCAATCCCTTTAAACTCTTTGAACTTGAAGTCAACTTTGAGGCGTTAAATAAAGTTTATTAAGGAAAAACAAAAAGAATTGGTAGTAGAAATTATGTCGAAATGATGTTGTGGGCACCGGGCCATACAGTCTATGAATTGCTTCAATCTTGGGGCCTCAATTTTCTTACATGTTTCCTCTCCTTTTTGTTGTTAAGTCCCTTCCCGTCCGTTCCTATCTTATTCATATCACATTCTTCTCATTGCAATATGTAAACATGTTAAAGCATTATTTTCATTTTCTTTACCATTGGAAACATGTGACAGATTACCTATGTTAATGTAGAGAGTATTTGTTAGTACTAAAATCCATAAAACTAAATTGAAAATATTTAAATGTTTATTTAACTCGCATTTTTGCTCTATACTAAACACTCTCTTAGTAACTTCCTTATAAGTTAATTTCTTTTGAATCGAAAAGGACAAATAAAATAAGAGTTTATAAGTGATATTATCCAAATATAAAGTTATAAATGAGTGATAAAGAAAGAAACAAATGAATAAAAGGATGATAAGGGAAAATAAAATATGGAGTGTAGACACGCAAAATATAATGCGTCTAATAATATTAAAATCATTAAATCTAAATTACCGTATTTAATTCGAATTTTACTATATTTAATTCCAAAATGATATGGTAATTTAATTGATTTTAATACGCTCCATTTATGGCCTATCAAATTGTGCCACGTGGAATATATGGAGTATTTTCGATTATTTCACATTACAAAATTATGTGAAAATTCGAAGATTTCTAACCCAATCAAATGCCGCCACATTCTTCTAATGATGTCAAAATGCATTTGTTTAATTAATTATAATTATGACATAAAAAAGAAGACACAATTCAACCAATAGGATTGTGTCACGTCATAAAATTGATGCAGTTATTTATTAATTGCAAGTAAAGAAAAGAAGATAAGTACAAATCTTGGCTCAACCAATAGGATTTGATCCTTCTCTTTTTCCAACACCTATATAAGGAGCTCATTATCCACAAAAAATCAGAAGTGAAGATCACAAGTTCCAGGGCTAGAGCCAGAGTCAGAGCAAATTCTCTCATCCTTCTCTCAAGATCCGCCTTGAAGTTCGAACAAACATTCAAGAAGTTCATCCGGAAATCAAAGAGAAGTCGCCGTTTAATCCAAGAAAAAGCCCCTGCGCACTTGGAAAAACGTTATTGGAAGATCAACCGCTGCCAAAGGAAGATCAAATCCAAAAGCCCAGCCGAAGCCCGATCAACCTTCTTGAAGTTCTTTGCCAAAAGCTGTATTAGATCCAAGATCAAGCCCAAAAGCCCTTGGAGAAACGTTTCCTAACGGCCAAACTTCCTCTTCAGAAGATCAAAGGCCAAATCCTACGACGATCTGTTGGTCCATATAACGGCAAAGTAAAAGACTTGGGGGGGGGGGGGGGGTGAATAGTCTTTTAAATTTTTTGTCGATAAACACAGTTTCTCAGATATCTGTGTAGATATCTGATACTTAATTTCAGAGAGCGGAAGACTTTTATGTGATAAGTGCACGTGCTCAGCAAGATGTGTGTAAGTACTTGCAAAGATAAGTAAAGCAAGTAATAAACTGTAGAAAGTAAATAACACAAGTCTTTTTATAGTGGTATCTGAAGGTGGCGTAATCCTTCAACTAATCCACTTCGGCCTTTCTCAGACCTAGAATCCACTAAGACAGATAAATGAGTTAACCTTACAAATATCTTCTCTTAATTCCTAAATACACTAGGTTCCCAACCAAGTGTTCCCCCTGAGTTATTCCCCGGCTTTCACAGCCAAGTACTTCCTGTACTCAGAAACCTTTTTGAGCTATTCCTTAGCTTCCCAAGTTAAGTACTTCCTGTGCTCAGCAACCTTGGAGTTATTCCTTAGTTTCCCAAACTAAGTACTTCCTATACTCCACGCCGAATATGGTGTTGGTTTTAGGTTTGTTTGTCAGGTGAGCTTCTTAAATAACTTATTCAGTTATTCAGATAGCTCTATGAATCAAGTATACTTAATACACTTTTCAATGTATGGTATCTTGTTCTCTACTGAACCAAGTCTATTGTAAGTGTTCCAGAGAATGAATCTCAGATATGAAATCTTAGTTCAACTCCTTCACAGATAACAATGCTTGTTAAGGATCAGGACACTTAGAACTTTTGTGCTACTTAGAATCAAGAGCTTTGGTCGCAACAGAAAGCTTGAAGGTAAGTAGTTTGCTTGAGAGAGCTTGTGTGTGAGTATTCAATGTAAGTTCAGTGTTCTGTGTGTTCTAAGGTGTGTTCTCAAGCAGTCTAAGTGTTGATATTTATAGATGAATTTGAGTGTCGTTTGAATAGTATCCGTTAGACTTAACTCAATTTCAAACTATTGATATCTGAATATAGTACTGTAGCAGGTTTGTCTTCTTCTTCAAAAGCTACCATTTTTTGTTCAGACATTTCTGTCTGTGCATTTAATGCACTGTACTATATTTTGTCCTGTAGTGCCAACGGAACTATGCATGGTATCATAGATCTTTATACAATCTGATCGAGTTTTACAAACTTTGCATGTTCTTTTCCATCAATTATCAGAACTCCAGATACCATTTGTTGAAACAACTTTGGTATAAAATATTTCTCTTTCAGAAACATAGTTTATATCCAAGGTATCTGAGTGTAGATATCTGTGGGCACTTTCATCGTCTCAGAAACCTTTTATTCTCAGATATCTTTTGCAACACTTGTGTTTCGAAACACTTGTTTCTTCAAGATATCTGGACATAGGTATCTGAAAAACCTTTGTCTTCAGCAATCTTGTGCAGTCTTCAAATCTTCAAATCCGTTGAACTTTTCCTGCTGGAAGTCTTCTTCTTGGTCTTCTTTAGAAAATAAAAATTACATTTTGAGACCTAACATCCTATACAAGATTTGCTAGACTATCATACTTAGTGAGTTTCCTCTTTTATAGTGTTCAAGTGAACCAAGAGTACTAACCACCTTTCTGAGCTAAGATAAGTCATTAGGTTGCTGATCAAAATCTAAACAGATATTCCTAACAAATTTTCCCCATTTTGATCAGTTAACGATAACTATCTGACCTATTACAAATCTGGATGAGGAAACAATCCATCACTTAATCATTTCTTATGATCTTTCAGTTCATATAATTAAGTGCAGAAAGTAAACATCAACCAAATCACAAGGTGTGATCTTTGCTGACAAGTTATCTTTTATAAAGAATGATATCTGAGAGTAAGTTCATCAGATATGATACAGAGAAAGCTTACAGATAACTTTAGTACATAATACAATTTAGCTCAGTTAGCAAGATACAAAAATACATAGTAAATTAGGACAGCAGGAGTAACCAAGCTCCAAGTAGACATCCTAATGAACTAGTCTTCAAGTCTTCTATACTTCAAGTCTTCAAAACATCTCCATGGATCAATCTGCAAATTTCCTATCACCAAACCTTTTGATATCATCAGAGTAGTCATAGAGAAGAGTTCTGACAATCATCTCTGTGTCTCTGGCAAATCCATAGACTTCCTTGTAGGTTTTGGTAGGATTTTTCTTGACAAAGTACTTGACCCACAAATACTTTCCCCACTTCCATGCATGCTCGATTCTGAAATCTGATAGCTTGAAGTATTCATAAATGATCTTCAGATATCTGATGTCACCCTTGTATTGATCTTCAGTTAAGTAGAAGGACTCATAGGGTTCCACAACAAGTCTTGCTCTTGTGCTGTTCGAGAATGTTGAATTATTGCACATCATCTGGCTTTCCATAAGGACATTCATCAGAGATGTCCTTTTTCATGGCTTCTATTCTCTTGATCACTTCAAAATCCAACCATGCTTTGATGTGGTTGGTATTAATCAAGATTGGCTTGTCTTTTCTCCATGCCATGAGCTATTTATGGATTGGTTCTAGAAACCTTGAATTTAGCAGTAAATGCCTGAGTTCCATAATCTAGTAGCTATTTTTCTGATTTATGCACTTGTAGACAGAGGAGTTGTTGTCATTCTTCACATACTCAATTTTGGCTTCTTCTGGCCTGAGTGGAAGTTGACTTTGTCTTTGTTAAGCTCTCAGCTTGTTCCTCCTTTGTTTTGAATTCTCCTTTGGGGTAATGCTTGAAGAACCACCCTGGATAGTCTTGGTATTTTCAGAGGGTGTTTTAGCTGCCAAAGTCTTTGCAGCTATGGGCTCAGTTAGGCTTTCAATTTTCCTTTTTTTGTGCAGAGGAGCTTCATCTTCATCAGTCTCTTTATCATCATTATTAAGATCAATTCTTGTGAGACTTTTTCAGCCTTCTTCATTGCCCAGGGATTTGATTTGGCTTTCTTCTTCTTCCTCAGAAGATTCATCAATCCCTTTTATATGTCTTCTCCTTGGAGCCTTGGTACTCGTTGGAGGTTTCTGTGCTCTGGCCCTTGTTGTCATTCCTTGTTCAGGAAGTTGAGTGGTGGCCACTATCTGTAGAGAGCGATCGAGGAGGGCTCATTTATTCTGAGAGGTGGTTGTTCAGATTTTCTTTTGTTTCCTCTTCCTCTTCCTCTCTGAGCCTCTTGATATTCTTCCCCCTTAGTCATTGTTGACTGACTCAGAATCACAAATGATTCTGAAAGGGAGTTAAAGTTCCCTTGCAGATAGTTGTAAGCAGCAATCAACTTTTCCAGATCAGCCTTGAGCTCCTGATTTTGTTTGATAAGACCAGTATCCTTATCGGTAAGCTCTGCCAGTGGGTCTTGAACAACATCTGCTTTTCCAGCAGCAGATCAAGCCTCTTCAAAAGCTTTTGTAGCCAAGAGTTGGTCATCATCCCTAACCATGCCTAGATATTTATGAGAAATCACCAGACTGGATGTTCTCTGAGTGATGAGCTCAATGAATGACTTCAGCTCTGCAGGGACGGATGCAATGCCGGCTTTGTCTTGAGAAGATAACTCCCTTTTCAATTTAGCCAGTACTTGATATCTATTCAAGTATTCATTGGAGTTGACATTTTCCAGCTTGCTGAATGTTTCAGGAACAATCAGCTTCCTTTTCAAATGTGAAACCGCCAAGTGTTCATTGCGGTGTTCTGCCAAAGTCTTGTCTTCTTCATCATCTGAGTTATCAGCCCAGTGATCTTCATCCTCTTGGACATTTTCATCAATGTTCTCTAGTCCAACAACCATCTCAGAGATGGGTTTCTTTCCTTTCAGTGAGGAGGATGGAACATCTTCTTGGAATGCAGCCTTAGCATCATGCTTGTCATTAGATACTTGTTCAGTATCTAATTCCTCAACAATTGCTTGAACAGCAAGCTGGAGTTCTTTCATTTCAGCATAAGCTTCCATTTCCTTGATTGTTTGATCTTCAATCTTCTGGAGCTTTGCTCTAGATTCAGCTATCTTTTTTTCCAGTTGAAGATGTAGCTGTTGTTCTTCTTCCAACAGTTGTTTGAGTTGAGCAACTCTGGCTTGTGCATCTGTTATTTTCTGAGTTGTTCCCTCAGAGTGCTCAACTACTTGTTCAGTAGTAACTTTGTGTTGGGAAGTTGGATGAGTAGATTTCTGAGGAGATGGAGAAGGGGATTGCTGTGAAGTCCTCTCAGTGTGCTTTTCAGCAGCTGAGGCAATGTGTCCTTGTGAAATCCCTCCCGTCCCTGGTACAGGGGCATCATCATCATCCTTATCATCATCATCCTTTTTGTGATGGTCAGAGGGAGGTTCATCAAAGTTAATCTCATCTATTTCTTCCTCCTCATCGTCTTCAGATACAAGATTAATCACTTCAGGAATAGTGATCTTCTGCCCATTAACCTCCTCTTATTCGAAAGGAATAAATTGTAGAGTCTGGGGCAGGACTGGCTTGAATGCCATCTGTAATCTTGTCTGACCATCAGCCTGATTAAAGGCTTGAATCAACTTCTGTGCCACTTCTCTGGAGAAATCCTTATGCAATAAGGTCGCAACTTGATATTGTTCCGTGGGAAACATTGCATGGATGTAGTTCTCCAAGTCAAGAGCTCGTGCTCGTCTCGTAGGTTGATATGTGATTCTCAATATGTCAGAGAGATCTGAGCACCTTAACCTCTACAATTTCTTGAAGCATTGAATGTGCTTTGGCAGGGTATGAGCTTTGAAGAAGGGAAGTGGGTCCTTTTTCTCATCATCATGGACCTTCATGGCACTTGTTTGAGCCTGAAAGAAAGAGTTCTGAGTTAGATTCAAAACTTGTGTAGATATCTGAGTACAAGTGTAGTTAGGTTTCTGAGGTACCTGAATGAGTACATCAGGCTCAGAGACTTGTACTACTGAGACAGGGGTTGCCTCAGATATCTTGTTGTGAGGTGGAGACTTGGAAGTCTGGTCCTCATCAACCTTTCTTTCTGCTTGAACCTGAGAATTAAAACATAACACTTAGAAAATTTTATCAAGAAATTTTTTTATTGACAAATCAGATATCTGAGATGTCAATTACCTCTATTGGAGGCTCAGATGTTTGTCTCACAGAAACTTGTGCAGTTTCTGGAATCTTTTTTTGTGATGAAGGCCTTGATGCCTCGTCAATTTCCATATGTTGTGAGGATTGAGTGGGCAATTCCTCAACAACTTCTACTTCTTTTTTAACCTGTTAAGTAGAAAGTGTTAGTCTAAGAAAAATGATCAGAGATTGCTCTTTGAGGAGTATAAATATCTGAATGAAATACCTTCTCTACAGAAGGTTCAGATACTTGTTCCTCAGAGGCCTTGGAAGCCTCTGGATTCCTCTCTGAAGAGATAGACTTTTCAGTCTCTTCATTTTTCTTCTCAGTTGGAGCCTATTAGAAACAAACACTTATTAGTGAAGTGTATTAACGCATATCTGAAAAATTATATCTTAAGGAAGTCTTTATCACCTGTAGCACAGGCTCAGATTCCTTAAGTTGTGAGGGTGTGGAAGCCTCCTTCTCAGTTTCTGAGGCAAGCTTTTCAGCTTCCTCTTGTTCTCTTGTTTCTAAATCAGCCTGTAACAAAGAAATTCTATTAAATAACAAGATTATGTGGCACAAAATATCACAAGTAGAGAGTTAAACAATTCAGATACCTGAGTAATATCAGGCTGATTGGTCTCTGGAACTTGTGACCCTTCTATGCGTTGGTCTTCTTGTTCCATTTCATCTTCTTTGTTTGAAGTTTCAGGTACTTCATACCTTGCCTGAGTATGCAACTCAGTTGCCTCCCCTGGTTGATCATTCTGAGCAGATGTCTCAGTTTGATCCCTCTCATTGAGTTAGGGAACCTACTCTTTTGCAGGATTTTCTTTAGCAATGAAAGATGATGGTATCTGCAGCTCAAGTACCATTTCAGCAGTATTCACATCTGACCGTTGTGGTTGTTGTGCTTGAGACAGACTGTTGAGTGTTGAGGCAATGGCAGTATCCTCCAACACTAAGCTATCACTCATCAGAGCATCTTCAATATGCTTCAGTCTTTGTTGCTTTGATGGTGTAATTTGTCCAGTTACCTTGGACACTGTTGCTTCTTCAGCAACCTTTGTAACAGGTGCTTGTTCAGCAACCTGTGGTGTAGGTTCTTCTTCAGATACCTCTTCACCAGTTACTTTTTCAGTAACTTTAGCCCTTTTTGATTTTTCTAGGACTTGAGAAATGACTAATTCATCATCTTCATCGTCAGAGTTCTCATCAGCATTGGGAACTGATTGATCCATAATTCCTACGGTTTCTGCAGATAGGGCTTGGTATCATCACTCATCTTTAGCGGATTGATGAGTTCATCAGCAAGGCTTTCGGCAATAGTCTTAACATTTCTGAAAGCACTTTCTCTTGCTGAGTCTACTTGTTCAGTAGTTGATACCTCTTTTGCAGCATTGATGAGTTCATCTGAATTTATGAATTCATTGGCAGCTACGGCAGGTATCTGGGAATCGACAACCTCAATGGGTGTGCCTTCTGATTTGCCAGCAGACTTCTTTCGTGAAGTTCTGGGCTTCTTGGTTGCAACTTTTCCCTCAGATACCTCTTCAATCTTTCGCTTCTTGGAACTTTTCTGAGATCCAGTAACCTTTTTCGTCATGTTCGTATACTCATATTTGTAGAGTAGGTTACTGTTGGCTATGTCAGCCTTCTCTCTGAGCTCAATGCTATGCTTTTCCAGCAAGTAGCATATCTTTAGACCATAACTTACTGTGGTCTTTGGCTCAGCAAGTCCCTTAGCGATTGTAGGCTCAAAGCCTTGAATCTTTTTCACAGATTTCATAAAGGCGTACTTTCCCCAATTGAAAGGGTTTTCCAGCCTTTTGTCTTGTTGTTGCAACAAGAACATCATTATCCAGCGTTCTTGGCTTATTTGGTCAGCACCTCCTTGTAAACCATCAAAGCATCTGTGAAGAATGCATGCCAACACATCCGATGAACGGCGGATATGCGGTTACGATGTCGCAGCAAGCTTGAAATCAGTGGGTGTATCTGATTTTTCAAGATCATACACATCACTGTACAGTTGTTTTACACCTTCAAGGAGATCATCATCCTTGGTGTCTATTTCAAAATCCTTTCCAAGATTTTGAAGGTCAAACAACTTGTGTAGTTAAGGTTAAGTCCGTATGATTTCCTTGATCAAGTTACGATAGACACTATTGCAGTGCCTTCAGAAACACATGATATAATCCTGGAGTTGTTGTAGAATTCTAACACATCTAGTGAAGAGATTCTACTGGGTAGAGCTGATAGAAAACCCTTGATTTTTGCCTTTTCAAGCATGTCAAGTATCGGGTTTTTACGAGTCTCAAAAGCAGCAGTGAGGTATTCCTCGATCATGGCACCACCCCAAATTATTCTGTGATTTGAAGTCCAATGATCGGGATTGAAGTTCCCTACCAATCGATTGTTAATAACTACCAACTCTGGTGCTTGCTTTTCAGCAGTACCAGTGGTAGTACTTTGGGATTTCTGGGTAGTTGATCGTTTGGGGGCCATCTCTTTATATATCGTAAGTTTTTCGAAGTTTGAAAGAGATTAAGGTGTAAGATTAGTGACTCTTTGCAGAAAAACTAATTTGGGAGCAGAGATTTGCAGAGAGGATAGAATGGTTTTTGCTATTCTTGTGCAAGTCGGAATGTTGGATTAGGCGAAAGTGATTTCTTTTGCCAAAATCCTATATATATAGCAATGAAATCTCAACAGACATATATATACAAATCAATTTTGTGTGTAAGTATCTGTGTATTGCAGACAGGCGTGGGTAAAAGCTTGTTCGGCATTAAATGCATAGTGGGCCATGCTGGGATTTCAACAGTCCACTATTTACCGAGAATTAATCTTCGCCGTAAAGATCAATCGCCCATTTCATCAAGGGTCACCATTGCTTCTTCAGCAATGATCACAATCAACAATTGTAATTGTGCCCATTTAATGAATGTTGGCTATTAGCGATCTTAATCACGTTTCTGTGTGAATGAGAACACTGTTGTATCTGATTCTATCTTATACTTGTTGTCTTTTCAAAGTTTTTCACAAAGATAGAAATAATTCAAATTTCAAGATAGTAGTTTACTGCAGACAGTTGTACTATTCTCTTTTGTGTTCCCCCTCACTGAGTGACCTAGATATCTGAGTACCCGTTTCAGAGATCTTCAAATAGTCATTTTACCCTTTAGCCTTTGGTTTCTGGATACCCGTTCCAGATACCTCTTCTCTTGTCTGGATACCCGTTCTAGATTCCTTTTCTCTCTCCTTTGATATCTTGTTCAGATATCTGAACTTTTTCAGTTCTTTGGTAGCTCCATTAGTCCAAGACTGTGTCTTAAGGCTAAGAATCTACTTTCTTGTAGTGGCTTAGTGAAGATATCTGCAAGTTGGTCTTCAGTGCCAATCTTGAGTATCTCTATATTGCCTTTTTCAACGTGGTCTCTGATGAAGTGGTGTCTAACATTGTAAAAACTTAGGATCCCGGATTGGTACTTAGAACTAGATCAACCGACAATGTTGCCAACAATGTTGTTCAACAATGTCTACAGTAAACAGATAGCAGCGGATAAATAATAAAACTTCTATTACCAAGCCAATATATAGAAAAATATATTGGCAGCGCCTTAGGCAAAATATCTACTGACAGAAAAAGTAGATCTAATCAACTAGGTTTAATACAATCACAAACGATTGATTAAACAACCAAAACTAGCCCTAGAAGAACCAACAGTAAAAGCTATTCTAGGTCGATGTTTGAAAGAGTTATTCCAACAATGAATACTCTTAGACAAACTCTAAAGCTAGCAGAAAACAAGAAGCCTAAACTCTTTTAATCTTTTCAAAAAGCTTGAAACATTGCTTTGCTGAATCCTTGCATATATATACTTGAGATGTCGACCTCTTCCATCTATGTCGAAAGGCAATAGGATCTTGGCAAAGGCAATTTTTCCTTTTACTTGTTTTCTTCAAAATGCGCATAGAAGGAAATTTTCATATTTCAATTCTTCATAAAATATATTCCTTCTTGCTTTCACCATGTCGTTCTTTTCCTTAAATCAACTCTTGTTCTTTTGTCAATACTTCGGTCAGTATCACATCGATGTGCCTTGTCTTCAATGTCTGCGGCAATGCTATGTCTTCAATGTTATGCCAACATTAAATTCTATCCTTTCACAATGTTATACAACATTGATAATCCTGCAGCTTCAACAAACAAAAACTTGGAACTGATTATTGAAAGACAAGATTATCAAAAAATAAGTGCATACTGCACTTTCAATCTCCCCCTTAATCTTAGTCTTTCATCACAAAACAAAACAAGAGATCAGATCATAGAAACATAGCTAAGAACTACTAAAGATCTATTCTCCCCCTTAACCAGACAACTTAAGAAAATATTCAGAAGAATTTAAAATATTACAGACACACAAAAATTAGATTATAATTGTTCAACACAGACTCAAGAAGAATGAACTCAAGTTATCTATTCTCCCCCTTTTTGTGAGGAAAGAAAAGAAACTAGAGTACTTCTAAACTTCAGATTGTTTGAGATCTGCTCATCAAGCCCTTTGATTTGCTCCAGAATCAGCTTGTCCTGTTTAGTTAAAATACCTGCAGACAGAGTTTCAATGTTAGGAGTCAATGTTGTCCCAACATGTAAGTCAACATTGGAATGTTGAGCAGCAACTACAGAACTTTCCGGTGCATCAGTTTTGCCAGTAGAAAGAGGCATATTCTCCTCCACATCCATGTTCACAGAAACATCAGGATCTACCCAAGGAAGATCACAGATCCTGTCATGTGTTTCCAGCAGTTGTTTGGTGACTGTGATGGATTTGAAGTTGGAATGATAGACATCATTGGCTTTGACCTCAATACCCTGCATCTGAAGAACATCAAATATAGTGGAAGGAAGAATTAAATAGCCTCTGATCCCTCTATTCTTAGAATTTTATAGATGCTTGAGAATCCTTTCTCCTAGATTGACATTGTAACCCATTTTAATCCTGTAAAGCAACATGGCTGCCTCTTGGCTGAGCTTGTTGTTATTGGAAGATGGCAACCAACAGTTATGCAGTGATCTGGCAAGAACAGATACTAGAGAACAACAATATTTCAGATCTAGAGTTCTAGTAGGCCAAGATTTTAATTTTCCTGCAGTTAGCTCTCTTGCAATCTCATCCATAGTTACCTCCATAGGAGTCTCAATCTCATCCCTATTTCTATGCAGCACAGTATTGATATCCTTAGAAGTCAAGAAGAATACATCACCTCTCAAGTACACACAATGATGCTTACCATGCCCTTCACTACCAAAATTCTCAGATAAATGGGCATAGAATTCTCTTATGATTTCAGGAACAAAGGCAACATATTGAGTAACAGCATAATAGAGATTCCTTTTCTTCAGATAGGCAACCAGGTTATACTCTTCAAATGAGTCCTCTTTAATTATCTTCTCAACATCTATAGCATTGTTTTTGATTTTCTCATATTTTTCTAGATTCTTGTTATCATAGAACAAATGAAAGCGAAATCATCTTCATCCCAATCGAACCATCTCAAACACGAGTTCGGAGGATAGATCATTTACCTCGGGGTCTTCAACTGGTCTTCTCCAAGAATGACATCCTCATCATCAAGTGATTCTTCTTGATTCTTCCTCTGTCTTCATAATCTTAATCTTGAGTCATCTGAGCTTTCATCTGAGTTTCTCAGTTCTTCTTCTTCAACCATTGACTCATCCTTAGAGTCATCTTCAGTTTCTGTCTCATAATCCTCCATATCATTAGAGCTTTCATCATTGTTATCATCATGAGCAGCTGATGTTGCAACAACATCCTCATCTATATTCATTGGATCACTCTCAGTTTTCTCTGAGTCATCTGACTGCCAATCTTCCACTTCAACTAGTTCAATAGTAGGCTCATCTGCGGGTTTCTCAACATCTTGTAATGCATCTTGTCCGATTCTCATCATTCGCCATCGGTAGTCGTTTCCCTGTTTTGTCGTTGTTGTACATCATCTTCTTCAGATCTGCGGTTTTGGGGTTTTCATCGATCTGCATGTTGAATTTCGGGATGTCCAAGATCTTTCCCAAAGATCCTCCATGGGAGCATCTTTCTCTATCCCCATTGGGCTTTCATCATCATCCCTCGAGATCTTGTGGCAAGTCGTGGCATGCTCCCCAATTTAACAAGGGTTTCGCAAATTCAGAGGGTTTGATGGTGATGACTCTGTTGGGTTTTTGGAGAAGGTGGTTTTGCATACAGAGATGAGGGTTTTTCAGACTATCTTCCTAATCCTCACAATTATAGATGGAATCTCAAAATCGGTGTTCAAGACGAATGGGAAGAGGATAAGCTTGCTCCCCCTCAGGTGTTTGCAATGAAAATCCGGGCAAGACGGGTTTTGTCGGGGACGACATTGTTTGGATCGTGAAGCTAGAGTTGAGGGAGAAAGAGCGGGAGAGGAGTTTTGGTTGAGAGAGACAAGAGAGTAAAGTGAGGGGAAGGTGAAGAGTTTTTGGGAGTAAGAAGTAAATACAGAATTTTTTTTTTTTTTTTTTTTTTTTTTGTAAGAGTGGTTTGGAAGGATGGCAGTTTTTGTGAGTGGTGGAGAAGTTGGCTAATGAGAGAGGTAGTGGTAATAAGGTTGGAGGAGTGTTTTTGGTTGGTTTGTTCCAAGGATCATAACCATATATATCAAAACACAAACCAAGATCTGTACACAGCTGTTAATATGAGATTTAAGGAAAGCAAATGACCACCGTATCAATTAGGTCAAGAGTGAAGAAGGTTCTCAAAACTCAACCTAGGGAGGTACATTTTTGTTTTTAGGAAACAAATCAAGGTCAGATAAGAGTAAGATTTTTTACACTTTATAATGTACCAGATTATCCCAAGACACAAAAATACTCCCCCTCAAACCCAACCCAAAACACAGAATGAGCACACAAAAACACAGCAAAGAAGGTAGTTCCAGCATAGGCAATGTTGACCAGGATGTTGGCTCAACATTGATGACAACATCGGAAAATCAGACCACTCTTAATATAAGTCAGCCAGGAACCAAGTCTCAAAATGTGCAGATTCGATTAACACCACTAATGCTGCAGGCAAAGACAGAGAGAGAAAGGAATACCAAAGAAATACACTCAACATTGCCTCAAGAAGTAAATGGAACAGTTAGCAAAAGTTTGAGTGGGGGTGACCATGAGACCGTGAACCATGTCAAATAATTGGAACACGCATGAATCCGCTCCAAAGCCGAAGCCTATGCGGAGTTAGGCAAACACACGTCTCATGGCATAAAATCACTCATTTGACCACATTGGGTAATTTGGTACTCAGAAAGTGAACCAGCAGCATTACGAGAATCGGCACTTTTGTGCGTGTCGGTTTCCAGTACAGGCCATCAACCCTCACGACATATGACACATTGGCCACGTCGATGTTTGGATAGTATTTGAAACCTGCCCAACACGATCCTCGACGGAAACACTTCGAACCCTTTTTATCATAATTCATTAGATTTATTAAGCACAAGGAGCAGGAGGCAAAATCAAGTGCAAGTCAAGGTACGAGAAAACATGGCCAAAAAGCAGCAAAAGTGGGTTTTACATAAAGCAAACACACAGGAGACTCGATACCTTTCAACCTGGGTTTCAAGCAGCCTTTCAAAACCTAAGCATCACCACTGTAAGCTACAAACAGGAACAGCCATTGACCAGCACAGAAGCACACACAAAAAAAAAAAAAAACACATAGACACACAAGAATAAGAAAGAGAGAAGACGAAAAGAATAAAAGAAAGACAACACTAGGTAAACATAGAAGACAATGTTGACCAGGATGTTATGTCAACATTGCTTACAGCAAATCCTATCAAATAGTGCAAAGGCCAAGAGACCTTCTCAAACTGAAGAATCTCTCTTTATCAAGGGGCTTTGTGAAAATGTCAGCTAACTGATTTGTGGTATCAATGTGTTGTATGTCAATTATTTGTTTGGAGACTAGGTCTCTAAGAAAATGATGTCGAATGTCTATATGCTTGGTGCGTGAGTGTTGAACAGGGTTCTTGGATATGTGAATGGCACTAAGGTTATCACAAAACAGCAAAAGAGTGTCACTTTGAAACTCATATTCATGCAGCATATTGTTCAGCCAAATTAGTTGAGACACACAACTCCCAGCCGCTACATATTCAGATTCAGCAGTAGAGAGAGACACGCAATTTTGTTTCTTACTATACCATGACACAAGATTTGGTCCAAGATAAAAACAACCTCCACTAGTTGATTTTCGATCATCTAAGTCACCAATCAGAATCACTAAATCCCAATAGATTAGTGTTTGAATCACATGCATACCATAATCAAAGATTAACAGTTCCTGATATATATCTAATGATTCTTTTGATTAAGTGAGATATTTTGGGTTTGGATTGATACCGCACACACATAACAGAAAACATGATGTCCGGTCGGTGGTGAAAGATACAAGAGACTTCCAATCATTGATCTCATAATGTTGGGTCGACATCGCCCCAACATCGGTTTCTTGAGCTTCGAGATGTAGCCATGGGAGTCCGCAAGGTTTGGCATTTTCCAGACCAAATTTTTTGATAAGATTCTTGGCATATTTCTCTTGAGAGATAAAGAGGCCTTCCTGTTTCTGCTGTATCTGGAGCCCCAAGAAGAAACTGAGTTCACCAATCATACTCATCTCAAAAGTTCCTGTCATGGCTTGAACAAACTTATCTAGCAAGGAGAGGTTAGTAGCACCAAAGACAATATCATCAACATAGATTTGAGCAATGCAGATGTCTTTTCCTTTCCTGAGGATAAACAGAGTTTGATCTCCCTCTCCTCTTTTAAATCCTAACCCAACTAGGAATTCTGTCAACCTAGCATACCAAGCTCGTGGGGCTTGTTTCAAACCATACAAGGCTTTTCTTAGTTTAAAAACATGGTCAGGATAAAGAGGATCTTCAAACCCTCTAGGTTGTTCAACATACACTTCTTTGTCAATGTACCCATTCAAGAAAGCTCCTTTAACATCCATTTGGTTGAGTTTTATGTTAAGACAACATGCTAAGGCTAGGAGCAAGCGAATGGACTCTAATCTAGCAACAGGAGCGAAGGTCTCATCAAAATCAATGCCTTCCACTTGGGTGTAACCTTGAGCAACCAATCTGGCTTTGTTTTTTTACAACTATCCCCTTTTCATCACTCTTATTTTTGAAAATCCACTTGGTGCCTATGACATTTATATTATGGGGGCGGGAAACAAGAGTCCAGACTTCATTTGTTTGAAACTGACGAAGTTCATCTTGCATTGCTTCTATCCAAAAATCATCAGCAAGAGCTTCTTTCACATTTTTAGGTTCAATTAACGAAACAAAGCACGAGGAACTTACAGAGTGACATATGTCAGCAAGTCTGAGTGTCTCCTTGTAGTTTTTGCACGTGTTTCCCCTCAATGTCCTTCCTCCTGGATTTCCAATTACTTGGGAACTGGGATGATCTTTGCGAATTCTAGGAGGAGGATCCTTTCTTGAGTCAGGAGACATAGGTGCAGCATTGTTCTTTGGATGGGTTGTCGATTCACCTCGGTTTCATTATGAGGATCAGCTTGTTCTTCATCATGAGTGTAACTCGGGATGTTGAGTTTAATGTTGAGTCATCATTGCCGGAGGGATGTTGGCACAACATTGCCCTGACATGGGTTCTTTCATTTTGATCGACAGCAGAGTCACAGTTTACGATCGTTCTCATGTGTAGAAGAGTCAGAGGTTGATTCAATAACCTGTTCAGCACCTGCAGAGATCTTCTTCTGGGCATAGGGCTCAGAGTCATCAAAGGAAACATTCACAGACTCTTGTATAGTCTGCAATCTAGGATTGTATATTCTATACGCTTGACTATTTTGAGAGTATCCTACAAAGATTCCTTTGTCACTTTTAGCATCAAACTTCCCTAGATGTTCTCTATCATTGAGTATGTAACACACACATCCAAATACATGAAAGTACTTGAGATTGGGCTTTCTACCTTTCAACATCTCATATGGAGTGGTTAGAGAACCTGGACGAAGATAGACACGATTGATTATGTGACAAGCAGTGTTCACAGCTTCAGCCCACAACCTTTTTGATAGGTTCATTGAGCTCAACATCACTCTGGCCATTTCTTGAAGAGTCCTGTTTTTCCTTTCAGCAACACCATTTTGTTGAGGTGTCTTAGGAGCTGAGTATTCATGCATGATTCCTTTCTTTTCACAGTACTTATCAAAGAATTGATTCTCGAATTCTTTACCATGGTCAGACCGAATTCTTTGAACAAGTGTAGAGTACTGATTACAACATTTTGTATGCCAGTTTTTGAAGGATTCAAAAGTTTCTGATTTTTCTTTCAAAAAATTGACCCAAGTGTATCTAGAGAAATCATCAACTATAACATAGATATACCAGGCTCCTCCTAAACTTTTAGCTTCTATAGGACCCATGAGATCCATATGCAGGAGTTCAAAGCAGTTAAAAGTACCTCTTTGTTGTCCTTCAATCAGAAGTGGCTGATGTGTCACCTTGGTTTGTTTTCCCATAAGACAGTCGCCACACACATGTTTCCCTACATTGGTAAGCTTTGGCACTCCTGTCACCACATTATTTTTGATGATCTTCTCCAGTTACGTCAGAGTTGACATGTCCCAATTTCTTATGCCACAGTGTTGCATCATCATGTTGAGCAACATTGCATTTGAGAGGAATGTCCATCACATAGCAGTTGTCCTGTGATCTCACACCTGTCATTACGGTTAATTTGCCCACACAAGTATAAACTTTGCAAGAACGTTTATCAAACTTGACTTTCAGATCATCATCACACAGGTGGCTTATACTAACAAGATTAGCAGTTAACCCTTCAACAAGAAGAACATTCGAGAGTTTTGGATATCCTTTAAGGCACAGTGTTCCCTTTCCAATTATTTTGCTTTGGTATCCTCCTCCATATGTTATCGTACCTGTCTTTTGAGCTACAAAGTTTGACAGATTTGACGGGTTACCGGTCATGTGCCTAGAACAACCACTGTCGAAGTACCATTTTCCTGCATTGTTAGGGGAAGTAGCAACAGAAAAAGCAACATTGCAAGTATGATTTTCTTTAGCTACCCAAACATGTTTCGAAACACTCTTGTGTTTTCTTATCTGTCCTGGAGATTTGTCTTGTTTAGAAGAACTAGGAAAGTGCTTTAGAGTCTTAAGATTACATCTTTCAGTCTCTGTTGAAGTGGATGTTGTCACAACATTGCGGCTAGCATCACTGTTTTGTCTGCTGGAAACTGGATGGGAAGGAATTGTGGAGAGATTACTGAGGTTGGAGGTCTCAACATGTTCCCTCTTTAAGTCTTTTTGGTACTTGAAGCAGTAAGGTTTTTTGTGACCAGATTTAAGACAGTAAGTGCACACAAACAAAGCTTTTTCTTTGACAAATGTAGGACCTTTTATGAGCTCAGAAAGAGGTTTGACAACTTTTGAGGTATCAGTGTCAACAGTGTCGTTCATGTTGCACCCAAGTTCATCATAACTACTTGTGTACCCTAAACCAGTGGTCCTATCATTGTTCACATCAAGCATCTCATTAAGTCTAGAAGTAGAAGAGTTCCATTTTGCAATTACCTTCTTTTCATTATCTAGCTCAGAGATTACCTTGAACAGCTCAGAGTCCTTCTTTGTTAATTCAGATTCTAGTTTGACAATGGTGTCTTTCAGATTGTGGTTCTCCTTCTCAGTTTTCTTGAGGAGTTTTCTGAGAGTCTTCCATTCACTGAAGAGTTTCTCATACATCTGTTGTAGATCCTTCACCATTTGATCTGCATTACCTTCCTCTTCTGAAGGACTATCTATATCAAAATCCACAGAACCATGTAGACATAAAACATTAGAGATTCCTGACTTCTCAGGTTTGGTTAGTGCCAAAATTTCACAGTTCTCAGAGTCATCATAGTCAAAGAAGATTTCTATTCCTGATGTTGTCTTGACAATGTTGTCCCAACATTGGTCATCAACATGGTAAGTGGATGAGCGGAGAGCTCTGGCATTGGTAGTTGAATCATCTTCTTTTTCTTCATTTTCCTGTTCTTCATCTGAGTCATCACTGAGACAAGCAAGAAGATTCTTTTTCTCTTTTCTGAGATTGTTAGCACATTCATTTTGATAATGACCCCACCCTTGGCATTCAAAACATCTAATCTTACTAAGAGGAGTGCGATCGAAATCAGATTCAGAGCTAGTTTTGGAAGGTAACCGCTTTTGAAAGTATTGTTTTCTTTTGAAAGTTTTAGTTCCACTTGAGGATCCTTGACGAGTTTTTCCTGAATCTAAGTTTGTTGAACTTCCTTACAAGATTGTTGAAAACTTCCTCACCATATTGTCGACTCATCACTACTACTATCGGGCTTTGAAGATTTTGCTTTAGAAAGCAGTGAAGGAAATACTATGAGTTTTCATACCTTGTCTCTCATTTTCATTTAGTTCAAAGTTTTTCAAATTGTTCAACAGGGTATGAAAGTCCATAGTTGCCAAGTTATGAGTGTCTTCCAAAATAGTGACTTTGGTATTAAATCTTGAGGAAAGAGATCGAACAGCTTTGGAAACAAGTTGCCTATTAGAAATAGCTTCTCCCAGTCTTTGGACTTCATTTGAGAGAGTCAAAAGTTTTTCAAAATAGGAGTCAATGGTTTCTTCCTCCGCCATTCTTAGATTTTCAAATTGAGACCAAAGCATTCTAAGTTTAGTTTGTTTGACACTAGCATCCCCTTCACAATGACTCTGAAGTAATTTCCAAGCTTGTTTTGCAGTAGTACAGTTTTGAATGATTTTAAACATATGAGAATCTACATGACCAAAGATAGCATTTAAAGCTTTTTCATTATAAGAGCTAAGAAGTATGTCACCTGCAGAGAAGCGTTCTTCAGGTATGGGAACAATGTCACCATCAGCATCAGGTCCTTCAGTTGGCCAGGTGTATCCTTCCAGAATGGATCTCCAAGCACGGCCATCAAGGGACTTGATGTAAGTCCTCATCCGGATTTGCCAGTAATGGTAGTTGGACCCATCAAGCACAGGAGGTCTATTGTAGTTTGCATCCATTGTAGTAGTACCAAATCCAGACACCAGTAGTTAGGTGGCTGGCTCTGATGCCACTTGTAAAAACTTAGGATCCCGGATTGGTACTTAGAACTAGATCAACCGACAATGTTGCCAACAATGTTGTTCAACAATGTCTACAGTAAACAGATAGCAGCGGATAAATAATAAAACTTCTATTACCAAGCCAATATATAGAAAAATATATTGGCAGCGCCTTAGGCAAAATATCTACTGACAGGAAAAGTAGATCTAATCAACTAGGTTTAATACAATCACAAACGATTGATTAAACAACCAAAACTAGCCCTAGAAGAACCAACAGTAAAAGCTATTCTAGGTCGATGTTTGAAAGAGTTATTCCAACAATGAATACTCTTTGACAAACTCTAAAGCTAGCAGAAAACAAGAAGCCTAAACTCTTTTAATCTTTTCAAAAAGCTTGAAACATTGCTTTGCTGAATCCTTGCATATATATACTTGAGATGTCGACCTCTTCCATCTATGTCGAAAGGCAATAGGATCTTGGCAAAGGCAATTTTTCCTTTTACTTGTTTTCTTCAAAATGCGCATAGAAGGAAATTTCCATATTTCAATTCTTCATAAAATATATTCCTTCTTGCTTTCACCACAAGCTGTTCTTTTTCCTTAAATCAACTCTTGTTCGTTTTGTCAATACTTCCAGTCCAAGTATCCTGTCCAATTTGCCTTGTCTTCAATGTCTGCGGCAATGCTATATCTTCAATGTTATGCCAACATTAAATTCTATCCTTTCACAATGTTATAAAACATTGATAATCCTGCAGCTTCAACAAACACAAACTTGGAACTGATTATTGAAAGACAAGATTATCAAAAAATAAGTGCATACTGCACTTTCAAACATCAATGTGCTTTGTTCTAGCATGAAACTTAGAATTCTGAGTTATGGCAATAGCACTTGTGTTGTCACAGAAAATGGGAGTTTTCTCTTCATTGAATCCATAGTCTCTGAGTTGTTGTTGTATCCACAATATTTGTGAAGCGCAACATCCTGCAGCAATATATTCAGCCTCTGTGGTAGATGTGGCAATTGAGTTCTGTTTCTTGCTGAACCAAGATATCAATCTAGCACCAAGAAATTGACAAGTTCCTGAGGTGCTTTTTCTATCAAGCAATGATCCAGCATAGTCAGCATCTGAATAGCCAACCAAACTCAATCCACTATCTTTTGGATACCAAAATCCAACTTCTACAATACCCTTTACATACCTTAATATCTTCATAGCAATGTTGTAGTGTGACTGCATTGGATTTGTCTGAAATCTGGCACACACTCCAACTGCATATTGAATATCAGGTCTACTTGCAGTGAGGTATAGTAGAGACCCAATCAATTTTCTATACTTGTGTTCTTCAACACTCTTGTCAGATTCAGTATAGGTCATTTTGGTTCCAATGCTCATATGTATCTTAGCATTCTTTTCAGAAGGCTTTAGATTGAACTTGTTGAGCATGTCTTTTGCATACTTTGTTTGACTAATGAATATTCCATCATTGAGTTGCTTGACTTGCAGTCCTAGGAAGTAATTCAATTCTCCCATCATGCTCATCTCGAATTTACTTTTCATGAGTTCAGCAAAGTCTTCACAAAGTTGCTTGTCTTTAGATCCAAATATAATGTCATCAACGTATACTTGAACTAAAAGTAGTTTCCCATCATGGTTCAATGTGAAGAGTGTTTTATCAACATCTCCTTTCTTGAAACCACTTTCGAGTAGGTATCTGGCCAATGTATCATACCATGCTCTTGGAGCTTGTTTCAGCCCATACAGAGCTTTCTGAAGCTTATAGACCATCCTACTTTCTGAGGAAACTTCAAAACCTGGTGGTTGCTCAACATAGACTTCCTCAGCAAGTTCACCATTTAGAAATGCACTCTTGACATCCATTTGATAAACTGTAAAGTCATTATGAGCTGCAAAGGCTAGAAAGAGTCTTATTGCATCCAATCTTGCAACTGGTGCATAAGATTCATCAAAATCTAGTCCTTCAGTCTCGGTGAATCCCTTGGCAACCAACTTAGCTTTGTTTCTGGTTATTTCACCAGACTCATTCATTTTGTTTCTGAAAACCCACTTGGTTCCGCTTACAGATATTCCGTCATCAAATGGAACCAGTTTCCAGACTTTGTTTCTCTCAAATTGATCCAACTCTTCTTGCATCACACAGATCCAATCTTGATCCTTTAATGCTTCTTCTATAGTCTTTGGTTCAATGTTTGAGATGAAACATCCATAGAGACAATTTGCTTTTTCAGCAATTGCTCTTCTAGTTCCATCTCCTTGGTCTATGGGACCAATCACATCCTTTGCAGGATGATTTCTTATCCATTTCATAATGGTTTTGAACTATTAGGATCAATATCTTTTTGATTTGTATGTGAATCAATATGATCTTGATGAGATACTTGTGCAGTATCTAAGATATCTGACACATGGGAAATGCCATGGATATCTGACACTTTTTCAGTGTTAGAGATATCTGAATCTTGCATTTCAGCAATCTCATTTTCAGATACCTCTCCGTGATGAAGGTTCTCAGTAACCTGTTCCATTTCTGGAATTCTCATAGGAAATTCTTCATCAAGTCTTAGAGTCATCTGGTTGTTACTAAGCATAGGTTGCTTTTCATCGTCAGACTCATCCTCTATTTGAAAGATAGAATTGTTTTCTTCTGAGGATCCTTTTTCAGAATCTTTAATCATTAGTTCTTTGAACCTATCTGAGAGATCATCATTTAAGAGTACTTTCTTGTTTCCTTCATAGAACACTACATGAAGAGATTCTTTGATCTTTTGCGTTCTTTTGTTGTAGATTCTGTAGACTTTGCTATTCAGAGAATAACAAGAAATACTCCTTCATCTGCCTTTGGTTGAAATGTTCTCAAGTATTCTTTTCCATTGTTGAGAACGAAACATCTGCAACCAAACACCCTTAGATGTTTGATACTAGGGGGTCTACCAATGAAAAGCTCGTAAGGAGTTTTGTCATGGTGTTTGTTAATCAGACATCTATTTTGAGTGTAGCATGCTGTGTTTACAGCTTCAACCCAATTGATTTCACTTATTTCAGGTCAGCAAGCATTGTTCTTGCTGCTTCCTTCAGGGTCCTATTATTTCTTTCAGCAACACCATTTTGTTGTGGTGTTCTTACAGAAGATTGTTGATGTTGTATACCTTTGCAGGTACAAAACTCTTTGATGTACTGGTTCACAAACTCAGTACCATGGTCTGTTCTGATTACAGATACCTTGTCATTTTTCATGACTTCGAGCTTATTCAGCAAGTTAGGTATCTCAACCGTTGCATCAGATTTGTGTTTGAGAAAGACAACCCAAGTAAATCTTGAGTAATCATCAACAACAACCAGACCATACTTCTTTCCTGCATAACTAGTTACGGAGGATTCAAACAGATCCATATGCAACATTTGCAGTGGCCTTTCACTGGAATGTCTAGTTTTAGACTTGAAAGATGTTTTGAATTGTTTTTCCATTTGGCAAGCTGAGCATACACCTTCTTTTCTATATGCCATTTTGGGTAAACCAACCACCAACTCTTTCTTGGCTAGCTTATTGAGAGTTTTGAAATTCAAGTGACTCATTCTTTTATGCCATAGCCAATTTTCTTCAGTGTGGCCCGATTGACTCACCAAGAGACATTCTTCGGTTATGGCGGATGCCCAATCAGCAACATAAAGATTTCCTTTACGCCTTGCAACCAAGACCGACTGCTTTGACTCATTGTCAATCACTTTACATAGTTTTGACTTGATCTTGACAGTGTACCCTATGTCCACTAGTTGACTCATGCTTAGGAGATTATATTTCAATCCCTTTACATGAAGTACTTCAGAGATTGTAAGGGCTCCAAACTTCAAATTGCCAAAACCTATGGTTGGATTTTCATCTCCTCCAGCAAACCTGATAATTGGTCCATCATTGCAATTTTTGTAGTCAATCAGATTTGCTTTGTCTCCTATCATGTGCTTCCCACATCCACTATCAAAATGCCACTTTGAATTAGTCGTTAGAGTGTTCTGCACAAAACAGGAAACAGGAGATTAGGTTCTCATACCAACAATGGAACCATCTGGACTAAATAATCTTCTAGTAGGAATCCATTTTTGAATGGATTTCTTAGAAACATTCTTTTGTCTAACAGGAACATAAGGAGGAATCCTAGTTAAATGATTTGTATCATTGTTGTTAAGAACTATTTTCTTCCTTGGTGTGTTCCTTGGTGCTCCATTTGGTGCTTTCAGATACCTGTCAGGTTTCTGAGTCTGCTTCTCAGCAAACTTAGCTTTCCTAGCCAGATTTCTTCTAGCCCTGGCATTCAGATTTTCAGTGGCTTGATTTATCTTCCACTTTTGATAATTGCTGTGAGCAATTCTAGCTTTTAACCATCGTTCTTGCTCTTGTTTGTATTCACGAGCAAGTTGTTTCCCGATGGCTTTATAGCTAATACCGTTTGGAGCACCTGGTGCTATCTGAGATCTCTTCTCAGCGGCTTTGCTAGTCTCTGGATAATCTATTTTCTTTCCAGAAAACGTGACATAGGAGAATTTGTCAGCTCCTGCAATTTTTCCTTTTTGAGAGACATAGCACTGTGGGTGATTACACTTTTCAGTGTTATGTTTCTTTTCAGAGACATTTCCCACATTTTTCCTTTGGACTTGTTTTTCCCACAAAGGCTTGGTCGCAACTGCCTTTCCTTTGTCGACAATCTTAGCTTTCTGATCGATACTATAGATTGTTTGGGAATCACCTTGCTAAGCACTGACAAATGTTCGTCCTTCATTACTCTTATTCAGAGTGGTGGAACTGTCTGTGTGTGTCCATTTCAAGTCCTCTCTTTTTCAAGGATCTCTTAAATAAGATTGTACTTCAGTAAGAGTGTCACTAGCTTTGGCATAAGATTGAAAAGATAGTTCTTTCTTTTTGAGTTCCTTATTCTCAGAAAGAAGATCTTCACATTTCTTTTGAAGATTGGCCATTGCTTCTTTATGTGACTTTTCGGTCTCAGATATCTGAGCCTTGAGAAATGCATTTTCAGCATCCTTTTTCTCAGATATCTTGATTAATTGAGAATTTTCCTTATCAAGAGAATTCTTTTCTTCTTCAAAACTTTCGGCTCTAGCTCGGATCATTAGAAATTCTCTTTCGTAGAGATCAAGTTCTCTTTTGAGTTTTTCCAGATCTTTGATTCCCTCTTCGTCACTTTCATAAGTATAACAGGAAGTATGTGTTACCTCATCAGCCATTAGACAAGGTTCAATGTTGGAGATATCTGGAAAGATTTCTTCAGCCATTCCACACACTTCTTTCTTCTTTTGACCAAAGTCAATTACTTCATTAGAGACACCGCACATTTCTGGGGAAGGCAGTGTGGAATCATCTGAATCCTCATCCTCAGAATCAGATTCAATATCTAGAGCATCCAGTTGGATTTGAATCTTTTTCCTTTCTTCAATGAGCATAGCTCTCTGACTTCTTTTGAAGATTCTTCTGTCTTTCTTGTCACCTGTCTTTAGTTTGTTGAGGACAGGGCAATCCTTCTTGAAATGACCAGGTTTCTGACTATAGAAACATATATCGTTTCCGATTTCTGCTTCCTCAGTACTTGATGCTTTCTGAGCCGACTTGTTCAGCGAGCTTTGCATATTTTTGTACTGGTGGTAGTTTGAGCCTAGATGCTTGTTCAGCTTTTCTTTGGCTTTTCTTCTCTCAATTTCTCGACTGACATATTTTCCCATTTGCTTTACAGGAAGAGCATCCTCAGTCACTTCCTTGCCTTTCTTGTTTTCAGAAGTTCCTTGAGCAACTAAAGCGACATTCTGCAACTTCTCAGTTGTTTGTTCTCTTTGAGTTGTCTCATAGTCAACAGTGGCAAGATGAGAGAAAAGTTCTACAGGAGTGATATCTGGCATTCCTTGGTTAAAGTAGAAAAAAATTGTGTGTTCCCAGTTATGATTTAGACTCCTTAAAATAGTTTTAATCTTTTCTGACTGGGTATATCTATTACTTTCACCAAGTGCAGCCATGTCACTCATAAGTGTTGTAAACCGAAAATCTAGTTCTTCAAGAGTCTCTGTGGGACCTTGTTTAAAGTTTTGGAATTTGAGCTTCAAAACTTCGAACTTGTTTTCCTTTGTTTTCTCAGTGCCGGCACAGATTTCTTCAATCAGTTGCCAGGCCACTTTCGCCGTTTTTGTACCCCACAGTTTACACTGTATGTGATCTAGAGTAGAACGTATGATGATATTACGAGCCTGCCCATCCAGTCGATTTATCTTGGCATCTTCCGATGTCCAGAGCTCTCTGGGCTTTGGTTCGTAAATAACTTGACTGGTAGGTCTCCCACCGTCGACGATGCATGAAGACCCATCACTTTGTTCTCTGTCTCTACCATTAGAAACCTCTATAACTTGCTTGAGTTGTTGAATGACTATTGGGCCATTCTTTATTACTTCGATCATTTCGTCACTGATGGCTTCTAGGTGGAGCATCATGTTGTTCTTCCATTTTTCATAATTCTCTGGCTTGAGAATTGGGGCGTCACTTAAAGACATCCTGCAACAAACACACTAAACAAACGAATCAAGTATAGGTGAAAAGCAGTTAGTTAGCACTTATCTGGGATCTAGGTTCAGTGCTGAAGGCTTGGGAACCTCCAGCTCTGATACCACTTGTTGGTCCAGATAACGGCAAAGTAAAAGACTAGAGGGGGGGGGGGGGGTTTGAATAGTCTTTTAAAACTTTTGTCGATAAACACAGTTTCTCAGATATCTGTGTAGATATCTGATACTTAATTTCAGAGAGCGGAAGACTTTTATGTGATAAGTGCACGTGCTCAGCAAGATGTGTGTAAGTACTTTGCAAGATAAGTAAAACAAGTAATAATCTACAGAAAGTAAATAACACGAGTCTTTTTATAGTGGTATCTGAAGGTGGCGTAATCCTTCAACTAATCCACTTCGGCCTTTCTCAGACCTAGAATCCACTAAGACAGATAAATGAGTTAACCTTACAAATATCTTCTCTTGATTCCTAAATACACTAGGTTCCCAACCAAGTATTCCCCCTGAGTTATTCCCCGGCTTTCACAGCCAAGTACTTCCTGTACTCAGAAACCTTTTTGAGCTATTTCTTAGCTTCCCAAGCTAAGTACTTCATGTGCTCAGCAACCTTGGAGTTATTCCTTAGTTTCCCAAACTAAGAACTTCGTATACTCCACGCCGAATATGGTGTTGGTTTTAGGTTTGTTTGTCAGGTGAGCTTCTTAAATAACTTATTCAGTTATTCAGATAGCTCTATGAATCAAGTATACTTAATACACTTTTCAATGTATGGTATCTTGTTCTCTACTGACCCAAGTCTATTGTAAGTGTTCCAGAGAATGAATCTCAGATATGAAATCTTAGTTCAACTCCTTCACAGATAACAATGCTTGTTAAGGATCAGGACACTTAGAACTTTTGTACTACTTAGAATCAAGAGCTTTGGTCGCAACAGAAAGCTTGAAGGTAAGTAGTTTGCTTGAGAGAGCTTGTGTGTGAGTATTCAATGTAAGTTCAGTGTTCTGTGTGTTCTAAGGTGTGTTCTCAAGCAGTCTAAGTGTTGATATTTATAGATGAATTTGAGTGCCGTTTGAATAGTATCCGTTAGACTTAACTCAATTGCAAACTATTGATATCTGAATATAATCTTTATGGTGTTTGTCTTCTTCTTCGAAGTTACCGTTTTGTTCGACATTTACATCTGCGCATTTAATGCACTGTACTATATTTTGTCCTGTAGTGCCAACGGAACTATGCATGGTATCAGAGATCTTTCTACAATCAGAGTTTTCTGAAACTTTGCATGTTCTTTTCCATTGATTATCACAACTCCAGATACCATTTGTTGAAACAACTTTGGTATAAAATATTTCTCTTTCAGAAACATAGTTTATATCCAAGGTATCTGAGTGTAGATATCTGTGGGCACTTTCATCGTCTCAGAAACCTTTTATTCTCAGATATCTTTTGCAACACTTGTGTTTCGAAACACTTGTTTCTTCAAGATATCTGGACATAGGTATCTGAAAAACCTTTGTCTTCAGCAATCTTGTGCAGTCTTCAAATCTTCAAATCCGTTGAACTTTTCCTGCTGGAAGTCTTCTTCTTGGTCTTCTTTAGAAAATAAAAATTACATTTTGAGACCTAACATCCTATACAAGATTTGCTAGACTATCATACTTAGTGAGTTTCCTCTTTTATAGTGTTCAAGTGAACCAAGAGTACTAACCACATTTCTGAGCTAAGATAAGTCATTAGGTTGCTGATCAAAATCTAAACATATATTCCTAACACGATCTAGAAGCGTTCTTCGTGGAACTCATCATGATCCCAAGAAGTTCGTCATCGTTCGCATTAAACACTCCCAAGTTCACAATCCAATCCGAGATCAAGCCGAGAAGCCCTCGAATCGACGTTTGTCCGACTTTGAAGTCACAAATCCTAAAACGAAGAATTTGAATATCCAAGTTTGCTGCTTTAGAAGACTAGAATCAGAGGATTAGAATAGAGAATTGTACCCACTTTCATTAGATCAATAACATCATCATTTGAGAAACTTTAGTTGCCACATGGAGATTAGTTAGTGAGATAAAAACTTTTCATCTATGAGTTATGAAGTTTTTAATGGAATACACCAAAATATAAAAGCGGACAAGTTTTTTATGAAACGGGAAGGGCATTAAGTAGTTACTTCATCTACGATTTAAAAAAATTTATTTGTTTAAGATATTATATTGATAAAGTGGTAAATTATCTCAATAAAGTATAATAATAAAGTAGGATACAGAGAGATAAAGTATTGATAGGTAAGATACATTTTTTTACCTTTTATGAGTTACAAAATTTCTAATGGAACGTGAAATAGTAAATTTTGTGAAGTTTTTAACGATTTAGAGGGAGTATTTGTTCCATTTAAATTAATAAATTGATCGATTGTTGATTATTCTTAATTCAACCTTACAATTATACTTGAAACATTTTTCTGGATCCACATTCTAACTTATATTGAGTTAGCTAGATTCTGGAGTGACTCCTTTTGATGGTGAACTAGTTATTAACATACTCCCTCTCCCTCCGTCCCAGTTTCATTTATCATTTTGACTTTTTTTGGTCAACGTTTACAAATTTCGTCTGCGAATTACTCATAAATAGTGTTGGTAAAAAAAAATTAAAAATTCATATTATTAAATATTACATTTTATATTTTCATTATATATTAAATCAAATCCAAAATTAAACGGTGTTGACCAGTAAAAGTCAAACGGGTAAATGAAACTGGGATGGAGGGAGTATTATATTACCAGTTATGGCTTTTAAAACCTAGGAAGTGACCTAGATGGAAGAAGAATTGAATGGTGCGTATTGAGAAATGAAGGGATGGGGTTTGGAGTTGCTAAATTGGAAAGTAAGTAACGGCTAATGCCCTAGAGTTTCTAATAGCTTAAATCAGTGGAGAAACGATATTTTAGGTGTGTTCATAAGCCAGTCTATACATGAAAGTGGACTGGAAGATCCGGTTCGGTCCAGACCCCGATCATTCCGGGTCATGTAGTATTGCAAAGCCGGTTTTCGGTCCGGATCTGGTTAAAACCTGGAATAATCCAGTGCGCGTACTCGATCGGGAAGACTGGATTTGGAAAGCTAGAGATTTACTTCATGTACATAAAGAAAGATTAAAGGATACTAGAATGCAGACTGCATTCCAGAATGATGGATGAGATCTTAGAATTAAAATTTTATATTCTAGCTTCTTTAGTCTATATTTTCAGAGACGATTCTTGTTTAAGGGTGTTTTGTGGATTCAAATGGTATTTACCTTTTACACTTTATTACACATTTTTCAATAAAAAAATACGTTTTTCCCTTTTTATATTTTAACGTTATTTTAACTTTTCATCAGAAATTACACACCAACCTTGATGTATGAAAATTTTCAGGACTTTGAGAGTATTAATTTTTAGAAGATTATGAAATCTGCAAGATTTATCGGAGAAAAATCATCTGTGTTAGAATCTGCCGGGTAGATCCGGTTCATCCGTGATTCGGAAGGGTAAACAGGCTGAAAACCCAAAAACTAGGTAAAACTTGTCACCCGTAAAAAAAACCCGGTAAATCATAGTAGCATATTAATGTTACACTATTTCATGTGATTCAGCATATGGGCGTGACATCTTTATATGGATTTGTTTTATTAACTTGTCACTTGTGATTTGTTTCTATTTAATCATTTCTAGTCCAAAGGCATAAAATTAGTACTCTCGGTGTTCTTTTACAAGCTTTACTATTTGCCATTTCTGTTGATACGGACATGTGTCCAATCCGTTAAGGCGCCATAGAGCTTGTCCTAGAGCGCATCAAGGCTGAGATAGCCAATCCAGTGCTAGTCCGACCTTCAAATGGTCCGACATAAGGGAAACCATCTCAGGTCAACTAGTATTTACAAGTCAACATACCACCTCAGCTAAGTCCGACCAAGCTAGGTGAATGACTTCCGAACCTGACAAAAGGTCACATGGTCCTTCCAAGTACCAAACTGGTCACCCTAGGATGTTAAGCAATTGGACGAGACAATCTCGGACGCCACCATTGCATTAAGACCAAACGTATATAACAGAACCACTGAGATACTTCCGTGGAACTCTAGGCTCGGACGCCTTGAGTTATCTAAGGGAAAATCAACCAAGCAGAAGGATCTGTCCGAAGGAGTTACACGGACCCAACATGCGGAACAGTACTCTCATAGGGAAAGGTCCAAACTACCCTCCCTGGCCCATTAATTAGTACTGGATTACTGTTCACTATTGGGCCATGGGCTAAAGGTAGCATTGGTGTCCAAATATGAGGCATACACTTGGCATCATCTTGTGAGTCACCTCATAAGCATATGATAACTATAAATACAGCACAAGGTCCAAGACCTTAAGGTAAGTATTTTCCCGGTATTTTAACCTTCCTCATAACTATTACATTGAGAGCTACCAACTCTCTCTTGAGTAAAGTCTCTTACCGGATTGACATACGCAATCCGGGTAACCCTTTCTAACCCCCCACCTAGTCCTTTCAGGTACTCCAGCTCGGACAGGTACTGCCCCGGACTGCAAGTTGGAGGCGGATCTTAGACTAGGTTACTTGTAATAGTTTAGTTAGTGTTCGAGGTGTCACCCCTCAACATTTTGGCGCCGTCTGTGGGAATCTTTACAAAAGGCTTCGCGACTAAGTTAGGCTGATGGCAAGAACAAGACGGACAACACGGACTAGTGCTGCGGGCGTTGGGACTCCGTGTGGACGTCCGCCCACCCGGGGACGAAGGGCCACTGTGGCTGAAAGGAACACTGGATGAAGATATTCGAGCGACGGTCGCACAGCTAGCCCGTCCTCAGATGAGGAAGGAGACGTTCCGCACAGGGGAGTCCGAAATATTCCTGAGAACGTTGTACCTGAGAACCAGGGAGAGGGGATCGTACGAGTTTCTCCGGCAGAAGCTCAAGGTCCTCCACCTGGCCAACACTTTACCATGCCAGATGGTCGTGTAGTCCGCACTAGTGACTTCGGATTGAGTGAGAACCAATTCGGTCGATTGCTCACGATAATCCAGGGTTGTCTGGGGTCTAACAATGTCCAACCCCAACAAGCCACTCCGCCAGTGGCTAATCCGAGTCAAGCAGAGCCCGCTCTATCAAGGAACGAGCACCGTCCAATCCAGTAGAGGTTGGGGAATCAGCTACCACAAGAGGATTTGCGGAACCTCCTAGACAGGAGAACTTTTGCTTCCCAGGCTCGGCAAGAAGGAAACCCCAATGAACAAAGAGCATATCAAGAAGAGGAAAATGGGCAGCTTAGAGTTCCACAACAGATAGCACCACGGGCTAGAGACCATGAAGTAGAAACCATTCCAGTAGTCCGCCTAGACGAACTCCCCGCGGATGTAGCAATTCATCCAAGAACGGGAGAGACGATGACTGCGGAAGAAATCTATACTCAACAAAAAGCTTTGGAGGTCCAGATTCTAAATCTTGGACGCCTGGTAAAGGATCATGAGCAGATAGCTACTAGTGCACCAAACCCTTTGTGCGATGAAATCATGAGAGAAAAGGAGAGGAACAGGAACTCGGATCAAGTAATTCCAAACTTGGAATACTATTACGGGGATACCTGTCCCGTTGGCCACCTGACAAGGTATAACAGTAAGATGGATTCCAAAGGGATGAGTGACAATACGAAAGCTCTCACGTTCTCATCTACTCTCTTTGGAACAACCATGGATTGGTACACTGCTTTGCCAAACAAGTCGATAAGGTCATATGCGGACCTTTCCTCCAAGTTTCTGGGACGATTTGGAAAATCGAAAAGAAGAAAGTGTACCGTCGAGCATCTGGTAGAAGTTATACAAAGGGAGCTAGAGGATCTAAGGACCTTCCTAGATTGCTTTCACGCGGAAGTTCTTCGAGTTGAGCCACACAATATTAAGGAACGGGTCTGGCACCTGTATGCTAATACTTTCAACTCAGAGCTCCGCAGCAAACTTTCTAGTCAGGAAGTGAGGAGTGAAAAGCATTTGGATGACATCTGTGAAGAAGTGATGTATGGAGAGGAGTACCGAAGGAATGTTCCAGTGAGAGCTGGTTCCAAGAAAGGAAAGGAGCCGATGAAGCAAGAGCAACGCCAGGGGAAGTATGACCCAAAGAAAGATTCTAGGGATAAAGGTTTCAACAAAGAAAGGAGTCCGCCAAGACGGTTCGCGGACTACACTCGTCTCAACAAACCAAGATCCGACATCTTGGCGACCATTGTTGAGAGAAAGTTGGATATCCAATGGCCAAAGCCATCTCATAATAGTCGGAGAAACAAGAATGCAAAGGGGTACTGCAAGTTCCACAAGATCCGTGGTCATGAGACGGACGATTGCATTCAACTGAAAACGGAGGTTGAACATTTGATAAGAGAGGGAAAGTTGGAAGAGCATGTCTATACGGATGAGCCTTGCAGGCATGATAAAACGGAACGAAAAAGGCATGACAGAGCCACAGAACCACCACCCCACCCTCTATCCTTGCCACCTCCGCCAGCCTACCGTCCGCCTCATGCGGACCGATGCCCATATAGGTACGATGATAACGTTGAAATGGAGAACCCTCCATACATCGGAGTGATCAACACCATCGCAGGCGGACCAACTGGGGGCGATAGTAGGAACGCGAGGGAACGGACAGCTCAGAATCTCCGAAACAACGACAGATCGTATGCTGCTCTAGCAATTCCTGGGACAAATGCTATATACTTTGATGATAGTGAAATCCCTCCTCCTACGGCAGGAGGCGAAGATATAGATGATCCGAATGTTCCGCTGGTGGTTTCTTTAACCATAGCAACTTATCGGGTAAACAAGATCCTGGTAGACATGGGGAGTTCCTCGAACATCATCTCCAAATCGGCAATAGATCAGATGAATCTAGGAGGAATCCGATATGAGAGAGTCAACGCCTCCATACTAGGGTTCGGAGGAGGTACTGTCCGTCCTCTAGGAAGTGTCATGCTTCACGTTTCACTTGGGACACATCCCGCAAGGGTGACACAGCAAGTCCGTTTTGTAGTGGTGGACCGAACTTTCGACTACAATGCTATCTTTGGTCGTCCGAGACTCAATCAATTCCGAGCTATACCTTCCACTCTCCATAATAGGATGAAATTCCCGACCCCGTGCGGAGTTGGAGAGGAGTTAGGGAACATCCGAGAAGCTTGGGAGTGCTATATTATGTCCACAAGGAGAGCATCTGCGCCTGTATTGGCAGTCACGGTGACCCCTGATCCGCCAGTTGTTCTTCCATCAAAGAAAGAGAATTCACACATCGGAGTAGGGAGCCAGAAGGACAAGTTTCCTAAAACTGCACGGATCGAGCCTCATGAAACCCTCAAGGAAGTTGAGCTCGTCGTTGGAAGTCCGGATAAGAAGGCTAGAATCGGAACAGAGATGAATGCGGAAGTAGAAATGAAGCTTATTGCTTGTCTCTGAGATAACGTTGATGTATTTGCTTGGAGTACTGAAGACCTAAATGGGATAGATCCGAGGATTGTTGTTCACCGTCTGAACATGGATCCCTCGATCAAGTATATCCGTCAAAAGAGAAAAGATTTTGGTCCGATCAAGGATACCATCATATCCGCCGAAGTTGATCGACTCCTGAAGGCAGGGCACATCGAGGAGGTCCGTTATTGGGTTTGCAACGTGGTTCTGGTAGAAAAATCGCCAGGTAAATGGCGGATGTGCAATGATTTCACCAGGCTAAACAAGTTCTGCCCGAAGGATCCGTACCCTTTGCCACGGATAGATCAATTGGTTGACTCCACGGACGGATGTGCGTTACTGAGTTTCATGGATGCATATCAAAGCTTTTACCAGATTCGGATGGCCAAATAAGACATCAAGAAAACAGCTTTCTTCGCTGCAGGGGGAGTGTATATTGCTTTAAAGTGATGCCCTTCGGATTGAAAAATGCGGGAGCAACTTACCAACGACTGGTAAATCAGATGTTCAAGGAAGAAATTGGCAAAACCAAGGAGGTGTATGTGGATGACATGCTCCTTAAGAACAAGACTGAAGAACAACATGTAGAGCACTTAAACAAATGCTTCGCTATCCTCAGGAAGTACAGGATGAAGCTGAATCCGGAAAAGTGTACCTTCGGAGTGAAGGGCGGAAAGTTTTTAGGATACATGGTCACAGAGAGAGGGATGAGCGCAAACCCTGTGAAGATCAAGGCAATCCTGGATCTGCCTCATCCGAAGAACCTCAATGAGGTACAACAGCTTATTGGACGTCTTATGTCCTTAAGTCGCTTTATTTCGCGATCCGCAGAGAAGAACCTTCCGTTCTTCAAAATCCTCCGGAAAGGAGAGAGCTTTGAGTGGACCGCGGAATGTTCTGAGGCTCTTGAAAATTTGAAAAAGTACCTCCATTCCCCTCCGCTGCTCTCCAAACCCGTGGAAGGAGAGCCACTCTACCTCTACCTAGCAATAACGGAAGAGGCAATGAGTTCCGTATTAGTACGGATTCAAGCTAATGATCACTTGCCAATCTACTATCTTAGTAAAGCCCTTGCTGGGGCCGAGACAAGATATGTGAAGATTGAAAAATTTGCATATGCTTTGGTTTACACCGTAAGGCGGTTAAAGCCATATTTCAAGTCTCATAAAGTAGTAGTACTAACTACGGAACCTTTGAAACAGGTCCTGGTAAAGCCCGACCAATCCGGACGACTCTCTAAATGGGCAATTGAGCTGAGCGAATACGACATTAGCTACCAGGCTCCGACAGCCAAGAAAGCTCAAGTTGTTGCTGACTTCCTAGCGGAGTACCCTGAAGCGGATTCAGAGAAAATCCCGGACAAACAGGCATTTGAATGCTTAATCACCAAGCAGGTCGCACAAAAACAAGTTTCTCCAACGATCAACCCGGAGAACCTTGAGGATGCTCAGTTCATTAATCAGTCTCTGACTGCATCATGGGAAGAAACTCGGGTCAACCAGATGTTCCTTCTTGATGATATCACAAGGGAATCCGGTACCAACAACCCTGGTCCGGATATTAAAGAGAGGGAGGAATACAGGTTAGAATATCAGGAGCTTACATAAGACCTCCAAACCAGGGAACATCCCTCTGATGTTTGGACATTGGAAGTGGATGGTTCCTCCACTGGAAGAGTAGGAGGAATTGGAATCTATCTTAAAAGCCCTGATGGCGCGGAACTCGACTACGCGATATCCCTGGAATTCAAAGTCACCAATAATGAGGCTGAGTATGAAGCACTGTTAGTCGGACTGCGTCTAGCCAAGTCCCTGCAGGTCCAGAAACTCAAAGCATACACGGACTCACAATTAGTCGAAGCATAATTTTCTGGTGCTTTTGCCACAAAAGGCCCCTCAATGATCAAGTACCTTGAGCTACTTAAGCAAGAGGTCAGCCTTTTTGATGAATTTACCCTAGAAAAGTTTGATAGGGCCTGGAACGAAAGAGCGGACGCTCTGGCAAAGTACGCATCCGCAACAGCTGCTCTAGACACGAGGAGAGTAATCCTACTCACTATTACTGACTCATCCGTCATGAGTCCTACTCCCAGTGTTGTGATAACTGAAACAGGAAGAAACTGGATGACTGACATCTTTAGTTATCTCAAAGACGGATCATTACCAGCTGATCCGAAGGAGTCAAGGAGGGTGCAGTGCCGAGCCAATAGATACTTTATACTTGGAGAAGATTTGTATAAGAGATCTGTTGCTGGGACTCATTTAAGGTGTTTAGGCCCACAAGAGGCGTAGATCAGATCGAAGAAATTCACAATGAAGTCATGAAGCCATTCCGGAGGACGAACTCTAGCTCAGAAGATCATCCGACAGGGCTACTACTGGCCTACCATTGATAAGGATTCCGCTAGCTTCGCCAGGAAATGTCCTGATTATCAATATTATGCGAATATTCCCCATCGTCCGACACACCCTATGATTCCGTCAGTCATAGCGTGTCCGTTTGATCAATGGGGCATCAATATTGTCGGACCATTCCCAAGGGGCACTCAACAGAAGAAGTTCTTAATTGTGGCCGTGGAATATTTCACCAAATGGGTAGAAGTTGAAGCTGTGGCGACTATCACGGAAAGCCGAGTGCGAGCCTTCATTTGGAAAAACATCATTTGTCACTTTGGCCTACCCAGAGTTCTGATCTCGGACAATGGTGCTCAATTTTCGGGCAATAGACTCAAGGAATGATTGACATCTTTCAAGATTGAACAACGCTTCGCATCTGTCGGATACCCACAAGCCAATGGACAAGCTGAGTCCACAAACAAGACAATTGTTAAGATCCTGGAAAAACGGCTGAGAACTTCTCAAGAAAGTTGGGCGGATGATCTAGATGGCGTGTTGTGGGCTCATCGCACCACTGCGCGGACCGCGACTAGAGAAACTCCATTTGCCCTGGTTTATGGCTCAGAGGCAGTCATACCAGCAGAAAATTGCCGTCGAGACTATGAGGATCCAAGAGTTAAATGATTCCGTCAATCATGAAGCTCGGATATTCAATCTGGACATGCTGGAACAGAAAAGAACTGAAGCATTGGCTAATATCCACAGGTACCAAGCAACTGCAGCCCGGGCCTACAACAGGCATGTTCAAGCGAAGGACTTACATGTCGGAGACCTAGTGCTCCGCCGAGCTGATATCTTGAGCAATATTGGGAAGCTTAAGCCTAAATGGGAAGGACCTTACAAGATTGTCGGTGCGAGAGTGAACGGAAGCTACGAATTGGAGGACGGGTACGGACACCCACGCAAGCGTACTTGGAATGCCAGGAACCTTCAGAAGTTTTACGCTTAGGGATGGTTAAGCGGACCCCTGCCCATCATTTGGATATTTTAGGCTTCAACTGTTTATTACGCGGAACTCCGTCAGTTCTGTTTTTGTTAACCCTTTTGTCATTGGCCATGCAGCCCACAAGTTGTAATTGAATTTCCGGCAAATCAATACAACTTCTATCTTTCGATTCGTAAATCTGAAATTTAGCGTTCAAAGTGACAAAAAATGCAAGTGATGAATTCTACTCATATGTGAAATAGAGTACACTTGACAATGTCTTTGCAGTCTACAAACTTCAGATCTCTATTCAGATCTACAGCTATAATACATAAACTGTAGAGGAGATATCCGGAGAAACGTCGTCCTCCATTGAGTAGATTCCTCCGACAGGAAAGTGTTCCCCTTAGTCATCACTTCCGGGAAAACCGTGAATTTGATATGCCTGCACAACACAAGATGTTTTAGTAAGCTGGAACTCTACAATATCACCATACCTTTGTTTCCCTCTACGGATCTCGTGCACACTGTGCACGGACACATTAAAATAGTGAGTGATTGGCACTTGGAATCTCATGCTCATGGGCAGATTGAACGGACACATCTACTATGTCCGACACCAAGCCTTCTATCTCCAGACAAGGGGTTCCTTCAAAGGTACCTGTTTAGTCGAATCCGGGCACGGATCTGACGCACTGATCGTATGGCGACCCACTCGTCAGCAGCTTCCCGAAAAGGAAAATCTCATACCGGGTGGATCGCACATACGACCAATAAGAAAATCCGTTAGTCTACCTTCGGATCCGAGCATTTACCGAGATCTGTGTTTTCTAACGACTGATCTTGAGCAATCGTTCCCTCCAGACCCACGCCACTCTCAAACTCATGACAAAAAGCTAATTTGAGAGTGGACGGGAGTCTCGAGGGAGAAACTATTCAAGAAATCATCTTATGGGTACTACTGGGCTCAAACTGGAAGATCTATCCGAGTTTGAGAAAGGAAGCGGAACTTTTTCAGAAAATATGGAAATGGATGTCGGATTTGGATGATCAATGCGAAGAACTCGAAGTATTTATAGATGGGACGAACCAATAGGCGTCCGACACGTCAGAACTTTGACGTCGACAATTGGCTTGTACTATTCGTCTGGGCTGAACAATGTTGGGTCAAATGAGCTTATCCTATCTGATCTAGACAAGCCCATTAGCCACGTCCGAGTTTATATTTGCTGGTCATCTCACAGGGATATTTGCATGAATATGGTCCGACAAAGTAAGGCTGCGAAAAAGGTAACAATTCCATCTGTTGAGGATAATCTGAATTTCATTAGCAAAACATCCGAGCATACAAAGAAAATGAACGTTACAACTTTCTAATGTCTAAGGACCATACATATTTCTACGGGGCATACCCCACCTTGTCCCTTCAGTGGATGTCCGAGGTTGAGCCTTGAGATTCTGGGCCACCGCCTTGAACCCGACGAGCTTGCTGTTGCATTCGGATCCTCCTACGGATCATCTTCAGTGTCCGCTCTCTCTCTTCCTCGACTCGTTTCCTGGCTATTCCCGGACATAGAGGGGGGTCACCTTCTGGATCAAGGATGATTGAGTCGCCCGCAATCCCTTTACCGTGATAAATCGGAGGGTGCATGTTCCCGCAAGCACAATTTACCCAATGCTGATAGAAATCGTACTTGGGATCGTCCGGGTCTCCAGTGATGGGGTTTCCCAGGTTGGGAACCACTGCACTGGCATTGAGGTGAAGTTTCCTTGCTCGGACTGATTTTTCTCGAGCAGATTCCGACATCCTGGAGAAATCTGGATTTTTCGAAGAATGAGAAAGGTTGACGAGGGGTAAAGCAGTGAGAAAGGAAGAATTACCATACCCTTATTTATAGTAGCGACGAATCTTTACGATCGCGCCACATGTCCATCATCCGACGGCTCGGAAGATGAAGGGACGCAGTAATAATGACAATTTCACTGCTTCAACTTCCTCCTTCTAGAAGATTACGCATCCCCACAAAGTAATCTGGTATAATAAAGACGAACGGTCCGAGGATCAGAAAGACAATGGTTTGATTATCTTGCAATCAGACGTCATTCAGAGCGATCCTTGTTTGTAAGAGACGTGTATTTATGATAACTTAGCGTATGAACGACGGAACGAAGGAAATAAAGAGGAAAGCAAGTAATAATTCAATGCACGAAAAGCATTGTTTCGAAGATAGTTACTACTAATGAAGGAGAGTAAATATTGTACATGGAAACAATCCGTGCCATCAAAAGATCACAATTCTAAATGTTACAGACTTCTCACGGGGCATACCCCGGACTCCTCACTGGGGGGCAGGTTGGCTCGGACTGACTTCTTCGGCTGTAGGCGGATTGGTGGAAGACGGGTTGGCAGTGGCACGAACTGCGAGGGATTCAGCAATTCCGAACAGGTTGAAATTTCCATCTTGGTCAACGACCCGAGTAGGCATGAAGTACCAGTTCTTTAGGAACGCCCTATAGTTATGAAAAGGCACGAAACATACGTTTCGAAGGGCCTCCGGGACACACTTCGAGAGAAAGGGTCCGCCGTTCCTGATGTCAATCTCACCTTCCTCGGTGACCAGCTCCGCAAATTCACACGCGGCCAACCGTTCATCCGGCACATTGTCCATCGGAACCTCCACTCCATTAGCATCCGCGGAAGGAATCAATCCTTCTGCCTTCCAGTTGAAGTTCTGCGGAAGTAATCCCTTGGACTGCAACTGGCCGATGGCGGATGAAAACCCATCCAAACGGGAAGCATCAGACTTGTCCGCCATGAAAAACTTGAAGGAGTCCGACTTCATAAAGTCTCGGGCAGCCTCAAGGCGGGCAAATTGGAGGTCCTCGAGGAGCAGATCCTTTGAGTCCAGGAAGGCCTTCATCGACTTGCTGATAAAATCCTCCTGCCAGTCCAAGTCCGATTTTATCTCCTGCCAGCTAGCCTTCAACTTATTGATAAGCGTATCCTTTTCTTTTAGTTGAGCCTCCGCCTACTTCACCTTCTCCGCCTCATCCGCGGATGTGGCCATGGCCTTATGCAGGTCCTCTTCAATGGTGGCCCGCTCACTAGCCTTCCACTGTATAGCTTTGACGAAGCATCCGAGCTATAGGAAGTCCATATAGACACAAGTTATATTTCTATCATACAAAGAACTTGGCAAGAAAAACATGAACGAGTTACTTACCCTCTGGTACAGCTCATGGAGCTCTCCAACCCCCTCGACCTCAGGGAGTCCGCGAGCCCGCTCATATTCCTTACCGAGAGCACCTTGGTCGGATGGCAAAATAGCGGACAGCTGCTGCCTCTTCGCTGCAAGGGAGGCATCCGAGGTTGCTCCCCTCTTCCTCCCCGAGGTGATGGCGTCTCGCATCAACACATCCCACTAGGGTGCGGATGCAGCAGGAGTTGGTGGCTTGGGGGCAGTGGTGTTGCGAGTCGCCGGGCCTTTGCCCTTGTCGGGCACCACTAAGACTTGCGGATCCTCACCCGCCTTCTCCCGCCTCTCCTCCTCCGCCGCAAACACCGCTGCATTTTTTGGGTCCGCCATAGGAAGACCCGCGGACGTATTGATGATCTTGGGCCTTTGGCCAGTAGCAAGCTCAAGGGCTTGTTGCTCCCTCTGCTATCTCTTCTTCTCACGGAGTGTCGACATGATATAATCGAACCAGTGAGCTACATAACAAAATAAACATATCAGCCACGGATACATAAAGGGAGAATAACAGGAATCTCGGAAATGAAAATTCATGGCAAGGCATTCAAGAGAAAGGAAAGCATAAATCCTAAGTTAAGGATCCTTACTGAAGTCGGTCTTTCCCCCAACTTCCACGACATCAGTCAGTCCGCACAAGTAGGGCAGTGGTTGACAAATCAATCCGTGGAACGGATACGTAGGTGGATCGTTCTTCTTATGAATCTCCGCCACCCACGGAGCCACATTCTTCGGAAGGCCGGTCGGATACTCTCCTTAAAACTTTTTGGCATTGCTCTCGCCTCCTTGCGGACATCCCGGGCTTCAAAGCCATCCGCACAAAAATATATTTATCCCACCACTTCGACCCCAGAGACGAAATGGAGTCGGAAATGAAGTTGTAGGGTTTTCTATTTACAAAGGTATAAAAAAGGGGATTCCCCGGACTAAAAGTAACATGGAAGAGCTGCCTGAAGTTCTCAAAATTCACAGGTTGCCCCTTCTTTTTACAAACGACAACGAAACAGATAAGGTTACCTAAAGACTTCGGGATAACCTGGCTCGGACCTATACCAATATGGTTCAAGATGTGCTTCAGCGGACGCAATAGGGATCTTCCACCCACAAGCAAAGGCCGCTTCATGCACACACATGTATCCAGTGAGTGGATTGTAAAAGGCATGCCCAGGCTCTGGAACCATAATTTCAACAGATTCCGGAATCTCCCACTTCCGCCTCCACTCAGGAATGTCTTTAGGTTTTACTTTAGACGGACAAGTAGGGAGTAGCATGTCCGCATTCAATTCTCCGTATTCATCCACCATCACGAAGGCGGACGCCAGACGAGGGAATTTGATTTGCGTCGCCTTGGCCCCACGACCCTCAATCAGCGGACGAGTGGATTGAGCGGGCACCCCAGGATGCAACACCATTCGACGACCACCACGTCTTCGTGGGCGGGCAGCTTGAAAAGCTTCTTCCTCTTCCTACTCATCATCCTCTTCTTCTTCACCATCTTCCTCCTCCTCTTCTCCACCATCGGGTCTCCCGGATGTGCTTGGGTTGCTCGGACCTTTCTCCACTACAACTCGATCCTCTACACCAGCCTCAAACATCTCTACATCATCCGCCTCCTGACCACTCTCGCCTCCCTGCTCAGCGACCTAGTCCTAGCACCATCTCCCTGGCCCGCTGCCACGTCGGACTAAGTCTCTGCTGCACCACGGACTCTTTGTCCAGCGTCAGAGTCCCTGGAAGACACGAGCTTCACAACCGGACAGTCTCCTACGGATGTGGTTAAGTCCACGGACTCAGTCCCCAAGTTTACTCCATCGTCGTAACCTTGAGCCTCGTGATTGTTCTGACTATCGCTCCCGGACATCCTAGGGCAGAAGGAAACGGATCAGAAACGATGATTGTGATTGTCCGAGAGTTCACTTAGATATCTTATTAAGTCAAGCGATCCGAGGAAGTCCTATTTTACCAGATTTTCTGCATGAAGTACAGTCTCATAACATTAGGGGCACTAAACTTGGCACACAGAGACGTGCCATCGGTACTATTGTCTACCCTACCCAGCACGATAAGAGGGATAACTTACGAAAGACTGTGTGCCAATCGGCACCAACACATCACCAAATAAGCATGCATTATCAAATTGTGGTTACATTGGACATGATATACAAGACGAATCAACAAGTTACCAGTGAAGGAAGTTAATACAATACCGCACACTGGAAGAGTATTCCAACTAAGTATACTACGAAAATCTACCACTAGCTGCGTTTACAACCACGGAATCAATAGGCAGGTAATCGACCAAGGGAAAAGCATACAAGCATGAAGCAAGCATATCATAACAAAGAAAAATTTCAGGAAGAATCGGGGTATACTTACTTGATAAAGTTGACTTGATAAGTTTGGTCGGACGACGAAGCCTTGCCATCTCTCCGAGAGTGCAGATCTGAGGTGGAAAGTGCAAGATTTTGAGAGTTTTAGTTGCTCGGATCGCTCTTTGATTGCTCGGATCACTTGAGAATCGCTCTGAGTATTCGAGGTGGCTAAAGTGTGAAAACGACATATTAGGTAACTATTTATAGGGAGCAATTGGGGATGACGAAACGTCGCATCACCTGGATTCTAATCCCAACCGTTGATCTTTTTAATCCAATGGTCGCTTGTTCACAAAGGCGCAATAAAGATTTCAATTAATTCTCCTCAGAAACGTCACATCACTTGAGTTTCTACCCCCACCGTTGATCTCCTCAAATCCAACGGTTGCATTGGTTCCTTTGGGATCCTTTCCAGTGGGCCGGATAGATGACATACTGGGCCTTCTGAACCACTGTTCATCAGCCTAAGTGAACCATTCCACATGTTTGGCCCAACGGATGGCTTCCTTTACACTCTTCCATAGAGGGCTTCTTCGGATCCTAAACGTACTCGGATCTATATATCTCGGATACAAATACCTTTTCCATCTACAGTCCGAGCTATTACATAACTCGGACTGTAGAAGGAGGGGGGAGATATGGAGTTCCTAAGAATGCGGATGACGGATCCCACAAAAAGGGTTTTTTCCTGTTCAGTTAACGATTCGGACACGCTCCACAATACACTTGTTCTTTTCATAGTTACCAACTATCTTCTACTAAGATACTTGGAAACTAGGGGGATATATGTTGATACGGACATGTGTCCAATCCGTTAAGGGCGCCATAGAGCATGTCCTAGAGCGCATCAAGGCTGAGATAGCCAATCCAGTGCTAGTCCGACCTTCAAATGGTCCGACATAAGGGAAACCATCTCAGGTCAACTAGTATTTACAAGTCAACATACCACCTCAGCTAAGTCCGACCAAGCTAGGTGAATGACTTCCGAACCTGACTAAAGGTCACATGGTCCTTCCAAGTACCACAAACTGTCAGTCCTAGGATGCTGAACGGACCGGACGAGACAATCTCGGACGCCACCATTGCATTAAGACCAAACGTATATAACAGAACCACTGAGATACTTCCGTGGAACTCTAGGCTCGGACGCCTTGAGTTACCTAAGGGCAGATCAACCAAGCAAAAGGATCTGTCCGAAGGAGTTACACGGACCCAACGTATGAAACAAGATTATTTCGAGAGAAAGGTCCAAACTACCCTCCTCCGCCCATTAATTAATTATCGTTTCACTATCACTATCGGCCAAGGTAGTGGAAGAAAGTGTCCAAATCTGATACATCACATCATCTCAGTCAGTCACCTCATATATATAATATAACTATAAATACAAGTCCAAGACCTTAAAGTATTTTTCTATTTTAACCTTCCCTAACTATTACATGAGAGCTACCAACTCTCTAGTAGTCTCTCTCTGGGATTGACATACGCAACTGGGTAACTTTCTAACCCCACCTAGTCCTTTCAGTACTCCACCGATGTAACGCCTTGACCGCAAGGAGGCGGATCTTAGACTAAGTTACTTGTAATAGTTTAGTTAGTGTTCGAGGTGTCACCCCTCAACAATGTCGATTGTTTTTTACAAGTTTAACGTTTTCATTTTTGGAAATCCACTATCTCCACTTATTAGTTTTTAAACACTCGTTTTCATATTTTATCTATTCTCTTTCTTACTTTTTCTATTATTTCTCTTACTTTTTACCATCTACTTCATTTTTTATTATATTTCCTTAAAATTTTGACAAAGTCAAATGGTAAAGCTTCTAAAAAAACGGAGGGAGTAATAGTTATAGGTAAACTATTTTTTTTATTTTTTTTGAGAAGTTATAGGTAAACTATTTGAACAGTACCATATATATTCCAATTCCGAACGGTAAAATCTAAATCAGAACAGAAAAAATTAAATTATTTTGCAATGATATTACCGGTCCAATTCCGGACTAAATCGGACCGATCCAGATATACCGGTTCGGTTCAGCCCGGATCGAATTTATCGATTTCGCGCCCATGTTTTTTAACATTCCGGTTCCAATCCAGTGAACACCTCTAATGTCAACAAAGCACACGTTTAACTTTAGGATCCATCTACAAAACTCCATAGTTATGAGCATGCTCGCTCTTATTGATAACGATCCACTTGCTCTGAAGTAATTTTATGAAGAATGGCCCACTGGAAATTAGTTTTCCGGTTCACGCGCGTACGAGTGAGGACAAAGTGCACCGAAAAGTACTTGGGTTGGTGGTAAGGCTTACATATCACATAGAGATTAACTCGTGTGTAACCGTATAGACCCAAGATCCAAAGAGGTGTGCTCGATTGATTAGTGGTCAAGTCATTAAGATAATTGTGTTAGATTTTCTTAAGAGTAAGTCTCTAGAGAGACGGTGTTATAGAAAGACTAAAAACGACGGACAAACATTACAGTTATATCCAAAAAATTATAGGTTTTACGAAGAATATCAGTGATATGCATTACATAAAAAATGAAATAAAATGTTTACTCATAAAACATTACTGATATTGTTCAAAACATTACACATATACTTAAGAACATTAATCCGTCAATCATGTCTCTCACTAATATACATATCTTTCAAGACTTAGCGTTTTCTTAATGATATAATTAATGGATTTTTCCATTACTATTTGGATTTAATACGTGTTTTCACATTTTCCTATACCACGAGTGGTGTGCACTTATCTCATTATTATTTCCGCGGGTTTACATTGACTGATAATATAAATATAATAATCATTGAATAATACTCGCTACTCCAATATTCAACATCATACAAACCACGATGATTCCAAAATTTGTAAAATTATTCCACTTTTGGTCACTACACATTCACACACCCTTGATGACTCCCTATAAATAAGCCCTTACAAAACTCCTACACCAAACTACTAATACAACAATCAACCATGGAGTCTTTCTATGTCACCCTTCTAACCCTCTTCATCCTCCTAGTCTCCATCTTCCTTCACTTCCTCTTCTTCGCCAAGAAATCCTCCGGCACGGCCCCCCTTCCGCCCGGTAAAACCGGCTACCCATTCGTCGGCGAAAGCCTCGAGTTCCTCTCAACCGGATGGAAAGGCCACCCCGAAAAGTTCATTTTCGACCGCATAACCAAGTACTCCTCTAGTGTCTTTCGTACACATCTCTTGGGTGAAAAGGCCGCAGTTTTCTGCGGTGCGGGTGGGAACAAGTTCTTGTTCTCAAACGAGAACAAGCTCGTCCAAGCGTGGTGGCCTAGCTCCGTGGACAAGGTCTTTCCTTCATCATCGCAATCTTCCTCGAAAGAAGAGGCCATCAAAATGCGACGAATGCTTCCCAACTTCTTCAAACCGGAGGCATTGCAACGCTACGTGGGGATCATGGACCACATAGCCCGAAGGCACTTTGCGGATGGATGGGAGAACAAGGAAGAAGTTGTAACGTTCCCTCTTACGAAGAACTTTACGTTCTGGCTGGCCATCAGGCTGTTTGTGAGCATAGAGGACCCTGTCATGGTCGAGAAATTCGCTGAGCCGTTCAATCTGTTGGCTTCCGGTTTGATCTCAATCCCGATTGATTTGCCAGGAACACCGTTCCATAAGGCGATCAAGTCGTCGAATTTGATAAGGAAGGAACTTCATGCCATCATCAAGCAGAGGAAAATTGATTTGGCTGAGGGAAAGGCATCACCAACACAAGATATATTGTCACATATGCTATTGACCAGTGATGAAAGTGGTAACTTCATGCAAGACTTTGATATTGCTGATAAAATTCTGGGCTTGCTTATTGGAGGTCATGACACTGCTAGCTCTGCTTGTGCTTTCATTGTCAAGTATCTTGCTGAGTTACCTGAGATTTATGATGGAGTCTACAAGGGTACGTAACTCTCTAATCCACCTACTTTCTCTTATATTGTTTTGCAAAATTAACTGGAAATTTAAACTGGTAATGTTTATAATATAATTCTATTAATTATTATATCATTATATTTTAAAAGTAATTTATAGTCAAAGTTAGTTAGTTATGGTTGAGTGCAGAATAGTAAAATGGAAAGCTTGTAAAAAATGGAGTGAATATTGTTTTCTAAAATGAACTATAAAATTTACTGATCAAATTCGTCATAGTCAAATTATAATGTATTAAGATGGAATTATAGGTTAAAGCGACATACTTATAATATTGGGTCGAACACACATTTGGGGGATTAATTTCCCAATTCAGATACTTATGCTTAAACCCTATATGTAGCCTATTAGACTAATAAGTAGCATAAATTCTATACGTAGCCGACTAGACTAATAAGTTGATTGGTTGATGATATGACAAGATTAAATATATTGATATAAGTTTGAGCAGGAGTTTAGCAAGTGAACTGTGTTAGCTAACTTCAAAAAAGGGAATACGGACGAGAACTGTTAATTAAACTTGGGTATTATTTAATGTCGTGCAGAATTAATTAATCGGATGTGTGAAAGGTTTATGATTGTCTTTTAGTTGTATACAACTCATATTTGCATCTGTATATATCTGATCAACTGTATTAAGAAGATTTAGGAGTTTAAACAAAGAGTATTACTTAATTAAGGGTTTCCGGTATTCATGCACTTTTAACATTAACTTATTTTGAACAAAACAAAACCAAGTTGACTTGTCTCACATCGATCTTCCATCCTGGAATCTTCTCTAGTGGCATCTTGATGATTTATGTTCCATTTTAAATCAGCTTTCGAACTTCCATGTTACTAATTCTGATCAACTCCTTTATTACTTCGGAAACTTTTTTTTATAGCATCAATGGATTTTTTATAACATAGGTCGGTCTAAGACCGTCATTCGATAGATTTCATGAAAAGATTATGATATGAAGAAGAGAAAAATAAAGGACTTTCTTTGTCCCACATCAATTGTCCAGTTTTAACTTATATACAATCAACAAAATTGAAATTTAATTACGAATTACTAATATAAAAAAGTAATGGTAGAAATATTCAATTGGGATACTCAGGAAAGGTGAAATAACTTTAGCTTGGGATAAGAAACGCAAACAGGCCCATTAAAATTTAGTTATTGGACTGGCCTGAACGGACAACAACATATCGCTGCACTGAAATCGACAGTTTCTATATTCAGGCAACATTTCGAAAATATTTGCCGGCATCAAGACCAGTTCAATTTAAATGCAATTAAATATTATCATGAAATCAGTTTTATACTAGTAACAAAAACCGTGAATATGATTTTTGTTGGAATTTAAGTGACCCAGTCCGTATGTCATGTGATATACTCAAAATCAGCTATACATTAATTTGTTAAATGTAAAATAATTTTTGAATACTTTTGTTAATTTACCTAGGAATATCGTAAAACCTCTGATTGTTTATTTGAAAATTTAGAATATTTATTTTTGGAATTGGGATACTCATGAAGCACGGTTTTTGTACATGTGCTCTTGAAAAATAGCAAGTCTCAAACTGCACCCAATAATCTGTGGAAATATATTTCTAAAATTAATTTGGTCAATATACAGTTTAATAGGGCATGTGATTTTCACTATTAATGATCAAATTCTGGACCAGATGTTCAATATGCTTATTCAATAGCATTATAATTAGAGGTTACATACTTTTAGTCATAATGTTAGTGTCCAATTATTATATCGTAAGTAATGATTTAATATGGCGTGCACCACGAGACTATTTGAAAGTGAACTGTATCTAATATTTCATGCTCTATTAAATGAACAGAGCAAATGGAAATCGCCAAGTCAAAACCGGAAGGTGAACTATTGAACTGGGACGATATTCAGAAAATGAAATACTCGTGGAACGTCGCTTGTGAAGTGTTGAGGCTCGCACCTCCTCTTCAAGGCGCTTTTAGAGAAGCGCTCACAGATTTCATGTACAATGGCTTCTCCATTCCAAAGGGTTGGAAGGTAAAATAATTTGATTTTGCAGACACCTTTTCAGATCATTGTACTGTAAATAAATTGTAACAAGTTTTTGTGCTTTTCAAAAAATAAATTTACTCATAAAACTTATAAAATGTGTGACAGATATATTGGAGCGCGAACTCTACACATAGGAACCCGGAAGTCTTCCCAGAGCCCCTGAAATTCGACCCTTCTCGATTTGAAGGATCTGGACCTGCCCCTTACACGTTCGTGCCTTTTGGCGGAGGTCCTAGAATGTGCCCCGGAAAAGAGTATGCGCGTCTGGAAATACTAGTGTTCATGCATCATCTTGTGAAGAGATTCAGGTGGGAAAAGATGATTCCAGATGAGAAAATTGTGGTTAATCCAATGCCTATTCCTGCTAAGGGCCTACCAATTCGCCTCTTTCCTCACAAAGCTTGATTATTTCTTATCTGTTTATCTAATTAATTAAGAGAATTGTGTAAAGGTTGTTAAGAAGCAAACCACTTAAATTGCTTCTTTACTTGTAATGCAATTTTTTGATCCTTTTCTAATCAGTACTTGTACTGTAGTTTTGCTTCAGGTTATTATAATTAAATTGTTATGTAATTGTAACTTGCTACTATAAGCCTTTTTTAACTGCATTGTTTGATTGTTAATAATCTCAAAATATATAGAAAAGTATAGACATACTCTAATGAGTTACCCCATCTGTCCTTACATTAAAGATGAGGTTGATATTGATCTAACTATAACTCTATTAGTTCTAAATTACATCTAAAAAAGGATCATATGAAGTCTATGCACTAATGTCGGGTAATATAGTTTTAGTCTTTAGACATGTCTTCCTAAGTATGATAACTCAACAATTATTGTATTCTAAATTTAAAAACTCACATAAATTTAATTGATTTGGCAATGGTTCCAATATAATTTAGCTTCTTCATGGAATCATTTTATATTGAACCAAACCAAAACCATTTTACATTGGAACTATAAATTATATGGAATCACTTATACTTATATGACCGATTCAAAACCAAGACAAACCAAACCATTTTTTAAGTACCAGGTAACTTCCACCCCAAAAATCTAAAATTCCTCAGAATAACATAACTCTTATGGATAAATGTACATTAGTTGTACTAGTTAGTGGATGAAGAGATAAATGTGTACAGAGTTAGTGGAGATGTCCTCGCCTCTCCATATACTATTAAGCCCTTGAGATACATCTTTTCATGTATAAATACCTACTATGTACTTCCACTTTTGTGAGAAGAATGAACTCTCCATTTTATTCTCTCTATATTCTCTTCTTTATTCTACTCTTACTCTTCTACTACTCTCTTTTCTCTTAACACGTTATCAGCACGATAGTGCTCAGCCAACTGATAGAGAATGTAAACTGTGAACGAGGGAAAAGCTAGAAGAAGATGAGAGTTACGATTGGCCATGCATGATGAGTAAATCATGAGTCATGATCGAATAACAGTGGAAGAAAGCAGGCGGTTGATGATGATGATCATGAATAGAGATTTCTTATTACATTAACCCCATCTCTCAATTCCATATACTACATTGATTCTTTTATTATTTCTATGTTGGAGATTATATACTAATAAGTTTTTTATTTTTGTAGTTCCATCATAAAGATGCATGAAGCAACATTAGACGATGTCATACGATGGCAAAGAATTTTGATAAATGATGCCATGTGTGTTAGTATGATCACTTACGAGCTTCTACCGGAGGAGTTAAGATATGGATGATGCCATCAATGGAGCTACATATCCTTGGAACCATAACAATATTACTTATAATCTTTCAAGATAAATTTAGTTTGTTTATAATTTACTTTCTTGAATTTCTTTTTCTTATTTGATATCATCTAACCACTTTAATTTTCTTGTTGTGGTGAATTATATATGGTGAATCTCATATCCAAACTCATGTTTCGGATGAACCATTCAAGTGGTGAACAATATAATATAGTTTACCATATTCTTTGAAAAGAATATGTGATACGAGTACAAAGCCAAGATAAGGCAAAGGCGATATATTTCTTCACCATCATAGATGGAAGCTTAAAAGGTGAATATCTTACCATCAAAGATCCACAAATCTTAAATTTTATAATAAAAACCACCAGAAGTGGTATAATTGATGGTTGTTAATTAAAATATATATGTCCACGGACATATCATGGACCATGATAAATCCATCAATATATGGTTAATATTCTAGCCATAAATCCATCAACATATAGATAAAAAGAAAAAAATATTATTGATGGTAATGCAAATAAAGTGTAAATTAAATAACCAACCGGCGTAGTTGGGAGATGCAAATTGGATCTATACTCAAGTGCATCCATGATCACACCACAAGTGGTGTTTGGAATCATAATAAAGTTTTAAAACTTTAATTCAATGATCATAATCAATTTCTAAAAATTGATTCTTCACATTCCCTGAAGTGAATGTGAACATTTTGCTTGTTTATACATGTATCAAAGCTTCACCAGAAGCAATCATAAAAAGGAACTCATCAACCTCTAGTTGAGAGAAATATACGAGTGATCAAATACATCTCGCCAACTTGAAGTTGGGAGAATATTGAGCATTTTATTCTCAAAAAATGTTTTATACTATAATATGATAAATTATGTTGTTCGAGCGTTTGGGTGGAAACCTGACATGTTCTGTATACTCTCCGAATGGAGTGTTGGGGCTAAGTAGGTGTAACAATTCCCACAACAAAGACTTCTAAATACAGAAATGAAAATTTTTGTATGCATATAACTATTGCTCGTGACAAATATACATATTATAAGTTATATGTACGACAAGCATATTGTGATGCATGTTTACAAGCAAACTTTGTGCCCCAGAATAGCACATATTAGAATTACTCATTGAATGATTACTTATAAATCTTGCCAAATAGATAAAGACAAAGATTTGTTTTTCACGTCACATCATTTTGGCCAGTTTTGAAATACTTTTGTATACATGTCAATGGTGATAATATATACTCATATTTATATATGCAAATTTGATGTGACAAATTAGGCCATCCGGTTATAACTTAACCATTGTTGTGGAACCTGAAGTTTACATATGATTATGTGCTGAAAGCTATCTCGGTTGTAATTAATATTATGGCAAGACAAGACATTGAGATTAAGCATGAAAATGGAGATCTTGAAATGAGCAAAAGTCACACTTTTAAAGTTGGCAATGATTGATATATAGGTGGCCAGAAGTCCATATGATCTCCCAATTTGAGGGCAAATTTAATTTTAGCACAAGAAAATTCAACTGTGCAAATATATTGACTCTCTATCATATTGTTCTCCGCAGAGAACTAATGCTTAAAGCATACAATAGTTGTATGAGTATATCAACAGTGGATGAAGAAATTACTGCATACTTGTTAGTGGATGAAGAGATAAATGTGTACAAGTTAGTGGAAATGTCATTGCCTCTTCATATACTATTAGGCCCTTGATATACATCTTCTCATGTATAAATACCTACTATGTACTCCCAATTTTGTGAGAAGAAAGAACTCTCCATTCACTTCATTTTATTCTCTCTATATTCTCTTCTTTCTTCTACTCTTACTCTCCTACTACTCTATTTTCTCTTTACCAATAACCTTACTAAACATGATTTATTAGATATTAAGAACGTAAAGACTCATATAGTCACCACAATGTAGAGTAGTGGCAACCTCTAAACATTAGCCTCATACCTCAACTGGTGAAGTTGGAGAAAGAGCCACTCATTATATACTCTTGAACTATTACTAATTAGCACTGATAGTCATACTTAAACAAATCTAATTATACAATCAATTTTATTCATCTTACTCACTATTTATCCACTCATATCTTAAGGTACCATTTAGCCTAGCTAGTTTCTAAATTTGATGGTAGCTGATTAGCTAGGTAGTCACTTTCCTCACTATTTATCCACTCATATCTTAAGGTACCATTTAGCCTAGCTAGTTTCTAAATTTGATGGTAGCTGATTAGCTAGGTAGTCACTTTATAGTGTTGTTTAGTAAATTAATGAGCTGATAAACTATATTATTTGCTAGATATAGTGTTATATAAAAATAATGAGTAAGTCTAATGAGAGACGGACTTATTACCTAAAGACGAACCTATATTTTCAAGAAATTTATAGACGTTAATATAGTGTTGTTTAGTAAATTAATGAGCTGATAAACTATATTACTATTTCCTAGATATAGTGTTATATAAAAATAAAGAGTAAGTCTTTTGAGAGACGCCCTTATTACCTAGAGACGAACATATATTTTCAAGAAACTTATAGACGTTAATCAAAACGTCTATATTCTCAACATTTGTGCTTTTCATATTAAAATAACTCATTTCGTCTGAATTTTCATTATATAGTTCAACTGAAGATTTTACGTACCATTACGGTTTGAGTTCGTAGTCAAAGTTCGACTTTGTTGACTGTAAAAAGTCAAACCTTGACAGCTTATAAAGGACGGAGAAAGTACGTAGACGTTTTGATTAATAACATGGATAATTTTATTGATAACATAGTCCGTCACTAAATAAGTTATATAAATACCGTCTCTCAGAAGACTTGTTGAAACACAATAAAAACCTCTAACAAATTTATTTCAAAAATATGTTTTTCGAGTTTAGGTGATAAATTAACCCGGAGAGAGAAAGAACAATAAATGACCATAAATATATTGGTATGATGAATCTCAATCATCCAGTCCTTTGCATATTTTCCCCATCATGTACTATAGTTCTTACTTCTCACTAGGCTTTATTTTCCTTGCATCATTTAATATAAGTTGTCATATTAGGTACGTAAAGAATTGATTAATTAGGGTTACGCGCGGGCATGATATATATAATTGATATATATAGATTGAAACGTACATGTGTCCCGTCGAATAATTAATCATCGCATGTGACATATTCCAGGGCACTATTAAATTCTTATAGGCTTGTGTTGCCCAAATATCATATGTACTTTCCATAGCGTTGCATGTCATTTTCTTCACAATTTTTCTTCATTATTAGCCGCGCCAAATGCATAATTGCATATCATACCCAAAATACACATTATTGCGCTATTATATGTGTTTGTATTTAGCACCACTTAATCTGTAAGGTTTATAAATTTCACAAAGTTTAAAAGGTTTGAGAATGATCTTTATCCATTTTCAGAAAGTGTTACATTGATTGACGTCATTAATCGTTTGAGTTTGACCACAAATTACTCATAAACGATAATAGTAAATAATTTAATAAAATCATATAATAAAAATTTAATTACTAAATTTTCATTATATAATTTTAATAATTTATTTATTAATATTGTTTAAGAGTAAATTGTGGTCAAACGCGGAGACAGTTGACCGCAAAATAGTAAAATGTAACACTTCATCTGAAATGGAGAGAGTACTATTTATACCAACAAAGTACACACTTTTAGAAATTCGTGAGAACTTTAGTGTTACGCATGATTGCTCGACAATAATTTTAAAGGTTGACTCATTGAGAAGTCTCTCGATGTACGCACAATAGGACGTGTGTCGGTTTGTGGTCCAACAAATCTCGGAAAAAGCAGTTCAGAAGTAACCACGTCAACCGTCCAAAGAGTTGAACCCCCACCATAAGGGGATGGGAATTTACATAAATCTATCACCTTTCAAGTGGGTTTTCACTTTATTTTGGCAAAATAATGCGGGTCAATTATGATAAGTCTATTTTGGGAATGTAATGGTGGCTGATTTAAGAATTTACTACTTCTATAATATCCCTTTAGCAAAAGACCTTGTTTTTCTTTAAATAAAAGTAAATGAGTATTTTTTTCAAATTATCCTCCTCATTCACATTCAACAAATAGTATCATGGTAAAATATGGTCAAATCACCTAATAAGGTTACTGATAATTCTCACTCAACTTGTTCGTCGCCAACTGACTTACCAGTCACTTCATCCATTCCTTTCGTGAAAACAGACCCTTATCTCTTCCTTTTTAACTTTATAGAATTTGAACCGCAGTTTTCTTCACTATAGTTTGTATTCTCATGTATTAGTCCACCAAGCTAATCTGAATGAGATCTGGGTTTAATACGGGAAAGTGAGGCATGAGAGTGAAATGTGCTCCTTGACCAAACCGAAACCATGTTGTATTTACACCTACCTGCCAACTTTTGATTGCTTAAAAGTAAGCGTACGTATGTGCTTCCTTAACAATAATTTATTTTCTCAAGTTGACAATATTGTAATCATTTGCTGAATAAAAAATGAACAAAGATCCAAAATAGAATCGCATTAACATGTTTGGCATTATTCACGAATTATCTCTCATTGAAACAAATGACAAATCCAGCTCGTGAACATATATGCTCTCTAGTCCAGCCGGCACTATAAATTTGACATTGCAATAGTCTTTGACACGATTAGTTTAATTTGGGTTCTCGTTGTATTAATAAGACTTCAATCGACTCAAATCATATTTAAAATTGACAGTTTTTTTTTGTACTGATCAAAGATGTGTGCATATAATGACTTGAAACAGTTCATCGGTGTAAATTGTGTACTTATGCACATAGAATTCTGAAAGGATTGAGTATTTGCACCTGTAAATAGCATGATAGTGAAGTTGTGACTGTACTCGAGTATATATTAATCTATACGCTTAAAATATTACCAATTAGGTACGTGGTTAAGAAAATTAAGAGAAGAAAAATATAATTGAGTGGAATTTTTAAATAATTGTGTCCCAGTACATGCACGTTTAGTATCGTATATCTAAGGAAAAGATCAAAAGATGGCAAAGTATTTAGAAGTATGCACATTATGAATAATATGCTATACACTTTTAATCTCTAGCAACATCAGACTACTATTTACTCTCGTATCGACAGAGCGTTATGTAATCCGGATTGGTTCCTCAATTTTCCTTCATGGAAGATATTCATGTCCTAGAACCTGGAGTCTCGGACCACTCACCCTTGCATGTACTGGATTCGGCCGCCAAACACAACTGAAAGCCCCGACAGTTTCGCTTTATGAACAGTTTGGCATCTCATGATGATTTTCTTGCTACTGTGCAATCTGTTTGGAACCAGGAAGTACACGGCCAGCCCATGTATATCTTATGGCGAAAATTGCAATTACTTCAGAGGCACCTCAAGCCTCTTACGAGACAGCTCCTTGGCACGACTCGGAATCTCGAGTCTGCACGAGTTGCTCTCTCCCGAGCACAGCAAGAACTTATTCAAGATCGGTTTAATGTGGGTCTCATCCAACAGGTTAAGCAGCTATCTGAGGAGGTCATCAAATGGAATGAAATGGACGAGATGATTGCGGCACAAAAAGCCAAAGTCCACTGGCTTCGTACAGGAGATGGAAGCAACGCGTTCTTTCATGCCACTGTTCGTGAACAGAACCGTAAGGTGGGTATAACAAAGCTCATTGCCTCGGATGACCGGGTTCTGACCTCACCGCATGACCTGGAAGGGGAGATCCTTCGCTTTTATGGCGATCTCGTTGGCACGGCTGCCCAACAACTGCCGAATGTTCATATTGATGCACTGAGATCCGTGAATGGCTTTAATCGAGTGGAACGGCTAGAACTGATTTCGCCCATCACCGAGAAAGAAATATGGGAAGCTTTAAATGACATCGGGGATAATAAAGCCCCTGGGATTGATGGTTACAATGCTAAATTTTTCAAATCTGCCTGGGGGATAATCAAGGGGGATGTCATTCGATCTGTTCAGGATTTCTTCCATTCAAATCAGCTATATGCGGCTGCCAACTGTACGTTGGTCACTCTCATCCCGAAAACTTCTAGCGCTTGCACTATGAAGGAGATGAGATCGATTTCGTTGTTTCATCGCTACAAGATCATCTCTAAAATTCTCACGAAGAGATTGAGCCGTGTCATTAATTCGGTTGTTGATGAAAGCCAATCTGCGTTCTTACCAGGAAAGGTAATCCATGATAACATCTTCCTGGCTAGTGAGCTTGTTCGAGGTTACGACCGGAAGGCTATCTCTCCCCATTGTATGGTGCAGAAGGCGTTTGATACTGTTGAATGGACGGCGTTGCAATCGGTTCTGGAAGAGATGGGATTCCCGGCACAGTTTGTGACTTGGATTATGAGATGTGTAACGTCGGTCTCCTATCGTTATACAATTAATGGCTCCCCCTCGAAGCTTTTAAAAGCTAAGCGAGGGCTCCGACAAGGTGACCCTATTTCCCCACTACTGTTTGTTATTATGATGGAATACCTTCACCGAGTACTTAGCCTTCTTAAGAGGGATCCGGATTTCAATTTCCATCCCCATTGCGACGAATTGGGTATAACTAATTTGTGCTTCGCTGATGACCTTCTCCTCTTTGCCCGAGGTGATCTTCGATCAATAGAGCTGCTACTTGACCATTGCCACATTTTTTCAGCTTCCACGGGTTTATCTGCGAACCCCGGAAAGTTTCAGATTTTCCTGGGAGGCGTTGCTCGATCTGATAGGGACGCAATTGTGCATATGACGGGTTTTAAGCTAGGCAAGTTACCTATAAAGTACCTCGGGGTACCTCTATCCACTCGAAAACTTACCATTCGAGATTATCAGCCACTAATTGATCGAATCACATCTCGCATTCGGCACTGGACATCTAAGCTGCTTAGCTATGCCGGTAAATTTCAGCTTATTCGTAGTGTGCTTCATGCCATGACCAGCTACTGGATACAGGTTTTCCCGCTCCCATCAACTGTCCTCAAGCGCATTGAATCTATCTGTCGCTCTTTTCTGTGGAGTAACACTGATGCTATTACCAGAAAAGCACATGTTGCATGGGACAAAGTTTGCGATGAGAAGAATCACGGGGGCCTCAATTTGATTTCCATAGCTGATTGGAATAAGTGCACCATTGCTAAATTACTCTGGAACCTGTGCATCAAAGCGGACAAGTTGTGGGTGAAATGGATACATTGTTATTATATATAGGACCGCAATGTCATGGATGTCATGATAAATGCGAATTGCTCCTGGATTATGAAAGCTGTAATGAAGGCACGTTCACTTGTGCAATCCTCTCATATATCGCCGATGACGCTGATGGCTCCTAAGTTCCCTACCAGGCTATTATACAAGGAGATTCGAGGTACCAAACATGATGTCAAATGGAAGAAGTTTTGGTTCGGAAACAAGGCAAGGCCTCGGGCTATGTTCTGTACCTGGATGGCTCTCCATGAGCGCTTGGCAACCCGAGACAGGACCCTGGCATTGACCCATCCTGCATGTTCTGTCCGCAAGCAGAAACCCAACAACACTTATTTTTCGAATGTCCCTATACGAATCGTATCTGGGGTCGGGTGATGAAATGCCTGCATATCAACCGTACACCCCACGGCTGGAGCATGGAGTTGGACGTGATATGCAGGCGCTTCGGGGGCAAACATTGGAAAGCAAAGCACTTGTAAAGCGCCTTTGCGGAAACAATTTATGCCGTTTGGATGGAAAGGAATGCGGTCTACTTCCAGAAGCAACCTGCAAATCAACACCTTGAGGAGAAAATTATAGATTCTTTAATTACTAGAGCTTGGACTGATCCCCGATTGCGGGCACATTGTGCACGTTTAATGCTAGCTTGATAGATTATCGTTTTACCTTGTCTCTACTAGTCATCTAGAGTATTCTAGATACTTTGCCTGGATCCTTGGATCGGCGTGTACTTAACTGATTGGAAGGAAATAAAAGTTTAATGTCCGTTCCAAAAGTTCACAACTTATAACTTAGTTAAATTGCTTGACTGTATTATTGAAAATCATTCATAATCAAATGTGTACTAAAGTATAGGAAACGACTGGTCTGGAAAATCATCCAAATCATGCATTTGCAAGAAATCACAACTCAAAAATTTCTCCCTGCAATTAATAAAGTTCCATCTCAATTTCAACTCTTGGGTTTTTTATACCCTACAGCATGTTGCACTACCTCCTTGTGCTTTAATGTGTTGTACAATACAACATTTAATGCATATGGTACAACCGTGCTACAACCTTTAAAGCACCAGAAGTAGTGCAGCATGCGGTAGGGAAGAGGAAACCCAACTCTTGAGTATAAGGCAACCAGAATACTGGTGTATTAGTATATCGTACGTGTGGCCCAAAAATGACATTTATGGGAAAAGAATAATAATCTCCCACCCGGTAAACTATATACATTATAAAAAATGTTACTTGACACAAGAAATACACATTTTCATGTTTTATCATTTATGTTAACGTTTCACCTAAATTGTGCTTCAAAATTGATGTATGACCTTATGCGGAACAGTAACCCTTTAAAATTTCAAATTTTAACATTTCATCCCACATATATTTCTAAAAACAAGGACTTGTAGGGAACTTATAGGAGATAGAAGTGTATGCCTAACCCAATAACGAAAGTTTCGAAGGGGACTGGAGCAGGCTACCATGAGATGTAATAATTAATTTAAAAATAGATCGAGTGGTGGTGTTAAAGAGCATTGATGTTTTTAAGTAAAACGTCTTTTGAAGAAAATTTCATTTGTGTGTTTATGTAAAAAAAAAAACCAATAGTTTAATTAATAAGTCCACATTATAACCATTGTGTTTGTCAGTTTTTCTTTAAATTCTTATTAATAGACCGTTTTCAGGATACCCCCTCCAATTTCATTCCGGAGTACACTCCAAATAGTTATAATACTTTTAAAATGTCATACATCACTTTTGAAATGATCTTACAAACCACATGCATGTAAATTAGATAAACTTCATCCTTTAATACTAATACATTTTAAATGGATAATGGCCTAACTTGATAATTACTAATTAAGCTTAATTTGCAATGAAGCAAGTTGGTTACATGTGCACATCGGTTTAGACGTACATGACTTCTATATTCCTTGTGGTAGTTCCACTCCACATGTTTAACGAGATAGTACTTTGAGATTACGAAGAATATAAAATGGAAGTTTTCGTTGATAGAATTGTATTGTATTCGATTTTGTGACCATCAATGATGATTGTTGTACTTTATATTGATCATGGATTTATTAATAATAAACTTTTATGACCTCTGCACCGACGAAAATGACAAGGCACGGAGAAAAGATGCCCCCGGAGAAAAAAAAGAAAAAAGAAATAAAAGGGTCGATGTGGAGTCAAGTCCATGGAACCATACATGAGAGAAGTCTTACTATGAGACACATGGTGTACATTGTACAAGTCTAATCATCATGTACTACTACTGCATAAGAATTAAGAAAGGCCCAACTGAGAAATGAGATTTGATGTCGCCTCAAAAACCGTTGCGACGGCGAACTCCCCTTAAATGAACATGAGGTGGTTATGGTTGGTACGCGAGAGATATACTGCATCATTAAAAACCTTGCTAAGAAAAATCCATTGGGATAAAAACTTAGTCGAAAAAAAAGAGTCAGAACTAACTCCCCTGATTGAAGCATCACTTTACATCTTCGAATCCATGCATTCCAATCTTCTAGGCCAACTTCTCAAGTGCTGATGTTGGAAGTGATTTGATGATCAAATATGCAGAAATGTTGTACTTGCATGTGATCTTCTTCTTGTAGGTCTTGAGCGGGAACAACTTCGTCGAAGTATACTTTTATCTGCATGTGGAAGAATTTCCCGAACACTTGAATATAATTTCTTCAGATCCAAATGATCACAATCAAGGAGATATCGAGATGATTATATGCGCTTATGATGTTGCCTCGTTAAAAACCTTACTAGGAAAAATCCAATGGGATAAAAACCTAGAAAGGGAAAAAGAGTGCAACTTTTGCTCATGCAATGCGCAAAATTAATCATTGTTGCTTGATTAGTATGTCGCTTTAATTGACAAGTAAACGCATACCTTCTTCAGGAGGTATAGTAAGGAATATTAAAATTCAAGCTAATGCAACAGTTATGAATTTGAATTCTTATTTGACATATGATCGATTAAGGTACTTCTGGACCATGTTAATCTCAATGTTAACAATATGTCATCTTTGTAAATATTTCTTTACATGCTCAAACTTCAGGTTTAGCTAACATTGGTGTAACCAATACTACTCTTCACGAGTCTTGAGAATTTTTATCTCATAGTTCAGTATTTCACTATGGTGAATACATATTTGTATTTTAGCAAGTGAAGTTGAGTATAGAAGTTTCATATATGAAACATTATAGTTCTTCAAGAACTTTTCTCATCTAATCCATGTTTGCTAACATGATACTTTTAATATCCTTCCGGGACTAACTGACGGGGATGATATCTCCCCTCATTGAACCATCTCAAATCATTTTACTTGTAAGTCAAATCAGTCACTATTCATGTCCACAACTTGCGGGTTGTGACTAACTGGTAACATATAAGATCACGATTATCATGTGTGTATGCAAATGAGTCCTAAGCCTACTAAATGATATGACAATAAAGATATTATGCATGAGGAACTTCACTGTATCTAAATGTACATGACATTGACTCAATACTGCAACGGTACCGTACATATCTCAAATTAGTAAATCAAAAGGACTTCAAGTCCATGAGCTCATTTTCTAGCATCATCATGATGTCATCAAATTGACTTACATGTAAGATCCCCATTTACATGTCCAATAATATATGTCCATCAAATCTTGCATATGCTTGGAAAGTTTCTCGGTTCCATGTATACCAGTATAACAAATCCCTTTGCTAGATTTTCAAGTCAGTGTTGATCATTGATATCTGAATATTTTGGAGGTACTATTTCATTTCATATAGGCCACCTAATAATATTCAGATATATGTGCCTTTCATGGGCATATCATACTCTTCAAGATGACCAACTGCTTTATCTTGCCATTTTCCTATATTGTACGTATTTGGAACCGCATATATTGCACTTCAGGTGCAATGATCATTAATACTATAGGCAAGCTACCTCAATGTTCAACACATACCATTGTATCACTGATCTGTAACTCTGTATGCCTCAAAATTGGAACATAGCGGGTCAGCAGTCAAATCATAAAATTTTATGGTTGAACATATCTCGGTAATTTTGAAAGATATAACTGGTATAATATATGATACATCATCATCCTTTTGAACATCTATTTGATGTATCTCATATTTAACAAGTCTAAACTTCCGTTTGACTTGGGGATCAAACACTTTTTTTTTTTTACCAGCTTTATCCATCATCCTCCCCCTAAGGTGGTAAAAACTATCTCTAAGGGATAGGTTTATGGGGCGTTTTATTATCATGTCTAGTTCTCTTCAGAAGAACATAACAATGGGGAAGTTAACATATTTGCACAGTTGGATTTTATAGATAGTGCTGAAAAGAAATTTGTCCCAAAATAGAGATCAATTACTCACTCAATAAACTTTAATTGTATAAACAATTGAAAGATACATGTAGACTTCTGGTCACTTATATTGTATCAATCTTATCAACTTGATGAGTGTAATATTGCTCATTTGCAAGATCTCAATTTTCGTGCTTACTCAATGTTGTGTCTTGCCACTGATACAATCGGATTACAACAGGAGAAAGCTTTCAGCACATAATTATATTATGCATATGGAAACTTCAGGTTTCACAAAAACGGTTAAGTTGTAACCGGATGGCCTAATTTGTCACATCAATTTTGCATATTTCAATATTATCATTTTCTGCCAACCTTCTGGTTGGTAGTGACTAATTCTTAGAGAATGCGCCAATCTTCTGGTAGGCAGGTAGTGAAATTTTATAGCGCTTGTATACAAAATTAATTTTGATACTTGCCAGAACGATGTGACATAAAGAAACGAATCATTGTCTTTTTTTTTATTTGGCAAGACATATAGTCATCAACTCCTTCAAGGAGTAAGTCTAACATGTGTTCTTCTGGAACACAATGTTCTTCAACGTAGCTACTCTTCTAGAGCCTGAACTTTATTTTGAGGCTTCATTTATATTTAATAACTACTTGAATAATCTATATCAAGTAAATTTTGCTCTTCAGGTGGTAAAAGCATCAAGTGATTCATTTTAATTATGTATTCTGAGCACTTGTCACTTATGAACTTATACTACTAGTAGTAGCAAACTCTTCTAGTGCTTTCACACAGCATCAAGTTGGAAAAGTAATATGCAAGGACTTGTCAATCCGTATACAGTTGGCTAATAGACGTAGTAAATAAAAGTGATTGCCACTTTGGCCAAAAGTTCACCAATAAATATGAGGAGACTAATTAGCATTCACGAAATTACTTGTAATGTCCCCTCTGAATGCTAACATTATTATAGATGTTGTATAAACATTGTTCGATCCCAACTTCAGGTTCGGTAATCGACTTTGTGCTTGAGATAGTTTCATCATCTCAAATATAATTACTTTTACCAACTTGAGATTGGAAATGTATTAGACATGTATTAGATGCGAATTGTTGTACATATATCTTATAATATGTCTGATTATTGACATAATATATTATAATTTGTACACTCTTCATGAATAGTAATAGCTCTATAAGAGTATATATGACATGCCAATTTCTATCCAAATGCTCAAATAACAAAATATATGTGTCCATTTGGAGAACAAAATCTCCCAAATACAGGTTGACGAGATATATTTTGTATTTCCATTTACTTCTTCCAACTTGAGGTCGGATATTTTAATACATTTCTCCAAACTTCAGGTTGAGATTTATTTGATCACTCGTATATTTTTCTCAACTTGAGGTTGATGAGATCTATTTCATGCTCACTTCTGGTGAAGCTAAGGACAAAGTTCCATATATGCATATAATTTGCAAAATGTTCACATTGTGAGAAGAATCAATATTTAGAAATTGATTGTGTTCTTTCATTTAAAATTTTAAAACTTTTTATTTTTCCAACCACCTCTTGTGGTTTGACCATAGAGATGCACTTGAGTATAGATCAAATAATGGTGGTTCATTTTCAATATACCAAATTGACATTAACTCCTTTTGCAACCCTCTAATTTTTTTTTTCAAATATCTCCAATCACTTCTGGGAAAGGAGATTCATAAATTCTATATGTTATTCATTGTACAAGATGAGAACTTTTACAAATAAACTGAACTTCTAGTTCATCATCATGTAAAATATGTATGAACAACAATAGTTGCACTCATATTATAGTACTATGGTCTACGAGACCAAACATTGTTCTTGTGAGCTAGGGGTATATCTTTACCACATACATATCAAGTTTCTAGTGGTTTTCAAGATCCATACAATTTAGTATGGACACAATTGCTACTCCGGGAGTAATAATAAGAAATTGTGCTTTTAGGAGAATGACTTTAAGTACACTTGCACACATATTATTCCAACTTCAAGTTGGACAATTTATAAAAATTAATACTACCAACTTCAGGTTGGAAGTTATTACTTTCTTTGCATCACCATCAATAAAATATGTTTAATATGGGTGTGCATTCCATCTTTGTCTAGCTAATCAAAGTTAGAATATTGACCATTTGTTGATGGACTTGTGGCTAGAATATTAACCATATGTTGATGGATTTATCATGGTCCATGATATGTCTGTGGACATATATATTTTAACAAATGAACCATCAATTGTTAGCCACTTCTTGTGGTTTTCAATTCTTGAAAATTTTGGATCATATATCCATGTGAATGATAATTTGACATTAACTTCTTTCTCAATAGTCGTAACCTTCAAGGTTTTGTATCTCATATTCACTTTAGGGAATATGGTAAACTATATTGTAATTTTATTATCACTTGGAAGGTTCATCAAAAATATGAGTGTGAATATGAGATTCACCACTAACAAGAAAATTAAAGTGGTTAAATGATATCATATGATGAGAAAAATAAATTCAAGAAAGTAAATTATAAACAAAATTAAACTTATCTTGAAACAAGATAAGTAATACTAGTTTTATAGTTTCAAAGGATATGTAGCTCCATTGATGGCACCTTCCGTATGTTAGCTCCATCGGTAGAAACTCGTTGATCATACTAAAACACATGGCATCTCCTATCAAAATTCTTTGCCATGGTCTTAAGTATGTCTTCAGTATGCCATCGTCTAAGGTTGCTTCATGCATCTTAGGATGGAACTACAAAAACAAAGAACTTATTAGTATATAATCTCAAACATAAAAATAATAAAATGCATCAATGTAATATATGAAATTGAGAAATGGAGGGATGATTCAATAGAAATCTCTATTCATGATCATCATCATCATGGCCAATCAGAACTCTCCTCTCCTTCTAACTTTTTCTTCGGATCATAGTTTACATTCTCTATCAGTTGGTTGAGCACTATCTTGCTGATAACGTGTTAAAAGAAAATTAATAAATAAGCATAGAAGAGAGAATGAACAGAATGGAGAGAATGGAGAGTTCATTCTTATGTCAATATAGAAGTACATGGTAGGTATTTATACAAGATAAAAGACATACCAAAGGACTAATAGTATATGAAAAGACAATTAATTGTCCACTAACTTGTATGCATTACTCCTCTTATCCACTAACCCATGTATGCATTACTCCTCTCATCCACTAACCCATGTATGCATTAACCTTCTCATCCACTAACCCATGTATGCATTAACTTTTTCATCCACTAACTCATGTGCATTTATCCATAACATAATGTTTTATATTTTCAATGTTAGTTGATTAGTTTTTAATGTATTTGTTGGTTTATGAAAAAATTAAAGAGAAAGAAAGAGTGATAATTGATAGTAATTGATTAGGGAAAAAGTAGACTTGAACGTAACCCCATATAAACTGCAAATCAGAGGCATAAAAAAAATTAACGGGTGAATTGGACGTTTTAAAGCCATGCCAAACAGTCGGTCACTTTCTTTTTCTTTGTCCAGATTCATCCAACTTTTCACAGCCGGTCCTCTTTCTTTTGGAATTGACGGTTAAGATCCACACTTTAAATTTCTTGCTCGATAAAGAATGTAGGGTGGAAGGATGTTGGCAAATATAGGAACCGGTCTCTTGTGAAAATGATGGTTTTGGGATCCTTTATTTATTGATAATTTCTATGGAAGTTTTCTTGATTGAGATATTTGGAGATTTTATTCGGTTTATGGTAGTTCTTTAATGAAGGCAAAAGATGGTAGATTCTTATATTGTTGTTTTGGAGGTCTCAAAGTGTAGGGTGAAATAGCCATTAACGGTTTCAGTTTTAGCCCTTTAGAAAGGATGTTTCTTATGATTTACATATAATTTTGAGTCACTTTTTCAAGCATTTTTTATGCTCATGTAAACATTTATCCGGAAGTTTTAATATATTTTAACCGTTTCAAAAAAAATCTTACATTTCACACCATCACTTCATTTAAAAAAATAATAATAATAATAGTCGCATAAAAGTGTGTACTATCATACTACTACCTAATTGATACTTGTAGTTCTAAAGTCATAAAAGTGTAATATCATAAAAATGATTGTTTACCCATCATTTTCTACAATCTGTGGGACGCTAACCATATGCAGAATACAGTGGCTAGGCAAAACCGCAATTTCAAGAATCAAACCTAGAAACTCCATATCGCGGGAACCTACTGCGAGCATAAGAACTACTCATTGAAACGTTTAACTTTCCTAATTAGCCACAACTCATGAAGATTTCATACAAACACTGAGACAAGGTGCTATTCTCTTCCATAAAGTTTATAGAAACGACCTAAACTCATCTACTGATAATGTGTAAAGTAAATACCCCCCATAAAAACCTCGTATGAGCTTGCTTATAGTACTCATGCTGCTAAACTGGGCACATTATCAAAAGAAAGGAAGAATGGCTAAAAAAATGTGTACGGAAAACCAGGTGCTTCAAAGGGGGCAACATAAAGCACAAAAATGGCGAACCAACAATGGGTTGCAGCTATACCTAATCACAATAACAAAACATACATTATTATGCACACCAAGTAACAAAGAACAGAATGGTTAAGCCTCCACGCCAAAACATCCACACCATGAGCTCATAAAAAACCCCATGTGTTTCCAAATTCCAACAATCTCTAGCACCAGACCAGAGGCAACTTGTAGACTTATCGTGGAGACTAAATCTGTGCAATGACCAGGGCATCAAGACTGGCTTACATAGAGGACTGGAACTAGCCCAGCCAATTTCCCATCCCTTCCAGGGCGTTTTTTCTTGACCTGCAATAAGCAAATAGGCAGTTCAGTATTGGTACAGAATAGTATAATGCAACTAAGGACACAGCGAAGTTAGAAAGTTAGCTAGCAGAGATTTAGTCGGTGTAGACGGTAGTAGAAATCCACATTGAATGACAACATGACAAAGGACAATCAACAATATATTGTTTAGCTTAAGCTTATAAGATTTCTAATTACATAATGCTATGTCACAGAGTGTCCCACTGATACATGACTGATCAACATGAAGACAAATGGAAGATGAAATTGATTTGGTTCCAGTTCTGGGTTTGTGCCAAGTATTTCATAGAATGTTTTGAACAAACAAATCAAGCTTTTATTATGCATCCTTGTGAACCTGATAATTTAGATATACATGACTGATTGACATGACCAATACAGTACTTTACAATCTACTCGTCTATGAGTTTGTTTGGCACTCTGTCAATGCTTTCTTATCTAAAATTCCACATTAATGCAAACATTAACTTTTTAACATTTTGAGTCAACAGATACAACACTTGAAAATAACATGAATGATATTGATAATGATGGTTGACATTAATTGGATGAAAAACAATAAGGTGTACATTGTTTTGGAACTTAAAGAGGCAGATATAATATAAGTATATAAATTCTCATACTTACATAGAACCAACCATCTACTTCGTACTCAATTTCAAGGTCCTCTCCGGCTGTAAGATTAAGCTGCCAATAAAGCAAATTCAAGCATTAGCCAAATACTAAAACAAAAGCAAACATCTCTAACCTGTATTACAAGGAGAAATAAGACCTCACAAGTCACAAGTAGAGACATGAGCTCAAGATATAACTCAATCCAACTAACCTCATCATCGCCACCAGCAGTGAAGTCATAAAGTGCTGTTCCAGACTGTGGATTGCCAGAAGAAACCCGTCCATCGTCAAAACTGTCTGATCCAGGGCCAGCTAATGGATTCTCAAAAGACCCGTATCTTTGATGATCAGGTGATGAATATGGAGGGGGCTCTTCTCTAATCTGCAATCAAAGAAAAGAAAGAAAAATAGAACATGAGATTCTATCCATTTTGGCACATAACTGCTGACAAAGGAGGTTCACAGTCCTAACCGGAGAACCAGGATCCTCATATGTACTGTATCTGTTTCCACTTGGTCTTCCCTGGATAAGAAAATCACAACACAATCAGATAAAGACCAAATGAAGCTGGTTAGGACTATAATCTGTATAAGAAGCAACATAAAAATAATATTAAAGAACATAGCTACTTTAGCAATTATATCATTTTTACAGACCACGTAAGTGAATTTAATTCTTTCAATAAGGAAACAAGTGGAAATACAGATATATATTCATACCGTGGGCTGTGAAGACCGATGAGTAGATGGCTTTGAATTGAACAAGGATGGATAGTTCATTCCTCCAAAATGAGAGGATATTGATGTCTCAACTGACCCTACAGAGTCAGGGGATGAAGAACCGGATGATCTTGCATCCTGTAGATAAAGAAGCTTAATATTTGTGGAGCCCAGATCAAATGTAAGAAAGCAAGGCATGCAACAAAGTCAGACTCCTAACCATTTCTGTCGTTTCTAAGAGTGTCTTTGCCCACATGTCATCATAACTCATAGAAGGTCTAGCAGTAATATTCTCATCCTCCACGTCAGGAGCATCGGTTCCAGCACCAGCTAGGAATTCATTAACCTTAAAAATAGAAACAGGGTTATGTAAATCAGGAGAAAGAGTCCCAAAGGACAAGAAGAATGCTGGAAGCATGCTTGACAGACATTCAAGAGATATGAGAAATGCACCAGGAAAGAGAAAGGAAGAAAGAAAGAAAGAGAGAAAAAATTATACTATTACTTTGCTCGCATAACACTACCAATCAGTACAGAGTTTCTGTGAACTAGAATGATTAGTAGGAGCAATTCGACAATAAAAACTTACAGAATGAAAATTGTATTACTTTTCAAAGACATAACTTAGAAAATCACGGGAGTGATTCAAATAGAACTTATTCCAGAAGGGACTTCTCATTGACAAGAAAGAAGAACAAGAGAGTTCAAACAAAATCTTCGCCATCTCATGGTTAATATAGTAAAAGTCTGAATACTAATTCATTTAATAAGAAAACTAACCAAGCCACTCCTTTAAGAATTTTAAATAAATGAAATCAAGTTCACAGCACGGGAAACTTAAATGTTTTTAAATATACTTCATATATTTCCATGTTTGCTTAACACACAGGACAAAAAACCAGAGCTCCCACTATGTTCCCTGAACATTGTGGAGAGTACAACTTCAGGTGAGCTTAGAAAGAAGAGAAAATTCCCATCTGGCTTCTTCACTGAATCAGTGCACCTACTTCTTTAGAACTACAGAGTCTACGCTAAGTCAGTGCTGAATAAGCAAATGATAAGACAATGGGATTCTGCAGAGATGAAACATAAATTCTTCCTGGTAGATTACGTGGTGTTAAATAAATCCCCAGTGTCATGTGTTGAATTATTCTTCACAACTAGCACTGAAGTTCTTGATCAAATTATGATGAAATAGATTCTCTGATACATAGTAAGAACCAGCCAAACAGAAGAAAGTAAACCTATTATCTGACAAAAAGCTTCCTGGATTGCCTAGATTATACTTGGATGCAATTCTTTTTTGTTTTTTTTTTTTTTTTTTTTTGTTGAAAGATGCAATTCTTGAGTATCTAACGACCAATATATCTAGATAGCGCTTACCCTGTTCATAGCAGGTGCATCACCAAGGCTAGTGGCCCAGAAATTAACAAGGTCGTCATCAAGTTCTTCAGGTTCAGCTGATTTTGTTTTGGTATTTTCATAGATCAGGTCTGAAATCCCCTTCTTGGAAGATTCATACATAAGATCAGATATCCCTGTGGCAACTGCAGGATCGCTGAGGCCTGTCGATGCACTGATGTTATGCCGGGTGCGATAAATGTCGATAAGCTTTGCACTGTCAATTCAGGTCCCAAAAAAAGGGAATAAAACTGTGAGATCACTGTTTCTCCAACTTAACCTTCTGCAAACGAAAAGCTACAAGCAGAAATCCAAGTCATGTTACCCCAAGAATAAGCAAAAAATATACCGAGTGAGATTGTGACCAGTAAGGAAATAAAGATTTAGAAATATTTAGAATATATTTTTTCTCTTTAAAAATACAAGCTGCTCGAGGCTTACCTGTCTTTAGAAAAAATTATTCGAGCAAAGCATTTATCCTCACCAGTGATAAATCTACCTTACAATAGAGTTTTCACATCAACAAGATTAATTATGTGCTCTGAGCTTCATTAACCACAAACCCAAGTTTCTTTCTATACCAAATTCTAGTCCAAGAGAAACCTTCATCTATTCTTGTTTTGAAGTAAAAATTTCAAGCTGGTATGCAGAGCAAAGAGAAATACCTTGTTGGCCCTAAAGGAAGATATTTTGTTCGCGGAACGTAACAAAAAAGTGAGACAAGATCTAATAATCTCTCATGTGTTTCATACAGCTTCTTAAGTTCCTCATCCGACCATTCCTTTTTGGCATTGTCATGATTGCGCATATCCCTGAAAATTCAAGATCAAAAAATATAACTTAACTCTGGAACTAATTACATATCACGATATCCAAAATTAAGAAAACAGAATACTCATAACTTACTTTATAAGTTCATCTTGTCCAGCATACATTTCATCTAGGACCTTCAACATAGGAGTTATTAAAGATCCGAGACCCGTACCGCTTGCTCCCTGATCTTCACCATTACTAGTATGCATATCTGAGAACTGTGACTGTACGCCACCTTGAGCCAATGTATGCAAAAACTCATAGATCTGTAACCTATAGGGCTCACCAGATCTAATTGCCATAGTTGTCAGAGCTTGAGCAGCAATGATGCGAATCTGGAAAAAGAGCAGAAATACAGCTTTCTTCATTAGCAGTCACTTGAAAATCACTTGCAGCCAGTTCTCGAGTGGTTGTTTAATTTTCAAACAGAATTGAGAAGTGTATATCACCATCCTGGCATCGTGTTTGTTGACAGACCAACAATTCATGCACCCGACCAAATTGCACAAGACGTGTAGTATTTTATCAATTTAAGAACATGTAAAGTCAATTTCATTGATCAAACAGTAAGCACATACATAAATTGATGCAGCAGTTACACGGTGCATATACTCAAGCTCCTGTCCTATTAACCCAGATCTCCGTTTTTCACATTTCACACATACATAACTGTACCTCCAAAGACCAATGACTATGCCTGACTTTCATCAACATTTAATTAATGTTTTCAACTCCCATATATAAGTGTAGCAAAATACAGTAGCATTGGGGAAGGAGAAAAGTGGAGAACAGCCTTCTTAACCCAATTATTCACAATATTAAGTTAAGAGCGAAGGCAATGAGAATTTATTCTGGCTTAGCTAATACCCGAGTACCACTTAAATTTGGAAAAGTGCCAAAAGTAAGTGGCAGGACAGCAAATGGTGTGGTATTTCTCTACATCGATTAGTCTTAGGCTAATCTGCTTGTCAGGTATTCACTGAGATGAGGCACACTCCCAATTCCCACAATACCCAGTCTAACCTGCGGTGCACCCAACTCGAGAAACAACTAAATATACACTTAGCTTGCTGATCAATAACCTCCTCCAAGAAACATTTACAATATTTTCTAGAGTAGCACGTGCATCCAAGATTTCATGCAGCAAAAGGGAACAAACTTTCACTTCATGGTTTGACAGAATGAAAAAATGACGAGGTTTAGAGCATGTACCTCCCAACTACCACTAAATGCACACCGTTGGAGTCGAGTCAAAGCACCAGCTAGTGTTGGGTTGCGAGAGCTGGCAGCGGCAACCATTTTGTCTGCATCCAGCATCATTAATGCAGTACCAGGTGGGGTTGCCGACTCCCAAGCGTACTCAGAAGCGGCATAATTCGCATTTTCTCCAAGGAACCACACCTGAATGCACTCAAGAGTTCAAAATAATATTACAAAGACATTGTGGGGGAGAGGGAGGGAATGTGGTTTGTGTGTGTGTGTTTTTTATTTTATTTTTTGGTGGGGAGGAGACCCATGAATTTTGATTGAATTCGAATGTACACTGAAAGTAAACTAAAAGAAAAGGACTTACTGCTGCTTGAACTAATCGTTGCAGTGCTAACGCCGACTTTGGGTCAGATGCAGACACCCGGTCAATTGAGGTGATTCCAAAGGTCGAGTCGGGCTGGGGAGGTGGTAAATCAAGAACTATGGTGACAGCTTCCAAAGCCGTGTGTTTCCCATCAGATCCAGCTCCAACCAAACAAGTCTAACAAGAACGCAGCAATTAGACAAGGAAGTGAATTCAAGATAGAACTAACAACAGCTTATAGTTGACTGGATAATCCAAACTTACTTTCCACAGAAGCTGAAGAACATCAGCATCGATCTTCCCTGGAACCTTAGTAGCGAATATTCTAGCAATTTCAAGAAGAGTAACTGCCATGTCCGGAGTCGCCTACAAGAAAGAGTTAGAAGATAAGAATCTAGCATATGCTCACAAGAAACACAACTAACATAAACTCAAATGCCTTATATTCCAATCTGCATGCAGTATAAGGCGAAGAGATATCTTCGAAAACTATAAGGAGTCAAAAGTCATAGGTCCAATGAGTCCTAATAATGCTACTAAATTTATTGAATGATATTCAAGAAGGATCACTATTCACCGCTTCATGATCCACCGAAAGTAAAAACTGAGCTTATGAACATGGTGTCTGGTCCTTTCAAGGAATAATTTACTAATATGATGAACAATACCACAAAGTTGTAGCTGAAAAGACAGTCATTCGTTGTTGGAGAACTCTTACTCTACATGAAGCAAATGATTTATGCAAACACACACACACACACACACACAGAAAAGTTGGCAGACAGACAATACAGGAAGTATGACAACCTGTGAAAGAGATACACAAGCATATGGAAACAAATGTGAAATGCGGAACTATTTGAATTTTGGAAATAGTAAGTTGTCCCGGGAAAAAAAAGTTCAAATGAGAGTATATAAATATAAAATACCATAAAGGTCCTGCATTATATTCCAACTCTAGACATACCTTGAAACGAGCATGCAAGGTAAGTAATACATCGTTCAACAAAGTAGCTGGCCAAGATGGATCTGAAAGCTCAGATGCAATTATAGATTCCAGCTCATCAAAAGATTCATGAGGACTTTGCATCCATATTAGTGCTTTTATCACCATTGCACGCACATAAACACATTCGCAAGCAACAGTTGTCCGCACGACCTCCATCAGTGAAGCTAACAGACTCGCAATTGTGTCCTTTGCAGCCATTCCATTTGATATTGAGGAAACTCTGCGAATACCTGTCATCAACAAAATAGAAACAGATGGAGATCTGTCAAGAGGAAAAAGAAAAGCTCAAGACATAACAAGTCCTCCCAGTTGAAGGTGCAGGCGTGCAGCCAAATTATGACCAATCACAGTTAGATCTGAAAACAATTGTCTTCAGAAAATCAAGCATGCAATACCACATTCTGTTAGTTTGATGGACGCCCCTTATTGGCAGATGGAAGATATAAAGAAAATATATAATGGAGAAACATAGATCCCTTCAGAGCCCAAACAAAGGTACAAGTTAAGCTTAAAGTAAACGAGCACACAGCAGACAAATTAGTCGAATTGGCAAATTAAGCTTCTTGCTTTGCAGTTTGCATAGCAGAGCAATAACGGAACGCACAATTCAATCAAATAAAAACATTCACTCAGCTTTTAGGATAACTTCCCAAGAGGATTATTTACCAAAAAAAAAAGGCTCCAATCAAATGCATGGAAGACAACTTGGCCAACATCAAGCTTTGGCAGAGTTTGAGAGAATACAGATACAAATCAAAATCAGCGATTGTTTCAGGAGAATAGTATAACTACCTTCGGATGATGCAGTTGGATTGACGTCTGCATCATATGAATCATTGTTTTCAGAATAAGTACTGACATAAGCTCCTTCATCAATATCCTGTAAACCTAAAGCAAAGGCAGCAGCACGACTTTTCCCCATTTCCTGTACAACCCTTGCAGCAGAATGCAACACAGGGCGCGAGAAGCTACGGAAAGAACTTTCCAACCTGCAAAACACAACAAACAGACTAAGCATTGTTCTCACTTCTCATCCTAAATGTACAGTATGAAAATCTGACACAAATATAAGAAATGGAGAATAACCGTAAATATCTGTCCTACATATTCCAAACAGGCACATACATGAAGTTAAGTAAAGAGTAAAGACCTTCGCATGACAAGTTTGATCAGTGGTTGTGGCCGTCTACTTTTTGAAGATTTATCTTTGCTGGGCTTTGTTGGATTTGCATCTTTGGAATCAGAACCAGAGTCCTTCACAGACGGTGCATCTGGTAGCTTAAGGATTTCCCTACTTAGACGATACCACCCAGCAGCTCTCTCCTCGGTCCTAGTATGAGACGGAAAATGTAAAAAAAGCAATGACCAAAAATAAGCCTTTCCCAAAATATCCATACAGTAAACCTTACTATCACAAAGCACAATTGGGTGAAACCACATCATGTACATGCATACCTCTCCGAGTTGTCGAATTTACCAAGGACACAGAGGATAGCCTCAAAGCAAACTCTGTCACTGGGATCCAAGAGAAGTTGATAGAGTATAGAATTGAATTGAGACTTTATATCAGGACGCTCTGCACTCATAAAAGATTAACCCTCAGAATCTTATAAAAAATTACTGTCATAAAAACCTAAAAGACTCACTACAGACTATGACAGCAGACATAACTCGTGAGTCTATGCAAAAGGAAAAAGAAAGAAAAGGCATAAGTACCGTCTAATGCTCGAGCTCTGGATAGAGTATGGCATAACTTAGCAAGAGCAACTCTAGCAAGTACGTCATGTAAGTGAAGAACATCCTGTAGGGCCCCTAATTTACAGAAACTCTGATAAAAAGGACTGTCGAAATGAAAAGTTCTTTACAAAAGGAAAAGGAAGAAAACTCTAGAATTAGATCATACCACCAGGTTCGGCATGCTTTCCTGCAAAACGCAAAAAAAAAAAAAGCATTGTGGTGAAAAAACAATCAAAAATATTTAATCTGAGCAAAATCTTTCACATATATTGTGATACCACTTGTACAAGTAATCGAAATCATTGCATTTTGATCAGGGGCGGACCTAGAGCAGCAGTGTTGCCCCAAAAAAAAAAGAATTATATATATATATATATATATATATATATATATATATATATATATATATATATATGTATGTATGTAATATTTTTTGAAATTTTAGATCCCCCCCCCCCCAAAAAAAATATATATATATGTATTATTTATTGTTTTGGATTTTGATTATGAAATAAAGTATTAAATCGAGATCAACATTTATTATATACTAAGAGAAAGAGCATTTTTAGCAAACGTATTGAATGATAAATAAACACGAAAGTCGCTCTATGTGGCAATAAAAAAAATAATGTTAAATAAATGAAACAAAGTTAAAATAAACTCCTAAGTAAGACTTAGACTACATACTACTTATACAATTGGTCTCACGTGCAAGTGAGATTAAACAAATAGGTCAACACGCCTCCAGGCTCCTTTTCTTTCCATTCACGAATTGCCTAGCCCAAAAACTCTCCAACACGCCTCCAGCACCAAGCTCGGCAGCTCCTGCCCTTTTCGATCCAATTTTTTAGGTCAGGCTTTTAACTTGTATCTATCATTTATTGTTGAAATTGGATCTACATTGTTTGTTTCATCTCAATGAATTGGTCTATTGTGTATGTAATCTTCTCTAATTTACAGAAATCCCTCTTCTCTACTCTATCCAACTTGTAGCACGGAATTCCGGTCACGCCGGCCACCACGTTGCCGCCTTGCAGTCAATCAGTAAGTAGTTCTTATAGAATCTGAGTTTGAGCTTTTAGTTGTAGCTAATTTAGTGTGCTGGTGCTGTGACATTTTGTTTGCTGTAAAATGTCATCGATTAATGTTAATCATCAACATTTTACTTTCAATTTTGCACCAGCTACTAGGTATGTCATCGATTAATGTTAATCATCAACATTTTACTTTCATTAGTTTTATGGAATGTGACCGTGTTCCACACTTTTATTATGCAGATCACTTCTATTTGCCATTCAGTTGCTCATGTTGCTTTATTTTGGAATGCTTACACTATCTTCAGCTTATGTAATTTGATAGGGGCTTTAATTTTGTAATCACCAACAAGGTATGTGATTGTGCTTGTAGATTAAGTGCGAATTTTCAGTTTATATGCTTTGGAACTATGTTGAACTCATGCTATGAAATATTGCATTAAATGTACGAGAGCAAACATCACGTAATTAAATATCAGTTATTTGTGTGTGGACATTTGAAATCCGACCCGACTAATTAAGCCCACTACCCAGTAATATAATATATAATTTTGCCCCCCCCCCCCCTTAATTTAAATCCTGGGTCCGCCCCTGATTTTGATGCTTTTGAAATGGAAATCATTAAATTCAATACCTAGAGCCATGGCAACTGCATATGGATCTTTTGTGGCTAATTCAGATAGCATTTCCAGAGAATGCCGCACAGCTACAGGATCAGGGAACAAGATACTGCAAAAATACGAGATGTGTACTTGAAAATTCCAGTCATAGGGTCACATAAGCATACAGTGACATGACATTATTATGAAAAGTTGGTGCAACACTACAATTTCAGAATAGTTCGATCTGACCATTATTGGAACTAAGGTGACATACGGAAGAAAAGGAAACTCGACAACCCTAATTGATCCTATGGTTATGAACAAATTCTAATTAGTTACATCTTGATACTACTTAGTTCAATACTAATAGCCATATTCAAACACAAGGCTCTGTATTCCGCAATGACGTTCTACCATATGCCAATTGCAGGATTAGGACATGTTTAAATATTTGATGGCAAGTGAGTAAATTACCGCGAAATCATAGAAACAAGAAGATAGAGAGCCTTCTAGACAAGCAAAAAACAAGATTCTCCAGCACACTATCTTTCTCTGTAGTATTCAATTCAAGCAGAAATTCTTTAGTGTAATTTCCAATTAGAATTCTACATCAAAGCTGTTGTATTCAATGTGCACTCGGTGTGGATTGGGTGGACTAGACTATTTGGACTTAATCTGGTTCGAATTGTTTCCTTCATGTTAATAGGGGAAACTGAACTTCTAGTTCTTCAGTCTTATTTTGCACTCAGCTGTTGTATTCAAAATTGAACTCCATGTTTCTCGATCAACTGAACTACTAGTTCTTAAGTCTTATTTTGCTTTCGAGTAAATTATAGTATCAGATAAGCGCCCCAGAAAGCAATCAATACACAATCTAAATTCTGAAACACTTGGCATATAACAAATGAAGACTTGCTCAATGGATATTCAAGATACAAGAAACCTGCTTACAGATAAACACAACCAAGAGAAATAACCAAAATTAGTACTTTATATTTGTACCAACAAGCATTACTCATTTCCTTTAAAACTCAACAAAAGATAGGGAGCTAACCCTTGTGTAGCACGATGAAGAAATACTGGATTCCCTGGATCCAGGGGAAGTCTTCTCAGAGCACTCATGGCTGCATATTGTAAATTGCTCCGAATGATGGACTGATAAATAACAATTTACAAAGAAATCAATAGAAGGATTGAACTTCTGTAATAAAATTAAATTTAGAAAGGGCTCTGATGAGTAATAATAAAGAATCATAGCCAAGACAGAGTAAATTTATAACATGAAAATTATAGATGTCTTAAATTGTATTTGCAGTCAAAGATTAGAATATAGAAATTTGAAATTTACATGCATCATTCACTTGCTTTCCAGGTCAATGGGCTTCGCAACAGTTTTTGCATATGGCATAATTGGAAAACATAACACTACAGTGATTAACTGTATAGTATAGATGAGCTAATGATGTTTTGAGGACATACTCCCTCCATCCTGCTTCAAAGTCCTTGGTCCTTTACAGGAGGTCACAATACAAACCCTTTCTTGTCTAGTCACTTTTTCTCCCGACCACCCATTATCCCTTCTTATTCACAAAACTTCAACTCTCAATTTATATTAGTAAATTTTATCTAACTGTCTAAAATCATGTACCCATACCAACAGGGAATTTGACGGGGCCGGAGGTGATATAAAATAAAAACAAATCATAAGGAACACTGTCAGGCTTATTTGTGAAATTTGCACAGGCACAAGGATACATGATTACGTGAGACAAATCACATGAAGTTTGTCCCTAGTGCAAAATTTGATGGTAAAAAACATAAGCTAGATTATATTGGAATTGGATAACCTAGAGCAAAAGAATCTAGCTAGATTGTCTTGTTGGTGATAAATAGAGCAAAATTTGATGGTGATAAATATTGTGGTAAATAACCTAGAGTTATCCAATTCTAGCTTTGGTAAAAAATATTTATCACCAACAAGACCTTTAACCTAGAGCAAATCACATGAAGTTTGTCTTGTTGGTGATAAATATTGTGGTAAAGCAGTTTTGAGTCTTGTAGTACCAAAGCAGAACAAGACAAAATCTAAAGAAGCTCTCCATAGAAGATTAAGGCAAATCAGTATTAGATGAACAGACTGGAGCACAAACAACAACATATTTATAAGTGTGTACTCTAGTGCAATATCTATAATTAATATAACCAAACAATTATTTACTGCGTACCTCCTTGTCACCTCCCTTTGTTCCAAATATACCCTTCTTCCGTTTCTGTGGATCAGCCACCTGCAGCCAAATTCTTTATTCAAATTTAGAGCACGAGGTATAGCTGGAGCTTTGTAAGTCTCTATAACGATAACATAATCAAAATAAAATAAATTAGAAAGAATGGGGACCACTAGCCCCGAAATTTACACTTTTAGTTAGACACCCCTCATAAGATGTTCACAATAAGATGTTATTTATATCAAAAGGAAAATATACATAACCATAGAAATAAAAAATATTTAAGTATATTACATGTATGAAGATAAAAGAAGGGGGTAGAAAGTAACTTACACTGGAAACTTAGCTAACAAATTCACATAAGTGATGGAATGAAAAGTGAGATAAAAAAGAAGGGAGCATTTTGCATACTCTTTTCCTCTTAACAGAATTTTCAAGCGAAATACACATTTAAAATAATTCTGAAAGAAATTTTAATTATGCCCCTGAGAGAGATCTTATTAGCATGGTGCATTAAATTCATTAGATTATCTCAATATTATTTCGTATCCATCATTACTGCTGTTTTCTTAGACTAGTAGGTCATCAATGGAAGATGATAGGGAATCAGTTCTATACAGTGATTCATTACTGCTTTCTTAAGTAAAAAGTAAAAACAGTACAAAGAGAGATGAAAATTTTCTGTTATTTTTTGGAGGATAAGATACGAAGAAAATGAATAATCAATTAGAATAATTATGCACAGAGAAATAAGGTACAGTTTGTACAAACCTTATCCAATATGCTGAATACAATTTCATACAACCTTGATAGCATTTCTGAGCTCCCAGAAGGAGCATAAGTAAGAGCCTTTAACGCTTGCAGTCTCCGTGCATGAACTTCATAGAAAAGAAAAGTCAATTACTTGCCTACAGCTTAAGAGATTATAAGCTAATTAACAAGCATGTAACGTAATTCATCATGCCTCAGGGTAAAATTATAATTGAAAGTCAAGAAAAGGAAACAATGCATGGATTAAGTATAAATAATCCATGACATAGTTTGTTTCAACACAAGAAGACTGCCAAGCCACAACCACTGAGCATCTACCAGAGAAAATTATTCTTTGCTCCCGGTCATTAAGAGAGCAGAAGAACCGTCCTTTTTTAGATGAAGATAACTCAGTGGAGAGGACAGTAAATCATTTGATACAGTTAGGTAAAAGTAGCATTTGGTGTCTGCCTTTTTGGTTTCTACATTAAACACAAGCTTACAATAAAATGCTTTTATATTTTGAAATGAAGCTCGACTTCCTTTAAGTATTGCAGTAGCGGCCAAAAGGATACCAATTGACCAACAACAGATGGAATCTAGTGAAACCAGTGTCTTGATATTCTCTCATATCTAAAGGTTTGAGTATGTACAACTCGTGTTGGGGGCACATATATCTCTCATCAAACTAGAGATTTCAAGTTTACCTTCATTACTCTTGGTCAGGGTTGCTATGGTGTTAAAACCAAGGGGTTCATTGCCAACATGTTTCTTAAAATAATAAAGGTGAGGTCAAGTCTAATATGAAGCTCAACAGCTCCCCATCTCTTAATCGACGTGCATCTCATAGGAAACAAGCATAGAGCTTATATAGCATAAACAAATTACATGCAAAAGAAGATAATGCTAATTTTATCACTCACAGTCAACTTCTTCGTTCAGAGCCTCAGAAGTTAACCGCTCGAATATTCTCGGGACAACATCAGCTCTTGTCACCCCTCCAACAGCATCTATATCAGCCAAGGCATCCCAATTTGGAGTAGGTATTCCACCACCCGGGCTTACACCTTGCGAACCCGAATCTGAGAGAATTCTAGCCAGGTAATAATAAACATACCTCAGTACTGTCTTATCCTCGCACTGCTGATCGAGCTACAGTTTACCAAGGAAAAATGGGACAGATCATTTCATTTAAACTTTCAGAAACCAAAAACTTACTACTGAAGTAAAAGAAGCAATGCAACAAAATACATGGACTCAAGCCATACCATTAGAAGCGACGGCGCCAAAGATGGATCAACAGAGTTGTAAACAGCAAGCTTTGGAAATACATTATGTATCAACTGCCTCTGAGAACTTTTCTACAAATGCACATAAGAAAATCACTAAGAAGCCTATTCATCTAAACAGAAGAGAAGCACAGTATTTAATAAGAAAATTAAACTGGAGAGAGCCAAGTACTTGATCAGACGTTGCTGCTAGCTCGTGAATACTCCTCGCAAGTTGAGCATACGACACAGGTTGCTGATAACACAATGTAACAATCAATAAACTGACAGTTATTCAACACACTCTTCATAACGAGCAGGAAACCAGTAGAGCAATAAGGTGTAATACAATGAGCTTAAATCGTAAGTGATTGAAGATAAGATGCAGGTAAGCAAGCAGTGAAGTTAACAGCTCAGCTGAAAAGCAATTGCATAATTGAACTTCAGAGATCACCTTTTTCCTTTGCTTCTGAGGCATAATATTGGTCCGGACAGGGTTAAAAGCAGCCTTAGCAGCAGAGATAGTGTCACTCTGGATCTGCATCAGAGTTCCTCTCTTCGATTTCCGATCCACCATCACAGGCACCGGTCCCCCCATCCCGGCGGTACTCGCCGCCAAGTCAATCGGAGGCGGCGCAGTGGCGGAGGAAGCTGACGGAGGCTTCGACGAACCGTCTGAGGTTATCAGATCCATGAGCGTGGTGCCAGAAGATTCCTGAACAAGATAAGAGCAGAAATGACTCGATAAAAATGAAATTCATGAAGTAGAATTCAGAAATCGATGAATTCAAATGTGGCAGAAAGGAGTTCATAGAGATCTCGAGAGATTACCGCCATTGTCGATTCGTAGCAGTGATCTTCTCTCCTCTGTTTGGAGTCGTCTGCTCTTTCTTCAACTAAACAAATTCCGGCATGTTATAGTCTCGGTTTTTTTTCTGATGGCTCTCTTGTTATATACCTTCTGAACCTTTTTGTTTTTCTTACGCTTATGTTTTACCAGTATAAAATGTAAAAATTCAATTAGTACACTTATGTAAATTGTGTGTAAAAAAAGTAGGGTCTTCATTACTATAATGGTATGAATATTTTAGTTGTTAATATATGTATTCGTTTGGCTCCAAACTTGAATTGACTTTTCTCAATTCAAGTTAAGTTGTTAATTTCTAATTGATGTGTTATTTATTTATAATTCAGTGCTATTAATATTTATTTGACATGATATAACAATAATTTATAATATACCTTTAATTTCAACCTTCTCAAAAGAATTAGATGGATTTTTAGTACACATTTTATCATGTGATTGGTGATTTTACATACGTGACAAATAGATCTATATAGATCAAGGAGAAATTGAAAATTTTGGTAAACATTGTGTTTCATGGCCAATTGATTAGCTAGCGAATATACAACTTACTCCGTTCTACAGAACTTCATGCGTTTGTTATTTTTAGTCATCCTACAAAACTTTATACATTACTAGAAAATGAAATCACCCCACAAGTAATAAAACTATGTCATGCCATTAATCATAATGTACAAAGCTCTCCGATACATTGTACTCCGATACACACAGGTAGCTTATTCCATTGTCAGTAAGTTCTGTTTGGAGGACTGGAGGAGAGCCGTCATAGTAATTATGGACGTGTATCATTTTGCAAAATGCAAATTGTGAAATAAATGGCCGGAGTACAATTTTCTAACCACTAATGATGTGCAGTTAAAGAAGGCAGCATCTTCTGCTCTAAGTATAGGGAGATGCATAAATACACATCAATCTCATCTATTACCACTAATTCATCATCTTACATTCAATAGCTTAGAAATCAAAAGACAAAAACACATATCAAGATGTCTTTTTATCACAACTTTCTTCTTTTTTTCCCTATCTGAAGAAAGAAATTAAGCCTGATACATACACAAATCTGCAAATGACTTCAGTCTCTCTTTTTCAATTTATACTCTGCTCTTGCCATTTCTAATTCTTTATCCGCATCAATCAATCTGTTGTCATGGGACGACTCATGCAGCACCTGAAACGAGCCTTTCGAACAGTTGTCATGATCTCTGTCTCTGCAGCCTCAAGCATTTGGACAACCTCGCTGAACGAGGGCCTAACATCGGGATTAGGGTCCCAGCAAAGAGTCATTATATGACTAAGAGCAGGAAGACAGTCATTTGGGATGGTTGGTCGGACATTTTTATTGACAACTGCAAATGCAGCCTGAACAGCAGTCATGTTTGGGAAAGGAAGCATTCCTGTAATAAGCTCCCACAGCACAATACCAAAACTATAGACATCGACTTTATGAGTGTATGGCCTGTGCTGGATCATTTCCCTGCAATATCAGAACACATGCCTTCTGTATCACAAAAATATAGTCATTCTATAGACACAAAATTAAGAAGAGTTGGTGAATTATAAATTTATACATATATGACAAACTGCCATGATTGCCAAAGTAACTATAGCAGCATCAGCCCAAGGACAACACCAGAAACTGGATCTTGCATTGTACTAACCAGTGTATCTATGGCTAAGAAGAGTGATTCCCAATGAAACAGGGATAATAACTTCCACTAGATTGTTCTAGAGTTCTGTGGTTGAACATCTATGCGGTGAAATGACTACAAGAAATGAATGTAAAAAAGAATAAAGAAAAGTCCATCCAACTATGGGTACTGAAACTGGTTTACAAACCAAGTAAATGAACTACAATTGTAGCTAATAACTAGAAGAGCCTGAAGCATAAAAAACTGGACACCAAACTAGTAAAAGTTTAGGCAGAGCGCCTTCAGTAAAGCTGCCTTCATTTCTCAGAATAAGGTAATTTACCTGCCTCTCCTCAAAAGTGCGAAAGCCAAAAACAAAATTGCAATCAACCTCTTTACAAGGAATCAGGTGACTGAAACAGCCATACAACAAAAGCAGACTTGCTTTCAAGAAATCAAATATGCTAATAGTAAATGTTTGGATCCACTAACTGGCCATTGACATATAAATGCCACTGGAATTCAGAAAATCTCTCATTATTTAAAAATATAGTGTTAGTTAGAATAGAAGCCCAGTAATACACATGCTCTTTACTTATTTTACCCATAAAGAAAGGAAGAAAAATACTCAGCCTAAAGCAACTGCATAACTACATTGACGGAATGGAGTAAGTTCAGAGCCCTCAAGTACCGAGAGAAACTAGCAAAAATGTACATGGAGGGAAAATTATAGATTATCTTCTGGTGGACCTTTTTCTTTTATTATTTCATAGATCAAGTGGAGGTACTTATGATGAAAAATGCAAGTCATTGTACTCCAAACAGCAAAAAGAACTGATATCTGCATTGCTATTGAAGTATATAAACTCCATCTGTCAAACAGATATTTAACATTTGCCTCTTAAGTGATATTTTAGGTGACTGCTTCGGGGATTAGATGGTGGGCCCAAGAATAAAGTAATGGTAACTTGGTAAGATTCAAGAAAGTGATGAGTGGGGTATTTATGTTTATCAGATAAGTGATTTGTTCGGAAAAAAAATAACAAAACTTGCGGAGAAAAGGAAATGTTGATAACAAAATGGGATGGATTAAAGGAAAACACTGTGAATCAAATGGGACAGATTGAGTATAACTTGAGGATTGTGATAAACTTTGGCATATCTCACACAGAAGGCATACAATGTTCCTTTGGACAAAAAGACCAAGTGAATGACATCCTAATAATGACTTGATAAGACCGAAAACAGTTGATTAAAAGACTCCTAAAGACATTTAAGAGGAAGTTTGAAATGATTCATATGAAACAGTTAGTAGGATAAGAAACTAACAACACAGAGGGCACTCAATTCATAAGACCAAATGCAGCTGCATATGCAACAAACTTATGGAGAAAGAGGAAGAAACTTACGGGGCCATCCAACGATATGTTCCAGTTTCTGGTGTCATTCCTTCTGTCTGCACCTCAATACGAGCTACCCCAAAATCTGCAATCTTAATGGACTTGTCAAACGAAATAAGAAGATTGTCCGACTTCAGATCTCGATGGATCAAGTTCAATCCATGCACATATTCCATCCCCCTAGCCACATCCAAGGCCTGTTTCACAGCCAACTTTAGAGGAACAGCACGATTCTGCCGCTTTACCAAGAATTGGCGTACGGAACCACCCTTGGCGTATTCGGTCACAATACACCAGACCATGGGTTTGCGGCATGCACCAATAAAACGAACGATATTGGGATGCTTCAACGTCGCCAACATCATTACTTCCTGTTGAAACTGCTGCTCCATCAATTGTGCCTTCTCCGCATCATTCTCCGGCTTCTCCAAAAGCTTAATTGCAACATCATCACCGTTATATGTGCCTTTGTATAGCTTCCCGAAAGCCCCTTGAGCAAAAGCAGGACCCATATGAAGCTTCCTTAAGTCAATCGTCCAATCATCATAATTACCTAGTCCTTCAGTTGGATATCTAGGGTCTATCAATGCTTGAGCCAGGGCATCATCACTCAACCCATGAGACATCTTCCCATTATTCACACTGGCAGCAACAGAATAATTATTGGGACGCTTGAGACCCTGGGCATGTCCCAACATGACCGTGTGAGAATTATTTGATCCAACACTACTGTTGTCCACGGACATGGCAACAGACCCTCCGCCATTGCTCAACTGCAAGCTCCCAAAACTATCAACAGACATATTTGACCCCTCATTTAGCTTGCGGTAGAAATTTTGCGAGAAATCGTAGTTGTCGTGGTTATTGTTCAGGCCTATAATGCCCGTGAACTTCGGAGCCTCCAACATTCTCGCTTGTTTAGCTAAATCGAATAAGTACCCAGGCAATGAAACTAAGGAATCCAATTATACCCCCTACATTCGCATTGCCACACTCGATCTGAGCCACCAAAACCCTATCAAATGGACAAATAAGGTTAATCAAAATTCAGCTTAGTACTGACTACTGACTACATGATCCAAATGAATCTAATCAAACAAAAAAAATGAGTTCCTGCCGAAATCGCTTTACCGCCTAAAACTCCTTACATTACACACCAAAACTACAGTTCTCAACTCTCAACTTTCAACAACCAAATGAAGCTCGAACAAGATGGAAAACTTGTTCCATATTCTCAATTTACCTATAAAACAACGCGTTCTCTCATTTTCACTTCCACAAACACACAAAATAAATTTGTATTGATTTTCAAAGAAGAATAGGAGAAAATTCTACTTTAACCACCAAAATCGCACCTCGGAATAAGCAACAGATAAGAGAAGGCTGAACAATCAAATAAAGTACACAGCAAACAAAAACGTCGCAACTCAGAGACACTTGGAATCCATAACATTGAAGGATGATGATGATCAAGGAGCGTAATACACCTCGATCAAGAGAGCTTGACTTTACCTTTTCCGACGAATTTTACTCACAAAACTCAGCTGCACTTCTGTGAAAACGATTCTACCCTCCCCAGACAATCCTCTTCAGGTGCAGAAAGCAAATAGGTGAAAGCTAAGACCGAAGCGACGACGTGTTGAAGCAGACAGTTTCTAGAGAGAGAAGGAGCACGGGGAAATGAAGAGAGAGAGGTAAAGGAGAAAGGAAGAGTATATTGCAGAGAGAGAGCGAGAGGGAGAGGTTGAGGTTTCTCTCACTAGTCAGTCTTGGTCTACTTTTTCTTTTTTTACTTTTTCATTAAACTACTGTATACGCTCGAACACGCTGTTTGCGTGCTAGTACTTCGCTTTCTTTGTGGGTCCCCTCCGGTGCAATCTGAGCCGTTGGATTTTGGTGATTGTGACTCAAGGGTGGTGATGGAATGTGGGGTAATAATGGTGGAAATGTGTCGAGTGTGGATGCACGCTCCGGTAGTTTACTTTTGACGGTACATGATCTACATGTTTCATCCTGTTAGTTTTAATCGCGTTCAACATTACCCGTTTCTAATCACCAACTATTTATAATTCAATTAAATTTTATCTTTCTACCTTTTCTTTTTCTCTCACTTTACTTTTTCATTTATTATAAGAAGCTTAAACCAATCAAATAATTTTAAAAACTCTTACACACATCACTTCAATCTTATACACCCTATATAACAACCATATAAAACCTATAAAATTTTAATTTCATCCCAAACACAATTTTTGAAAACCCAATTACAATTCAGTTACTATTCACGGTTAAAATTCAATTAAAACCTTGTGCATTTTAATCGATTCCCAAACAGATTGTCCATGATAAGGGGTGCACATTCGGATCAATCCGATCCGATCCGAAGTTCGGATTGATCCGAAGTTTCAGACCATCTTCAGTCAATCCAAAATCCGATCCGATGATCGGATTCGGATTTGCCATCCTTCCCCATAACCCAAAATCTTTAAAGATAATAATTCACTCGGTCTCTGTTAGTTTCACTCTCAACAAGATCCTCATTTTCCAACAAGATCTTCCAGTTAGCTTGATTTTTTTCTTGATTTTCCAACAAGATCTTCAGACATACCCTTGTAGAGAACGAAGTATATATCCTCATTTTCTTGATTTTTTTTTTATTTTTATGACATAAAAGATTACATATTTTAATGGAATATATACTCTGGTTTAAATATCAAACATGCGAAGCACAAAGCCATTCTCGTCCGTCGAATAAGATCTTTGTTCCACCTTGTCCCTTTGCTCAAGTACCGATACATATCGTACACTGCAAAACTACAAATATGCCGTTCCGAGTCTCTATATAATAAATAATAATAATTGTACTAGTCCCACAGCAACAAATGCATCATTATCATCATCATAGCACACTGTTTTAGCTCACTGATTGCTCAGTAATGGAAACCATGATGATTCTTCAACCCCGTTTTACTGCTCAGCTCACTTCCTCAACCCCGTTATACTACTCTTTCTTCGTCAATTACAACATTCAGAATTCTCTCAAGATTTGTAATGGTTTCCACAAAAACCCTAAATTGCTGTCCAACAATTTCAAGATTCTGGCTCTTGGAACTGATTCTGCTCAGGTAATTGAACCTTTTTTTTTTTTAACCAAGATTTTTGTTTATTTATTTTGCTTTCTGTAGTACTCCAAGGAGTTTCGAATAAAAAGCCATCCTTTTTTATTTCTATTTATTTGATTTGTTAGAAATTTCTCCTCCTCCGTTTTGTTACATCCGTTTCATTAATAACTTCCTAATTTTTTTTTTCCATTAGAAACTTTCTAATCACATACCCCATAAACGGAAATTTTTAACCCATTAACTAATTATTTATTATTTCAATTTCCTACTTTATCGTCACTTTATTCAATATCTTTATACTTTATCACCCACTTGCAACGTTACTAATATAATACACCTTACAAACTACTATCATTCCTTAATTGAGAGACTTTTAATGGACCGAGGGAGCAGTATTGTTGTTCTTGATACAATTTCATCTAATTTAATTGTTCAAATTTGGAGAGAATTGTGTATCTTTTTTCATTTATATTAATATCGAATGCTCGCCGCACTCGCGGTCTTTTGAAATGGACCGTAAAAAATCAGATTGTGTGTGGCACCCCTTAGGCTCTGTTCTTTTCAACTGAAATTTACTGAACTGAACTGAATGGAACTGAACTGAACTGAACTGAATGGAACTGAACTGAAACTGAAACTAACTGAACTGAACTGAACTGAAGAAATTATTGTGTAATAATAATAACAATTATATGATGGTATATATAATCACAATTAAAAAAATATATTATTTTTGTCATCTTTCTCACATTCTTCCTACTCTTTTTTCTGTCACTTTACATTTTTATTTATTATTGTATAACAAACTTTAAAACCAACCGCGTGGAAGGTCCTTTATACGATGCCTCAAATGGAAGACACATATCAAATATACGTGATTGTTGCTACCTTCACTCTTCATAATTTTATGCGCATGTGTAAACTTGAAATACCAGTTTTGCAACATGATATCAATGTCCAAGGTGGAGTGGATAATGATTTATTGAACCCGACAAGGAAAGAAAGCGATGAATGGCGCAAGGAGATGACATTGAGAATTTGACGCCTATTCCGATATAGAGCACGAGAAAGATAATATAGAGTCCAAGGAAGATAATATAGAGGAATAAATGCCATTTTTCAATATTTGTGATATATAATATTATTTTTATAAAGTTTGGTCCGACTTTTGGTTTGGTTTAACTTGTTTTGGAGTTTTTGAACATGTAGATTTTTTGTTAGTTCAAATTGTAACTATACTCTTTATTTCATTGATCTACTAAAAGTCGTATTAAAAAGAAAGAAAGAAAAAAAGTTGAAAATAACTCAATTGGATAAATTTTCTTATTTTCCTCGTACAAAAGATCGGGTGTGTAAATAAATGATAAAATAATATTAATAATAATATTATTATTATTATTAACAACAACAACAACAACAATAATAATAATATGAATTTAATGAACTGAACTGAACTGAAGACGAGCTGAACTGAACTGAACTGAATGGAACTGAACTGAATGAGTTTTCAGTTGAAAAGAACAGAGCCTTAATCTATCTAAGTATTTTTTTTTTTTTTTTTTTTTTTTTTGCATTTATGTTGTTTTGTTCTTTGACAAATTCTTTCTTTTTTTGGGCATGGGATTCAGTCCTCTCCGTATAGAAGAGTAAGGTAGTGCTTGCAAGAGCTTCTAAAATGCTGCTGCTGCTTGTCTTTTTTATGGCTCTTTGAACATTTTGAGGTGTTTGCATCTGTAGTTAGATTTTTTCTGGTCTCTTTTTCGTAAGACTTAAAAGCCGAAAATGCATCCACTACATGTGATTCTCGAATATAGTGTACTTAAAACAGATGTTTTTAGAGTTGTGCGAACACCTGATGATTTAGGCCATATAAGGATCTATGCCGAGATTTGAGCAGAGGCAGGAAAGAAGCTAAAGCCCACACAAGCGCCATCTAAGGATTATTTGGGATTAACATGCTACACCTAAAAGTCAAAATAAGGACCAAGTAATGTGGTTCTGGTACTACTTAAACGTTAAAAGTAGTGCAGTGATAAGGTCTTTCATCTTTTGGTTAGCGGATCGGTGTTACATAATATGTATCTATATGAATAATTTTCGTAAGATGAGGAATAGTTAGGATTATGAAAAAGATTAAAATGCTGGATCATTTGCTTTCGAATCATTGACTTTTGTCTGGAATGACAGGTTTAGATATACTTCACTGGCATTTGCTCATGTCATCATTGAGAATTTGAGACAACTTCAATTTTTTTTCTTCTTGTTTTATCTGATGTCAACTTTTGCAGCTAGACACAAAAACGGCAGAAAGTTCAAGAAAGAAGTTGGAACATGACAATGTTATCTGGCCTTCTCCAGAAGATGATACTCCGTTCTGGAAGAGAGACTTCCCGACTTGGGATAGTATACCTGAGGTGCCTGATGACATCCAAAAAGATTCTGATCCCATGCACATTGCTCACATAACAGCTGAAATGGCACCCATAGCAAAAGTTGGAGGCCTTGGTGATGTTGTGACTGGGCTGGCTCGTGCATGTCTACTCCGTGGGCATAAAGTGGACGTGTTCCTACCTTTCTACGAGTGTATTGACAAGCAGCTCATAAAAGATCTTGCATTAATCAGAACATATAACTCGTACCATGATGGGAACTGGATACCTACTAATGTATATCAGGGAGTTGTTTCAGGCATCCCCACTGTATTTATTGAGCCATCCAATCACTTCTTCAAGGGACAGAGTGTTTACGGAGGTTCATACAATGAGCTGGAGGCATATTTATTCTTTAGCCGTGCCTGCCTTGAATGGTTGCAGGTTTGTGATTTTGCAACGGTTTGCAGGCATATGGCATATACAGCATAAAAATATTAGAAGGTTCAGTCAGATGATAGCCGTGTTGACTTTAATAACAAGTGATATTGTGTATAATCCTGACAGAGTCTAGCATTATTTAGGTTACAGGTTCACAGCCGGATATTGTTAACGTTCATGAGTGGCAGACTGGTGCTGTGCCCTTGCTGTACTGGGATATGTATCACCACCTTTCTCTAAAGGTAGAAGCTGATGTTCTGATATTGATTATGTTATGCATAGTAAATTTTACGGCTGCAGTGCTGACTTCTCATCCCGTACAGAAACCAAGAATTGTGCTGACAATCCACAATATGGAGCATTATGGAGAGTGCAGGTGCTACACTCTTCTTCTTCTTCTTCTTTTTTCTTTTTTTTTTTTTAACCGTTAAGACCAAGTGTTAAGATACATTTGCAATACTTCTTCCTTCAACCATTATATTGTTTTCATTAGTTCTTACTTTTGAATTAATTTTTTAACTGGTGCGCGTGTACTCTAGGTTTGGGGATATAAGCAATTAATTTACTAAGATACATTATTTAAAACCTAAGGCATACTCAAGCAGTCTGAGGTGTACAAAAGTATCTGCAATCTTGATGTGTCATGGAATACTTAGTGCATTTCTGATTCTTCTTCAAAGATTAATGTCACTTCTTACGCTTCTTGTTACCAATTTGTTGCTAATTGACACAGTAAATTTGTGATCGTACAAAATACCTGTACAACTTCAGCCATGCATTTCTGTTTTGTTCACCGGAATGAAATGAACCTCTAAATTAGTCAATGTCCTACTCCAAATCTGTACTTCCTTTAGTATGTATAGTGAGTTTTGTGCAGCTAATGTCAGTTTAATACATTAAAAGAGAGCTTGCTGCTAGTATCCTTTATTTGCATTCAAAGTGTATTATCTCCTTACTTTGGCTTCCCTCATGCCTTTCTTACCAGCCAAGAGCAGCTTAGTAAGTGCGGTCTTGATGGATCAATGTATGCAACTGAAGAGAAGGTGCAGTATTCATACATCTTGTCTGTAAAAGGAGCTTTAGATTTCTGGAGTCTCAATTAAAACAGTTGGACACAAATTCCAAATATTTACGTCGTAGAAAATATCACTTCCCCGATGAAATAGGCCCTTCCCCCTCTCCTTCCTGGTTATTCTGCAATGCTTATATTGGAAAATTTGTCTTTACTATTTTAATTAGATTTTCTCCGCGTGTCATTGATTTAATTTACCTAATTAAAAATATAACTTTTGCAGGCTGTGGATGATCGAACAGTGGGGCATAACCCTGAGAGACTCAGTTTATTAAAAGGAGGAATAGTTTACAGCAATGCTGTTGTGTAAGTCGGAGTGGATCTGATAAATGTTCTCAATTTTCTGTTATAGGTGTTACATGTTAGTTATTTAGCTCTTTATTGCTGTAAAAATCGAATATAACTTGTAAGATGATCCTTGACACACTATACAATGCATGACTGACCACACTAAATAAGTACCACCATTAGCTGTCTACTTAATTGGACTTCATAAAATATTAGTACTACTTTTCACAGAGAGATATTACTGTGTTTTCATAGAGAGATATTACTGTGTTCTTAATGTACAATTTGGTGTTAAAAACTAAAGTTATTTTTCTGCCCTATGTATTTTGCATGCCCTTGGGGAAAGTTTAGAGTTTCTAATACTGTATAATCATCCAGTACAGTTTCGCCCACATATCTCAAGGAAACACTTTGCTCTGGATGGCTTGCAGGCACGTTGATGAGACACCGTGACAAGTAAGAACCTGTTCGGATATCATTTGCTTTCCTCATGAATGACCTTTCATTCAGTCACTCATTGTTGGAATACATCTAGTAGTATAGATCCGGCACACTCTGCATTTGCATTTGCATTCCAACATAGTTCTACTTTTTTTTAAAGAAAATTCTTACTGTGGGCTATGTTGTATTAGAAAATTTTCTATTTTATATGAATCATATGATCCTATATGGTCTGTTATGATAGGTACATTGGCATTTTGAACGGAATAGATACTGCAATGTGGAACCCTACAACTGATGTCTTCTTGCCTGCTAGATATAATGGTAATCATTCTTCTTTACCACTAGGATATATCTATCCTTTTTTACTTATAAGTTATAAACCATTCTCAAGTATACCTCTCAGTGTACTGAAGTGATAGACACCATTGATCTATGCATGGTAAAGAATGACACGGTTTTGAAACATATACCTGACAAAACTTGTTTATTCTTATCATGTAGAGATGTCATATAATATTATGCTTATCTGAAACTTATTTGTCGACTCTGTGGATAAACTGGTATCGATGTTAAATAGAAGGTTAACAAGTTGAACTCGTTGCTTCCCATAAGTAGATATATGGCTTTACCTGTTTACCAGAGTGGGGGGGAGCCATAATTGATTTCTGCCAATAAATTTTTTAAAGTTATCACATATAAGATAATCCAAAATCATGCAATATGCTATGTCAACTGACAAATGGTCCTGAGTTTCAGTGCTCATTTCTGCACCGCGAGTACTTTATAGAGCTTCATTGATTATTAAGGTTTAGTGTTATTGGTGCAACTTTTGTACTGTTACAACTTTGACGGTTACATACTTCCTCATCAGTGTCTGCTCCATGAGCTAGCTAGAGAAATATGGGTCACATTCCACAATCAGTAATTTGTCAAAGCTTATATTCTTGTATTCCAAGTTCCGAACCGCATTACTGTTGGAGATACACATTCACTTACATTAAAGATCTAGAGCATTAGGTAACTTCACAAAATTTTTAGTCTTGGAAACTTTCTGCTGCTAGTTCTAAAAAAACTCATATTTCCCCGACCAGAAAACTCTCGAGTATATGTGTTTGCCAATCCTTCTCTGCAGCCTGCTCTTCTGCCTAGAGTAGCATATCTGATGGATTATGTTGGGCTGAGTTAGTTCATAGTGTACATTTCTTGTGTCTACGATCTTCGTTCTTCATTGGCCATTTACAAAATAATTCCTCGTAAGTGTGAGTAAAAAGTAGGAGGTGGATGTATCTCCTAAATTCCAAAGATGTCCCTGAATCTGGAAATTCAAAACATGAATATATTTCCGTGTAGGCCGGACAAAACAGGGAGAATGGTTGTAATGGTGCAGTAATTAGTTTGAGCATTTAAATGTAGATTTCGAGTGATATTTTGAAGTAGAGAAATATAGGCCAAGTGCTTCAGTTGATCTAAAAGTATGTGCATAAAAAAATTCCTGGAACGTGCTATTTATATCTGAAGTCTGAAACAAATGCTCTATCTTGGAGAGGGCAGATATGCAGAATAGTGATGAAATATGTTAATGAAGAAAATTTTACTGGAAGATTACCGGATGCAGCTGGCACGGCTTCTATGCACATTCTTTTGGCAAATGTTAAACTATCTGAATGAAAACATGTCACTGAACTTAACTGTTCTGGTTTGGCAGCTGGGAACTTAGGTGGAAAGAATATATGCAAACTTTTTGTTCAGAGAGGGCTTGGTTTGGTTCCAGAAGGACTTCATTCGGGTCCTCATGAGGGGCCCCTGGTTATATGCATTACGAGATTAGTGGCACAGAAAGGTCTTCACTTGATTAGCAGAGCAATCAATTATGTCAAAGAACTTGTAAGAGCTCTTTCTCCCTCCCACCTAGAATCCAATATTAAGTTTTTGTTCACTGGGATGCTCGACTGAAAACTCCGAGTTTATTCATGACAATTAAGGCACCACAAATTGTATGGGCTGTTCCACAAGCCTTCTATATTTTAAGTATGACTTACCTCATGTACATTTTTATCTGTAATGTATGCTCCACTTTTGTTTCCATTTCACTGTCTCGCGAACTGCTCTTATTTCTGAAATACATGGCATTGTAGCCACTTATTACGTTTTGGCTTGCCGTTTCATAGGGCGGACAAATGATAATTTTGGGTAAAGCTCCAGATGGTCGAGTTGCACGAGAATTCGAAGGTCTTGCTGCGTTGGTAATGTATCTTTTCACTGCATATTCTCTTTTCAATACAGAATTTAGTTGTAATTTCAGTGGGATTATACTTTTTCCGCAGTTGACATTTATAATCGATTCATTAATTCTTGGTGTGCTGCTATACTTCGCCTTTGGTTTAGTATTGCACTGAACCTTGCGATTCCACTAAGTGCTCTTTCTTCTGTTCGCATGCAATTGATAAGAACAAACTGTGTTTAATATCCGTATCTTCTGTTCAACTGCTAAAATCAGCTCACAAGGCATTCGTTTATTTCTTCTTGTAGCATAACAAAGACACCAGTATCCGGATCCTTCTGATGTATAGGTAATCATCCTGCAGAACGCTCTGTACCCTTTCATAAACGTTTTTCAAAGTGAATAGACCCAAGTATCACAATCTTAAGAGTTTGGATGATTCGTAGAGTAATGAGAAGAGAAATGTGATTCTACTCCAATGGAATGGAACTGTATAGACAAGTCATGCATCATTCTCTTTTGCCCTTTAACATGTTAATTGTCTGGCGTCTAGTGTTCATCTAAGCTGCTACTCACACTTCCTTTGAGTGAACGCCCGTGGTCATCTTAATTCAAGTTAAAGCAGACTTCTTGATATACTACTTTCATTGTGTGGGTAAAGCAGCGAAGAATTATCGCACATGCTTTATGCAGCTGCCGACATGGTGTTGGTGCCGTCAATGTATGAACCGTGTGGACTTGCTCAGATGATTGGAATGAGATACGGAGCGGTATGTGCACATGTCATGATTTGACTATATTATGCTAACCCCTTGTGTGTAGCAGTAGTTACAGAGCTGCATACTATTTGGAAACATAACCACTCGTTCTGCCCTATAGGTCCCTGTTGTCAGAAAGACCGGTGGACTTGCAGACACAGTTTTTGACATGGATGACCAGGTGCAATGTGATAAGGCGAACGGGTAATGATGGATTGATTGCTAAGAGCCTATGACCATATTGCCTCTTGAATGTTTCTCAGATGTGGAATATTCCTGCATTTGTGTATTCAGTAGTGTTTTAAATCGTTTCATTTTTTCTATGTTGATGCATTTGCAGACCAACACAGATCCTAATTTACACATTTTTATTGTTGCAGGTTTGTGTTCGAGGGAATCGATGAAGGATCTCTGCAAAGTGCTCTTGACCGCGCTTTTTACCATTACCGAGAAAGTAAGACCGGAGTACCATTTCCTTGCATGTTTTGCACAAATTCTGGCATGTTTTGCACAAATTCTGGCCATCTAACGTCATTGATTTTGGTGCTTTGGTACAGAACCGAACGAATGGAATGCTACAGTAAAAAAGGTTATGGAGATGGATAATAGCTGGAATAAGACCGCAGGGAAGTACATTGAGGTGTACAGTTCAGTAAGGATGAGGACCAATTGACCTTCAATGCTGGAATTTCAGTAACATTGGGGTTCGATTTCTTCACTGGTTGTTCCAAATCCCGACAGACAATTTCAAAACTGAGGATAGACGAGATTCTGGCCCTTAGTAATATAGCAACGGTCATAAATACCATGTGGCGGAAGTTGACAGAAATCAAAAGTGTTCACCCGGGATTCTCGTATAGCTTCAATACTAAAAACATTTTGTAAGAAAAGCAAGCATCAAATCCCAGAAGCTTAAGGATGCAGATACTCTTGTATCAAATGGACTCTCAGAAGCTATCCAGATAATTATGGCATGTAAAAAGTGGATGGTATTATGAATCATGATTTAAAACCATACACAAAATTTAGCAGGGAACAGCAACTCGGTGGTTTCATGAACCCAATGAATTTAGTTTTCAATAAAGAATCAAACACAGGAGCCCTGCCAAAAAAAAAAAAAAAAATGACCGACTACTGAGGCCATTGCGAGAAAAAGCAGAACTCCAGCGACATGTTAAAGTAGAATAGCAACAAACAGAAGGAGATTATGAGGGAAACAAACCAGGCACAAGAGATCTGTGTATGATACTTTGAGTTTCGGGAAGGAAAAAAACTTTTACAGTGAGGTGCATCTTTTACAGCACACATCAACTGAAAAATGACAACCGAACCAATTTAAATAAACAGGTTTGATGAAAATGCTAACTCAAACATAATCTGGTGAAATAGTAATTAATTCAAAGATAGAGCTGTTTGTTACCCTCCTTTCTTCACTACAATCCTTGTAGCAAAACACTACAGACAAGTACCACATATGAAGTTGTCTTCTAAGAGGTACAATGGTTCTTGATGTAATCATATCTCTGCATTCCTTCAATAAACTGCCACCTATCTTGAGGCTTGTACAACTTATTAATACAAAGCAGCTGTAAATAATTGCCCTGCACTAACATTGAAACAGCTAAAAGTACAACCGATGAGCATCAGGCAGATTAGATCAACAATCCTCCTCAGCCCAACACCACCTATCTTACCCAGAAACAATCTGATAACCAAAAAAAATAAAAGGAAAAAAAGGAAGTATAAGGACAGTCCCAGATTTCAGCATGTTGTCTTATCTAAAAATCCAAAATAATAACCAACTACTCAAACACAAGACATTGAATCAGATAAAGAGACTGGCAGAGGGGAGAAATACAAGGGATAGCAAGGATGAGGTGAGTATAAATATCACCTCAATCATCCAAGTCAGCGAGTTCCAATTATAGCTACCAACTCCTAAGATGACCATTGTTACTCCAATTCCGCCTTGGAATGGTTCTTAGTACCTTCCAAACGCAGAGTGTCGGCCAAATTATCCGACAGTTGACTTATTGATTCAGTAGCAAGAGTAGCAGCTGGAGGGTTTGCATTTGAACTGGCTCGCTGTTTAGCCTTCCTCTCAAGCAGGGACTTCTCTCGCTCATCATAAAAGTTGAAATCGTCAAGAAGGGTCGTCTCAGCTTCATGGCTCTTGAAAATTTTCAGCATTTCAATTCCGAGCTCCAGTTTCACCTTGAATAGAGTAAAACAATCATATAAATGTAAATCCATCAGCAAAAGCATTAAGTTGTGTTGTAGTTAGAAACAAACTTAACAAGGATCGAAATTTTGACATCCATTAATGGGGTTATTGTGCATAATAGTATTACGATTAAGTTGCTCGGTAACATCCTCTATGTATCAGACTTTTAATTTGTAATGAATATTTTGATCATACATAGTTCAGCTACTCAAGTGTGTTACAGCCAAGATATTACCCGCCAGTTTTCAATTTGTTTCAACATTTAATGTTAAATATCTGGAGTATCCTATCCTTCCAGTTTGTTTTGGAAATTGAAGCCCTATGTGATCAAACTGAAGTAGAGATTCCGTAATTTTGATTAACTTGTGAGTCTATGAACTTCTTTATCCATTGCAGTGTGTAATGAATGTTTGTTGCTAAATCAATCATCCGAGTTTGAGTTGGAGGGATAACTGAAACCGCTATAACGTTTTTTGACTAAGATAATAGCCATCGGCGTTGCTGTGTTTGTGGGAGATAAAGTGAAATAATCAAGAAACAGGAAACACATTGCCATCCAGTGACCCTCAAATATAACGGACTTCATAGCAAAATAAACTACAAGGTTCCAAGTAGCCAAAATAGTCATAAAGTAGCATACCTCTTGTGAATCTCGACTGTGAGTAACAGGCTTGTTGTCATTATTTTCCAGAAGTATGTGGCGAAAGCGGCTGTTTGGTACATCTTTAATAATATGCCATTTTACAGGAAACTGCCCACTCCACCTATCCTGCTGCCAATAGTCGGCACTATTTTCGAAGTCCACAGGTCCAACCATCTCGGCCACCCCACAAAACTGGCCACTAGCATTAACCTGCATGTTCATACAAAAGCCAACCATAAACGCATGAATATATGGAACAGCACTAACGAGAACTAACATGCAAACAACATGTTGCGTACATGCTAAGTTTCTCTGTGGAAAGGGAGTTCAATAAACTTACCGAGAAAAAGAGGAATACAGGACAGCTGTCTTCCATTTCCTTAGCCTCCAGATAGGCAGCATCCAGTTTCCGGTTTCCAAGCGGTGTGCTAGCCCAAACACTGTACTTAATACTCTTATGGATATTGTCTTCACTGAAAGACTTGATGACAAAAAATTTTGCATGCTCGTAGTCTGTTACAAAATCTGGGGAGTTGAGGTTATTGGCATGAAATCCAGCAGAATGTTCAGCATCTTTAACACCAGAGGGGGAGCCATCCTCAGTCTTGCTTTTAGGCTTCGAAGCTCTTGGCCCTCGGTTTCGATCACTTGGCATGCCAAGTACATCAATATTATTACTTACGATGTCGCGATCCCTCTCACGTCTTCCAGATTTGTCAATAGGAAAACGACTCCGGTTTGAGCTAGATCCAAAAGAGGGTGGGTAATGACCACCATGAGCATACTGTCTAGCAGAGGAGTTTGATGCAAAGCCAAAAGCCTGATATGGTGACTGCAATCATATTAATATCAGGACCCATGGGAGAAGACAAGGTAATAATGGACGAATCCTTCGAAAACCATATCCAATATCAGTGATATTTATCAATTATTGTGGTTGTTAACATTACAGTAATATAGATTAGAAGATATTATTGGAATAAAACTGTAGAAAGTGTCATAAAATCTTAAGTGAAATAATGGCCAGGCCAGGTAAAAAGGAACAATCTCGTTCAGCTTACAGACAACATCCAGGTATGTTTAATCTAATGGAGGCATCCGTGAGTGTGGATCAAGAGAGGGAAGGATTATATGTTCTCTCCAAAGCATTCACATCAATGTAAAGGGACGGGTATAGGCAGTTAAGTTATTATGCATACATGTCTGTACATCAAGTATGTTAAATAGTTTACAAACCTGTGCAACATTTTGCTCATACGGTCCGAGTATGCCCATAGGTTGGGGGTATACAGTTCCAGAATTCAATGGAGACATGTAGCGGCTAGTGTCCACGGAATTTGAACGACTCGTCTGTGATTCTCCGGATCCATATTCACCAGTAAACTGGTAAAGACCAAGTCCACTCCCAGATAGATCTCCTCCAAAAGTTCCAAAAGGTAAATAATAACCAGACCCAAAACCTGTTTTGTCATAATTTTCCTGACTGCTACTTCCAGATGGCATAAGCTCAGTGTGTGAAGAGGGGAGTGTAGATGTAACATGCGGTGGCCCAGGTGAAACTGCAGGTGGGTAGTAAGATGGATTCACAGGCATTTGGTGTGGAGAGAAGAGCTGCCCATCAAACATTATCGGAGATAACGGGCTAGCAAGAGGTGAAAATTGTCCATATGCCATTTGAGAATCAAAGCCATAGCCCGGGGGATAGAAGAGTGATGAATTATCATTGTACATTGCCTTTGCAAGAAGCACAAAAATCAGCATTCAGTATTCTCGATTTTATTGAACTGTAACAGCAAGCTGACAAAAACAAAACCAAAAACAATAATACAACCATAGATACTCACCGGAGGAGGAATGACATGCAAGTTACTTGCATTAACATAGTTTGGGTGTTCATCCCAGTTATTACTGTTGTTCTCATAACCTGGAACCAAGAAAGAATCAAGATTAATGAGTGGGCAACTGCTAAAAGAAGAAAAGGTAATATAAGCTTTTGTCAGGAATAACACGTGACTCTTTTGTTAACCCTCCTTCCTCTCTAAAACATGTACCGAAGTTACCAATGTAATATAGTGCGCGGGCATAGACAGAAGCAAGAATATAAAAGAAGTAAGTGTGCTGTCTGTGAATCAGTATTAGTTGTGCAAGAACTTACCTCCATAATAAAAACTCTGCTCTTGAGGAGCATATGAAGATGGATACACTGCAGGAGCTACACTTGTTACTGAAGTTGCAGGCTGGTCTTTGGCATTCCTTGAAGCCCCAGAGATGGGAACATCTGTGGGAGGGTTTGCAGGACCGATCCTTTCATCTTTTGGCGACAGTGGCTGATAATAAATTAAAGAAACTCGTTTATGGACTGTGTCACCTATGCTAATCAAACCATACAGATTTAAGTGAAGAAACAAATGTATGATAATGCAAAATACACACCTGTTCAGTCAGATTATGTAACTCAACAGCCCGATCACCTGCATCCAACAGATGAATCAGCACACCAGTAAGTAGTCTGAATGATAATCAACATAAACTCCGCCCTCAACGAGAGAAACGAGTTTGGTAATTCGAATAGACTCATCAGCAAGTTTATACGGTATGGGCGGATCTTAAAATATGAAAATAGAACACAATAAGTAAAATCACATCGACAGGGTACTTCATAAGGGAGGAGTTAGAATGGATACAAAAACGAGATATGGCTAATGTGTATGGTGATAAAGTGCATGTTTAAAAGGTGAAACAAAAGGCACAAAAATACAAGTGCAGTAATTCTCCTTGCAGATTCATCATCGCAGAAGAGAGAATTTCACAATGAAGACGAAAGAGTGGTATTTTAGCAACAAAGTGTTTAAGAAAAAAGAACACCATATTACATCATACTCCCTCCTATTCTTTTCCTTTTGTTTCCAAGTTCAAGACGAAATTATAATTGTATTGAATTTGAGGCAGATAATTTCTCTTACAGACAAATTAACCCTCTCTTTTTCCTGTAACTCACTACCCAAAAAAAAAAAAAAAAAATAGTAGACCAAAATCAACAGATAGAGCCTTGAGCAAAACCTAAAGTCTAAATAACAATAATCAAATTGTTTCTTTCTCAGTGCACCGTATGACATCCAATTCATCTGAAGTATAACCCTGAAGTCCAAATTCCACACAAAATATGTTCTTTTTATACACAATGGAGCCGCATTCTGTTTCTAAGATAAACCACCTAGAATCCAAATCCCACAGCAAGTAATTCTCTGTTTACTTCCAGTGGTGTGGCATTAGATATACACCTAAGATCACAATCACAGTAAGAAAGGTACAGAAAAGGCACCAGCTCAATTACATGAACCCTAATTTCCCAATTAGCTTCCCCAAACTAGAAAAAGAACTTCAATCCAAACCAATCACAATCCTAACAGTTCAAAAAAACAAACCCTAAATAACCCGACGATTCACACCCATTTTCAAACACACCAAGATAATCAATCACACAAACTAATTTGCTCTTCATGATAGTTAAAGAGAAAAAACATGCGAAAGAATTAAACTTTCGGTGTGCGGCTATAAGATATATGAATCAGTACTCACCAGGAGATGGGATTGAGGCAAATCGATCAATTCCCTGTTGATTGGCGTCTTCCATGAATTTGAATCAAATCGAAAAAGAGAAAACAAAAAGGGAGAAAACAATACAGATCTATGAAGAATCAAAGTCTAGCAACAAGAGCTCAAGTAGAATTTGAGCTATGAACAAAAAAAAGAACTGGAATGAAAGAACCAAGAAGGGGAAAATTAATTTGCTTAGCAGAAAAGGGTTTGAAAAAAACACAGCTCGACAGGGTTTTAGATACAACGGGTGTATGTATGCCTGCTTTCTTTTGTATTTATTGTCTTTGTTTTTTGTGTGAGGAAAAGAATAGGAGGGAGTACGATGTAATATATGGTTAAAACTGAAATTGGTGATTTATCTAGACAAATAATTGTGACAGCATATGAACATTTGGTCTGATCCGTATTTGATTTCTTTGAAATGCTACCATGTCTATTTCCTCTCTCTTAATTCATAACTCGTTTTAGTTTAGTAGTTTACTTAGTTTATTTTTCAAATCAAACTCAATTTTACAAACCGTTACTGCAAACTATTACGTTTGATACTTGGAAACGTCATAGTTGCCTAGTTAGCTCCTTGAGACGATATTGTACTTAAAGTTATTGGTTCCGATTATAAGTTTAGCTGCAACAAAGGTCAGTATGAAATATATATATATATGACAACAGTACAGGAATAAAAATCTGTCAACACTTACTGAAACTTGATTACACAAACAAAAAACAAAAAAACACAGGTTCTGATTTAATCCTGGACGAGTTAGTAGTGAGACCACTTCCCCTTAAGCTAAATTTGTCCGCCTTTAGTAAGCTTCAGGCCTTCCTCGGGCAATTAGCTCCCAAGGTACAACGTCCAATCTCAACAACCACTGGAAGCTCAGCAGCAGAAGCTCTGTCGAACTTCTGTGGTGAAGAACACTCGAATATCTAAAGTGCAGAAAGAAAACAGAGAAGAGAAGGGAAGAAGGATTTCTGGTGCATGTTTGTCAAGTGGGGGAGTGGTATATATAGTTGTAGAAACGTAACAGCTCTGATCACCATTAGTAGCCAATTTGATGCTGCAACATTTAAGCTCAGAGTAATGCAGCATGTTAGTGGGGAGGTTACATCTTCACATTTAAGTGGAACAATCTGGAAAATCTCTGGAAGGCCAAAAGTTGCGTTCCATGGAAAATTGTAGTAAAAAGATTAATATTCGACCATATTTGCTTGGAATTTTTCCAAATGTTTCTCCCCTCCCCTGTAGGAGGTTTGCCATAACCACAACACACACTTGTGACCATGAGTAAACACAAGCATACCTTTATACTACTCTTTCCTTCCATATGTTTCCAATGGGACAATTGCAAAAGCAAGTCTCAACTTGCTTACTTTAAGCCAATTTATCATTCACACTAGAATTGGTTATCTCCTCAGATCTTATATCATACGTTTCATGCATCCCACTTCAAGAACGAGCTAAAGAACACGCAAAACCGAGTGGTGGAACTTAGATAATTAATTGCTCAAAGTTACCCACTTAACACATTATAACACATAACAATTTGGCTTTCTCTTGGTTGCCTCTTGCAACCACACTTAATCTCTTCGCAACCAATTCCCCAACAATCCCCCACATGAATGAGACAATTGGTAAATGCAAATGCACCTATCAATGCAAATTCGAGAGTTCTTCGAGAAAACGCGTTGCATCGGGAAAGGTGGTTGTTAGCTTGAACCTTCCTAGTGAAATACCATCGGATATACTTGCCAATGTGGACGCGATGCCTTGAACTTTTCGGCTTTAGTGTGTAACAAGACAATGATATACACAACGATTTCCTCTACACCACATAGGTCCTTTCGTTGTTGTCCGTTTGGCCTGGATCGCCTTGAAACTTTCACCGAACGCCTAGAGATTTAGCCCCGACTATCATCTCATAGAAGCGGCCCTTCACGCTCGACATAGGTGATCTCTCATTAGAAGTATCTGTCATACCCCACGTTATCAACTTAACGATAAGGATCATTAAAAGCTTTCGCTTATCCTCCTGCATGTGTCTATCACTCTTTCATCATAGGAATAGGTAGGAACTCTATTTCCGAGTGCTTGTCGATCCCCACAATTCGGTTGTCCTTTGAACCTGCAAATTGGGGTTTACAATTCAGGTAGGGTTGCCATCATGGGTGGTAATCATTTAATGGGCTTTAACCCCATTCCCCTCGATGATTCCTCCACACGGTCTATAGTAAGACCTTTAGTTAATGGGTCCGCAATATTATCTTTGGATCTTACAAACTCCAAAGCTATAACTCTCGTTTTTAATAGTTTCTTCACGGATTTATGTCTCCTACGAATATGTGGAGACTTCCCATTATACACATTATTCCTTGCTCGTCCAATAGCGTATATATCACAGTTCAAACTAATTGGAGGCATAGGTTTTGTCCACATAGGAGTGTCTTCCAAGAAACTCCGTAACCAATCAGCCTCTTCTGCTGCAAGATCCAACGCTATGAATTCAGATTCCATAGTTGATCGTGTAATGCAGGTTTGTTTGCAAGATTTCCAAGAAATCGCTGCTCCACCAATTGTGAAAATATACCCACTCGTGGATTTCACTGTCAAGGAACCCGTAATCCAATTCGCATCACAATACCCTTCAAGCACACCGGATATCTCGAAATGCAGCCCATAGTTAGCCGTGCCCTTAGATATCTAAGGACTCTAACTCGCTTTCCAATGTTCATGATTCGTTACTCAGATATCGGGCTAACTTATTCACGAAGTTAGCGATATCTCGTCTAATCTGATCCATGAGGTACATTAGACTGCCTATAATCCTAGAATACTCAAGTTGCCCCACACTTTCACCCCTATTCTTGCAGAGCTTTGACACCACCTCTATAGGAGTTCTGACAATCTCATTACTGTCTTTGTCAAACTTCTCAAGAACTTTTTCAACATAATGACTTTGAGAAAGTGAGTATCCCACATCCGTTTTGGAAATTTTCATTCCAAGTATGACATCGGCTAGACCCATGTCCTTCATATCAAAATTTCGTGACAACATTCTCTTAGTAGTTATGATGTTATCATTGTTGCCAATGATTATCATATCATCCACGTATAAGCAAACTATGACATAGTCTTTGTCATCTCCCTTTACGTAGACACACTTGTCACATTGATTTATCCTAAACCCATTTGAAAGCATAACACTATCAAATTTCTCATGCCATTGTTTAGGAGCTTGTTTTAATCCATACAAAGATTTAACAAGTATACACACTTGTTTTTCTTTCCCGGGAACCACATACCCTTCAGGTTGTTCCATGTAAATTTCTTCCTCAAGTTCTCCATTGAGGAAAGTTGTTTTTACATCCATCTGATGAATCTCAAGATTAAACAATGCTGCAAATGCAATGACTAATCTAATGGATGTCTTTCTAGATACAGGAGCATACATGTCAAATTAGTCAACACCCTCTGTTTGCTTGTATCCCTTAACTACAAGTCTTGCTTTGTATTTATCCACGGAACCATCTGGTTTCATCTTCCTCTTGAAGATCCACTTATGACCTAGTGGTAAAAAACCAGGTGGAAGATCCACAAGTTCCCATGTATGATTCTGCAGAATCGAATTCATCTCACTATCAATCGCCTCTTTCCAAAGATCAGAATCTGCTGATGAGATAGCCTCTTTGTAGGAGATCGAATCCTTATCTACCAAGTAGGTTAGAAAATCCGGACCAAAAGTTTTTGTTGTCCTAGCCCTCTTGCTACGTCTAGGTTCTCCTACTTCCTTTTGAGGATTCGCCTCCCCCACATTAGTCGCTTCTTTATTGATCTTCGAGTCAATAATAGTAGACCGATCAATGTAGGGAAAAACCCCCTCAAAGAAAGAAGCATCTCTTGCTTCAATAATAGTATTACTATTCATCTCAGAATTATCTAATTTGTGAATCAGAAATCTATATGCACTACTATCTTGAGCATATCCTATAAACACGCAATCTACCGTTTTAGGTCCAATCCGAGTCCTTTTGGGAGGAGGAATAGGAACCTTTGCTAGACACCCCCACACTTTAAGAAATTTATAAGAAGGTGCATGACCTTTCCATAATTCATAAGGTGTTTTGTCTAGCTTTTTATGCGGTAGCCTGTTTAGGATGTAATTTGAGGAAAGCAAAGCTTCCCACCTCTAATTTTGGGGTGCCCCTTAACCAAGCAATAATGAATTCATCATCTCTTTGAGTGTCCTATTCTTCCTCTCAGCAATTCCGTTTTGTTGAGGGGAGTAAGGAGCAGTTGTTTGATGAATGATTCCATTTTCAGCACATAACTGAGCAAATGGAGACTCATACTCTCCACCTCTATCGCTCCTCAACATTTTAATCTTCTTACCAAGTTGATTTTCAACTTCATTCTTATAATGCACAAACATGTCAATTGCTTCGTCTTTACTTCTCATTAAGTAAACATAGCAATATCTTGTGCAGTCATCGATAAAAGTGATGAAGTAACTTTTACCACCTCGCGATTGGACATACTTTAAGTCACAAACATCAGTATGTACCAAATCCAATGGCTCCGAGCTTCTCTCAATAGAACGGAAGGATGCTTTTGCTAACTTCGCTTCGACACAAGTCTCACACTTGTATTGTTTATCAATGTTAAATTTGGGTAGTAGGTCAAGTGATATTAATTTTTGTAAACTTTTACGATTCACATGACCTAGTCTACCATGCCATAAATTTAAAGAATTAGGCAAGTAAGCAAATTTTACATACTCATTAGCCTCTTGGACAACATTCTTTCCATCTGAACTAGTGGAAGCCTCAGTTACATTTGCGCCATAAGGCTCAGTACATGACCTAGTCTACCATGCCATAAATTGAAAGAATTAGGCAAGTAAGCAAATTTAACATACTCATTAGCCTCTTGGGCAACATTCTTTCCATCTGAGCTAGTGGAAGCCTCAGTTACATTTGCGCCATAAGGCTCAGTACCAGGAATTACAGTAGTAGCAACCATCTTAAACAAATTATCACAAAAGTAACCTTGTCCTATGTAGGAGCCATCCTTGGTAAGGATAAATTTGTCAGCCTCAAAGCACTGACGGAAACCTTTCTTGTTCAGCATAGATCCAGAGATCAGATTCTTGCGGATCTCAGGCACATGGAGTACTTCAGTCAGAGTCAGCTCCTTCCCAGATGTTAGCTTAAGGGCCACAGTACCCTTTCCAGCAACCTTTGCCACAGAAGAGTTTCCCATGTAGCACACCTCATTAGTTAGAGGTTGATAAGTCTTGAACATCCATTTGTTAGCACAAATGTGTCGAGTGGCCCCAGTGTCCACCCACCAATCCATGGAGTTTCCCCCAACAAAGTTCACTTCGGAAACAACAGCACTTATATGCATTTCCTCCGTTCCTTGGGTAATGCCCAAACTACCGGCCTCAGCTACATTAGCTTGACCACCTCTTCTGTTATTATTACCATTAGCATTATGATTATTATTACCATTCCTATTGTTCCTTTGGTTTCTGTTGTTGTTATTGTTACGATTGTTACTACGACTGTTATTAGCACGATCGTTACAATCTTTAGCCTTGTGGCCTTGCCTACCACATACAAAGCAATCCCCAACCCACTTCTGGTTTGGAGCAGAAGTCTTGGGGTCATTACGCCTTCTCTTAGCTCCTCGAGAGCTTTCAGCCTCAACAACATTAGCCTTAGAAACATTAGCAAATGGCTTCTTGGCAGCCTTTCTCACATCACTTTCAATCCTCAGCTTTAGGATCAAGTCTTCAAGTGTCATTTCCTTCTTCTTATGTTTCAGGTAGTGCTTGAAATCATCCCAAGAAGGAGGAAGCTTCTCTATCATCAACGCGACTTGTAGAGGATCATTGATCGCCATGCCCTCAGCGGCCAAGTCATGATAGATCCTTTGAAGCTCTTCAGCTTGCTCACAGGCTGCTTGCATCCACCATCCTATAATCATGGAAACGCAAAGAACAAATTTCTTAGAGCGAGATCTTCCACAAGATACTTCTTGAGTAGTGATTCCCAAAGTTCTTTTGCATTCTTTTCTCATAAAAATTTGATACAAGGAATCATCAAGACTCGAAGTATAATGTGGCTAACATATAGTGGATTCCCACACTTTACACGCTTCCTTGGTATTAGGATCACCGGATCCACCTCGTGTTTGTCCTCATTGATAAACCGGACAAGTTGGGAGGCGAAGGTAAAAAGCATTTTTCTTTCCACGCTTTAAAATTATTTCCTCCTTAAACTTTTCCGGTTTATCAAACCGACCAAACCGGATAGACGTGGAGGCATTGGCGACCGAAAGGCACTTGAATCACGGTCTCAAGACCGTAGGAGGAACGTTTCCGGAACCATTGTTTCCGGGAGCAGTGTTGGTTGAGTTTCCATCAGTAGTCATTGTTACTACACAAAAAACAGAGAAAGTTAGTAACCGGATAATAAAACAAAAAGGAAAAAGTTTAGCTTAAGATTGTTGGTTCCGATTATAAGTTTAGCTACAACAAAGGTCAGTATGAAATATATATATATATGACAACAGTACAGGAATAAAAATCTGTCAACACTTACTGAAACTTGATTACACAAACAAAAAACAAAAAAACACAGGTTCAGATTTAATCCTGGACGAGTTAGTAGTGAGACCACTTCCCCTTAAGCTAAATTTGTCCGCCTTTAGTAAGCTTCAGGCCTTCCTCGGACAATTAGCTCCCAAGGTACAACGTCCAATCTCAACAACCACTGGAAGCTCAGCAGCAGAAGCTCTGTCGAACTTCTGTGGTGAAGAACACTCGAATATCTAAAGTACAGAAAGAAAACAGAGAAGAGAAGGGAAGAAGGATTTCTGGTGCATGTTTGTCAAGTGGGGGAGTGGTATATATAGCTGTAGAAACGTAACAGCTCTGATCACCATTAGTAGCCAAATTGATGCTGCAACATTTAAGCTCAGAGTAATGCAGCATGTTAAGGCCAAAAGTTGCGTTCCATGGAAAATTGTAGTAAAAAGATTAATATTCGACCATATTTGCTTGGAATTTTTCAGTTCAAATGTTTCTCCCCCCTGCGCGCGTAGGAGGTTTGCCATAACCACAACACACACTTGTGACCATGAGTAAACACAAGCATACCTTTATACTACTCTTTCCTTCCATATGTTTCCAATGTGGGACAATTGCAAAAAGCAAGTCTCAACTAGCTTACTTTAAGCCAATTTATCATTCACACCTAGAATTGGTTATCTCCCGTATCTTATACCGTTACGAAGCTTGCGCATCCCACTTCGCAACGAGCTAAAGAACACGCAAAACCGAGTGGTGGAACTTAGATAATTAATTGCTCAAAGTTACCCACTTAACACATTATAACACATAACAATTTTGGCTTTCTCTTGGTTGCCTCTTGCAACCACACTTAGTTGCCTCTTGCAACCAATTCCCCAACAAAAGTCTGTTTACAACAACTGCTTTAGTTACTTTGTATTTTATCAAGTACTAATTTAAGCACATCAGCGTCCACGCGGTGAATATTATCAAGCGCACTGTCGGTCATATATCAGACGTTGTTGATCCTTGTTTTTTTACAAAGACCTACCAGCTAGCATACTCTATGGATATATATCCCATCCCATCGTCGATGCGTTTTGAAGTTATTAATAATTAAAGTCAAGAAGAGAAGGTGGTTGCTCCGGATCTACGTAAACCAGTTGGACGACCGAAAAGGAAGCGCATACCTTCATTTGGAGAAATGAACACAAAGCAACTGAAGATCTTCAAGTGCTTCAAGTGTAACAAATTTGGGTGGCATGACAATACAACTTGTGGTAGTTTTTAATAGCTTAAAGGGATCGAGGGCCTATTCATACCAACAAGGTGTACCTTTATTTTCGGGAATCGATCTATAAGAACTCCAGGGTGGGTGAACAACTGGGAAGTCTCCTGGTTCGCACGAGTGAGGTCAATGTGCGCGGGAAAGGACATGTGTTGCATAAAGGCCAAAGATATCACCCGTAGAATGCCATGAAGAATCAAGCCTTACCATTAGTGGTCCGGGTTGTCACAAAATCACACTCGATTTATTTTTATAATATTATTTATTTCCTTTTTCCTTTTGTTTTTTTTTTTGTGTAGGTGAATATATGGGAAATTACTTTTCCTTATTTTGAATTAAATGTTTATATTGGTCGAAAATGTTTCGTGTGATTAGACTATTCGAGGAACCTAGTCGGAGACATTTTTGGTTTAACACTTATATTGTTCAATCCGAATGGTGCAATTATTATGGGAGTTGTTGCTCTTACTCAGGTGATGCAACATTACATTCACGTCACTAGAGTCGTTGGCTTTTGCATGGTTGGTGCGTCTCTCATAAATCAAAGTTGAGCTTCATTCGAAAGTGTACATAAATACTACATGGACCCAGATACATTCGTAAGCATTCAAGGCATCATCACGTCGAGAAATCCCGAGCTTTCCTTCGGCCACCCTTTGACTTTAATATTCGAATTAAAAGATACGATAATCAACATGACAAAGTGATTGAGACCAAGCAGGGTTAATAATCAAGAATTAAACTCACATATTGTGGTACGGTAGAAGTTCTGGCCTTTTCATTTTATAAAGAAGAAAGCCTCTCTCTTTTCTCCTCTTATAAAATTTACTTTGATGTGCTTCATGCCTTCATAGTACATTATTTTTAAAATATCACAAAATCTCTTTCCTATAAATTTGAGATTTTACTTACAATATGGGTTCAAATTTACACGGACAAACTCACCCGTATAAGTTATAACTAGTAAATGACCCGTCGATACTCGACAGGGAATGAAAATAAAATGTCGTATATGTTATCTATAACTTTTTTAATAATTTTACAAAATTATAAATTAAGTTTATAATGTGGAGGGATTTATGCTTCAACATTTCATACATAAATGGAAAAAAATGAAGGAAATATATATCTATATAGATATATATATATATATATAGATATATATATATATATATATATATATATATATATATATATATATATATATATATATATATATATATATGTTACTATTAGTAAACATAGTTTCAACAAAATGAGATGAACTTATAATTTTTTTTAATAACACTTATAATACATAATATTATTTCATAATTTGATGAGCACTTTCGATGGTTGTCATAATACCCACCCTAAACCAGTTTAAAGTCCCCCCCCCCCAAACGGGTGTTGAAAACCGATAAATATTTAGCAGGTCATGACACTGTTAATTTGTTTAGAAAACGAATCGTTTAACTGAACCAAATTGAAACAAAACCGGCATGCCACTGTTAATTGGATCGGGTGAAAAAAACCCACCCCGTAAAAAATATTCACCAACCCCACAACCCCCCCCCCCCCCCCCAAAAAAAAAAGATATTATCATTTCAAAAACATATATTTTTTTTGCATGTATCGATGATTTTTTTGTGGGTCAACTCACATACACCCCGAAAAAATATCAATTCACAAAAATAATAATATTTTTCAATGATTTTCCAATTCTTTAACGTAAACAGGGAGTGTGAGCGCCGCTCCTCAAATTTAATATTTTGCATACATAATTTGTATCATATGGGTCCACTTCCCCAGAACCCCTATTATTATTTCACGACAGAGGTCGGATTTTTTGGGTTCGAGTAGATGCTCGACCCGAAAAACAATTATTTTGAACGGATATTGGCGAGTTCACTTTTGATTGGATTGACCCGTTTGAAAGTCTAGATAAGAGTGAAGGGATGTGGAGGACCACGTGAGAGATAAATGTCCCTGGCTATTGTTTATTGTCATATTAGAGGAGACCGATGTAGGCAACCGTCTTCTATTGAAACCAAACCGGAACTTTTTCTCATGGATGAGCTCATTATCATTTCTATGATGATAACCTTTTTCCTAATATTGATTCTAGATATCAAATTCACCTTAGTTATAATATGCTTCTTGGATTATACTTTTCTAACCCGTTTGGGACGTTACCCGGACCCATTTGGGCCTTTTAACTTTTCATGGATCTTTCGGGTAGGAATCGTCCGTGAAAATTAAGACTGACAAAATGAAAAGAAAAAACGAAAAGTATCGAGGATCTAGGCCCTATATTGAACCCGTTCATCACCTATTTAAGACACATAACCATATGATTAACATTTAGAGTAGGGTGTAAGTCCGAGAAGAATACAACCTCGACTTCCATGGAGATTGCCGACAATCATAATTTGTTTGAATGTAATAAATATTTTCCTAAAATTTTAGGATGAAGCAAATATATACTCCCCCCGTCCCCGATTTCAACTTCTCATCCCTTAAATGGAAAATATCTCTCCTACTTTATTCACTATATCTCATACTTTATTCACTATCTTTCATACTTGTCAAATTCAAAGCTTAATTGTCAAGTGTACTTCGCTTCTTGTATAATTGATGCAATGATTTTGTCTCCAAATTGGTTACTCCACTGGATGACTAAAAAAGATATCGATATTGTTAGAGTGAACATTTTAAATATGTTAAGAGAATTTTTTGCGATAGACGTCTTTCAGAGTGATCAAATCAAACATCACATATTTTGTCCAAAGCTCGCATGTTTAGCTATAAACATCACATGTTAAAAATGCATGTATTTCAAGTATAATGCATGCTTACTATACACATAATGTTTGAAGCTAACCATATATATGATGTCTGTACGTAAATACTAAATATGTAATGTTGAATTGAATTTGAATATTCAAGAAGCGGTCTTTCACAAAATTTTGTAATATGTACAATTTCAACTTATGTATAATTAATCAAATTGAGATAGTATTACCACAATACTTCTCTCTAACATATTTTGTTGACTAACCCATACAATTGCAATATAATCACATACCATTGTAATAGCATATAACTTACATTTCTTAATTACAACTACCGTGGTTTTACAAAAATGTAAATTATTGGTTTACTAAAATTTGTAACAAAATCCTTTAAACATATCAAATCCTTAAGAATTACAACGATACATGCACACTTTCCAACTTTACTTAACCTTAACATTTTTCCTAAAACCATAAACATTTTTAATAAAACCTTACACTTTGTTTTCCGTAAAATATTAACTACTATATACAAACTTTTTTTTTTTCTGTTTTATTTCAGTGATTTTTTTTTTTTTAACGTTCTACATAAATAAAGTTAAAACTTGGATGTCTTATGTGGATCTGTTCACGTGTTTGGTTATCGACTCAAGTTGAGTTTTGCCAAATGAATATGAATTTAAAATGACAATATTTTAGATAAACGCACACATATCGGTCGAGAGTATGATTTTAGCCCAATTGGTAATGTTAATGACCAAACAAATTAGTCTTTGTTCTCTTCGTCTGAACTGAACAAAACTGAACTGAACGTAACAGAACTTAATTGTAGTATAAAAATAAATTAAACAAAATTGAACAAAACTGAATTGAACTGAACTAAACTCAACTGAAATTAATGAGTTTTCAGATGAAAAGAATATAAATCGGCCGAGAAAGCAATCAATCTCCACGGGACAATATTTAAAATCCATTATATGAACATTTGTCATTATATCTAAATTTATGCTCAAATACGCATCGTGCTGCCATAATTTACTACTTAATTAGCACACATTTTAGTGATAATAATTAATCCTAATTTAAGAGATAATGATTGCATCAGTAGGTGCAATTAGATGGGAAGGTATAGTAAAATTTGATTGAAATCAAAATACTTCCACAGTTAAAGAAAATATAAGAATGGATAATCGACCAATAACAAATTGAATTTCATACTTAATTTAGTTATATATGGACCTATATCGTTACTATAATACATCTTATATTTGTACAAAAGCACCTACGTTCTTAACTAACCATCTTACATTTTGATTAATAAGATTAATGATTGTTCGTCTTTTTTATCATTACTGTAGACGGTCTTTGAAGAGAATCACACATTTTTATTTGAACGTTTCCATGAAAATTTTAAATTATTTTAATTCCTTATTTGACGAAATAAATAGGTGAGGGACATAGTACTACATTTTCCATTTGAACTTTTGAACTGACCAACTATATGGATGAGATCTAAAGACGTTAATTGGATTTTAGGCTGTTTTCTTTTTTTTTTTTTTTACATATTTATAAATATCAAACTTCCATAATGAAGTAATATTTCCAAAATTCAGACAATATTTTGAATTTAATGCACTAATTGCTTTCACACGGCATAAGATTTTCCACATCACCATATTAGCAAGACAATGTTATTTTGACCAATCAGAATGAAAGATTCATCCAACCAAGCATTAATACTGACCAATCAGAGTACAAAGATTTGCCAAACAATTGAATGACTTGTACACCCTAAAATGATTGCAATCCTTTTTTGCTTAATATATTATACTAGTACTAACCCGTGGCGATGCCACGGTATAATTTACTTTTAATAATAAATAAAAAAGTGAGACAAAATAAATTAATTGAAAAAATAAGATAGTCAAATTTACTTTATTAACTTAATCATGAAATGTTGCGGCCGAATCTCATTATAAAGCTATGGAACGGATTTGAGTATATGCTAGATTCATACATAAACATCATTATTTCGAACCGAATTAAATTCGAGTTGGATAGATCCGACCCACTTAAAAGTAAAATAACGAATACCAAGTAAAGACGATCTCTAGATTTCTTATGCAGAGACAGACTATGTCGCTAATAAAATTATTTATGTTATTAATCAAAACGTATACTATGTTGTTAATGAAATGGTTTTTTTTTTAATATGAGGAAACATCATGGTTAATATCATAAACATGAGCCAGATTCATGTCATTGGCCTAGTGTCCAACATGGGCGTAGGCCTAAGCTGCTGCCTATAAAATTTGTTGCTCCTGATTGGAGCTGCCAAATTCTTGTTCATGTTCAATTCTACTCCCTCCGTCCCGTCCCGTCCCGTCCCATGTTACCCACTTTGACTTTTTCCAGTCAACAGTGTCCAACTTTAACTACAAATTAATCTTAAACCGCAAACGTAAAATGTTCAATTAAATTATATTATGAAAATTTAGTTCTTAAAGTATCATAATATAATTTAATTGAACATTTTACATTTACCGTTTATGATTTATTCGTGGTCAAAGTTGAAAACGGTTGACCGAAAAAAGTCAAAATGGGTAACATGGGACGGGGCGGAGGAAGTACAATACATTATCTTTCCTATGTAATTTTACCATTGTGCATGATGTATTGTGTATTTCAATTGTATCTCACGATATGTTGTAATGAACTTATATGCATCTCTACATGAATTTATACGCTAGCTAGCTTGGACTTATGGTCACCAGAAAGTCACTTTACGGCATTACTTCACGGTCAATTGCTAATCAACTCAATTAAATAATCATTTTCAATTAAAGCACTAATTCTTTGTCACTCTAAACAATTTATACCTCTCTAAGTGTTGTTTCAATTCAGCTACCAACTTTTCCAAGTCTTTTTAAGCTTTTTATACAATCCAGAGTAAACTAAAACACACATACAAATTACAATAGAACATCTCTGACTCTAGCTATCTAGTTTAATTTCCAGACCCCTCTGCCAATGGCTCCCCGAAAATTCGACCAAGATGGTATATGTGGCTTCTTCCTCTGTGTCATCATCGTTCTAGGTGCACTTGTGGTGATTTGTTGGTTGAGCGTAACCACAGACTTCCGTAATATTGCTTCGGAATTTTGTGCATCAAACAACATGTCAAGCATCGTGGATGGGAGATTATGGGATCCAGGAAGACATATCATTTTGAGAACTTCTCTAGTCATCCCAAGCTTGTTCAAAAGCGGACAACTATGGAATGTAGAAATATACATATATGTCAAATGAATATAGTTATGATGAGAAGCTCCGTATTTAAGCATATAGTTTGGGACAACATAAAATACCTGGTGGTACATTTTGCCCAATCTTTTGCTGATTGAGATACAGATCTGGCAGATATATGGATTAAAGATGTCGTTCATATTGCGCACTGATTGTGTGTCTGACATTGCTTCATGGCTATAACGTGGTAAATAGGAAGGAGTTCACCTGGACAGAAGCTGTAAGATTAAAGATACTAAATAAAAAGTTTTTAAGATAAGATTCGCATAAAAAAATTATTGGTTGAATTTAAAGTTGTATTTATATAGAATGATGGCATAACTACCTAGTCGATTTATATGGATTTTAAAATCTCAATGTGAAATCATAACAAATCGGATTAGCTTCTACTATTAATAGTACATTAATTAATTAATTACAAATATATATATGATAGCTAATATTTAAACTAAATTTCTATTAGACTTCCAAACCCATATAATTAGGGAAGATAGTTTTTCACTAATTGGATGAGTTTTAGGCTCCTAGCTGCCCATGTCATTTCTCCTTTCAAATTCAAAATTTATTAATTTGTTGACTTCTATATTTAGCTCATTTTAAAGTTATATCTAATATATTAGATAAGTTTGTTGAGATTTGATTTAGACTTTTTCTATTATTAACAAACATAGACGGAGATGACTAAATCTAGTGAATATATTTGTGTGAATTAAAATTCAATTGTTTTTTGCTTCAAATTGCCACGTCAGCTTTTTGGGTACGTGGCACATCTATTTTTTCATTTCCATCATCACTTTTATCATATATATAAAAGTGATGATAAAAACTTATATATATAATCACTTATATATATTTTTATCATATAAGTATATAGATATAGACAATATGTTTTAACCTTCAAGCCACGTTAATTAACTAATGACCTAAACAATAGAAGAACTTAACAACCACTTAGTCTGACTTTGGTTGATAAGCATTAGATTTCGGATATAATTTAGCATAATTGAGCCATGAAAATAGGGGAGTTTAACTACTGCGTAGAGAAAAACTAATGCATCATATATTGGTGAATTAAAAATCATTTAATTTTGAAGGGAATTTGCCATATCAGCTTTTTACATACGTGGCATAGCTCTCATTTCAATTAAACCACCAATTTTATAATATATAGATATATATAGATTATATAGAAACTCCAATTCCTTGATAATGGCATATGGGCTTTCCTTCGTGAACCCAGGTGAAGCATATCAGTCCGGCCCACACACTACCAAACCCAGCCCAACCAAATCATCCAGCACCTTCTAGTTCTACTGCTCGATTCATCATCAATTCTTCATCATCATCATCTTCAGTAAACAATCTTTCTGCAGATACTGGATTTTCATAGCTCGCTCACTCACTCACAGGTAAGTTTCTGTCACTTTCTCGCAAATTTTAAGTATCTTCTCTCCTGCAAGCTTAACGATAGTATTATGTATCATCTTATATTCGCTTGTTATCTGGAATCGATAATTCGGAAACTATTGATCACCTCTACTGAAACGTACTGAAGTGTCAGTTGGTTGTTGATTTTGCTTATTCTGTTGCATCACTGCTCCTATGGTTCTAGCTTAAACTTTACTTTCTTACTAGTTTAGATGATGAAATTGAGCATTTGCAAATAATGGTAAATATACTAGACAGTGTGTTCATTCCGTTCAAGGATTGGCCTAGTTGATTTACTGCATAATCAAAAGATACTTTCGTCCGCGAGCTGCTCACGTCCTGACTGGGTTGGTTTTTGCATTTGTTTAGACTTTAGAGTGTGTACTTCCAACTATCACTAGTAGAACTTCAGGAAGCAACACTAATTTGATCTCATGCACAATAAAAATTTAACCGGAATAAATCCAGTTCAGAACTCACTTGTATACAATGATAGCAATAACTCAAGAAGAATACAACTATGGGATTATCATATGGCTGTTGAGCTATAGTGAATTTTTGTTGCTCAAGTATTTCTATACTGTGTATACTTTTTTTTCTGTTTCGTGTTTACTAAGTGGAAATGAAATATCTTCCTAATGGCATAAGTGACATGAATAAGAGGCTGATCAAAATCACTCTGTAACGTGCTATCATGCTAGAGTTTCTGGATGGGAAATATCAGATTTATAACTGCTGGCCGAGTTAATAGTGAGGTCTAGATAAAATATGTCCTGGCTTAATCTACGGGCCTACGGCAGGTCATTTTATATATGTTCTGTACTTGAGCTTAGAAATTCTTGTTTTGTGACATTTGTGCATCAAGAGCTCTTTCTGCAGTTTCTTTCCAGGTCTGTGCTAGAGGCCTAATACTCGTGGAGTTGTGGTGTTTTACGTAGCTTTCCTGATAATTGAACATAAAAATACAAAAACTAAATTCTTCATGTCACTGCTAGATATCAGGTTATTGCTCTTGTTGCTTGTATGATTCCCTTCACCACTAAGTTATGCCCGGATGTTCATGTACTTCATCCTTTCTACTTACTCTTTTTTATGTAATATAGGGCATAAATAACTGTGTAGTTCTTTCAATATAGACCAAAACGACACAGCACTTACTCTTCTAGAAAAAGATACACATTGATGCAATTCTTTCTTTGCTTAGTCTTTCTTCCAGATAGATACATATTGATGTAATTGTGTGGCACTTGGACTATCTTTTATTTTGGCTTATTTGAACAACTGAAGTTCAAATTCTTATTGGTGAATATTGAATAGTACAACTGTGCCTTGAATCATGGTACTAAGTCCTGCTGTCGGAGGGCTGCGTGAACCTGATACTTGCTGTGAAATTACTGCTTCTCACACCCCCACCCCCCAACCTCCTCCCAAATGCGATGGTTTGCCGGACCATGGAAATTCATTGATGTAAAATCTGAATGTTCCTTATGCAGGATGTCTTCTGAAGCACCCTTTAGGCCAAGAGAAAAGCTTATTGAGAAACAGAAGTTTTTCCAGAGCATTCACAAGCACACATATTTGAAAGGACCAATGGATAAGATTACATCAGTTGCCATTCCCCTGGCTTTGGCTGGCTCTTCTCTTTACTTGATTGTGAGTCTTAAATTCGCCAATTTTACACATCTACCTGCCTTGTACATGTTTGATGTTAATTGTCAATAACATGTTCAGGGTAGAGGAATCTACAACATGTCTCATGGGATTGGAAAAAAGGAATGAGGTGATGTCTTCTATCCAACAAGAGTCCGCATGGAAGCTTTAGTTTTGAATAATGCAATTCTAAAACGTATCCTTGTCCTTGAATTACTTGCATGTTCATGCTAGTAATTTATGTTGGAACTTTTAATCAAAGTGTGTTTTGTGTATGTAATTACTCAATTCGGATTGAAGATGAATGAGAAATTAATGCACGGATAGACCACTTTTGATTATTAATACGAAGGTATTTGCAATGATATTGCAATGCATTCCGACAGAATAATGTACATAGTATACATATAAAAAGGTGGGGGGAAATAGGTTTGAACTCGGTACCTCATCGAACACCTTGAAATGCTGTTGAACCAAGGAAAAGATGAATTGGCAAGAGACACATACCTGTTGAGGCTATAACTCGTGACCAGTTGTTCCACAATGGGCAGGTCTTTCCAGCTGTGGTGGGTGCCTCTTTGTGAGTAGATGTGGGTTAGACTAAGAATCGAACGTACAGAGAGGTGTGGTTCAACAATTGCATCTTTTCCTTGCAAGTTGCAACTTTTGGATATCTATATATAGGGCCCTCACTGTGCGAATTTAGTAAGATTTAGAGAATCCAAGTTCTAAGTAACTTGCTAAGTTTGGAGGCGTTGTATCCGAATTCCATAGGATTGTTGAATGGTAATAAATATAGGAAGATAAAATGGAGTTTACATTTTGGTACTTGGCGGGTGTGGTGTGGGATGTTATTCAGTTTTCCACATTGAAGTAGTTCACCCATAGTCCGTGATTTGAAGTAACATTCTTACTAACTCAAATGTTGTTTTATATTGAGATATAATTTGCTAATGGGCACCAGAGCGGGGAAAAAATTCTCAAGGACCGAGGGGACAACCCTCAATAGCATTCTATTTTTTGTAGCTTTTGTCTCTATTGCAGGTCCAGTTAATTCGTGTTTGTCAATCATCAACGCACCCACCGAATAGGGAGGCTTTTCCCAACAATTTCTGAATTGCAGTTTCACATGTTTGATTTATGAATTTTCTTTGCCATTAATTTTATATGTGAAATTCTTACAAAAGACTGGTCTTTCATAGGCCTTAGGATTTAGGACATACCACAATTTATGAATATTGTTCCAAACCACCACCACCACCCCAAATGCCTGGAGTGGTTTATCCTAGTGCTTAGGAATAACTGTTTCTTCTAAGACTTGCTCATTTATCACTGTGTTTTTCCTGCTCTTTTCCGCCAATAAATATAGGAATTTGAGGAACATCGGATAAACCTCCACCTCATGATAATACTGAGAGTCAAGTGGATGGTGATACATATCCTTGTTTGCATTCTATATTTTGTCGGGAAGGACTATTCTCACTTTTCTTTCCCCTCTTTACATCCTGTTACTAAAACAGAGAAAAGAAAGAAAAAAAGATTATTGAAGATATTATGTTGCAAATTCTATATCACTCTCAAATCTCAATAGAATGCATTTATAGATTTTGAGAGCCTGTTTGGTTGGGCTTTTCAAATTAGTCAGTGGCCATAGTATATCCTGGAACATGTGCTATTTCATGTTCCTTTCACAGGCAGAGAGCTCAATGCTGATCCTTTTTCCTCAGCTTCAATTTCTATACTTATTTTGGAAACTCGAAGTACAATTTTATTGACATGGTTCCATAGTCTCAGCAAATGACAACAGATAAAAGAAATAGAACTAACAATCATAATTCATCCTGAGTTACAAATTCCTTTGGTTTGAATAAAAGCAGTCAGACTCATATGAGGCCTTGAACAGCTGAAATTCTTGCATGTGGGAGGGTCCTGCTGCATTATGCACATTGAGCGAATGCTCTGGTTGTTCAGCTCTTACGTTGTCCAGCTGGAAACGTTCCCTTGAGACTGAATTATAGTTTCCATGCGCGAGTAGGCCCTCCATTGATCTGGATTCGGCCTCGTGCATGCTCCAGGACGTGGGTGACAGAAGAGAGGGAGCACTGTGAAGATCTGGAGCAGTTGGAGAAATAGTTGTAGGTACACTTAGGCCTGTAACATTGCATCAAATTTAAGATATCTAGGCAAGGCCCTTTTGTTCAACATGCATCTACATTTGGTACATGCTGATGCTGAAGCAAAAAGGTCTTGCATACCATGTCTAGAAAGAAACCTAGCAAGATAGTATAAAGTAGAAAGCAGACAGTAGACGTACAATGATCAAGAACTTGTGGACTTGAGTTCTGGATGGAAGAAATGGGAGTGGAGATGTTGGAAAAGTTCGACGAATTCCTTCCTGGTCCTTCAGCATTTGGGGGTCTAGTAAGTGTATCTCTGGCCTGTCTTAACATGGAAGAGCTAGCATTTTCCCATGTTGAGTTTGAAAGTGAAACGGGTAGCCCGTTGAGTAGTAGATTCGGAGGCCTTCGGTCTGTTTAGTTGTTTGGTGAATAATCAAGGGAAAAATTAATACAAATTGATTGTGCTACAGTAGTCTGACACTGGCATATTATATTCTTACAGTCACCAAAACATATGGATCGAGGGTAAACTAAGGATATTACTGCTACAGTTCATGCTTGCTATTACTTTGAAGTGCTTAAATTCAAGTTGAAGCTGAAAAAAGTTGGGCTGCAAAATCCTGCCTAAAGTAGGCTAAAAGAAGTGTTTGCCACTTGAAATTCTACAGTAATAATTAGCTTCTGCAGTTAACAAATTCTAACTAAGATTCTGTGAATCAGCTTTTAGATTATGACAACAGGAGTTGAATGTGGAATTCGGTATCAACATTCCTAATGTTATGGGACATCAATAAACTGAGACAAAAGGGAACTCATAAGAGATTAAAGGTGTAAAGGATCACCGTATAGTGCAGATGTTAGTCCTGAGCTGAGATGAACCGACTCTGGCTGCAGCCTGCGCCGTCTGGCATTGTGAACCGAAAGGCGCCTCCTACAGCTTCTCTTCTTATCGTCAAACTCCGCCAAGTCATGGAACCTTTCAAAATCAGTAAACGAAAGCTGTGTAACTAAATCTGTGAGCAGACAGTATCTGTGACTTGTGACTTTTGAGCAATACGATGAAAAGTAGAGTTTTTACCTGCTGCATTGTTGGCAAAACCGGCGTTCCATTCCTGCTACGACGACCTTGGGGCTCTTTGAGTGGCTTTCGCATATCCTATGTCTGCGATGATAATCTTTTGCTGCAGAGAGGTCTATGTGGCATCCTTCGACTTGGCAGCAAGGGTTCTGCATACTCACTCTAGTAACTCTTGTCGAGGCTGCAGGAGATGCAGGAAGTGAGGAGTGTGAAGCTTTAGTACTATTATACCCGAAAGAATCTCTGTTCTCTCTCTGTTCCCCGAGTCTCAAACCGATCGTTGGTTCCCCAGAACATACCGCAGTACTCCTACTTATGTTCGGAGGCAAAGATCCCACTACATAACTAAGATTTGCATCCTTAGTGGAAGAGCTGCTACTTCCAATGTCATTGAAGTACAGGTTATTACTGGCTGATGTGCACATGGAGAAGCCTAGCTGTTCAGGGATTTCGATAGGCTTCCCACCGTACAGGGCTAGGTTTTCCCATTCCAAACCCGTGGAAGTTTGCGAATTCCTCTCCATCACAAACCTCTAAAAGGAAGGCTATTCTCAAGGTACGTACATTCCGGACACTGAACCTGTATAAGTACGAAGCTTTGAGCTTCTTATGTGCGTGCGTGTGTGTGTGTGCACGTATATATATGCGGCATTTGTGTGTGAGCAGCCAACTGTTGTAACGGGAACGGTCTATTACACAGAAGGGTTTGTTTGAACTAGTTTAAGTGTTCCCTTGTAGGAAAGCAGAGTAGAAGTGTTGCTCCCTGAAGTAGGAGTAGACCCACAAATTTAAGATAACAGAGATTGATAGAGGACAAGGCATAGGTAACTACAAAAGACTGTGTCCCATTGCTATTTAAGTCTTTCGCTTTCGGCCATTCAAGCAGTTTATTATCATACGATTCCACCACTCGCTAAGTTGAAGATTAGCAGAGTATTGTTCAATCTGTCAGACTACCACCCATGTGGATTTTTGCCATTTTGGCCAAAACAGTTTATACTCACCACATGCTCTTTCTTTAGGGGTCCTCCCATTCTTCGAGGTAACTCTAAGGAATGGGACGATGATGCAACCTTTTTCATTCTTGTGAAACTTATGCTGGCAATTATTTATTTCGTCGTCACTGGTAGATGTTTCTCAATTTACTTTTCTTTCGACACAGAGTGGGCGCTCGTATCTGCTCTACTGTCACAGGATTCGATCTCTGGACGATTGGACCTCATGATTCGGTAAATATGTTACATCTTGTGATATTATGGGGATGAATTAGAAGGTTGTTGAGGTAATTATATGTATGGATGCACTAGGCGCTGTTTAACTGGTGAAATTGATGAGTGAGGCCATATGTATCTGTCTCTACAGCTAAGTGACAATGAATCAAAACTCAGTTCTTTAAAGTTGACATGAAAGAAGTGGACACGTCCAAGGGGGTGTAGGGTATGGTTTAAATTAAATTTTGAACGTCTATTGTTATCACTTATAACTGCTGCTTAATTAAATGGCTGTAAATTTTCTGTGCATGTACCTTTCTGTGTTCATTTATGTGTCAATTAAATACCTGTAAATTTTCTAACCAATATGTTAGTTACTAGGGTAAATTACACAAACATCCCCTGCATTTATACCCCCTTACTAAAAAGTCCCTGCATTTATCGAAATTACACACACCACCCCCGGATGGACTCCATACCCCTCCGATTTCACGTTGACCGTTAGTCAACACCGTTTGCTGACGTCATTAATTAAAAAAAAAATTCGAAAAAAAAAAATTTCCGAAAAAAATTTAATTTTTTTTTAAAAAGTAATATATTTTTCTGGAAAAAAAATTATATTTTTTTATATTTTATTTTATCGTTTTTAATTGTATAAAACTCAAAAATCATGATGCTAAATTGCTAAGTCGCTAACCAATGGTGACTTCAACACCAGGTGTCTCGAAATTCTCCGGATGACCTGGAGTGCTACTTCCCCATTGACGAAATTGCTTCAAATCCTCTTCCTGTCAAGTAAACATTCCTCAGCAAAGCAGCTCACAAATTGAACCTTCAGCTAAATTTTACAAACACTATGCTAATCTACTCAAAATAACACTATACAAAACATTAGTAATTCACTATGGACCTAAAATGCTACTACGAATTACAAGCAAAAACATTATAAGGAGTCGAAATCAGCTAACAAATATCCATCTAATACAACATAGAGATGCACAATACATACACATTAACAGTAAATATACCTTAACGGCATCGTAACCGGCCAAATGAAGAAGAGCATACTGCAACATACAACCATGGCCAGCAGATAGCACAAACCGGTCCCGGTTGAACCAGTAAGGGTTCTTAGGGTTTGTACCTCATGATCTCATCGTACAATGTATGGCCCATAGGAGCACAACCCATGGGTAGACCCGGATGACCCGAATTGGCCTTCTCAACGGCGTCAATTGCTAAGAAACGGATGGTGTTGACGGACAAGTCGACGAGCTCGGTGGATGTAGCTTGGACGGTTTCGACTGCGGCGGAGGCGCAGACGGGAAGGCGGGCGGTAATCGGAGTACAGCGGTGGGAGAGGGTGGATTTGAGAGGGGAGAAAGAGGGGATGGAGGTTGGGTGGGAGGAGGAGGAGGTGGAAGAGCCATGGCGGGGGATGGTGGAGCGGGAGAGGATTGCTTGGGAGAGTGTTAGAGAGGAAGAAGAGGCCATGGCTCTGAATGAATGAGAGAAGAGAAGAGAAGAGAAGTGAAGTGAAGTGAAGTGATGAGTGAAGTTGGTCAGAAAATGCAGGGGTGAAAGTGTAAATGAAATTAAAAACGATAAAATAAAATATAAAAAAATATTTTTTTTTCTAGAAAAATGTATTGTTTTTTTTTAAAAAATATTTTTTTTCGGAATTTTTTTTTTCGATTTTTTTTAATTAATGACGTCATTATTTGAATAATGAATAATGACGTCAGCAAACAGCGTTGACTAACGGTCAACGTGAAATCGGAGGGGGTATGGAGTCCATCCGGGGGTGGTGTGTGTAATTTCGATAAAAGCATGGACTTTTTAGTAAGGGGGTATAAATGCAGGGGGTGGTCGTGTAATTTACCCTAGTTAATAAATAGTAATCATCTATTTATACTTCCATTCCAGAATAAATGTCTCGTATTCATTTATATATGTTAAAATACAAATATCTCGTTTTCTTTTTTGGAACAATTTATCATCCTACTATCTCTTATACATTATACTGCACCTTAATTTACATGTTGAAAAGGAAATGGAACGTTTGTTTTGATTCAGAGGGATTAGAAACTTGTGTTTTTTTATATTTTACATCCGTATCCTTCATTCTGTCGGTAATTGTAAAACAGTGACCTGATGGCTGATAGTAGATGAACTTTGCAGCATCTTTTCTAGTAAATGTTAGGGACAACGTTTTAAGCCCGAGACACAATGTGAGGTAAAAGTGCCACGGCCTAAATGCAGAGGGGCCAACTACAATTTACTTGCTGCAAATCAAGTGGAGTGGGGTGACACTGATTTTTCTGGAAAAGGCAATGAAAAGCTTATTGATTATTTACAGCTCACGTAGAAAAAGTATATACTTTTCCAACAATACAGAGGTGATAGATTTTTTATGGATTAGGTTTATGCTTTTTCTATGAATCTTTCAATCAAAAGTTTGTTCACAAAGTTCATATTGACATGCACTTAAATGCCCTTTTTTCTTCCTTTTTTAATCAATGAAAAACTAGCCGTCTGTTTGTCACACAATTAACATTTCATTTTAATTGAGTCGAATATATTTTTGTATTTAGCCTTACGATTAGTTGATGTAATAGTTATCTTTTTTAATTGAGTCACTACTCAATTAAAACTCACATCACATACAAAAACAAATAAAATTTTAAAATTTAGTTACTATTCATAAGTTATACGTACCTCATTTAAAGTTACGGGTCAAACATCTCGTAGATGTTTAGCTCTCTACTGAAAATTCAATACTATGAGTATAGTTTATGAAAAACTGATGAATAGTAGTTCAATTTCAGGTTTAGTAACATATTCGAATAGATTGTGTAAGAGTGGGGAAATAAAGCCTTGGGAATTATTGGTTCATAGGTAGTTACTGGTTATAATAATTTGATTGATTGTGTTAGAAGGTGTTTTGTTTGAAAAATGAGGTGGGATAGAAATTGTTGGAGTCTTGGAGATAAAATGGTAGGAAGAAGAATTGACAAGCTAGAATGGAAGAATTGAGTGAAAACTCGATTTTGGAAAAGGTCTATTGAAGTTGAGCACCAAACATTGACATGATAAAACTCTATTAAAATGAAGAGCCAACATGGCCGGCCCGAGGATTTAAGTGGCCATGTGCAAAATTTTAATTGAGACCCTAAAAATAATATAATGAAAGAAAAAATATTCAAGGTAAATAAAATAAAATATTTACACCTTCATGAATTGAACTCAAGACCTTTTGTAGATTAGATATAGAAGACCTTTTGTAGAGTAGATGTAGACTTAACTACTTGGAGACATGGATTTTAATACTTAATTATTGGATGTAAATGGATATATACATAATCTCAAATTTAAAATGGTACTTTCAAAATAGGGATCTCGAATGAATGTACATTTACGACGCGCCTGAGAGCCAAACGCCGATTGAGTCTTTTACATTTTTTTTTTTGGCATGGACGTGTCAAGAGTATTCGAATAAAGTGCACTTGAATGTATTAACACTTAAAAAAAAAAAGTGATATTTGGTGTAGTAATATATAGATAGGAGTTTGCAGTATGTATTGTAGAATGATTAATGTTGGGATATTCTGTGTGCAAAAGCAAAACAAAGGCATTGTTTTTAGATTTCCTCTGTTCCCAATTTCTACCGTTATTTGAAGATAACGTTCAGCTTTGAAATGTAAAACTCATTATGGTGGAGCTGACAACTTTCTGTAGAACTGTGGAAATAATTGTGGTAATTCAAATGGTGCAGAAATCATCTGGCATGTAAATAAATTACCCCAATAGGCAACTGCACACCAATAATCTGTATTGGGTAGTTATTGTAATTCATCCATAACATTGACATGTTTAAGAAGGCCGAGAATTTTCAAAAGAAACATAATGGAACTGGGAAATGAGTAGTAGGGTAAGAAGTTAACACTACCCAATGAGAATTACACCGTGCCATCATCTTGTTATTGTAGTGAGGAGGTTATCCGAATTACATATTGGGCTTTGGAGCCTCATTCATCATCGTAATCGGCATGATTAGTTCTACCCCATGTGGTTGTTATCCAAATTACATGTTGAGTTTGTGATTCTCTCGATACGTGAGGGGGGACTTTGAAGCTCCATTCAATCATCATAATCGGCATGACCATCAACTATACTACGTGGGATTGTTAACTATAGTTATATATATCCTGTCGAATCCATTATGTGCAAATAAACTATTACTTTCATGTTCTGTATGTGACACTATCAAATTTTTTTTTTTTTTTTTTTGAGAATAGACATATCAAAATTATTCAATTATCCTCTTTAAATACTAAGTAGGTTAAAGAAACACCATTATCCAACTTTGTATTAGTTTATGATTCTATCTCAACCTTTTCAAGCAAGAGTGGGGCTTTCTGATTTCAACAAACATATTCTGAAATTTCACATTTTCACTACGTGAATATAAGTAAATAACCAGCTGTTGAGTTTATACATTAGACTGTATTTTTAAAACTTATTTTACAACAATCAAATCGTGGTGTGACACATTTTGGAAAAATAACAACTAGTCGAGGATAAAACTGGACCAACTTATGACGAAGACAATGCCTAGTCATTTTCAAAAAGAGAAAGAACTGAAATCCTTGTAGGTTTAATAAACATACTGTCGCTAACTGTCCCGTTCATGGTGGTAGATGCTTGCACGAAATGCATTTTAATTCCTTATTAGAAATTAAGAAAAGTTTTAAAGATTTTATGTTGTGTTGCATTTCAAACGTGAACTTCACATGAATAGTTTCGACTCGTGCAATTAATAATCTTGTGGGATAGCCGGATAGTAATCATATCATAAACTATGCACTTGGTCCACACTTGTCTATACATCCCTTCGTCCTAACATTATCATCGTTTTAAACACATACTAATAAATACTAAACTTCAATGATCTATTTGTCAACCTTGTGGAAACTTGAAACTTAGTATAGTTATTTCTCCACTATGATTATGACCTATGTTGAAGCTGCCTAAATAATCTTTAACTAACGTTCGGTTCATGTACTTTCAGCACTATTTCTAAACCGAGATCGAACAGGAAATCAGTTATACTCGATTAGCGAGGAGTTCAAAATGCAAAAGGGAAGGAAGAACCCCGCACATCACATCACCATTCCATCCGTGTTAAGGGACTTAACAAAATAGTGGCAAGTTATTGAATTGTACAATTGATTACAAATGTATATATATATATTCTGCAGTTAGTTTAATTACAGTTTCAACGTTGAAAATTCCTTCCTGCATGGGGTCAAATAAGTGTGCTTGGGGATGAAGAGCATTGAAGTTTTTCACATGGACTAGCCAAGTATAATTATTGCAGGAAAATACTTGGAGGACCGGACTTATGGGCTCTTTTACAAATCTTGTTGGTTGGTTGCACCACATCACTTATTATTATAAGTGGTTCAAACTTATTTTAACATTCTTAACCACAATGTCTATATATATAAGTAGCTGGTTTAAGAAAGAATTTTTCATTATTGTGTATCAACTTCATAGGGATATATTCATGAACTCCTCAAATCCTATTACGAGTGTGTTCTTATATTAAAGTAATTGTTTAATACGAATTAGAAAGTTTAAGTATATTTATGACCGAAATAAAACAAGTTACCTTTCTGAGTACATTGTAATTATAGCTGAACATATTCGGGATGAATGAATATATCATCAAACATACCTTCAAATCTTCAATACTCACCACTCGATAGTTGATAATAAAGATGGCATTAGTGCGTTACATGTTAGACTTATCGAATTGAGTTGTGATTGCATTGCGGACAAGTGTAGTATTGAATAATCCTTATTGTTATATTTTTAGTGTACTTGTGTGTATGACACAACATAATCAACCATTTTATCATGTGATTCCATCTTAGTTGATCAAAATAACATATTTAGACTAAAAAAGATGTTTCCTAATGTCATTGAGATGAATGCTCGGATGACTGATTTAATAATCTACAATATGTAGCTTTCTAAATAATAATGTGACTTATCAACTACAAGTCAACTTATAACCTATTAGCCCCATAATCGTTTCATTTTCGTAAAAAATACACTTTACTTAGATGATATATGAAATATGTTCATTCGTTAACTTCGATTAATCGCTTCAACCAATACCAATTCGACCAACCCATAATTCAAACAAACAGAAGACCAAATTACGCCAAGTAAACAATACAAATCAAAGAACATCAAATATACGTGGTTAAGTTGCACGAAGCAACCTACGTCCACAGGGAAAATCACACCAAATCCACACTAATCACCTGCAAGCAAACAAGCACATAGATATCATAGTTCGGCCAAGTACAATAAGTATCAATTTCCAATACCTATCGTCTATCAAGCTCCTATCATCCATCAATCCTACTTGAAGAAGTATGGGTACGCTCGAAGCAGTTGCAATGGAGGAGGAGGAAAATGAGAAGAGTCGTTGGATCATAACCGTCATTCTCTAGATCAACGTCACGATGATTCATGCTCCAAGTGTATGTTATAACGTACGAGAACTTATAACCAACTCTGACAAAATGCATATTCGTCCTTTTAATTTCCAAAACATGCAGTTAACTCGCTTAAGTTTACAAAACTTTACAAATTATGGATAAGAATCAAGATTCAAGAAAATTAAAAACTTCACCATGTGAACTAAATTTGTGATTTCAAAATCCCAACTATAGCTAATAGTGTAGATCATTTAGTTAATTACCTCTTGCAACTCATGATTCTTCACAAGCAGAACATGCACAGTAAAAGAAAACATTTGTAGGCTGTAGGAAGCGGCAATAACAACTCACTCATAATTAATAAGCCACCCCATAGAAGTTGGAAGTGTCATTATTAGATAGATACACAAGAGAAGATAAAGAGAGAATGAATAAATGATATAGTACTATTACTTGCTCTCCGTCCGATCAATTTTTACACTCCGTTTTATTGACATTTAAAAACTTAATTCGACCACAAATAAATTTTAAATTATAACGGAATAATAATTTAAAAGTTATGTACGAAATTAATCATAATTTTGTAATATGACGTTTAGATCATCACTCTATTGTAATTTAAGATTAAGTTTTGGTAAAACGGAATTTAAAATGGTCGATAATTTGTAATATGACTTTTATTGTTCGTTCTACTGTACATGTGTCTGGAATTGCTTGGTTAGTTGGCTGCGCATTTGAAGTTTTGAGCAGCGCAAGTGCAAAATTATCAAGGACCACACATTTTGTCGGATGGACCTCACAAAATATACCCATCTTTCTTTTTCAAAGAAAAATCAGGTTATACAACTAAGTCATACACTCATACTTATATTGACGTATAGTATTTACAAAGTGACTAATTAAAAGAAATGAAAAAAATTATGAATTTTATGAAGAATGTCTATGTTATACTATAAAATTGAGCTTTTGTCAAATAATGGTTACTCCATATGCCAATAATTAGGGTTGACGATTGAATTATAGTTTTAGTTGACAATTTCGAATAAATGATAAAACATATATACCATCCGTCCCAGTAAGAACTTTCCACGTTGACTTTTTTTACAAATTTTAATCATAAATAACTATTAAATTATACGTAAAAAGTATAAAACAAAGTTATGTTAATAAAATATACTTGATTTATTTTCACAGTATAATTTTATTATATTCTTTTTGTCATGAAATTTGTCAGTAATTTGCTATTAAAATTCAAAAAAAAAAAAAGTCACCTTAGAAAATTTTTATTGGGACGGATGGAGTAATGTTTACTGCTTTTTTTTTTTCTTTCTAAAATGCGAGTAATGTTTTGTGTTAAAACACCGAAGTTCACATTTGAAAAAGAATTGATGATTTAAGTCAACACTCAATGCCAGTATATACAATGTCTATGCACTAATTATACATTATCATTTTTGTATAAAACATTATATATATAGCAAAAATATATTGATCCGTCCCCATTTAATTTAACTTAAAAATGGTCGTATGACGTTGTGCATACATATTGTAACAGCCCAAAAATTCGTATTTCGAATTTAGACGTTTTAAAACGAACCGATCGCCAAAGTGGAGTTCGTAAGCGTTGTTGGCCCAGCTTTTGTGACTGGTAATCTTATCCAGCCCATCACTTATCTAAAGCCCAAGTCCATTTTCTTTAACAAGTACATTCTAGCCCTAACCCTAGTTATTTTTTCAAAGAAAAACCCTTAGCAAAAAACTTTATTTGCGCACAGATTTTCTGCCAGGCGCAGTCATCTTCTAAAATTGTTTTTCGGTTCGTTAACCGTTCGATCGAGCTAAGTCTTGGAGAGAAGATTTATAACATACCGTTCTATACTTTCACCGGACGGATCGCTATTTGGATTTGTGAGTCATCCAGATTCTGGTGTTGAGCAGAGGGCTAATTTTCCAACCTGTTTTCAATTCATGTCTCTCTTGTTCGTTTCTTTCAAGGCAAGTTTCCCTAGGGCTCATTCACGTTTATGTGTCCAGTGTTAGAAGTATAAGTTATGTTGTATGCAAGTTTCCCTAAGGTTTTATTCATGATTATTTAGTTGATTGTGATTTATGTTATGATATGTGATATTTGAAAGTTATCTAATTAGTTATTAGTTATTGTAACAAAACAGAGGCTTGTGCCGCATACATATTATTAGATTAATTTGAAGGATTGAACTTTTGATTAGCTGAGTGGCTGTGATACTGAAGGGATTAATGTGATCTATGTGTACTCTATGTATTATATTATCTAAGCTTCTCAGACTAATGCTCATGAGGTTCTGTTATCTGGTCTACAGATATATTACTATGTTAATACATGATCTATAACATGTTTTGTGATGGAATTGGATAGGCATGCATGTTATTCATCAAGATGTGCTGCTGTTACTATAATTATGTCAATGTGATATTTATGTTGGAAACTTATGACCAGTGATGATTCTATGACCCAAGCATATGTTACATTTGTGTTTGTTGATGTAAATAACTTATATATTATATGTTGTATACGTACACACTAGTTCATGCATTAATGAGTTATAGTTTAAAATCATGCATCCACTCTAACAAGACTTTAAAGGTTTAAAGTAAGTAAGTTTCAAAGTTAAAGATAAGTAAATGGCTCGTAGGGAAATATCCTGGTAGTTGTGGCGCAGTTATTAGTTCATGTTCAGCGGATAGGGACCAAGGTCCTGAGGCCGGCAGTCTTTATTTATTAAACGAATAGGACCACAAAAGTGACCTGAGGCCTGCAGATAGCCACCATGGCCAGGATAGGAACCTACGATGCCAAGTGAGCTCGCGATCATAACTTGTTTTAAGACATTTAAAGATAAAGCTTCAAGATAAGTTTCAAGTTCAAGTTTTTAGTTTTTCAAAAAAAACAAGTTCAAGTGTTCAGAGTCAAGTCAGGTCATAGGGTTGCATTCAGAGTCAAGTTGTGGTAGCTTATTCATGTTCAATGGATAGGACCAAGGTCCGAGGCGGATCTTTATTTATTAAACGAATAGGACCACAAAAGTGACCTGAGGCCTGCAGACAGCCACCATGGCCAGGATAGGAACCTACGATGCCAAGTGAGCTCGCGATCATAACTTGTTTTAAGACATTTAAAGATAAAGCTTCAAGATAAGTTTCAAGTTCAAGTTTTTAGTTTTTCAAAAAAAACAAGTTCAAGTGTTCAGAGTCAAGTCAGGTCATAGGGTTGCATTCATTAAGCAAGACTAAAATCTTTAAAATACATGAAGATAGAACTTTAGGTTATGACACGTGCATGGAATTTGCTCAGTCAAGTGGTCACGACTGACCCTTGCTAAAATTATCAATTTTAGGTACTTGAAGCCGAGTTGATCGGAGTGGTGAGTGTTACCGGAGCAGTGATCATTATCAGGAAGATCTTTAACATTTTTCAATTTCACGATTTCAAAGACTTTGTGATGATTCAAGATTTATGCTATTTATAATTCCACATTATTATTTCTACTAATTAAGATTAGAATTTCATGTGAACTCTTTTGACGCACAAGGCGTCTAGTAACGTTTTAAATTTTTAAGCCAAGTTCGTCGAATTTATAAGCTAATAATCTTGCGCGAGTCATATTTTTTATAAGTCGTATTTTAAAAATGAGGGCGCTACACATATACTGGTTTTTGGATAAATTATTAGTTGGACCTAATTTAGGGTTTGAGTTGTAAATTATATGGTTGCAAATGTAATAATTGTATTAGAACCGATTAAAATTGTAAATTATGTAAAAAAATCATACTAAGAAGCTTGAGATCTGAATTAAAATTTTTAATTACGTACATATTCTGAATTAAATTTTTTTAATTACGTACATATTCCCAAATGTAATGCAAACTATAGTAGCTTGAGATCTGAATAAAAAAAATCTATTTTCAGGTCGGCTTCGTATCGACCTGAATATAGGTCACCATTAGATGTTGAGAAGTACAATCATGTAGAAAATATTATTTTAATTACACTTATACCCTTATTCAAATTTAATTGAGGAGTATATTTTATTAGTAAAGTATGTATTTACACTTATACCCTTATTCAAATTTAATTGAGTTTCATAAATTGAATTTTAGTACATACAAAATCGGACAATCGTACCCCTCCATTGAACATAGAAGATTAAACCACCAACATTCAATTCTTCTTTTTCTTCAGGTTCATCGTCTTCAGTTTTTCACTTTATTGCACAACTCTCCTTTACACCAGCCGCCACCTGTAACCACCGCACCGCCTCTCCAATCGTTGCTCTACCCATTCAAACCCCCTTTTTCTTCGTCCTAATTTCACCTTTTTCAGACTAGGCATTCTCCACGGTGTTACACATACATTATTCCCATGAAACCACACTTCAGATTCTAAATGAACACGAATGGACGGAAGATGAAATAATTTAGACAAAGCAACTCTCCATCAGACCATCACCATCATACTGATATATACCGTGGAAAGAAAAAACAATAACTAAGAGCTTGTTGAAGGAGAAACTATACAAACCTAAAACTAGGGTCTCCTCCTCCACTAATTCCAGCACGGATCTGTCGAATTTTAAGATTGGTGTCTATGAAGAATTAGGGTTCTTCACCTGGAGATTGGTACTGCAGAATTCTCTGCAACTAACGTTAGGAGGTGTATGAGGATCCACCATGGAAATATGTTTAGGATGGAAATAGTTTTGTTATTAATAAAGGTTATAATATATGTAATTTTATAAAATTCAAATTATTTATTTTATACTTTTTCAATTAAATTTATTCATATCATAGGGCTTTATAGTCAACTTATATTTTTAGGATAACTTTAACTATTAAAAATATAAAATTATAATCTATCGTACCAAAATATATACTTAAATGACTTCGAACCAAAATGAATGGATATGATTGAATTAACTGACACTTGACAATCATCTAAAGTAGATCTATACTCAGTTTGGTACGAAACCGACCTAATAATATATAAAAAAGCCCAAAAAAAAAATAAATAAAATAAATCACTAAGTTTATTTATACACATTTGGAGAGCGAAACAAGTAGGTCGTGAAACGTTTGGTGAAATTCTTGGAAAGGTGCTGCTTTTTTAAATATGTGAAAATACCATATTACTCCTACATAAGAGTTCACATAATTTACACCAATATAATATGATATTTCCAATTGCGTGGACATGAAAATCAGATCTTTCGTATATAATATAATTTCTCGTATGTTTGAGCTCCTCTACATACTTCTTCACCAACTAAAAATAAATAAATTCCACTAACTTACATAGATACAAAATAGTAACACAATTATTCTGCAATTTTTTTATTTTATTTTTCACTAGTATCCGTTACATGCGATTAATCCAGTCGAACAATGTCGGACCATTTTTTAGTGGCGGCTCTCCCATCCTGCAAAAATGAAAAATCTACTTACGTGTTTCTTTTTTGGAGATTGATCTAAATTGAACCAGAGTTGAGGGGACCTAAAACAGTTGGAAACTAGCATGATTAATACGACCTCATCATAGGGGCTACCCCTCAAGTCACATGTACACTGTAACCCTACAATTGCTAAAAGGATCACCATTCATCTCAACTTTCATCCCTATCTTCAAAGACTTGCTCCTTAATGTTGACATGTTTACTTAGCTCATGCCTATATACCAGTTTCATCTCACCTCATTTTATTTTGATCTGTTTCAATTTTATTTTCATATTCTTTAAATAAAAAATCTCTCCCATACTTTAATTTATATACTACTCCCTCTATTTCAGAGAAAGTGTTACAACTTTCCGTTTCCGGCGTTTCACTAAAAGTGTTACAATTTCCATTTATGAAAATTAGTTAAATAATAAAACTCCCTACATTTCACTTTTATTACAATATGCCACTCAGTTAATCTCTAATAATCAGGGGGCCACTTGTACTTTCTACTTTTTCTTAAAATTGGTGCAAATCCAAATTGTAACACTTTATCTGAAATGAAGTGAGTATTTTACATACTTTATTCACTATTTTTCATACTTTATTTACTATTTTATCACCATCTCTCTTACTTTATTCAATTTTGTCTTAAATCTTGCATCCGGACCCGCGGAAAGATGAAACGAGACGTAGTGAGTATATTTTAAAAATATTATCAATCTCAAATTTACACTTTTTTCTTTTATATGTTTCAATATCACCTTATATTAAATGAAAAAATACTATGTCCTACACTCCTATTAACCCCATTACTCATATTTTTATTAATTCAATCCTACATTTCCGAATTATTCAAATAGTTTGAATAGTTCACTTTTAACACTCGTGTCTAACTTAGTTTGAAATTAAGGCCGGGATACTACTATATCCGACTTAGTATTCCTTTTCACTGCTCCAAATTCCAAAATTAAAAAAAATTTAATTAATGAAGTATCGAAATAATTAGGAGAAAATTTTTTTTCTTTGGGAATTAATATAAAATGACAATTTGAATTAATTATGTGAAAAAAATAGAGTCCGTCTTGCAAGAGACCCCTACATATTGGAGAGTTTTGAAAGTCCTCTATAACAAACAAACATAGACAATTTACCCTTAAAACTAGACAATCTGATTTTTCGCGGGTCGACCCGATCTTTTTTTAAAAAAAAACTTACTCAGCTCATCAATGTTTATCCAAATCCACATATGTTTATTTTTACATCAAATTGTCTAGATTTATCATCAAATTGTCTATGTTTATCGTGAAATTGTCTATGTTTAGCATGTAGACATTAGTAACAACCTATTTATCCAATCAAAACACAATATGTAAAAAAAAAATCATGAACTCCAATTTCATTCGTCAACCAATAAATTTCAATACACAAAATAATCAAAAAAATCAAAAATTTGCAACCTATAAAAATATATGTCTTTTCAAAAACATTTAATACATCTACAAAATAAATTTCTTCACACTCTTCACTTGTTCGTCGACCCCTTCTTCCACAACGTCTCAATTTTTGTAACCAATCAATTTCTTTGTTCGACCACCCTTTTTACGAAAACCTAATACATACAACAAAAACATCAAAAAATATATACAATTTATACATAAACATAGACCATTTATACAAAAAAAAATAGACAATTTATAGTAAAACATAGACAATTTATACAAAAAACTAAACCAACAACAACGAACAACATAGATAATTTCTACTAAAACATAGACAAATTCTACTAAAACATAGACCATTTATACAAAAAACTAGACAATCCATCCATACATCCATATCCATCCATCCATATATTATGTAAAGCACAAGGGGCTAAACCTCACCAGATTCATTCAGTCCTACGTGGAATTTTGTGGAATTAGTTGTATTTTAGCCAATATATATTTCAATGTTATTTTTTGTATGTTGACTGTATATATAGTTTTTATTAAATCTCATATAACTTTATCTACAAAAATTCGAAAAATATTTTGAACATATATTTAAATTCGTCATGACAAGACGAATCCATATACACCAATCTTGAATACTATTACACCAGATTCATTCAGTTTTACGTGGAATTTTGTATAATTGGTTGCATTTTAGCCAGTATATATTTCATTGTTATTTTTTTGTGTGTTAACTGTATATATAGTTTTTATTAAATCTCGTATAACTTTATCTACAAAAATCCAAAAAATATTTTGAACATATATTTGAATTCGCCACGACAAGGGGCTAAACCTCACCAGATTCATTCAGTCCTACGTGGAATTAGTTGTATTTTAGCCAATATATATTTCAATGTTATTTTTGGTATGTTGACTGTATATATAGTTTTTATTAAATTTCATATAACTTTATCTACAAAAATCCGAAAAATATTTTGAACATATATTTGAATTCACCATGACAAGACGAATCCATAGACACCAATCTTGAATACTATTACACCAGATTCATTCAGTCTTACGTGGAATTTTGTAGAATTAGTTGCATTTTAGCCAGTATATATTTCATTGTTATTTTTTGTGTGTTGATTATATATATATATATATATATATATATATATATATATATATATATATGTATATATATATAGTTTTTATTAAATCTCATATAACTTTATCAAAAAAATATTTTGAACATATATTTGAATTCGCCACGACAAGACGAATCCATAGACAGTTAGACACCAATCTTGAATACTAATTAATTAAATAAATCATTTTATTCATTAAAGTAAAATATAAATTTATTAAATAAGAAAAAATGAAATAATAAAATTTTAAAAATAGAGCATTTATTAAATTAATTCAATCATACGTAGAATTTTGTGAAATTAGTTGCATTTTTAATCAGTATATCTTTCACTATTTGTTTTAACGTGGAATTTTGTGGAATTAGTTATATTTTAGCCAGTATATATTTCAATGTTATTTTTTGTATGTTGACTGTATATATAGTTTTTATTAATTCTCATATAACTTTATCTACAAAAATTCGAAAAATATTTTGAACATATATTTGAATTCGCCATGACAAGACGAATCCATAGACACCAATCTTGAATACTATTACACCAGATTCATTCAGTCCTACGTGGAATTTTGTAGAATCAGTTGTATTTTAGCCAGTATATATTTCATTGTTTTTTTTTTGTGTTGACTGTATATATAGTTTTCGATCTAGGCGGGGAGATTGATACTCTCTAGGCGGGGAAATTGTCTTCGATCTTCTCTGTACTTTCTTGATCTCCATGATGGGACGGGGGGATGGCAGATACTCTCTAGGTGGGGAAACTGTCTTCTATCTTCTCTCTACTTTCTTAATTCATAACGGGCCCGGGGAGGGGGGTTGTGGAAAAAAATAACAGTATCATGTGAAATTATGTTTGTGTGTCATTTGTGGGGTGACGCATACCACCGCGGGGTTGTTGGGAACCAGTGGATTGGAAAAACAACCGTAACATATGAAATTATGTTTGTATAATTTTTTTTTTGTGTGTGGTGGGGTGGACCACATACTACCGCGGGGGTTGTTGGGAACAACCCTATTGATTGTGTTGTATACTTTTATATTTTATTTTGGTTCCGTTTGAGGGATACATTTTTTCTTTTAAAACATGTATATGTTACTAATTAACACTTCGGGTACGGTAGGACCCTATTTTTACATTTTTCATAGTTAACATAAATAAACACTCAATGATACTCCCTCTATTTCAGAAAAATTGTTACAACTTTCCATTTCCGGCGTTTCACTAAAAGTGTTACAATTTCCATTTATAGAAACTAATTAAATAATAAAACTCCCTACCTTTCACTTTTATTACAATATGCCACTCATTTAATCTCTAATAATCATGTGGCCCACTTGTACTTTATACTTTTTCTTAAAATTGGTGCAAATCTAAATTGTAACACTTTATCCGAAATGGAGGGAGTATAATATTGGATGAAGAAGGACTACCGACCGATACCACGATCAACGTTGTTCACACAAATTTGACTACCTTATTTTCCCGATTAATTTATTTTATCATCTCCTTTTTATTTATTTTTAAAAATAAACTATACCGTGGCATCGCCACGGGTTAGTACTAGTTTATAGTAAGACATAGACAATTTATACAAAAAATAAACCAGCAACAATGAACAACATAGATAATTTCTACTAAAACATAGACCATTAATTTATACAAAAAACTAGACAATTTATAGTAAAACATAGACAATTTAAACAAAAAACTAAACCAGCAACAACGAACAACATAGACAATTTCTTCTAAAACATACACAATAAATTTCTACTAAAACATAGACCATTTATTAAAAAAAACTAGACAATTTATACAAAAAACTAAACCAGCAACAACGAACAAAATAGACAATTTCTACTAAAATACAAACCATTTATACAAAAAACTAGACCAACAACAATGAAAAACATAGACAATTTATACAAAGAACTAGACAATATACATGTCGAGGGCAAAGTCCCCTGAACGCTTGATGAATTTCCCTTGCTTTCCTTCACGCTAAGTACCTAGACCACCTTGGAGTAAGAACCAAAGAGTAAGAGCCCGTAAGAACCGTCGTACTGATAAGAGGAGATGCGTAAGGACCTGCACAAGTAGCTTGGAGAGGGGGGGTTAGAACCTTATACCTGGTTTGCGTGGTGTCAAACCGGGATAAGACTTTACTTGCGAGAGAGTGAGGATCAGCTCGGTATAATTATCGGGAATGAGAAGTGATTATTCCTTACCTTTATTATGGGAATGTGTGCCATATAAATAGATTTCTCCCAAAATGGGAGGGAACCCCCGGATTGCGCCAAGTATCAGGCTCAGATTGAGCCAATAATGCCTCAATAGGCCCATGGCCCATTAATGACTCCTTAACCCATTCCCTTTTGGGCTTTCGGGGGGTAGATTAGTCATTAATGTGAGAGTTTGGAGATCTTATTGCAGTCTGTCGTGTATGAGATCCGAGGAGGTAGGTCCAGACCAGAGGTCCGGACCGTACTAGGTTGGTATGGGGATTTCCACTATGCATGCACTGTCCGAAGGAGGCGGTCCAGGACACGCGACTCGAATCTCCATACTCTCAAGTGCCAGTTCACTTGGTTGCTTATGAAGTTGTTGTGTTGAGTCCAGATGGGTGTCGGGTGGACCCATGGTTCTGAACCATTAGTGGTCGGACCTACTACCCTTTGGGCCCTCTCGTTCCTTTCCACCCGGGTGAGTCGGACCTGCGGGGGCTTGGGGTCAGACCTCCGGGTCGGACTGTAAGGTCCCGGACTCGCAATTTCTACTAAAACATAGGGCATTTATACAAAAAATAGACAATTTTTACCAAAATATAGAAAATTACTAAATTAAAGCATATAAAACGCATGGATACTCATTCGAAACATCATATATACATTCAAACTAACATTGAACAAACTAGATAATTTCGACTAAAATGTAGACTATTTATACAAAAAACTAAACGAAATCGGGAAAAATATAAGTGACCTGAAAATCTAGGAAACGACAAGGTAATGACTTATGTGTGTTGAGTAGTTGGAGATTCGCCGGAGAAGACAACCGGAAAGCTTCGAAGTCCAGTCAACAATTTCGAAAGTCGGCAAAACGGAAAAACGAAACCGATAGAAAGGTAGATCGGCTCATGAGTTACTCAAATATGCAATCGGATTTAGCATTGGTGGTCGGACGACGGAGTTACGGCGGATTTAGTGGTGGTTGGGTGGTGGTTTTAGAGAGAGAGAAAGAGATTGTAATATAGAGAGAGAAACATAAAGAAGAAAATGAAGAAAGTGAAAGAAAACTCTAAAAAATTGACTCTTATACTAAAATCGTTTTCGGATCCGGATTCGGATCAAATTCTTAAAAAATTCACCCTCAATCCAGATTCGCAAAAAATATAAAATGGACAAATATAAACAATTTTTATGTGAAACTAGATGGATTCTTTAAACTCTCACAAATAAGTAGTAATTTTATAAGAATTTGTAAAAAGATATTATAGTAATTACACTACTATATGATTTTTTCATACCACATGGAAAGTACAACCTATTTTAGCGGACAGGAACATATGGGAAAAAGACTGTGGTCTGTAGGAATATCTATGGGCATACCCAAATCCCACTCCATCCACGTAGATCTCAACCTATATTGTTCGATTTGATTGACGTACATTTTATGGTATTGGGTGTATGTTTGACTAAAGTCATGGTCTCAAGTACAAACAATACTAACATTAAATTGTGCATAGTCTTCGTGGCAAACCACCAGTGCTAAATCATGTTAGAACTTTGGGAGTTATAGAATGCTGGAGACACTGAGATATTCCAATTTCGAGTGTTATTTATCTAAATGGATAATGTATCGACTTCATGGTCATATTCAAGTACAAACACTAGTAACATTAAATTGTGCACAGTATCCGGGCCACGAGTGATAAATAATGTTAGAACTTATAAGTAAGAATATCGATGACTTATTTTATAACTAACTTTGTGCTAAGATGCTATTCTTGACGTGCTACATTGTATCCTTACAATATTTATGTTGCATAATCATTTTTTCATCTTCCACGGTCACCGTGATTGAATTTCCCTATAGTTTTAAAAATAGATAGAGTATGTGCCAATAGTGCAATCGAAGTCTTAGAGATATATAATTGATAATTGATACATAAATAAATGAGATATTCCAATTGTATGAACTATATTTGGAATAATTCAAAAATAAAACACGACAATATCGTACCAATAAAGAACTATTGAAATGATAGTTTTTAAGGGATTATTCCACTATTGGGTGCATGGAGCTATAATTGGTTTTCATAGGGGTATAAATGATAGCACTCCTAGTGTCTCTCACAAACCGTGTTTCATGTTCTAGATATAATGGCTCTGCCAATTGAGGTATTACAGTAGTTTTTTTTTTTTTTTTTTTTAAAACGGAAAAAGATTTTATAACTAAAACTCAGAATATTTACATGAGCACAAGAAATGCTCAACAAGAAGTACATTACACATCAAAACCAACAATCTCATACTAACAAGTAATCTCAACCAACTAGAATCGTCACATTAGCTCAAACATCATCAAAAGCCTTCAAGGGAACCATTAGCATTCCGGGCTCCACCACCTCAAGATCACAAGAGTAGTACAAAATCCAACGTCAACGGGAACCATTAATGTCCCGGACTCCAGAACCGTCGATTCCATCAATAGATCTCACAATCACAAAACCAGAACCGTCAATTCCTTAAATCCGTCAATTCCTTGGACTAAAAGTCCTTCATGCCACACGCAAACTCAAAACCTTAAGGTGCTAAAGGATTTCAAGAAAACAAGAGGCAAAAAATTTAAGAGTCGGACATGGAATACGAAACAAAGAGCGCTAACTAGCCATGCCCCTACACTCTATGCTTATCTTTCAAAGTAAGTGGCAAGAAATTTAAGGCGTGGTCACCACTCATTGAGCGCAAACCATATTGTCCATCCCCCTACACCCAAAGTTCACAAGAAATCCAAAAGCAAGGAAACACATCCCTACACCCAAAGTTTCCAATAAAACAAGGGGCAAGAAATTTAAGAGACGGCCATTACAGTTATTTAGGAAAATTAAATCTTGTGCTCTTGCTCTAACCTTTTTTTATTTTTCCGGTGTTTCTTTCTAATGTAGTACCTTGCAAGAATGCAATGGAACGAGTCACGTAGAATCATAGAATGGAATGCCATCCGTGTGTTTGGCTATAGACTTGAGTTGAATAGTTGTGTTGTCAAATTTTTGTTTTTGTTTTTACACTCTACACTATTCCACTGGAGTTGAATTTCTATTCATGAATTCCTAATGTCAAAAGTCAAAACCCAAATATTAAAATCATAATTCAATTCCAAATACAAAACTTTAAAAATCTATTTAAATCGAGTTGTCATTCATCAATTATGAATTTCATCAACTCAAGTTGAATTTTGAATCGAATGCAAGCACTCAGATGGGCTTGCACAGTCTCCTTACTGGATTACTCTCTCAGTTAACTACAGTACTGTAGGAGAACAAAGCAGCAGCAATCTCTGAAGAAATCATTGACCCAATTACACCGAACCCAAGCAGGGTCGATGAGGATCACTCGACCCGGTTCGACTTCCTCTGCCTTAGAATTAATCATATGGTATTGGGAAATAAAATAGATGTGTATTTGAAAACTTAAAACATTATGTGACAAGAAGTTTAAGATGAGTATAGTAGTTAAGTGGAAAAGTTCCTTAGTACAGCCCACAGCCCAATTATCAATACAAAAGGAAGGATGTAAGCAGGAACCATTCTACTATGTCAAATCTGCATAAATATTGCTCAAATAAGTATGATACTATGTGCAGTTTGGAAGTTTACAGTTTACAGTTTACTTCAATGTGAGTATGTGACAGTTTATGTTCTAACAAAGAGCTTATGACTGGTAACTCATAAGCAACTCACTCCGGCCAAAAAACCGACGAGGACCCAGAAATACTGTGATTTTTTTCGGTATAAGTGGTACAAATAAGCTGCTATGAGAATAAAAATTGATTATTAAACTTCAAGATATTGCAAAGAATGTAGAAGTACCAGCAGCTCAACTAAGCCTCAAAGTCTTCTTGCAAGTTGCAAGAGATTTCCGTAAAATGAATGAACAAGTGATCCTCCTAATGTCTCTGCATCTCGCGGAATATGTTTGCGACCTTTGGAGATAATCTTGGCAGAAATTTGAACAGCTGGAGAAACAAACACTAGAAAATGTTATGATACAGGTAGGACGTGGGAGACAAGAGTAAACCAGACAACACAGGATAGCGAGATGACACCATCATGCAAAGAAGTTATAGTAGAACATGCAGGACATCTTGAAGAATCAGAGTCTAGTCAGAGTTGGTATAAGAATATTATTAGTATTTTAAGAGGGTGTTTCCTAAAGTTGAAGCTGTTCAAAAAGTGCGGAAACCTAGAGAAAACTGTAAAAAATGTCTCAGTAGCGCTTATGCAGAGTATATGAAGAAAGTTCTGAGAGATGGAAAAGGGCGCAAAGAGTTTGTGAGTACTCAATGGTGTATGCAACAGTTTCTGCTACAACGCATTGAACTAGTTCATCTACGAAACCTCTTTAATGTTCGTGACTAATATTGAAAAGTATCCAAGCATGCATTCTATCTCATTTTGATTAATTTACCAACAGCAAATAGAAGAGAAAATCATGTTAGATCTGGATAAGATTTGTCAAATGAGTGAGTGAACCATTGCATGCTCCTGAAAGTAAACTAAAGCTAACGGAAAGACATACCCAGAGCTTCACGCAGGCATCAATTACAACTGGAACTAGGCAGATAAAAATTGTAATTACGGCCTGATCCACCTCAAGCCCATAATGCTCAACTATAATCTCTAACAATGTCTGCCAACCTGATTCGGAATGATATCTGCAAGTTTGAAGGCACAAGGTTAGACAAGTCAAGGTAATGCCTGTCTAATAGACCTCATATTTTCCTCCCTTTCTCTTTTAGGTTTATCAAAGTGTTTGCTGTCAGAAGCTATGTGGCAGTTTCAAGAAAGATTAATAAATTTTATGTCCTCAATAACAAAGTACACATTTCATATTAAAAAGCCACGGCATTCCATCAACAGAAAAGGAAGACTTCCAGAAAAGTCCATATTTACATATCGAGTAAGCACTGGATGCACAATTGACAAGAAACTTCATCTACGAATTACTTTGAGCTCACTCTCCACTTTTAGTATTGAGGTTGAGGACCGCAACATATAATTGTGCATGGAAAAGAGATGAGAATATTACCCTAAAAAAATATCAGTGACAAGTATTATAAGAAATGCCTTGCCAGTGTCTGAAATGTTGTTCAGAATCTTATATCCAGTAAATTTCAGCAGAGCCACCTGCAGGAAACAAGTCAAAAGACACAGACATCGTCAAAATATAATAAAGACATTGAAGAAATGGAGAACTAATGACCTACAATGTTCAACTAGACACAGAAAAAACAGGAAACCAGATTCTTGTGGAAAAGGCTTGTCCAATGACCATGAAATGCATTGCATGTTGCATGTGGAAGGAAGAGATCTCAGAGCAATTTATCTATTGAAAGTAGGTTGCCGTTTATTCTTGTGTAATGGGGACTAAGGCGCTGGGTAAATATCACTAGTCTTTAAAAATAAATCCTAAAAAACAGAGAGAGAAAAATCAAGGCATTTGTACGATGCAACCAATGGATACACCATACCATATGCATATAATTTTTGGTAGTCATTAAAATTTGAAATAAGGAAAAAATAATACATTAGAAAGCCCCAGTCTCAAAGTGATTACTAGCTACAGACAAGCAATGGGATTATCATGCTATAGGGATATACTGTTTGATCGATTCAAGTACAGGGTATCAAATTAGAATAGAAAGGGAAGATCATACTTGAGAGTTTAGATAAAATGAAAGAAAAAAAGAATATAAAGATAGCTAGTCGTAGAGTTAATTTACAGGGTTTATTTGATCAAGACTCACTTGACTCTGATAGAAGTATAGCAGAGTGAATAATGAGACCCCAAACACCATATCTGACCAGATATTAGCAAATGCGTTGCGGTTCTCTAACCTCCATTCCTCTCGCAGCTCTAATCTGTCATGTTGCAAAGCAGTCTTGATAACCAATGTTCAACAAAAGAGCAAAATGCAAATCGCATCAAGGGAATGTGTTTCCAAAAATATGATTATATGAAAAACTCGGAGCATGGGTATTTATATAAGCATGTGTAAAACTGTGATTGCTTGAGAAATAACAAATTGATAAAACTGCTCGCTTTCTGTGGAAAGGGGACTCCCATTTCCGCCATTACTTCCCCTTCTCTTCTTTTTATTTAATAAATTTGGTATACTAACTCAGCCAAACACTCGGATATCACTAGCAAAGTAGATCAAGTCTTGTTTAAAAATTGGTGAACGTGGTAGGAGCTTACGCTTTATGTCGTATCTCCACGTAAAGCTCCTCATCAGAGAGAGGAGGAGATTTACCAATCTCTACTTCCAGGCGATACCGAGCTTTCTCGAGATTTAGAGCCTTGACAATTTCAAGTTTCTGATTCCTTCTCACGTCAAGCATCTGCGCAGCAAATGGCACGGTTTTGACATATCTGTGCATGAAACAAAATAACATGAGCCTCCTGTACACAATCAATTAAACCTTATATTATTGCAAACAGTTACTTTCCATGAGAAGCTACAGAAATAGTCAAAGTTTGAAATTTATATTCATTGTCAATGTTAAAGTATGGTTGATCTGATGTTTTACGCTTCCCAAGTAGTATTTACATGGCCACGCTCCCAGATATGTATTACCACATCCAGATAAGTAAGTCAGTCATATCGTTATCCCAAACTAAGGACAAACATATCCAGCTTCAAACAAGCAAAATGTGCGATGCACATAACCAAGCTTCAACTTTTTTTTTTTTTTTTTTGGATTTATGTTGAGGCGGAGAATAAGATGAAAAACATGTAGCTGAACTACTTGCAAGTGCCATCATGATCTTCCCCCGCATAAACCTCTGGTAAGGTCCAAACCTCTCTCCCTTCGGGGGCATATCATCATTTAAATCTCTAATATGCTTGCAGAGACCTTTGACATCTGAGACAACTATACTGGATGAAACTACGAGATTTGTATCGTTAAAGACAGAACTTCAAATTTTCAAGAGAGAGAAAGGTCCATTCTGTGAGTCATACGGAACACACAAATCAACATCTAAGTTGATGTCTTTCTTAAATTCATATATGCATGGTGACAACTTGACTTGAATGTCATAAGAAATATAACAAACTTTCAGCTGTTATACAACTTTACATAACTTCATCTACTGCAGTATTTCTAAAATAAAGTAAATTTTAATTAGATAAGCAACTATGAGACTTGCATTTACCTGTTTTCATACATCAAGTTAAGAATGAATGGGAATTTTTTACTTTTTAAAGAAACTAGAGAAGCTGATTTATTTTGACCATACATGGACAATGATTAATGATTATGCATCGCTTGGTATAATACCTGTCGAGGAAAGGCATAAGAACATAGTCGTGAACTAAGAAATCTAATGCCCATGGAATAATGATCAGCACAGCCAGAAATTTAGCCTGAAAAGAGGAAAATGGTGATTATAAGTCCTATGACTCCGCTTAATAGATGGTGTAAAGTACTTCAAACGCAGAGAGCCAGTGATCAGGAAAACAGCATCGTAACTCCTAAGAGATCCACCACTTTGGAAATAAAACTATAGGAATTGAAATAAGTACCCAAAGATCGGTATAGCCGATTTCAAACAGGGACATGTTCAGACTTCAGAGAATATAAGCATGTGAAAGTCAGGATTGTTTTGCTCACTACTAATTCACTGATTTTCAGTTGATGCATGGACAGATAGTCTAGCACATTGTATGTTCTATTAAAGTGATCATCTGATCCACCTTAGAACAGATCATTCTGAGCCCACTCTCGAAGTAGAAGATAGGTAGTTGCTTTAACCATTTCAGGGAAAATAAAAACACATTCCAAGTATTGCTCACCGAATTCGGTGACGCAAAAGCGAAAACTTTGTCTTCGTAAAGAATGTCCTCGTCTTCTCTGCCTAGTACCATGTTTCTTACAGACTTTACAGATTTCACCAATCCTCTCCCAGAAAGAAGTTCATCAATTTCATCGCCGTTTTCAACCTCTGGCCTTTCAGTGGTGCCATTGGAATTATCAGGCCACGGTGTGCCATTTCCAAAATCACCATCATTGCTCTCAACAAGCCAATCTTCCCACCTCCTACTCTCCTCGTTCTTCACATCCTCCTGCGCCTCCCTCAATTCCACAATCGCCTCTGCTCGCCTTTTCCACGCCTCAAACTTTTCGTTCTCCGACAATTCATCATCGGTATTCTCTTCCTCCACCTCGAATTCATCTAGCATATCTTCATCCTTCAAACCAAGCCAATTCCCATCCTCTTCGAAAAAGAATTTACGCCACCAACTTTTCCTCTTAGAATGTTTTTTCTTGGCACAGGGAACTAACCTACGAGACTTTCTCCTCCCACAACTCAATTGAGCCGCAGAAGTCGATGCATTACAGTATGAGAAACGATTCTCAAAGCTACTGTTCTTGTACAAGACTAGATTTTTACACAAGACCATTGAAGTGCTCATGAAGAACATAAGAAAAAATCCACATTTTTCACACTCATAGAGCAATAAAGACGCAATCTTGCTCAAATAAGCTCGAAAAAAGACAAGCAAGAATCATTGAATCAATTCATCAAACAGGTGATGTGCAACATTACACCCAGAACAACTTCAACAATACAGACTAAAAACAAAAAGGGCAACTCACAAAATGTGGAAGAAATCCGAACTGTGCCGATAGCTGGAATATAAAACAAAAAACTGTTGCTTATTTGTGTATGGGAATGCAAACAGCCAAGCGGGATTGGATAACAGTTCTTGGTTTTATTTCTCTGTTTCTGGATAAACCTCTTTCTATTTTCTAATAAAGCTTGTCACTTCACCTCCGAATTAAACTTCACTCTTGTTTGGGGATAAACAATTTTTGGCACCGTAACTTTCTTTTGCGTCAAGTTGGTCCCAAACTTTTTTAAATGTTGGTTAGATTGACTAAAAAAGAAAAGGTTACTCAAACATGTTCAAACTCAAATAGAGAGAATATCTTATGAGCTTCAACATATCACACTAGGTTCGGTTTACTTGATTCGTATGATTTAAAAACTCCTAGTTAAATTTGCGTAATGATCTAATATGTATAAAAAAAGGATGTATGTGGATTTCCAACATTAATTAAAAGACAGTGAATCACAGTTTGAGTATATTAGTGTATCAAATCCACAACTCTATACATCGAAATTATAATGTAAGTACTTCGGAAGATCAAGTTCACAGTGCATTAAATTGCTTTTGGATTATTGATGTTATTACTCTCTAGCCAGTCTGGTGTTGCATATGGAAGGAAAAACATTAGTGTGGATCAAATTCAATTAGAAACCAACTATACCTAAATATAAAATTGATAGCCAGGTCTTTTCATGGTATTTATGAAGTTTATCTTCGTTATTTTGACGCGGATGTAAGTTTCTTTTGTAAAACTCCGCAATCCACTCCATATACGCCTTACAACTCTATTGTTGGCATTTAAAAATCTCATGAATGACAATGTAGTTTAAGAGTAGTGAGCACATTGCAGGATATAATACTCTGCCTAACCATTAAAAGTAGGTTGGTCATGTGTGGTAGACACTGTTTAAATTTGTAAAACTTACAATGTCAAAGTTGCTGCTTGGAAACCTACATGATCACAATTGTGATAGTTGAGAGTAAAGGACTATCATTGCAATTTCCCCTCTTACAAATCCATGTTTTCATGATCATGGAAAATTGCAAAAATACCTCCACATCACCCAATGAAGAAAGTCCAAACTTTGGAAGTGGACCATTTTTACCAAGAAAGGACCATTGGGCCACATCTAGTAACTTAATGAATTTCCAGTTTATCTTCTTAAAAGAAAGACCATTGGGCCACCTTTTCCAACCCAAAATCTCCAAGCCCAAACGACGTCGCATGAACAAACAAGGGTTTTAGCAGGATTTCTGATCACTGATTTCTAGAGAGAGAGTGAGTGCGCTCTCAATCGAGGAAGATGAAGCCTGTAGTAGGAATGGTGGTCTCGAACAAAATGCAGAAATCGGTGGTTGTGGCGGTCGATCGCCTGTTCCACCACAAGCTCTTCAACCGGTACGTCAAGCGTACCTCCAAGTTCATGGCTCACGACGAGCAGAATATCTGCAACATAGGCGACAGAGTCTGTGCTACTCTCCTGCTATATCTATCTGTATGTATGTATCTACTGTATTTGATTCATGTTAAGCAGTTTCCGATTTATTGTGCAGGTGAAGTTGGATCCTTCTAGGCCTCTCAGCAAGCGGAAGCGTTGGGTAGTGGCTGAAATTCTTCAGAAAGCCAGGATATATGTTGCTCCGCCTAAGCAAGATGTCACTGCCCCCGAGAAACCGACTCTCGAGAAGACCGCTTGAGGTGAGCCTTTATGCCTCATTCTGTTTTTGGTAATTAAAAGAGTTTTGAGTGTGTTCATGTGCTTTGTGATGTGTGTGGAACAGATTAGATGGAGGTATTGTTGAAAGTTCGGGAGATAGTTGGGTTGATTGGGACTGTGTTCGTTAAAAACGAGCTGATGAGCTGAGCCAGTTTAGTTGATAAGCTACTGATAAATCAATTTAAATTGAGGTGGTAAATCAGCTGATTGATTTGGATGATGTGTCTAGCAAATTAGCTGGTGAGACAGGGGATTTGATGGAAATGGAATATGGATACTAATAAGGTGGAGTACTCTTGCTGGCATAGTTTTTCAGATTAGTTACTCCTGAGCTTCTATTAGCTAGTCATTAACGTGATAGTCTTATTTTGGTCAAACTTTCAAATAAGCTGATTATGATCATAAGTATGGGCGGAGGTAGTTGTTTGTGGAATCTTATGATCTGTTATTTAGTGACTTAGTGTGAAAGTATGGGTCTGCGTAGTTGCTTATCAAATCATACCATTTGTTCTATGTGACATAGTGCTATAGTGTGGGCCTTTGTAATTGCTTATCGACACCTGCGCCCAAGTATCCTGCTGTTTGTTTTTGGACTCTTACCATTAATCCAGATTGGAAGGAGATTGGTACTATTCTTCAAGTATTTTTCAAGTTTTGTATTATCACTTGTAGATTAGATATGATCACAAGGTTCTGTAACTAATCATCCAATCTAGACTCCAGAGCAATTAATTTTTTATGCAAATTTCCGTGTTAGAAGCTTTTTTTTTTTTTTTAATGAATATGCACTTCTCTACGAAGTGAATTATGTCAGAATGTTACTTACAAGTGTCTTAGACATTGAGTTCTGATTTTCTTGTGCATTTGCATCAGCTTATTTAACTACAGATCATTAATTTGTATCTATTATTATACGTCGACAAGTGCCTCTTATCGGGCCTCCTGTACTTGCCACATAAGATTATGTGTTAAATGAAGCTGTTACCTACTAATGGAATTGATCTGTTTCCCAGGGAGACTTGGCACCGTGTTACTTTTGCGCGAGTCAATCAATGCTCTGGAGATTAAACTGGATCTGGGTGGATAACGGTGAATAGTTGCTTTGCTCTTTGCTTGTATTATGAAGTGAATCACTGAGAATAGATTTCCATTCACATTAGGATCTTCTACAAGGTTAGAGATCAGTTTGCAGCTTTAATTTTCAATTTAGGATTTCTGAATCTGAAGGTACCATTTTTATTGTAGTCAAAAGCTGGGTTCTGGCATAATTGATATTAGTGTATGTTTGGTAATAATCTATACTGCACAATGTCTCTTTTTGTCCATCTATCTATTAGTATCTCTCTGATAAGGTGAATTCTCGTTCACATTACACATTTACACTAATGCACAGACGGCTCTGCTAGCCGACTTGATGCGAATAGTAATGTCATTGAGGATATTGCCTCACATGGATTTTTATTTTATCAATAAACCACGTTCTTTCACAAATTGGTTGCTGTTTATATATAATCAAAAAAATTGACCTTTAAGGGGAAACAAAAGGAAAAAAAAAAGACTAATTCTCTTGAACATTTAAATCCATAACAAGTTGTATTTACACAGTTGTACATGTTATTATACTTGTAATTTTGTATGTGTTTTTTTTTCAGATCTTAATATTGTTCTGTAACCTGGTTTAGTTATTAGCATACCACTGAGCATGTTGGAGAGAGTGATATCCTTAAGTAAATAGTGTGTGTGAAAACATATGTCATTGGTACTGTTGCAAACAAACTCTTATTCAATTGTGAAATTGCAATTTTAGTTGCAACCTGCATAGCTGTTTAAGTTGAGCTTATTGTTAACTATTCATTGCCTAATGCATAATGATAGTATTTTTATTTTGTCTTCGAAGAAACTTACATAATACATGTTAGTGGCTACTTTGACAACATCTTAAACTTGAATAATTTGGAAGTTGAGACTAGACGAAAGCTTCGATTAGCTGTAAGCCTGTAAGTAAAAAATGATCTTCTGCTACTCCTATGCTTGGTATATGATGGTGTCAGATACCGATCACTTAGTGAACCATTGCTTACTCTGTCCAGGGCCACGGGTTGTTCCTTTTCAGTGGCTTGACATGTCTGATAGCCTTCCAGACCACACTATTACACTTGAAGCCAGAACCAAAAGCCAGTTGCCACACCTTGTCCCCGTTTTTAATCTTTCCTTTGGCTTCTAGGTAGGCCAGTTCATACCAAATGCTGCTGCTTGAAGTGTTACCAAATCTCTCCAGTGTCTTTCTTGATGCCTCCATGTACTCATCAGTGAGATCCAAGTTTGTCTGTATTTCATCCAGCACTTTCTTGCTGGTTGCTACAATGCAGATATGCTCAAATGCCCGATTGTAGTTGGGGATGTATGGTTTGGAGGAACCTCCAATTCTATTCATCAAGAGCAGTGATTTGAAGAAGTGGAATTGCTCAGAAAAGGGTAGCACGAGAGGGCCTAGTGTTGTCATGTTGGCCTTGAGAGCATGTCCCCCCACTTCTATCACATCCTCGTTCACCAGCATCCCTTGTTTTCCTTCAGAGTCATCCTTTAGCTGAATGCTCTTGAAGCTCCTTTCATCTGTTCCTTTGTGAGTCCGAACTAACTGCATATACAAAAACTTCAAATTCTCTCCCAAAATCTAGTGCATGCATGAAGCTATGCTTCTTGCAAAGATTTTAATGTTAATTCCTCTGGATGATTTGATCTGGACCTCGTGCAGTTTCAGCCTTTTAAGTTTCACTGTATCCGTGTTCTATATAAATTACTGTGTGTTTTTACTAGTGATTTCCAATGACTACATGCTCCTCCCTCGAACTTTTACACTAAGCCCTTCCCCTTGCGCAAAAAAAAAAAAAAAAAGAAGAAGAAGAAGCCGATTCCAAGTTATGAATGTCAATATAGGCAATCTAGCATAGTGTATGGGAGAAGAGTACTTGTTTCAATTGATACTTGGCACGCCATGAATCCATTTGGCGATCTGTGAGCAAAATGGCTGCAGCTCCCATTCGGAGGTAGCAATTTGGTAGCAGCATATCCAAGTCACTCCCGTTATACCAAGTGAAGCTTATAGCTTCAGTGCTAACCACCAGGGCATAGGAGCCTGGATAGACTCTCAGTAGATCACTAGCTAGATCAATCGCTGTGATCCCAGCTGCGCATCCCATGCCGCCTAGGTTGTAGCTCTGGATTTTGTGGCTTAGCTTGTAGTGGTTAATCAGCATTGCTGACAGGGAGGGAGTGGTGTTAAGGACACCACAATTCACTACGAGAATCCTTATGTCTTTTGGGCTGATACTGGTAGAGGCAAAAAGCTCATCTACCGCCCCATACATGACTGTTGCAGCCTCATCACGCCCGGCTTTAAGATCCCTTTCATAATTGGGTTGGAAAATAAATCGAGGCAGGTATGTTTCGTCTCCTAGGCCTGAGTTCTTGAGAGCTCGCTGCTGAAAATCAATTGCCGTGTCACTGAATTGTCCCGATTTCTTGGCCAGCTCTATGTACTCTTGTTTTGTGATCTGCATGGTGAGCCAAAACATTAGGCATATACATAAAGAGTTAGCTCCAGTATCTCTTTAGGGGCCAGTGATTCTTGTGTTATTTCGGTAAACTATAGATGTGTCAACTCAATAAAGAGACTGCGTAGAGGGAGGGTATGTGTACCTTTAGTTCATTTGGTGGGAGGTAGCAGGCAAAATCAAGTAGATAAGTAGAACGAGGAGTCAGATTGAAATAGATATACAGAAAGACAGACAAGAATCCCAAGAGAAGTGCATTCCATGTGTCGTATTTATAGGAAAAATCACCCCATGTTAGCTTGGCTATTTGTGTACCGAATGCCAGGAGTAGAATCGGCATGGCAGCAGCCAAATAGATCCTGTGATTGATGAGGTAACCGTAGCCAAGCTTTACGTATTTCAGGTTGACGGAGCTAAGGAAGTCTGGCAAGCAGCGTCGGACTCTGACTGAGAAATTGAGGGAACCGGCATAAGGACTGGAGTTCTCAATGCCCCGGGTTATAATCTCAGGTGAAAGGTACTCCTTTCCTTGTTTTGCCATGATGATATGGGTAACAAGAAAATTTAGGAGGGGAGATTAGAGTTTGGTATGGATATATTTCAAAAATGGTTCAACACAAGAAAGCTGTGATGTGTAATTATTGTAAATTATGTAACTGAACAAGGGGTGTTCCGGTGCATGAAGCCTCTGTGACGGCAGCTTTGTCGGGCTCAGACATTTCTTGCGTGCACGAGTGTTTTTAGGTGTCATCCAGGAAAGGGGAAGGGAAAGTTTTGCCTACTGTAATAGACGTGCAGCAGTTAATCTAGCCCATGTTTTCATGCTTGTTACATTTCCTCATATGATGTGCATTGTTATGATGGTTTCTGCTGAATAATTGCTTATTACACTTTCTCATGTAATAATGCATTCCTCATTTTTGTGCTCAGCGGACATTTTGGCAAAGGTGGCTTTCGTTAGTCTAGACAATAATAAGCCCTTCCCTCATGTAACTGAAATTCGTAGGTTTAGGGAATTGATATGTACAAAGCTAAAATTGTTAAGTACAGAGCACCTTATATTTTACTACAGCCCTGTTTTTAATTCACCTAAATTTAACACACCTAAGTTAATTTCCAGCCAATCAACTTTGCACCGGAAAAGACTATTCTTTGATATTAAGCATAGATAAAGAAAAATTTATTTGCGACAACCTAGTATGTATTTCTATTTTTGACTTTTTACAATTAACAAACTAAGACTTTATCTACAAATTAATCTTATAATGGTATAATATTCAATAAAATAATACAGTATAATTAACTTTACCTCCTAAATTTCATAATATGATGTAATTGAACATTTTTTATTATACAGTTTATGATTAATTCGTAGTTAAAATTAAATTTTGCTGACTGGAATTAAAACTAAACAACTTCTTTGGGATGTGACACATCATATTAGCTCTAAGAATCCAATATAAAGGTTAGCAAAATTTTTAAATGAGGTAGCCGAAAATCAGGACAAGTTAACTATTGCAATAACCATCACGAATCTATATCATGAAATGTGGTGCATCTTTCATCTGCCAATTCATAACACAGCAAGTTAGATAAATTGTCGAATTGATATGCTTAATTAATTCAGCTGTCAGAGGAATTGTCAAATTGATATGCTTAATTCATTCAGCTGCAAATGAATCGAGTTGGAAATAAGAATTTGGTGTGCGTTAGGATCTATTTTAATGGAAAAAAACGTGCGTGAACTAAGCAAAGTGAAGGGTACTATAGGAAAATAATAAAATACTCTTTTGTTAATCTATCTATATATTATTAAAAGACCAGTTTTTATTCTAAAGGAATTGTAAAGAACATTTGTCAAGATTGAATGAGAGCATTTCTTTCATTTTTTTGTATTTATTTGCATTATAAAATTTCAAACAATTACATAGAGGGTAAGTATCAGTTTTTATATCTTCATCCATTCATTTCGGCTTCTCCTTAACTCATTTAAAAGCATGATCTCGCTATTTTTGGTAAATTTAAAGTTTCTCCACCAATTTTAAAAGCGTTTAAACATATAAATCAATAAATATCTCCCTAAGTTTGGTTAATTTTAATTATGGTCATTCAAATAATACAAAAGTATACTACTAAAATCACACCACTAAAATAAAACAGTATTGAATTCATCTATCTATATACATATAAAAAGAATACATTTTCAAGCCCTTTAAACATAGCCACGTGTCATGTTGACGTTGCACTATCGAGCATTCCTATTGGTCAATTTTTTCCCAATTTGTATTTTGATTGATTGTTAGATTTTTAAATTTGGTATGTTGGATGTGGAACATTTTAAGTAGTTAAGATGTAGTGCACTATATAACTCCCATAATTTATTTTTAGCATGTTGAATCAATATGTAATTTTTATTTAATCTCATATATATATTTATACACAAAACTCCGAAAATTATTTTGAACATATATGTAGATTCACCGCAACAAGACGAATCCATAGACACCAAACTTGAATATTTTATTAATTACTTAAATAATTTATTTATTTATTAAATTAAACCTTATGCAGGTTTATTAATTGATCAATTGAAATAATATATATATATATATATATATATATATATATATATATATATATATATATATATATATGTATATATATATATATATATATATTCATCCATCCATCCATATATATATTATGTAAAGCATGGCTAAACCCACTAGATTAATTCAATCCTACGTAATTTTGTGGAATTAGTTGCATTTAATAAAGATATATTTCATCATATTTTTTGCATGTTGTACGTATATAGTTTTATTAAATCTCATATAACTTTTCTACAAAATCCGAAAAATATTTTGAACATATATTTGAATTAAATGACAAGGCGAATACATGAACACCAATCTTGAATAGTATTATTTCAAGAAATTATTTTATTCATTAAAATAAAATATATATTTATTAAATAAGATAAAATGAATTAATGGAAATTTAAAAATAGAGTATTTATTAAATAAATTCAATCTACGTGAAATTTTGTGGAATTAGTTGCATTTTCAACCAGTATATCTTTCACTATTTATTTTTGGTATGTTGGATGCATAAATAGTTTTTATTAAATCTAATATAAATTTATTCTACAAAACTCCGAAAAATATTGTGAGCATATATTTGAATTCATATCCCACCAAATTCATTCAAATTCCAGCCATCCTACTTGAAATTTTGTTACTAAGGATCATGAGGGCAAGGTTATTGCTTGGTGACAAAATTTTATGTCTTGTGGTTGCTGAAAATGCGGAAGGTTGGTCAGCCAAATTTATAACTAAATTTGTTTGAGATTTTGAGCGGCAACATGTAGTAATTGAAAGATATTGTTCTATGGTGATCACATCTCTTATAAAAACAAATTTTAGCTTTGACCCCTTTGTTTCACTTTTCGAAGAAATTGTGTCGATAAAGAATTTTATTCCATGAAGTTTTGTCAGATTAAACGTGAGCTAACGTTTTAGCACATAGATTACCAGTTGGATGTTTTTATGATGATGTTGGTTTGGTAGATTTGTATTATCCATACCAAGATCGTTATGTGAGAACGCATCGACTGAGGGTTGTCTCGATTAATTAATTTTGTCCTCCCATTTCTATTTATTATTAAACGTAAACTATATCGCGGCATCCCCACGGGAATTTTGTGGAATTAGTTACATTTTCAGCCAGTATATTTTTCATTGTTTATGTTTTTGTATATTGGTTGCATATATAGTATAAATTTATATACAAAACTTCGAAAAATATTTTGAATCCAGAGCATACATTTTTCTATACATGTTTACTAAGTTATGACAATTAACAAGAGCGAGGAACACTCTACACTGGTATTCCGTCATTTTACATTTGAACGGGTTCTATCCAACCTAAATTCAAACTGTTTGGAATAATGATGTCAAACTCGAATCCGTTCCATACCTTTGTGACAATACACAAACCAACATCTTATGGTTAAATTAGTGAAAAGTCTCATGAAGGGTGGGGGTATATTAGGGGTGGGTGCAAAAAAAACCATCGTAACATTTGAAATTATGTTTATAAAATAATAAATTTTGTGTGTGGTGGGGGAGCACATACCACCACTTCAACCCTGTTATCTGCGTTCTAAACTTTTGTATTTTATTTTGGTTCAGGTTAGAGTATAAGTTAGTAATTAATGTGTTAGGTACATGTAGAGGACCTGAAATAAAACTATCACGTCCCTTTCAAAGCATATACGTAATGATGAGTCATATTTTACATTTTCTATAGTTAACATAAATCCAATGATATATTACTGGACGAAGAAGGACTCCAGACAAACACCACGGCCAACGTTGTTTAATTTTTACTGTCTTATTTTATCGATTAATTTATTTATCATTAAAAGCAAACTATCTGACAGTCGCCATGCGGGTTGAAGTAGTGGAGGGGACCCAGGGTTGTTGGAAACCAACCATGTTAACTGCATTATACACTTTTGTATTTTATTTTGGTTTGGATTGGAGTATAAGTTATTAATTAACGTATTAGCTACGGGGAGAACCCGATATAAAATACTATATGTTATCAACCCGTCGAGTCCTGAACGGGTTTGGGTTGGGTCCTACCCCTTTCAAAGCATATATGTCATGATGGGTCGTATTTTACATTTTCTAAAGTTATAAGTCACAGTGATATAGTATTTGATGAAGGACTACACACTGACACCACGACCAACGTTGTTTACAAGGAATTTTAACTATCTTATTTTCTCGATTAATTTATTTTATCCTCACATTTATTTATTATTAAAAGTAAACTATACAGTGACAAGACGAATCTATAGGCACCAATCTAGATTATTATTATTAATTAAATAAATTATTTTATTCACTAAAATAAAAATATATTTATTAAAGAAGATAAAATGAAATAATAAAATTTAAAAAATAGAGCATTTATTAAATATTTAATACTCCACCATCTATTTAACAAGAATTAATAGATATTTAGATTTTCAATTATAAATTTTGATTCTACGGTTGAGCAAAGTCCGAATAGGGGGGCGAGAATTTTGTTCCATGATGTTTTGCCAGGTTAAACGTGAGGCTAATCTTTTAGCACTCAGATTATTAGTTGGGTGTTCTTATAATATAACTATAACGTGAGTGTGTCATTGTGGCATCTAATTACAAATAATAATAAAAATATATGAAGGTAATTAAGTGCAATCATTGTTTCTGATAATGAATTGTCTTTTTTAGTTGAATTAAGATTTTGGATAGTGCGAATTGATCTGTTCCAATTTAATTAAAGAAGATTGAGAAGAAATATTTGTTATCGTTTTTTTTTTCCTTTAATGATGAATTGATTTTGTTGGAATTCGATTAGGGTTTTGAATTTATTGGAGATGACATATTGAGATTTTTTAATGATGAATTGATTCTTCTGGGGTTGATTTAGGGCTTGAAATTTAATTAGAGAAGACAAATTGAGTTTTTTTAATGATGAATTGATTTTGTTGGAGTTGCGTTAGGGCTTAGAATTAGAATGAATAAGACATATTGATTTTTTGTAATTAAAGTCTAATTTACATGCATATCACAAATCGGTTCAATTTAACTTAAATTAAGTACTCAATTGCACAACTCTAATAGTTGTGCACTTATATATATAAATAAAAAATCAGCATTTACGTAACACACTACGTGTGTTAAGGGTTTTTATATAAACCAATGAATCTGTGATTGAAAAAAATAATAAAAAATATTGAAAAATAATAAATAAAAGGGAGAAACTTACGCCAATGGGATTCGAACCCTGCACCTTCTACTGAAACAATGACATGTACGTACCAGATTCAAATTGAATTAGTAAGATCAACGGATGGGATTTAAATTGAATTACAAACTTAGTGAAACTTTTTGAATTATTATACTACTCTGAATATACTGTCATATATAAAGTTGATGGGTTAAATCCACCAGATTCATTCAAATTCCAGCCATCCTACGTGAAATGTTGATACGGTTGAGCAGAGTCCGAATAGGGGGACGTATTAGTGTTGTTGCTAGGGATCATGAGGGCAATGTTATTGCTTGGTGATTTTTTTTTAATGTCTTATGGTTGCTGAAAATGCGGAAGGTTGGCCAGTCAAATTAAGAACAAAATTTGTTCGAGATTTTGAGTGGCAACATGTAGTAATTGAAAGGGATTGTTCTTTGGTGATTAGATCTCTTAAATCGACAAATTTTAGCTTTGCCCCTTTATTTCACTTTTTAAAGAAATTCAGGTATTTGATGGAGAATTAAGCATTGCCAAGTTAAACGTGAGGGTAACGTTTTAGTACATATACTATCGGTGTTCTTATGATGATGTTAGTTTGGTATATTTGTATTATCCACACTAAGATCGTTTTAGCATATATTGTTATAGTGGTATATATGTTATTAGACATGCTTTTTTCAGTCCCAGGATATAGAAGAGATACACATGAGCTAATTGGTGGTGTGTTGATCTTTACATGTCTATCAACAACATTTTACATGTGAAGATTTTCAAGTTCCTTTTCTTTATGTATAAGATTCGATCGGTAGTATGAGGTATAAGGGTTCTCTTCTCTACGGTCTTTGTCCGGAAGGACTGGTTCTATCCAACCCGAATTCAAACCCGTGCGAAATAATGATGTTCAGGTCCGGTCTAGTATATACTCGAACCCGTTCCACACCTTTGTATGTGAAATTAAGTTTGTATAATATTTTTTTGTGTGTGTTGTGGGGTGACCACATACCACCGCGGGGTTGTTTGGAACAACCCTATTGATTGTGTATACTTTTGTATTTTATTTTCGTTTCGTTTGAGGGGTAATTTTTTAAAAATAAATATTTTTTTGAATAAGCTAATTATATTACATGGGCTCACCCGTGATCGAACATCTTGCATGTAAAAGTTTTAGAAAACATTTATGCATTACTAATTAATGTGCAATTGATGCGAGGACCCTATTTTTACATTTTCCATAGGTAACATAAATAAACACTCAATGATATAATATTGAATGAAGAAGGACTACCGACCGACACCATGATCAACGTTATTCACATAAATTTAACTACCTTATTTCCTCGATTAATTTATTTTAATACCCCCTTTCTATTTATTATTAAAATATCTATACACAAGCATCGCCAGTTAAATACTAGTTAGCTCAATAGATAAGTAAACATAGTGAATGTAATATAGGAAAATAATAAGATACTCTGTTGTTAACAAAATCAGCTATGTAGATATCAATTCTCCTAGGTTTATGTGCTTGTGATGTATGAAGTCAGTGACGCTCTGTACCTGATCACCGATATGCCTGTTAGGGTATTGCGTGTAGCTTACACGTAGTGCTGTTAAACGAGCTGAGTTGAGCCGCGTATTGTGATACCCGGCTCGAGCTCAACCGAGCTCGGCTCGTTAACAAAAACGAGTAAAAAAAGGGCTCGAGCTCGAGTAACATGTAACGAGCTCGAGCTCGACTCGAACTCAAAAAAATACGAGCTTTAACGAGCCTTATCTATTAAAAATATGTATAAAAATATAAATTTGTTAAAATAATTAGTCTTAACGAGCTTTATCGAGCCGAGCCGAACTGAGCTCGGCTCGTTACATAAACGAGCATAATATGAGGCTCGAGTTCGGCTCGTTTACCTTATCGAGCGAGCCGAGATCGAGCCTTAACGAGCCGAGTCGAGCCCTCGTGAAGGCTCGACTCGCGTAACAGCCCTTACACGCCGGTTGCCCATCCTGTTGTAATTCCTCTTTAGGCGTTTCAGAAAGAAAAAGAAGAAAACTAGGATGGACACATCATTTTGTTTGGTTTTGCAAAGGCCATATGACTTAGCAATTGCGAACGCTTATGTACCACACATACTCCAAGTGAGGATGAATACGATTCAAATGCAATTCTAAGTTTTATGTAACTTGATGATGTATGATCTTGTTACTATAATTTATCTTTAGAGATGAAAATTGATGAGGAGATATATGTTCCTTCTCCATTCTTATTATATAAAAGACCACATCGTGTTAAAAGGTCTAAATTTAGGTGTCTAGTAAAGAAGCCACATAGTTGATAGTCCATGTTATATTAGTCCAAAGTCCAAACCCATGAAGGAGAGGGAGGCTGAAGTAAACCAACATTAGGGTAACACTAGATGACTATATATGCATCACCATGCTCAAGGTACACATGCGATGGGTCTTATCCCGAAATTATATACTATCCCTTCAGGTATGGTTTGATCCAAATCAGGTCTAACCAAAGGTTTGTGTGTAGAACTAAATCTATTGCATTACACCGTACAGATAGTCACCACGAACCCAGGTGGACGAGATGAACCTTAACAATCCAAGGAACTCCGATTTCAACATCATCAAAAAGATTGGCGAATACGTGTCTTGATTTTTGGTTTGTTATTGGAGTTATCAATTTCACACACCACAATTGACTCAAACACATGATAAATGGATATAGCTAAATAGAGCAAACGAGTACGGATCTCTCGCACCTTTTCAAGCGAATAAAATCAATAATATACATGTCGAAGCACATTATGAGTCTCTTACACCTTTTTGAAAACCATACGAAAGTTCATGGTATATTTATAGTCTGAATCAATCTTTTTTTTTCTTTTTTTCAGATATCTATTTTTGTCTTCGGATAATCTAAATTAGGATACTGAAAGATGGGCTCTAGCAATAATAAATTTGACATCTAAGGAAATAAACTTTTGCACAACACAATTCTAATATTTGGATAATTTACAGATACATGCTCCAGTTTTGTACAATAATATCTAATACCTATACTACATTAGAATATTACATTTACACCCCCTGTCGTTAGTTCATTAAATTCAATGTCAAAATTTTCAACTTTTACCCCTATGATGTCACTGTGACATAATATGTTTTTTTTTTTAAATTTAAACTTCAAATAAATTCACAAAATATATTTATTTTATTTTATTTTATTTCAGATTAGAAAAATTAAAAAATAAATTTCATATAATTATGCAGGTCATACTGTTGATAGTATATTTATGATCTTCTCCAGATTTTGAGCATTCATAGCTCTGCAAATGGTAGAGCTCCATCGGATGAGAAGCCACCATAATAGTCTTATGATATAAGATAACTTAACTTCTAACAATTTTTTTTTAATTTTATATATTGAAATGACTTTTTACTTATATTTGAATTCAAATGATGTCCGATGACTTTTTTATTTTTTTTATTTTATATATTCAAATGACTTTTCCTATGACACAGTCCTGTTGAGATACCTAGCCAGACAAGGGAAGTAAGGGTAGTCTTTCTCATCTGGGTGATTCAATATGGGACCTCTTCATTCTGAAGGCAGGCTAAATATAACATTGTAACGGAGCATAAGGAGGAGGCGCTACGACAAAAAACTCGGGGTGTGTGTGTCTATAAATTAAATTTCCATCAGTATTTTTGATTTTTTTTCTCTAGACAACGTGTCAAGGAAAACAAGATCGTTAGCAAAGTACAAAATCGCATTTCGGTAAGCGATTACATGAGGATGATCCCATCATCACTGTCACACTCGCAGCTAGTCGTTCTCATTTCATTTCTAACCCCTGTGAAAAACCTCTCGATCCATCTTCACCAATTCAAATCCAGAGCTGATTTCTTTTCCATATCTCAATTCTGCATATGAATTTTCGTTGAGTTGAATTAAGATCATCGGAATTTGGCGATCCGCTCAGATGTTTCGACCTCGAATCGCCCCTTTTTTCTGCCTAATTTTGCTATCTCTCTTGGTAAGCTTCTCTAGTTTTCTGTAACCTAATCGTTCGTTTCTCCATTTGCATTGGTATTGACGGATTTGATTCTCAATTAATTATAGCACGATGTTTAAAATGTTTGTAGTTTAGCGTTTGATTAAGGCACTGGATTAGCTTCTCTAGTTTTTTGTAATCTAATCGTTCATTTATCCGTTTATATTGGTATAGACTGATTAATTCTTCATTAATTATAGTGCGATGTTATATATGTTTGTAGTTTAGCGTTTGATTGAGGCACTAGTTTGGCTGGAGCATCAGTGTACTGCATACTCATTAGGTTATTGCTATCCTTTTGCTCTGGTTTAGGTTTTAGGGAACAGGTCGAATGGGGAACCTGTCCGGAGTCGTAAAAGCGGGAAATCATCTGTGTTTTCGTTGTTTAATCTCAAGGAGAAGAGTCGATTCTGGACGGAGTCTGTTATACGCGATGGTAAATATTTATATATTGTCCTCTGACTTGGGCAATCATTCATCTGCTTAGTGTGTGCTGTCTGCACTTGCTTTGAATTACATGGATGAATCCATTATTTTGTACTGTGGTGGTGTACAGAATTTGATGACTTGGAATCGGCTAAACCAGGCAAAATGGGTCTCCTCAACTTCACGAAGGCAGGTACTTGTTATCTATGAAAATGGGTCTCTCCAGAGTTATCTCGTGAAAACCTTTTGTATTTTTTTGAATGTGATTATACCTTCTGAATTGGGGGATATGTACTTGCTTTAAGCAAATTGTGTACTTGAATGTCATAACGATGTATATATTTGCCAGAGTCCTAGGCTGTTACACTTGGTGAGATATTTCTCGTGAAGTCTTGCCCAATTGTGCGTACTGATTTTTGGCTATCTGAGACATTTTAGGCTTTTAGCTTTAGCTTTGAACATCTTTCTTCCATTCACCGAGACAAGTGCGCTTCGTATATGCAATTGCAGTATACACATTTGAATTCTAATTTAATTTCAGACTTTGCGCTTGTTCATTTATCTCGAGTAGTGGGCGTGGTAAACTGTAAGCCTATAAAGTATGCTCTTACTTGGTTGAACATAAGATGCATGCTGGACATTACTTTCCAAATTATATTTTAAATGTTATATCTTGTTTCAGCTTAAAGTTTGCAACTCCGGGAGATCACACAGAGAACTATAACCAATACCCTTTTTATCCGGCATTAAATTGGAACCACGTATATTTTTCAGTGACAGCAACCCTGGTTTGGTTTGGATCGTTTCTTACTTCTTGCAACCTTACAGACATACTGGTTTTGTTGTTTCTACTTTCTTGTGTGGGTACTCAGCTGCTCTGGTGTTACTAATTGAAAACTATATGCATCTTATATTCGCGTCCTTAGTGATTTAATTAGCACATCTATCTAATTTCAGGCAATATTGCGAGTTATCTGAATCTTTTGGAAGTCGACTCGATGTACCTCCCTGTACCTGTAAACTTTATATTCGTTGGATTTGAAGGAAAGGGAAATAGAGGTAGTTGGAGATGCTATCTAGTCTAAACCTCATAATGTTTTTCACTTACTACTGTTATTTATTTAATATCATTTCTTGTTTTTCTTGTTCAGAATTTCTGCTAAATAATGAAGAACTGGAGCGCTGGTTCACTAAAATTGATCATATATTTGAACACACTAGGATTCCGCAAATCGGAGAAATTTTTACACCGTTTTACCAAGTTAATATAGACCGAGAGCAGCGTCACCAACTTCCTCTGATCAGCCATATAAATTACAAGTACTGTCTTGATTGATTTCTCTTTTATACACATGTTTTACCCATGTCACGAATAATAGACCCCTGCACTTAATTTAATTTTCTTAATTTCTGTAATTGCTCTTGCAGTTTTTCTGTTCATGCCATCCAGATGGGGAAAAAAGTAACATCAGTCTTTGAGCGTGCTATTGATGTCCTTGGCCGCAGGGATGATGTCTCCATTATGAGGTACTAATGGTCCTGTAAATAGGATACATTAATATTTACATTATTGACATATCTGGCCAGTACCGTGTTATTTCTTTATGGTCTTCATTGGTTCATTTAATTCTTGTTTACAGTGATGATGGTAGAGGTCTTTGGCAAGTTGATGTTGATATGATGGATGTCGTCTTTACCAGTCTTGTTGAATATTTACAGTTGGAATCTGCTTACAACATCTTCATTTTGAACCCAAAGAATGACACGAAAAGACCTAAATACGGCTACCGGTGAGTCTTCTTGAAGCAGCACTTGCATGTGCTATATTGTGCCTTAAAACTCAAATTTATGATCTGAGTGTTCCTGAAGTAAATGTAAATTAACACCTCTGTATTTACCCTATTTCTGAAGTTTTCTCTTTCCTAGAGTGGGTCTTGTTGACGTTTAGATCTCCTTTGTCTACAAAGCACTTCTTACCTAAGGTTGCGAGGTTCTTAACACCAACATGAACCCTAATTTATAAGCCTCCATGATAAGATGCAAAATGTGAAAGCCCTAATTCTTAAGACTAACATGAACCCTAATTTATAAGCCCCTTACTGAAGACTTGAGAGAGTCATGGCTGCGTGCACCATCATGTATTATGATTGTACTAAACAGTGAACATTTACTTCTCGTAGTGATGCAGATGCAGAAGAACCAGCATTGTTTCCCCGTGCTGTTTTTTTGCATTGCATGGTTGCTGCCATTGTCAGATATGATACACTTAAGCCTTCATGAATCTATCACAATGTGGTTTCACTTGAGATTTGCTATTTAGTTAATTTTGCTAAAAAATAGACCTGTGTTGACTTGAAGTGATTAAATAGTTACTTGCTAAAGTTGAACACCACACAACCTCTGGAAAAATTTGAATTAAGTGGAGATGGAGAAAGTTGGGTGTCTCCAAAGAAGCACAACTCGATTTTTAAATAATGAAACCACTTATAACATGATCTCTGCATACACACCTTTTCCCTATTCTTGTGTGTATGTTTTATAATTCCTACTAGCAGACACCCTGACCTCTTAACAGTTTACTGTGCTTAAAACTTTTCATGCTCTTTGTTCATCTCTCATTCTCTAGTTACCTGACTTTTTACCACAGGAGGGGCTTATCTGAGACTGAAATTAATTTTCTCAAGGAGGTACGTGTTGTGAATCATGTAACATTTTGTACTCCTTTTGGTAGAATATTCCTAAAATCTGTTTTCTCCTGTCATTTCTATTGATGTTCATCAGTATTTTTCTTAAATTTTGAAGTGCTTGATAATTATCTTATGTGCAATCATTCTACTTAAGACTTAAGAGAACTTGTGTAGCTGGGTGCAAAGTGCAAACTAGGGAAAATACATCTAATACCAAAGCTCGGCTTGTTAAGGAAAATTTGTCTGAAGCTCGAGCTGCATAACTTGAGCTCGAGCTCGTCTCTCAAGCTTTTCTCTTTTAATTAAGCTTTTGAAACTCGAAAGCTCGAATTTAGCTCGGCCCGCGAGCTCGAAAACTAACATAGTTCGATTATAGTTCGACTCGAAAGCTCAAAAACCTTCCAAAATTAACAAAATGTATATACCAAAATAACAAAGCTCGACTCATGCACACAAAAACACAAATATATTTAGCAGCTAAATCGAGCTTCGGCGGAGCTTATCAATATTCGAGCTTGGCTCGAAAATGAAATTGAGCTATAATTTGAACTTGAACTCAAGCTCGAAGCTTGAAAAAAGCTCGACTTGTTTGCAGCCTTAGGTGGTGGTATAGCTCTTCCTTATTAAAGTTGGAACTGCAAATTATGGAAATATGCCAACAATAGGGTGGATGGTCTGATTATTTGCAATGTGAAGGTGTGTCTAACGGTCTAACCATTAAACCGCCTAACACAAGAATTTGCTATTTAACCAACCATAGAAAAATCAAGAACAGCTGGGTTTTTTTTTATTTTTATTTCTCTCTGTTTCTGTTTCTGCTATATAATTTCTTTGCATTTGGAACTTATATCTGCAGAATAAGGCTTTGCAAGAGAAGATACTCAAGTCTGGAAGTCTTCCGGAGAGTGTTCTTGGTATGTATAACTTTAATTGGATCTCCCTCTCCTCACACATGACAATAAATCTATCTCATTACCAGTAAAGTGTGCTTTTGGCAATCTTTTCAGCGCTTGAAAAGATGAAAAGACCTTTGTATGAAAAGCATCCAATGGCAAAGTATTCATGGACTGTAGCAGAGGAGATAGACACGGTTTGTGATATTTCTGCCAACACTGAATAATTTGTGCTCTCTGCATAGAAAAAAAGGACCTCCCTCAACTATCTTTCAACAAATCATTCGAGAGAGAAAATTCGAATATTTTAATACTTTGGATTTCGGAATCAAGTTTAGTTCAATCGTGTAAACTAAGAGAACCCTGTAATATCTGTACCCTAAAATAACTTTTTTCTATATCTTTTAAGCCTGTAAGATATATTTAGATCTAGAAATTGTTGACACTAATTTTGTTTGTAAATCTGCTGTACATTAAGTTCAATATGTATGACTGAAGAGGTCATTGCATGCTTTTTTTTTTTTTTTGCAAAAACTACGCTGTGATTGTTTTATGGTCTTAACTACCTTTTGTAATTGTTTCTTTTTCTTCGTTTTTGTTTCCACTGCAAAATCTTCAGATTGAGTGGTATAATAGATGCTTGGATGCATTGAACAATGTTGAGAAGCTATATCAAGGGAAAGACACTGAGAATATAATCCAAAGCAAAGTTTTACAGGTATATTCTTGCATTTTTCTAACAGATACTTGTAACCAATTGTTGCCTGTACTTTCAAGTACCAGATAAATTGCTTAGATTTTTTCTAATTTTATTGTCTGATGGTTTGTAATCTGGTTCATATTATTTGCAGTTCCTGAACGGAAAAAATGAAGATCTGAAAGTTTTTCTACAGAAGGATTTGAAGTCTGGGGACTTCAGTGGATATCATGCAGAATGCCTCACTGATACCTGGATCGGAAACAATAGGTCGAGTTGCCCTTCTTGCCTACCACTTTCGCTGTTTCACATGCTGTATTTTGTACACTCTAGTTAACTTGTTGATTTTAAATCTTTACATTTGGGATCAATAGGTGGGCCTTTATAGATTTGACGGCCGGGCCTTTTGCGTGGGGCCCTGCTGTAGGTGGTGAGGGTGTGCGCACAGAGCAGAGCCTACCCAACGTGGAGAAGACAATTGGTGCAGTTGCGGGTATGGCTATTTACTATATATTTGATGTGTTTTACTTGGCAAGCTGAGTTAATAGTTAGTCATTTCATGGGTATACCTGTCCGGATTAGTCAATAGCAAGCCTTTACTTTTGTTCTGGCTTTCGTTGGTCATTGTCTGTCTCGCTAGGTTGTTTAGTTGGATTGATGAAAGAGAAAAAGCATATCGATAATCAAGAACCTGTGGAACTTTATGGTCATGGTGCTTTGACTCCATTTTTGCAACACGGTCTACTGTCTATGATTTGATTGATATTACTATGTATTGTTCGAATGGTGAACTCATATTATTCAAGAAAGTTAACATAATTTTAGTGGTGATATTTCGTTAATATCCGAGACAGTTGATATTGCTATTAGTTGCAATTCCTGCTATTGTATTTCTCATGTAGAATTGTAGATTCTGAAGTCTTGCATTTGGCCTTATTGATTCACCTGTTCACCTTGAATGATTTATGCTGCTTCGGATATATATTCATTTCATCTGGGGTAACTGGCCAGTTAATCGAAGTTCAGTGTCACCGGAAGACTTGATTACTTGTCTTGTTTTCAGTGGCCATCTAAACTCAGTTGAGAAAGTTAAAGAGACCGTATGTGGATAATTAAGAACACGTAGATTTCTTATAACTGATGTGCTTGTTATGATTTTATTCTTTACCACACAGATTATATTTGAAAGCTGACATTGCTATATTTTTATGTTTGATACTGAACTCCTCACGTTCTCTTAAAAAAATTTCACTCTTACAAAACCCCCTCTTAATTCCAGAAATTTCTGAAGATGAAGCTGAGGATCGCCTGCAAGAGGCAATCCAGGAAAAGTTTGCAGTGTTTGGTGATGTATGGATTTGTTTTGCTCTCTACCCAATTTATCATAATAATTAGCAAGGATTTTGTTTATGTATATTTTTCTGGTGGTGGGTGGACTACCCCAGCTTATATGTGTGATGTTACATTTTCTGTTCATGCACCACCACACCACCCATCTTACAATTTTTATAATATACGTTCTGGGTTAGGCTGGAATATTACATTTTCTGTTCGTGCACCACCACACCACCCATATATGTCTGGGTTAGGCTGGGATTCAGTTCATATCTGTCCTCACTATGTTCATGCTATTCTCCTCTGATTTCTTTAAAGCTAAGCACAGGAGATGGGAGAATCACTCTTTGGTCTTGCAGTCGTTTTGGAATCCTTGATTGCCGTTATTTTTGGGATAATGTGGTCTATAGAAGCCATTGCAGTGATTTTATAGTTATGTTCTGATATCAGTTCTCTTGTTAAAAGAGAATGAGAGTCTGTAAGCATATTTTTTAATATAAACCTTGCCAACCTCGATAATCATCATTGGCCCCATCCTACACCACTCTCACATTTTCTAGTAAAAAATATGAGCCATATTAAATTAACCTTCCAGAATAGAATACTCTGTGTGGCTCTGATCCTACCGACTTAGTAGCTTGTTTGCCAATGTTGACACAATTATTTCATGAGTACTGCACAATTTTCTACCTGATGTTATAAACTGGAAAGGCCTAAGAAACTTTCTGTTATCTGTCTGGCTCGTCATGGTAAAAGTTGTAACTTTCCTTTGATGTTAATCAGTTGAATGATTGTATAGAGTTACGGGTTTTTATTTTTATCTTCTCTTTTGTTGTTAGGTGGTTAGAAAGGTAACATGGTAAAGATGATCTCTGATATGTTTCGTTTTACAGAAAGACCATCATGCCATTGACATTCTTCTTGCTGAAATTGACATATATGAGCTTTTTTCGTTCAAACACTGTAAAGGAAGGAAAGTCCAGCTCGCACTCTGTGAAGGTATTTCTTTCTTTTCTTTTTGCATAGCCTCTGTGGTGTCTGTGGTGGTTTCTTCTCTGCTTTAAATCTGTTTTCTTATAAAACTTATTATTTAACATAAACACACCAGAGCTTGATGAGCGCATGCGAGATTTGAAAGCAGAGCTGCAAGCCTTTGAGGGTGACGATGATGAAACGTTACGGACAAAAGCGCTAGATGCATTGAAACGCATGGAAAATTGGAATTTGTTCAGTGAACCTCACGAGGTCTGTGATTTCACTTTCGTGCTGGACAGGTCCCAATATCTTATATTGTTGGTTACACTTTGAAAATAGTGTGTACTCTTGGATGGGTGAATACTTGCAATCGGCATTTTAGATTGAAGACATTTATTTTACTCTGGACGCTGCAGGAACTTCGGAATTATACTGTCGCCCGAGATAATTTCCTCGCACATCTTGGGGCTACTCTCTGGGGTTCGTTGAGGCACATCATATCTCCTTCTCTTGCTGATGGGGCTTTCCATCATTATGAAAAAATCTCCTTTCAGTTGTTTTTCGTCACTCAAGAGGTAAAAAGTAAACATTGATTAGACTATTTAGGAAACTATAGAATGCTGGTTTTAAACCTTGTCTCCTTTCTGGCTTCATCTATGCAGAAGGTTAGATCTATTGAACAGTTACCTCTTGATCTGAAGAGACTCATGGATGGACTGTCCACCCTGATTTTGCCTTCCCAGCAAGTTTTGTTCAGTCAACACATGTACGTGTAATCTTGTTATGGTCTTTTGTGAAGTACATAAAAAGATACCATGTGGAGTGTCCCCTATCCTTTTTCAATACAGTTTCTGTTACCTTTGTTATATGTGTGAATAACTCATCATCCGCTCTTTGTTTGTGGGTGTTTCCTGTAGGTTACCGCTGTCAGAGGATCCTGCTTTAGCAATGGCTTTTTCAGTGGCCAGGAAAGCAGCCGCTGTACCTTTGTTGTTAGTGAATGGAACATACATGAAAACTGTTCGAGCATATCTTGATTCTTCTATTCTGCAACATCAGTTGCAAAGAATTGATCATGCTTCCTCGAAAGGTTTGACCCCAAGAAATTCTCTTTTTAATTTTGATTACTATAATTGGTCGTCCATAATTTTCATGAAAGCTATTGTATATGCATTTAAAAAAGCTTAATATTTTCAATTTTAAGGGTTCTTTGCAATCCCTTTCTAGACGAGAGGGGTGCTGGTGCTTTAATTTTTATTTTTATTTATTTAACAGCTTGATTTTGCGCAAAGCTGAATAAGTTTGATTGCTAAACAGAAGGGTCCAAACAGAAAAAGTTAATAAATGACCCTATTTCTACCAATTGCTTATTTGCTTGGATCATCTAAGTGTACAGATAGTGCACTGGACACAGCTTCTCTCACCTGCAATCTGTGATGTTGCAAAAGAGAGATGTGAAAAGGAAATCCGTAACTTTCCATGCCGAATACTACTAAGCTTCAACATTGGATATTTATACTTTGGATGTGACAAACCAAATCAAGCAGTTCTGAATGTACAAGTTTATATCGCAGACTACTATACATAGGCTGGGGTTGATATCTTTAATTTAGGAATGCTATTTTTGGATGCTGGGATTATGATCGGATGAATTTTCAGTAGGTATGATTATGGTTGTTAGTTGTGGGCTTTCCTGAGATCTCAATAGATAGATATCACAGGTCTTGCTGTTCAGTAAAAAACTTAAATTTTGGTAGTCACGAGTCATATGGAAGCTAAGGTACAGTGTTGGAATATGAATAGTTGACTTTAGTTCTTGTATGAGATTAAATATTTGCAATATTTTCTTGTTGATGAAAGAGCCAGTGCTATCAAAGTTTGGATGCATTGTGGTGTTAGGTAATGCTTATTGCTTAATGTTTGTGTTGTAGGATCTCATGCACATGGAAGATCTACGTTGGAGATTCCTATCTTTTGGTTCATTAACGATGATCCTTTGTTCATTGACAAGCATTATCAGGCCAAGGCACTCTCGGATATGGTCATTGTTGTTCAGTCAGAGACATCATCATGGGAAAGCCATCTCCAGTGCAATGGGCGGTCACTTTTGTTAGACTTGAGGTTAGATTTTGTGTCTGTGCATATTAATGTGGACGAATCTTGAGTAGTTTTGCAAGTTTTTCTTGTGATGATGTTTTATTGATTAAACGGAATTGTATCCCCATGAGTGTATTGTCCAATCTCTCTTTGTTGCTATCAAAGTGTGTCATTAGGTTCCATAAGATGTCCTCGACCTTTATCTTGGATATATTGAAACCAAAGCACACATCTCAATTCATTTTATATTTGTTTGCATTTTACCTTTTCTCCTTGAGTCGGTCATAGTATCCTTCCTTTATTGGTGTGGAAAGTTTCCCATTGTTAGAATGTTAGCTAGAACTTTTTGTCCTAATGATAACTTCCATCCTGTGTGTCTGATGAACCATGTTACATCTAAAATTTTCTTTTACAGGAGGCCTATAAAAGCTGCTCTGGCTGCTGTTTCGGAACATCTGGCTGGGTTGCTTCCGCTTCATCTTGTTTACAGCCAAGCCCATGCAACTGCAATTGAGGTAAACTTACTCTACGCATATTATCATTCTTGCTCTAAAAATACTTTGCTATAAAGAAATTGAAGCAGTAAAGTGGATTTGAAATTCTATGCTTCGGTAATTGCATATCAAAGAGGACTTGAATCGAAGCTTACTTTATCCAATTTTCCAAAATTTCTGTCAAGTCAATGAAAGTAAATAATAGGAAGTGGCAAAAACTGAATTGGATCTTAAACTTGATTAAAATATATATGAGATTAAATTACAAATAGGCTTTTATGTAGTATATAAATAGTTTCTTACGACTCTGATCCAGTTATTTAAATAGTATTCAAATTGTACTCCATAGCACCCTAACCGTGTAGCTCCTCTTTAAAACTCCAAAAATACATTGTCACATCTTGTGTCTAAATATGATAGTTTGTTTTTCACACCCAGGCCAGCATCTGATCTGAGTGAAGTAGGTCCGTTTTGGAGTAATACAGTTTGTTATGTTATTGGTTGTGAGACAATCTTCACCATTGGGAAATGGTTGTAAGAGATGCTCAAAGTTCCAAAATGGGCTAACCAGCTATTCTAGCCTGTTGCTTATACTTCCAGAATGTTGTCTGTATTACTTTGAATGCAACACAGATTGAACTTATAATCTGAGTTGAATCCGTTTACCATTTCTATAGGATAGAGCTTATGCAACCTGTTCGCTTTTCCTCAAAACATGTAATTTACTTGGAAGAAAAGAAGTCCAAGCTCGGTCATGGCCAATAACAAATGGAACAAACAAAATAACATAGCTGAATGCTCCAACAAGAAGAGTAGATACTAAATGACATGAAATCACATATCCTGAATTAGCAGCACTAACTCAGCTAAGAAAATGTGCAACAACTTTAGCGGCGCCAAATCCTGATAGAAGAAGCATCCCATAGAACTGATGCGCAAAGATCATCATAGTCATAATAACAAAAATGCTAAACCAATCAGCAATGCCTTTCTGCATTCTATAACTTTTCTTCTCGAGAAGTTCAAAGTTTGCCATGTCTAAAGTTCACTTTCCAACTTTATGATATTGTTCTGCATGCTTTTGCTTGGATTTATTTTGTACATATTCGTAAAGTTTCACAGGAAGCTTGAAAGTTGATCAATATGCTCAATTGCCATAATCTGTCAAATCACCTGGCAGAGGGTCATCTAACATTTTATACCTTTTTGCTCCCTGCGCATCTGTAAATCACTAAATTGTAGTGCAAACTGCTTCTGTTTCATGTAATATGAGTGCCAGGATTCAAATTTTGTGATTTTTGAGTGATTGATTTAATCTGGTAGAATTTTGAGCATATATAAAGGAAGGGTTTAAGGTGCATATCAACTCTTCTAAAAAACTGTGATTTGCAACAGGATTGGACTTGGTCGGTAGGTTGTAACCCATTGTCTGTCACCTCACAAGGCTGGCATGTCTCCAAGTTCCAGTCTGACAGCATTGCTCGAAGTTACATTCTCACAACTCTCGAGGAATCAATACAGATTGTGAATGCAGCTATTCATCTTTTGGTCATGGAACGTACATGTATCCTTTCTAGTCTATGGTCCTTTTATGAGCTTCCTTGGATCCTCCAAAGTTTAAATTGCTTTTATACCAAGTCATTTTGTTCCTTGTTGAGACTTAACTGAAGAACAGCTGAACAGACTTTCAAGTTATTTCAATCTCGGGAACATGACTTGGTGACCAAGTATAACTATGTTGTTAGCCTGTGGAGAAGAGTAAGGCGGCAATTACTGCATATCTGTGACTTCATAGCATATATATTACTTTTCTTATTAAAGGGGTGCGTGTGTGTTTTATTAACTTTATACTCGAACTTCTGTTTGTGTTTTCTTTCAGATTTCATCGGTCACTGGGGAATTAAGATATATTGATGCCTTGAGACTGCTCAACACTCTAGAAGATGCATCCAAAGGGTTCGAAGTTTAAACCATACATTTTTTGTGTACCGAGAGTTTTATATTGCAGCAATATTTGCAAGTCCCATTACATACTAAGATATGCTTTTGTATGTTGCACCTGTCTATAGATTATGCTCTCATAACTTTCAAGCATGTAATTGAAAACAACATGCTGCATAGAGTTATACCTGACTGCCAAGTTTTCTTTTGCAGATTTGCTGAGTACGTGAATAACAGTATCAAGTCTCCATCCAATTCACTGCACGAGGCAGAGGAGAGTTGAGATTGAATTCGACATGACCACCATACCTGCCTTTGCAGTTGTCATTATCGTACTTTGGTTTGTGTTGAAACCAAAGAGACCAAAACCGAAGATCAACTGATGTCACTAATTACAAACGCTTGGTAGGGAGTATTTACTTCGGGGTTTCAGAGGTGGGTTCAGAACATAGAGCTCCCAAACATTTCTTGTTCATTCTGAAGCAAAGTTGTCTGTTGGATAGGTGATGTACATTAGACCTAGAAAGAGGGAGCAGAACATAGAGTTCCAGAACATTTCTTCGTCAATCTAAAGCAAAGATTGCCCGTCCCCAGAACATAGATGATCAATGTACATTTGACCTAGAAAGAAATTTTGAAAATATACATTGAATTGTTTCCCCTTAATGCAAAAAGTGTTTAGATTTGCCTTTTAGGCTGAATCTGATATGAATTGCCTGGCATTGCTTACTTTCCTTGTCCTGGGTTATGTTTCATGTACTCCCTCCATCCTGAATACCTTCATACCTTGTAGTAGTTTAGTACTTTGGTTGATGCGTAATTCTGAGTGGAATTAAAATAAATGGACTTAAAAAGATGGCAAAATGTATAAAAGTAGTATTACTAAGATTTATTATTATTTGTTCGGTGTAGGACAATTCTTCTTTAGTATTAATAGTGTATGAAGATCGGATGACTAAAAATGACAAGTATATGAAGTTTCATTTTGACTATTTTATATTTTATACTTTCACAGAATAAATTTCATCCTATAATGCCATCGGACTTGACACCACCATTCTTGTGCTTACTGGAGCACAGCGAACTAGAAATGCAACCCAGATGTTTGCCTTGCAACCAATTACTGGAAAAACTTCCTTTGCCAATATGCAAATGTGAAGATCTGCACGTAAGCGTCCAATAACTTACTCTTGGTATATGTTGCAGTTGAACTTATCACCTAGACTGGGAGGACGACTAATTTCACAGACGTGGTATACTCCACACATTAGCGGCCACCATACATAATTACTCCACAAGATCTTGAGAAACACAAATACCCCATGCTTGTCTTTCCGTAGCAAGATTATACTTTTCCTTTTTTGCCAAGTCTTTCTGTAGTGAGATTATATCATATTATTGATCATCAAGCAACACATGGTCTGGCAAATTCCTTCCCGTTGTCTCGAAGGGAGTAAGCACAACGGTGAGCCCGGATAAAAGTATTGTGATCACAAACAGAATCACGGCAGATGCTTGATGACAGCCATTAACTAACCCGACTGCAACAAGTGGGCAAATCATGCCGCCAACTCTTCCAAAGGCTGTTGCTATTCCAACACCAGTTGCCCTTATCTTAGTCGGATATATCTGTACAACAAAAAAAAGCTTCTAAGGTTTATGCAAATCATCAAGATAGAACAAGACAAGGGCCGCAAAAAAATCAACAGATAAGTTTAAACAAAAACATACCTCTGGTGTATATATACAAGCAATTGTAAATGTTGCTGATACAAATGTTCGTGCACCAAACAACAAAGTTGTGGTAAAGAATTGATTCTGATGGAACATCAGCGGTAGTAGTAGAATGGAACCTAATACAAACATGACTACCATTGTAAACTTCCGACCAATTCGATCCACTACAAAGGCCGATATCACGAGCCCAGGAATCTCTGTACAAGTCATAAGGCAATCAAATCAAACTTTCTGATGAAACTAAACCGAAGCAGATTTCTTATTTAATTTCCATTTCCAAATTACCTGCCAAACTGGTGATAAATACATCAATGTAGAGGCTATCGTCTTGGCTTTCTAGCGAAGGCAGCGTGGTCTTTGTACATTTACTTTGACCACTACTTAACTCAGATGTGAGCAGTATGACTCCGTAATATGACAATGTATTCCCAAACCATAGAAACCATAGGAGAAGGTTTGTCTTGAGTAATTTTGATGAAAAAAGTACAGATAGTGATGAGGGACTATGCATTTTACCTTTCTGGGAGAGTAAATGGGTAGTTTCAGATGCTTTATTCTCATTATATTGATCTACTGGTTGATCATTGGCTAGTGTCCTAGCTGGAAGTACTGTTCCATTAAACTTTGCTGCCATTACCAGAACTGAACTAGCTTCATCAGTTTTACCTTTCATGCACAGAAACCTTGGTGATTCTGGTGCGAGGCCATAGAGAAGAAGTATAAAGATAGAAGGTACAGAAGATAATGCAATTAGCCATCTCCAACCGAAAGTGGGCATAATAATCTGCAGTAAGAATTTTTTAGCAGTAAGTTCCATTAGGTAGTCTAATAGAGGGGCAGAACTAACTGAAAGACTTGTGTTAACATTGAATTGCAAGACAAGAAGTGATGATCTATAATTAACAAATTTCTGGTTGTTTAAATCCCCAAGAACTTATCAACTACAAGAATTCACCAATCATGGAAGATCAACCAAAACCCACAACTCTTCCTTTATGGCGTAAGGAAGCTGACTGGCGCGATCCCCCTCGAGGGGTGCAGCGTCGACCGACCTTGATCTTCTGAGAAGGGTTCGAGTGAGCATACCTGTCGGGACCCGAAAGATGGTGAACTATGCCTGAGCGGGGCGAAGCCAGAGGAAACTCTGGTGGAGGCCCGCAGCGATACTGACGTGCAAATCGTTCGTCTGACTTGGGTATAGGGGCGAAAGACTAATCGAACCATCTAGTAGCTGGTTCCCTCCGAAGTTTCCCTCAGGATAGCTGGAGCTCGAGTGCGAGTTCTATCGGGTAAAGCCAATGATTAGAGGCGTTATGCTCAAGAGAAACTCCAATATCTATCCTTGACATGTTTACAAACATGTCCTATAAGTGCATTTTACGATTAGCTAAACCAGGGACTTTATCATTCTTCAGCTGTTAGGAAAGAGATGACGCTAAATAGTTTACAAGATCTCTCTAGTCACATGATATGGTTATGGAGCATCATTTCCAAGAAGGATCGAGTAGGGACTTGATGTTTACATATTCAAAGTAGAGATAGAAGTGCCTACTAGGAGGCCAACATTAGTAGCCAAGCTTATGGCAGATCCAAGAAATTTAAGCAGTTTATGTCATACCCATGCAAGAGCAGCCTCAAGTATAGTTCCAACTGTCCAAAAACCCGAAAAGACAATCATCCAAGCCCCTCTATTTGGCATCGGAACAAATTCCAAAACCCAAGAGGTAAAAGTTTGCATACCTCCTAGACCAATTCCAGTTATGCCCCGGTTAATCAATAATGCCGTATAATTTGGTGAGAAAGCACTCAATAGCCCAGCTACTGCAGTAATGGTGGCCACTCCTAGGATGCTCTTTCTGAAGGGAGGCCAGATAACTTATGGTTAATCTATGGTACCGAAAAAGCTAAAGGAGATATGAGATAATAAGCAAATGTATCCAAAACACCTACTTCCTTCCATACGCATCAGATACAAGACCCCAAGAAAATGCTCCAACCAACATGCCAGCAAAGACGACAGTAGATATCAAACTCTTCTCACCAGGAGACAGACCCCACTCAGATTGAACTGCCGATCCAACAAATGAGAGAATCATCACCTCCATGGATTCAGCTATCCATCCCAGTCCTCCATAAGCAAGCACCAGAACTTGGTATTTACCAAATCCAATAGTATCAAGTGCTTCATCTAGTGTGTAGAAGCAGTCAGAATCAGCCATCTGGACACTGAATCATGTCAAAATAAAAGAGCAATGTGAATAAATGTGGTACTAAATACACGAGGGTTAAAAATCACGTTCTGTAATAAGAGATAAGAAACAGCTTCATAATATTTCTGCTTCTTCAGTACATATAAGCCAACTAAACATCCACTCACTCAAATGATGCAACACAAGTTAGATAGTACAATACCACCCACGAAAAGGAGGTTCTATCGTTGGAATCATGCCATCCATGAAAACGATTATCACGTACTGCTAGATAAAACTATTGATCCACAACCATCACTGGTCCATAATCGGTAGAAATTGAGGAAAATTAAGAAATTACTCAAACAATGAAGACAAAGAAGCCTGCAGAAAATGACGCATTACTATTGTCGATTCACACACTCAAACTGGAAGCTAAAGGCAACAGTATGCATTATATACGATGACCTACGATGTTCTGTTTGTCATTTCACTACCTGCGATTAAAACTCTAATAGAGAATGGTCCATAATCGGTAGAAATTGAGGAAAATTAAGAAATAACTTAAACAATGAGGACAAAGAAGCCTTGAGAAAATGACGTATTGCTATTGTCTATTCACACACTCAAAACTGGAAGCTAAAGGCAACAGTATACATTATTTACGATGACCTACGATGTTCTGTTTGTCATTTCACCACCTGCGATTAAAACTCTGAGAGAGAAATCTAAATTGATTCAAATTTCAATGAATTCAAGGTACATAGCTAGCAATTCATGTCTACAGCTCGCAGTAGCGGCTGTAGCGCCATACAGATGAAGTACAATAAGAACCAGAGTATAAGCCACAATAATTCTGAGGAAAACGGAGCTTATAAACCTAGAAGAAGCGTAAAATTTCGACATAGAAGAAGGAAAGTGAAAGCAATCGAATGATGAATTGGCACAAACGAAATGTCGAGTAAAAAGCAATACTACATGACAATTCACAACAAAATTTTGGCTACGGAGAATTGAGAAAGGACATGGAAATTTAGATCCAAAGGTGAGATTACATACAGCAACAATAAGAGACTTACAGAAGATTTACAAGGAAGATGATACTCGCAAATGGAGGCTGCTCACGACGGAAAGAAATGGAATTGTTTAAGCGAGTCGTTACACCTTACAACTCGGATGTTTCTTTCCTTTTTATACATAAATAAATGAATACATGTGACTTTCTGAGATTGTTTGGTTCCAAGAGGTTATCGAGAGATATAGCGAGTGATTGGTAATCCGAAAATCCACAGAATTAAAGTATTGACTATAGATATTTCTATGATGAATTTTCGTCGTAAAATGGAACATTCAATTATAGAATTCTCGACCCGCGATAGTATTTACAAACCCTTCATTCGCTGTAAATATGAATGTCAACTCCCATTTGACATTTCAATTTTTGAGAGATTGTATATTTTTGCAAGGAGAACTATGCCATTAAGTGAAGCGACGTAAGTCCATAGTCTTTATTAGGGCAAATGAGAAATAGTTCTAACGATTTTTAAAAAATTCAGAGAAAATCTCAAGTGTGACTTGATATATTGGAACATCACACCTCCATTTATAAATGTCCAATTAATCTTCCTATAATTTACCCCTTAGTGTTTTTTATAAATAACACATCAACCGTCCTAATGTCAACTTCCCATATTGACTCTTTTCAGTCAAAGCATTTTAGTTTTTAATTAGAATCACTCTTAATCATTAATCTATAACGATTAACGATTATATGTGTAACGCTCCTAAAGTTTCAAGTCTAAGTCCAAAGATCTTAAAGGGATTACGGCCTTCTACTGCAAGCAAGGTCGTGTTTCTTTTCGAATCTGCAATAAGAACTAGGAGTTAAGCGTGCTTGCTCTGGAACAATCTTATGATGGGTGACTGTAGTGGCAAAAATACGCTCCCGACCCAATCGCTTAGACACGTCCAAACAAGGCCCAATTATTTGATAGAGGCTCAAGCCCAATTAATATGTTCTTACTCGAAAGGACTTATAATTCACTAAGTCAACTTGGGCCTGACCAACTAGACCATATCTACGTGATGGGTTATCTCAATGCAATTAATGAGCCGGACCAATCCAATGCTCCTTGAGAACATCCCGACAAAACAACTTAGTTCAATCCATCAAGTCAGGTCGGCTCACCTAAGATTCCTTCCTCTAAGGCGGGATCTATATGGACCCGGACTTACATGGTGACTAACGAGCCGCCCAATAGTTGGCCCAAGTCCAATTGTAAAAAGCGTGGACCAAGTCACGAATTGAGGAGATGTAGGAGGATCCGTTATCCAACGGCATCCCACATCTCCAACTACTTCCCGCATCTCCAGCTAAATGAGGAGTCGGTTACTACGACTTAGAGAGGATGCAGGAACCATTCTCCAACTACATCCCGCATCTCCAACTAAATGAGGAGTCAGTTACTGGGACTTAGGGATGATGGAGAATCCGTTCTCCAACAACGTCTTACTTCTCCAACTACATCCCGACAAATAAGGGATTCGGGGTGAGAATCAGTTAGAAGATGCGTCAACTATCTCAATAAAAGGAGGAGCAGGGGAACTCCATAAGGCATCTGAAATCAATCAACTACGACACTGGAAAAACCCTAGCTACTAAGAATTGTCTCAGCCGTCTAATCAATCATCTACTTCTCCATCTATACTTGAGCTCTGAACATCATCTTAACCTTAATCCCCATCTCCTAGTAGAAACCCTCATCTCCATCAGTGCGACATCTCAATCTCCATCCGTCTCCATACTTAGTCCACTCCACCGCTCTCCTAGCCGACCCGATCATCTATCCGACTCATCCCAGCCGACATAAGAACTATATCATCCCAAAAAAGGATAAATTATCTTTATCTCTTACGTATTGTTTATTCCATATCTTCCAGACTCACTAGCTTGAGTGTCGGAGTCCATTCGATCGGCACCACACCGGTGCCCCATTTGGATCTTACGTTCCAGCGTGCTTTCTTATTGCCTTGGAGGTTGCTGGTGTCCCTGATTCTAAACCCTAATTTCGATTGTAGATTTCTGAGCGTCTATAATTTGACGCCCACCGTGGGGACCCGACTATCAATCAAAGCGACTCTACTGTGACCATGTCACATTCGGATGAAGTCGTCGAGGAAGTGGAAGAGATTGATGTCGCTACTCAAATCAAAGTTTTGGCTGCTCAAATGAAAGAAAACGCGAAGAAGCTCCAACTTCTAGAGGCGAAAAATCGTGTTGTTTGTGAGGAGAACTCATCCTTGAAAGAAAAAGTGGAATCTGTTGTCCAGCAGCATCAGTCGGTAACCGATCTCCAGAAAGATGTTCCGATCCCTGGGACGGGTACTTGTCGCAAACAGGTTCAAGCTCCATATGGGGAGGATCTTAGACGCAATGCAATGGAGAGTCGTCAGTTAACCTTTGAGGAGATGGAAGGAGAGGATCCCATTCCTTCAAATCCCTTAGCGCTGAATGAGACGCCTAGACTGGATCAAGATGTTGTTCCAATTGTAACCAACAGAAGGGTTTCCTTTGAAGGTGCTAATCCAAAGATCCATGTTGAACCGCCACGACTGAATCAGGCAATGGTAAGTCAGGTAGACAATTTCTTAACCCTTTCCACAGGTACTGGAAGCAGCAATGAAGAACTAGCCTCCAAATTGGTAAGCTTGGAGGAGATGATCCAGAGGATCCCTGGAGTACCGGCTCCCATTAAAAAGAGTCTACCAAACAGTTTTGCCGACTCACCGTTCGTGGATGGCATAGCTTTGGTCGAAATGCCATGATTTAGCTTCCCGAGCATGAAGCTCTATGACGGAACGACGGACCCCGATGATCATGTCTCACAGTACAAACAACGTATGTTCACAATTGCCATTCCAAGAGACCTCCGCGAAGCATGCATGTGTAAGGGATTTGGATCAAGCCTAATAGGTCCAGCGTTGCAATGGTACACAAATCTCCCTAACAATTTTATTTCATCATTTGCTCAATTAGTCGACTGCTTTGTGGAACAGTTCGCAAGTAGTCGCAAACTTTTAAAATTGTCGGACGACTTATATCGCGTCAGACAAAGACCTAACGAGTCTCTCAGGGAATACGTCGGACGATTCAACAAGGAGAAAGTTTCAATCCCAGATTGCAACAAAGATACTGCCGTGAATGCTTTCCGGAAGGGGTTGCCGCCAAACTACGGGTGCAAAGGAACTCACCATGTACCCTTGTCGAGCGATGGAGGGCGTGCTTGCAAAGCTTGGGCACAAATCAAGTGGGAGGAAGATGGCATAAGCGGACCTTATCGCATGATCGAACAATCCCAGGGAACCTAAAACCGACAGACGAGTTGAACGGAGAGTTCCTGGTCATAGGGCCAGACCATATCCCATTGAAAGGAGGCGTGGACCATTAGGGGATCAAAGTCGCCCCTCAATCCAACCAAGGGGGATCGAAATCCGAACGGCAGCTCCAGAATATTCACTGAACATCGAGCCATCCGAGTGTGTAGCGGTCCTGAAAAACATGGGGGACAAAGTTCGGTGGCCTGGAAAATTGAGGACTCCCCCGGAACAACGGAACTCGAATAAATGGTGTGAGTTCCACGGGGATCATGGTCATACCACAATCGAATGCATCTCGTTGAGACTTGAAGTAGCCGTGCTCCTAAAGAGAGGACACCTGAAGGAGTTCCTCTCTGACAAAGGTAAAAAGACCCTAGCCAACAGGCAGGGCGCTGATCTTCCCGAACCTCCTCAGACCAACAAGGTAATTAACGTAATCTCTGGTGGTTCGGAGATCAGTGGCATCACTTATTCCACAGCCAAACGGCACAGCAGATAAGCGGTAAAGCCCAAGCCTACTGCTAGCGGAACATTAGATGCCTCGTCATCCAACATGACTATTAGCTTTATGGACTCTGAGTACAAGGAGCTAATAAGTCCTCATGATGACACACTTGTTATTTCCATTCTTATTGCAAATTGCCTTACGAAAAGAGTTCTCATAGACAATGGGAGCTCTGCTAACGTTATTTTTCTAGATGCCTTGACAGAGATGGGGATAGAAGAATTAGCCATAGTCCGTCAACCAACTACATTATATGGGTTCAGTGGAGAAAAGAAATTCACCATGGGAAGCGTCACACTACATGTTTATGCAGAAGGAATCAATCTTCCTACCAAATTCCTGATAGTTGACAGTCCATCTAGCTACAACGCAATTCTATGGAGACCCTGGATACACGGAATGAAAGGGGTTCAATCCATCTACCATCAAGTGTTCTGTTTCCCAACAAAATGGGGGATTAAAGAAATATATGGTGAGCAGAGAGTTTCACGTACATGCTACATGGAGACACTCAAGCCAAAGGAGGCGCCCTTATAGCAATTACAACACCTCCAACCCTCAACTTATCCAGACCAACCAGGGATTGAGGAGTTGGATGAGATCCAGATCCATGCAGACCTTCCAGATCACAAGGTTCAGATAGGGTCAAGGTTGAAACCAGAATTAAGGGAACAACTTATAGCGTTCCTTAGAGCGAACCATGATTGTTTCGCCTGGTCACATGCTGATATGACAGGGATCGATCCAGACATCATTACACATAGGTTACAAGTTGATCCCGACTTCTTGCCAGTCAGACAAAAGCGAAGGAAGTTTGCACCAGAGCGCAACAAAGTTGTTAATCAGGAGATCCAGAAATTGTTAGATATCGGTTTAGTACGTGAAGTCCACTACCCAGATTGGTTGGCAAATGTAGTAGTTGTCAAGAAAAAGAACGGCAAGTGGCGAGTTGTATCGACTTCATCGACCTCAACAAGGCATGCCCGAAGGATTCGTTCCCTCTCCCACATATAGATATGCTAGTAGACGCAACAGCAGGCCATGAACTTTTAAGTTTCATGGACGCATTCTCCGGTTACAATCAAATTTTAACGCATCCAGAGGACCAGGAGAAGACATCTTTTGTCACGTAAAGCGGGACATTCTGCTATAAAGTCATGCCATTCGGGTTAAGAAATGCAGGAGCAACCTACCAACGCTTGGTGAACCGCATGTTTTCCAGCATGCTAGGTGACACCATGGAAGTTTATATCGACGACATATTGGTTAAGTCCTTATTTGCAGATCAACATCTGGACCATCTACGCCAAGCATTTTCAGTCATCCGCAAGTACAATATGAAGTTGAATCCAGCTAAATGCTCATTCAGAGTATCATCCGGAAAATTTCTTGGGTATTTAGTCACCTAACGAGGTATTGAGGCTAACCCCGATCAAATTCGTTCTATTTCTAACATTCCCTCCCTAAAATGTGTTAAAGATGTGCATAAACTAACTGGGAGGCTAGCCGCCCTCAGTAGGTTCATCCCAAAATCCTCAGAAAAGTGTAGACCCTTTTTTGACACCCTACGTAAGAGTAAGGACTTTCAGTGGACAGAAGAATGTGAAAACGCGCTACAACAGATAAAACGCTACCTCACCACTACACCAGTACTCTCCAAGCCAAAAGATGGAGAAACTTTGTTCCTGTACCTTGCGGTATCTAACTCCGCATTAAGTGGCGTACTAGTCAGAGAACAGGATGGCAACCAACTCCCAGTATATTATGTGAGCAAGTCGCTCCTAGATGTCGAAACAAGATACAGCCAGCTGGAGAAATTGGCACTTGCATTGGTTACTACGGCCAAGAAGTTGCGGCCATACTTTCAGTGTCATCCAATCACCGTCCTCACCAGTTATCCGCTTCGCACCATCCTGCACAAACCTCAACTTTCTGGAAGACTGGAAAAGTGGGCAATAGAGCTTAGTGAATACAATATTACTTTCCAACCACGCACTTCCATCAAGTCGCAAGCCCTGGCAGACTTCATAGCTAACTTCACACCATCAGAATCAGCTCAAGCGGAGAAAGAACTTTTGTGTTTGCAGGAAAGGTGCAATCTGCAATGGAGACTATTAGTTGATGGATCCAGTAACTTCAAGGGATGCGGGATGGGCATAGTCCTCATCTCACCAGAAGGGGATACAATTCAACGAGCCATTCAGTGTGGATTCAAAGCAACCAACAACGAGACTTAATATGAAGCCCTCATAGCCGGCTTGAACTTAGCCCGAGAGATGGGAATAAAAAATCTCCAGGTACATCCTGACTCCCAATTAGTTGTTAACCAGTTGCAGGGATCCTACCAAATCAGAGACTCAAAGATGGCAGCGTATCTCAAGATAGTTAAAGACTTGCAGCCTTCTTTCGAAGAGTTCTCAATCATACAGGTACCCAGAACGGAGAACAACCATGCCGACGCTCTGGCTAACCTAGGAGCATCCATTCAAACCACATCACGCACCTCAACTCCAGTGGTATATGCCCAATGGCCTGCGACATGGAAAGGAGATTCTGACAGGGAGCTCGTGGCTGAGATCACGACAGAAGCAAATTGGATGACTCCAATCACAACATACCTTCTTAGCGGACAACTCCTAGAAGACAAGAACGAGGCCAGAAGAGTGAGAACTAAGGCAGCTAGATTTACCATTCATAATAACCAGTTGTATAAGAGATCCTTTTCAGGCCCTCTACTCAGGTGTGTATCCCCTAGTGAAGCTAAATTTATACTAACTGAATTACATGAAGGGGAGTGTGGCAATCATTCTGGGGCTAGAAGTCTAGCAAATCGAGCACTCACAACAGGATACTACTGGCCTACCATGCGAGCCGACTCCAAAGAGTTCGTGCAAAGATGTGATCTGTGCCAAAGATACTCCCAAGTTAGCCACCTCCCAGCGGAGAAGTTGCACTCGACGATAACACAATGGCCTTTCATGAAATGGGGAATGGATATTGTTGGAAAACTACCTACAGCTCCTGGACAACGAGTGTACATGCTAGCTGTTACTGACTACTTCACTAAGTGGGTAGAAGCAGAAGCATACAAGTAGGTACGAGATCGTGAAGTTAAAAGTTTTATTTGGAAGCATGCAATTTGCAGGTTTGGAGCCCCCCATGAGATAGTCACAGATAACGGCTCCCAATTCGTAAGTTATGAATTCCAAGACTTTTGTAAAGAGTGGGGCATTAAGCTCACATTCTCAACTCCAAGATACCCCCAAGCAAATGGACAGGCAGAAGCTACAAACAAAACCATCATGAACAGCTTGAAAAAGAGATTAACTCATGCAAAGGGAGCTTGGGCAGATGAACTCCCCGGAGTGCTATGGTCTTATCGCACTACACCCAGGCACCTACTGGAGAGACCCCGTTCAGCCTAACCTACGGGACTGAAGCCGTCATCCCAATTGAAGCAGGTCTACCAACAACAAGATATGAGATGGCTGATGAGCGAACTAACAATACCGAGTTAGAACATGAACTCGACACCATCGACGAGCTCCGTGAAAAAGCACTAGTTCGGAATGCGGCATATCATCACCAAGCTGCACAACACTTCAATCAACACATTCGATTATGAACTCTCAATGAGGGTGATTGGGTACTAAGACGCGTGTTCCAAAATACAAAGGAAGCGAGGCGGTAAGCTTATTTTTGGGAAGGACCATACAAGGTAACACAAGTTATGGGTAATGGTGCATACAAACTACAAGCAATAGATGGCCGCCCCATCCATAACAGCTGGAACGCCATCCATTTAAAGAGGTATTTCTTTTGATACATTTGTTATTTTGAGGTTGATTTTTTTTATTTAAAAAAAACCCACCCGAATTGACTAGGGGCAAGCCGGTTACCTAACCCGGCTGGCAGTTCGGGTTAAACGCCCCACACCCCCCCATCAATGACGTTTTGCAGGAACACGGGGGCCAAACATAAAACCCATCACCATTCCTTGATGCTCCTGAATCACTCAGCAACATGATCAACACATATCATCCAAGGTATCATTACTCTGGCAGTATATGAGATTGATTTCTCACTACAATCAGCCGACCTGACAAGGGGCTAGCTGGTCACCTAACTTGACAATGCGAATTGGTCAACCGCTGACCCCCAAACCTTTCCAAGGGGATCAATTCCAATCATGTTGCAGGCTGACGTCTCATAAGTACGGCAAAAGTAATACCCGCGTAACATATCTAAGTGATCATCTAACTATACATCAGGATAAACAACAAAACACATGGACTCACATCTATTCTGATTGGCATGCACTTGCTTAATCCATGAGATGCGCCAAAAACAGCTCCATGGTTTAGACAAGTGGATGCCTTTCAAAATTGATGATCACTACCATACAAAGAGACTCAGCTCCATGCAAACTATACAAGAGCAGAAGCTCGGGCAATAATGAGCAGTTGGATTAAATGCCATAAGTCCAAGCACCAGTCCTTCAAACTTGCACTTGGACTGGGGGACAATCCACGAGAAGTAACGATTGGAGCAATGACACTCCACTTGATGGTAATGGAGGATTCTCAAACGTTTTGCACTCTATCAAGCTGTTGGATGTCAAGTAGGTTCTTCTCATTAAATCATCTAACACTTTCATGATCTTGTGGGCATATTAGACGATTACTTTCAACCAATACTGCATCTATACTTTCCTACGTGTTGACTTAACACTACAATGATCACCCTTTATATGTTCATTATATGAGTTGGATCATACATTACAACGAGTCGATATTGATGCACAGTTCATATCAATGTGTTTACTCTAGTCTGCTATGTTTTCACCCATGTGTCATGTTCATCTGCATCTTATTTTAATCCACTATGCATTTTCATGTGTCATTAAGCATGTGTTTGATGAGATATGCATATGAAACACTTCAAAGATGATGCACAGTATTATAGAAATCATACATCATAAAACATAATACTCCTACGAAATCCATAAATCCAAAAGATCCCGACCCAACGTGAAACACAGTATAGACGCCGCAAACACATGCGGGTACAAACACTTCAACCAGAAAACGTATCCAAGGGTCGATCTAATTACACAAAAGATATGAACTAAGGCCCTAATCATCGTCCGTCTCCATGACTAATGAGGGAACAATGCGGCCATCCGCTCCAATAACATAGTCCCCGCCATGGTCCTCTGACAACCATTCATTGCACATCTTAAGTTGTTCACTTGCCTGAGATACTTCGAACTGCCCCCCCAAGGATGTCAAGCATCAAGTCACGACGAGCCTCCATGGTCGCTCTTTCGTTCATCAACTCCAAATCGATAAGATGCTTCTTCTTTAAAGTGTCCATCTCTCCTTCCTTCAATCCCAACTCGACAAGATGCTCCTTCTTTAAAGTGTCCATCTCCTTCCCTTCAACCCCAACTCGATAAGATGTTTCTCCTTTAAAGTATTCATCTCTTCTTTCAAGGCATCTACTTCTCTTTGGGCCTTGAGAGCTTTCTCGTCCAAGCTCTTTACTTCGAGTTCCAGTTTGGCTGCGCGAGATACTGAAGCAGCTTCAGACTTAAGGAGAGATCCTATCTTCTCATCCATACACATGGCCACCTGAGCACCCTGCCAAATTATAGAAAGTTGTTAGAAAAACAAATCAGTAACATAAGATGACACTTATGATGAAATGCATCTACCTGGAGGAAATGGCCAAGAGCAAGTGCAGCAGTTCTAGACACATCCATATCATGAAACCTTTTCATATCCTCTTCAGAATGCAAATCTCCCATATCACCATAACATGCGGATGGGCTCAGAGAAAGTTCGAATCCTGGCGCAAACTTGATCTTCTTAGTTGCCTCATTTGGTTTCTCTTTGAGTGCAATTCTGGGTCCTCTCGTACCCATAAGAGTACGATGGTCAAATATGACCAAGTCCCTGTCCAACACCTCCGGAGTAGTGACAACAGCTCTAGAGGCTACCTTCCTCTTTCCTTCGCGGACATCCACCAACCTATCAAACGTTCCAGCCCTGCTCACTCTAATATTTGGGTGAAACCCTTCATACTTTAGCAAGCTCTCCATCTCTTGCATATACCTAGAGGCATAGGTGTCGGCACTAACTGAAAAGATATGAAAACGAAACGAATGTATCAACATTCTTCACAAATTTGTCCGTGATGAACAAGGTAGGAGAATACCTTTAGAATCTCGAATTACGGCAGACCAAATACTAGAACGAGTCAACGAGTGAGGCTCCAACAAATTTTGGGACTTCCTATCGTCTTCTGGTATCGCTAAGATATCCTCAACGCTCTTGCGTCTAATATCCCCAAGTTGAAGCTTGGAACCGGGAAGCCCTGAAAGAAAGATAAAAAGTAAGGTGGAAATGTGAATCTAACTAAAAATATAAAAGTGATATCACATGAATGCTTACCATTAGAACTCCATTTTGAGCTAACTCCATGAGATTCCCCAAAGCCAAACGCAGTATCTACTCCGACATAAAAGAACTCGTCTTTCCATTGACACTTTTTGGCTTCCTTTTCGGGAGTCAGTATGAGATGTTGCGCAGATCTAGAGTGAAGCTGGAGCCGACCATTTTGCAACTTAGGAAAATATGCATGGTGGATGGTGTGATGAGAGATCTTGATACCTCTAGTCTCGCTAAGTATAATGACCCCCAAGAGGATTCTCCAAGCATTTGGCATCAATTGTCCAGGGGCAAAACCATTAAACTTAAGCACTTCCAATATGAAAGGAGGGATAGGAAGCCTAAGCCCAAGCCTAAAAGCTTTCTCATAAAGGCATACTTCCCCAGGGATGAAATAATCTGCCTCTTCACTAGGCCAAGCTGGAAACGCCAACCCGAAAGATGGTATCCCGTACCATTTTCTAAGCATCTTGTACCATCATCTTTGATAATAGAAGGATGTTTTTTAGTCTCAGTCAGAACATTAGTCTGACTACCAGTGGCCCTTTGAACTAGAGAGTTACCTCCCACGATCTCACCATTACAATCAACATTATGGTCAAAAGGCTCGTCCACCTCGGAACCACCAAGTACTATCGAGGATTGATTAGAAGATGTGCCTTGAGCCATCTACCAACTTATCCAACGCACGAATACCAGTGGAGAAACTCTACAATCCAAACATGCTGCCACAAGAACCATATAAATCCCCAAGTTAGCAAATCCACAAGAATATGCGTTATAAAACATACATACAAGCACATACGTGGAGGCGCAACAAAATACCATGATCCTATGGGTCTACTTGTATTTTGGACAAATACTCGAGAAGTTAAAGGGTCCAATTCATCATTCAATTACAAACATAATCCTCTCATTTTGTATAATCGGGTAAGAGGATTTGAGGCCATTTACTCCTACTTCTCCTTACTACTTGCGATATATATTCGACCTAGTGGTAAACCAACAAGTAAAGTGAGATGCTGAAAAAGATGCCGCCCAAGAATCCACTAAGGCCCCTTATCCGCACTAGAGGAAAACATGATGTCTAATATCTAAACCTCTCATTAATAAAACATAGCGGCAAATGAAAATTTCATGCCCCGCATCTAAACTTCTCATTTATAAGAGATGGCGGCATCTAAAGAGATGATGTCCCACATCTAAAAAGATGGCGGCATCTAAAGATGATGTCCCGCATCTAAAAATAGACGGCATCTAAAGAGATGATGTCCCCCATCTAAAGAGATGATGGCATCTAAAGAGATGATGTCCCGCATCTAAAGAGGCGACATCTAAAGAGATGATGTCCCACATCTAAACAGATGACGGCATCTAAAGATGATGTCCCGCATCTAAAGAGATGGCATCTAAGGAGATGATGTCCAGGAGATGGCACAACTAGAGATGATGTCCCGCATCTAAAGAGGCGGCATCTAAAGAGATGATGTCCCGCATCTAAAGAGAAGGCAACATCTCTCTAGATGGCAGCATGTCCCGCATCTAAAAAGATGGCGGCATCTAAAGATGATGTCCCGCATCTAAAGAGACGGCATCTAAGGAGATGATGTCCAGGGGATGGCGCAGCTAGAGATGATGTCCCGCATCTAAGGAGATGGCGACATGTCCCCCATCAAAAACTCTTGTTCACATCATTAGATCCCGAATCTATCAAAGGGCTATTACTCACATCAGATGCTCCAAATATATCTAACCTCTTATTCAAGTTAAATGATTACATTTCGTGAATCTAAATCGATGTCAATCGCTCCAGTTTCCAATTACATCTCGATTTTCTTACGAAGAAAATCATATTTCATACTATCAACAACTAAAAAGAGTTCAAGGAAAAGGAACATTTCATCATCTAAAGAGCACGAAATTAAACATTACACTCAAATAACTTGGAATAACATACAAATCCAAGCAGAAATCACAAACTCTCCAAGGAATTACAAGTAAAGCTCCAAACACATTACATAGATCCAAAAGTATTACAATTTCAAATAATATCAAAAAGCTGCTCCATTTTAGATCAAATTCAGATTTCAAAGTCGATGTTCCTCAAACATTTTTCCAAGTCTGCACCACATATCGAGATCTTCAGTCCAACAGAATAAGAAGAAAACAGAGTAATCGAAACGGAAACAGAGGGTCGATGCATAGAGACTCACTCGAACAAAAAGCGCTCCAGAAAGCTAGAAACAATCACCGAAAACCTTGCCCCAACATTGTACCCGTGCTAGCTTATGCTTGTTCTGCAAAAATACCCAATATGACGCCATTTGCATCTGTCTCAATCAAATGAGCAAAAACACACTTCAAAAATACTTGAGTATTTCGGATCTCAGAGTAGCATGAAAACACTTTGAAAACAAGACGAAATTCGAAGTATATTGCCTGAAATACACGAGCTGCTAGCGTCGCCGTCACGCAGATCTGATCTGTCTTATCACCTCCTAGCTCCCTTCTTTCTTCATTTTCTTACCCAGTTTTCCGAACCCATCGACGATATGCGCTTCCCTCTAATTCATGACGATAAGCTGTAGAATTTTGGTGAGGTGAGAAGGCAAATGAAAATTTGGAGTTGCCACTTGCTAAAAGTTGGAAGAAAAGAGGAAGGAGCTGTAATTTTCAAAATGGAGGCATGCAAGAACAATGGGAGAGGCAGAGGAGACAAAGTAGGTCAAAAACTAAACAATTCTCCTTTCCACTTTGAGGCTTGGGCCGGCAAATGGAGGAATTGGGCCAACATGAGACTAGATGAAAATCACAAACATTAACGGGACGGATTTCAAAATGATCGAGGTTTAAATTTTATTCATTCTTCAGTGGCTCTCACAAAAAGAGCTAAAATGCATATACACACTACACATGATGATGTATGTATCCAAAGCACGTCTAGTGAGCATGTTTACTCTCCAACTCCTCCAACTCGACTCGGAGAGTGGGGGACAAACTGTAGTGGCAAAAATACGCTCCCGGCTCAATCGCTTGGACACGTCCAAACAAGGCCCAATTATTTGATAGAGGCTCAAGCCCAATTAATACGTTCTTACTCGAAAGGACTTATAATTCACTAAGTCAACTTGGGCCTGACCAACTAGACCATATCTACGTGATGGGTTGTCTCAATGCAATTAATGAGCCGGACCAATCCAATGCTCCTTGAGAACATCCCGACAAAACAACTTAGTTCAATCCATCAAGTCAGGTCGGCTCACCTAAGATTCCTTCCTCTAAGGCGGGATCTATATGGACCAGGACTTACATGGTGACTAACGAGCCGCCCAATTGTAAAAAGAGTGGACCAAGTCACGGGAATTCAGAGATGTAGGAGGATCCGTTATCCAACGGCATCCCACATCTCCAACTACTTCCCGCATCTCCAGCTAAATGAGGAGTCGGTTACTAGGACTTAGAGAGGATGCAGGAACCATTCTCCAACTACATCCCGCATCTCCAACTAAATCAGGAGTCAGTTACTGGGACTTAGGGATGATGGAGAATCCGTTCTCCAACAACGTCTTATTCTCCAACTACATCCCGACAAATAAGGGATTCGAGGTGAGAATCAGTTAGAAGACGCGTCAACTATCTCAATAAAAGGAGGAGCAGGGGAACTCCATAAGGCATCTGAAATCAATCAACTACGACACTGGAAAAACCCTAGCTACTAAGAATTGTCTCAGCCGTCTAATCAATCATCTACTTCTCCATCTATACTTGAGCTCTGAACATCATCTTAACCTTAATCCCCATCTCCTAGTAGAAACCCTCATCTCCATCAGTGCGGCATCTCAATCTCCATCCGTCTCCATACTTAGTCCACTCCACCGCTCTCCTAGCCGACCCAATCATCTATCCGACTCATCCCAGCCAACATAAGAGCTATATCATCCCAAAAAAGGATAAATTATCTTTATCTCTTACGTATTGTTTATTCCATATCTTCCAGACTCACTAGCTTGAGCGTCGGAGTCCATTCGGTCGGCACCACACCGGTGCCCCATTTGGATCTTACGTTCCAGCGTGCTTTCTTGTTGCCTTGCAGGTTGCTAGTGCCCCCGATTCTAAACCCTAATTTCAATTGTAGATTTCTGAGCATCTACAGTGACCAACTGGGAAGTCTCCCGATTCGCGCACGAGTGAGTGATGACAAAGTGTCGGGAAATGACATATGTTGGTACAGTGGGGCTAGCATATCAACCGGAGAGCTGCCCATGAGTAACTGCGCCGGCCCAAAGGGTCGGGGCTCGATTAGTGATCGGGTCGTTACAAATATGCTTGGAGTATTTTTTTTCCTGGATGAAGCAAGAACCGTATCTACCATAATTTGTTTCTCTGGATAACTACTTTTTAATGAATATTGTCCTACTCCCAAAATAAATATGGAGCGTGAAATACTTTTATAAAACCATAGTAAATGCTTAAGGCGCCATATCAATATTGGCCCTTTGAAATTGAGGCTTACACTTCTCACTTTGTATGATCTAGCTAGGTTGTTAGTGACTTGAACAAATTCTGCTTTCTAGTGATACAAAATCTATAGCAATGCCTCCAATTTTTGCGAATGCGCTTGGTAACCCTGAACTGGTAGACCTTATGTTGGTTGGATATGTCTGTATGTCATAAAGAAACAAAACTGCCAAGTTATGAGTTGGATAGACATACATACAGGCTCTTAATGGTATGAAAATTTAACAGATTACAGAACTATTACCTTTATAACGTACAGGTCTAGACAGTAAACTTATTGGGGGTAGAGAACAAGGAGACACCAACCAAACACTTTTATTCATAAAAAGGCCAAGCACTTTTACACACAAAAAAAGACTATGAAAAGTCGATTTTACCCTTCTACTTATTTACCCACTCACCCCAATTTTCACCATTACACCAATTCACTTCCTCCCACTCTATCTCACTCTTTTCTCTCTCAACACCACCACGCACCACGCCACCCTCCCTACCGACCTCCCACCACCCACCACAGCCCCGACTGTATTGATAAAGTTGATTGATACAGTTCGACTGTATTTAGCAAATCTGCTAATACAGTCGGACTGCATTACATAACTTTAATAATACAGTTTGACTGAATTTATAACTCTGCCAATACAATTGATTGCATTCTTAACTCTCCTGTCTGATTGGGTATTACATGACTCTATGTCTGATCAGTATTACTTAACTCTACTAATATCATTGTATTATATGACTCTACTGATTGATTTGTATTACATGACTCTTAATCTGATTATGATTACTACCTATCTGATTGGCTGTATTTCTCGATATATAAAATACAGTCAAACAAATACTGAAGCATAAACTTACGATTCTTGTTGGAAAATGGAAGAAAAAATGAACAAAATCTGAACTGAAAAATTAAAATAAATAATTGAAGAGGTGAAATGATATTAAAAATTATTTTAGAAGTGCTAGTTATTTTTTGATTAGGTAAGGGCATAAATGTCCAACAATGGGGGTACAAAAGCATTTAGTTTTTATTTGAAAACATCAAAGCACTGTAGGACTTTTTTTGCAAACTTGGGTGTAAAATTGATCTTTACACCAATTTTCCCAACTTGTTATCAGAACCTCATTCTGATGGATCGCAGTGGAAGTGGTAAGATGGAATTTAACATGAACATGGTGATGTAATCTTACGACCCATTTCACCATTTGGTCCATAAAAAATGCTGCTATCACAAGACCAGGGATCTGAACAAGTCAAGACCAATTAGTTATAGCTTTTAGAACGAAACAGTTTAATGACTGAAGTAGGCTTAAATGATCCATTTCTATATATGCATTACCTACCAAAGTAGTGACAAATGAATCTAGGCCGAGGTTAAGAATTTGTATACCTACAAGACCAATTCCGGTTATGCGTCGGTTAATCAATAATGGCAGTATTTTAGTGAGAAAGCACTCAATAGCCCAGTAACAGCAGTAATAGACTAATAGTAGCAACTCCTTGGATGATCTTCCTGGAAAGGACAGATAGCCTTATGGTTAATCTATGGTAGCGAAACGGCTAAATTAGGCATGAGATAAATATACTATGGTTAAATATTATGCTCTGTAATAAGACACAGGAAACAGCTAGCGCAAAAATATTTCTTCTCCTCCAGTACATTTAAGCCAGCCAACTCACTCACTCAAATGACACAGCACAAGCTAGCTAGTACAACGACCCCCCAGGGAAAATGAGGTTTTGCTGGAATCATGTCATCCATGAAAACGATTATAACAAGTAACACCAGATCCTAACTGAACATTGCTATTAAAATTGGTGATCCGCAACTATCAATGAATCTATAATCTGTAGAAATTGAGAAAAATAAGAGATAATCAAGCCTGCAGAAAATGATGCATCACTACTCTCTTTTCACACACTCCAAATTAGAAACTAGGATTCATTTGGTTTGAGGGAAAATGGGGGAAAAGAAAAAAAAATAGAGGAAAATATATTTTCCACCATTTGGTAGTTCTCAGTAAATACTGAAAAATTTATCAAAATCTATACAAAATACACCTATCTACACAAAATAAGTTTTTCCAACGCATTTTACAGGAAAATCTTATTTTCTCCAATTTTTTTTCTTTTCACTCATTTTCCCTCAAACAAATGAACCCTTAAGGCAACAGTAGCTATTATTTACGATAACCCACACATGGTCCGTTCGCCATTTCACTATCTTCGATAAAAACGCTAAGCAAAAAAACCATATCCATTCAATGAATTCAAGGCGCATAGCTGAAATTTCATATCTACAGGTCGCAGTAGCGCCATATAGACTAAGCACAATCAGAACCAGAGTATAAAGCGAAAATAATTCCGAGGAAAACTAAGCTAATAAACCTAGAAGAATGTAAATTCTATGAAGAATCGACATAGAAGAAGCAGACAGAATCATGAATAAGCACAAATGAAATGTCGAGCATAAAATTAAAATTACAAGACAAACTCAACAACAGCAGCAGTTTATTCATTCATAAGCACACTTGATTATTTATGTAAATTCGATTACAACATCATCATCAATTCACCACACACAGAAATAAGAAATTCATTCATTACTAGTAATAAGAAAGATGAGAGAGGGTTTATCGAATGGTCTGTTAATTGGCGATAACAGTGCCAACAAGAGGGTATTTGGCCTGAAACTTCTTCTCCCAGTCATCAAGCACACCGATCTCTTTGTCGGAGAGGCCGTGGAGAAGAAACGACGTCTTCTTCGTTTTTGCTCATCTTGGCCAGAGCGCGGCTGGCATCCTTGCCGGAGAAAAGGCAATAGGCGCCGCCAGGGCCGTAGAAGGACTTTCCGGTGGTGACGTCGTAGATTTTGCCCCTGATCGCCACATAGATCGGCTTCGATGGATCGCTTCCGTCGTACTGTTTCAGCTGCTCAGTCGTCAGCTCCATTGGTGGATCAGATTCTTTTTTATCCTGGTTTGTTTTGTTTTGATCACACAACGGTGGATGATATTATATTTGAGAAAGTTAAATTAAAAAAAAAAAAAAGGAGAATTTACACTTTTTACTAAAATAGTCCGTTAGAGAGTCCGAACTTTTTTACACAACAGATAAACATAGACAATTTACACTAAAAATCAGACAATATGATTTTTTTAAACCTTACATCAGCTTTGTCCATCCAAATATGTTGATATGTCACATCAAATTGCCTATGTTTATTATCAAATTGTCTATGTTTATCGCGAAATTATTTATGTTTCGCATGCAATCATTAGTAACAACATATTTATCCAATCAAAACATAATATTTTGAAAAATAGACATGAACTTCAATTTCATCGTCAAATAATAAATTTCAATATACAAAATAATTAAAAAAAAAATCAAAATTTACAGCATAAAATACATACGACTTTTCAAAAACATTTAATACATCCTCAAAAAATAGCTTCTTCACACTCTTGACTTCTTCGTCGGTCCCATCTTGCACAACGTCTCAAATATTTGTGACCAATCAATTTCTTTGTTTGACCACCCTTTTTACCAAAACCTAATACATACAACAAAAACATCAAAAAACATAGACAAATTATACATAAACATAAATCATTTATATAAAAAACTAAACTATTCAAACTAAAACAACAACACATAATAACATAGACACTTTATACTAAAATATAGACCATTTATACAAACTAGACAATATATAACACATCTATCTTTTCACAATAAATCAACAACAAAGAGCAACATAAATAATTTTTACTAAAACATAGGACATTTATACAAAAGACTATGTTGCAGTTACATGAAAGACAAATCCATCCATCCATATATTATGTAAAGCACAATGGTCTAAACCTCACCAGATTCATTCAGTCCTACGTGGAATTTTGTGGAATTAGTTGCATTTTAGTCAGTATATATGTTGAGGGATAAAGCCTCAAACACCAACACTACTACTGCAAGTAACCTAATCTAAGATCCACCTCCAACTTGAAGTCCGAGAGAAGGCTTGTCCGAGCAAGAGTACCTGAAAGGACTCAGTGGGGGGTTAGAATAGGTTGGGATTGCCAAAGTCAATCCTAAGGAGGCTTACTCAAAGGAGATGGACTCTCAATGCAATAGTAATGAGAAATGTATTATGTCCCAAAAGACTTAGGGATTGTTGCTTACCTTAAGGTCTTGGACCTTGTGCTATATTTATAGTTATCATGTACTTATGAAGAGGTTCATAAGATGATGCCAAGTGTATGATTCAGATTTGGACTCCAATGCTCCCTTTGGCCCATAGCCCAATAGTGAACAGTAGTCCAATACCGATTAGTGGGCTTGGGAGGGTAGTTTGGACCTTTTCTCTCTGAGAGTACTGTTCCGCCTGTTGGGTCCGTGTTAGTCCCTCGGACAGATCTGTCTGCTTGGTTGATCTTCCATTGGGTAACTCTGGATGTCCGAGCCAAGAGTCTCACGGAAGTATCCAGTGGTTCTGTTATGTACGTTTGGGCTTATCGCGATGGTGGCGTCCGAGATTCTCTCGTCCGGTCCGTTAGGCATCTCTGTACTGTCATGGTCAGGTTTGGAAGTCCTTTCCTTAGCTTTCGGATGGTGTGGAGATGTAGTGACTTGACGTCTTGGTCGATTCACTTTGGTCGGACCATGTGAGGTTGGACCGGTACTGAATTGGCTAGTTAAGCCGTGATGCGCTTTAGGACACGCTCTATGGCGCCCTTAACGGATTGGACACATTTCCGTATCAACATATGTCCCCCCAGTTTCCAAGTATCTTAGTAGAAGATAGTTGGTAACTATGAGGGATCAGTCGTGTCTGCGGAGCGTGTCCGAATCGTTAGTTAAAAGAAAAAGGAAAAAATCCTTTTTGTCGGGATCCGTCGTCCGTGTCCTCAAGGATTCAATATATCTCTTTCCCCCCCTTTTAGTCTACCGAAGTTATCACATAACGGGACCAGAGAGAAAAATATTTATCCGAGATATATGTGTCCGATGCGGTTAGGATCGGCGTAGCCTCCGGAAGTCCGTTGGGCCGAGTGTTGAATTGGTCCTCCCGTAAGCCCAAGAGGCCCAATAGGTTGTCCGTTCGGCCCACGGGACAAGGGACGTGACCGTTGGATCAGGACGACATCAACGGTTGGGGTTCCAAGTCCGATTGATGTGACGCGTCATCGAGCATTAAATGCGTCTTGTGACCATCCACTCTCGAAGCGGCACAACCCTTGGATTGGAAAGGATCAACGGCTGGGATTCAAATCCAAGCGATGTGACTCTTGGCTTTTCCCAAATTGCCCTTATAAATAGTCGGCCCATCAGTCACTTTCACACTTTTAGCAATCTCGAAATTCAGAGCAATCGGAAAGCAATCCGAGCGTTTGAAGACACATCCGAGCAAGCAAGAGTCGCAAAATTTGAAAGTTTCTTCTTCGAATCCGTACCCTCGGAGGAGCAGCAAGGCTTAGTCGTCCGTTCAAACTTATCAAATCAACTTTATCAAGTACGTACATCTTCACTTTTGCCGAGTTGTCTTCTTTTCACGATATGCTTATTTCGTGCTCATATGTTTTTGCCCTGCTCGGATATGAAATTGTCGAGTCTGTTCTTGCCGATATTGCGTGTGATAGGCTTTAGCAACATTCTTAGTTGAAACAATTTCTCCTCTGTACTGTTGTATGCCAATTTATTGCCAGTATCTTGCTGATGCATTTCATGTGTATGCCGACTGTAACCAAAATTTGATTATGCATGCTTATTTGGTAATGTGTTGGTGCCAATTGGCACACAGTCTTCCGTAAATTTGCCCTTCGATTGTGCTGGGTAATGTAGGTGATAGTGCCAACGGCGCGTTAAGTAGAAATCCGTAGGCTTTCTTTGACTTAAGAAATTACCTAAACGAACTCTCGGACAATCAACACCATCATTCCTGACTTGTTTCCTTCTGCCCTAGGATGTCCGGGAGCGATAGTCAGAACCAGCACGAGGCCCCAGGTTATAATGACGCAGTAGATTTAGGGACCGAGTCCGTGGATCTGACCTTGTTCGCGAGAGATTTTGTAGTCGTGGAGCTTGGGTCGCCCGTAGATTACGATCTTTGAGCACGGAGTTACATGTAAGCGCAGCCTTGACGCGTTCAGTGGACCGGGGTGACCTTGCTAGGACTAGGTCGTTAGTCCAATCTCGGACTATAGGTGGCATTGGGACATCCGGGGATCCGAGCGAACTGCGTGCGGAGCGGGAAGACGACAGTGGTCGGGAGGCTGATGAAGTCGAGATGTTCGAGGCTGGGGTGGAGGACCGTGTTGTAGCGGAAACAGGTCCGTCCAACCCAGGCACATCCGGGAGACCCGAAGGTGTCATCGAGGAGGAAGAAGATGGTGAGGAAGAGGAAGATGAGGACGAGGAGGAAGAAGGAGAAGGATCTCCTGTCGCTCGTCCCCCTAGACGATCCAGTCGGCGGATTGCACTACACCCTGCTGCGCCCGTTCAGTCCAGTCTTCCATTAATTGAAGGTCGTGGTGCCAAGGCGGCAAGGATCAAATTTCCTCGTCCCGCATCCGCAGTAGTGATAGCAGACGAGTTCGGAGAGCTAAACGCGGACGGGCTTCTTCCTACCTGTCCATCGAGGGTCAAACCTGAGGAGATTCCGGAATGGAGGCGAAAATGGGAGATCCCTGACTCCGTAGAAATAATGATCCCTGAACCCGGGCATGCATTCTATAACCCTTCCGCTGGATATATGTGCGTTCATGAGGTGGCGTTCTCCTGCGGATGGAAGATCCCCATTGCCACAGAACTGAAAAACATTCTGAACCATATTGGTATAGGTCCGAGTCAGGTTATCCCCAAGTCCCTGGGTAACCTTATTTGCTTTGTAGTTTTTTGTAAGAAGAAAGGGCAGCCCGTAAATTTTGAGAACTTTAAGTGCTCTTCCACGTCTCGTTCTCAAGAATCCACTATTCTATACTTTCATGAATAGGAAACCCTACAATTTTATCTCGGACTCCATTTTCGTCATTTGGGATCAAGTGGTGGGATAGGTACGTTTTTATGCGGATGGCTTTGAAGCGAGGATGTCCGAGACAGAGGGAACAATGGGGCGCCCACAAAATTCCTTAGAGAGTATCCGGATTGGCCCCTTCCGATTTAACGTGGCTCCGTGGGTGGCGGCAATCCACAAAAAGCATGACCCACCTACTTATCCATTCCACGGATTAATCTGTCAGCCACTTCCCTACCTGTGCGGACTAACAGGCGCAGTGGATGTAGGAGGGAAGACGGACTTTAGTAAGGATTCGTTGACTTGAAACTTGGCGTTCTTTCTTCTTCGATATACTTTATTTTGATTACGTATTTCCGCAATTCTGATAATTCTTCTTTAACCCGTCTGTATCTAACGCCTTTGGTTTATTGTGCAGCTCATTGGTTTGACTACATCATGTCGACACTCCGCGAAAAGAAAAAGTTGCAGAGAGAGCAGTAAGCCACAGGTTCGCCACCGTCAGAGGACCAAAATCATCAACACTTCCGCGGGTCTTCCCATGTCAGATCCGAAGAATGCCGCAGTTTTTGCCGCGGAGGAAGAAAGGCGGAACAAGGCTGGAGAGGAATCTCAGGCCTTGGCGGTGCTCGACAAGGGCAAAGCCCCCGTCACTCGGAGCGCCACCGCTTCGAAGTCCCAGGCTTCCGCTGCTGCTGCACCACAACGGGAGGTGTTGATGCGGGATTCCATTACCTCGGGACGCAAGAGAGGAGCAACTTCGGAGGCTCCTCCCGCAGCAAAGAGACAGCAATTGTCCGCTGTTCTTCCTGTTGACCAAGCTGCTCTTGACAAGGAGTATGAGCTGGCTTGCGGACTCCCTGAAGTTGAGCGGGTCGGAGGGCTGGATGGGCTATACCAACGGGTAAGTAATCTTTGGATGCTCTTCTTGGTTTGTTCTTAGTATGACAAAAGTGCAATTTATATTCTTACGGACTTCTCGCAGCTCGGCTGTTTCGTCAGGGCCATGCAATGGAAGGCCGCTGAACGCGCTACCATTGAGGAGGACCTCCACAAGGCTGTGGCCACTTCCGCGGATGAGGCGGAGAAGGTGAAGCAATTGGAGATGCGGCTGAAAGAGCAAGAAGTGAAGTTCCATAAGTCAAGGCACCGAAGAAATCAAGGCGGACCTCGACTGGCAGGAGAACTTTGTCGACAAGTTGATGAAGGCTTTTCTGGATTCCAAGGATATACTGCTCGGAGGCCTCCAATATGCTCGTCTTCAAGCTGGTCGTGACTTCATGGAGTCCGACTCCTTCAAGTTATTGACGGCGGACAAATCCTATGCCTCCCGCCTGGATGGGTTCGTGTCCGCTATCGGGCAACTGCAGTCCAAGGGACTACTTCCACCGGACTTTAACTGGAAGGCGGAAGGGTTAATCCCTTATGCGGATGCTAATGGTGTGGAAGTCCCTGTAGACAGTGTCTCGGATGAACAGTTGGCCGCGTGTGAGTTTGCAGAACTCGTCACTGAGGAAGGTGAGATGGAGATCCGAAATGGCGGGCCCTTCCTCCCGAGATGGGTCCCGGATGCTCTCCGAAAGGTATGCTTTGTACCTTTCGACAATTACCGGGCCTTCCTGAAGAAGTGGTTCTCCCTGCCTTGCCGGGTCGTTGGCCTTCCCGCGGATTTCAACTTGTTCAATATTGTTGAATCCCTTGCTGCGCAAGCCACCTCCAACACACCCCCTGTCGATCCGCCTCAAGCTGGTGAAGCGGGTCCGAGCCAAGCTGGGCCCCAGTGAGAAGTCCGGGGTATGCCCCGTTGAAATTCTGTATTTGCTGAATCTTTCTGTTGGATTTGCATCTTTTGATAACTCGGAATGTCATTACATACTATAGCAATGTTTCGTATTTAATCCGAGGAGTTGAACCTCCTATGTTTCCGAAATATTACTTGCCCTCTTCTTCGTTCCTCTTTATCTGTTGTTCATAAGCTGAGTTATTATAAATTACCCATCTCTTAAGAGCACGGACCGCTGTAGATGGCATCTGATGTAGAAATCAGACCATCATCTTTCCGATACTCGGACTGTTCGCCCCTTGGGATATCTAATTCTTCTAGAAGGAGGAAGGTGAAACAGTGAAATAGTCATTATGACTACGTCTTTTCATCTCCCCTGTCGTCGGATTATCGACATGTGGCGAGATCTTGAGGACCCGTAGCAACTATAAATAAAGGTGTGGTAGTTCTTCCCTTTTTTACTACTGTACCCTTCTTCGCTTTGTGTTTTGTTTTACTGATTCCAGCCATCCACAAAAGCCGGAGTTCTCCAGGATGTCGGAATCTGATGGCGAGGAATATCAGCACTGGATAAACTGTGCTTGTGGGCACATGCATCCACCGATTTACCCGGGTACGGGGACCGCAGATGACCCGATCATCCTTGACTTTGAAGGCGATCAACCTCTATGTCCGGGAATAGCTAGGAGGCGAGCCGAGGAAGAGAGGGAACGGACGAAGGCGATCCGTAGGAGGACCCGCATGTGACAAGCTCGTCAGGGCCGAGGTGGAGGCTCGGAGTCCCAAGGCTCGACTTCCGGAGTCTGGTGAAGGAACAAGGCGGGGTATGCCCCGTGGATGCATGTACTTATCCTTAGACCTTTTCACATTGTTCCTCTTTTATGTAAATTTTCGGATAATTTTATCTATAAAATTCGAACTATTTTTCCTCGGATGAGATCGCCATCTTTTTCTTGTGCAGACTTCGTCGGATAATATTGACGCACATATTTTTGTAAAATGACTAAGAAACTCGGACGTGGTTGTTGGGCTTGTTTAGGCTTGATTGGATAAACCTGTCTGGCCCAACACTGTTCAACCCAAATGAATAGTTTAAGCCCATTGTCAACGTCGAAGTTCTAACGTGTCGGACGCCTATTGGTTCGTCACTTCTATAAATACTGCGGATCCCTCTTAGCCTTGGTCGCTCAAGTCCAACTTCCAATTTCCAAATCTACTTAATTGCAAGAAGACGGTCTCTTGGATAGTTTCCCCCTCGAGACTCCCGTCCACTCTCGAGTCGTTCGTCTGGCGTGAGAGTGGCGTGGTCTAGAGGGAAGATTGTGAAGATCGATCCAAAAGCATAGATCTCGGTTTAAATGTACATCTGTCCGTCTCCTCTGCTTTCTTCCATCCCCACTTTAATGGCTCAAATCTCTCTTATATTGGAAACGGTCTCCGAATTTCAAGAGAGTTTGAGTCTTTAAAGCCGGTGAGGCGGAAATCTCTTCTTGTCTGCACTTTGTTTTCCCCGGACACGGGACTTGCATTGCCATGTTTTGGTGGTATCCTGAAGGATTCCAGCACGTTTAACCATTCTCTTGTGTGCAGGTAGATCGAGTTCCTGGTCTCCGCGGAAACCAGACTTGCCGCTTGACACGGAAGAAGCTTTTCCCGGCGGGGGAACGATCTTTGCTGGGAGATGACGTATCTCCAGAGACGTTTTTCTGCATTTTTCGTATTGCGTCCGTAAGTCCGGATAATCGATCCGGGATTGTAAATTGTACAGACAAGATTATGTATAATTCGTCTTTGTATGAATGAAATTTCTTGCTTTCCTTGTCGTTAAACAAACGGTAAATCTCAGATGCGTAAATCGAAAAATCATAAGTCGAAAGATAGAGGTTGTATTGATTTGCCGGAAATTCAATTACAACTTGCGGGCTCTATGGCCAATGGCAAAAGGACAAAAAAGAAACAGAACTGACGGAGTTCCGTGTAACAAGTAGTTGAAATTGAGATGATCAATCGACATGATGGAGATCCGCGCAGTTATCTTTATGCATAGAACTTCTGAAGGTTTCTAGCATTCCACGGACGTTTGAGGGGATGTCCGTTTTCATCTTCTAATTCATAACTCCCATTTACTTTTGCCCCGACAATCTTGTAGGGTCCTTCCCACTTGGGCTTGAGCTTTCCAATATGTTCAAAATGTCGGCTCGTCGAAGCACCAGGTCCCCGACTTGCAAGTTAGCCGCACGAACGTTCCTGTTGTAGGTTCGGGCAGCAGTTGCCTGATACCTAAGGATATTCGCCAGTGCCTCAGACCTTTTTTGTTCAAGCATGTCCAGGTCGAATATCCGAGCTTCTCGGTTTGCTTTGTCTTCGAACTCTCGGATTCTCAAAGTTTCTACGGCAATCTCGGATGGTATGACTGCCTCTGAACCATATACCAAGGAGAATGGAGTTTCTTTGGTCGCAGTCCGTGCAGTTGTGCGATGCGCCCATAGCACGCCTTCCAGGTCGTCCGCCCAGCTTTCTTGCGAAGTTCTTAACCGCTTCTCGAGGATCTTGACTATTGTTTTGTTTGTGGACTCAGCCTGTCCATTGGCTTGCGGGTATCCAACAGATGTAAAACGTTGCTCGATTTTGAAGGACGCCAGCCATTCCTTGAGCCTATGTCCTGAGAACTGGGCACCATTATCCGAGACTAGAACTCTTGGTAGGCCGAAGCGGCAAATGATGTTCTTCCAAATGAAGGTCTGCACTCGACTTTCCGTGATAGTCGCTACAGCCTCCGCTTCTATCCACTTGGTAAAATATTCTACCGCCACAATGAGAAATTTTTTCTGTTGGGTACCCCTCGGAAATGGTCCGACAATATCGATACCCCACTGATCGAACGGACACGCTATGATTGACGGAATCATAGGGTTCGTCGGGCGATGTGGGATGTTTGCGTAATATTGGCAATCCTGACTTCTCCGGGCGTGGTCGGCGAAATCTTTACCGATGGTAGGCCAATAGTAGCCTTGTCGTATGATTTTCTGGGCGAGAGTACTCCCCCCGGAATGACTCCCACAGCTTCCGTTGTGTATCTTTTCCAGCACGGTTTGTGCTTCTTGTGGGTTTAAACATCTCAGGTGAGTCCCGGAAAAAGATTTCTTGTACAAATCATCACCCATTATAAAGTATCTATTTGCTCGGCCTTGCACACTCCTTGATTCTTTCGGATCGACTGGCAAAGATCCGTCCTTGAGATAGTTAAAAATGTCAGTCATCCAGTTTCTTCCCGTGTCAAGTATCATGACCGCTGAACTGGGGCTCATGACGGATGAGTCAGTAACGGTGAGTAGGATTACTCTCCTTGTGTCTAGAGCCGCTGTAGCAGATGCGTATTTTGCCAAGGCATCAGCTCTTTCGTTCCACGCTCTATCAAACTTTTCCAAGGTGAATTCCTCGAAGTGGCTGGCCTCATTCTTGAGTAGCTCAAGATACTTGATCATCGAAGGACCTTTTGTGGCAAAAGTTCCTGAAAATTGGGCCTCGACGAGCTGTGAGTCCGTGTAAGCTTTGACCTTCCGGACTTGGAGTGACTTGGCTAGACGCAGCCCCACTAAAAGTGCCTCATACTCAGCCTCATTATTGGTAACTTTGAAATCCAAGGAAATCGCATAGTCCAATTCCTCCCACTCTTCCAGTGGAAGAACCATCCACTTCCAATGTCCAGATATCGAAAGGATGTTTTTTGGTTTGGAGATCTCCTGCGAGTTCTTTGAGGTTCCGCTCTTGGTTCATCCCTCCGTGATTTCCGTTCGATGTTGTCAAGACTTTGGGTTTCGGGAACATCACCAAGTAGAAACATTTGGTTGACCCGAGTTTCCCCATCTGACAAAGGAAAGGGCCGATTGATGAACTGGGCTTCCTCGAGGTTTTCCGGGTTGAACTTTGGCGGAACTGGCTTTCGGACAATATGCTTGGTGATTAAGCACTCGAGCACCTGCTTGTCAGGGACTTTCTCTGAATCCTTCTTTGGATAATCCGCTAAGAAGTCGGCGAGGACTTGAGCCTTTTTTTTTGTGAACTGGTAGCAAATGTCGATTCGCTTAGCTCGATCGCCCACTTAGAGAGTCGTCCTGATTGGTCGGGCTTTCCTAGGACCTGTTTCAAAGGTTCCGCAGTTAGTACCACTATTCTGTGAGACTTAAAATAAGGTTTTAACCGTCTGGCGGTATAACCAAGGCGTATGCGAGTTTCTCGATCTTCACGTATCTTGTCTCCGCCCCAGCAAGGGCTTTGCTAAGATAGTAAATCGGCAAATGCTCGTTAGCCTGAATCCGTACTAATACGGAGCTCATTGCCTCTTTCGTGATTGCTAGGTAGAGGTAGAGCGGTTCTCCTTCGACGGGTTTGGAGAGCAGTGGAGGGGAATGGAGGTACTCTTTCAGTTTCCAAAGCCTCGTAACATTCCGCGGTCCACACAAAGTTCTCTCCTTTCCGGAGGATTTTGAAGAACGGAAGATTCTTCTCCGCTAATCGGGAAATGAAACGACTTAAGGACATTAGACGCCCAATAAGCTGTTGTACCTCGTTGAGGTTCTTCGGATGGGGCAAATCTAGGATTGCCTTGATCTTCTCGGGGTTTGCACTTATCCCTCTTCGTGACCATGTATCCGAAACTTTCCTCCTTTCACCCGAGTACACTTTTCGGGTTCAACTTCATACCATACTTCAAGAATGGAAAAGCAATTCGAGATGCTCAATATGCTCTTCTTCAGTCTTACTTTTAACAAGCATATCATCTACGTAGACTTCCATAGTCTTGCCCAACTCCTCCTTGAACATTTTATTCACCAACCGCTGGTATGTAGCTCCCGCGTTCTTCAACCCGAATGGCATCACCTTGAAACAGTATACTCCTGCCGCGAAGAAGGCTGTTTTCTTGATGTCGTCCTTGGCCATCCGGATTTGATAGAAGCCCTGATATGCGTCCATGAAGCTTAGGAGTGCACATCCCGCGGTAGAATCTACCAACTGGTCTATGCGAGGTAGGGGATAAGGATCCTTTGGGCAAAACTTGTTGAGCCTTGTGAAGTCATTGCACATCCTCCACTTTCCTGGGGCTTTCTCGACGAGTACCACATTACGACCATCCAGTATCTAACTTCTTCAATGTGCCCGGCTTTCAAGAGCCGGTCAACTTCCGCAGATATAATTGCGTCCTTGACCGGGCCAAAGTCTTTCCTCTTCTGTCGGATATATTTGATCGAGGGATCCATGTTCAGACGGTGAACAGTGATTCTCGGATCTATTCCCTTCAAATCATCAGTACTCCAAGCAAATACATCCCTGTTGTCTCGGAGACAAGCAATAAGTTTCATCTCCACTTCTGTGCTCATCTCCGTTCCGATTCTAGTCTTCTTATCCGGGCTTCCAACAACAATCTCGATTTCCTTGAGAGTTTCGTGAGGCTCGATCCGTGCAGTTCTGGGGAATTTCTCCTTCGGGCTTCCTACCCCTATCTGCAGATTCTCCTGTTTGGGCGGGAGAACAACTCTCGGATCGGAGGTCACCGTGACTGCCAAAACGGGGGCAGATGCCCTTCTCGTGGACATAATGTAACACTCCCAAGCTTCTCGGATGTTTCCTACCTCTTCTCCTACTCCGAAGGGAGTAGGAAATTTCATTCTGTTGTGTAAGGTGGATGAGATAGCCCGGAATTGATTGAGTCCTGGGCGCCCAAAGATGGCGTTATAGTCCAAGGTCCGATCAACCACGACAAATTGGACCGACTGTGTTACCCTGGCCGGGAAGGTTCCGAGTGAAACGTGTAACGTAACACTTCCTAGTGGTCGAATAGTTCCTCCTCCAAACCCTAGTATAGAGGTGTGAACTCTGTCGTAGCGGATTCTTCCCAACTCCATCTGATCTAGTGTCCTCTTAGAGATGATATTCGAAGAACTCCCGGTATCCACCAGAATTTTGTTCACTCGATAAGTCGCGATGGTCAACGAAACTACAAGAGGAACGTCCGGGTCGTCAATCTCCTCGCCTCCTGCTGTAGGAGGGGGAATTTCGCTATCGTCGAAAGATATTGCATTTGTTCCTCGAATCGCGGGGGCACCGTACGCCCTGTCATTGTTCCGAAGGTTTTGGGCGGTCCGCTCTCTTGCGTTCCTGCTATCACCTCCAGAGGGTCCGCCTGCGATAGCGTTGATCACCCCGATGTACGGAGGGTTCTCCATTTCGGTCTCGTCGCCGTATCCGTACGGATGTCCTCCCATGCGTGGCGGATAGCCTACCGGCGGAGGTGGCAAAGATAGTGGGTGAGGTGGTGGGTCAGCAGCGTTATCCTCCCTCCTCCGCTCCGTTCTTTCGTGCTTGGAGGGCTCGTCCGCATATATGTGCTCCTTCAACTTGCCTTCTCTCACCAGGTGTTCGACCTGCTTTTAATCGATACGATAAATGGGTCTCATGGCCTCTGCTCTTGTGAAATTTGCAGTATCCTTCGCATTTACATTTCTCCGATTGTGGGATGGCTTCGGCCATTGGACGTCCAACGTTTTCTCAACAATAGTGGCCAAGATGTCGGATCTCGGCTTATTGAGGCGCGTGTAGTCCGCGAATCTTCTGGGCGGACTTCTCTCCCTGTAAATGCCTTTGTCTCTGTGATCTTTCTTCGGGTCAAACTTCCCCTGGCGTTGCTCTTGTTTTTGCGGTTCCTTTCCCTTCTTCGATCCTGCTCGGACTGGTACGTTCCTTCGGTATTCTTCTCCGTACATCACCTCCTCACAGATGTCATCCAAGTGCTTTTCGCTCCTCACTTCCTGACTGGAGAGCTTCCTCCGCAGCTCGGAGTTGTAAGTATTAGCGTACAGGTGACGGACCCGTTCTTTAATACTATGGGGCTCAACTCGGAGTACTTCCGTATTGAAGCGATCTAGGAAAGTTCGAAGATCTTCCTGTTCCCTTTGGATGACTTCGGCCAGGTGCTCTACAGTACGTTTTCTTCTTTTTGATTTTCCGAACCGTGCTAAGAACTTTGAAGACAGATCTGCATACGACCTTATTGACTTGTTTGGCAAAGCGGTGTACCAATCCATAGCCGTGCCGAAGAGGGTGGATGAGAACGTAAGGGCTTTAGTATTGTCACTCAGCCCCTTGGAATCCATCTTGCTGTTGTACCTTGTCAGGTGACCCACGGGGCAAGTATCCCCGTAGTAGTATTCCAAGTTCGGAATCACTTGGTCCGAGTTTCTATTTCTTTCCTTTTCCCTCATGATATCATCACACAGAGGGTTTGGTGCACTTGTAGTGATCTGCTCGTGGTCTTTTACCAGGCATCCGAGGTTCAGGATTTGGGTTTCCAAAGCTTTCTGTTGGGCGTAAATTTCATCAACTGTCATGACCTCTCCTGTCCGTGGATGGACTGCGACATCCGCGGGGAGTTCGTCTAGCCGGACAACTGGAATGGTTTCTGCTACATGATCCCTGTTCCTCATGGGAGCTTGTCGCGAACCTCCTGGCTGCCTGTTACCTCCTTCTTGGTATTCTCTCCTCCCATTCGGGCTTCCCTCACCCCGAACTTGCGAAGCAGATGCCCGTCGGTCTAGAAGGTTTCGCAAATCCTCATGGGGCAGCTGATCTCCCGACCTCATTGGATCGGATCTTCGCTTTCTTGACAAGGGCTCGCTTGAACCGCAGTGACCACCGGGCGGAGTGGCTTGCCGAGGTGGGCATTGTTGACCTAGGCATCCTTGGATAATCGTGAGCAACCTATCAAACTGGGTTTCGCTTAGTACGAGGTCGCTTGTTAGTACAACGCGACCATCTGGCATTGTCAACTGTTGACCTGTGGTAGGGCCTTGAGATTCTGCCGGAGAAGCTCGTGCTACCCTTCTCCATGGTCCGCAGCACGATATTCACAGGACGCTTTGGCCTCCTCTAAGCGGGCCTCTTCCTCATCCGAGGATGGGGCGGTTCGCCTGTCGCCGGATATCTCCTTCCAAGTTCCTTCCAGACCATGACCCTTCGTCCCCGGGTGGCGGACGTCCTCGTGGGCGTGGTGGTGGTGTTCCCACGCAAAGACTAGTCCGAAATTGCGTCTCGTCTAGCCATCAAGACAACACAAACATGCATCTTTTGTAAAGATTCCCACAGACGGCGCTAAAATGTTGAGGGATAAAACCTCAAACACCAACACTACTACTGCAAGTAACCTAATCTAAGATCCACCTCCAACTTGAAGTCCGAGAGAAGGCTTGTCCGAGCAAGAGTACCTGAAAGGACTAAGTGGGGGGGGGGGGGGTTAGAATAGGTTACCCGAATTGCCAAAGTCAATCCGGAAGGAGGCTTTACTCAAAGGAGAGATGACAGCTCTCAATGCAATAGTAATGGGAAAGATATTATGTCCCAAAAGACTTAGGGATTGTTGCTTACCTTAAGGTCTTGGACCTTGCGCTATATTTATAGTTATCATGTACTTATGAAGAGGTTCATAAGATGATGCCAAGTGTATGATTCAGATTTGGACTCCAATGCTCCCTTTGGCCCATAGCCCAATAGTGAACAGTAGTCCAATACCGATTAGTGGGCTTGGGAGGGTAGTTTGGACCTTTTTCCCTCGAGAGTCTTTATCACTGTTGGGTCGTGTTAGTCCCTCGAGACGGATCTGCTTGGTTGATCGCCTTGGGTAACTCTGGATGTCCGAGCCAAGAGTCTCACTAAGTATCTCGATGGTTCTGTTATGTACGTTTGGGCTTATCGCGATGGTGGCGTCCGAGATTCTCTCGTCCGGTCCGTTAGGCATCTCTGTACTGTCATGGTCAGGTTTGGAAGTCCTTTCCTTAGCCAGCTCGGACTGGCTGTGGAGATGTAGTGACTTCAGCGTACTGGTCGATTCACTTTGGTCGGACCATGTGAGGTTGGACCGGTACTGAATTGGCTAGTTAAGCCGTGATGCGCTTTAGGACACGCACTATGGCGCCCTTAACGGATTGGACACATTTCCGTATCAACAATATATTTCAATGTTATTTTTGGTATGTTGACTGCAAATATATAATTTTTATTAAATCTCATATAACTTTATCTAAAAAAATCCGAAAAATAAATGGAACATATATTTGAATTCGTCGTGACAAGACGAATCCATAGACACCAATCTTGAATAATAATATTAATTAAATAAATTATTTTATCTATTAAAATAAAATATAAATTCATTAAATAAGATATAATGAAATACTGAAATTTTAAAAATAGAGCAATTATTAAATTAATTTAATCCTACGTGGAATTAGTTGCATTTTCAACCGGTATATACATATTTCACATGTATTTTTAGTATGTTGGCTGCATATATAATTTTTATTAAATCTCATATAACTTTGTCTACAAAAATTCGAAAAATATATTGAACATATATTTGAATTCCACGTGACAAGACGAATCCATAGACACCAATCTTGAATACTGTTATTCATTAAATAAATTATATTATTGAAATATTTAAATTTAAAAAATAGAGCATTTATTAAATTAATTCAATCCTACGTAGAATTTTGTAGAATTAGTTGCATTTTCAACCAGTATATATTTCACTGTTTATTTTTTGTATATTGGCTGTAGGGGTGTTCGCCGGTCCAAAACCGGAACCGAACCGGACCGAAACCGGAATGGACCGGACCTGGAATCATGCATTTGTATGGCCCAGAAACCGATCCGGTAAGTATACGGTCCAGACCGAAACCGAACCGTTTGTTCCGGTTTTGGACCGTATAGACCGTATTAGAGCTTGTGTTATGATGATTGTTGAATTCAAATTGGATGGAAATAGTTTATACTTACTAGAGCATATATATTACGCAATTTCTTCACTGTATTACTATTATTGCACTTGCAATTTATGGCCCTTTCTACCATTTTTTGTCTAACTCTTCCTAATTCCAGTTTATTAACAAAAACCAAATTCACATACTCATACTGTCATACATTGATTGCACATAATTTTCAATCAATTAAACTGCATAGTTGTTTCCAGAAGAATTGTAAATCAAATGGCCACCTACTAACCAAAGCTAGGAACTAAAAATAAATAAAGTAATGCAAACCAAATTCCAAACGTTATGCAACTAAAATAGTATAATCATTTTAACTAACTAGATTAATTATAATTACTATATTACGTGAATCCTAGAGAAGAATAATAATAAAAAAGTTGTTTTACGGTCTTTCCGGGCCGAGAATATGGCGATTTACATAAACCGAAAACCGATCCGGTACAGATCGAACCGGAATAACCGGTCCGGATCCGGTCCATTTTCCGGTCTGGACCGGATTTTGAACAGCCCTAATTGGCTGCATATACAGTTTTTATTAAGTCTCATATAAATTTATCTACAAAACTTCGAAAAATATTTATGTTTATATTAATAGATATTTATATTTTCAATTATACATTTTGATTCTACGGTTATGCAGATTCCGAATAGGGGGAGAGAATTTTGTTTCATAAAGTTTTGCCAGGTTAGACGTGAGTAACTGAGGCTAATGTTTTAGCGCTTAGATTATCAGTAGGTGTTCTTATATAATACTCCCTCCGTTTCTGTAAAAGTGAAACAATTTTAATTTGCATAATTTTTAAGAAAAATGTGTGGTCCCCCAAAAGTATGTGTTTAAGAATGAGTTTGAGATATTAATTGAGTGGAAAAGTACACATGGGGCCAAAAATGTATGGTTGATAATGAATTGTATTATGGAAGTAATTTACATAAAAGGAAATGTAACACTTTTAGTGAATCGCCCAAACCGGAAAATTGTTTCACTTTAACATAAACGGAGGGAGTATAATATAATATATAAAGTTGATGAGCTAAATCCACCAGATTCATTCAAATTCCATCCATCCTATGTGAAATTTTGATTCTACGGTTAAGCAGAGTCTGAATAGGGGAACATAGTAGTAGTGTTGTTGCTACAAAAATCCAAAAAATATTTTTAACATATATTCGAATTCACCGTGACAAGACGAATCTATAGACACAAATATTGAATACTATTATTAATTAAATAAATTATTTTATTCATTAAAATAAAATATATATTTATTGAATAAGATAAAATGAAATAATGGAATTTTAAAAATTAAAAATGACTCATTAAAATACATTATAAATAATTAACGTAGCATCAAGCATTCAAAAAAATACTCATTTTGAATAGTTTAGCATCAAACATTTTGGACAAACTAAAATATACGATTATGTTGATTAGCCTCATATATATATATATATATATATATATATATATATATATATATATATATATATATATATATATATATATATATATATATATATATATCCATACGTATGACCATACCATTGTGCACTTTCGGTTATTCTGGGCAATGTCGTATATTTTTCTACTATATTCTAAAGTTGATGGTTTACTTTGAAGCACACATGATCCGCATGTGCATAAATGATACTTGGAGCGCTTTCTAATTACTTGGACATTTTCTAATAGAAAATTAATGTAAATAGAAATTCATTTTAAGTTGTATTAACTCTCTACGTGTCTTTTTATTTTTGAATTTAGGTTTTGACTTTTCTCTAAATACTTATGTATGAAAGATAATGAATAGTCGTAAAAGATATTGAATAAAGTGGAAGGGGTGAGAAGGTATAGAATAAAGTACTAATAAATTAATTTTCAATTTTTAGGCATCTGAAGATGAGATCTATCCATATATTTTAAATACCAGTTTTTATTATCAATTCTAGCTATAGTACTTTGGTCTCAATGTGAGAAATTCTTTCATTTTTTAGATTAAAAAATTACAAAACAATTATAATCAGGGTAAATTTATTTTTGATGCCAAGTTAATGCATATTTGGTTCTGTTACCGTTACAATTTTAATCTAATTTTGGTTACATAATTATGCCAATGATATTCAACCTTTGTAACTATTTATAAATGTGATCAATCAAATCTTCTAAATCCCATAATTCCATCAAAATCGCCACCCACACACTAATTTTCTTAATGGGCATGAATCCAAATAGAAGGACCTTTGGATCTATGCTTGACATAGTCCCTTCAACTAATTTTCTAAGAATGTTCTATGAATCGTGTACTAGACGTGCTCTTTTCAGTTCCAGAAGATAGAATAGACACACGTGAGCTAATTGGTGGTGTGTTGATCTTTACATGTCTATCAACAACATTTTACATGTGAAGACTTTCAATTCATTTTCTTTATGTATAAGATTCGATCAGTAGGATGAGGTATAAGGTTTCTCTTGTCTATGATCTATGACTGGAAGGACTGGCTCTATCCAACCCGAATTTCAACCCCGTTCGAAATAATGATGTTTAGGTCCGGTCTGATATATACTTGAACCCGTTCCATACCTTTGTTACAAGACCCGACTGAAACATCTATGACTAAGTTAGTAAAAACTACATTTTTTCCATGGAGGGGGGGAGTTTGCATATACTCTCGGGGCGGGGAAACTCTCTTTGATCTTCTCTCTACTTTCTTGATACATAACGGGCCTAGGGGATCTGATACTCTCTAGGGGGAAACTCTCTTAGATCTTCTCTCTACTTTCCAGATCCATAACGAGCCGCGCTGATACTTTCTAGGCGAAGAAAATGTCTTCGATCTTCTTTGTACTTTCTTGATCTCCATGACGGGCTGGGGGGGGGGGTGTTCGGCAGTTACTCTCTAGGCGGGAAAACTCTCTTCTATCTTCTCTTTACTTTCTTCATCCATAACGGCCCTGGGGAGGGGGGGACAACCGTACCATATGAAATTATGTTCGTAGAATAATAATTTTTGTGTCTTTGTTGGGGTGACGCATACCACCGCGGGGTTGCTGGGAACCGCTAGGTTGAAAAAAAATAACCGTAACATGTGAAATTACGTTTGTATAATATTTGTGTATGTGTGTGGTGGGATGACCGCATATCACCGCGAGATTGTTGGGAACTACCATATTGATTGTGTTGTATATTTTTGTATTTTATTTTGGTTCCGTTTGAGGGATAGTTTTTTTTGTAAAAAAACATGTACATGTTACTAATTAACAAGTCGGGTACGATAGGACCCTATTTTTACATTTTCTATAGTTAACATAAATAAACACTCAATGATATAATATTGAATGAAGAATGACTACCTACCGACACCACGATCAACGTTGTCTAGAAGGAATTTTGACTATCTTATTTTCTCGATTAATTTATTTAATCCTCACATTTCAATTTATATTAAAAGTAAACTATACCGTGGCATCGCCACGGGTTAGTACTAGTATACATGAAAAACTAAGCAATTTTACCTAAAAACTACAAAATCACCTAAAATATAGGCAATTCACATTGAATGGACAGTTACAAGAGAAACACTCAAACATACTATTTACCACATAAACTAGACAATTTGACATAAAAAAATAGGCAATTCAGAGTGAACACTATGTTGCAGTTACATGAAAGACAATATACATGAAAAACTAAGCAAATTTACCTAAAAACTTGAGAAAATCACCTAAAATATAGGTAATTCACATTGAAACATGGACAGTTACAAGAGAAACACTCAAACAAACTATTTACCACATAAACTAGACAATTTGACATTAAAAAATAGGCAATTCAGAGTGAACACTATATTGCAGTTATATGAAGATCAATATACATGAAAAACTAAGCAATTTTACCTAAAAACTAGACAAAATCACCTAAAATATAGGCAAATTGCCATTGAAACATGGACAGTTACAGGATAAACACTGAAACATACTATTTACCACACAAACTAGACAATTTGACATAAAAAATAGGCAATTCAGAATGAACATAAAACAATAACATACTATTTCACATAAAAACTAGACAATTACACATAGAACATAATGAAACACCAGTCATACCTAATCAGATCTAAATCGACATAAAAAACATATGAATTACGAGAAGAAAAAGCAGATCTGAAATGATTTAGTACACTTACCGATTATCAGATCCGGATCTGGCCTTTAACAAGCTTAATGGTCGGATTTTGTGTTCGGTTGGCAAAATAGCAGCTATTACGGTTGCATCTCCAAGCTCTGTCCATGGAGATGAGATACAACTCTTCTCCTATGTCATCTCGTGAGATCCGGAAGAGATGGATGCAGAATTCATGATTTCATCAACGATTTGCTTCTTTTCTCCCTTGCGGAGGCACACCGGTAATATTTCGGTAACATTTGTTCGATCGGAAGCTCCATTAACACCAGCAACATCAACATTCAAGCTCGAATCGACCATTGAAGCAACTAAAAAAGCAAAAACAACACGAAAAACACTCAGAAACAGATAAACATTAACTAAAACAACCTCAAAACACTGAAAAATCGAATAGATACCTGAAGAACCGTCGCAAGATGAAGCTGCCAATTGATTTCTTCCATAGATCGAAGATGAAGAGCAGATCGCTTGATGGTGAAGATGAGGAGGAGATCGCTTGTTGGTGATGGTGAAGAGCAGTTCGATCGCTCGTGGAGGAAGAGATGGAGGCTAGGGTTTTGTTAGAAAATATCTAGAGAGAAATATGAATAATGGAATAAAGAAAACTGAAAAGAGCCATTTTATAGTGAATCCATACCCGAAATTAAGAGAAAATCCAACCCGCTTGGATGATCCGGATCCGCAAAAAAATAAGTCAAAGTGGACAAACTTAAAACATAGGCAATTTGGTGACAAAACCTGATGGACTCTTTGGACTCTCCAAATGAACAAGGACTTTTATAAGACTTGGTATTACTAAAATTATACTAACAACTTTTTAACATATTACTACAAATCATCCCACAATTATACTAATTCATAAATAGTCCTTTTACTTTAAGATATTATGATTTTATCAAAAAATACTTATTTTTTGCAATCCCCACCCCTGACCGGAGCTCCGATGGTGGCAAACCGGAGCTTCAGTATCTAACCCTACCGAATAATTCAAGATCAGAGCTCTGGATGCGAAACCATTTTATGGACGCCGTGAGGCTATCAGCACAATAGCCAGGCAACCGTGACGCTGCCGAATCATTTTTCGGCGTTTTTTTATAAATATTTTAAATTTTACTAATTTTTTTTAGCTAATTTAAACATACTAATGCAACAAAATAATTACTAACGACTACAAATATCAAATTAAAACAATACATATGACTTTAGATTCATGATCATCGCCATAATCCGACCAATAGTTGTACGACATTATTTTTTGTTGTGTTATGGCATTGTCGTGTGTATACGTTTATATACCTTTGAGAATGTGGGGTTTGGGAGGTTTTACGGAAAAAATAAGAAAAATGACCCTACTTCTATATTTTATTATTATTTGGAGGGCCTTTTGCAATTTGTTAAAAAGTGTCCAACGTTTAGTAAAATCTGTCCTGCATGTAACATACCAAAAAATTAAAAAAAATCCATATTTCTTATCGAAACGTTTATGATGTTAATATAATGTATGTTTGTCTCCCTAGAGACTTACTTTTTTTTTTTTTTTTTAATGTATTTAGAAAAACTCTAGTTATTGATAGCATAAACGTTTTAATTACTAATATCGATGATTTTTTGACAACATATGTTCATTTCTAGATAAGTTATTTAGATACCGGCTTGAAACTTACTCATTAATATAGTATTATTATTATTACAAAAATATTATCAAACAAAATTGGGGTAAATTTCATATAATACCCTCGACAAATCTTCTAATTACATGTGAGTCCTACAGTGTTAACAATTAATTCCGAGTTCAAACTAATTGCATTTAAGTCCAAAAGATATTGTAAAAGTGCTTTGAGAATACCTTTTTGCAATTCACAACACGTTTTAGACTTAGATGTAACTGATAAAATCACAAGTTCACAACGGCTCATATGAGAAGTAGCTGGGTGTTTATTAAGAGTTCATATTGAAAACTCTCGAAAAAGGTCATACCTTGATCCGCAAAGGAACTAAGGCATTAGATGATGCATAATACTACTACGGTACTACCCGTAGTAAAATATTTTTATAAAATCATAGTAAATGTTATAAAAGTTGAAGTGAATGGAGTGAATGCCCAACATAGCATTTACTCATTGTACAGTTTTCCCACTTAAAATTCACGAGTCATTTTTTTGGAACGTGAATATATTATCATTATCCAAAACAAATACAAAGCAGAAGGCGATCAGACGATCCAGCCTAAACCGTTAGAACAAAACGCAAAAATAACAAAATAAAATTAGGCAATCATCAAATTCCCAACATGGGGTCTGAGTTTGCGATCACTCCAAGCCCTATAGATCATTATATTGATAATGTTTTGGGCAACTCCATTAGTATCCAGTGTGCCAGAAGTCGAATTAAAGCAATACTCATTCCGGAACTTCCATACCTCATACACAGTTTCCGTAAAGGCCATCTTCAAGAGCTTGGCCTTCCAGCCTTTACCTTTCGTCTTCCGGAGTATCCAAGTCAGTTCACTGTTCCAATTTCTATGTTGCAGCCTCAGCCATGCAAGTACTGTAGTCCAAATCGCAGCGGGAGTGGAACATTGGAACATCAGGTGTGGCAAGCTCTCATCATCGGTACAAAAGCAGCAGGAGCAATATGTCCTTAGTTGCAAGGCGTTCATAACACGCAAACCAAAGGACCATCAATGCCCTCGGTCTTGCACCATTCTTGTAGAACAGTGAGCGCCACTCTACAGGTACATGTTCCTCTTGTAGTTCACGGTACACCAGCCCCGTTACAAACTTGGGAAGGTGCATCATAGCATCCCACACATAATTTTGGAGGGTAAGTTGTCTACATTTCAAAATTCCTTTAAGTATCCAGGAGCTCGAAGCTGGGGGATTATGCGTCAGAATATCTTGTTGCGGAATGTAGTAACTATGCACCCACTTGACCCACGAGTTATCTTTTTTGCCACATAAATTCCAAAGCAATTTCAACATACAAGCTTGACTCCATTCCAGAAGTGAGATAATTTGCAATCCACCTTTTGATTTAGGCAAGCATACCTTTTCCCAAGCTACCGGCGCTTTTCGAGTAACTGAATCACTGTTCGACCACAGGAAGGATCTACAAATAGCCTCAATGCGTCGAAGCACTCCTTTGGGAAGCGGGAGACACTGCAACCAATAATTTGTCACTGCGAATAGAACACTCTTAATGAGTTGTACTCTCCCTGCATAGCTAAGCAATTTAGCACTCCAATGCCGAATTCTAGCCACAATCATATCAATTAATGGTTGACACTGTAAAACTGTGAGCTTCTTGCTAGTCATTGGCACCCCAAGATATCGAAAAGGCATGGCCCCCAATGGGAATCCAGTAAGCAGCCTGATCTGCTCCTTCACCTCCGGTGGGACGGATCCAAAGTAAATGTTGCATTTAGCAGGATTCACTCGTGACCACCCGAGTCTTGGAGAAGGAATGAAACGGTCCATCACCAAATGTATTCCCCGTGTGTGGAATCCCCACGTGTGAAAAGCAAAAGGTCATTTGCAAAGCTGAGGTTAATAATATTTAATCTCTCACATTTCGAGTGGAAATTAAAGTCCGGGATATGCCGCAAACCCTGCAAAGTTCGATAAAGATACTTCATAATCAATACAAACAAAAGGGGAGAGATAGGATCTCCTTGTCTCAATCCACGCTTCGCCTTTAGACATTTTGATGCCGTGCCAATTATCATGTACCTATATGAGACAGTGGTAACACAACCCATTATCCAATGAATAAATTTGGTCGGGAAACCAAGCTCGCTCAAAATACTCTCCAATGCACTCCATTCTACCGTGTCATATGCTTTCTGAAGATCCATATGTAACATACACTTCGGAGCCCCATGATGTCTATTATACCCCCTCAAGAGTTCATAAGCCAAGAGTATATGATTCTGGATTTGTTGGCCAGGAATAAAAGCAGCTTGGCTCTCATGTATTTTATCAGGAAGTACCTTACTAAGTCGAGTTGTCTGGACCTTGGATATGATCTTGTACAGAGTGGTACAACAAGAAATCAATCGGAAGTCTTTAACCATCTGTGCGTCTGCAATCTTGGGTAATAAGGTCACAATGCTACAGTTCACCGCTGCATACATTCTACCATCATCAAAAAACTATTTCACCGCTCGCACCACATCATTTTCAATAATCCCCCATGTTGCTTTGAAAAACTTTGCATTAAACCCATCTAATCCTGGCGCTTTCAGGTCACCAATCCCTTGTAGGGGTTCTTGAATTTCCATCCGTGTGATAGGGCGGATCAGCCCTAAAGCATGCTCACGGCTCAATCGTGGCCCCTCTCGCATTGCCGGAATATCAATTCCCTCTAGATAGTCTGCCGTAGTTCCCACAAGATTCGAGTAGAATGCCAAAACCTCCTCTTCTATATCACTCGGACTGGTCACCACCTCCCCATTCGATTTCTGGAGGCATGGGATACCCAGATTCCTGTTCTTTGCTCTCACGGAGGCATGAAAATACGAATTATTACTATCGGCCAACCGAATCCAATCAATCTTCGATTTCTGCTATAGTAGATGCTCCTCTATTTCATTCCAGTACAAGACATCCGTTGTGCATTGTTTCACTCTCTCAATCACATCTCCATTCATTTGATCGAGTACCAAATCATCCTGTGCCTGTCGAAGTCGATCACGAGCCTGGTCCAAAGTGTTTCTTACCCCGGTAACCCGCCTCTGTAAGCCTTGGATTGCCGGTTACAGCATCCAGAGCTTCCGCCAAACTAAGTACAATCCATTTCCCTCTACATTACCCGCCCATTTGTTGCGAACAGTGTCCAAAAACTCCGGAGAATCTGTAACACTATTGATGAACTTGAAAGACCGGCGAGTAGGTGGCGGGCTTCCAAAAATCCGCAATTTTAACAAAGCATGGTCCGACACACTTGCATCCAAAATTTCCACCTGTAGATGACTATATGATTGTAGCTGTTTATATTACCCAGAACACGATCAATCCGAGAATAAATCGGGTCAGTCGTGTGCTTGTTGTGCCAAGTGAAGTGGTCGCCGATGCTATCTACCTCATACAAATCTGTACGCTCCATCATACTGACAAGATCATAATACTCATTTGGGTGAACAATAGCCCCACCAATCCGATCCTGCGAAGTAAGCACATTGTTGAAATCCCCCATAAGCATCCATCTCTCCGAACAAGGGGGTTGTATTCTCTCAAGTTGCCTCCATTGCCGTCGCCGATCATCCAGATGATTAAGTGCATAAACAGCTGTAACCCACATTAGAAATTCGCCATCTAAACCAAATAATTTACAATTCACGAATTGTGCATCACCCTCCACGTAGCACACCTTCACTTTCGATAGATCCCAAAGCACCCAGATTCTACCATTTGCGTGATATAGTTGTCGAAATACTGCCATGGGCCACCTATACGATCTCTTATTTTTTTTCTTTTATCCTCTTTTACTCTGGTTTCTACTAGGATAGCGATACATGAATGTAGTGCTCGGAGACGGGAGCCAATCTCCTTGATTTTCGCTATCTTATTACACCCCCTGACATTCCAGGAGACAATCATGGGACTGCGTCCCGGGTCACCTGCAGATCATTCTCAATCCGAAGTGACATAAACCCATTATGACAAGTAATCCGTTCTCCCTCCATTCTAGCTAAATTTTGCTCAACTAAGTTACCTTTCCCTTTTTCCTTAGATCGTCTTTCTCTTTCGACTGTCGTCCAACCATCATCATCCGGACTCTTTCTCGATGGCCCCACACCATGTACTGCTGAAGTACTTCCGGATTCAATGGTGGTCGAAACAGGGCCCGTGCCGGACTGGTGGTCTTGTCACCTAATGGCAAGTAGGGTGTGGCGGGTGGCAATCCGTCGATCAACTTGAGCTTGCCATTGTTTTACCGGCTGCTTCTTCACAATATTTGTATTCCTCGGCTTGCAAGTGTGACCCACTTTCTAACATCTATCACAAAAAAGGGGCTTCCACTCATATTCGACCGGTTGTTGAAAGCTAACTCTTTTCTCATTCTTAATAGTGATGAAGTCCCGTAGCTTTGTAGTGATATCCACCTCTACCAATATTCGTGCATAGGAGATCCTCAACTTTTTAGCAGTGCATACATCAGTAAATAATGGTTTACCCAGAGCACTTCCAATCTTACAGAGACTCGACGCCCCCTCGGAAGTTGTGGCAATTTAACCCAAATTGGCAAAGTTCTCAACATATCATCTTTCAGGCAGAAACCGCTAACCCATTCTCTGATAAACATAGTCATGTTGAAAATCGTATAAGGTCCTCCCAACAATATCGCATCCCTATCCTCTATTGTACGAAATTTGAGTATGAAATACCCCTCTTCGTTATAGAATACTTCCGGTAAGGCAACAAAGTTCCAAAATTTGGTCATATACTGTTTAACACCGTTCATGGTGAGTTCCCCTCCCAAAACGTACATGATTAGGCTAGTTTCCCAAAATTTCAACTCCGACTCAACATCAGTTTTATCAATCACAATTTCCACCTCTCCATTAACGACCAACGGAGCAGAAAAATTGATTGCCATTCCTCGTAAAGTCACTCTATTTTCGCTGATAATATCAGTCCAGATTTGAGGGGAAGTCTCAGTTTCCAAAGATTTCGAAGAAACAGGGTCAATCAATGCTGCAGCATCAGAGTTCGTCGGAATTGGAGTCGTAGGCTCAACAATCCGTTCAGTCACAGCGATTGGGGCATCAGGTTCATCTCGACGAGGCGGTTCCAGGTGGTTATCCAAGTCCTCTTGTCCGTCGAATCCAGAGTTAGGGGGAGAAAACTCAGATCGGCGAACAGGGTTAACCTGTCGCTCAGATTGTTCCTCCTCCGTTTGAATGGTCGTAGGTGGTCGATTAATAACCGACAGTTGCACCATCTGATTCCCGCTAACCACAGTTTGTTGCGCAATCGATGGTGCCTGATTCTCGCCTTCCACCGTACTTTCTCCCCGGTTGGTGTCCCGAGGTGATGTACTCCGATTAATCACCGACTCTGCCACCTGTTTGCGTGGCCGGCCGCGTGTGCGTTTCATCAAAAGCAGATCTGACAGCGAAATAACTAGCAGAAGGAGAGAAGCTCTAGAGAGAGAAATCCCTAGAGAGGGAGAGCTTTTAACTCACTTCTTTAATTCTATAACAAATAGTCAGTCAGTCAAAAAAAATTCACGAGTCATTGCTATGAGACAAATAGCATTCGGTGGTCTAGCAATGCATTATGTAGGTGTTCATCATGAGAAGTATTCACACTACTATATCATGTATGATTCGTACTATAAATAGGAATCATTTTTACTCTCATATATCACAATTAGAAGAGCAATAATTAACAACATATAAACTTCAGTATCATATATTTCAGTTGAGATACGTTTGTTCCTTCTTTATTTTATATCACATTATCAGCTCGAGCTGCTCCAATCAAATTTCTTACCGGAAGAAAAGTTCAAAAGAAGGTACATTTATTTTTCAGTTAAGTGTTATCTAGAATATGCTAAATAACATACATAATCTATTATACAAGTTTTTTTCTCAGTGAGTGCTAATAAACAGTTAACATACAAAAGGAAAACGATATGTACACAAATTATAATAGTTCATTACACAATTTTGCATGAACTTTCACGTTTTCTATATCAAAGGAAACATTTATTTTATGTAATTGACGTGACAAATAATGAAATTGAAAATTTTATTCATATCATGATTGAAATACCATCATATTTTGGCATTAAGATGAATGATTAAAGCACAAACATACAACATAACCATATAGACGCACAACATTACATATATAGGGAGGATCCTAGGCAACTCAGGCATCTCCACGGCAAACGGTAAAACAATGACAAAGATAATACAAATCAAAATTAAGTAGAAAAAGAGATTAGACATATTGTAAGAAGATTAAGAATAAAAGAGAATGATATGAGTTTTATAGAAAAGTGTTTAAGTATTTATAGAGTAAATTTGGAATGTAACCGTTTTATTACCGTTGGAACATTGACGAGGGACAAAATGGTAATTTTCGGACTTAATAAAATTCGTTAAACTTGTGACTTAAAAAAATGGTTCCCGACAGGGATCGAACCCGTGCAATCTAATGGTCATTATACATCTGAGCCACTGGGCGAAGTTCGATTTATTTCAGTACATTTTTCTATCTTGTCTAACATATTTACATTTTTAGATTCAGCATGTCAAACATCACAAAATTGCACTTTGATGCACTGGATATTTTCGAAGGAAATTATTTAAGCTGGCTGCTTGATGCAGAGCTCCACCTAAATAGCATGGGACTCGGTGATTCTATAAAAGAAAATAATGAAAAATCCGATCAGGATAAGGCTAAAGCCATGATCTTTTTAAGACATCATATTCATGAAGATCTGAAATATGAATACCTCACAGTAAAAGATCCACTTATATTGTGGACAAATTTGAATAGAGCGATATGATCATCAAAAGGCTGTGACACTTCCAACGGCCAAATATGAGTGGTTGAATTTAAGGCTGGAGGATTTTAAAAGTGTTCATGAGTATAGCTCAGCTCTGTACAACATTACGTCCCGCCTCATATTATGCGGAGAAATGGTCTCTGATTTTGATATGCTTGAAAAGACATATAAAACATTTCCCCCGGCTAATATGTTGTTGATGCAATGTTATCGTAACCAAGGATTTACGAAATATTCCCAGTTGCTCAACCACATGTTGGTGGCAGAAAAGAACAATGAGTTGCTTCTAAGAAGCCACCGGATCGTCCGTCGCTCGCTTACGTCCCGAATTAATCACAATTCTGAAGCCCCACGTGACATGAATCTGACTTTATATAATAGTCATGTACCAAATAATGGTCATGACGAAAGCCGTGGAAATGGGCGTGGTGGTCATAAGAATGGTCATGGGAATTGGCGTGGAGGTTGTGGACGTGGGGGATATAGTCGTGGCCGTGAAAACTTTGGCCGAGGATACATGGAATGAAACGTTACCGAGGTAACAATCAAAATAATTATCATGGCCAGAATAATTTCAAACATGCCTATAAATATGAAAGAGGTGCTGACGAAAAGGACAAATGCCGTCGTTGTGGACGTTTTGGGCATTTTGCAAAGGTCTGTCAAACCTCTCAACATAAAGTTGACTTATATCAAGCATCCCTAGAAGGGAAGGGAAAGGCGATCGACACAAATAATGTCGAAACTGATGGAGAGTTCGACGGATGTGCGGAGTTTCTCATGAACGAAAACGCATAGGAAAATGGATATGCATTTCCAAGGAACCAATGTTTTGATGCATCTATTTATGTTTGTTTTGTTTATGAAAACTCGTTTGAAGTTGCATTTTCTTTTATTTTATTTGCTTGTCTATGTAAGATAGTGTGCTAGTCTTTATTAAGTAAGAATCTTGTACTACTTATGATAAATTAAGTTTTTATAATTCTCTCACTCATGTTTATTCTTGCATATAGAAAATCAACATATTGAAATGGCAACACTTACAAGTATTAATGAAGAAACATGCTTGGCAGACAGTGCTACTACTCATACTATATTGAATAATGATAAATATTTCTCCAATTTGATATTGGGAGAAGCCGATGTGCATACAATCTCCGGAAAATCAAAGATGATTGAAGGCTACGGAAAAGTCAATATTTTATTGCCAAAAGGAACTAAATTGAAAATCGAGGTGGCATTATATTCCTCAAAATCTCAAAGGAACTTATTGAGTTTTAGGGATGTTCGATCAAACGGATATCACATCGAGACAATAAATGAGAAGGAAAAAGAATACTTGTATGTTACGTCTTCTCAATCGGGTAAGAAAGTTGTACTAGAAACACTACCCGTATTATCTTCCGGCCTATATTATACAATGATAAGAAAGGCGGAAGTTTATGCAGTAGTAAACCAAAAGATTACTACTGAATTCAATATTTGGCATGACAGGTTGGGCCATCCCGGTACAATAATGATGCGTAAAATTATTGAGAATTCATGTAGACATACTTTGAAAACAAATGAAATATTACAAACCCATGAATTAGCACGCACTGCATGTTCTCAAGGAAAATTGATTACTAGGCCATCACCAAGCAAAGTTCGATTTGAATATCCTACATTCTTGGAAAGAATACAGTAGGATATATGCAGTCCAATACACCCGCCATGTGGACCATTTAGATACTTTATGGTCCTAATTGATACATCAACCAAATGGTCACATGTATGTTTTCTATCAACTCGCAATATGGCATTTGCAAAATTATTAGGACAAATAATAAGACTCCGAGCACAATTTCATGATCATACAATCAAGAACATTTGTCTTGATAATGCTGGTGAATTTACGTCTTGGGCCTTTAATGATTATTGCATGTCAATTGGAATCAATGTTGAACATCCTGTTGCGCATGTTCACACACAAAATGGCCTCGCAGAATCCTTGATAAAACATCTGCAAATGATTGCAAGACCATTGTTATTGAAATCAAAGTTGCCAACATCGGCATGGGGACATGCAATATTACATGCAACATCGCTTATACGCATCAGGCCAACAAGTTATAATAAAACATCCCAATTTCAAATGGTTCAAGGCCATGAACCAAATATTTCCCATCTAAGAACATTTGGATGTACAGTATATGTACCGATTTCACCACCACAATGCACAAAAATGGGACCCTAAAGAAGATTGGGGATATATGTTGGATACGATTCTCCAAGTATCATAAGATATTTGGAACCGTTGACTGGAGATCAATTTATGACCCGATTTGCCGATTGTAATTTTGATGAAAGAAATTTCCCAACATTAGGGGGAGAAAAAAAGCAGTTGGAAAAGAATATCTCATGGAAAGATATATCGTTGAGGAGTTTGGATCATCCAACAAATCAGTGTGAACAACAAGTTGAAAACATAATTTATTTGCAAGCCACTGCAAATCAATTGCTAGATGCATTTACTGATCTCAAAAGAGTAACAAAATCCCATATTCCAGCTACAAATGTTCCAGTAAGAATCGATATCCCTAGAGAACAATCTTCCACTGAAAATGAGGCTAACGCACACCAGAAGCGTGGTAGGCCTCTTGGCTCCAAAGATAAAGATCCTCGAAAAAGAAAAGGAGCAATTAATGAAAATGGCCTAAAAGAGAATACAAAAGCTCCAGAAAAGCACATTGACATAATAAACCAGGTTCAAGAAGAACCTCAGGTGCCTGAGAACGAAGAGATATCTATTAATTATGTCATGACTGGAAAAAGGTGGAACCGAAATGAAATTAATATCGACCATATATTTGCTTATAATATAGCACTTGATATCATGGGAGAAAATAAGAATCAAGAAGATTCAGAGCCTGCCTCGGTTGAGGAATGTAGGCAAAGAAATGATTGGCCAAAGTGGAAAGATGCAATAAACGCAGAGTTGGAGTCTCTAGCGAAGCAAAATGTATTTGGACATACGAACCAAACACCAAAGGATGTAAAACCAGTAGGAAATAAATGGGTATTTGTGCGAAAAAGGAATTGTTGAGGGGTGAATCCTCAAACACTAACTAACTAAACTATTACAAGCAACCTAGTCTAGGACCCGCCTCCTACTTGAAGTCCGAAGCAGTATCCGTCCGTGCCAGAGTACCTGAAAGGACTAAGTGGGGGGGGGGGGGGGGGGGGTTAGAAAGGGATGCCTGGATTGCGTATGTCAATCCGGTAAGAGACTTTACTCAAGAGAGAGCGGGTAGCTCTCAATGTTATAGTTATGAGGAAGGGTAAAATACCAAGAAGATACTTGGGGATCGTTACCTCCTTTAAGGTCTTGGACCTTGTGCTATATTTATAGATACCATATCTTATGAAGTGACTCACAAGATGGTTCCAAGTGTATGCTTCAGATTTGGATACCAATGCTACCTTTGGCCCATGGCCCAATAGTGAACAGTAATCCAGTACTAATTACTGGGCCTGGGAGGGTAGTTTGGACCTTTCCCTCTGAGAGTACTGTTCCACACGTTGGGTCCGTGTAACTCCTTCGGATAGATCTTTCTGTTTGGTAGATCTGCTCTTAGGTACCTCAAGGCGTCCGAGCCTAGAGTTCCACGGAAGTATCTCAGTGGTTCTGTTATGTACGTTTGGTCTTATTGCGATGGTGGCGTCCGAGATTCTCTCGTCCGGTCCATTTGGCATCCTAGGACTGACAGTTTGTGGTACTTGGAAGGACCATGTGACCTTTTGTTAGGTTCGGAAGTCGTACACCTAGCTTGGTCGGACTTAGCTGAGAAGGTGTGTTGACTTGTAAGTACTAGTTGACCTGAAATGGTTTTCCTTAGGTCGGACCATCTGACGGTCGGACTAGTACTAAGTTGGCTATCTCAGCCTTGATTCGCTCTAGGACACGCTCTATGGCGCCCTTAACGGATTGGACACATGTCCGTATCAACATATGTCCCCATAGTTTCCAAGTATCTTAGTAGAAGATAGTTGGTAACTATGAAAAGAACAAGTGTGTTGTGGAGCGTGTCCGAATCATTAACTGAAAAGGAAAAAATCCTTTTTTGTGGGATCCGTTGCGTTCTTAGGAATTCAATATAAATATCTCCCCCCCTTTTCCTTCTACAGTCCGAGTTATGGAATGGCTCAGACTGTAGATGGAAAAGGTATTTGTATCCGAGATATATAGATCCGAGTACGGTTAGGATCTGAAGAAGCCCTCTGTGGAAGAGTGTAAAAGAAGCGATCCGTTGGGCCAAACATGTGGAATGGTTCGCTTGGGCTGATGAATAGTGGTTCAAAAGGCCCAATATGTCATCTATCCGGCCCACTGGAGAGGATCCCGAAGGAGCCGATGCAACCGTTGGATTTGAGGAGATCAACGGTGGGGATAGAAACTCAAGTGATGTGACGTTTCTGAGGAGAATTAATTGGGGAGTACTGTCAACTAACCACTTGTGAACCGGCACACCCGTTGGATTGAAAAGATCAACGGTTGGGGTTTGAATCCAAGTGATGTGACTCTTGGCTTTCCCGAATTGCCCCTATAAATAGTTATCCCATCTGTCGCTTTCACACTTTAGCCACGTCGAAACTCAGAGCGATTCTCAAGCAATCCGAGCAATTAAAGATCAATCCGAGCAACTGAAACTCGCAAAATCTTGGAATTTCCACCTCCGATTCGTACCCTCGGAGAGCTAGCAAGGCTTCGTCGTCCGTTCAAGCTTATCAAGTCAACTTTGTCAAGTAAGTACGCCTCAATTCTTCCTGAGGTTTCTCATTTTCGCGATATGCTTGCCTCATGCTTGCATGTTTTTGCCTTGCTTGAATATCCAATTGTTGATTCCGTGGTTGCAAATGCTGCTAGTGGTAGGTTTCAGTAGTATACTTAGTTGGAACACTACTCCATTGTGCTATAGCGTGCTAATCTCCTTCATTGGTAACTTGTTGATTCGTCTCGTATATCATGTCCAATGTAACCAAAACTTGATAATGCATGCTTATTTGGTGATGTGTTGGTGCCGATTGGCACAGTCTCTTGTAAGTTATCCCTGTTAACGTGATGCATAGGACAGATGATCCATAAGAAGATCAAAAAGGGAGAGCATCCCGGACTGGCGCCCCCTTCCGAAGAATGTGGCTCCATGGGTGGCGGAGATCCATAAGAAGAACGACCCACCTACGTATCCGTTCCACGGATTGATCTGTCAGCCGCTGCCCTACTTGTGCGGACTGACTGACGCCGTGGAAGTTGGGGGAAAGACGGACTTCAGTAAGGATCCTCAACTTAGGATTTGTGCATTTCTTTCTTTGGAATACTCTGTCTTGAACTTTCGTTTCCGCAATTCTGGTTATCCTCCCTTTACGTATCCGTATCTGACACTTTTATTTTGTTGCGCAGCTCATTGGTTTGATTATATTATGTCGATCCTCCGTGAGAAGAAGAGGCAGCAGAGGGAGCAACAAGCCCTGGAAGTTGCCACTGGCCAAAGGACCAAAATCATCAATACGTCCGTGGGTCTCCCTATGGCGGACCCAAAAAATGCGGCAGTGTTCGTTGCGGAGGAGGAGAGGCGGAACAAGGCTGGAGAGGATCCGCAAGCCTTGGTGGTGCCCGACAAGGGCAAAGACCGTGCGACTCGCAGCGCCACTGCCTCCAAGCCACCAGCTTCCGCTGTATCCGCACCTCAGCGGTAGGTGTTGATGCGAGACGCCATAACCTCGGGGAGGAAGAGGGGAGCAACCTCGGATGCTTCTCTTGCAGCTAAGAGGCAGCAGCTGTCCGCTATCCTGCCATCCTACCAAGCTGCTCTCGATAAGGAATATGAGCGGGCTCGCGGACTCCCTGAGGTCGAGCGGGTTGGAGAGCTCCATGAGCTATACCAGCGGGTAAGTAACTTGTTCATGTTTTCCTTGTCGTGTTCTTAGTATGATTGAAATATAACTTATATTTATGCGGACTTCTTGCAGCTCGGATGTTTCGTCAGGGACATGCAGTGGAAGGCTAGTGATCGGGCCACCATCGAAGAGGATCTGCATAAGGCCATGGCCACTTCCGCGGATGAGGCGGAGAAGGTGAAGCGGGCGGAGGCCCAGCTAAAAGAAAAGGATACACTTATCAATAAGTTGAAGACTAGCTGGCAGGAGGTAAAGTTGGACTTGGATTGGCAGGAGAATTTTATCAGTAAGTCAATGAAGGCCTTCCTGGACTCAAAGGATATCCTCCTCGAGGACCTCCAATTTGCCAGCCTAGAGGCTGCCCGAGACTTTATGAAGTCGGACCCCTTCAAGTTTTTCATGGCGAACAAGTCCGACGCTTCTCGCTTGGATGAGTTTTCATCCGCTATCGGTCAGTTGCAGTCCAAGGGATTACTTCCGCAGAACTTCGACTGGAAGGCGGAAGGATTGATTCCTTCCGCGGATGCTAATGGAGTGGAGGTCCCTGTGGACAATGTGCCGGATGAACGGTTGGTCGCGTGTGAATTTGTGGAGCTGGTCATCGAGGAAGCTGAGATTGACGTCAGGAACGGCGGACCCTTTCTCCCGAAGTGTGTCCCGGATGCCCTCCGAAAGGTATGTTTCGTACCTTTTGATAACTACAGGGATTTCCTAAAGGACTGGTACTTTATGCCTGCTCGGGTCGTTGGCCATGATGCGGATTTCAACCTGTTCGAAATTGCTGAATCTCTCGTAGCACGTGCCACTGCCAACCCGTCTTTCACCAATCCGCCTCCAGCCGAAGAAGTTGGTCCGAGCCAACCTGCCCCCTAGTGAGAAGTCCGGGGTATGCCCCGTGAGAAGTCTGTAATATTCAGAATTGTGATCTTTTGATGGCACGGAATGTTGCCATGTACAATATTTACTCTCTTCCATTCGTAGTAACTATCTGCGGAGCAATGCTTTCCGTGTTTTAAATCATTACTTGCTTTCCTCTTTATTTCCTTCTATTCGTCGTTCATATGATGAGTTATCATAAATACACCTCTTACAAACACGGATCGCTTTGGATGGCGTCTGATGCAAGATAATCAAACCATTATCTTTCTGATCCTCGGACCGTTCGTCTTTGCTATATCAAATTATTTTGTGGGGATGCGTAATCTTCTAGAAGGAGGAAGGTGAAGCAATGAAATAGTCATTATTACTGCGTCCTTTCATCTTTCGAGCCGTCGGATGATTGACATGTGGTGTGATCGTAAAGATCCATCGCTATTATAAATAAGAGTATGGTAATTCTTCCTTTCTCACTGCTTCACTACTCGCCAACCTCTTCCTGTCTAGAACTCTCAATCTTCGAAAAAGCCAGATTTCTCCAGGATGTCGGAATCTGCTCGAGAAAAATCAGTTCGAGCTAGGCAACTTCACCTCAATGCCGGTGCAGTGGTTCCCAACCTGGGAAACCCCATCGTTGGAGACCCGGACGATCCTAAGTACGATTGCTGTCAGCATTGGGTAAATTGTGCTTGCGGGAACATGCATCCTCCGATTTATCCCGGTAAAGGGATCGCGGACGACTCAATCATCCTTGATCTAGAAGGTGACCCCCTATGTCCGGTGGTTGCCAGGAGGCTAGCCGAGGAAGAAAGGGAGCGGACGCTGAAGATGATCCGTAGGAGGATCCGAATGCAGCAGCAAGCTCGTCAGGCTCGAGATGGTGGCTTGGAGTCTCAAGGTTCAACCTCAGGAATCCGCTGAAGGGACGAGGCGGGGTATTCCCGTAGAAGTATGTATGGTCCTCGGACCTTGGCAAATTGTACTCTCCGTGTCTATATGCTCGAACGATTTTCATAAAATTCGGACTGCCCTTATTAGATGAAATCGTCACCTTTCTCTTATCCTTACTTTGTCGGATTATATTCATGCAAATATCCCTGTAAGATGACCAACAAATACAAACTCGGACGTGGCTGATGGGCTTGTCTAGGTCAGATAGGATAAGCTCATCTGACCCAATATTGTTCAGCCCAAACGACTAGTACAAGCCCATTGTCGACGTCAAGGTTCTTACGTGTCGGACGCTTATTGGTTTGTTTGGATATGTATAGAATATAACACAAGGCTTCAATTCCACCTCTTTCATTTCATACCAAAAAAGAGTGAGATAGCTTGAAGCTTGTTTGTTTGTAAACACCTTCTTATCTATCCTTGTAGCTTGAAGCTTTGGACTTGATGTCCGCAAAAATTGTCGACATTCACATATGATGTCTTTGGACCACTTATCCATTAGTAAGAGCGATGACTTGTGATCTCCAAAACAACACGTGTTTTTGGATGGTCCGAGAGAGGACGTCCAAATGGTCAAGAGTCCGTGTGAGAGGATAACTTATCCATCTGTAAAAATGATGGGTTGTTATCTCCGAGGTAGCCGGTGTCTTTGGATGGTCCTAGAGAGGACATTCAAACGGACGGGAGTCAAAACATTCGAGCGAATGAGTAATCCGCATAATAGAGCCCATCTACACCAGGAAGGTGTGTGTAGGTCTAAACCTTGGTTCTTGGGCACCCAAGAGGGTGAGGGAGGTCCAAGTCATGGAGCCAAAACACCCGAGGGGGTGAATGGTCCGAATCTTGGTGCCGAGACGGTCGGGCTTATGTAATTTCGTGGGGTATCGAACCCCCTTATTAATCGGGAACAAATCGTTGACGATTCATGCACGCTCTTAAAGTAAAAGAAGCATTGATAAATGATGCGTGCGTGCATGATGAATGAATGAATGAATGAATGGTAGATGATACTTTCAGGGTAAGTTAGAGTACTTACTCCTTCATCAGAAAATGTAGAGCATTTTTCCGGTATTCCATTATAAGAGAATTTAATGAGGTTGGAGATCGGGATTCGAAATAAATGAACCCCAACCTTTGAAAGCACCTCCTAGCATCAAGTTTTTGAGGTTGACCTCGCTTTAGCTTGTCCTAGCCACTTAGTGGTAGTGAACATGTCTTAGTTGCTTTTCAGCGGTAGGAGACTTGTCCTATCCACTTTGGCATTGGAGACGGTCCTTATGGCAGATATGCTCCGAGGACGAGGTAAGAACCATGTCCGAGGTCCTGGTGAGAATCTGCTCTGAGAGAGCGGTGAGAACCAGCTCCGAGTGAGCGGTGAGAACCAGCTCCGAGAGAGCGGTGAGAACCAGCTCCGAGTGAGCGATGAGAACCAGCTCCGAGAGAGCAGTTTGGACCAGCTCCAAGAGAGCGGTGAGAACCAGCTCCGAGAGAGCGGTTTGGACCAGCTCCGAGAGATCCGTGTGGACCAGCTCCGAGAGAGTGGTTTGAACCAGCTTCCGAGGACATGGTCCAAACCTCACCTCCTTGTGATGTCGTTGTCCTTCTGCTTAGGAGCTCCCTAAGATCCTCAATCCTTGGTATTGTTCCAAGGTGATGTTTGTTCCTAGATTGAGTTGGATCTTGTTGCTTTGGAGATGCCAATGACGGTTTAGGTTGGAAATTGTTTGATCCAAAGCAACCTCAGATAGAAGTGAGCAAGAGGTCAAACTGGTTCTCATTCATCCCTAACTCATTTGAACAAATGATCTGGCCATTTGGAGGAGCGAAGTTCCTTCCTTGTGGGGGACCATGTGTTCCTGACGGAGGAACATGTCCTGCCATGCCTTGGATTGTAGCTCCGATCTCTTGGATTCTAACTGGTAGGTCAGAAACTCTTTCATTCTCCGAGGAGACACTGGCGGTGTGGCCATTGCTCGGACACTCCTCTTGGATCATTGAGGAGCTCCCGGCCACTCGCATTCTCCCAACAGGAGGCCTACTTCGGAGCTTTGGAGCTGGAGTCCTAATCGCAGTAGTTGCAGTCCTGGCTGATTTTCTTTGTCTTGCCATCACTTTGGAGAGCGTAAGAGACTTTTCGTAAAGATTCCCACAGACAGCGCCAAAATGTTGAGGGGTGAATCCTCGAACACTAACTAACTAAATTATTACAAGCAACCTTGTCTAGGACCCGCCTCCTACTTGAAGTCCGAAGCAGTATCCGTCCGTGCCAGAGTACCTGAAAGGACTAAGTGGGGGGGGGGGGGTTAGAAAGGGACGCCCGGATTGCGTATGTCAATCCGGTAAGAGACTTTACTCAAGAGAGAGCGGGTAGCTCTCAATGTAATAGTTATGAGGAAGGGTAAAATACCAAGAAGATACTTGGGGATCGTTACCTCCTTTAAGGTCTTGGACCTTGTGCTATATTTATAGATACCATATCTTATGAAGTGACTCACAAGATGGTGCCAAGTGTATGCTTCAGATTTGGACACCAATGCTACCTTTGGCCCATGGCCCAATAGTGAACAGTAATCCAGTACTAATTACTGGGCCTGGGAGGGTAGTTTGGACCTTTCCCTCTGAGAGTACTGTTCCGCACGTTAGGTCCGTGTAACTCCTTCGGACAGATCTTTCTGTTTGGTAGATCTTCTTTTAGGTACCTCAAGGCGTCCGAGCCTAGAGTTCCACGGAAGTATCTCAGTGGTTCTGTTATGTACGTTTGGTCTTACTGCGATGGTGGCGTCCGAGATTCTCTCGTCCGGTCCGTTTGGCATCCTAGGACTGACAGTTTGTGGTACTTGGAAGGACCATGTGACCTTTTGTCAGGTTCGGAAGTCGTACACCTAGCTTGGTCGGACTTAGCTGAGAAGGTGTGTTGACTTGTAAGTACTAGTTGACCTGAAATGGTTTTTCTTGGGTCGGACCATTTGACGGTCAAACTAGGACTAAGTTGGCTATCTCAGCCTTGATGCGCTCTAGGACACGCTCTATGGCGCCCTTAACGGATTGGACACATGTCCGTATCAACATGAATGATAAAAATGAAATTGTACGATACAAAGCAAGACTCGTCGCACAAGATTTTACCCAGAGGCCTGGTATTGACTATGAAGAAACATATACTCCAGTGGTGGATGCAATCACTTTTCGCTATTTGATAAGTTTGGCCGTACGTGAAAAGTTGGATATGCGCCTAATGGATGTTGTCACTGCCTATTTATACGGCTCATTGGACAATGAGATTTACATGAAAATCCCAGATGGATTGAGATACCTGAAACACTTAATGGGCCTCGAGAAACGTACTCCATAAAATTAAACAAATCTTTGTACGGATTAAAACAATCCGGCCGAATGTGGTACAATCGCTTGAGTACATTTTTTATCAAAGAAGGATATAAGAATGATCCAATATGCCCATGTGTTTTTATCAAAAGATCTGGATCTGAGTTCGTCACCATCGCTGTTTATGTAGACGATTTGAACATTATTGGAACTCCAGGAGAGTTATCAAAAGCGGTATGTTTATTGAAACATGAGTTTGAAATGAAAGACCTTGGAAAAAAAAATTGTTTTAGGTCTTCAAATCGAGCATTTAAAAGGCGGTGTATTTTTGCACCAATCGCCGTATACATCGAAAGTGTTGGAAAGGTTCAACATGTCCAATGCACACCCTTTAAGTACGCCGATGGTCTTACGATCACTGAACGTTGATAATGATCCATTACGACCTTGTGAAAACGATGAAGAACTACTAGGCCCACAAACGCCATATTTAAGTGCAATTGGCGCACTGATGTATCTCGTTACAAATACAAGACCAGATATAGCTTTTGATGTAAATTTACTAGCGAGATACAGTTCTTCTCCAACTCAAAGGCATTGGAACGGGATAAAAACACCTCTTACGATACCTTCAAGGAACAAGAGAAATGGGGTTGTATTATCCCGACTCCTCTACCTCAGAACTAACTGGTTACGCAGATGCATGATACTTATCTGATCCTCATAATGGTCGATCTCAACTGGTTATTTGTTCACATGTGGAGGTACGGCTATTTCTTGGCGCTCTGTAAAGCAAACAATGGTTGCTACTTCTTCTAATCATGCAGAATTCCTAGCGATCCATGAAGCAAGCCGGGAATGCATTTGGTTGAGGTCCATCACTCAACACATTCGTCAAATGTCTGGGCTTCCAACAACGGAAAACTTTCCAACTATAATCTATGAAGATAATGTGGCCTGCGTTTCAAAGTTTAAGGAAGGCTTCATCAAAGGTGATAGGACAAAACACATTCTGCCAAAATTCTTCTTCACTCACGAACTTCAACAGAAGAATCAAATTTATGTGCAACCGATCCGCTCAAGTGAAAATTTGGCAGACTTATTTACCAAATCTCTTCCTACTTCGACGTTCGAAAAACTAAGGCACGCAATCGGCATGCGACATCTGAGGGAAGTAAAGTCATGTAACTATGAGGGGGAGTGGAATACACGCTGCACTCTTTTCCTTCGCTAAGGTTTTTTTCCACTGGATTTTTCTTTAGCAAGGTTTTTAACGAGGCAACATTTCCATGAGAAATCATGATGGGCATTCAAGGGGGAGTGTTATAAAAGTTCAAGTGAATGGAGTGAATGCCCAACATAGCATTTACTCATTGTACAGGTTTCCTACTTAAAATCCATGAGTCATTGCTATGAGACAAATAGCATTCGGAGGGTCTAGCAATGCATTACGTAGCTGTTCATCATGAGAAGAATTCACACTAATATATCATGTATGATTCCTACTATAAATATGAATCATTTGTACTCTCATATATCACAATTAGAAGAGCAATAACAACATATAAACTTCAGTATCATATATTTCAGTTGAGATACGTTTGTTGCTTCTTTATTTTATATCAGTAAATGCTCAAGGTGCCATATTAATTTTGGCCCTTTGACAATGAGGCTCTCACACTTTCACTCACACAATTCATCAATTTATATGATCTAGCTAGCTAGGTTGTGAGTGACTAGAACAATTTCTGCATTCTAGTGATACAAAATCCATACCAACTATACAATATTCTTTCATAATTACATCTTGCCACTGTTTTTCAAGAACTACTGCAAATTTCTTCCCTTGGTCTCAACTGGAAGGAACCAGACACAAAGCCCAGATAGAAGTGTGGTGATCACAAACAACATCACCGCGTACCCTTGAGGATAGCTGTTAACTAACCCAACCGCGACTAGAGGGCATATCATCCCTCCAATTCTTGCGAATGCGTTTGATAACCCTGAACTGGTAGACCTGATATTGGTTGGATATATCTGTGTGTCATGAAGAAACAAACCTGCTAAGCTAACACTTGTATATATATATATATATATATATATACCAGCTATATGGTAGAAAAGTTTACCAGATTTCAGAAACTATTACCTCTATAACGTATAGAGACGTGACATTGGATATGGCTGAAACGAATGTACGAGCTCCGGAGAGTAAACCTGTCGTTAGAATATCATTCTGATGGATCAGCAGTGGAAGCAGCATGATGGAACTTAACATGGACATGGTTATCATTGTGATCTTACGACCCATTCGGTCCACAATAAATGCTGCTATCGCAAGACCAGGGATCTCTGAACAAGTCAAGATCAGTTAATTAGTTATGACGTTTAGAAGGAAACATCAAACTGAAGTAGACTTAAAAGATCTGTTTCTATATACATTACCTGCCAAACCAGTGACAAATGAATCTGAGTAGAGGTTAACGTTTTCTGCCCCGATCAACTCAGATGTCAGAAGTATAATGCCGTAATATGCAAACGAATACCCAAAACTAAGGAACCAGATGAGCAGATTTGTTCTCATAAATTTCGATTGGAGGAGTATAGACAGTGTTGAGGAACTGAAATTAGATCTTTGCATTGTCTCTTTTTGGGAGAGTAAAGGGATAGTTTCTGCTGTTTTATTCTCCTCATCATGACGATCCTCCAAACGATCACATACTAGATTTCCTGCTGGAAGTGTTGTTCCATTGAGTGATGCGGCTTTGACCATAATGAGACGAGCCTCGTCCATTTTTCCTTGCACGATCAGAAACCTTGGAGACTCTGGTATTAGACCATAGAAGAGAAGTACAATGAGAGATGGTACTGCAGAAAGTCCGATTAACCATCTCCAGCCTAAACTGGGCATGATAATCTGCAACAACAAATGGAAAGATATACAGTCAATCCCCTAACTTTTGTCAGGGAAATATTTTGTTAAAATACTTTCTTGAGATTTCACAGTCACAGAGACAATGAGGCCTATTGCAGTAGCCATTATTCGATTTAAAGGATCCATACCCACGCAAGGCCATCCTCGAGTAGTACTCCAACAATCCAGAAACTCCCAAACGCAATCATCCAAGCTCCCCTACTTAGACCTGGAACAAACTCCAGAAACCAAGAAGTGAAAATATGCATGCCCCCAAGACCAACTCCGGTCATGCATCGAGCTATCAGCAAATATGTGTAATTCGGTGAGAAAGCACTCAGCAGCCCAGTAACAACGGTAATGGTAGCCACACCTAGAATGCCCTTCCTGAAATTAACGAACAATAACACAAATAAACCTCACATATCGTACACAACTGGACAAGCTGTACAGCAGTAACAATCGAAATACTATATATACATACTTCCTCCCATAAGTATCAGATATGTAACCAGAAGCATAGGCTCCAACCAACATGCCAAAAAACACCACTGTTGATATCAAACTCTTCTGAGCAGGAGACAAATCCCACTCAGATTGCACTGCTGATCCGATAAACGACAAGATCATGACCTCCATAGCATCACCAATGTATCCAATTCCTCCAAAAGCCATCAGAATAAGCTGGTAGTTACCGAAACCAACAGCAACAAGTGCTTCATCCAATGTGTAATCACCCATCTATAGAACCAAAAACAAGTTTCTTGAAACTAATTCTAATATTCAATAAAAGTTACTGAATCAGTAACATACTTCACTGTTTCACATTAGCAAACCAAAACTACTTTTGAAATTGGAGTAACATAATCTCAACATGAATTTTTACCTTGAATTCAACTTCAGTCTAGTTAGCTCTTATTCCCCTGAAACAACAAGTGCAAAAATCATCAGAATTGAATTCAAGAAACTGAAGAAAAACATTCGGAAAGCGACAAATGATCCTAAAAACAAACAAAACTATGGGAAACTTTAGTTTCATTCAGTGAAAAACACCTTGATGGGTATCTATCTAGCTTCAAGTAGCAGAGAAGTATGATTTCTTTGTGAATGATATATGATCCAACACTATGATTGCAGAGAAGTACATGTAATAGCAGTTATAGTCTGATAAAGTTAATGAAAGAGACAGAATTTTAAACTCATATTCTGGCTTGTTAAATTTCCTTACTTACCTCGAAGACTCTTTCAGACAATACTGTTTCCTTAAAAATGAGTTTGTTTGTTTCCTTGTTTGTTGCAAAATTCAAACTTGTTAACTTACAAGTAATCACTTGTTCCAATTTATAAAGTTTCTATGATGCTGAAATGCCACATACTCGCATTGACATATTTTGTGTACCTTGTATTCTATAATGTCCATCTATTTTTTAAACATGTAATGTAACAACAAAATGCAAAAGCCGGTGCAAAAATACTCTTTAAAGTTAGTGGAGAAATTTAGTTGATGAGCACCATTGTAAGTTGGACTATTTTATATCTTGCATTTCTTAACTTCCACTCCTCATGAAATGAGAAATCATATACTCCTAGAAGCTAGCTGTCCACTTTTATCTCGGCCCTGGTCTGTGTTCGAGTCAAGATTGAGCCTCATTTGTAGCTCGTTTTGCTTATTTAGTCGAGTAAGGCTCGATTAATTTGATAATATTCGATTGGGCTCGATATGGTATTTTTATATTTAGATGTATTTATTTGGGTAACGATCTCGACTAAAGTTCAAGCGAAATGAGCTGACCTTGAGATTAATTATCGTGACTTGAGCTTGACAAATTATCTCAATTTATTAACATGTGAATTCAAACTAACTTTTAAACATATAATAAGTACAAAAGAAAATGCAAAAGCCGGCGCAAAAATACTCTTTAAAGTTAGCGGAGAAATTTAGTTGATGATCACCATTGTAAGCTGGATTATTTTTTTCTCTAGCATTTCTTAACTTCCACTCCAAATGAAATGAGCAATATGATGTGCTAGTTATGACTTATGTGTCCTCCTTTTATCTTTTACTTACTTTTTAATGATGTATTGAAGTATTGCCTAATAGTAATTAATTAAGTAGACTTTTGAGGGTTATCTTTTTTACTCATGTCCATATACACCCTCCAAATTTCAGATATTTTATTTATATCTCTTCGAACAAATGGATCATGAGTAAGTCTTTCGACATCGATCTAAAAAGATAGAAAAACAGACAAACATTAAGATTATTAGTGATAACTTAAGTTGTTTATTTAAGAATATTGTTATTTTTCATGAAAATAAAATATAGAATTTGTGTAACGCCTCAAAGTTTCAAATCAAGTCCAAAGAGCTTAAAGGGATCGAGAACGCTACTTATACCAACAAGGTGCACCTCTCTTTTCGGGACATGTGTTGGTACAGTGGGGACAACATATCACCCGGAGAGTAATCTTAGCGGTCCTAAGGGTTGGGCTCACCATTAATTAGTCGTTACACTTTGTTTCCATTTCATTTCATATTAACTTAATCTTTTATGGCATGCATTGAAACATGACATGCATTTGGTATGGGATACAGTGAGAATATATTTTGAGAAAATTTTATTTTACACTAAAATCTTTTAGGCCAATTTGAATTTACATCACAATCTTTTTTTTCTTTGAGTCGATACTAAAACCTTTGTTAAAATTTTGACCTAATACAAAGGTTAGACGATTATTAAGTCTCCGTTAGCCATATTTTCAAATTACATCAAAACCTTTGCAAAAATTTGCACTCACTTCCGAAACCATTGCAAAAACATACACTCGCTACCGAAACCTTTTTCTATAATGAAAAGGTTCATAATTATGGTTTAGTTTGCATGAGATGGTCATTGTGAAGTTAATTGTAGGTTTGGTTTGAAGGGGGATTTGAGGTAAAGGATGGGTCATGTTTTTTTTTTTTTTCCCTCTATTTGTGAATGTAACTTTTTATTTTATTTTTTATGCATGGTACATGCATGTAATTAAGCATGTATAGTAAAATACTAACCCAGTTTTAGTAAGATCACCTGGTCTTTCTTACTTGACGCATCCCTTGATCATGGTCATCTTAAATAGAACATTAAATAAAACAATAAAAGGTGTATAGCTGGCAAGCTCAAATGCTTCATTTTCTCTTGTATTGCTAAGCTTGGTGTTAGGCTGACTCTTGAACATGGATTTCATCATGTAGGTTGTGTTTGGATCATCTATTTATGCTAATCTAACTTATATATTGTTTTACTTGTTCTTTCTCCATTTGCAGGGTGGATATATATTTTGTGCAATGCTAGGTACTAGTGCTACTAATTGTTAACAAATTTGATAGATTGATGATAATTGTAATTTGGATTCTCCAATAACTTACTTTATACTCCCTCCGTCTCGTTTCATTTACCCGCGGGTCCGGACACAAGTTAATTTTAAGAAAAAAGTTATAAAGTAGTAGAGATGGTAATAAATTGAGAAATAGATTGTATAAATAGAAGATATATTGAATAAAGTAGGGGAGAGAGAGAGAGATTTTCCATTAAAGGGATGTGAAGTTGAAATTGGGACATCCTTAAATGTAATGCGGAAAGTTGAATTAGGGACGGAGGGAGTATATGCAAAAGCTGTTGATAACTAGATTTGTGAGAAACGTTTTTTCTATGTAGTAGTAGTAGTTTTGAAAATGTTATGGCAGTGACTCTTGATGATATATACGAAGCACAAAAAGTAAGACCATTATTTGTGACATGGTAGTTTTGATTAGTTATTGTACTGTGCTTCGGACTTTGAAGCATCAACTTGTTTTAGAGGCTCTATTATTTGTCAAAAATACGTTTTTACTTTTTAATAACAAAATGCAAGAAAATGTGTCTGAAATTTAATTTGGACTTGCTAGTTATACTTTTGTCTGATCTATTTATGATACACATGATCAAGGGATGTGATGTTACTATACATGCTTAATTACATGTATGTAACAAACGGAAAAAATTTAGATGCCCAAATGGAAAGCAAAAAAGACTCATCCATTACCTCAAACCCCCTTTAAACATAAAGTGTAACTAACTCGACAATAACCCTCATTACCGCGAAACTAACCATTCGTAATCATGCAAAGTGAACCATAATTATGAACATTTTCATTATAGGAAAAGGTTTCGGTAGCAAGTGCAAGTTTTTGCAAAGGTTCCGGTAGCGAGTGTAAATTTTTGCAAAGGTTTTGGTGTAATTTAAAAATATGGCTAACGGAGATTTAACAGCCGTCTAACCCTTATATTAGGTCAAAATTTAGACAAAGGTTTTAGTGTCGACTCAAAGAAAAAAAAGATTGTAGTGTAAATTCAAATTGGCCAAAAAGGTTTAAGTGCAAAATAAAATTTTCTCATATATTTTTTATCTGATACGTAATATATTCCCGTATATCAAAATCAACATTACATATTTAATTTCAAAACCATTATATGTATAATATAAATACATTATTAAACATAAAATATTTGTAAGTACATATATATAACATGATTTATAAAAGAAAACAATATACTAATTAATATGATAAAGTCATACGAATACTCTATTCATGAAAGGACGCTCTTTTGATACGAGGAGAAATGGAGCTAATGCTATATACTTTCATCATTGTCCTTCAACAATTTTTTATTGTCCTAAATTCCCAATTAACAAACATATAGGAGTAGTATAAAAATGATCAATCATGCATACAGTTAGTAGTTAGTGTTTGAAAATTTGGGCATCCGAACATAAAATTAGTAAGAATTTGGATTTATTGGTAGTACTTGGAAGCGGACATTTGATTTGAAACAATATTATAAAAAACATTCAAATCACGAGTTAAACTTAATTCTAATTTTTTAAATACAAAAACTATTGAAAGAGCTGTACCTGCATTATTGGAGGATTTTACAGAGGAATTAATGTTTTTAAATATAAATATAATATTTTAAATAATATTAAAAATATTTTGTGAGTGAACCGTTTTGTTAAAATATCATACTAGCATTATGATGCAGCGTGCATATAAGAACAATAAACTCAAAACTCGTTGATTCAAAAGAATACCGAGAATTGATTCAAAACTCGTTTATAACAAAATAAACCTGTTTGGACGCATCACAAGTATTTATTGAATCGCGTGCATATAAGGAAAACTAGGAAAATATAACAAAAAGCAGTAAACTAAAATAATTTGCATAATTGCTAGCAGCTTCTACGTCTTTGTCAATATCAGAGCCTAACATAAACCTGTTTGGACGCATCACAAGTATTTATTGAATTGAGTGCTTAGACTTTTTTTTTCTTTCCTTATTGGTGCAAATATATTATTGGAGCAGGTATTTAATAAATGAAATAAATTACCTTACGTATATGTATGCTCAGTACTTCACTTTAAGATATGTCACTCTGGTCATTGACTATGTGAACTGTTATCAGGATTTCAAAATGAATAAGGATTTTTAACTTTCATTACGCTCAAATGTTTTAGAATATGTCCTGGTCTCCTGGAATACTGTATAGTAAAATAGAAAATAAAATACGGGCCCCACAAAATGTATATTTAAGAATATTTTTGTTTTTCTATAAATAAAACAAAAATGTATATTTTTAACAATATAAAAATTCTGATTAAAAATATCAAGATTTTTCAACAAAATATCCAGTCTATTTTTAAATTATGTACTAGTACTAACCCGTGGCGTGGCATAATTTACTTTTAATAATAAATAAAAAAGTGAGACAAAATAAATTAATTAAAAAAATAAAATAGTCAAATTTACGTTTAAACAACATTGGTCGTGGATCATTGAATAGTCAATCTTCATTCAGTACTATAACATTTAGTTTTCTTATGTTAATTAACTATAGAGAAAACGTGAAATTACGACTCACCATGACGGATACATTTTCATATCAGGTCCTACCATACTTGACCTGTTAATTAGTAACAAATACATGTTTTTAAAAATATTACATCCTTCAAACGCGAAAAAAATAATCAAAGTATACAACACAATCAATATATAGGGGTGGTTCCCAACACCCCCGGGGTGGTAAGTGGTCATCCCACCCCTTTATAAAAGTTATTATTCTACAAACATATTTTCAAATGTTACGATTGGTTTTTATCCCAACCAGTTCACGAAGATCAAGAAAATAGAGAAGACCAAGAGAAATTCCCGCCTAAAGAGTATCTTCTAGCAATTTCAACGCACCATTGCCGGTTATGGATCGAGAAGTGGAGAGAAGATCGAAGAGAGTTTCCCGCCAAGAGATTATACCCCCCCCCCCCCCCCGAAACACCACTGTCCGTTATGGGTCAAGAAAGTAGAGACAAGATCGAAGAGAGTTCCCGCAAAGAGAGTATCTGTCAGATCTCCCCTCCCGATTTCCAACAACCACCCCGTGGTGGTATGTGATCACTGCACCACCACACGCAAAAATTATTATTTTACAAACATAGTATCACATGCTACCACCAAACCACCCCCCCCCCCCCCCCCCCCTACCTGTTAATTAGTAACAAATACATGTTCTTAAAAATATTACATCCTTCGTCAAACGCGAAGAAAATAATCAAAGTATACAACACAATCAATATATAGGGGTGGTTCCCAACACCCCCGGGGTGGTAAGTGGTCATCCCACCCCCGCCACGCACATAAAAGTTATTATTCTACAAACATATTTTCAAATGTTACAGTTGGTTTTTTATCCCAACCAGCCCGTTACGAAGATCAAGAAAATAGAGAGAAGACCGAAGAGAAATTCCCCGCCTAAAGAGTATCTTCTAGCAGCCCCCCCCCCCCCCCCCCCAACGCACCATTGCCGGTTATGGATCGAGAAGTGGAGAGAAGATCGAAGAGAGTTTCCCGCCAAGAGATTATACCCCCCCCCCCCCCCCCAAACACCACTGTCCGTTATGGGTCAAGAAAGTAGAGACAAGATCGAAGAGAGTTCCCGCAAAGAGAGTATCTGTCAGATCTCCCCTCCCGATTTCCAACAACCACCCCGTGGTAGTATGTGATCACTGCACCACCACACGCAAAAATTATTATTTTACAAACATAGTATCACATGCTACCACCAAACCTCCCCCGAGAAAATATAGCTTTATTAACTTAATCATGAAATGTTGCGGCCGAATCTTATTACAAAGCTATGGAACGGATTTGAGTATATGCTAGATTCAGGCATGAACATCATTATTTCGAACCGAATTGAATTCGAGTTGGATAGATCCGACCCGCTTAAAAGTAAAATAACGAATACCAGTGTAGTAAAATATAGGCCGAGATGACCTTGATAGTGTCCCTAAGTCTTGTTAGTAAACATTACAGAAAAAATATATGCCCTTGAATCTATAATAGGAAATTATTTATCATTTATACACATTTGATGTGAAATTTAATATCTTATTGTATATAATTTTTTCTACCCATGTTTGATGGTAAACGAAAATGTATGATCAAAGTGCAAATCGTTTGTATAAATGATTTGTACATAGGTAGGTTTAATATTGCAAACGGATAGTTGTTGTTATACTTAGTATCGAAATTTTACTTTTTTAGGTCATAAACTTTTGATTGTTTTTAGTAGACTTGTTACAATCAAGCTTTATAAGTTCTTTTGGCCAATGTTTGTATCGGAGTTTCTAATTGTACGGTTGATAAATCAAGTATAAACTGATCGGACTATACCAATCTTGCTCACCTAAACTGGCATGATCCTTTATTCGTCATAAGTTAAGTAATTTTCAAAGATTAGTGTCTCGGCCTAGAATACTTTTTTTCTTTCTTTATGGGCACTTTTTATTTCTTTTTTAATATTTACCTATTATTATCAAATATTCCTATTAAACTCAATCATTATTTTCCGTTTCAGAAAAAACTCAATCATTATTTCAATATACACGAAATAATCCTTGAACTTTGTCAAATCTGTTTCATGATAATATATGCATGGTGAAATGTTTTTGTTTTCCTTCTTTTTAATATATAAAGAATTATTGTGGAATAATCTAAATTGTATATTATGATGGCAGATTTCATTTTAATACTGAGAGACCTTTGTGAAAATTTTATTTATAATAAAACTCACATACGTCATTAACTTACACATAGTTAATGAAGTATATGAGTTTTATTATAAATTAATATATACTTCATTAATATCATTTTAAATATTAAGCAAATGCAATATGGAGTATAATTGAATAAAGACAAAATGATACTACCCCAAACATTGTTAAGCACCTTCGTGTAGATCATATTAGTCGTAGTGTGGGTGGACTTGACTATCGAATCAAGTTTTGAAGAATGAAATATATCATTCTTAAAATTGAGTTTACCGTTTGAATTGAGTTACAAAGTTTTAATTTAAATTGGCTTGCATAAAATTTCTCTTTAACATCCCCCCCCCCCCCCCCCCCCCAACCCAAGTTCCAAAGTTGGAAGTTATTCTCCTTCAAAGCATAGTTTCTTCTAATAAAGTTTTCTCATTAAACTTATTATATATTAGAGTTGAGTTAAGTTCCAACGATGGAACTACCCCATCATTGGAGTTCAAATTCCTCACCGATTTGGGTTTATGTTTTTTAAGTTGAAACTATCTGATTCATAGAGTTGAATTTTCTCATATTGAGTTTGCAAGTTAGAATTATTTCATTTTTTAAGTTCATTTACCTTCAGATTTATATACTAATATAATTTGTAATCATTCTACTCTTAGAGTACTTTACAATATAGTGTGGTTTATTATTCAATTAGAGTTCTGAAGTTGTAATATTTGATCCACACAATTAGTTTGTATTTTGAATTGAATTTTCAAGTTGGAATTATTCCAGCTTAGAGTTGAGTTACCCATTAAAGTTGCATTCTTCTCATTCTTAGAGTTGGTTTACATTTCAAATTAATTTCTCAAGTTCGAGAGTTGGTTTACAATTCGAATTAAATTTTCCAAGTAGGAAATGCCATGTTCTTATAATTGGTTTACCCCATTAAACATAGTTTATAAATTGGAATTATCAAATTTTTAGAATATTGCTTTCCTGAATAGTGTAATTTGCACTTGTAATTGAGTTACTAAGTTCAGTTATTCCATTTCTAAAGTTGTTTGCCATTTGAATTGAAGTCTCAATTTAAAATCTTCACGGGAGTGTTTCAGATGCAATTCCTACTCGATTTAATCGAGAAAGCCTTCGTATATTGTTTGTCAAGCGATTTTTAATCGAGTCGGAATAATAACGTTTTTAATCCAACTTCTATTTACAACTCAATTAAATTTTCTCTCTCTGGCTATTCTTTTTTTCTCTCACTATATTCCTTCATATATAATACTCACTCCGTTCTTTGTAAATGTTTACTTTTTGCCATTTCAGAAGATTTTTTAAAAGTTTAACGCTTCCTTTCTGAAAATCCACTATCTTTACTTATTCATTTTTTATCACTCTCTTTCATACTTTATATATTCTCTATCTTACTTTTCTATCATCTCTCTTACTTTTTACCATCCACCTACATATTTCTTAAAATTCACACAAAATCAAATTGTAAACCTTGTAAATTGACGAAGGGAGTAACAACCAACCTTAAACAATCAAATAATTCTTAAACATTTTACACATATCACTTCACTTTTAGGTACACTATAGAACACTCCTAAAACCTATAAAATTTTAACTCTATCCCAAGCAAATATTTTCAAAACTCAATTAAAATTTAATTACTATTCATTTGTTGAAACTCTATTAAAATCTGATCAATTAAAGTTGCAAGCAAGACAATCTACACATTCTTAGATTTTTTTTTGCTTTTGAATTAATTAAGTTGTTAACAACACACTTTTATATATACAACTAATATATGCATCTACTCGTTCAATCTTTTTTCTTTTATTATCTTTTTTTTCCTTTTCAACAATGAGGGTCTTGTTATGGATAAATGCACATGAGTTAGTGGATGGGAAGGTTAATGCATACATGAGTTAGTGGATGAGAAGATTAATACATACATGTGTTAGTGGATGAGAGGAGTAATGCATACATGGGTTAGTGGATGGAAGGATTAATGCATACAAGTTAGTGGAGAAGTAATTGTCTCTTCATATACTATTAGTCCCTTGGTATGCCTTTTCTCTTATATAAATGGAAGGATTAATGCATACAAGTTAGTGGAGAAGTAATTGTCTCTTCATATACTATTAGTCCCTTGGTATGCCTTTTCTCTTATATAAATACCTACCATGTACTTCCATATTGACATAAGAATGAACTCACCATTCTCTCCATTCTCTTCATTCTCTCTTCTATGCTTATTTATTAGTTTTCTTTTAACACGTTATCAGCACGATAGTGCTCAACCAACTGATAGAGAATGTAAACTATGATCCGAAGGAAAAGCTAGAAGAAGAGGAGAGTTCTGATTGGCCATGATGATGATGATCATGAATAGAGATTTCTATTACATCATCCCTCCATCTCTCAATTTCATATACTACATTGATGCATTTTATTATTTTTATGTTTGAGATTATATACTAATAAGTTCTTTGTTTTTGTAGTTCCATCCTAAAGATGCATGAAGCAACCTTAGACGATGGCATACTGAAGACATACTTAAGACCATGGCAAAGAATTTTGATAGGAGATGCCATGTGTTTTAGTATGATCACTTACGAGTTTTTACCGATGGAGCTAACATACGGATGATGCCATCAATGGAACTACATATCATTTGAAACTATAAAACTATTACTTATCATCTTTCAAGATAAGTTTTATTTTGTTTATAATTTACTTCCTTGAATTTATTTTTCTCATCATATGATATCATATAACCACTTTAATTTTCTTGTTAGTGGTGAATCTCATATTCACACTCATATTTTTGGTGAACCTTCCAAGTGGTAATAAAATTACAATATAGTTTGCCATATTCCCTGAAGTGAATATGAGATACAAAACCTTGAAGGGTTACGATTATTGAGAAAGAAGTGAATGTCAAATTATATTTCACATGGATATATGATCCAAAATTTTCAAGAATTGAAAACCACCAAACGATGTGGCTAACAATTGATGGTTCCTTTGTTAAAATATATATGTCCATAGACATATCATGGACCATGATAAATCCATCAACATATGGTTAATATTCTAGCCATAACACTATAAGAAAAACTGGACAAAACGACGTTATGGGGCGACGGATTTTATCCGTCGCCCCATAACGACGGATCGCTAATTGGGCGACGGATAATAATTATCCGTCGCCCAAGTTTGACTTTTGTTAAAAAAAAAATTTTTTTTTTTTTTGAAAATTGGGCGACGGATAGATTATCCGTCGCCTTATAGCGACGGATACCTATCCGTCGCCACTTTTGGCGACGGATCGACTCTGGGCCGACGGACACGTGTCCGTCGGCCCAGAGTTTCATATTTGGCCCGACAGAGGCAGCAGCCTGCCCTCATTTTCTCCCTTCTTCTTCCTCATTCTCTTCTTCTCCGTTTCCGGTGAATTGTTCGTTATTCCGGCCAATCTTGGTGCCTAATCGAAGCTAATGGGACAAGGAGTTTGTTTCTTCGATCAATTTCAGATTTCTACCGATTAATCAAGGTATTTTGGCTAAAACCCTAGTTTTTTAAAATTTGGGGATTTTGTTTATTTTGATTAATTTGAGCAATTATATGTATATATGATAAGTATGTAGTAGTTAGTTTAGTTAATTTGATCAATTATATGTAATTTGTTCAATTTGATAGTTAGTTTAATTAATGATATGAATGTATGTAGTATGTTAAGTTTGGTATGTATGAATGTATGTAGTTAGTTTGATTTGTGTGTTAAGTATATATAGTTAGTTTAGTTAATTTGATATGTTTGTTAAGTATAGAAGTATGTAGTTTTGATTTGATAAATTTGTATGTTAAGTATGTAATTTGATATGAATATATGTAGTAATTCGATATGTATAGAGTAATTAGTTAATTTGATATGTATGTTAAGTATATAATATATGTACTAAGAGGTTGAAATGGTTATTATATATGTCCAATTTTGTAACACATCGAACACTTAATTAATAATTAATTTATAAGGAACATATAATAATTAACAATTAACCTCTACAATCTTCTTATCCGAATTGGAATCGATCTAATAAATTAAATACGATCTAATCAATTGGAACGTCTCGTGTTAAAAATAAAGTAAACAATGAATTCGACCGCTCATGGATGTACGATCGCATGCGGTAAATGATGAGTTTCTAGGAGTTTCAGAGAAGGGTTAAAGGTTTCATCTCGTTTGCCATGGGACATCCGGTTTGTAATTGGGGTTGATAAAGTGTCCTTGCACATTGGAAACTCAAGGAAACAAGCAATTTATGACGCCATCTGCAGATTCGAGCACTTGCGACGTTATGGATTCATGCATGAGTATCATGTATGGATTCATCACGGTGAGGAAGCACCGTCCATGGCATACCTCCAATGGAGGGAGAGGCGGGGTTTGGGCCGCCTATTGAGTGCCTTTCTGCTTGTCGGAACATGTGCATGGTGTATTGGGAGGAGGATGTAGATCTGTTGGAATGCAAGTTCTGTGGTAGGGAGCGTCACAAGTGATGAGGAGGGGGTGCATGAGAATGAGGAGTTTCATCCGTTTGTCTCTGAAGCTTGTATAACTAGTAATCATTAGTTGATATATATATGAAACCAAACATTATGGTAAAATTGAAGTGATGTAACTTATATTATGTAATGCCTTAACAATTGGTCAAGCTAATATAACTTATATTACGTAGCAATTGATTGAATTATTGTGAAATTGATTTATTACCGTAAATGAAAGACCTCGATCTAATGAATTCAAACGTGTCGTCGTTATTATCTAATTATTCAATGAATACCGATCGTGGATGGATGTATTGTCGTACTCTCAATGGCGAGTTCAATGGAGTTTTCCGAAGGGGTTGAAGGTTTCATTGAATTTGCAATGTCAAATCCGTCTTGTGTAAAGGATGGGTTGATAAAGTGTCCTTGTGCAATGAAACAAGGTCTGTAAACAAGCACGTGACTCCTAAAGTGGTAGTCCAGACTTGAGGAAAAATGGATTCCTTCCTGCAGACGTATGGAATCATCATGGTGAGGAAGCGAGATCGTCAATACATATGACCAATACTGCATAACGTGGAAGGAAGAGAAAATGAACAAGTCGGGAACAATCCCAATCAAGGCGATGCTATTCGAGCTCGAGTCGAACAAATGGTGTACGATCTTTGCGGGCGGAGTTCGGGACACAACCAACAGAAACCGAGGTGGAGGTGGAGGAACCACCGAATCGAGGATCGGTTGTTCTTTGACTTGTTAGAATCATCAAGGAAGCGGTTTACCCGGCGTAAGCTCACCGAGTTGTCTTTGTTATCTCGGCTAATGAGTTGTAAGGCTAATGGCCGAATCAAACGAGCTTCAATGAATGGGTTGACGTAATGTCGGACCTTTGTCTGAAGAAAACCTAGTTCCCACCAACTTTACCAAGCGAAGAAAAGATGCGGGATTAGGTCACTGTGGTAACCATAGGCGTTGTCCAAAATGTGCATGATATATTGGGAGGAGGATGCGATCTAATAGAATGCAAGTTCTGGTAAGGAACGCAAGCGTTACAAGGAGGGGCTGCAAAGAAACGACAAAAGAAAAATCTCACATAAGAAAATGTGGTACTTCCTCTAGCACCTCGTTTGAAAAGATTGTATGCTTCAAGTGCTTCATGGATAAAATGCGGTGGCACAAGGAGCGAGTAATCTCGGATAATGTCAAGGTGGTAGAATGGACCATCCAGCAGACTCACCCGCATGGAAATCGTTTGACAAGACATATCGAGTTTGCGGCGAATCTAGAAATGTACGTTTGGGACTTTATGCGGATGGTTTTAACCCGTCGGTAGTGAACGTAAATACTCTTGTTGGCGATTATGCTCACACCGCATAATCGCCCCCGGTGAGTGCATGAAGGAGCCATTCATGTTTCGATCGCATTGGTGCTGGGCCGAAAGATCTGGATCGACGTTGGATGTTTTCTTGCAACCCCTAATCAAGGAGCTGATCGAGTTGTGGACGGATGGTATCCTCGCATATGATGTGTCGACAAAAAGAACTTCACCTTGAGAGCTCTTCTTTGGACCGTGAGTGACTTCCTGCGTACTCCATGCTATCTGGAAGGAAAGCAGGAAATATGCATGTCCACATTGCTTGGAGGATCTGATGCATTTAGACTGAAGGGTAGTGGAAAATTTTGTTGGTTTGATTGTCATCGTAGGTTGCTAGAAAGTGACCATCCGTTCAGGAAGAACAAGGATCAATTCTTGAAAAATAAAGTCGTCAACAAAAAAGCCCCGACAAGACTTACTGGTGCACAAATTCTTGCGGAGATTGATAGATTGGGTCTTATGAAGGTGACTGAGCTTGGGTGGATGAAGCATAACGAGAAAATTGGTAAAAAATGTGGTTGGAGGAAGATAAGCATTTTCTGGGACTTGCCTTGCTGGAGCAGTCTTCTTATCCGTCACAACTTAGATTTCATGCACATTGAGAAGAACGTGTTCGAGAACTTATTCAATACACTTTGCAACATTGAGGGAAAAACAAAGGACCATGCGAAGTCTAGATCCGAGTTGTCGACGTGGTGTAAAAGGCCTGAGTTGACAAAGAAGGATGAGAATGGTAAGTATCCGAAAGCGTGCTACACAATTGACAACGCTTCTAGGTCAATTTTGTTTGATTGGGTGAGGGCATTGAGTTTCCCAGATAATTACGCCTCAAATTTAGAGAGGTGTGGATTTGAAGAAGACAAAGGTTTATGGGATGAAGAGCCACATCGTCATGTGTTCATGGAGAGGCTTATCCCGGTAGCATTTCGAGAGCTTCTGCCGAAACACGTATGGACTGCTATCACCGAGTTGAGCTTATTTTTCAAAAATTTAGGCACAAGGGTGGTTCATGATAAAGTGTTGGAAAATCTTGAAAGGAACATACCATTGATTCTATGCAAGCTCGAGCGTATCTTTCCACCGAGCTGGTTTGATTCTATGGAGCACTTGTCGGTTCACCTTCCTCATGCAGCGAGACTTGCTGGTCCGGTTCAGTATCGATGGATGTATCCATTCGAGAGGTACTTGGGGAAATTGAAGAAGTATGTCAACAACAAAGGTAAACCTGAAGGTTCGATTGCCAATGCCTACATTCGAGAGGAAACTGCAACCTTCTGCTCTTATTACTTTGATGAACACGTCCCTACGAAGACAAAGAAGGCTCGAAATGCGCACACATTCGTAGTTCAAGCGGATGATGAGTTTTCCCTATCCGTTCGTGGTATCGGGGAGACCTCTTGGTGCGACTAAGAAAGAATATCTTACGGATAAAGAGTTGAAAGCATTTCAATATTATGTCCTCACGAATTGTCTTTGAGGTTGACCAGTATATGGTACTATTTGCGAGGTCAGCAACCATTTATTTAAATTTTAATATAGTTACGCAAGTCTCTACTTCAATTATAGACTTATCATCGAATCAATGTTTGCAGTTTTTTCAAAAAGCGTTGTTTGGCAGAAAATCCTCAGATGACAGAGGATACACTAGAGGAACTACTTGACTCAAAAATTCCTGAGAATTTCCAGATTGGTTCCGAGAGTATGTCCGGAATCCTATTAACAACGTCACATGCATATACTTAAAGGCTCTCGCAGAGGGTCCATTCAAAAAGGTCTACACATTCCCAGGTTATATAGTTAATGGCCTTAGGTTCCACACGACTGAATGTAACACGGCCATGGCGACAAGCAACTCCGGGGTGTGTGTTAATGGTGCAGAAGAGTATGGAGACGCTACTTTGTTTGATTTCCACGGCAAGCTAAAACGAATTGTGAGGATTGAATATTCTGGATTGCCATTTAAACGAACCTTCTTGTTTGACGTTGAGTGGTATGATCCTAATCCAGGAGGTACGAGGAAGAACGAGCGGTATGAAATGGTTGATGTGAACCAAAAGAAGAGGTACCGAACCAAGTATGAACCATTTATTCTGGCGACTCAAGCACGACAAGTGGTGTTTCTTGAATATCCAAGCAGAAAACGCAATAAGGGGAATGGTTAGTGCGGTACCTATTCGTGTTTCGCTCGAAAGTGGAGTACATTGAGAAAGACGACTCAATTACCAACTCGTACCAACAAGAGGATGTCGATAAACAAGCAGAAGATCCCATAGAAGCAGATGATGAGTTGTTTGATCTGCACGAGGACCAATATGTAGTCTTAGAGGACGGCTATAATGGTATATTATGTGTATTATGAGTAATTATATGTGTTATTATAATCATATGTATTATAACTCGTACTAACACATTTTATCAGATTTATTACATTTTTTGCAGATGCCGCGACAGAGGCCGTCCACCTATCGTCCTCCCATGGCCGCATGATAGTGGTGGGTCGGGACACCGTCGAACGTGGAGGGCTCAAGATCGTGACAAAGAAGTCTCGGATTCTGAGACCCCAGGCGAGAGAGAGTAGCCGTGGCTCTACCAAATCGGACACATGCTGGAGGACGACCACGACGATTGTCCCTACCGTGTTCGATCCAAACAATCCCAACGTCACGTGGGACGGCTTGCCTGTGATTTTCCCTATTGGTCCTGCCAAGTAAGTATTATACATTCTTCTTAAATATGTAAAACATAACCGATAATGATAGTTGACAAGTATAAATTGTTGTACTAAAGTAATGCATATTCGTTTCTTGTATCTTATACATTGACAACAGCTTATGGCCTCGGGAGGTGCACAACAAACTAGGTGACATCTTCCGGAGCAGGAGAGAGCCACCGGGGCAGGGTGGTGAGTGTTGGAGCCACATCTCGGAGCGCATGAGGGCGAGTACTTTGATGAGTGAGGTAAGTTAAAATATGACATTCATTTGTTTGTAATTATAATTAATCGTTTTAATATGAGTGGTATGTTAGCCCTGTATGTGAGTGGTATGTTAGCCACTTTATTTGGGTGATATGTTATTCACCTTTGTGTTAGTAAATTTTAGGACAATGTGAGTGGTATGTTAGCCTCTGTATTTGAGTGGTATGTTAGCCAATTTATTTGGGTGATATGTTAGTCACCATTGTGTTAGTAAATTTTAGGACAATGTGAGTGGTATGTTAGCCAATGTATGTGAGTGGTATGTTAGCCACTATATGTGAGTGGTATGTTAGCCACTTTATTTGGGTGATATGTTAGTCACCATATACATTATGTTGTTAGTACATGTATTGACTTTGGATGTTGTATGAAATTGGGAATGTAGAAGGAGTACTTCATTCCGAAGAGTTGATCCACAGATCTGGCGTTATTTAGATGTGGGATCCAAACTCTGAGGATATGGTCCAGACGTGGAAGGCCATTCGGGATCGGGTGGCCCAATCCTCCACAGTTGATGCAACGAGTGGGCCTTTGGGATGCCCATCGGCGAATCGATGTCCGGGCGTTGCTTGACCAACAGTGAACCGGCATCCCGGTTTGATACGGCAGAAGGGCCGTTCACCACCTTGGGAGGCGATCTCATATCGATTATTATCAATCGGTGCGTATATATGTGTTTTGCAATCTAGCATTACGTGTATGTATGAAGTCTCTGCTGCTCTATTACTTGTAGATGATAAATTGTTGACTAGATCTGGTTTGATTCAGGTGGCACGGGGGGAGGTGACATCCAAGTATGCCATCTTCAAGAAGGCCAAGCGTATATGGTATGGACCATCCGGGCCTCGTCTATCATGATATGTTTATGTTGCTTAAAGTTCATATTTGTACACTATTACAAGTTACTTTTTAAAAACAGTAACTGATCATTATATCTGCTATTTACGATTTCAGGCTGAGGTTGATGCTCAGGTGGCGAGGCAGGAGGACGAGACGGGTGATGTGTTGTCAACTGAACAAGTTGACAACATCTTCCTAGAGGTCAACAAACCGGACAAGAAAGGACGAATATATGGACTCGGGAGCCTCGGTTTGCATCTGGCTAGTCCGGCGTGCTCCTCATCATCATCCCAGCAGTCCAGACGTCCGGTTTACACACAGGACCAGGTCTCGGAAATGGTGCAGTCGCAGGTCCGGGAACATGTTGCTCGGCTAACTCAAGAGATGGAGCAACAAAGGGACGAGATGGAGCGCCGCGACAGAGAACGAAGGGAGGAGAACGAGCGCCTTCGGTTACAGATGGAGCAGTTCATGTCCCAGTTCCGCCATCACCCACCCCCACCCCCGTCTGATAGCTAGTTATGTATCTGTATGTTCGGATTTTTTTTCATATTTACACTTGTTTGGATAATTTCTCCAGCTCCGAATATTACTTTTTTATTCATTGAAACATTTTCCGTATTATTGATTTATTATCGAATATTATATTGATTAAATAGGTGAACTACGAAAAATAGGGATTAATATGAAATAAATAGTGACGGAAGTAGTGACGGAATTCACAGTGACGGAATTAGTGACGGAATACACAGTGACGGAATTAGTGACGGAATTTCAAATTCCGTCACTAGTCCAATTAAAATATTTAGCGACGGATAGGATCTATCCGTCGCTAAATTTCGGAATTAAAAAAAAAAATAATTGGTCAATCCGTCGTCCAATCCGTCGCGAATTGACGACGATTGTTATCCGTCGCCACGCCTCGAGGCGACGGATTTTCTATCCGTCGCCAGAGCTGAGGCGACGGATAGCTGGCCTGTAGCGACGGATCTATCCGTCGCTACAGGCCAGATTTTTTGTAGTGTAAGTACATCAACAATTGGTCAATATTCTAGCTTTGATTAACTAGACAAAGATGGAATGCATACCCATATTAAACATATTTTATTGATGGTGATGCAAAGAAAGTAATAACTTCCAACCTGAAGTTGGTAGTATTAATCTTTATAAATTGTCCAACTTGAAGTTGGGATAATATGTGTGCAAGTGTACTTAAAGTCATTATCCTAAAAGCACAATTTCTTATTATTGCTCCCGAAGTAGTAATTGTGTGCATACTAAATTGTATGGATCTTGAAAACCACTAGAAACTTGATATGTATGTGGTAAAGATATACCCCTAGCTCACAAGAACAATGTTTGGTCCCGTAGACTAAAGTATTATAATATGCGTCATGCAACTATTGTTATTCATACATATTTTACATGATGATGAACTAGAAGTTCACTTTATTTGTAAAAGTCGTTATCTTATATAATGACTAACAAATACAAATTGTGTTTCTCCTTTCCCCGAAATGATTGGAGATACATGGAAAATTAAGAGAGTTGCAAGATGAGCTAATGACAAGTTGGTACATTAAAAATAACTAACATTATTTGATCCATACTCAAGTAACCACAAGAAGTGGTTGGAAAAATAAAAAAAAGTTTTAAAATTTTAAATGAAAGAACACAATCAATTTCTAAAAATTGATTCTTCTCATTCCCTGAAGTGAATGTGAACATTTTGCTAATTATATGCATATATGGAACTTTGTCCATAGCTTCACCAAAAGTGAGCATGGAATAGATCTCATCAACCTCAAGTTCAGAAAAATATACGAGTGATCAAATAAATCTCAACCTGAAGTTTGGAGAAATGTATTAAAATATCCAACCTCAAGTTGGAAGAAGTAAATGAAAATACAAAATATATCTCGCCAACCTGTAGTTGGGAGATTTTTTTTCTCCAAATGGACACATATATTTTGTTGTCTGAGCATTTGGATAGAAATTGACATGTCATATATACTCTTATAGAGCTATTACTATTCATGAAGAGTGTACAAATTATAATCTATTATGTCAATAATCAGACATATTAAAAGATATATGTACAACAGTTCGCATCTAATACATGTCTAATACATTTCCAATCTCAAGTTGGTAAAAGTAATTATATTTGAGATGATGAAACTATCTCAAGCACAAAGTCGATTACCGAACCTGAAGTTGGGATTGAACAATGTTTATACAATATCTATAATGATGTTAGCATTCCGAGGGGACATTACAAGTAATTTCGTGAATGCTCATTAGTCTCCTCATATTTATTGGTGAACTTTTGGCCAAAGTGACAATCACTTTTATTTACTACGTCTATTAGCCAACTGTATATGGATTGATAAGTCCTTGCATATTACTTTTCCAACTTGATGTTGTGTGAAAGCACTAGAAGAGTTTGCTACTACTGGTAGTATAAAGTCATAAGTGACAAGTGTTCAGAAGTCATAATTACAAATGAATCACTTGATGCTTTTACCACCTGAAGTGCAAAACTTACTTGATATAGATTATTCAAGTATTTTTTTAAATATAAATGAAGCCTCAAAAGAAAGTTCAGGCTCTAGTAACTACGTTGAAGAACATTGTGTTCCAGAAGAACACATGTTAGACTTACTCCTTGAAGGAGTTGATGACTATATGTCTTGCCAAATAAAAAAAAGACAATGATTCGTTTCTTTATGTCACATCGTTCTGGCCAGTATAAAAATTAGTTTTGTATACAAGCGCTATAAAATTTCACTACCCGCCAACCAGAAGATTGGTGCATTCTCTAAGAATTAGTCACTACCAATCAGAAGGTTGGCAGAAAATGATAATATTGAAATATGCAAAATTGATGTGACAAATTAGGCCATCCGGTTACAACTTAACCGTTTTTCTGAAACCTGAAGTTTCCATATGCATAATATAATTATGTGCTGAAAGCTTTCTCGTGTTGTAATCCGATTGTATCAGTGGCAAGACACAACATTGAGTAAGCACGAAAATTGAGATCTTGAAAATGAGCAATATTACACTCATCAAGTTGATAAGATTGATACAATATAAGTGACCAGAAGTCTACATGTATCTTTCAATTGTTTATACAATTAAAGTTTATTGAGTGAGTAATTGATCTCTATTTTGGGACAAATTTCTTTTCAGCACTATCTATAAAATCCAACTGTGCAAATATGTTAACTTCCCCATTGTTATGTTCTCCTGAAGAGAATTAGACATGATAATAAAACGGTCCATAAACCTATCCCTTAGAGATAGTTTTTACCACCTTAAGGGGAGGATGATGGATAAAGCTGGTAAAAAAAAAAGTGTTTGATCCCCAAGTCATACCGGAAGTTTAGACTTGTTAAATATGAGATACATCAAATAGATGTTCAAAAGAATGATGATGTATCATATATTATACCAGTTATATCTTTCAAAATTTTCGAGATATGTTCAACCATAAAATTTTATGATTTGACTGATGACCTGCTATGTTCCAATTTTGAGGCATACAGAGTTACAGATCAGTGATATAATGGTATGTGTTGAACATTGAGGTATCTTGCCTATAGTATTAATGATCAATGCACCTGAAGTGCAATATATGCGGTTCCAAATACGTACAATATAGGAAAATGGCAAGATAAAACAGTTGGTCATCTTGAAGAGTATGATATGCCCATGAAAGACACATATATCTGAATATTATTAGATGGCCTATATGAAATAAAATGGTACCTCCAAAATATTCAGATATCAATGATCAGTACTGACTTGAAAATCTAGCAAAGCGATTTGTTATACCGGTATACATGAAACCGAGAAACTTTCCAAGCATATGCAAGATTTGATGGACATATATTATTGGACATGTAAATGGGGATCTTACATGTAAGTCCATTTGATGACATCATGATGATGATGATAGAAAAATGAGCTCATGGACTTGAAGTCCTTTTGATTTACGAATTTGAGATATGTACGGTACCGTTGCATTATTGAGTCAATGTCATGTACATTTAGATACAGTGAAGTTCGTCATGCATAATATCTTTATTGTCATATCATTTAGTAGGCTTAGGACTCATTTGCATACACACATAATAATCGTGATCTTAAATGTTACCAGTTAGTCACAACCCGCAGGTTGTGGACATGAATAGTGACTGATTTGACTTACAAGTAAAATGATTTGAGATAATTCAATGAGGGGAGATATCATCCCTGTCAGTTAGTCCCGGAAGGAGACTAGAAGTATCATGTTAGCAAATATGGATTAGATGAGAAAAGTTCTTGAAGAACTAATGTTTCATATATGGAACTTCTATACTCAACTTCACGTTGCTAAAATACAAATATGTATTCACCACAGTGAAATACTGAACTATGAGATAAAAATTCTCAAGACTCGTGAAGAATATTATTGGTTACACCAATGTTAGCTAAACCTGAAGTTTGAGTATGTAAGACCACTCCCAATAGGTCGTCGCGATGACTGTGAATTAGTTGTGGTCGTGAGCGACGGCTGATTTAACGACCACTGCAGAAAAAAACTGTCCAATAGGTCGTCGGACGACCGTGAATAGTGTTTTTTTATTATTTTTTTCGTATTTTTTTTAGCTTGCTTCACATATTATAAGAGTGTTTAGAAGTTGAAATTACTCAAAATGGATTCTTAAAACTCGTATTATAATTTATTGAGATTGAAATCAGAATGAAAAAAAAATGAGAAATGAGTAATTTATAGATCTCGAAATGAGTTGTGAATGAGTTGTATTTATATATCTCGAAAAAATATAGCCATTGGGATATTTTTTATTTAATATTACTTTATAAATTAATTTTAAAAAATAAAAAAAAATAAAAAAAAGGGGTGGGGTCCACCCGGTCGTCCGGTCCGTTGGTCTGGGGGCCAGCCCAATGGTCGGGACGACCGACCCCAAAATTCGGCCTTGTTAAGGCCGAATTTTGGGGTGGCCGTGCCTCACGGCCGGCCGTGAGGCACGGCCGTCCCGACGAAAATGGAAGGGGTCTGAATGGATATTTACAAAGATGACATATTGTTAATATTGAGATTAACATGGTCCAGAAGTACTTTAATCGATCATATGTCAAATAAGAATTCAAATTCATAATTGTTGCATTAGCTTGAATATTAATATTCCTTACTATACCTCTTGAAGAAGGTATGCTTTTACTTGTCAATTAAAGTGACATAGTAATCAAGCAACAATGATTAATTTTGTGCATTGCATGAGCAAAAGTTGCACTCTTTTTCCCTTTCTAGGTTTTTATCCCATTGGGTTTTTCCTAATAAGGTTTTTAACGAGGCAACATCATAAGTGCATATAATCATCTCGATATCTCCATGATTGTGATCATTTGGATCTGAAGAAATTATATTCAAGTGTTCGGGAAATTCTTCCACATGAAGATAAAAGTATACATCGACGAAGTTGTTCCCGCTCAAGACCTACAAGAAGAAGATCACATGCAAGTACAACATTTCTGCATATTTGATCATCAAATCACTTCCAACATCAGCACTTGAGAAGTTGGCCTAGAAGATTGGAATGTATGGATTCGAAGATGTAAAGTGATGCTTCAATCAGGGGAGTTGGTTACACACTGCACTCTTTTTCCCTTGACTAAGTTTTTATCCCAATGGATTTTTCTTAGCAAGGTTTTTAATGAGGCAGTATATCTCTCGCGTACCAACCATCACCACCTCATGTTCATTCAAGGGGAGTGTTATGGATAAATGCACATGAGTTAGTGGATGGGAAGGTTAATGCATACATGAGTTAGTGGATGAGAAGATTAATACATACATGTGTTAGTGGATGAGAGGAGTAATGCATACATGGGTTAGTGGATGGGAGGATTAATGCATACAAGTTAGTGGAGAAGTAATTGTCTCTTCATATACTATTAGTCCCTTGGTATGCATTTTCTCTTGTATAAATACTTACCATGTACTTCCATATTGACATAAGAATGAACTCTCCATTCTCTCTTCTATGCTTATTTATTAGTTTTCTTTTAACAGGTCTTTCATTTTTACTCTTCTTCTTTATTCATTATTAGAGTTATAGTATATATGTACTTCAAATAGAGGTATCATCAAACTAACTCATTCTTAGAGTTAAGCTTAACATTCAAATTGAGCTTTCGAGTTTGAAAAATTTCATTCTTAAAGTTGTTTTGACAGTTCTCTAGTGGGAAATTGTCCAATTCTTTTAGTTCATTTACCATTGGAATTGAGTTTCCGAGTTAGACTGATCCCAATTTTATAATTGAGCTTACCTTCGAATTGAATTTTGAAGTTTGAATTATTCCTTTATTAAAAAACTTGTAGAGTTCCCAAATTAAAATTATCTTATTCTTATACTTCATGTAACACAACTGAATAAATAGGTTACTTGTAACTGGCTACTACTTTTCGGTCCAATCATGTAGATAAACCAATTTTTGGTGTAGATAATCAACTTCAGCTTTGTAGTTGTCAGCATTTAGACTCGATTGACCTGCTCCCAATAATAATACAAATACTACCGAAGAAAAATGCATTTATATCAAATAAAATTATATAAAGTACTTAGACAATGCAAAAATTGTGTTTGTTGAAAATTAAAGAAAAGATTTGGGTTTCTCAATTGTATAAAATTAAAGAAAATAGGTAGGTATGGTAATTGGACACCAAATCGTGTATGTAATTTTTTCCCCCTATGGGTTAATTTATGTTCAAACACATATTATAGCTTTAGAACATAAATAGGAAGGCAGCAAGTAGCGTTACTTGGTGTGAGGGTGTATAAAATTAGTTGCCAAATTGACAACAAATTTTATGATTTTTATATATATAGTTGACTAAAAATAGAGAAAGAGGCATAAGATTATCGAGATAATTTGTTGGCAAAATCAAAAATTTACTATTAATAGTAAATACTCCCTAGACTATTTCATTCAACTTTGAATTACTCATATAATATTTGTAATGTATTTAAAAAAAATATATAGTGAAAATTTAAAAATTAATATTAAATAATATGAATTTTAAAAAAAATTACCAACATTATTTATAGGTAATTCACAAACCAAATTTGTAAGTGTTGATAAAAAAAAGTTAAACGGGCAAATAAAACTGGGACAGAGGGAAGGGAGTATAATTTTCTTCTAATCCTATACGTAAATTCTCAATTCACTATTAATAGTATAATTTTATTATCTGATCCTATAATTTCGATTCGATTCGATTCTCCATAACTTCCATGTATTTATTGTACATTTTATTAGATTGATATAAATTTTAAAAGTAAAATTACATAAAAATAGTAAACAGAGTGTGCGTAAGAGACTGTTTATGTACATTTAGTTGAATTTTTTGGATTACTACTCCATCCACCCCACAAATCTTCATACATTACTAACAAATGAAGCTATCACAAACCCAACAAACCATTAAAATCTTATATCTACACTAAACTTACTCGTTTAACCATTAAAAGTGATTCCCACATTTTTATATTTTATCATTCGATATTAATTTTTCACATAAAACTACGCACCGACCTTAAAATATTTTGGGACATTGTGAGTACAACAGAAACAAAAGTATCACAAATCCGCTTCATTCTTTCCTTATAAAGAAGACCAGCTAGCGAATAGCAAAATTTACATGGATTAAGTGCATATATTACATTTTAATTTAATCACCTTCAATGATGATATGTGTTATTATAATAACACTCGTTTGGCCAGTAGAACAACATGGCGTTATCTATCAATGCATATGTATACCCAAATTTTGTCTTTTGAAAATCAAAGTGATACATCACTCCAAACGCCTCTAAAACTAATACATGAAAAATTGAAAATAAACAACTATTTGATATTGTAACTCAGCAAACTCTATTAGTTAACAACATGTGCCACTAACTCCTTTGTACTATTTTCCTTGATAATGTTTAGACTGTACGGCAACATTCATTAAAGCAAATCCGTCGTTTTCATTTTCGTAAACACAAAATTTCTCCTGCAAAAGATTAAATAATTGTTAATAATAAATATTGGTACATGCAAAAGGGAGTAAATACTTTTGTATTTACCAACCAAAGATTTGCGTAGTACAGCTTCGGGATTTCGTGAAACATAAAAAATGTCAATTAAGAACTGCTTCTGAAATTATATTGGATGCACCGATACAAATCTCTTAAGTACGTGTTTGTTCATCCCAAACTTGTGAAGTAGCAGACAACTAATAGCATCAAATAAAAACAACTATATAATATTTGATAAGTAATACAATTTAGAAGACAATATAAAAATACAGATTAAATACCTGACAACATAATTTGCCCAATCAAGTAGTGAATGAGTTGCAACTTCACCAAGTATATGAAATAACGATTTCATTTGGGAATTCTGGGCACGAAAGATGATGATTCTTAATTGGTTGTTGCATACTTGATAGATTGACGGTATTCGTGATTCATCTATGTTTACATGTTTGTTATGCTTTGGTGTTAAATAGTGTGATAATAAATGAGATGAATTCAGGACATTTATACTAAAGTTTACATTCATCGTTGGTATTAACAACTTGATAACCAATTGCCACATAAATAGGAAACAAACTAAATTGTTTTTTTTTTTTTAGAACAAACTAAATTATTACATACGGTATAAAAAATGCACAGGAATTTTATAGGTAAGTCTGTTGGCTCTTGATGCATGAGTAGCTGATTTCAAGGATGATTTATGATGATTTTTTGGATTAGTTCGTGGTGAACACGTAACATATGAACAACATGAATCGGTGGGCATAATAATAGGAAAATGTAACAATTAAATATCTCTTTAGTCGAATTAGGTGTGCTGGAAAACAAAAATTCCGAAGATTGATAATTCATTTTTGTTGGCTTCAATTTGCCATCATCACTTATATATATTTTTATCATATAAGTATATAGATATAGACAATATGTTTTAACCTTCAAGCCACGTTAATTAACTAATGACCTAAACAATTGGAGAACTTAACAACCACTTAGTCTGACTTTGGTTAATAAGCATTAGATTTCGGATATAATTTAGCATAACTGAGCCATGAAAATAGGGGAGTTTAACAACTACTGCGTAGAGAAAAACTAATGCATCAAATATTGGTGAATTAAAAATCATTTAATTTTGGAGGGAATTTGCCACATCAGCTTTTTGCATATGTGGCATAGCTCTCCTTTCAATTAGACCATCACTTTTATCATATATATATATATATATATATATATATATAAAAGTGGAAAAATTTGTATTTTATGAATATTATGAATGTATCAACACATGTCCGTTATTAGACCACTCCTAACGGGAGAGTGGTCGTCACCACTGACCACCACCACGGCGTGAAATACCGCTGTGTGACGGCGGGATTTGGAGGAGCAGCCGTCCACCTCTTTATTCTTTATTATTTTTTCAATCATTTATATTTAATAAGATATAAAAAAATAGAAATATAAAAATTAGAGTGAGTCTCCTGAGAGACGGTCTCTTGATAATTTATCTAGAGACAGACCTATATTTTCAAGAAAATCATCGATGTTATTAATCAAAACACCTATGTTCTCAATATCAGTGTTTTTTCATATTACAAGACTTATTTCGTTAACAACATAAACGTTTTGATTAATAACATGGATGGTTTTATTGATAACATAGTCCGTCTCTAAATTATAAGTTATTTAGAGACCGTCTCTCGTGAGACTCTATGTAAATGTTATATCAATTTTCATGTTTTTTCGTCCTCTCCAAATAAAGACCACTCATGACTATATTTCGACCATTATAAATTTTATGATATTTAAACTCTTAATTAAAGATATATATTTATAAATGCAATTTTATTAATTTTAACTTTTAAATACTCTTATAATATGGTAAATATGCTTTTTAAAAAAATAAAAGGCACTATTCATGGCCGTGGACACGATTCATTGGTCAGGGTTTTTCCAGATTCAATCGTCGTTCTAGCTGTGGGCCCGTGACTCACAACTGTCACTATTCATTATCGTGGGCATGACCCATTGGTAATGGTGTTATGAATAAAATTCCACCCATCCACATTTTAAATGAAAAGGAGCATAATATATATTGCTGGTTAGGTGTCCTATTCTATGGTTATGTTTAGCAAAGCTAGCTGATAAGGTAGCTGATAGCTGATAAGCTAGTTATTTTTTATAAAAGTGTTTGGTAAATCAATTAGCTGATAAGCTAGCTGATTTGCTAAGTATGGTATGTAAAAACAGATCAGCGAGCTTATTTTTTCTGATAAACTTTCTGGACAAGCTTATCAGATCATCTAGCTTATCACCTACCAACTAGGCATTCACGTAACAGGCTTATTACGAAAATAAACTCATCGAGCTGATAAGCTTTTGTTAAACAGAGTATATCTTCTTTTAATCAACTTTTATATTTTCGTGGCAAAAAGTCAGAAGAATCTTCCACATATATTGCATAAAGCTCCTTAACATAATATTTACTTACACGTTTTATTATAATTAATTAAGAATCTTTACTTTGTGTAACACAAATTCTCATGAAATACGATCTCTAGATAACTTATCTAGAGACGACCTATATTATCAATAAAACCATCCACATCATTAATCAAAATATCTATATTTTAACGAGATACGTCTTGTTATAATGTGAAAAAACACCAATGTCGAGAACATAGGTGTTTTGATTAATTACATCGATAATTTTCTTGACAATATAGTCACTAAATAAATTCTTTAAAGACCGTCTCTCAGAAGATTTACTAATATTTTGTAATGCATTGAAATGGGCAATTATATGTCAGGTTAGATTATTTTATTGGTCAACAATAATTTTGAAGTGGACAGTTGTATGATGGTAATTGTAGATTTTATTCAGACATGTGGGATATTCAGTTATTATACTTTTTTAAATAGAAATAAATAAAATATAAATTCCATCCAAGCAACTCCCAAAACAATGATCATCCTATGCGCATTATGCGGCCAATTTCTAATCTCTTTGATTTTGTTTGATTGTCTCTAGATAACTTATCTAAATACGATCTATATTATCAATAAAATCATCCACATTATTAATCAAAACGTCTATATTGTTAACGAGATACGTCTTGTTATAATGTGAAAAAACACCAATGTCGAGAACATAGGTGTTTTAATTAATTACATCGATAATTTTCTTGACAATATAATCACTAAATAAATTCTTTAAAGACCATATCTCAGAAAACTTACTAATATTTTGTAATGCAGTGAAATGGGCAATTATATGTCTGGTTAGATTATTTTATTGGTCAGCAATAATTTTGAAGTGGACAGTTGTATGATGGTAATTGTAGATTTTATTCAGACATGTGGGATATTCAGTTATTATAGTTTTTTAAATAGAAATAAATAAAATATAAATTCCATCCAAGCAACTCCCAAAACAATGATCATCCTATGCTTATTATGCGGCCAATTTCTAATCTCTTGCTTTTGTTTTATCGTCTCTAGATAACTTATCTAGAGACGACCTATATTATCAATAAAATCATTCACATTATTAATCAAAACGTCTATATTGTTAACGAGATACGTCTTGTTATAATGTGAAAAAATACCAATGTCGAGAACATAGGTGTTTTGATTAATTACATCGATAATTTTTTTAACAATATAGTCACTAAATAAATTATCTAAAGACCGTCTCTCATGATACTTACTAATATTTTGTAATGCACTGAAATGGGCAATTATATGTCTGGTTAGATTATTTTATTGGTCACCAATAATTTTGAAGTGGACAGTTGTATGATGGTAATTGTAGATTTTATTCAGACATGTGGGATATTCAGTTATTATAGTTTTTTAAATAGAAATAAATAAAATATAAATTCCATCCAAGCAACTCCCAAAACAATGATCATCCTATGCGCATTATGCGGCCAATTTCTAATCTCTTGCTTTTGTTTGGTTTCTAAATGCTATATATTCCGTTTATATTTGATGTTAAGTTTTTTAGCAAATTTTATACTCTTATTGTAGCGCCCTGATATTTAAATGACGAATTAAGAAAAATAGAATTCGCGCTAATTTGTGTACTTATAAAATCGACAAACTTGACTTGTTAAAATGTAAAACGTAGTTCGACAGCTTGAACGTCGAAAGACTTGACATAAAATTCGTTATGCTAATTCGTGAACTAGTAAAATAATGCAGCGGGATTATAAATAGCAAAATCTTGCAACATTACAAAGTCATAAAAATCATAAACATAAAATAGTAAAAGTTTATTCTGGCAATGATCACTCCTCCAGCAACGCTCCACTCCAGTAGCTCGGCTTCATACCTAAAATTGATGTTTTAGCAAGGGCCAGTCGTCGTGACTGAGCAATTTCCATGCACGTGCTATGACTTAAAGTTCTATCTTCATGTCTTTTAAATCTTTTAATCGTGGTTAATGCAATGCAACTTAAGACTTGACTTTTAACACTTGAACTTGAACTTCTTGAAAAACATTGTTAAACTTTACTCTTAAACATAACTTGAAAATTAACTTGATCGTGAGTTCACTTGGCATCGTAAGGTACATCTCTAGCCGATGGTGACCGCTTAACATGGATAGCTACGATTTATTCTTTGCTCAAATGTGACCTAACATGGATGAACCACGATTTGCCGATTCTTTTAGCCGATCTTTGCTTAACTTGGTTGGCCACGATTTGTTAGGGAGACCTTCTCATTCTTATCTTAACTTGAAATTCTTCTTAATGTAGAATCTTATTAACGTAAATGCATGCTCTTATACTCAAACACATGAATGCATGGTATAGTGTGTGAATACACATCATATATATTATAAACATCACTGGGTGATACACAACTTGCTGAAAAGTATAACAACTATGTTACTAACTGATCTCCCAGGTTTAATAGCACAGCCAGGCATCAATCTCATTAAATATATAAATTTACCAATAACAACAAAGGCCACACAATTTGAAGTGCCATGTTTTCTTGCATACCACAATCAACATGCAAGTAATTAATTCTGCCAAACAAAGCAAGCATCATACTCAGTACTACTACTAGCTACTTCATGTTGGCAAACAAAACAGTACTAAGGACATATATTGTCATCACACTTCATGTCTAAGTATAAATTGGCCAACAAACAAAGCAAATAAGGAAAACATAGCATTAATCGATTTCTGCAGCATCATATAACCAAATTAGATTAACAAACAACACAAGAGGATGAGGATGGATACAAGTACGGTGCAAGCATGATCAGGCAGTATGTACAAGCTAGTATATAAATCAATCATGGAATCTTCACACTTATAAACTACTTGAAAACACTTTACAAATACAAATTATAAATCACATATGCACCTAGAGAAACTTGCAAAGATTACATATCATAACATAGATAATAAATTAAATAATTATGAATGAGCCTTAGAGGAACTTGCCTTGAATCCTTCTAGTTTCTAAAACCCTTAATTCTACAAGCTAGCGTCTCTTCTCCGAAAACGAGCTCTGCTACACGCCAACGGAATTGAAGAATACAAAAAGGGAAGTTAGAACATGAATTTCTTAATGGATGACATAAGAAGAGAAGAACAATTGTCTTACCGAACGAAGATGAAGAGAATAAAACGTTGGAGGAGGAAGAAAGCTGGGAACGTGAGAAAAGGTACGTAGCCAGTTTCTGATTCAAGAGTTTAATTGGCTTTTTAATTGATTTAATTGAATAATTAATGTGTTTGGGCTAGATTTTAGAATGAATGGGCTTAGAAAAAGGAAGACTTGGGCCGAAAATGAAGCCGTAAGAGCTGGGCCAATGAACCACGATCCACGAATTACGATTTGATGCTTCAGTTCGTACTAAAACGTGTAAATTCGTTAAGCGGATTTTCGGACTGTTATACTTATATACTGTATGTGCTAATTCAAAATTAATAGGATTAAACTTGAGCTTGACCAACTTATTCAATGTTAAATTTAAGTTCGATTACACCTGCACTAAAATTAGTCATATCATTAAGTAATCTTAGATTAGTTTTACATGATGTCATCCATGACTAACCCAACAATTTTGATGCTTACCATACATGATGATCACTGGCCTTATACAATGGAAAAAAAAAACGAAAAAGGAAAATATAAAAGGTCAAAATCATACCTGACCACTGGTGTTATCCAATGGTTAAGGAAGAAAAGAATGAAGGAAGAAGAAACAAGAAAAGGACAAAAAAAGGAAAAGGGGTGAATTACAAATTGATACCACCTCAAATTTTTAATACATATTAGTCATACATACCTTATTTTCAGTACAATTTAGCATCTAATTGTCTAATCTTTCAAATTTGCCCTCAATATAATATGATAGTTGTCATTAAAATTATCATCAAATTTGACTAATTAATTTCTATAATCATTCTAATTTATAGAAGAAATTCCAAACAAGATTGCTCTTCTTCAAATTTCACACAAATCCAATGATACAAGCATCACATTTCAGGAAATCAAGCATCATACTTGAATTCAATTACTGAAAATCAAGCATCACATTTCTGGAAAGTAAGCATCAATACTAAAAATCAAGCATCTTACTTCTGATAAACAAGCATCACATATCAAAACAAGCGTCACATAACAAACCTATTGACATGAAAATTTATATAATGTAAATCAAGCATCATAATCATCTATTTTGATTACAAACATAAATTATTTAATTTTATATGTAATTAAGGAAGTGATTTCATCAAAAATGTTAATGTTTCTTTTCAAAGTTACTAAAATTAAGAAGATGACTAATTTGTAGAAATGTTTTGACTAATTTGTAGGAAGTATTTTTTTTTTTTTTTATGTATGACTAATGTTGTTGAAGTTTTTGAAACTAGTACTCCCTCCGTTCCATAAATCTCTTGCTATTTACTTTTTGCACAATTTTTAAGAAATTTAAGTACAAAATGGTTTATATAGATAAAGTAATAAGTGTATGGTAAAAAGTAAGAAAGAGAATTGTTAAAGTATGAAATAGAGTGATTAAAATATTAATAATGAAGATAGTGGATTTTCATAAAAGGAAATAGAAATTTTTTAATGAAACGACAAAAATAAAAAAATGAAAAACTTTTAATGGAATAGAGGGTCAGGAGTATCATTTTGTAATTATTCCAAGAGAAAGTGTAGGGAAACAAATAATTGCTGCAATAGAAATAGTCCAGGGATTGTCATTGTCATATATAGGCTCTCTTTCTCAAACTTTCAAATTTCCAAAACTTTTTTTTTACCATCGACTAATAAAAAGCTGAATTCGTGAATTGAACTTCTTTAACCATTAATGGAAAAGAAGCTAGTCAATGTAGCTTTTTTTTTAAAGAATGAGCATTTTATCTTTTTCATTCCGAAAATATTCCTAACCTATATTAACCTAAATTAGAATAAAGAAAATAAGAAACCATCGCTGTCAGAAGAAGCCATCGGCATAAGGATTAATGTATCCGCACCTCTTTAAAATGCATACATGTAGTACACATCAAATGCTGATTTTTTTCATTCATAAGTTAAAATGCTCAACTATTATTTCTTTCAACTTCTGATAATTTTGATGATGTTATTAAAGTGGCGATGTAAAGTACATTAAATATATATTATAATTATTGGACAAAATATGATATATTATTATTTAAAAAACTATAGACTAATAATACGATAAGAAAGGTTAAAGACAAGAAAAATAAGAGTAATGCCCTTTTATATCATTTTACAAAATACTAATAGTAGGCTTTTAAATTTAATTTGCTTAACTACGTATAAAAGCAAATAGTAACCAATTTACCTAAATTTCAATTCTGTAAATTCTGTTCTAAATTTTCCATTTTTCCAATTTTTTTTTAAAATTTTTTGTTTATGATTGTGTGTTGCTTTATCACCAGTGAAAAAGGATAAGAAAAGTTGGAGAATTTTTGTCATTTTCTTGAGTGCAAGCTACTAAGAGCATCTCCATCAGAGTTGCAACTTTGATGGAACTCACTCTCAGACTCCAAATATATTTTCAAGTAATATATTTAAAAAATATTAGTGTGACCTTTTTATAATTAACTAACAAAATTTAAAATCAATTCAAGAATAAAGTTTAAAAGGAAATGAAAAATTAAGTTTGAAAGAAAATGTTAAAAGAAAATAGGTTTGGACCTCACTGTTGGAGTAGAGAATTGCAGTGAGTGGAATGCTGACGTGGCGGAGAGAGTGGGTTGCAGAGAGTTACAACTGCTGGAGATGGACTAAAGATAAGATATTTTGTGTTTGGTTTTCCTTTTTATCCAGCATTAATTATCAACATTTTATGTTTGGTTCTCCTTTTTTCTAGAGTAAAGAAATCAAATGTCATTATGCTACGCCTAAGGCCGAAACTTTCCGATGAAGCAGCAGAGTTGAGTCCAAAAAACACGTATCTACAATAGTCCCAGTGCTAAAAAATTACAGGAGCAAGCAATATATATATATATATTTCAATGCTACTGTACATTTGTACAATGTTTTCGAATCCAGCTTTCGCCTTTATATGATCAAGCGTTACAACAGTTTTCTTCCCTTAGTCTCAAAGGGCATGAGCCAGACACATATTCCGGATGAAAGTGTTATGATCACAAACAACATCACAGCGTACGCTTGAGGATAGCTGTTAACTAACCCAACCGCGACAAGAGGGCATATCATGCCACCAACCCTCCCAATCGCGCTTGCTAGTCCCACACCAGTCGACCTAATACTAGTCGGATATATCTGTCATACACAAACAAACCTGCTAAGGTTCATACAAACTGTACTGGATTTTAAGGCCAGGAACTTTTAGCAGATCAGAATTTACATAGACAATGATTATTACCTCCCTGATGAAAACTGCCATGACTGTTGATGTTGCGGAAACAAATGTACGAGCTCCAGACAGTAAAATTGTGGTGAGAGCCTCATTCTGAGGGATCAGCAGTGGAAGTAGCAGAATGGAACTTACCACACACATGTTTCCCATTGTAGGCTTACGGCCCATTCGATCTACAACAAATGCTGCTATCACTAGCCCAGGAACCTCTGAACAAGTCAAAATGATAAATTCAATAAAACTTTCAGGTAGAAAGACAAGTGGAATAGACTTGTTTGATCTGCTTTCACCTTACCTGCCAAACTAGTGATAAATGAGTCTAAGTAGAGGTTAGCGTTTTGTGCACTGCTCAACTCAGATGTTAGAAGTACTATGCCGTAATATGAGAAGGCGTTACCAAAATGCAGGAACCATAAGAGAAGGTTTGTTCTCATAAGTTCTCGTGAGAAAAGAGACTGTTTTTCGACTTTTGGGGAGAGTAAAGGTGTTGTGTTCTCCTCATCAGAGCTGTCCTTGAAACGATCATGGACTAGATTCCCATCTTGAAGTGTTTTTCCATTAAAAGAAGCTACTTTTACCATCACAATACGAGCCTCCTCCGTTTTCCCTTGCATGCATAAAAACCTCGGAGATTCAGGTACCAGACCATACAGGAGAAGTATGACGAATGATGGTACTGCAGAAAGTCCGATTAACCATCTCCACCCAAAACTGGGCAGGATAATCTGTAACAAGCAGGGAAACATACTGAGTGGGCATAGTTAATAATTAGTCTAACCTCAACGAATTTGATCTCATCTAAAATCTCGAACTTGTAGAGAGGGTGAAATCAATGCATCTATATTAGCTCTCTAACATATATAACCAAGGGACATAAAGAACATAAAGTCACTCATGTGTAGTATCATACCCATGCAAGAGCAACTTCGAGTAATACTCCGATAGTCCAAGTACTACCAAGCGCAAGCATCCAAGCACCTCGATTTGGTGCAGGAACGAACTCTATAAACCAAGAACCGTAGATATGCATACCCCCAAGACCAACTCCAGTTACACAGCGAGTTATCAGTAAAGATGCGTAATTTGGTGAAAACGCACTCATTAGCCCAGACACAGCAGTAACTGTAGCCACAGCCAGGATTCCTTTCCTGAAATTTACGAGCAATATCACAAATCAATCGGAGAAATCATACACATATACAGTTCAGTACTTCAGTAACAGTCGAGATGCAATACATACTTCCTTCCGTAAGTATCAGATACAAAACCAGACGCGTAAGCTCCAATCAACATGCCAACAAAGACTACACTTGATATCAAGCTCTTCTCAGCTGGAGACAAATCCCACTCGGATTGAACTGCTGAACCGATAAACGAGAGAATCATAATCTCCATAGCATCAGCAATCCATCCAAGTCCCCCATAGGCCATTAGTATCAGTTGGTAGTTACCGAAACCAACAGCATCAAGAGCTTCATCTAGTGTGTAATCACTTATCTGGACAACCAAAAAAAAGCTTCTTGATTCAAAACCTCATTTCAAACTCTAAAGACAAGACAGTACAAATTTCTTCACCGAATCATAACCTCGAGTAAGTCTCTTATAAAACCAGTTTCACACTTAACAATCAGTTTTTTCACAAGAACTTATACAGAACCTTTTCCCCTTCTTTAAATGTCAAATTAGCAAACTAAAAGCACACTGAAATCAAATAAGATAGGTACATATAACATCCTTTCTCAAATACCAGTCAGAGAAATCTAGAAATGGTAAAATCCAAAATCATTTTAGCAAGACAATGAACTTATAATGAACTTTTACCGTCATTTTGGCTTCAGTGAAGCTAGCTCCTTGTTATTCACCTGCAATAGCAATTTAGAAGACCGTCAGAGTGAATTCGAGCAATCCAAAGAACTATATGAAATCGATTATATCATTCTAGTGTACCAAAATTGGCTCGGATTCGAACTATAGTAGAGAGAATCTATTGCAGATTTACAGTTGCTCTGGGAATGATGCAACTTACCAGAATATTAATTAGCCGGCTTGCGGTTATATAACGGACGGAAACATAATTTTAAGGCCCTAGCTCGTACTTCACTACTCCCAACATCCCGAGAACTTTATACATTTGCTATTTTTAGCCATCCACGTAATTTCATACATTACCAAAAAAGTAAACTATTTCACACCCAGCAAATAATAAACAATCATAACTTTACACTCAAATTACACCTTTTGCCACTAAAAGTACATTTTTTCCCACATTTTATATATTTTATCATTACTTTAACTTTTCGCATAAAACTGCGCGCTAACCCTAATGTATGAAGTTCTCCGGGACGGAGGGAGTATGATATTTTTCTTAGAGTCTGTCTTGCGAAAGACCCCTATATATAAGAAAGTCCCGGAAGTCCCCTTCAAATGTTAAAACTAGACAATTATACATTTTTTCTCGACTTGGTTTTTTTATGTTTTTTCGCGGATCTTTTGACCCGGATTCATTAAAAACGGGTTAAGTATAATGTAAAAACTAGAAAATATAGGCAATTATGTTTCACTGAGTAAATTTCTGGATAAGTAATAAAACTATACAATTCATTTACAAAACTAGACAATTCAGTTACAAAACTAGACAATATCATCATCAGTTCAAAACACTAATTTTTCTTCGATTGCTTTAAGTTCTTCAGAGCATTATTCTTCAAATCATCCAATACACCCTCTTCAAAATCATCATCAACATAAGGTCTCTTATATCAAGGAAAAGGAGTTCCTTGAAACAGCTCCATATGCTTATTCAGAAAAACACCACAGTCAAAAGTTCCAAGTTTACCAAGTCCAATCAAGCTTCACAATTTATACAAAAAAAAAAAAAAAAAAATTGAACATTTATACAAAAACTAGAAAATTTCTCTCATAAACTAGACAATATAATGTAAAAACTAGAGAATTCATCTCTTAAACTAAACAATATAGTATAAAAACTAGACAATATAGACAATTATGTTCATGTTTGATCATAAAACTAGACAATATACACTAAAAACTAGACAATATCTCGTAAAAACTAAACAAATATGTTGAGCTCAGTTAGTAAATTTGATTTGAAGGTGAATGTGAAAATGTAAAAACTAGAGAATTCCTAAATATAATGTAAAAACTAGAAAATTTCTCGCATAAACTAGACAATATAATGTAAAAACTAAACAATATAATGTAAATTTAATATCATGTAAAAACTAGAGAATTTTTTTCATAAACTAAACAATATAATGTAAAAACTAGACAATATAGACAATTATGTTCATGTTTGATAATAAAACTAGACAATATTTCGTAAAAACTAGACAATATTCTCTAAAAACTAGACAAATATGTTGAGATCAGTTAGTAAATTTGATAGTTGAAGGTGAAGGTGAAAATGTAAAACTAGAGAATTCCTAGACAATATAATGTAAAAACTAGAGAATTCCTCGCATAAACTAGACAATATAATGTAAAAACTAGACAATATAATGTAACAACTAGATAGTTTTACACAAAAAATTCAGAAAAATCTATACCATGAAATACTAGACAATTTATGCAAGTATATATGGAAGACTTTCTCCATCCAACGAAGAAAAGAATTCTGGATCCACTCAACATTCTTCTTACTCATACACAAGTACACAACTAAAACACCAAACTCATGATATTGCCTCTACTGTCCATAAATCACTATCACCACGCTTGATCTAAGCAACACATTTTTCATCAAATTTAAGCACATTAAGCAATCAGAACCGTTAATTTGGTAGATTGCTAATACAAAATGATAGGCGATTATGAGTTCAGGTGAAATAGAAGGCAGAAATCACACCTGAAATTAATCTGGATCAAGCAAATAGGGAGGAATATGGTGGTAATTCACTCGGATCGATCTCGATCTCAACTCGTCCGTTCGATCTCCGATTTCAACTCCTCATTTTGACTTCATAAACAATCAGTCCACAAGTTCGATTCAAACAAATCTAAAACGGAGAATATGCAAGTTAAAATAGTAGAATGAAACCAAAACGGAGATGATGAGATGCAAATCGAACATCAAAACTGAAAAAAAAATAGATCGAATAATAAACAAGCATACCAAATCGGAAAACAATGATGAGAATCTAAGCATCTGCAACTTGAATTAGCAAAATCGAACCAATAACATTCCTTCAGCTTCATCTTCTTCCGACTTTTCAGCTTCGCCTTGAGTAGAACCACTTGTATCCTTCTCCACCACCTGATTCTCGTACTCCTCGACGGTTTCCTTCTCTGAACTCACAGCAAACCGAAGATAGGGTGAATCAAAACAGCAGAAAACTCCCAAACCCTAACTACACAGGTCATAATTTGATCGCAAAGCTCAAAATGAAGGAAATCGATGCAAAGGAAAGAGAAATGCCTAAAACGCCTAAAAAGCAAAATCAAACAACCAAAAGCAAAATCGAGACAACAAAAACGTCAAAATCAACTAACAACAACTTCGAAACACTAAAATCGAGCTTGAACAGACAAATACCTGACGATCGATCAACGAAAAGCTCCAGAAACTACCAAAAAACAAAAATCGAAACAAAAAAAACCATAAAAAACAAGTGACAACAACTTCAAAACACTAAAAATCGAGTTTGAACAGACAAATACCTGATGATCGCGAGATGAAAAGCTCCAGAAACTATGGTTTTGCCAGATCCAGAGAAAAATGGAAGAAAACTGAAAATCGGAGAAATCGGAAGACTGCAAATGAGATTAAAAAAGGGAAACAAAAACTGAAAAACGCCTTTTATACTAAACCCATGAAAAAATGGTATGACCCGGTCCGCATTTTGACCCGCGAAAATACACCGAATTTTGACCCGCGAAATATAAAACAGGCAAAGCTAAAAACTAGACAATTTCTATAGAAACCAAGGGGTCTCTCTGGACTTTCATAACATGATAGGACTTTTATAAGACTTGGTATTTTTCTTAAGAATTTTATGGTTACAGTTGGAATTGGAGTTAGTACCGTTTGGTTTTGGTGGAATTGTGAAATGTCAACTCAAAATGTCAAACATTTCCATGTTTGGTTCATGGAAATCGATTGATCCAGATTTCCTCCTGAAAAACCGGAAATTCATTTAATGTGTAAAATGGTAGAGATTTCCACAAAAACATTTCCCAACATTAGCAGGTATTGTGTTTTACTTAGTATTATAAAAGTCCTATCACATTTGAAAAGTCCAAAAAGTCCACTAGATTTCTACATAAATTATCTAGTTTTTACATTGTCCCGTTTTTTGTTTCGCGGGTCAAAATACCCGATTTTGCGGGTCGAGATTTATTCGGGCCATACTGTTTTATATATGTGTATAGTATAAATAGGGGTTTTTGCCGATTTTTGGGCCATTTTTTCCATTTTCAGTCGGTTTCTTCTCCCGTTTTCTCTGTGTTTTGGCGATTTTTTCCAAAACCCTAGTATCTGGAGCGGTTTTCTCTGGTTTCATTGTGCGATCCTCAGGTAATGTATGTTGAAACTCGATTTATTGTTTTTTGAGTTCGTTTTCGCTTTTTGTTGTTTCGTTTTTGCTGAATCGGTGATGTATGTTTCAGTTTCTCGAGCGATTTTTGTGTAGTTTCTCTGGTTTTGGCTGAATTGGTGATCATCAGGTAATCTGTTGAAACTCGATCATTTTTTTGCTTTTTGTTGCTTCGTTTTTGCTGATTCCGGTGATTTTAACTTTATTTTCGTCTCGTTTTTGCTCTTTAGGCATTAAATGGCGGGATCAAACATGAATTCTACTGATCAAGTGAACACGGAGCTTCCTGTTCATCGTAATCCTGTTTTCGGCATGGGTAAGTATTTTTTAGTTGCGTTTATGGTTCGTAATTGAGTTGTTTTGCCAGATCTGTTGATTTACAGTTGAATTGTATGGTCATGTTCTTCATTTGAATCTTATTGTGGTAAACTGTGGAATGTCTGTTTGTTTTGAACATTTTTTATGGAAACTGTCTAGGTTTTAGTAAGTATTGTCTAGTTTTTAACATGTATCATCTACTTTTTATGATTTTTAGATTTGCTATGTGGTTGTGTACACTGTATATGTTTTTGGTGGGGATTTGTTGTCTGTTTGAATTTTCTGAATGTTTTGTATGAAATTGTCTAGTTTTTAATATATATTGTCTACTTTTTAATGTTTTACAGCTTTTTTGTGTGAAATTGTCTAGTTTTTAGAGGATATTGTCTAGTTTTTAGGAAATATTGTCTAGTTTTATTATCAAACATGAACATAATTGTCTATATTGTCTAGTTTTTACACTATTGTTTAGTTTATGAAACGAATTATCTAGTTTTTACATGATATTAAATTTATTTTTTTCTTATATCGAGTGGCAATAAGTTTATTCAAGATATTTACTAACTGATCTCAACATATTTGTCTAGTTTTTAGTATATATTGTCTAGTTTTATTATCAAACATGAACATAATTGTCTATATTGTCTAGTTTTTACATTATATTGTTTAGTTTATGAAAGAAATTCTCTAGTTTTTACATGATATTAACTTTACATTATATTGTTTAGTTTTTACATTATATTGTTTAGTTTTTACATTATATTGTCTAGTTTATGCGAGAAATTTTCTAGTTTTTACATTATATCTAGGAATTCTCTAGTTTTTACATTTTCACCTTCACCTTCAAATCAAATTTACTAACTGAGCTCAACATATTTGTCTAGTTTTTACGAGATATTGTCTAGTTTTTAGTGTATATTGTCTAGTTTTATGATCAAACATGAACATAATTGTCTATATTGTCTAGTTTTTACACTATATTGTTTAGTTTAAGAGATGAATTCTCTAGTTTTTACATTATATTGTCTAGTTTATGAGAGGAATTTTTTAGTTTTTGTATAAATGTTCAATGTTTTTTTTTTTTGTATAAATTGTGAAGCTTGATTGGACTTGGTAAACTTGGAACTTTTGACTGTGGTGTTTTTCTGATGAAGCATATGGAGCTGTTCCAAGGAACTCATTTTCCTTGATATAAGAGACCTTATGCTGATGATGATTTTGAAGAGGGTGTATTGGATGATTTGAAGAAGAATGCTCTGAAGAAACTAAAGCAATCGAAAAAAAATTAGTGTTTTGATGATGATATTGTCTAGTTTTGTAACTGAATTGTCTAGTTTTGTAAATGAATTGTCTAGTTTTATTACTTATCAAGAAATTTATTCAGTGAAACATAATTGTTTATGTTTTCTAGTTTTTACATTATATTGTCTAGTTTTTACATTATACTTGACCTGTTTTTAATGAATCCGGGTCAAAAGATCCGCGGAAAATTATAAAAAATCAAGTCGAGAAAAAATGTATAATTGTCTAGTTTTAACATTTGCAGGGACTTTCGGGACTTTTCTATATATAGGGGTATTTCGCAATACGGAATAATTGTGTTTTGGGGTTTATCCTGTGAATAGTATGGGACCATTTTAACCTCATGGTCAGAGAAGAACATGTGAATAATGATCTGATTAATGGCTAAGCATGGATATATATGCTAGAGTAGATTGCTAGCGAATTGGTAATTGTCTGAAAGAATGCCGAAGTTTTGAAAAGCTATACCAAGTAACAAGAATTAAAAGGAAAAGCTATACCAAGTAACAAGAATTAAAAGGAAGTAACACTTTTAATCACACATTTAGTTTCCGATTATAGTATTATGCTGACTTTTGATTCTTATATTAATCCTATATATAAAGATTAAATATTATGTGTACGGATTTTATATAACTTATCTAGACACGAACAATGTTGTCAAAGAAAATAATTAATATTATTAATTAAAACGTCTAACTTCTGAACATTTTTCATATTACAAAATAACATATTTCATTAACAATATAGACGTTTGATTAATGAAATTAATGATTTTATTGATAATATAGGTACGTCTTTAGATATAGATCGTATCTCGGGATACTTTGTGATATATAATATATAAAAAATTGTTAAAATAGATTAAATAGTGGTTAATTTATTAGTTTGTTTCGAAAACACCATTTTATAGTACATACTAGCATTTACGTAACACATTACGTGCGTTAAGCATTTTGTGTAAAAAGTGAATTTGTGATTGAAAAAAGGGAAAATAATAAAAAATAATAACTAAAAGGGAGAAACTTACGTCTATGAGATTTAAACCTTGCACCTTCTACTTAAACAGTGACACTTGTACGCACCCGATTCAAATTGAATAAATAATATGAACGGATCAAATTTAAATTGAATAATTATTATACTGCTTTGAATTTGAATAATATTTATTTATATCAACATTGAGGCATTGAAAAATTTGCTAGAAGTTGGGTCGGAATCTAATCAACCCCAATCCATCTAAAAATTTGGTTTGCTAGGTAACTTGTTCCCACGAAACCTTATCGAGCTCATGCTCGTGAGTCGTGTCTACAAGTCGATTACGATCTCGAGCTCGATCATTATCGAGCTTTAAAATTAAGAGCTTGACATTAAACTCGCGAGTATCAAGCTTGCTCACGAACTTTTCACTTACTCAAATTATTTTTATGTTTAATATAAATATAAGGTTGGAAAATTGTACTTTAAATTAAAATTAGTCTAGTGAATTTTATTTATTAAATTGAATAAGGGTTGTACATTCATATTTAACCATTAAAATATAATCAGTATAATATAATTTGTAAGATCGTACTTGACGATCATCTAACAGAGACCCATGTACTGGTCGATACCAAGTCGACTTGAAATCAGAAAATCCCGTTCTTACCTTTGTTGTGGTTATATTCTATCTTCTTGTGTCATTTTGTGATTAGAGACTTCGAGTTTATCTTGCTCACTTGTTTTATGGGCACTCTGTAATCTCTATATTGTGTTTCTGGAGGAGAATTTTTTTATTTGAGATTGTAATTAATTCTAGCTCATATCTCCAATTCCTTGTAAACACTGAGTCTTGATATAACATATAGCAGTATGTTTACAAATGTTTGCTGATCAGAGGTCACTACAAGATATTTGATGTAATACGACTCATAAATTTTATGACTCTTTATAAAAGTTGTAAAAATGAACTAAAAAAAGCCTTAAAATTAACTCAAAGAAGGAAAAAAATACGACTTCTAATTTTGAGTCGTAATTTTAAAACTACGACTCTTAATTTGTACTTAAGTGATTTGGGGGAATTTTTATATATCCTTTTCTTCTTAAATTCACCCCGTACGAACTAATAGCCCATTCAATTGAGTTTGTAAATACTCAATTCGCCTGTTTAAAAAGCCCAATTCTATTTCATTTTTCCCTGCACTGGCTCAAGCCCAACACCAACTACTGAGAGATATTTTAGGCAATGCAACAAGTACTTAAAACCAATTTCCTCACTATTCACTGAAACCAAACAAAGGAAATGTTGCAAAATGATTTCCGGTCTGCCACTACCAAATAAGAAACCAAACATGAAAATCTTGACAATTCCTTCCCAAAATAATGGAAATCTGGTTCAACATGATTTCCATGAAAATGTGGTGCTAACCATTTCCTTCAAAAAAAAAAAAAAAAAAAAAAAAACTAAACGGTACCTAAGGTAGTGATATGGAATTGAAGTTGCAGGGAGGTAAAAGGATCAAAACTCGTTGTAAGATAAATGTTGTAAATAGGCGGAGCCAGAATTTTGAGTTTTAAAACCCCAAAGTTTAAATAGTCTTAAAGGATCGAAAACGCTACTTTTGAGTTAAGCTAGCTTGTTCTGGAGCAATTTTAAAATAGATGACCAATTGAACAATATCCTTGTGAATGAATGAGTGAGTATTCTACCAAAAAAAAAAAAAATGAGTGAGTACAAAATTCACGGAAAAGTACATGTATTGATACAATGGAGCCAATATATCATCTAGAGTGGTCTAAAAGGGTTAAGTGTCGTTCACTAATGAAGGGGTCGTTAGTAGTATTTTTCTTCGAAATGTGGAGTATTGTTAGCTATTAATTCAAATAAGAAACATTAAAATTGAATAATAAGGAGATCAAGGAGATAATAGTTCGTTATAAATCGATGATAGTAGCTGTATAATTGAGTTTTGTGGATGAGTTATAAATCAACAATATATCATGACTCTAATTTTATGGTAAACACAAAAAGGAATACGAGTCTGTTATCTTCAACTGCAATTTTTTGAACTGAATTGTAGTGTAAAATATAACCTAAGCGAATTGAATCGAATTAACTAAATCGAATCGAATGAGTTTTAGGTTGAAGAAACGTAAGCACAATTATTCTATACTGAGAACAACTTTCCATTTTTGTTGACTTTTCTTTTACGTTTGTTTCACATATTTGATCTTAAATAATTATAAAAGTAATTAAATAATTATGTTATGAAAATACATAATATATTTTTGTAGTTAATTTTTATATATGATCTTATATGAAATTTTAGTCAAGTGAATATAACGATCAACAAAAATAAAATGAGAGTTTATTTTCCGAAGGGAGCAAATGTAACCCAATCAGTTGCGATTTAAAAATAGGGTGAGATTTGATTTTAGGAGCAATGGTGGTGGGGTAAAGTAAACCTAACAAAATATAATAATTCCACCGATCCTGGCCCAACACCCTAAATGAAACGTGACTAATATTGCATGCTGACCTTTCCTAACTAGTACTAATGATCCAAGGAGTATTTGAACATTTGAGATAAAGAAGGAATTTATGGAAGACAGGAGAGATAAGGAGAACATGACAGTAGGAGAGGATAAAGAGAATTGATAGAGATGGAAAAGTTATTCTATTACAACTGTTGTTAATGCATGTAACTGATACACATATATATAGTTACTCTATACTGATGGATAAGGCTAATAATCTAGCAGTCTACCACTAAACTACTATTGATACTAATAGAGAATACACATAACATTCCTCCCCCCTTTAGTATCCTTGCCCACAAGGATAAAAGCAGGATATGTCCTTTTAAAGCGCCACTCATTTTCCCAGGTAGCGTCTTCAACCTGTGTTCCCTTCCATTTAATTAAGACTTCTGATTTTGGGCAATATTTCCCTTTTTGAATGATCCGGCGGTCTAGAACAGCTTCTGGTTGTGGCAAGATTGTAGACGCATCAGAAACCGGTGGAAGTTCTGAAGAAGGTGGAATAGAGGACCCCAAATGCTTCCTTAATTAACAAACTCACATGGAATACATCACGAACTTGAGAACCTGGAGGAAGAGCTAGGCGATAAGCCACTGGACCAATCTTCTCTGTGATTTTATATGGGCCAAAGAACCTTGGAGAAAGCTTTAATGAACCACAAAAAGCAACTGAAGTTTGACGATACGGCTGTAGCTTTAAATACACATAGTCATCGACATTATAGGATAACTCACGCCGCTTTTTATAGGCTTGACCTTTCATGCGTTCTTGAGCTTGTAACAGTTTATGTCGTAACTCACGTAAAATAGCATCTCGATCCCGTAGGTACTCATCAACAGCTTGAACATGAGATGTTCCAGGAACATATGTAAGCATACTTGGAGGTAGAATACCATAAACAGCTTCAAATGGGGTCAGTTTGGTGGATGAATGAGTTGATGTATTATAACTAAATTCAGCCCATGGAAGCCATTCAACCCATTGCCTTGGCTTGTCACTTGCAAAACACCGTAAATATTGCTCAAGTGTCCGATTTACAAACTCTGTTTGTCCGTCCAATTGTGGATGGTAACTGGAACTCATGTTAAGCCTTGATCCGTGCAATTCAAATAATGCACGCCAGAAAGAGATAATGAAAATCTTGTCTCTGTCGCTAACAATTGAAGTTGGAATACCTTGAAGACGGACTACGTTAGCAACAAATATCTTGGCATTCGTAAGCGCAGTGAATGGATGCTTCACAGCCACAAAATGTGCATACTTTGTTGATCTGTCAACAATCACCATGATAGTGGTGTGACCATTAGATGGAGGTAGTCCCTCGATAAAATCCATTGAGATATCCGACCACACTTGAGTAGGAATGGGAAGGGTTGAAGTAACCCGCCCGGTTTCATACAATCATTCTTGTACCGTTGACATGTATCACATTTTCGTAAAAATTCTTTCACAGCACGCTGCATATTTGGCCACACAAAACTACGAGTAATTCGAGAGAGAGTCTTATGGAACCCAAAATGTCCTCCTGTAGGTGAAGAGTGGCAATCGGTGATCACTTGTTCGATAAAACTAAAAGTGGGGCTCAAATAAACTTTTCCATTCTTAAACCATACTCCACCTCATTGACGGAACTGATCATTTGTTGTATTTTGAACCAAGGTGGCATAAAAAGGGTCATTCACCACTTCCTTTTGTAAGAGGCATCCTAACAGACCGGTAGACTTGAACCTTGTTCCTACATGACCTGATCAATTCGATCAGGCACCCGCCATCTATTTTCATTGTTCAACTCTTTGACAACACGAAAAAC